>OX383286.1:27896568-29208033 GCA_947523025.1 Dryobota labecula
ATATTGCATCACAGTTTGGGGTGGTGCCAATAAAACCAGTCTTCTGAGGATTGAAAGAGCGCAAAGAGCCGTGCTGAAGGTGATGTCGCGCAAACCCTATCGCTATCCCACTACGCAACTATACGCTGATTCCAAAGTACTTTCAGTGCGCCAGCTTTTTGTACTGCAGTCTACGGTCAGAAAACATGCTAGCGTTCCCCCAACAGACCCTAAAAAAAGGAAAAAACTACCCTTAAGTACCCCTCACAAAACCGCCTTCGCTCAACACCAATACTACACATTAAGTACATACATCTACAAACAAATTCACAAAAACTTAAACGTTGTTGATCTAAATAAATATGAAATAAAATCAAAATTAACGAAATGGCTACTGGAACAGGACTATCAACAAACAGAATCCTTACTTAAGTATGTCACCTAACTCCCAACATATCTCCAATCACACACAACACACTCACACGCGCCCGTACTCACACACACACACACCCTCACATACACACACACACCCTCGCAAACACAAACACATCACGTATAAAAATATTTAAATAAGTTATATTTAATAAATAAGTTATAATTATCTTTCAATCACTCAGGTAGATCGACACAGTCTACTATTATACATAAAGCACCATATTTTATGCTGAATCACTGTCTCTCAAGATACAGGTTACCTAGTTTGAGAGGCAGGGTTTCCCATTTTTTTGGTACAGATTATAGTTCCTAGTTTTGTATTGCGTTATGTTACTACCAAAGCTCACTTGAATTGAGGCTGTCAGCGCAAAAGCGGCCTAACCCTCAATTTTTCATAATCTGACTTATCTACGAATAATTATTTAAAATATGCTAAAATTTAATGCAAAACCGGCCTATCACTTGTTTAACCAATCGTCAACAGATGGCGTTGCCAAAGTTCTTCTTGCAATTTATTATTTTTCTTTGATAATAATGCAAAAGTAGCCTAAACCGCTTAGGCCACTTTAATTGAGGGTTAGGCCGCTTTTGCGCTGACAGCCTCAATTGTCTATATACTTATGTAACATGTCAAATCTGTATTTTTTCAGGAAATAAACTTTTTTTTTTTTTAATTAGATTAAGTTTAAGTTGCAATAGTAGTAGTGGTAGTTTATAAGTATTTATATTAGTGTATAGCTATTTTGATTTTATGTATATATTTTTTTTCTCTTCTACACTTTCACACGTTGTCTACATCTCTATATCTACTTTCCTATCGCAGGTATGCTGGAAGAGATTTATAAGCATCACCTTTGTACGTATTTTTCTGTTCCTTTCTTCTTGTCTGTTTATATGTGTGTACATAAATTATTAAATAAATAAACACATTTCTGCCTTAGGGTGAATGAACTCTGATAAAGATGTCGCCGCTCCATTCCGCGGCGCCCTTGTAACACAAGGCTCGGACTGCACTCGTAACAACTCGTAACACGTAGCGTGCAACGCACGCATTAAACTAAGTACCTATCTATATACCATTATTTCGCGGACATTTGTGTGGGTTACACGTTTACCTAGTTTTTAAGTTATTCTGTCACACTTAAATTGTAATGTGTAACTGTTTTATGACCCAATAAAGTAAAAAAAAAATGTAACGCATGAATTTAAACTATGTCATGCGTCATAAAAATAAAAATAAATTACATGAATGATTAGTAGTCATTGGATACATGAAGTGGGCTGTCTTTGTAAGACGACTAAAATGCCACGGTGTATAGCAATAAATTGTCATAGATAGATAAATAGAATACTACTCTATTGCACAACAAACAAAAGAAAAGAAAACTAAAAGATTATTACGCTTATTTTTTAGTTTTTACTTATGCCTATGGGAGAATAAAACAATAATAAGAGCAGCCTATCACTGTCCCACTGCAGGGCAAAGCCTTTTCACATTCAGAGAAGGAACGAGCATTAATCACACATCGCATGGGAAAACGGAGTGATGTTATTTATAGAATGTTGTATCTAGTTCTATGAAATATACTATCAATGCTGGTTAAAATAAAACTATTAATCTACTCCATAGCATAAGTGTAGAGGTCTTTCTTTCCTCAGTTCGGAGAGATGAACATCAAACAATAATTACCTGTCAACGTCTGAAAGCAGGATAGTTTGAAGGTGTCTGCGGTTAGTGACTCGATGCCAGAACATTTGGGGATGGGACTCAGCTGGCTGGCGAGGGCAAACAGTGGGTAGAACATACTCGCTAACACTATCTTCTCATTGGTGGTGGCTCGAGCTCGCCCGAACTTCAGGCTTAGAGGGTAGTTTTCCTGAAATTATAAAGATATTTTTATTATTATGCTGAAATAGGTTTGTCTGTTATTTACTAGTTTGCTGTCATAGCATCTTGTCGGTTTTAGCATTCGATTCTGCCACTCATGTGCTATAATAGAAAGAGGATACTGCCTATCTTGATGAGTTCTAGCCACCAGAATAAGCCGGTTTTTATAAAGGCGACTATTCTCGTTGACTATTCCGCAACGTTCGAAGACTAAGGTTTCAACCAGTGTTAAACGGTGACCCACACTAGGAATTTCTCTTGTACTGTAGGCGCGATTACAAACATTTAAAATCACATACACCAACAGCCAGACCCGGAACAACAAGTCATAGATCATACAAATATTTGTTCCGTGCGGGAATCGAACCAACGACACGCAGCGCAGCAGTCAATCGCCTTAACCACTGTGCCAACCTTGCCTTCAAGGTGCGCAATCGTGGACACTGTCAGTCGGGTTGGTTTACAAATTCATGGTCAGCCCACTCAGCGTGCTACGGAGCGAGCTATGCTCAGCTATGCTCGGAGTTTCTTTGAAGGATAAAAGCAGAAATGAAATTATCCGGAAATGAATTGACGAGTTGAATTGTTTATTTTTATTGACAAAGCTTACTACACGATCCAAGATTTTCTTAATGTAGTAGGTACTAATTATTGTACCTACTACAATCTGTCACCATACACCTAATTCGTGTGCGTTTCGATGGCGCGGCCACGGCGATAATAAAAATAAAAAATAAAAACTATGCCAAGACTTGGTAAAAGTTGATTCCCAAAACCATAAATTTGTAAAAGTTATAAGGTTCTAACGTGGCCGCGAAATTGAAACACGGAGAACCGCGCGGCCACGGAGATCTTTAAGGCTGCATTCCGAATTGCACTGTAATTAAGTTGAGCGTGCTTATACGCGTACCGAATTGGCGTGAGCGTATTATCGATGTCCCTTGAATCGTCATAGATGACGTCATGACACGCGCCATCTTGCGATAACGCCGACCATACCCTATCACCGTGAGCGCTGTCAAACAGCTCTCAGTTGTCATAATCGTGATATTATAAATCGGAACGCAAATTATCGATGTGAGTGCTATGAGCGAAAACGGCATAGCTCGGAATGTAGCCTTAAACTAAGCGTTGGATTCAAGGGACATCACAAATTCAATCTGTCGATGGTCATACGTTGACAACTCGTAACCCACATTTTTTATGCATTACGAGTTATCAATGGGAAGATTTGGCGCTTAATTTGAAAAACAAAATTATGTACTTATCTGGGTACGAGTTGTCAACGTATGACCATCGCTGTTATTTACCAGGTCCCGGTAAATAGATTGAATTTGTAAAAATATAGAAAAAATCCTAGGTTTATATTTTAGGAGCTGTAAGACTAAACCCCCATGGCCGCGCCATTAAAACGGTGATAAACACGTTATCGCCGATATCTCGCTGAAAAAGCATCGCAAACGTATGAAGTTTTATTTAAAACCCAGGTTTGAGTTTGTCAAAACTTATATAAATACAACAAAAAATATTAGGTTTATATTTCAGAAGCTTTAAGACTCGACATGTTATCGCCGAGATCTCGCTGAAAAGGCATCGCAGAAATCTTAAGGTTTTTTGTAAAACCTAGATTTGATTATGCCAATTTTTTTCTAAATACCTACACAAAAAAATACTAGCTTTATGTTTCAGGAGCGGAGTACGGTATCGCGTAGCAATAAGTCGTGGTTATCTATCGAAGAGAGTAAGTATTAGAAATATCTTTGTTTTTTAAACAACACTTATTAATATGTAGAACTACCGAACTACAGGAAAAAACTTTACGGAAAACTTTCCACCTATTGTATTAGAAATTATATTTCAAGGATATAAAATTAAATAAACATGAAAAAAAAAAAAAAAAAAAAAAACGATAGGATACCAAAACGTAGGTATGTTTATTTCTCTACAAATCACCTAAATCACAGATTGTTTAGTTACCCTTCCATTGCTTGATAGCTGAAAATACTGTGGGCCTGAGTACCCGTGCGAAAACCATAAAAGCGCGGGCCCACCGCGGTGCACGGAGAGGCTACGCACGTGTATTAAGCTTCGCTTTGTAAGAAAATGTATGTGGTTGTGTCCACTGCAACCCACGGAGAGGCTACGCATTAATTGACGTCATTGATACATGCGTGGCTTGCTCGAATAGGCGGTTACATAGCTCAATGCTGTCGACGTGGGTCAACGTTTCCACTGGAGTACACGAATATGACCCACGACTATGTACAGCTCACTTATCGCAGCGCAGTTTTCAGTCATACACCTTGTGGAATACCTATTATATTATATTATTACCTTTGACGCTCGCTTTCCCGCCCATCCCACCTCCCCACACCTCCCGCAGTGAAGCCCGTGTCCGTGGATTGCAGTGGCACGTGCGTAGCCTCTCCGTGCGCCGTGCCACGCTATACATAGTCGTGGGTCATATTCGTGTACTCCAGTGGAAACGTAGACGCACGTTGTCAAACAAATTTATACACGCAGCTAAAATGCGCCGCGTGTCTGTGCACAGCATGCGCCGCGGTGGGCCCGCGCCTTAACAGATAACTTTGCACAACATTCTTAATTCCTGTAAGATAGCATTATTTGATAACCTAATGAATGCCACTGATGCCGCAATTAACTTGGCCACCTATTGTATTGGGCTCAAAAAATATAATAACAAAGTACCATACCGACACGAATAGAAGTAGGAGATTTGATGAATAATGTATACTCAAAGCCATAAACTTATAATGTCAGACTAAATAACCCATTGTTTACAATATCGTAGGTACAATAGGCGTCACACCAAGTTACCCATTTTTAGGGTTCAGTAGTCAACAACGAACCCTTATAGTTTCGCCATGTCCGTCTGTCTGTCTGTCTAACTGTCCGCGGTTTAGCTCAGACTTTAGTACTACTTAGAAAGCTGTAATTTGGTATGGGTACACATATTAATTAGGCCGACAAAGTGGTAAAATAGAGTGTCATTCTAAATTTCGACAGCTAATTATTTCGACACGGTCTTAATTTCGAAAAACAATAGTTCGACTACTCATTGCTTCGACAGAACATATATTCGACAAGCATTAGTCTGACAGAAAATACTTCGACAACTCACACCTTCGAAGAACACTACTTCGACTGAAGCCTTCTTCGATATGCACTTGTTCGGGGATCTCTATTTCGATGGAACATACCTTCGACATAATACTGCTCTGAAATTTAGGTACAAAATAAAAACATAAATAATAATCAATATAATGTTTTTAATTATAACCAGTAATAAATCTTTATACAGTTATATTTCTGAATGGCCTTTTATACAACGATACCCCACACTGGGACAGACGAGAAAAAAAATATCATACTCACTTTACATGTAGTGGAGGTACCCTAAAAAAATGTATTTCAAGATTTTAGTTTTCCACTTTGTCGGCGTGATTAATATGTATAGTGTCATCATCACCATCAGCCTATAGCAGTCCACTGCTGGACATAGGCCTCTCCAATTGCACGCCATTCAGCTCGAGTCTTGGCAACTCTCATCCAGCTGCTACCAGCCATCCTGCGAAGATCGTTGCTCCACCTAGCCTGAGGATGTCCTATCTTACGTTTGCCGATTCACGGTCTCCACTCAAGAACACCATGTACTCATGTATACTATACTCATGCCAAATTACAGCTTTCTAGTACTAATGGTCTCTGAGCTAAGCTGTCCGCAGCTATCCCAGTGTGGAGTATCGTTGTATAGGCTGTTCAGAGTAAACAAACTGAAAAGGCAGTTAGCTGGCCATGTTTGTCAAAGGACCGATGCGATGGCCAGTGAGTAGGCAAGTCCTGGAGTGGAGACTACATATTGGCAAGCCTATTGTGAGACACCCCCCAGCTAGATGGACCGATGACCTTAGTTTTGTATCGCAGCCTGGGAGAAGCCTATGTCCAGAAGTGGATGATGATAGGCCGAGTTGATTGATTGACTGGCTTACAAGTTATATAATCGGCGGTTTACTGCAAGAACTCGTTAAGTGACATAGTCTAAACTTTGAAATAAGCAATAAATTAGTTTTAGTTGTATTGATTGCCCTATATCATCTTCATTATGCTTATGTTAAAGAAAAATTAAACACAATGAGTTTTTGCATTATATAAAAGTAAAACTCGCCAAGACGAGTTCAAGGCATTATAAATTTTATAATTTTTGCCATTAATGAGTTCCTGCAGTAAACCGAGGTAATATATTATATCGGAAGAAAAGGAGAACAAAGAGTCACAGCTCCTAGACAAACCTCTGAGCAAGGTTTGCATTAAACAATTAATCTATAAAATACCTTAGTTTCTATAACTTCAAATACATCTCTGCCATCTTCCGTGGTGCGCCCCGTCACTGGTGTGCCGTTCACAGACAGCAAGACGTGACCAACTGGAAAATTATGAAGTACCTAGATTACGATTTGAAGAAGACTATATAGAAGGAATGAACACGTTAAAATAAAGTCTCGTACAAAGTTCGAATTTTCATAGATTTTCGAAATTTCATTATATTATTCGAAAGATAAAGTGCCTCGACTAGAGGCTAAAATATATAACTACGCACCATTTATTCCGTCTCGTTGTCCGAAAGCAACGATAACTTTCTTATTTTCATACTGCAACTTGATGTCGAGTGGAAACCCAAAGGTTTTCTCTGCCTCCACACGGGGAATATTATGATCATAGTTAAATATAAGGCCACCAGACTTGCTGACGATGTAAACACCGTATATAACCATTATTAAGTTATTTAATTTCCAATACAATTTTATTTTAGATGATCAATAACAAATCAACATTCAACACCCCCTACGACTGTTCGAAAGGCATGTAAATAAAACCCAATATATCTATCGGTCCGTAGTGTCAAATTTTTCTGAAAAGATTTAAGGTTTAATGCTGCATGAAAGATATTGCAGAAACATGATTTTTATCGATATGTTTTATTTGCAAAAAATATTATTTGGAGGGAATTTTAAGCATTAGTTTGTTAAACCAAAATAAGATAACAATTTGAAATGGTTACAAAAGAGTTTTCGAACGTAACTCGGTGTGACATTTAACAATTATTTACATGTGGATTTATTTTGACGTGTTATTTATTCGGTGCTGTATGTTGAAAAATTGTAAAATAATTATTTACGTGGTAATTATTTTCACTAGAGCATCTGTGACTAGAAGAACGTTGGAACCACGTTGGAAAACAGACTGTTCGGTTCCCCAACTGATGAAGACGCATTTTGTACTATTGGACACTGGTGTCAGCCAGAAGAATATGTAAGTTATATAAGTAATCGCTATTTTGTATCGTGTTCCTCTGTATCTGGTTGACATGAATTAAAAGTAGTAGGTAGGTAGGTACGGTGGCCAGCACATCAGGTTAGTCCAGAGGCGGCGTAAGGCGTGGGGCGGTGTGGGCCACCACCCACAGCCTCGCGGTGCAAAGGGCCACGCGCCTCAAAGCCTAAAATAAATTTGAAATGGTATGGAAAATCCAAAAGTAAAGTCGAATAATTAATTCACTGATAAGTAATCTGACACAAGTCACTTTGTGTTTTTTTTTTTTTTTTAAATGGTAATATTTAAAAAAAAAAAAATGGTCATATTTATTGTAATGGTGATCGTTTAGTTTAATTGATTTATAAAGTGTAAGTATAAAAGTCTAGAATACAATACATATTTCCTTATTAAGCTTGACTGTACCTTTCTCTAAGCCATAAATTGAGATAGACGTATCCGGTTCCGGTACGGTGAAGCGCTATAAGCCCAGCAGCGTCACATCCGCCCCAATTCGGCAGGTAGTGGGGATACGTTTGCAGAACGCAAGACGATATCCATGAACCTCATTGGCGTTCGGAATTCCGAACGGTGTAGTCGCGTTTAAAAGTAACTCGTTACGTTTTCAAGCCGGGGCAATCAAACATCGGGTAAGTGTCTGGAGGAAGTTGGGGGCACCTTTATATATATTAATCTCTCGTATGTCGTAATTAGAGACACAATTTAAAACCCATTGTGTCTCGCGTAGATCTACGCTCCGACATATGAAGGGTTAAAGATAATGGTGCCGATTCTCTTGTACACCGAACTAAACTAACTAAACTATCACTAAAATTCCTTACTTTTGGCTATGAGAATCTTAAAGCTATTCTGCAAACAAAATTCTCTAAATTTAAAAATAAGTTTGACACAACTAAATCGAATTTGACAATCGTGACGTGGTATTTTTTTTTTTCTTTTGGCTTCACAACGTTGTACTTGTTTGCCTATGATTTTTTTCAGAGCCGGAGGCGCGCATGGGCGGGCAACCGCGACCTGTTTTTTATGGAATTTTTCACTTTTTGTGTGGAAAATTAAAAAAAAGATTACCTACATGTAGAGTATTAGCGGTTCAAGGGTTCCTAAAAGGGGGTCAAAATTTTCATTATTTTTGCGATAGGACGCACCATTTTCGTGTTATAAGCAAAAGAAAAGAAAAAAAAATATAGGGATAAACACGAAATATTTTAAGTGATAAAGAATATATTATTATTATTATTTATTTTTATTATTAATATTTTAAGTGGTGGTAAAAAGCCATGGAAATGTCACAAAATTCTCTAAACTAGACTAAAAATCACCAAAATTTAGTTTATTCCTGTCAAACGACCATTTCCTATTCTGAAATTGACTAAATTGACACAACTTAACTATATTTTAGTTTGACAGCTCTAAGATGGTACTGAGTTTTTAATTTAGTGAAAATGGCAATTTTGCTATTCTGAATTTGACGTTTTTAAACTAAAATTTAGATTTTCTAACTAAATCTGACTATTTTTAATCGCGATTAAAAAGGTGTGGAATAAAATTAGTTTTCAT
Organism: Dryobota labecula; assembly: GCA_947523025.1. Lineage (NCBI taxonomy): Eukaryota > Metazoa > Arthropoda > Insecta > Lepidoptera > Noctuidae > Dryobota > Dryobota labecula. Next base: position 27,905,780 of record OX383286.1, read on the forward strand.
GAACTAAAATTCACACCAATCACCTCGACTTCTGGTGCAAAACCAGTACTGTATATAAGGTGTATCTATTCATACACGAAATATTTTAAGAGAAACATCTTTAGGTCGTAAAAAATCCACAGCAGCGATTTTTTTATTTTTATCTAAGTGTTTTATATTTTTACATAATTATTATAATTTTAAAATGACCCGTCTCGACGCGATGACGCCGATCGGTGCGGTGGGATGGCGGCACGAGCGCGGTGAATTTTGATAATTAATCATCATATCAAGTAATTTTAAATTATTTAATTTTTTAAATAATATACTCAGATTAAAAAAAAAATCATTTCCATGGCTTTTTTACCACCACTTAAAATATTAATAATAAAAATAAGTAATATTATGAAGGATGGGACGGTTGACGTGTGTCGGGCATGCCACCGTCCGGGTGAGTCCATCAGACTTGCACAGGCATAATCAAGTAGCTAGGATTATTCACCAGCAACTTGCTTTGAAATATAGACTTGTGGATTCTGAGGTACCGTATTACAAGTATGTGCCCGACCCAGTTCTCGAAAATGACCATGTCACGTTGTACTGGGATCGGTCTATCATTACTGACAGGACTATTGTTGCCAATAAACCTGATATAGTGGTGATAGATTGATTAGCGCGCCGCGCAATGATAGTTGATGTTACCATCCCACATGATGAGAACCTCGTGAAAGCTGAGAAAGAGAAACAAATAAAGTATCTCGACTTAGCACACGAGGTTGTTGACATGTGGAATGTGAGCTCAGCTATCATTGTGCCGATTGTCGTGACGGCCAATGGCCTACTGGCCAAAAGCCTCGATCAACATCTCTCGAGGCTTTCGTTAGGCGGTTGGATCAAGGGCCTGATTCAGAAGGCAGTACTCCTTGATACGGTTCGCATTGTGCGGAGGTTCCTGTCTCTGCAGCCCTAACCACCGGTAGCTTGGACCCTGCTCCCGACACCGGCGGACCACTATTTTTTATATTTTTAAATGTTTTTTATATATATTTTAAGAAATATTTAAAAATGTATTTGATATGGATAAAAAAAAAATAAGTAATAATAATATATATTCTTTATCACTTAAAATATTTCGTGTTTATCCCCATATTTTTTTTTTCTTTTCTTTTGCTTATAACTCGAAAATGGTGCGTCCTATCGCAGAAATAATGAAAATTTTGACCCCCTTTTAGAAACGCTTGAACCGCTAATACTCTACATGTAGGTAATATTTTTTTTAATTTTCCACACAAAAAGTGAAAAATTCCATAAAAAACAGGTCGCGGTTGCCCGCCCATGCGCGCCTCCGGCTCTGAAAAAAATCATAGGCAAACAAGTACAACGTTGTGAAGCCAAAAGAAAAAAAAAATACCACGTCACAATTGTCAAATTCGATTTAGTTGTGTCAAACTTATTTTTAAATTTAGAGAATTTTGTTTGCAGAATAGCTTTAAGATTCTCATAGCCAAAAGTAAGGAATTTTAGTGATAGTTTAGTTAGTTTAGTTCGGTGTACAAGAGAATCGGCACCAATATCGGACCAACTTTGGCAAATGACCTGTCTGCCCTTCGGTTTGGCAACTGCTCCGAAGGTTTTCGCCAGCCTAACGAATTGGATCGCGCAGATCCTAAGAGACCAAGGAGTACGATTGCTGGTGTATCTCGACGATTATCTCTTGGCAAATCAGAATCGAGAAACTCTGCAACGTCACGTGAACTTAGCGGTAAGACTATTGCAGTCCCTTGGCTTCGTAATAAACTTTCAGAAGTCTGTATTGTCTCCTCAGCAGTCAATCGAGTATCTGGGGATATTATGGGACCCTTGGCAAAATGTCAAGTTACTTCCACCAACAAAGGTTCGCTTACTGCAATCGAGAACATCGAGAATGGCCAAAGCCACTAAGGTAAGTTTAAAAGAAGTCCAGAGTATACTAGGACTTTGGAATTTTGCCAGCTTCGTAGTCCCGCGAGGGCGCTTGAATTCTCGTGCAATGTTGACCTTCAGCAATTCTCTATTGCGAAAAAATGTAAAAGGTCGAACACAGATGCCCGTCAAGGTAATTCCGAACCTGCATTGGTGGATACAGAGTCACGACATGGCTTCTCATCTGCACGGTTCACCTCCAACTTATTTCCTTATGACGGACTCAGCCAAGGTAGGTTGGGGTGCGCAACTCAACAACGAGACCTTATGTGGCAGTTGGACAGTACAGGAAAGAGACGCTCACAGCAATATCTTAGAGATGTTGGCAATTTTGCGAGTAATTCAGATAAAAGGTCGCCTAATGAGCGATACAAGCTTATTAATTCAGAGCGACAATCGAACTGTAGTGTCTTACCTGCGCAACGAAGGCGGCACACATTCACAGCCCCTCCTAAACCTAACATACCAAGTCTTAGACGAAATAGATCGTTATCGGATACATATGTCGGTGTATCATCTTCCCGGTCGATACAATTACGTAGCAGATCGGCTTTCAAGGAAATCTGCCCCGACAGAATGGCATTTGCTTCCTTGTGCTACCGGGAAGATTTTTCAACAGTTTGGAGTTCCCGAAATAGATCTTTTTGCGTCAGGAACTGCTCATGTAGTACCCAGGTATGTGAGTCTGGATTTAGATCAGGCCGCTGTTTTCCACAATGCCTTCGCTCGCCCTTGGCACTACAGGTTGGCATGGGTATTCCCACCACCGTGTCTAATACCCAGAGTATTAGCACACCTGAACCAGGCAACCGGTATGTACCTGGTGATAACACCCGATTGGGAAAAGGTCTTTTGGAGAGCAGATCTGGTGGCTCGTTCCATGCGCCCTCCCTAACAGTTGAGGGATTTAGACCAAGTCTTGATAGACACAACAACCAATCGACCGCCTCCACAAGTTCATCAATTGAATTTAAAGGTGTGGTTAATACAGGGTGGTCATCGCTATTAGACTCTTGGCAGAAAGATCAGATAGACATTTTAGAAGGTAGCTGGAGGAAATCAACCTTAAATACTTATAAGCCAGCATGGCTACGATGGTGTAAATGGTCACGTGACAATAATGTGAGTACTATAGATCCATCCCCTGAAGATGTGGCTCGATTTCTAACAGATTTGCATCTAAAATTTAAATTTGCCTATAGTACAATTGCAGTACATAAGTCTGTGGTATGTACCTTTTGTCGTTCACGTAGTGGCTTATCATTAGGTTCTCACATTATTATAAAACAAATATTAAAGGGTATAGCATTAAAACAGCCACCTAAAGCTAAAACTCCTATTTGGAACATTAATGTTTTAATTAGATTCTTAGTTGACAAAATTCCCGCCAAAATGTCATTGTTCGAGATTTCTAAAAGAACTGCAATTCTCCTTTTATTGTGTTCCGGGCGCAGAGTCCATGACCTTACATTATTGAGTATAAATAAAGAAAACTTTGTAAGGAGTGATAAGTCTATAGTGTTTTGGCCGATTTTTGGGTTGAAAACAGATAATATAACTTATAAGCAATCCGGTTGGCGTTTACTTAAATGCGAGTCTAACTCTAATATTGACCCAATTTTTTGGATTGATAAATTGCTAGAGTACTCTAATGATCGAAGAGGTAATATTGAGAGCTTATTTATTAGCACACGTGGTGAACCCAAACCAGCTACCCGCACCATCATAGGGGGCTGGATTAAGTCATTGTTAAAACAAGCTGGAATAAACACTAGTCCAGGTAGTGTGCGATCGGCAGTAGCCTCAGCTAGTTGGTCAGATAATATTTCCGTTGATCATATTTTGGAGAGAGGAAATTGGCGCTCTGCTTTGATATTTCACAAATATTATAAAAAAGAAATCAAGAATTACACGTCTACAAATGAATCAGAATCAAATCATATCAGTAATCTGTTTCAGACAATAAGAGGATTTACTAAATCGCGATATTGATGTAGTGTTATAATTATAATTAAAGTAATAGGAACTAATTTTGTTGATTCATTATAAGTCGGAACTATCAAAAGTTTAAAATTAATAAATAACTTTGTTGATCACATTGGCGTTCTAAATTAGTCCCAATCCAGCAGTCGATAACAAACACTTCTTAATTTATGGCGTAGAGAAAGGTACAGTCAAGCTTAATAGAACAATTTTACCTAAAAAATAAAATTGATATTAAGCATACTTACCTTTCTCTAAGCCAGTTTATATTTCTGTCTGCTGATTCTTAATTATAAATGTATGTGATTGATATCCTTATCAATCACTGTAAATTGAGCCGCAATGAGGTTATGGATATCGTCTTGCGTTCCGCAAACGTATCCCCACTACCTGCCGGATTGGGGCGGATGTGACGCTGCTGGGCTTAAAGCGCTTCACCGTACCGGAACCGGATACGTCTATTTCAATTTATGGCTTAGAGAAAGGTAAGTATGCTTAATATCAATTTTATTTTTTAGGTAAAATTGTTCTATTATTTAACAATGAGACAGCCTTTTTATTTGATCTGAGGTGACAGCTAGCACCTGTCAGTTTACTCCAGTGAATTAATAAATCGACTTTGTAACGTTGTATCGTTCCTTTAAATTAAATAATAAATTGTTAAAGTCTTTATTATAAAACGCAATGCGCGTGACCTTTCGCCTCTGGAGAACACGTCTTGTTGGCGTTCCCACTCCCTTGCCACCGTCTTGGCGAGCCCGGGCCGTCATTCTGTGTGCGCCGCCGCCGGCTCGCCACACCGTCACATGCTGTCTACGGAGGCTCACGCTCGTGTCGCTCATTCTCAGCGGCGCGACTTGTCCGTGAGACCCCCACGACGGCCACGGTTGTCTACGATGGCCACGGTTACTTTTATCGTTCTAATCGACTAACTATGGATAGTAATGAGTAATAAATTCAGTGTAACCCCATATTGGGTAAGTGTTGAACAGTGTCGCTTTTTATATTTGTGTACCTACTTCCCTAGTAGCATTTGCCGTTGGCTTCCATACGCAAACAGTTGGGAATGTATTGGCAGACGGTTAGTTATTCCGCCAACCTAAACTTAAAATAGGCCCATTGTCATAAACATGCACTATTTGCCCAACGGATAGCCAACGATGGGGCTGCTGTTACTATTCCTACTGTTGGGAGATTTTTGTAGGGATTTAAGGTACAATGACAACATTGGGCCAACTAACGCGGGCCTACTGCTTCTATTCCTACTGTTGGGAGATTTTTGTTGGCCCAATTACTGCTACTCCAACGGGGTGGTAGCGGGGTGCGCGGGTAGCGGGCGGCGGCACGCGTCGCCCGGCCCGCCCGCCATTTTGTTATACATTTGTGCACCTGCGGCTGCGGAGTGTTTGTGAGTGTTTGTTTTGTTCGCATCAACAAAGATATTAGCCTGATATCAGGCTGGCAGGCTGTGTTTTAGTTTAGTTAGTTAACCCTTAGTGTTTGTGAAAGTGTTAAATGTATAAAGTTGTGAATTTTACGACGATGATGGTTACGGTGGGGAACTCGGGTGTGGTGCGTGAAGAATGGATGACGCCACGTAAGACTCATTGCATGTGTGTTACAAACCGTGTAAAAATCGTCGCTGCACATGAACCTTATCGGCTTCAAAATAAGGTTGGTTTTTCAAAATAAATCGCTACTCTAGTAGCATTTTATTTTGGCATTTAGTTGGGCCACTTACCTCTTGTTAGTTGGCAAATGCATAAAATTGGCGGGCAGTTTGCGGGTTGGGCCAACAACTGATGGCCTACATGGATTTGCCTACGAAGGCCCAACTTGCGATGGGGCTAACGTACATTACCCTACGAAGGCCCAACGAAAACATGTTATGGGTAGGCCCAACGACACGTTTGACGTTTTAGCGATTTGTTTTTAAAAACCAACCTTATTTTGAAGCCGATAAGGTTCATGTATAGCGACGCGCGTACGGCCGGCGCTGGCGAGACGCGTCGCTCTGAAACCAGCCATAGAACCAACCAACATACAACCGCTTGCCTTAATGTATTGTGTCATTGGGCCTACCCATAACAAGTTTTCGTTGGGCCTTCGTAGGGAAATGTACGTTGGCCCCATCGCAAGTTGGGCCTTCGTAGGGCAATGTACGTTGGCCCGATCGCAAGTTGGGCCTTCGTAGGGCAATGTATGTTGGCCCTATCGCAAGTTGGGCCATCGTAGGCCATAAGTTGTTGGCCCAATCCGCAAACTGCCCGCCAATTATATGCATTTGCCAACTAACCAGAAGTAAGTGGCCCAACTAAATGCCAACAAAAAATGCTACTAGGGTTTTCTAGGTCAACGCAAGGGCGTGTCGCCTGTTTGGCTAAACATTTTTGATTGTTTAGCTAATTATGCCAGCTGCATTATTATTTCAATTGCAACCTATTTTTGCCATCAGCTACGTTTTTATAATTATATTGTACTTACTACCTACATACTTGCAAATATGTGCAAGTCATGTCGTGCGTCTCACTCCATATTTTGTAAACTTCGTACTGATTGTGACATCCACACACACCACTATCATCAGCGCACTAGTACACCTCGCTTTGCTTATGCTTGGTGACACAATCAGCGGAGATGACCTTTACGGGCCATCTTAGGACACGCTGGACGTATGATTCCAGGGTCCAAAGCTCCGGCTCATCATCTTCCAAAGCTCCGGCTCATCATCTTCCAAAGTTCCGGCTCATCATCTTCCAAAGTTTCGGCTTATCATCTTCCAAAGTTTCGGCTCATCATCTTCCAAAGTTCCGGCTCATCATCTTCAAAGTTCCGGCTTATCACTCCAACAATATCGTTGGAATCCGAGCGCTGTGCTCCATCTACCACCTGCCGGTTAAGCCGAGCATCATCGGGCTCCGCGTCGGGTATATATTTACCCGCGTGGCCGCGTCGAGCACTCTACGGACCCGTAGAGTGCTCGAAGGCAAGACTATCTGCCGACCGTCACCACTCCTGGCGTCTGCAGCGTGGCACACCCGCTGTGGTCATCGTCACGCCAGCTGAGCCAGGAGAGTACTGCGCTACTCCCAAGGAAATTGAGGGAATCTTGTGTGACCATAAACTTGCCCACGCCATCTGTAATTCTTTTATAAAATATATATTTTTATGTTGACAAGGTACGTGGGTCTTAGTTAGGTACCTCAGCCACGTAACCCCTTTCCGTCACAACTTTAGGTACACGCCACAAGGTTTGTGTTATAATAAATACATTAGAATTAATTCTCAACTTAAAGATATTCCACTCTTCGGCGCACGAAATGAATGTGAATGAAATAATCGATATTTCTGATAAACTACTTATAGTAAGTTATAAAATTAATTAATAAAAAAATCTAATCTCTGTCGTTTCTGATCATTCGTTTATATTTAGTCTGGCAACATTAGTTGGCGATAAGCTGCTATCGCGGGGAGTCCCCGGTCAGAGACGGGCATAGCCCGGGACTTCCCCTTATTAGAAAGTCAATCAAAGTACCTATCGCATGCAGTCCCGCTTTTTTTAAATATTCATTTCTTCTTGCACCATCAGAGGGCCTCGCGAAATGTACCTTGCCCACATTAAGTTTAGGTCTTGCGCCGTCACTGCAAGTTACCACAAACTGTCCAATTTTCTCGTTTGATTTTGAACTTAATCATCATCAAATGAAAGTTTAAAATCGTTTAGTGTTTGACAGTTTCGTGTAGCTTGATGTGCTGGCCACTATACATACGAAATATCCAGATATTGAAGGTATGAATCACCCAGCCAGGTCGATTTTCTAGGAACTGGATGTATTTTATCTAAATAAAGTGAAGGGATGGGAGGGAGTCCTACAATTATGAACAAGAAATCAATGACACGCTAAAGCAAACTATAGATTGGTTGCAGTCGAATAATTTAAAAATTCATTTAGAAAAGACCTGTATAATGCATTTTAGTCAGCGACAACGACAACAACTACCGGTTAATATTAGTCACTATGGATATGCGGTTACAAGAACGGATACAACAAAGTTTTTAGGGTTAGTGATAGACAGTCAACTTACGTGGAAACCGCATGTTGAAGAAATATGTTAAAAACTTAACAGGTCTGCTTTTGCTCTTCATAAGCTGTCCAAATTTGTGAACCGTCACGCTGTGCTTATTGCCTACCATAGCTACGTAGAATCAGTTCTAAGATACGGAGTCGTTTTCTGGGGTAACTCTACAGACAAGAATTAAGTGTTCATCGCACAAAAAAAATGCGTACGCGCTATATGTAATCTACACTCAAGGGATAGTTGTAAGCCATATTTTGAATCCTTGATGCTTCTAACATTGCCGTCATTATACATCTTTGAGGTGGCAGTATTTGTTAAGACAAACCCACAGCTTTTTAAAATAAGAGCCCCAGCTGATCCACGGTTAAGGAAAAGGGATTCGAACATTATTTGTGTTGATCGCAGTAAAACAGCCCTCCTACAGTCCAGTCCAGTTATTTTCAATAAAATTCCAAGAGAGATAAGGAATCTTAATAATAATATGTTTAAAAAGAAATTAAAACAATTTTTAATTAATAAATGTTACTACTCCACTACTGAGTTTATGGAGGACACCACTGACATTTAAATTTTATTTTTATTTATACAATATTAAATTTAGGTTATTATTATTTTGACATGGGTAGGTAATTGTATGTTAGTACGTAAGGAATTGTGTGTTCATATGTAAGTAACTGAAAATGTGTGTCTGTTGTTACGACACAACTAACTTTGTGATTATTTGTATGCTCTCGAGTAAAATGTAGCGAACTAACCATTTTATTCTACCACCTTATTGTATTGAAACCTACATTTACGAATAAATTTGATTTGATTTGGAGAAATCGGTACCTACAGGGGCGCCGACTTTTTGAAAACCTGTGGGTGCGCATGCTAATTGGGGGGTTGCCTCTTAATTGTGAAAATCCTTTATGTTTTCTTTTTATCATTCGTACGGAAATATATACTTTGCAGAAAAGCTTAAGAATTAAAAAAATCTAGGATGCAAGAGCGAGCGAAGTGACCTCGAAAAATTTAGCACCCCGATTTAAAAGGTCTAGCGCAACCAACGTAATAACCCTAGTAGCATTTGCCGTTGGCTTCCATACGCAAACAGTTGGGAATGTATTGGCAAACGGTTAGTTATTCCGCCAACCTAAACTTAAAATAGGCCCATTGTCATAAACATGCGCTATTTGCAACGATGGGGCTGCTGTTACTATTCCTACTGTTGGGAGATTTTTGTAGGGATTTAAGGTACAATGACAACATTGGGCCAACTAACGCGGGCCTACTGCTTCTATTCCTACTGTTGGGAGATTTTTGTTGGGCCAATTACTGCTACTCCAACGGGGTGGTAGCGGGGTGCGCGGGTAGCGGGCGGCGGCACGCCCCGCCTGGCCCGCCCGCCATTTTGTTATACATTTGTGCACCTGCGGCTGCGGAGTGTTTGTGAGTGTTTGTTTTGTTCGCATCAACAAAGATATTAGCCTGATATCAGGCTGGCAGGCTGTGTTTTAGTTTAGTTAGTTAACCCTTAGTGTTTGTGAAAGTGTTAAATGTATAAAGTTGTGAATTTTACGACGATGATGGTTACGGTGGGGAACTCGGGTGTGGTGCGTGAAGAATGGATGACGCCACGTAAGACTCATTGCATGTGTGTTACAAACCGTGTAAAAATCGTCGCTGCACATGAACCTTATCGGCTTCAAAATAAGGTTGGTTTTTCAAAACAAATCGCTACTCTAGTAGCATTTTATGTTGGCATTTAGTTGGGCCACTTACCTCTTGTTAGTTGGCAAATGCATACAATTGGCGGGCAGTTTGCGGGTTGGGCCAACAACTGATGGCCTACGTGGATTTGCCTACGAAGGCCCAACTTGCGATGGGGCCAACGTACATTACCCTACGAAGGCCCAACGAAAACGTATTATGGGTAGGCCCAACGACACGTTTGACGTTTTAGCGATTTGTTTTGAAAAACCAACCTTATTTTGAAGCCGATAAGGTTCATGTATAGCGACGCGCGTACGGCCGGCGCTGGCGAGACGCGTCGCTCTGAAACCAGCCATAGAACCAACCAACATACAACCGCTTGCCTTAATGTATTGTGTCGTTGGGCCTACCCATAACACGTTTTCGTTGGGCCTTCGTAGGGAAATGTACGTTGGCCCCATCGCAAGTTGGGCCTTCGTAGGGCAATATACGTTGGCCCCATCGCAAGTTGGGCCTTCGTAGGTAAATCCACGTAGGCCATCAGTTGTTGGCCCAATCCGCAAACTGCCCGCCGATTGTATGCATTTGCCAACTAACCAGAGGTAAGTGGCCCAACTAAATGCCAACAAAAAATGCTACTAGGGAAGGTAAGTACCTACCTAGTTGACATCTTACCGCGCGGCGAGTGATGTTATAGAGATGTCACCCAAATCCGATTGGAGTCGGCGCCCCTGGGTACCTATCTAGGGGCACGATAGTGCCTCCGCCAAGAGACGAGCCAAAAACAAAAAGTAGGGACACTGGTGCCGATTCCCTTGTTCACAAACTGAATAAATTTAAGTTCAGTGCATCTTTTTCTTTCTATTTCATTAAGGAAAGGACAGAAGATATATTTTAGTTTATTCCTGTCAAATTAATCAGCGCTTGACGTAAATTGAAGTAGTTTTATTTTCGGCAAGTTTTTAATCACGTCTAAACTTGTATGGAGTAGTGACAGGCGCTGGTTAATTTGACAGGACTAAACTAAAATTTTGCTTCTGTCCTTTTCTTAATCCATACTATCCATACTAATATTATAAATGTGAAAGTAACTCTGTCTGTCTGTCTCTCTGTCTGTCTGTCTCTCTGTCTGTCTGTCTTTCTGTATGTTACGTTTTCACGCATAAACCGCTGAACCGATCCTCATGAAATTTGACAAAGATATAGCTTGGGATATGGAGAAGGACATAGGCTACTTTTTTACGCGATAACCGACATCCACGCGGGCGGAGCCGTGGGCAAAAGCTAGTTAAATATAAAGAAAAAGATGCACTGAACTTTTTGTGAACAAGGGAATCGGCACCACTGATTATCAAAGCCTGTAGGACACTTCCCGAAGTCTTAGAAAGCTGAAATTTGGTATGCAAGCTAGGATTTGCACACAAACATTAGATCTGATAACTTTTTAACAGTGAAAGCGTTATGTACACACGGCTACATATCAAGCTGTACAAATCCAGTTTACGCTGGTCTCGCATTGTATAGGATTTCCGCATATTTCCGTATAGTGAGAGATCAGCTTATACTGGAAATGTATAGCTTGATAGGTAGCCGTGTGTACTTCAATTATTATTTTCTAATTTTCACATTGTGTTCCGACTCTGGTGACGACGACGCCGCCGTTACTCGTAGTAATGACATAAGGGGGATGTGCTAAGGTAGCCGGCGAAATTGAAATTTGCTAACTTTTTTTTTTCAATTTGCGGATCAGTGTCAGGTTGTCGCGTTGCGACCGAAGCAAATATGGCTTTACAGAATTATAATCATTAGAATCAGCAATACAGCTCCTTAACCTTTTGACTGCCACGTCAAAAAAGCAAAAACGTGCCCTCGGCGCCAAACCACGAATTCATCCTTTCGAGTTTTTGTCATCTTATGAATACCTATAAAGAAAGAAGTTCAACTAATATAAATTAGGATGACTCAAGGAATATAATTAGCAAAGAAAATAAAAAAACAATGTTGTTTTATGAGCTTTATTTACAGATTTACGTATAAATGTCTGTCATGTAGTCGTGACCGTGGCGTGCTGGGCACATTTTGGTTTGTCATCTATACATGACTGTGGCGGTCAAAGTTTAAGTTAGAATTGGCCTCAAATTTATCATGATTTCATGAAAAACGCTTTTTAGGGCTCCGTAGTCAACAAGGAACCCTTATAGTTTCGCCATGTCCGTCCGTCTGTCCGTCTGTCCGTCCTCAGCTTAGCTCAGAGACTCTTAGTACTAGAAAGCTATACTTTGGCATGGATATACATGTCGGAGATGAGTTTTATCCATCTAGTCGCGTTCAATGGAGTTATTGGAGTTTGCGCCAACGATTCTTGATGTATAGTTGTATCGTGTTCCTACATTAATTACTTTGCATACCCATTACTGTATAGAATCAAGTTCTTCTAACTGAACAGACAGATGTGCTGCTGGGGAGTTTGTTCCGCTACTTCTTCCCAGCTAAAGCACTAGGAAGTGGTGAAGGGATGGGCGTTTTGGGGGCCTGTCTTAAGTAATTTAGATTCGCAGCTTAGATTGAGTAAATGACTTTTGATTCTAATAACGGTTTTTCTATTGCGCAATAGCCAACACGACCCACAGTACGCCCACAGTAGTTAAAATATGGCTGATGATAACGAAATCTTCCGTTCTCCGACATACATACATATTAATCACGCCGACAAAGTGGTAAAATAAAATAATGAAATAGTTATTTAGGGTAGTACCTCCTATAAGTACATGTAAAGTGAGGATGTTTTTTTTTCCGCCTACCCTATGGTGTGGAGTATTCTTGGATGGGTCTTTCAAAAATATTGCGGGTTTGTGAAAACAATTTTTCGATTAAGGGATCCGTTTCTGAAATACTTATTATGTTTTAAAGTGCTAATTTTTGTTAGAGTTAAGTGCCCCCCCCATGCTAGCTAAATGGTTGTACTTGGATATGTAAAAAAAAAATCACACCAGTAGCATAAAAGAAGTTAAAAGGAAAACTATCACAGCCAAGTAGGCGTCACAAGTTACCGAGTATGTAAATGTAAGTTGGTTGACTATTAGTCAACCAACTTACATTTACATTTGAAGAACATGTTCTCCCATACATTCTGGATGGAAGAACATGTTTTTCAACTACGATGTTAAGTTTGTTCTTGGGATAAATAAATTCATAACAATTACGGAAATCTTCATTGTGCGTGATCTGACACGCACTTGGCCGGTTTTTTAAATAGAAAGATAGAATACTCTTATTGCACGCCACCAAAATTACTTTTATTATTTTATTTATATGGTATTATGAACTAAGAGAGTTGTATTGATGATTTTATGATTATAATTCAAAAATAGATATTTGATACGGCCGCGAAACATATATAAATCAACATACAACCTAATACTGACCTGCAAATAGCAAAAAAATTGAGAAAATTTGAATTTCGCGGACTACACTGACATGTTCGCTCGGCCGGCTCGCCGTTGGCTTTTCGCGGCGGAGGCGGCGTTGCGGAATAAGTGGCGGTGGGGGCGCGCCGGCCGGCCGGCCGGCGGCCGCGGCTCTCATATCTCGTTCGAACCTAACCTCTCCGGGTCGGAGAGGTTGGTAAGGTCCATATCTCGAGCTCACTCGCTTCGATCACTCTTGCATCACAAGTTCTCATTTCTCTTATGTAATATTTGGTGATAAAAAATATCGTGAACTTAAGTGTTCAAATGTCGACATTTTGAACTTAGGTATAATGACTATCAATATTTTTAATCATTCGATATTTTCACTCGGCATGAAAATTTTAGACATTTTAAGCTTATAAGCTTAAAATGTCTAAAATATAGGTATATCAATATTCGATTTTCATAAAGGAGTTTATTTGTCTCGCGTTAAAGGAAAAATGTAATGTAGTGTTTGTATATTTTCAAATTATCTGCCTGTACTATACTCCATTTATAATAGCATTAGACAGAAGTTAAAAAAGGTTATTTTTGATGCACACTTTATAACAAAAGTACAATAAACTTGTTATAGTTACGATTGACGCCAAATCGATTAAAATGAATTTATATATCAGCTATCACACTTAATTGTAATCATTTAAAAAAACAACCATATGAAATTAAGTAGCTTTCATTTAGATATATTATTTCATTCCAATTTAAAATTACAGTGCCTATGCTAAAAACCTAAAAGAAGCAGGAGTCAACAATACTGCAACGCTTTTTGTTTCACTATAATCCTACCAAATCTAAAATATTACTTAATCCCTTCATAGCTGTGACAGCCGGGGATTTCTAATTTTACTGGTTTATGTCGTCTGTGAAATTGACTTGACAATGTTCTAAGATTGTCATGTATGTCATTTACTTGTGAATACTTTGTTTGTTATTGTTTAATTTTCGTGATTTTGTTGTTATTTATTAAAATAATAAATAATATTTAGTTATTTCTTTATTATTGTATTGTTATCAGTGTTGTCATTGGGTTGTTTTTACAAAACGTTACTTTTTTTTTGAGCTATGAGTGATCCCGGTGCGGGACCGAGTGGCTTACAACATATAAGTGCTGAGTCTGACCAAAGCCAACGGCGAAAAAAACGTGGTCCAAAAGTTGACTCCGACGAAATAATAATGTCTCCCAAAAAAAAGAGAACGCTGCGTGCTGTAGAAAAACAACCTGTGATAAATATTTTTAAGCAATTGGAGTCCTGGCCTGCAGATACTCCTCATTATAGGACTGAGATGATAAACAAAATCGCAGAAGTTGCCGGTAAGGATGATTCATAAAATTATTACTATAAAAATATTTGAAACTAACATGCATTGTGATAAAATGTATTATATTTTAGAAACTCCGCACATGATTTTATTATTTACAGGCGTATCTCGGGCTACTCTGTCCAATATTCTCAAATAGTACAACATAAAAAGTCGCCTGCAATCTCCCCCTCCCCAACAGAAGCACATGAAAAGTGATGATTTTGATGACATCACATTTAGTGGAATATGCAGGAAAATTCATTCCTTCTTCTTTAATAATGAGTTGCCCACCTTGGAAAAGATGCTGGAAGCAGTTAACAGTGACGAGTCTCTGCCAGATTTTACAAAAAGCAGTCTGTATAAAATAATTAAATAAACATTAAAGTTCACATAAATCAAACAGAGCAGAAAAAGTGCACTCATAGAAGTCATAGACAAGCAGGAGATCGTCCTTTGGAGACTAAAATATCTTCATGAAATAAAAAGGCTAAGGAATAAAGGAAGGAAAATATATTATTATTTAGATGACACTTGGCTAAATGAAGGTACAGTGCTTCTAAATTTCTTAACAGCTATTTATGCACTAAGCAGTGTATGACCTCTTGCATTCAATAACATTATAATTAATTATACAGTTAAACATAATTTCATAAAATTGGTTCGTGAAATGAATGGTATTTATATTAATAACCTTTTATCATACAAACAGGTCACACGAAAAGCCTAATATGGCATGACACTAATAATAAGTCTTCAAAAGAAGCACATTGGGAAGGTCTATCTGCTGGTTTAAAAAATCCAACTTATAATCGGTCATACTGGTATGTATTTTATGGACTGTCCTCGCCATTAAAAAATTAACACCCCATTGTTATTGACTATTAATTAAGTAATACATATTATATTGTATTATGAATTAACGCATGCAAAGCGAACTTTTTAAGTTATAAATTTTGTTATAGTATTTATCTATGAACTATTTCCAGCAGTGAAATTATATAGGGGGTACGGAATAATTGACTTGTATTAATTTTATTTCACAGGGTTTGTGAAGGGTTTTTAATGGATGCTGCATTAATATTTGATGCAAAGAAAGGTGATGAAGATGACCACTCCGAAATGGACGCCTTCAACTTTAATAATAATAATAATTTATTTATTTACACTTCAAGACACAATCATCTGTGTAGCCCTGACTCTTGTACTAGGATTTCCTGTTTCATAAGAGCCAGACCTCTCAATTTACAGGGAATATGTTATAGAAGCGCGATAGACAAAAGTGAAAATGGTTCAAGTTAATTTTGTCAAAAATTGAGAGTGGCGCTGTAATTTTTATGGACAATGCGCTATACCACTCAAGGACATTGGAGAAGCTGCCAACCACAGCTACACGAAAGGCAGATATACAGGAATGGTTTAAAAGCAAAAATATTCCTTTTGAGGAAAAAGATCTAGGGCAACTTTATTAGAAAAAGCAAAAATACAAAGACATTTATACCAAAAGTTTGTTGTAGATGCCATGTTGATGATAGCCATCTGGCTAGAGAGAAGGGTATTTCAGTATTGCGCCTCCCACCCTACCACTGCGAGTTCAACCCTATAGAATTAATATGGGCTCAAATGATGGGGTATGTGGCTCAACATAACAAAACGTTCAAATTAGACAAGGAGAAACAATTACTCCCACAAGATCTGGATAGTATTACGCTAGAACGATGGCAGTCTTGCGTTGCTCATGCAATTAAAGAAGAGGAAAAGTTAAAGCATAATGGATGATGTGGTAGAAAGATTTATTATTAGGTAACGTCGGTGAAACTTCTTCATCTTTATTCTCTGATGATACTCGTAGTGACTAAATTATATGATGAAGACGAAGAAGTTACACCAACTATTGTGTGTTGAAAGTTGTTGTTTTAAATAAAATATTGTAAAAAAAAAAGACTTTTATTTCCTTTAATCTTAATTAAATTTAAATCAACACGACGTAATCGTTTGTTTCATTCATTCGTTTTGTTGTAAGTAATGTGTGATGAAGATGTTATTACGACCTATTTAGCAAAGTTATGTTAAAACATTTTTAGTTTAATTGTTTAAACTTTTAACTTTGAATAAAATGTTTCGCACTCCTGCTTCTACGAGCCTCTTTTTTCTAATGTTATAGTAAATGAAGTATAGTTTTGTTAAACAATTCGTTTATTTGTAGTGAAATAATTTATTTGATGTAAAAAGGTATATGTAATGATGGAAATAAATTGATAGGTGATTATTAATTATTTGATGTGCAATTAATAATATCACAAAATTAAATTATCAACAAATAGTAGAACCAAAAAGACACTCTAAACACAAATAAAAATTTCAATATTTTGAGAAATAAACTCAACTACATAAATACATATTAGGTACCGTACTATCATTCTAAAATTATTATATAGAAATAAAATGAACCGAATACAATACAGTTGAATAGGTAAAACTAAATAAAATGTGCAATATTTCTCCATGATCCCGTTCTCGTTGATGCATTTTTCTATACCTAATCTGTCTGTATCTAACGTAACCCGCTGTGCAGCGGCATGCTCTTGTCCTTATCAAGCGGTGTCACGTGACCTAAAGTGACGTCATGACGGGATCGCTATTGTATGAATTTTTAGTTCCCGATTATGACGTTTTGGCCGTTTTATAACATTTAATTTTTTGGATTATTTTACAAAATACCCTTAGTGTAACTATATTTTTTTGCAATAGTATTGAAAAATGGCACAGTCAATAGTGTCTTATTGACTGTGTCATTTTTCATTAACGGTAGAGTTGCTGAAGCGAACCTCCTCCGAAGGGAAGCCGGTAGGAGGGATCGTGTTGTAAGGTGCTTTAATTTACCACTGCAACATCGCTTACATTTCAAATGTACTTAGTAAAAACCAAGTTATTTTCTGTAAACGACTGCTGGCAACACCAAGTAGGGGAGAAATGGGTAATCGTAGTCAGTGGGCAGTGGTGTTCACGTTCATAACAGTCAAACGAAAGAGTGTAGACAAACGAATACCATAGGGACTTGTTACATACACCTCCCACCCCGCCCGCACCGCGCGGTCAGTGCGCGACCATCGGTTGCAAGGAAAAGCCGGCGCACGTTTTCGCGCGCTTTGCATATAATTTTACGAATGTACAAAATAAGCGGTGAGTAGATTATTTTAACACGATTAAGTGATTCAACTTGTTTATTGTGTGACTTTATGCCTAAATAATAGTTTTAAGAATATTTTGTGGTAGTTTAACAACAAATTATTTTATTTCGTATTTTTTTTTTTTACCAATTAGGTATAAAGGCTCGTACAGACTAGTGCGATATCGCGGGCGCGACGCGATACAAGTAGCACAATTTCTTTGTCACTGCCTGTCGCGCCCGCGATATCGCGCGAGTATGTAAGAGCTTTAATTAGGCAATGAGCGTCAGTGAAATTCTTGAAAAAAAAAAAAATATTGTATAGGAGGTAAAGGTAAAAAGCGCAAACCTTAGGTTTACCACCTAAGGTTTGCGCTTCTTACCTTTACCTCATAAAGCCAAAAGGCGCGTGCTCCAAGAAAAAAACACTTCTTTGGAGTCAGATGTCAGCCGAAATCATATAAATAAATAAATGTGATGATGAATATGGTGATGACGAAGATGACAATGATGTTGGGAATATCTGCCTGATATGTGGAGAATTTGGCCGCAACGAGTTGTGGTATAGATGCTCTTCTTGTGGGTTGTGGGCACACAAAGACTTCACCCTAGTAGCAATTGCCGTTGGCTTTCATACGCCAACAGTTGGGAATATATTGGCAGACGGTTAGTTATTCCGCCAACCTAAACTTAAAATAGGCCCATTGTCATAAACATGCACTATTTGCCCAACGGATAGCCAACGACGGGCCTGCTGTTACTATTCCTAATGTTGGGTGATTTTTGTAGGGATTTAAGGTATAATGACAACATTGGGCCAACTAACGCGGTCCTGCTGCTTCTATTCCTACTGTTGGGAGATTTTTGTAGGGCCAATTACTGCTACTCCAACGGGCTGGTAGCGGGGTGTGTCTTATACATGCACAATTTGCCCAACGGATAGCCAAAGACGGGCCTGCTGTTACTATTCCTACTGTTGGGTGATTTTTGTAGGGATTTAAGGTATAATGACAACATTGGGCCAACTAACGCGGGCCTGCTGCTTCTATTCCTACTGTTGGGAGATTTTTGTAGGGCCAATTACTGCTACTCCAACGGGCTGGTAGCGGGGTGTGTCTTATACATGCACAATTTGCCCAACGGATAGCCAAAGACGGGCCTGCTGTTACTATTCCTACTGTTGGGTGATTTTTGTAGGGATTTAAGGTATAATGACAACATTGGGCCAACTAACGCGGGCCTGCTGCTTCTATTCCTACTGTTGGGAGATTTTTGTAGGGCCAATTACTGCTACTCCAACGGGGTGGTAGCGGGGTGCGCGGGGAGCGGGCGGCGGCACGCGTCGCCCGGCCCGCCCGCCATTTTGTTATTCATTTGTGCACCTGCGGCTGCGGAGTGTTTGTGAGTGTTTGTTTTGTTCGCATCAACAAACATATTAGCCTGATATCCGGCTGGCAGGCTGTGTTTTAGTTTAGTTAGTTAACCTTTAGTGTTTGTGAAAGTGTTAAATGTATAAGTTGTGGAGTTTTACGACGATATATTATGATGGTAACGGTGGGGAACTCGGTGTGGTACGTGAAGAATGGATGACGCCACGGAAGACTCATTGCATGTGTGTTACAAAACGTGTAAAAATCGTCGCTGCACATGAACCTTATCGGCTTCAAAATTAGGGTGGGTTTTTCAAAACAAATCGCTACTCTAGTAGCATTTTATGTTGGCATTTAGTTGGGCCACTTACCTCTGGTTAGTTGGCAAATGCATACAATTGGCGGGCAGTTTGCGGGTTGGCCCAACAACACGTTTTCGTTGGGCCTTCGTAGGGCAATGTACGTTGGCCCCATCGCGAGTTGGGCCTTCGTAGGGCAATGTACGTTGGCCCCATCGCAAGTTGGGCCTTCGTAGGCAAATTCACGTAGGCCATCAGTTGTTGGCCCAACCCGCAAACTGCCCGCCAATTGTATGCATTTGCCAACTAACCAGAGGTAAGTGGCCAAACTAAATGCCAACCAAAAATGCTACTAGGGCACTGGGTGGAATTCACCACGAGGTTACGTGTGTGACCATTATTACCCGTATATGCGGACAATAGTGGTCATAGCTGTTTTTTTTAAATATTTATAGTTCCTAACCTGTAATACCAAAGATAATGAACCTATTTGAGATTGATAGTTTGTTAATTAAAGTACCTTAAGAGATGA
Organism: Dryobota labecula; assembly: GCA_947523025.1. Taxonomy (NCBI): domain Eukaryota; kingdom Metazoa; phylum Arthropoda; class Insecta; order Lepidoptera; family Noctuidae; genus Dryobota; species Dryobota labecula. The sequence goes on from OX383286.1 coordinate 27,925,618, forward strand.
TTTTAATGAGTCCCGTATGGTTTATAGAATTACCCTTGAACGATATAATTGTCCACAGAGAGCATGGTTCACCGTTGAACGGTAATACGAAAAAACTATTAGTCGATACCATGATTTAGCGACAGCACGTTTCGCCGAATAACGCTACAAAGAATGAATGGTTGGCCGATACCAAGATTTGCCGATGTCATGGTTCGCTTGAACTAAATAATCTTTTACCGATAGCTATTTTCGCCGAAAGCACTTTTTATTAGAAAATTTTAGACACACCGAGGTTGCTGATTGAGCCGTTTTTCATAATTCCTTACCAGTCGCGAGATATATATTTTTTTTTAAGTTTCCCTAGTGTACCGTTGATACAGTCTTAAAGCTATAACTACGACGATGCATCAAATATTCACTGCAAGCGCCAGTCCATTCTACACTTTTTACGCTGCATAACTTTACTATCTTTATAAATATTTGAAATTCATGTCGCAGAACTCGCAGACAATATTAAAAAAAAAAACAAAGTAATGCGTCCGAGGTCGCGAGGTGGCTGGCAGGCTGGCTATGGTTTTCCCGGCATCCATATTTACACAATGCATAAACCTGTGGCTACGTAGTTAAATCACTAGATAGGTATAGGTATGTATAGATCATGTCCTTAGATAGAAAAATAGTATGCTAGATAAATAAATAAAAAATAAATGAAATTTTCTAATTGCATCTTCAGGTATAAAAAATATTATGATTTACAATACGAATAGGCCATAAGGTAAGTAAAGTTGCATGTTAGAGTTATACATAAGCTAAGATAATATCTTGTTATTATAGGTATCAGCGCCCACCCTCGTTATCATTATAGCCGATGTTATTATAGACCAGGACCATAATATTATATTACCAAGCTGAAGACTGTTTGTTTGGTTGAACGCGCTAATCTCAGGAACTACTGGTTCGAATTGAAAAATTATTTTAGTGTTGGATAACCCATTTATCGAGGAAGGCTATAGGCTATTAACATCACGCTACGATCCTTAGAAGCCATGCGAAAAGAACAAAAGTCAGAAAGAACGCTAAGCGATAACGAAGTTATAGCGCAGGCGAGCGACGGGATGCGACGCAATGGGTGGGCCGAAATTTCACGCAGACGAAGTCGCGGGCAGAAGCTAGTCCTAATATATATTTTTTTTTTTCAAAAAAAGTGAAAAAAAAAATTGTGAGTCAATCTTAAAAGATAGACATATGCTGTCGAGAACTTTTTTTTAGAACTTTTAAAGAGGAACAATTCCTGATATTTACGTAACTTAAACCGTTTACGCAGCTCACGCAACGGAAGCACTCAAAAAGGAATAATTCTTCCCGTTTTTGCAACATTTTTCATTTATGCTCCGCTCCTACTAGTCGTAGCGTAATGTTATATAGCCTTTCTCGATAAATGGACTACCAACACAAAAATATTTTTTCAATTCCAACCAGTAGTTCCTGAGATTAGCGCGTTCAAACAAACAAACAAACTCTTCAGCTTTATAATATTAGTATAGATTATAATATAATTAATTATTTTGATAAAGATTCATAATTCCTTGTATAAATAATCATCCAAACGTAAATATGTTGAAAAAGCTCTTTTTTAGGGTTCCGTAGTAAACAAGGAACCCATACAGTTTCGCCATGTCCGTCTGTCTGTAGGTAACCAGTACATTTTAACCACCGAAACCCATAGACCAATATCTTTGTTTCCATATCTTACAATAGTCCTACACCAACTGGGGGTTGTCCTTGGGTGCACTTGCATAGTGCGTACAGGGATAATCGTCGGTTGGTGCCTCATTTAATTAAAAAGCGTCTAACGGGCCTCTGCGAGTTGGCTTCGGCCCCTCGTACGCCTTCCAAAGGTCCGGGACCCCAAGGTCCCGAGATATGTAAACATTTAAAAATAATAATAATAACCGTATCTCTACGTTGACGTCGTGGAGGGGCTTGCGCGCTCCGAACTTTAGGTCTGTGCCGGTAGAGTTTACTTTCCTGGAACATGTCTAGGGTGAGGAGCCAGACCAAGAGAGATACAGAAACCCGCAGGGCAGCATGTGGCGAGCTGTTGGGCAGTTGCGATCCCACGGACCCTATCTCCCGGGAGAAGTCATGTTCCTCACCTCTGGCTTGCCTTTATTGGCCGGCTGGAGTGAACACTGACGAGGAACTGAGCTCCCACCTCATTCTTGCCTTTATTGGCCGGCTTGAGTGGAGATTCGCAAGAGCACACGTGCTCGGAGGAAGGAAGTATTCCAGTAAGTGCTTGTAGGGATCTTGACCATCTTCCGGGCTCTGGGATTGTTCTGAGAGCCTTGGAATACCTCTCCACTCCTCGAGCACCTCAGGACATGTTGCCCCCTTGTCGCTACGTTCACTATGTGCTAGCGACCGTTTTCGGGGGCCCATTATTGAGTGTGCAAGTCACCCCCTGCCATTTTATCCGCGTATATTAAAACATTGATCAGGCAGGGGCCATAGTCCTTCCATAGTTTTTGGTAACCAGTCCATTTTAACCACCCAAACCCATAGTCCAATATCTTTGGTTCCATATCCTGCAATAGTCCTACACCAACCGGGGGTTGTCCTTGGGTGCACTTGCATAGTGGGTACAGGGATAATCGTCGGTTGGTGCCTCATTTAATTAAAAAGCGTCTAACGGGCCTCTGCGAGTTGGCTTCGGCCCCTCGTACGCCTTCCAAAGGTCCGGGACCCCAAGGTCTCGAGATATGTAAACATTAAAAAATAATAATAATAATAAATTCATTTATTTCAAATAAGTTACAGACGAAAAAACAAAAAACATATGTTGTTGTTATGGTTACAATTAGGTAGAAGATGGATTACAACTGGTTGGCATAAGATAAAAGACAGGTAATTACATAGTTATGCTGTAACCACAAGGTCTGTACATGAATTGGGTGAGCCCTGCCTCTTAAACTAGGATGACCTGTATCTTAAGAGACCATGATTGTCCCGCCTTGGTATGAGTGGACCCCCTGAGGGTGCCGTAGACGGCTAACACTCCCTGGAGTTCTCCAAACGCGTGTTTTTCGTGAATCGGGATGAAACCCAAACCGGGACTCATCGGTGAACAGCATCAACCGACGATTATCCCTGTACGCACTATGCAAGTGCACCCAAGGACAACCCCCGGTTGGTGTAGGACTATTGCAAGATATGGAAACAAAGATATTGGACGATGGGTTTGGGTGGTTAAAATGTACTGGTTATCTAAAACTATAGAAGGACTATGGCCCCTGCCTGATCAATGTTTTTTTACACACGGATAAAATGGCAGGGGGTGAGTTGCACACTCAATAATGGGCCCCCGAAAACGGTCGCTAGCACATAGTGACGTAGCGACAAGGGGCAACATGTCCTAAGGTGCTCGAGGAGTGGAGAGGTATTCCACGGCTCTCAGAACAATCCCAGAGCCCGGAAGATGATCAAGATCCCTACAAGCACTTACTGGAATACTTCCTTCCTCCGAGCACGTTTGCGAATCTCCACTCAAGCCGGCCAATAAAGGCAAGAATGAGGTGGGAGCTCAGTTCCTCGTCAGTGTTCACTCCAGCCGGCCAATAAAGGCAAGCTAGAGATGAGGAACATGAATTCTCCCGGGAGATAGGGTCCGTGGGGTCGCAACTGCCCAACAGCTCGCCACATGCTGCCCTGCGGGTTTCTGTATCTCTCTTGGTCTGGCTCCTCACCCTAGACATGTTCCAGTAGAGTTTACTTTACCGGAACAGACAGACGGCACAGACCCAGAGTTCGGAGCGCGCAAGCCCCACCACGATGTCAACGTAGAGATACGGCGGTGGGGTTATTATTATTATTATTATGGTGTGGGCAGGAATTCGTCTTGGCGGACGAACCCAGCTCGTTTGGATCTAAGGCAACATGACTGCACAAAAATACCACGAGGAGGTAGTAGAGCCGGTTATTGTCCTACACAGAATTCAAATGGGCCCGGAATTTCTACTCATGCACGATAATGCTCCTTCCCATAAGGCGCGGCTGGTGTCGGCCACTCGCCGAGACCACGGTATTTACGTTTTGGATTGGCCTGCACAGTCGCCTGACTTAAATCCTATCGAGCATGCCTGGGACATGTTACAACGAAAAGCTTTGAGAGATTTCCCGCCAAATTTGACGACGGAACAACAACTTTACGAACACTTGCAAAGAACATGGGACCTCATACCACAGCAAGACATTGACCATTTAATTTTAAATATGAACAATCGATGTCAATGTGTAATTAATGTAAGAGGTGGCAACACTGATTATTAATAATTAGATTTTATAATATATTTAAAATTGTATTAAAATTAATAGTTTTTTAAGAAGAAATTAAGTTTTGTATCATACAAATTTTCTACGACGATTAAAAAAATTAACATTTTTATATAAAACAATAAAATATTATTTGTTTTTTATTAAAGACCTTAAATTAACCTATCATTCTTCCATTTACTATAGGTATCAGAAAATTCTTCATAGATTTATAGATATTTGATGAAATATAAAATATACCTAGATTCTGTTGATGTGTGTATGCTGTCGCGGACTTTTATTTAGAACGGTTTAAGACAAACATTCCCATCGTACATTATCTTTGTGTAACTCTAACGGTTTAGGCAGCGCACGCCAAGATAGCTCTCAGAGGGCAGGATTTTTTCCGACTTACTTGATACTTATCGTTATATTATGGCCAAGTCACACAAAATCTTTATAAATTGTAGCCTATGTGTTATTCTGATATATAAGCTATATTACTGTGAAGTTTCATCGAAATCTGCTCCGTAGTTTTTGCGTCAAGTAGTAACAAACATCCATCCATCCATCCTCACAAACTTTCGCGTTTATAATACGAGTATTAGCAGGAAGGATAGTAGGACGTAGGATGAAACCCATTGGAAAAGGAAGAGAATATAACAAAAATTAAAGGAAAAATAATTTACGGGCGATCTGAGGTCGGGAAGTTGAAGAGGAGGTTTAAGGGTAAAAAACGGTTTATATCGATTTCCGGCAAAACTACAAGCTCTATGGAAAAAAGTTATATGTCAAAGTTCTAGGTAGGTAATAAAAAAGATTTTGTATTTACACTATTTTCACATAACCTCAAAATTTATGTGAAAAATTCAAATAACCAAGTTTTTGGTTTTTTATTTTTATCTTTTACAAAAGCTTTTTTTTTTCACGATATTTGGTGAAAACTCAATTTTTTAGGACATTGATTTATACACTTTGATATCTTGTCGCCTATTTCAATTTTATTGGGCACCGAGTCTTTAATATAACCCTCTGCAACATTATTAGAGCGACATCCTCCGTGGCGTTTCAGTGTAATGATATCGGCTCCGGAATTAGCTAGTAATGTTGCAGAGGTCCTTCTAAAGCTGTGACCGGTATAACTAGCCGGATTTTCCAATTTCAAGAACGTGGCTATTTCTTTTGCTACACTACCGATTTTGTTAACGCCAAAGACTTGCCGAATGCATTTACCGTTTTGGTACTTTTGAAAGAATCTTTAACTTTTTGCGTTTTCGATATCGTTTAAATTTGTTGACTAATTCTTGTCGTCTGCACGCCCCAGATATACCAAAACTTAATATAGCCTGTAATAAAATACAAATAATTTAAGTAAGTAATTAGCTTTATTTAGTATAATTTTATTTAGCTTTATGTAGTTCTGTACCTAAAGGTAAATGACTAAAATAATTACCTATCAATTATAGGTACAGTGGGCTGCATCAATTGGGTACCCCATCACTATCACTACATATTATAAAACAAAGTCCTCCGCCGCGTCTGTGTCTGTCTGTCTGTTCGCGATAAACTCAAATACTACTGCACCGATTCTCATGCTGTTTTCACCAATGGATAGCTTGGTTCTCGAGGAAGGTTTTAGTATATAATTTGTTATGTTTTTGTATGCATTTTTGTATGAATTAACGATATTTGTTGGTGTCGGAAAAAAATAAGCCGTCTGGGAGCTTTCAACGAAAACGCTGTCTAAACCCTTTGAGATATAACAAAATAATGTATGGTGGAATTATGTATCTTATAAAGGTCTTCAAAAAAGTCCGCGATGGCATATGTCTATCTCTTAAGGATTACATACTATATCCATTTTATTGACTTTTTGTAGGTATTTGTTTGCCGAATTTTACTCTTGGAAATACGATTACGATAACAATACGCTATAATATCAGTAGCTATTAGCCAAATTATGTTCGTAGATAAATAAGCTAGCTACTTATGTGTATTTCAAACAGTGTACAAGAATATTTATCATAAAAACATTACTAAACACGGCGGCCTTATGATAGAATTTGTGCATTCCAAAACTTTCGTTACTTTTTCACTGACATATTTATCACTTTTCGATAAACCAACACTCAATACGAAATCTACACTTATTTCTCAGTAATTCTGTATAAGATTCTTCAAAGATTAAACCGTTTTCTCATTGAATCTTTACGCACGTATAACCTTGATGAATGTTTACATTAAGCACCGCACCACACCGCCACAAGACCACAGAGTACAGACGTATTTTGTTTTCTTTTTTTTTTCGTCCGTTTAGTGGTGTTCCCGCTAAAATGTCAACCGGTCAAGTATTAGTCAATTAATCGAATTCTACAGCCAGATCGTGTTGCAAGTACAAAATAAATGTCAAATATTTCGTCCAATTGCGAACGTGACCCTGAGAAAAGTAATGCACCAATGGTGTTCATTATATATTTCGAGCGTTTTATCAGCACAAAAGTGTATCATGCGACATTTCGGAGGATTTCGTTTTGTTTTCACATTGTTGGTACATACGTGAATTATTTTAAAATTATTATTTGTGTCGCATTTTTATTTCGTGTTGTAATTTGGTACAATTGATTGCTTTAAGAATTTGATTGAATTTTGCTTATAACTCACACGTAATTCATTGAAATAAGCCATCAAAACATTTTCAGAGAATGATTATTTTTTTAAGTCTTCCATGCTATAATAGTACATTATGATACAAGTGTGCAATGATCAATACACACGCGTTCCATACGACGTTTTTCAACACACTTGCGAGGAAAAAAACAGACTTGTTGTAAAAACTTATGCTACAATAACGTAAATATAGAGATGATACATTTAGATTTATAAAGTTCAACTGACCTTTGTTGCCAGGTACTGACTATCCGGACGTTTTTTTTAACAACTGTTCAACGTCGGTTGGTGACAATACTTTAGATTTCGTATTTTTCATAGTAACTTTTAACAACACAACGAAAACATTAACAAAACAAATATTTATGGAAAATGGCGCGCTGGTTTTGTATTTTTTTTTCCGCGCGCCTCGCTTGCCTTGCGCGCGCAGGTGTAAGTAGAGGCACTGGAAACCCGCTAAACAGTCTTTATAAAAAAAAAGTCTGATCGTAGTTTAGTTAGTATGGAATTAGAAAGTACTATTGGCATAGTGAAATATACATTATTCAGTGAGAATCCGCAATAATAGAACGTCAGTCAGGATCTCTTCTGTTTGGTTCCGGGAGGGACCACGGACAATTTAAGGTAGGAGTGAGGCGTATATATCGTAACAGATAAATACAACAGGTATCACAAGATACCAAACTGTAACTGTGAAAAATAAACTGAAAAAAAAGACAAGCTTCTGTTCCACGACGAGATAACAGAATCCATCCAGTCACAAGCTTTTGTCTATTCATGCTTATGACAGTTACCTTAGTTAGAATATAGATAATAAATGTTACTGTTACACTGTGACACCCTGTTACATCGTCCGTCACAAGCTCTTTCCTTTTCTCGCATAGGTGTAACACCATAGTTAGAAAGAGAAGTACCTTCGTGTATTATAACTGTGCAGTTGTAGTAACAGAGAACACACAATAGTTTGTTCCCACATAGTATGAAATAAAAGCCTGGGATTTTGTAACATGTTTTTGGAACTGTTAATTACGTGGAACAGAAACAGGCGAAACAGATATGGGATTTTACCTGTTACAACCCACTCCTGATTTAAGATAAATACATTTTAGTTAATTTTGGCACCAAAGACAATTCAGACTATTTAAAAAAAAAAATGAACGCGCGGATTCCTTTTGACATGAAGTTTCTTAACGAGATTAAAAAAAAAAAAAGCGCAAGTTTTCGACTAGTAAACAGTTATCTGTGGCGTTACAACACTCGTATGGTAACGTAAAGTAAAAAGCACGCGTTTGTAATACACTGCATTATGGACATAAAAGCGGTTCAATAAGAGCCCCTTTACGAGCAAGTGTGTTGAAAAATTATTATAAATCGTTAAATAGTGCTCTCGCGATTTTGGCGGCAAGAGACCGTTTTCTGCAATTTGCGCCTCATTCAAAATATCAGGTGGAGTAGATTCCATATTAATATCAGATTCCTCGCTTGAACTCATATTATTATTTTGTTTTTATTTATCAGTCGGAAAGTCGCAACAATCTTTGACGTTTCTAATATGAAAATGGCGCGAATTCGCAAATGGCGCTACATGCACGTGGTGAAAATTAGAACTACATCTTGTGGCGATTAACACCTCGTCCATTTAAATGATTTAGGTAACATCACTACTACCACAGAGTATATTGTATTCATACTACTGCTACGGTTTTGTGACAGGAGGAATATATTTTCAGAGTTGAGACAGATAAATTGGTTTCGTTTTATTTCTTTATTCGGGAGCAGCTAACTCTCCCGCAATCTTTCGTCTCATTTACTCTTTAGTATTAAAGTGAGACAAACGTATTGAGCAAAAGCGCTTCCAAGGAGGTTCGATCAGTCAGCTTATTTACTCTCGTAATGTGAAACTCCTTGGTGGAATTCATATAATATTTGACGGCGCATTGTTTAAATTGGTATTGGTTGGAATTCATAGATGTCGCTGTTAGTTCAGTGTCTTGGTTGTGCTGTTTAGCCGCGCATGACAGCATGACAGAGACTACGATAACGCTCGAGCGGCGGCAAGTGATCCCCGCACATTCGGCGGCGGTCAAGCAGTGAATACGTCTAGAAACTGTCGCGCGTTCGGTATAGTTGTGTCGTGATATCGTGTACCTACATTAATTACTTTGCATACCCACTACTGTATAGAATCAAGTTCTTCTAACTAAACAGACCAGCTGTGCTGCTGGGGAGTTTGTTCTGCCACTTCTTCTTCCCAGCTAAAGCACTAGGAAGTGGTGAAGGGATGGGCGTTTTGGGGGAGCTGTCTTCTGTAATTTTGAAGGAATCTCAGCTTAGCTTGAATAAATGGCTGTTGAGTTTAATTCGGTTTTCCTATTGCGCAATAACCAACACTACCCACAGTACGCCCACAGTGTAGTTTAAAATATGGCTGATGATAACGAGAGAGACCTTCCGTTCTCCGACATATTTAAAAAAAACCGTAAAGAATACGCACGGTGCTATACAACGGGGTATGTGGTAAAATAGGTACTTAGGTGAGAGTACCAGTTTTACCGCACGTTCCTTGTATGGTGCGTAATTTTTAATTTTCGAACAATATATACAGGCTTCGTAAATGCATTTTTTGAGCAAATGTGTTGAAAAGGTATTTTTTTTTTTATAAAAGCAAATTACATGCCATTAGAAAGGTCACACACTAGGGATGTTTTGCTGGAATTGGAACTCCTCAATATATATATTTTTTAATGCAAGTTGATGTTAAGTTTGCAGTATTTTTTACATCTTTCTGTAAGTTTGAGGACTCATAACTTTTATTCTAGTTAACATCTGAATAAAGCAATCATTTTATAAGAATCTGCCAACATTATAGATTGAAAAAAAAAATATATATCCGGGAGGCCAGTGCCAAATAAATTAGGGCTGAGTAAGTAGCAGATGACCTCACCTATCCACCATTTTTGTATGTTCAACGTTCTGCCAAACACCCTGTATTTCGATTTGCAATTTTTTGTTTTTAATGTAACATGGAATCTTACATTTTTCGAGTAATTAAAGGGTAAATTTTATAAATATCTTTTTTTTTCGGATTCGAGTTTTTTCGTTTTTTGTATTTTCTGAGAAAATTTACCATAGTAATGTATTTTTTTTTACACCATCAGAAAGTAGAGATTTCAACGAACAAAAAGCCTACCGACTTTTTTTTTAAAGCAGATATTTTCACGTAAGAATATTCGAGTGAAAATTAGGATGCTTTTTGATATTAAGTCAAAATAAGGTGAAAAAATAAACATTTTAAATAAAACAAATTACAGTGTGTTTAAGACCTAAAATAAGACCTAAAAAGGTAAGTTTTCACCAAATTTCGTGAAAAAAAGAAATGTTTTGTAAAAGATAAAAATAGAAAGCTAAAACTTGGTTATTTGAAATTTTCACATACATTTTGAGGTTATGTGAAAAAAGTGTAAACACAAAAGTTGCAGATCTTTTTATTACCGTCAACTTTGCCATTTAACTTTTTTCCATTGGACTTTTTTTAGCCTTAAACCCCCCCCCCCCCCTCTTCCACTTCCCGACCTCAGATCGCCCGTAAATTATTTTTCCTTTAATTTTTGTTATATTCTCTTCCTTTTCCAATGGGTTTCATCCTACTATAATTTTATTTGTTTAAAAAATTATCGACCCTGGTCTATTATGCCTATCCAGTAGAATAATTTAAAACGCCTGAAAAAAAAATATCTTGGAGCACCAACATGTTTGGTACGGTATAAAATAAGCATTAAATTATAGGAATAATATATATATTACAGATATTTTAGATGTGCAATACCTACTGCAATGTATCCACAATGATTCAGGTCGTAATTAACTCTATAGTGCTCGTAGAGATGGCTAGTGTGAACGGCAAGATAATCGTTTAGCAGATCGTTTGCGGTCCAGCTAGTGTTGCATCTGCTCCGCTGGTCTTATCGTGTAAATATACAGTTAAGTGCTGATCTATCTTGATAATAATTAGTTCATGATGCCTACGAATATATTTTGGCGCGCATGGTGAATCATTCTGACTCATCATGTAAGTACATCTCGTCTCTTTTTTTTGTAAGTTCAGGTATTGCGATCTCCGTTAAAAGTTTTTCTTCCCTGAGAATTCATCGAGAGGTAGCACCATCTGTCGTCTCAATCACGAACAATATTTTGTAAATATCCACTGTCCCTGCCTACTCTATGATGTACAACCAGCGTGAAGATACTGTACTATGTTATCATATTTCCTTATCTAATTGTTAAGATATTATTATAACTTTCATTGATATTTATAAACGGTGTTCATCAATTGAAAGCATAACAGTCCGGAGTGTGATTTGGACGCGAGTCGCCAGCGCAGCTTCCCAGAAAGCGTTTTCCTCGACGCAAGGTGGAGCGCTGACGAATCGCTACGTCACGTCGGTGACGCGCTGTCGCGAATCTTAGTATAAAAACGTGCGTGTTAGCGCGCCGCGACTCCTAGTGTGCCGTGCTGCGAGTGAGGACACCCTGGCGCCCCGCAATGAATGCATGGACTCCGACGTGGACGAGTCGGGGGATAACACCGTGCCCGCCGGTAATGTCCCACCTCAAGTGCCTAGTGTTGTGTAGTGCAAGTGACCCGTATGTGAATCTCCCTCAACCGAAGGTGTTACGGTTCGGTTGCCCGGTTGCGGCGTTTCTAACCTCGCTCGACGGATGCACGGACCCGAACAGGACTCCACTTTCTAGCTAGTGTTCATTATGTTACCCGTACGTGTGGCAACAGCGAAAACAAAAACAATATTTCGTTGTGACATTTGCTTTGCATTTTTGTTTACGCAAATATTATGTACTGAAATGGTGTTCTGCTCCTAGAGTTAGCTAAGATTTGAGCATCATGGAGTTTTTTACCTCCCAAATTATTAATCTATTTTCATCTGCTGTAGTTAAATTCTTAGGGCCTTACAAATAAATACGGAATAAAGTTATGCTAGGAATAACTTCGGAATAACCATACATTTTTGACGTTTATACCTAGCATAACTTTATTCCGTGTTTATTTGTAAGGCCCTTAGAAAGTAAATAATTTACAATCAGGCTGAAACTTACAAACTTAATTAAAATTAGCGAAAGTTATAAAAACAAAACCAAACACGCTGACTGTACTGACATTCCTCTAACAGGTGGAAGAAATCCTGATAAATATCTACATCGGTCTCATAATTTATAAAACAGTCAAACGTGTACTTTTAATTAGTCTATTCAGTACCTACCTATAGGTACGTATTTAGTGGATTTACTGATGTTTAATACTTAGTTAAATAAAAAATTTGCTAAGTTATGGGTTTTATGTATAGAACATCAATTTTACGTCAGGCCATTATGAAAACAATCAACAAATAGGTAATTACAATAATATCCTGATTAGTAACGTCGGCGGGTCAGCGTTTAGGCCTACGACCATAAATTTCTAACTGTAGCCTGTAGCTTGCAATCTCATCCAACTCCATCTCCAAACTTAGCCAAACATTCATTTTTCCATCCTTTCAGTATTTTTTATTGCTCTATATACTTAGATTTAGATTTGTCCATCACAATTTTTCTAAAACAATAATAGGTACTGTCGTGTTACACGCACACTGAAATGAAGAAACTGAAACAAGTTTGGAAATAAATGATTATGATCACGGAAGCACCCCTCGCTAGTCGCTACCCCCTATTTTCGGAAAGTGACGCTTATGTGCTGAATATAATTATCTAATAAATCAATATCAACATTAAACATTGATTAATTAAAACAGAAATTAAAAGACAGGTATTAGGTAGGGTGTATCTATTCGAACACGAAATATTTTGGGAGATGTGGTAAAGAAGCCATGAAAATGATTTTTTAATGAGAGTATATTATTTAAAAAAATAAATAATTTAAAATGACTTGATAAAATTCACCGCACTCGTGCCACCGCACCGCTCGCGCACCGTCGCGCGACGCGGCGTCGCGTCGCCGCGCCCGGGCGGATCATTCATAGAATAAGTAAGGTTTTTTTGCAAAATGTCTCAAGCAATTTAAAAATTATAATAATTATGTAAAAATATAAAACACTTAGATAAAAAAATCGCTCCTACGGCTATTTTACCACTTATAAATATTGATATTTCTCTTAAAATATTTCGTGTATGAATACCTCACCTTATATTTAATTCAAACGAATGACATCTGATGTAAACAAAACAAACCGTTGCAAGTGCGAGTAGGACTCACACACGAAGGGTTCCGCCGTACAATATTTGGATTAACACTACATATTTTTAAGGTTTTTTGTACGGGAACCTATTTTTATTATTTTTTGTTATAGCAGCAATAGAAATACACAATATGTGAAAATTGCAGCTGTCTACCTATTACGGATCATGAAATACAGCCCGCTGAAAGACAGACAGACGAACGAACGGACAGCGGAGGCTTAGTAGGGTTCCGTTTGGCACCCTTCAGGTACGGAACCCTTAACAGATTGCTTCCATTTCTTAATTAGGTACATAGGCAGATATATAATAATTTTGTATCCATAATATATACAGGGTGTAAAAAAAAGACCGTGGTGGGAGGAAAAGTACCCTTAATATTGATGATGGCAAATTTTACTGAAAGGAAACATTCCTTTATTTTCAAAAATAATTAAAACTGCATTTAAAGCTTTTGAAAAATCACCTGCTTGAGCCGGGAATAGAACCGGTGAAATGTGAAAAAAAAAAAACATCCTGTATTTTATGATACCAACCGAAAGAGTCATTCATAAGGATCAATTCCTTTGAAATAACATAGTGTCTTAAATTAAAGAAAGACCAAGAAACCAATTTATTTATTTTTTGTTGTAAAACTTACACCAAAACCCACCAAACTCATAATCTAAAAAATAGTTCACTTAACTTATGAATTGCTCAAAATGAGACCCACTTTTACGTATGCACAGACGTATTCTTGACTGAATTCGCTACGTGTCGCCTTTTATAACGAGTTTTTTATCGTCTTTCTTTCATTTAAGATATTATGTTGTTTAAAAGGAATTGATCCTTATGAATGACTCTTTCGGTTGGTATCATAAAATACAGGATGTTTTTTTTTTCACATTTCACCGGTTCTATTCCCGGCTCAAGCAGGTGATTTTTCAAAAAGCTTTAAATGCAGTTTTAATTATTTTTGAAAATAAAGGAATGTTTCCTTTCAGTAAAATTTGCCATCGTCAATATTAAGGGTACTTTTCCTCCAACCACGGTCTTTTTTTTCCATCCTGTATATACTTATTTTTATTTATTTTACTTTGCCCATCACTAGGAATTTCTCTTGTATTGTGGGTGCATTTACAAACATTTAATCTCACATACACAAACAGCCAGACCCGGAACAACTCAAACTCAAATCATTTATTTCAATTAAACCATTTACAGGCACTTTTGAATTGTCAAGTAGTCGGTCAGTAAGAAAAATTAAGCTACATTCCCATTCCAAAGCGTAGGTACCTATGGAGAAGAACGGGCAAGAAACTCCATGGACACTCTTTTAAATTAAATTGTTACAAAAGTATTCGTTACATCTAATGTTGCATTTATAACTAAAAGTGAGAACGATGTAAAAATAAAAATAATAAAAACTTACACGTTAAAAGCGTCAAGCGTAGGTACAACAAATAGAAACAAAATAAAATAACCCGTGGTAGCTAAGAGATGACCAGTCCCAACTGACGGCGCCCGTTCACGAACATGACGCATGGATTAGCACCATTCAGCTCAACCATTTTGAAGGGAGCTAAATGATCCAACACACACGCCACCATCAGCGAGACCTTTAAGTGAGCATGACATACTCTCAACCGCCAGGGCACATTCAAGTCAATGAAAGACATATTACCCGGTCAATGGTAGCTCTATAGTACATAGGACTCACACCTGTGCTATGCATTTATATAATACAAAGGAGATTGAGTTTATACAATGCAAAGATAGTCTTACACTCTTCAGTAGCTCCAACATGATTGTCAAATGTTAATTAACTAGCTGAGGTTGTGGAGCAGGACCAGCATTCAGCCAAGCATTTTTATCAGCGATGTGATCCCCCAACTTATAATATGCCTGCCTGCATAGTGTGCGTTTTATACAAGATTTAAATTTAGTCTCATTCAGTTGAATTATGTGGGGAGGAATTTTATTGTAACATTTTAAACAGTACCCCATGAAAGATGAGTCTACTTTAGCCAGTCTGAAACCTGGTTGAGCTAATAGGTCCCTATTTCTAGTACTATAATTATGTTTTTCATCTCTTTTTCTAAAAAGATGTAAATTTTTCCTTACGTACATGATGTTTTCGTAGATATATTGACAAGGTACCGTCATGATGTTAATATCCTTAAACAGTTCCCTTAGAGAATCGCGCCTGCGGAGATTATATATGGCTCTGATGGCTCTTTTCTGCAGAATAAAAATAGACTCGAAGTCTGCAGCCCGTCCCCAAAGTAAAATACCGTAAGACATTATACTATGGAAGTAACTGAAATAGACTAGCCTCGCGGTATCTACATCAGTAAATTGACGAATTTTTCTGACAGCATATGCTGCTGAACTTAGCCGTCCTGGAAGAGATGTTACCCCATTGTAGTCTTGAATCGAGCGTGATCCCCAGGAAAACAGTTTTATCGACGAATTCTAGTTTCTCTTGATTCAATACTATCACACAATCACTACTTTTGACATTTGGTAAAGAAAATTTTATGCACTTCGTTTTTTTCCCATTTAATACTAAATTATTAGCAGTAAACCAATTTTGGACCTGCAACAGAGCATTATTTACGTCGTCAAAATTTGTAGCACGTCTATCTACCTTAAAAATTAAGGAAGTATCGTCAGCAAATAACACCATTTGTGGTTGATTTTTTAATAAACTACTTGTAGGTCATACAAATATTTGTTCCGTGCGGGAATCGAATCCGTGACACGCAGCGGAGCAGTCAATCACTTAACCACTGCGCCAACCGTGTCGTCATAATTTTTTGGTTATACACTTATATTAGAGACCGATTACTGCAATGAGCACAATATCTATGTAATACTTGTCTTCAGAAATAGGTCATTTAACAACTTTAGATAACATAATTTCCCAGTCTCAAAATATACTATTACCTATAATCTAAGTCTTGGTGTAATCAGTAGGTACAGTCACTTTTGTTATTGTGTAACACATAGGTAACAATTTTGTACCAATTAACAAGTTTTAGTAGTTTCGCAATTCTTTGTGGAGACGATAATTTCCGCAATCATTCTGCCTGAATTGAATTAATTTAAAATAAGGCACATACTGTACTGTGTCAATTACTTAGTACCTACTCATTGATTTAAGATGTCCATACATGGTGCCAAATTAATTCCGAGTGCACAAAAACAAGATATTACGATTAACTTTCGACACATTATCGACAACGAGGCGGCTGACACATCAATTTCTAGGAATCACTACAAAAACAAGTGACATTTAAAACACACATCTGTTACGGTTCTGTATCAAGCCGTGAGACAATTTATATGCTAACTAAATTGGGAAATACCTATTTCATCATTCTTCTGCTTCTTGAGAAAAGTCTCTTTCGATTTAAGTATCATCCTAAGACCTTACGCTGCAATCAAGTGTTCCAAATTGATGCATCCTATGTAGCTTATCGTCACCATCATCTCCTCAGCCGAACGACGTCCACAGCTAGACACAAGAACTAATCGAACTCGATCTAATCTGCCTTGTCTAATTTTCTTTACTTAATTAATATAAGTGGCGGATAGCCGTTTAATGTTAATGTAAAATAAATAATCCACCAACCCGCACTGGGCCCGCGTGGTGGATATGGCCCACTTTCTCTCACAGAGACGCCTAGCGCCTGTGTCCCAGCTGTGAGAACATCATAGGCTAGCTAGCTAGCTATAAGCCGCATAGTAATTACGTAAGGAGACGTAGGTACATTTATATACTAGGGTGTCCCTTATATGACATTTTTTTAAATTTATTTTTTTATCCATACGCATAGCCTCAATTTTTTTTATAAATGCTAAAATATACTCAAATATGAAATTTCAGCTTTCTAGCATGATCGCAACCCGTGCCGACTGAGCTTCAAAATTTATTTAAAATCGTGTTTTGTCCTATTATTCTGATCTGCTATAAAACTAATATAAATGCAACAAATTTGGTGAGTATGAGGTAAAATAAAATAAGGTAAACATTAATCTTTATTTCAAAACATAAAATTATAACAATCAGCCAGGGTAACTTCTCTTTAGTGTAGTTTTTTAACAGTCCAGATACAAATTTCTATGTTCCTGGGCACAGCGCAAAAAGCATTGTTTTTGCTCTTCTTCTGCCGTGTTAAGTAAGGTTTTGAGTTAGGAATGCATTAGACTGTTTTTAGGACGAATTTATAAACATGATGACGACAACCGAAAACCAAAAATTCACTCTCTAATGTCTGCTCCAAAACAGCACAAGCTCCATTAAAATGACTAGTATTTTAAGCTTTTGTATCGCAGCACATTATTTGAACTTAATTATTAAGGTTCCAGTCAAAGAGCAGATGAGACGGCTTTAGGTTGATGTTATCCAGAAGAACTCTCTAGTTTTGGCACTGCAAGAAGCTGTTCTCTATCGTCAAATGAAGCAATAATGGGGCAAACGTTCTTCTTTTGAACTTCGTACATCCAATCCGGGTAATAATTTTCCATCCCAATGGACTGTGACTACGTCAGGTACCTTGTTTTGAAAGTCAGTTTTATTGCTTCTGCCCTTGTTATTCTCGTCTGAGTACAAATTCGCTGAATCGAGGATTTGTCAATAGCGAAATCGTCGCTACTCAGACCAAGCGCTTCTACGAGACAGCATGCAGAAAGTAAATGGAGTCTCTATGCTTAACTGACATCGATCTAAAATTGCGACAAGTTTAGGCGTTATAATATCCTTTCTACCTCTTTTTTAACTTTTTTTAGGGCAGGGAACGTCTGGCAACCTGAGTTCAGTATTCAAAATCTGTTCTTCGTCCGAATTTTCTGGACATTCAAGATATTTGAGCTAGAAGTAGATGCAACAGCCAAAAACTCTCTTTGTCTCACATTCCTTTCCTCCTCTTCTAATCGTCTTTGCATTACTCTTTCTTCTTTCGCCGCCAATTTTTTGTCCACACCACCTAAGTATTCCGGTCGACCTGGCTCTCTGTGTTTCCTTAAAAATACTTTGTCTTCCTCTATTTTCATTCTCTCAAAAGCATCAGCATGTGCAATATCAAATAAGTTATCAAGGTTAATTTTAAAATTATTTTCACGGTTCTTGAACGTGTCCCTGAGTTTTCTTACAATTTTTTGCAGTTCTCTCCAAACATGATATTTCATGTTTGGAGAGAACTGCAAAAAATTGTAAGAAAACTTTGTTTATCACTCCGTAATTCCATCGACATCTTTATACAATTAACAATAGCGCATTAATAGTTAAAAATCGCGAATGAAATGACAAATTAAACACGTAGTTACAGTGCGCAGCGCATTACCCGCGCAACTTATATGGAGAAGTTTAAATCGCAAGTCGGCACGGGTTATCGTTTATAAAACGGGCTAATATTTTTTTCTAGACAATATTGGGTTATTATGAAAGTTTTAAGAAGGTATGCGTAAAAATATATAGAACTTAAAATTTAAGGGACACCCTATTATATACCTATTCCACATCAAGTCAAATAAATTACTATTTGTGCTAGAACGATTGAGCATGAAGCCGAGCATTTATAAACTAACGAATAGGGTCATCCAGTCATTATTTCCAGCATTACCATTATGTCCTCTGACGATCATGTGCCTACATTAACTTACAATGAACTTTCGAGGGGGACTATTTTGGTCCAGTGGATGTTTGCAACGGATACGCGGATAGGCAATTATTTGCACAGTTCATTTTAACATTGCTGCGACACCTGTTTAAGGTATCTCGTTCCCAATTATGTCGTCACTACAGCCCTATACCTACTAGCACATACCTAGATGGTAAACTATTTAACAGGCAGCGCAATGGCGTAGCTAGTCATAAAGGGGCCCTGTATCGAAAGGTAAAATTGGTCCCCTTGTTGGGGTTCTTTTTTTACCCGACTGCGGCGAAACTCCAAAGAAAGGTATTTTTGTTTACAAAATAGCGTACTAGCATGGCAGGGTAAGTTTCCATTGTAATTTTACTAAGAGAATGTAAGAGCGAGCGAGGTGAGCTAGAAAATTTGAGTAATCTGACTCGGATACTAGGTTGAGCTATCGTTGTGATTCTACTAAGAAAATGCAAGAACGAGCGGAGCGAGCTCGAAAGTTGAAGCATCCTGACGGAGATACTATGTTAAGCTGCAATTGTGATTTTAATAAAAGAATTTGAGGGGCCCTATAGCTTGGGGGCCCCGTATCATTCATACGGCTGATACGGCGGTAGCTAAGCCCCTGAAGCAGCGATAGATTCGGTGCTACGGCTACGATGCTGCGGCGCGCGGCGCGGCGGTGCTACGCGGTCGATAATTAATTAATGTTTGACGATATTCTCAACAAATAGATAAATTTATATAGTTCTATCTGAATATACTGAACACTACCTTCACGTGATAAAACATTGAACCCATTTTAACAAAGTATAAATTGTAAGTTGTATCTCTGATTTTACCAAAGATGAGAACTAAGTTTGGCAAAAAAAAATCTTTTGAAGGAGCATAATGAATCAAAGTACACTCATTCAAGACTCAAATAGCTGAATATTTAATCGCAAATAGCACCATGTTTAAATGACGCAGTAACGAATGAGTGAGTGTGTCTATTTTGAGAATACTTAAATATCTTTAAACCGAAAAGCCTTTTAATATCTAACTTGAGGATTTTTAAACTATTGGCATTTTGTTTGATTTGTTGGCTTTCGACTAAACTACATTCATGTATAATAGATGCCGACTTTTAACACGACGATAACCGACTTTTAATAATTTTATACTGAAAATCACATCTAAACGAGTAGGTACCTAGTGTTAATGATTTGGAAAAACTATAATGTTAAATTAGAGCATTTTCTTAATAATAAATATATTTAAATTTTAGATTATGTTCATATTATTATACATAGTGAAATTAATTTGTAAAGTTATAAAAACTGAGAATCACGCAAAATCTATTAAGCGTATTTTTCTGAAACCTTCACCTTTTTAAAGATAATTTAATCATAGATTTTTCAGTAAATGTGTTTTATTAAAATACCTTTTGTTTTGTGTATAATAAAATAATAATGCGTCGTATTTGGGACAGCGCTCCTGGATGGGCGAGTCCTATTAGGTACTGGCTGGACGTACGACGCGTTGCGTGAGCTTAAGGCGAGGTTCTTCAAATTAACCTCTAGGAAATGTAATTTTAATGTTATTTTATTTAGAAACGGTAATGATTAAACACGTGAAAAAACTATATGTTGCTTTTGAGACCTTTCTGTAGGTTCGTCGGGTACTCTTTATCCAATTATGTAAAATTAGATAAAGTTCGTTCTATAGAAAAAAAATCCAAACATGTCAATCCTTATTTTGTAGATTAAAATCATTTTATTTCAATAGATATTATACCACATTATGTATTGAAAATCACATCAAAATAAACGTCTATGATGATGTAATGTCCGTCGGGTTTAACATTGTTAATATCGTAAAACATAATTTCCAACCCAAAATTAACGAAATTCACGGCACAATTTACTCGCGCCCAGCTGCCACCTTTAGAACAAAAATGGACTCTCTAAGAACCTCGCCTTAAGTACAGAACACGCAAGCCAACCACTCAAGGTCGCTGGCATATATCTGTGTCTGAAGCTGTCTGTGGAATTTTTAGATCAGCGGTCGTATTAAAAAAAAAACCGGCCAAGTGCGTGTCGGACCATGCACAATGAAGGGTTCCCTAGTTGGTCTAATATTACTCGGTAACCTGTAAAACCTACTTATAATAATAATAATAATCATTTTATTTCAAAAACATCCATAAAGCTATATTAGCTGTAATAGTTTTCCTTTTAATTTCGTTATATAATAATAATAATAATAAAACTTTATTTCAGACCATACTTACTACTGAAAATTTGTATTTTAAAGCTTAATATCACGCAAACGGATCCCTAAATGAAGAATTGTTTTGACAACCCGCGATATTTTTGAACGGCCTATCCAACGGTACCCCACACCATGATATAGACGAGAAAAAAAATATCATCCCCGCTTTACGTGTAGGGGAGGTACCCTAAAAAAAGGCTATCTAGTACGAAGTCTCTGAGCTAAGCCGTGGACAGACAGACAGACGGACAAGGCGAAACTATAAAGGTTCCTTATTGACTACGGAACCCAGAAATCGGTTCTTAATTTGATTCTTTAATAATATATATAAAACTGTCGATTCACGCTTACTTTTGATATACATATACAGTAGATATTAAGGTCTTGCATTTAAATCATGGCAACGTTGAAAATAAAGTATTTTCATTGTCAATTTAGATTATTTCTAACTGGCACGTGACAGTTTCATGTTTTTCAGCTACAGCTATCACTGAAAAAACCCACAGCAGTTGCCTAGTGCAAATTATCTAATTTTCCCACTGAAAATAGAGAAAATTAAACTAAATATTAGGCGAAATTCGAAATCTTTACTAAAAAGATTTTTTTAACTATATAATAATTGAATACTTTTTTTTGAATCGGACAATAAATATAAACTATACTTTCTCTTCTGGGGCAGTTGCTGATCCGATAATTAATCTGCTTCAGCGAGCATCGCTGACGCGCGCGCTGGGCACGCTCAACAGGGTAGCGGATACAATTGACGTGTTTTCTTGTTCTCTGAACGACTTAAATTGAGCGACCTCTAGGGTGTTATGTTATAATTAAGTTAAATTTAGGTGTTATGTTTGTTTAGTTTATTGTGAATTTCGTTTATAATAGGTCAGTATTTATTTAATAATTAGAAAGCATGGAGGGTAGATATTATGTAGGCTTAACTATCGCATTAGGGTAACCTGTCGTCATAGATAAATAATAAAATTAATTAATAAATAATTTGACCTAAACGAAGAGAGATTACGAGAAAACTTAAGGTGGGTACATGGTAAATGTTATCTTAGTCACGCATTTGGTTTCCGAACCAAGGAATCAATCGGATTTAAGTTCGAGAATAGGATTCAATTACGTAACCTTTTCAAATGAATATTATTATAAGTATAAGAATAATGTAATTGCCGGTTACCTAATGCACAGTCCATATTTTGCCTATTTAGGCCATGCAAATTAGTTACATATTAATGATACATATTTCGGTACCTACTTAATTATATGTAGTTAAAAACTATGTTCTAATATAAATTACAAAACTACTCTCTGTATGTTGTATAATGTATTTATGCTATGCAGGCTGTTTTTTTATCTGACACAATACGAAGTTTTCTTAATGTATGTCTAACTGGTATAACACAAATCTATTTAGTTTACTGCATATGTTGTTAATTTGTTGTTTCTAATTACCAAATTTGCCTAAAGTTAAGAAAAAAAATTATACTTTCTGTTTTTTCAATCTTTTTGTCTTTTATTTTAATATTTTAATACTCGTACTATCCCAGTGTTTGCTTCTGCATGTACAAGATTCAATGAATGTTTAGTTTAGATTCAAGGCATTTTATTTTATGTTTATTTTATTTTATTTTAATGATGCTGAACCTTTATTGTAATTGGGCACTTTATCGGAAATATCATCAGCAAATAGAACACTATCGTAATTTATTGAAACGGGTAAATCATTATTATGAATAACAATTGTCATTAGTAAGTAGTTTGTACCGTTGCGGTCGTTCCCTTAAAAGAGAAAAATACATTTAAAGGTAAAAGAGCACTAAGGTACTGCTCATGTTTAAGTTCATAAACTTCTAATAACGCGCCGAGTTCAAATTCGGCTACACGCAGATGATGAGAGTAATCACAATAATATGTAAGCATGTACCCAGAAGGTTAGCAGAGTGGTAACGTTCCAAGAATGCTCCGGACCGGAGCCCTCCAGGCCTCCACCCACCGGCCACATTTTCTTGTTTCCGCACGAATACGAACTTTTCCTTTACCATTTTGAGCAGTGGGTATAAAATAAATTGCATTGTCTAGCTGGGTTCCAACTTTCACGACCTCTCCTAAATCGGGGCCACCATTGGGCCATCACTGCTGTAAGTACTGCGGGTCGTCATACTAATTCCCTTGTGTACGTTCCAGATCCGGAGAAATGGGAACGTGGAGACGTGCTGCGCTGCGTGCGCTGGGTGGCGCGCACGTTCGGCGTGTGCGCGCCGCGCCGGCACCTGCTGCCCGACAGCGGCCGCGCGCTGCTGCAGCTCACGGAGGACAACTGGCTGCAGGTACGGACTAACTTTTAACCGTTCCGATACCTGTGTCGATAGATGTTAGATTTCAAGTACTATAGAAGTTAAAACAAATGCTTTATTTTTTTCTATGAAATCACTTTTTTAAGCCTAACCTGAATCATCTGGAAGTCTTTTTTTCTGCATATTTTATCTATAATTTGTTTGTGTGTCAGTTTCTTGCGGCGGCGGTCGCTTTATCCATGCATAGCGCATGACCTAAACTGTAACTGACTCACGTATTTCCCCCAGCACCAGTTCATAAGTTTAGATGATGAGATAGTAATGAAATTCAGATAGATTGCTATTGGACTTACTGTATGTTCGTTCAGCGTACTGCGTAGCGGATTGATTGGTTAAAGCGATCGAACTCACTGTCGCGAATATTTAAAATAATAGCACGTGTGGCATGACCATTTCTATCTCTACTTTATAAAGACAACGAAACATTACTTTACTTTTTGACATATCGCCGCAGAAATCTTTGCACAAACTGTCACGTTGTGCTTTATGCTGATTTTTTTATAGCTGAAAACTTTGACCTAGTAGAAAGTAAAGTGATTGACAAGTGAACTTCAGTACCGCTTTTCTTCAATGCCTCTTTCAAGGAAAGACTCTTCGAAAATCACAGGCTACTTCTTTAATCTTAAGTCCACAAAAGCGGAGATGAGAGATGTCTCGAACACTGCACAATTAGTTTTTATTTTAAAAATATCTCTCAATTTAGCTTCAACGTCTTCCTATCTGCTTTGGTTGCCACCAAAACCCGGCCTGATTATACCTTAGAAGGTATGAAATTTTGAACCACCTTTGTATACCATGTTTTACGCAAATGAATATATTATTATTCCGCTTTATTATTATTATAATCTCGTTGGCCAGGTATGCGACGGCAGCGAGCAGTCCGCGCGTATCTACCACGCGTACCTACGTCATGCTCACGCCGGCGCCACAGGCCAGGCGCCGCCGGAGCCGCTGCCTGAACACCAGGCCACCACCAGCGCAGCCGCTGCTGACTACAGTGAGTAATAAACCTTTCATTTTGTATTCATAGGCTACCTATTATACTTACCGTACCTTTTATAGAATATTAGACATAAACGCGTGTCTTTACTTATATAGGGACCATGAGGTCCTCGTACGATTTCAGTTATTATGACGAGCGAAACAATTTAAATCGAACAAAAACAAAATCTTGCGTAGGTATAGGTAGGTGAAAATATGTATTTATAGGTTGGTGGTACCTGTACCTACCTATACCTACGCATTCTTCATTTATTAGTTTATGGTGTATTTCTTTAGCTCAGCGGCTAGGGTAGATTATTCTTAGTTTTATTATTTAGAAACTAAAAAAGTAATTCATCATCGGAATACTCTAATTTAAATCAGCGCCATCTATCGACGCGTAGTAAAGTCAAAACTAGAAAGCGCGCCAGAAAACTTATGAATGGATGCGCGGTGATTGAGTCACACAGCCGGGCGCGTTCCATTCATCTCACGCGGTAACTGACTCACATTGTTTCTCCGAAATTAAACTTTGAACTGTAATTACTGGTGAATTTGTTTAGTTCCATATAAAATTAATCACTCTATAGTGAATTATAAACTGTGTTTAGTATAGTTTAGTAATTTTCATTAGTCATATGTGTAAAAATATTTCGACGTATTTCGTAATGTGGGTCACCTGTGTCAGGGTCACCGTACGCAAAACTATGCGACTGCGAGGAATGCATTCTGCCTGTACAACGACTTAGGTACATTACTACTTTTTCTCGAACCCCGTCTGAGATCGTTTTAATTTAATTTAATTTGGCCGTAGGAATTTTATAATGTTTTATGTAAATGACTTCTCGATAACCCACTTGTGGGTAAGAGATTAGGCAAATGATAAGCAGACTTAGCAATTTGTGATATAGAGGTACGTACCTACCATCAGTAATTACGTGCTTACAAAATCTTTAAAAATCTCAAAATCAAAATCATTAAAATATTTTATTTTAGGTACATAAACCTACATGGGCACTTATGAAACGTCAGAAGCTAGGTGCACGGTTCCAATTAGTCGTTTCCAATGGAGAAGAGCCAATCTACACTCTACTAGGCCTACAACGTTCTCACATTCACAAAATAGAAAATAATCTAAGTATATAAAATATTAACGATCTTCCCAAAGATGACATTGAAAATGTCGTTGTAGCTAACCCCTTTCGATTAATGAAGGACGAAATTGAAAAACGAAAGCTTTTAGGGAAAACTGTTGATTCTCTCACTTTCTAACTCAATTTGCAGATCATTCTCTCCCTGACCCTCATCCCCTGGGAGTGCGGGAAAGCGCAATCTGCCCCAAAAACGAAAAGCGTATCTTAATTGATCGCTAGCGTAATGGCCACCGGTCATTACCACTGCTATCTTCAAGACGAGGGAGTTACGGGACCAGGCAGGGCAATAGGGTTGAGTTGTTATTGCGTTTATATTGTTTTGTATTAAAGAAAACTCATAAGTAAAGAATTTGAAATGATCTTTTTTTTACTAATTTTACTAACGTGCTGATCACGTTAAAAGCATTAAAAGCACGCGCTAAATTGTTGTCGTGTTTGAGATGTTGCCAATATTACATCGTCAGCCATTCTTTGGTGATGTGGCAACTGAATATTTGTCATTCTTATCGTCATCGTCATTTACTTCCGCAAAAACTAAAGTTCCTCTCTCTCAATGAGAGCGTGGCTATCCTATTGATATATTTCTGGCAAAGACACAAGGAAATATAGTAGGTAACTTGCAAGCTTATTGCACAATGGTTATTGTAGACTCTACAATAACCATTGTGCAATAAGCTTGGAAGACTTCCTCTCTACAATGTAGAGGAAGTTTATTATGTGTCAATTTGAGTATAGGTAGGTAATGGTGGCCAGCACATCAAGGTACCACAAACTGTCAAACTTTCTCGTTCGATTTTGAACTTAATCATCAATATTTTAAAGTTTAAAATCGTTTGGAGAAATTTTACAGTTTCGTGTAGCTTGATGTGCTGGCCACTGTACCTAACTGCAAGACAGCTTGAGTTAGCCATAGCGTTCTAGCAAATCAACTCATCGAGTTTTTTTCCAAGCATAAAAAAAATCTGCTTCCCCGAAATTTCGGACAGGTCATTATAGTCACTTTGTATTGAATTTGTAATTATGCTGGAGGTTCCCGCGCTCTCCAAGATGGCGCGCATATTTTGGCGCGCTCCCCACGTTCCGTTTCTCTCGCGCGCTACTGATTCTCTGATTCATTTCGCTTTTGACATCAGTAACTCATTACCGACACGCGCCCGCGGCTGTGGGACTTGATATACTAGAATTGATATACCTTTATTGAGTTCATTAATACATTGGTGTGTCTGTCACGCTAAGATTGCTTCAAAGAACTCAATACTTATAATTTATTGCATTCCATTATGAGAACTTAGCTGGGAGGTGGAAACACAAAAAAAAAAGATAATACTAATCTAATGGTTCTCATTCGCAATGATGATTAAGGGCGGGTTGTTTCACGTCCACTTAACGCACGCGTATACGTCATAAATGGCGCTAACTATCGTCAAACCGTTGTTTCACAACATTATGCCCTTGACGTTCGTTAAAAAATAACGATTACAGTAACAGGTGTCATACCCACTGGTTAACGTCATTTTATTCTTTTACATTTGAACTTTGACGATCGGTTTTTATGCAGTGAAACAACGCTTTGTATTTAACGAACTTCAAACATCATATGTATTAATCGTTATTATTTGACGTACGTATACGTATGTTACGTTAAAAACCGTTTGAAACAACCGGCCCTAAGTTGACAGCTTTTTATAGGCTAGGTTAGGCTACTAGGTCTACAACTTTCTAAGAACTCGAGTAAAAAAACAATATTCTTGGTTCATCTCAGTCAGCTTCAGTGTCGAATGAATAAAAAATAAAGAGCGATCATGACATCTGATTCATCTTGACAATCAGCTTGAAATAAGAGGAAAAGATGTCGTGTAGGTCAATAAATGAACATGCAGATAGTTCCAATAAAAATATATAGCTGAGTAACTGAGTTACAGGTTAAATAAATATGGTGTTAAATGCGATGATTTTTTAAACTAAATTTCTCTACAGTGCAGTGGTTGAGACATACCTAAATGTTCGCAAGCCGGATCTACCTGCGTCGTAAGATTTACTCAATGTTTTATTACTAGTAAGTCTCAACAGATGAGGCTCTCCTACCGGCTACCGGTGACTAACTCTTTATCTGACACAAGATGGTTCAAATAATAGAGTAGTACTATAAAGCGGAAGTGAATCAATATCTACTCGGAAATGATCGTGATTCACAGTTCCGGATTAATCTCAAAACGTTGAATGAATTAAATTCCTATGTCGTGAGTGCTAGTGTTTATTTTGGCTTGATCGTGCCGCACGTGGTTAGATCGTTGTTTGTATGAGTAATGCGCAGGCGCCGCGCGCCGGTGTTTTCGCGCATGCGTCGTCGTCGCACAGTGGAACGAATGTATGGGAGCGGTTGGACGTAGACATGTCCGAAAAATAAGAGTAAAATTATGACAAACTAATGATGCCATCTTATTCGATTACTTAATGCCTTCATAAATTGTGGTGATGAATTTCTTCATAACTCCCATATTTCGGGAGTAATTTGAGAAAATGTGAAATTTTACTATGAAAATGAGTGTATCGAGCTCTCTCCCTCCTGATTCCGGGCTTGTTTCAAGTAGCGGTCTCTAATATCGTAATGCTATTACTAAGAGCTATATTTAATACTAAGACACATAGTGCGCCAAATGTGCACTTTCTGGGATAAAAGGAAATGAAAATTTAAAAAAAAAAACGTTTTTTCCCCATTTGTATTTACTTTAAACCGCAGACAGACTTATTAAGAGGTCTATAAATATATTATATATATACAGAAATATATATTAACAAAAATATTCACAAGAACTGATGAGAGTATGACTTTTAAGTAAGTTGATAATAAATTACCTAGTTTCATTAAAAGTACAATAAATAATTAAGATGTAAGCTCTAATTTACTAAGTTACACATTTTAAAACAATAACATCATTTAATTATCTTCGTCATCATCATCATCATCAATTAATTCAAATTCAGAATCGATGTCCGCTAAATCATTTATGTTAACAAATTCGATATCACTTTTCTCAGAATCCGTAAGCTCATAAAATTCCTTAAAAGAAGATTTTTTTACAAACTTATTTCCTTTTGGACGGATACTTGTAACAAGTGGATCAGAAGACAGTAAAAGATTGTGCATAATATCTTCATTGCATGAGATACTGCTATGCTTTCGAGAATGCCCCTCTCTATATTTTCTAAAATCTTTATTTCTAGCCTCAGATGCCTCTTCGGATAGAAAACCAATGGGCACAATTGACATGTTCTGAACTATGTCTGGCCCATGCATTAAAATTTTATGAAGTGAAGAAGGCATATAATACCATGGGTATAACTCCACGTAAAGCTTAGCAGTATCAAAGCAGAACTCTCGGAATTTAGTTACGTTGATCTTCTCTCCTGATGAAATACACTGCAAGATCACACAGATTTTTCTTAAAAGCATAGCATCTATTCCGGTCAGTTCAGCAGATTTAGTGTAGTTTTCAAAAAATCTCCTTGCCGAGTTGCCATTGTTGGTGGGTCCACTGCCTTGTTTCACAACATCGAGAAGTAAGCCCGTTTCTCTTCTTACAGCCTCTTGAACTCTTTTCTTCCTGTCATCAACTTGCCTTTTTGCTATATCACCCCTTACTTGCCATGATTTTATGTCTAATTTGTAGGAAATGTGTAATAAGCATTCCATTGAGCGAATCCAAGCGTGAAGGGTGCTTAAGCTATATTTATACATGTCCTCGTTTGCGTGTTTATCTTTGATTAACTCTAAATTATTCATTTCTTTAGGACAAGCCTTGCATATGTCACACACTGAAGCTGCTGTATTGGATATAATGGAATGAATTTTACCATCAATCATTGTCAACAGCAGTTGGTGTTTGACACTAATTCCATCAGTGATGGTGGATGGAGTTAAGGCTTCAATCTCTGCTTCGATTTCAGCCATCTCTCTCTGCACATTTTCTTTGGTTTCCTTTATAAACTTAAACAATATTGGCCGGCAAAATGAAGTGGAAGATGGTCGCTCGTTTTCCCAAATTGTTACACCTTTTGAGACGAGCCGCAGTGGTACAAGACTAATCATAAAATTACTAGCAAGATCGATTTGCTCATCTTCACTCGTCCTTTGATGATAAATGCTTTGGCTAGATGATCCGTCAAAACCCCATTTGCTGGTCAATACGAGCTGTTGATTGGGATCAACAGGGGTTTCTAACGACCTAATAAGTCTTCTTGAGGTTAAATCCATCAAGGCTTGTAATTTGATTTTTGCAGAGCTCTCTGTAACTGTGAGATCTTCTTTGGCCGGATAGCACTTAATTTTTTCTTTAACCAACATGTAGTAACTCGGGTATTGAAGAGCTCCTTCTTGAGTGTTGAAATCCCGAAGAGTGTTATAGCGCCATTTCGATAAGTTCATCGATACATAAAGAGCCAATGCCTTCAAAGGGGATATTTCCCGTACCTGAATTGATTTACCTTCAATGAAGGCTTTGATTTTTGAGGCCTCTTCTGGATTCTCCGTCAAGTATTTCATAACATAAGCTGTATCGCTTTGTCCTGCCTTTTGAAGCGCCCTTTCGGCCGAAAACATAATTTCAGCGCTGCTACTGCTGCATGAAAGACTATCTTCAGTGCGTCTTCTTTTTTGCCGGTTACTAAGGTCCTCAAAAGATTTACGAGGACTAGGATGTGTACAAGTTGAAGCATCAGATTTAGCAGGAGAAATTATGGGCTCGATGACGTCACTTATATTTTCTGTAGAAGGTTCCATATTTTCATTCTGTAATTCCGGCCATTGAATTGCAGCCTGTAGCCAAATCTCATGTTTCTTCCGAAACTTATCTGTGCTTCTTCCAGACTGTGTCCATTTTGCATAAATGCGGTAGCAAAATCGACGACACCAGTCTTTTAAACTTGTTTCAGCACTTTCACATAACTGAACACAACTGTCATCTTTTAAAACACTGAACAAATAGTTAAAGTCGCGTAAATCTTTATGTGCGCGTGCGCATAAAGCAACGTGAATATCAAGATTTGTATTAAAATTTGGAAAATACATTGCGAGATTAGCTTGGATACAACGAGGTGTAAATCAACACTGATTTTAAAGTTACTAATAGTGACCTATTTATATAAAATCCAGGTATCCCAGGTATCCTTTGTTAAATATTGCAAGGTAATTAGTTATTGTGATAATTAGTAAATGATGCATGCTAAATTAGTGTATTAAGAGCCATTTAGTAATTAAATAATAGCAATGTTCTTATCAGTAATCATTAGTGCATCAGTTTTATATGTAAACCTTAAGTCCCTAATTATATATCCTAATTAGCTTATATCTTCTCTAATTGGCTGCTCAGAAATGTTATTGTAATAAGGTAAACCTTTAGAAAAACGGTTTTAATCAACAAAATAAACAAAAAATAAAAAAATTGTGTTATAAAATAAACATCACTCTTTATCCCAGAAAGTGCACATTTGGCGCACTATGTGTCTTAGTATTAAATATAGCTCTTAGTATTAGCATTATGATATTAGAGACCGCTACATGAAACAAGCCCGGAATCAGGAGGGAGAGAGCTCGATACACTCATTTTCATAGTAAAATTTCACATTTTCTCAAATTACTCCCGAAATATGGGAGTTATGAAGAAATTCATCACCACAAGTTATGAAGGCATTAAGTAATCGAATAAGATGGCATCATTAGTTTGGCATAATTTTACTCTTTTTTTTCGGACATGTCTACGTCCAACCGCTCCCATACATTCGTTCCACTGTGCGTCGTGGGAGAGTTAAATGTTACAATAAGTGTTATGTGTCACTTTACACAATTTCTGCCTTTCATCTCTACAGATATTGACGTTTGATATTGCATCGGTAGTCAGTTACCGATAAAATAATTAGTAAGACTTTTGTGAAGATAATTATGTACTTCGATTTGTAATGGTCTGGTATTGAATACCCCGAACCAATGAGGTTATATAATACAAGAGGAGCAGCGTCCTACTAACAATTTCAGAAAAACGTAACCACTTAGTTTTAAAACGGATACATAAATTATGTCAATCTGTCAAAATAATGTTTTTTCTACCGTCAAACTATTATAATTACGTTGGAATGAGACAAGACATTGTCATCGGAAAAACGGCCAGAGTTGCCAATGATCAACGTTATTACCCCAGATTGAATGAAGATATTTATTGAATCAATTACCTACTATGAAAGATTGTATTATGGAACTTTCAATAGATTAAAGATTTAAAGAAATTGAAAGATTACGTAAATATAGGAAGAAAAAAAATGTGCGTAAATGTAAATATTATACTTCAAAACGAATAAGATTGTGTCAAATAACAATTGTTTAAAATGGAATGATATTATTTCAACCTTAACCAAACAGACTATAATAATAATTTAGACTTACAGGAACATACATTCGTCATGTGTACACTAAACTCCCAACAATCTGGCAAAATCAAAATCGTTTTTACTGGTAACACTGCAGATGGCAAAAACAATGTTTGACAAATCTAAATGAAATGAAATCGTTTAAGGTCTCTGCACACAGCGGGCGCGGCGCGGCGGGACGGGACGCCGGCGCGACGCTGAGCAGTTGTAATGTACTAGATATTACGGGCGACGCCACACAGAGCGTCGCGTCGAGCCGGACGGCTCTGTGTGGCGTCGTCCGTAATATCTAGTACATTACAACTGCTCAGCGTCGCGTCGGCGTCCCGTCCCGCCGCGCCGCGCCCGCTGTGTGCAGAGACCTTTATTCTGTAAATAGGATATCGGAATCACTTTTAAACGACATATAAAAAAATTAAAAATAAGCTAGGTGAAGTCGACATTTCCTATCTGACTACCCCTGAGATGAAATGGCGAAACAAACTCAGGGGTCAATGTCTCTTTTAAAGTCCAGACATAATCTTGGTCAGATCATGTGAGGACGATGTAGATCCGTGTCTGAAATGGTCTTTTGAGGAAAGAACCACACAATTTTGAGTGGACCTGTCCACTCAGTGCAAGCATTTGTCAGTAATCGTGTAGCTCAACTCAGGATTTAAGGAGCTCAAAGAAAGGACATTTGCGTAGGCCGCATAAAGTACTCAAAATACCAGACCATCATTAAAACTACGTGAGAAAGAGGAAAAAAAAGATATAATCTTAAAGAAAACAAATGACCCATATAGTGCTCACATTCATAATAATTAAAGTAATATATGTAATACTTTTCAAAGTAAATATTCATGTCATTTTGTATAAAATATTTAGTAATGTCAATAATTATGTATATAAAACGTTGTATAATTATTAAAATGTCAAGTTTTACGGTTTAATCACAGGGCTTTAAGCAGAGCGAGCAGCTCAATCCCAAGCTTTTTTGTCTTCTAAATAATCAAAAATTTTATAGTACCTACCCTTTTTTGCAAAGTTTAGTTTTAATACAGCTTTTAAATCGTTTAATGGGTAAGTTTCTAATTTCAGTGGGAAGTTTGTTTGTAAAAGCGTATACATTGACCCATGAACGAGTTGCCTACTCTGTGGAGGCGAGTGCGATGTACAGCAAGATTGCGTTTATTCCTGGTATTTAGACTATGAATATCGAACATTTTCTTAAAATTTGATATATTTTTGTGTACATACAATAGATTTTCAAATATATATAGGGGTCATTCTTTTGGACAGGTTTTCAAGCAGCTTTACTTAAAAATTATAGAAAACGAAAAGTCAGCAAACCATTTTTTTTTTTTTGCGCAAACCTTGTATCCTCTCTTAACTGGGTACTGATTATTATTATCACACAAACGTAGAGTACGGAGCGCGCAAGCCCCACCACGACGGTAACGTAGAGATACGGCGGTGGGGTTATTAATATTATTATTATAGACCAAGATAAAAGTCTTACTAGGTAGACAGAGCCGCTCAGTAGCCTCTTGGCACCAATTGCCCAAATTACTAGTTTCCATTTCAGATTTACTTACAATTAAATAAATGGGAGTTTCATGATCACCTAGGATACCCTCGACCACCGTTTACCATCACTCAAGAAAAAATTAACTAACTTGCCCCTTAGAAGCTATAATATCATTAAATATTCTTTTGGTCTTATTTTAGGTGACGATCCTGAAGTGTGTCGCTTAAAACTTTTGATTCTCAGGAGTCAAGCTCATAATTCACAAGCTTGTTTTACACAACGTCTGTCGCA
This sequence comes from Dryobota labecula, assembly GCA_947523025.1. Lineage (NCBI taxonomy): Eukaryota > Metazoa > Arthropoda > Insecta > Lepidoptera > Noctuidae > Dryobota > Dryobota labecula. Next base: position 27,959,420 of record OX383286.1, read on the forward strand.
TCGCGCACATTTAATGTCATTAGCAAATTAAAGCAAAATAAAACGCGAGTGTTAGCTGCACGTCCCAAATGTCTTAATTTTTGTATGGACCTTTTTATGTTATTTATCGCGTCAATTGGCAGAAATGACATAAATATTAACGAGGTTGGTTTACTTTACGCCGGCTTCTTATTGGTCGCTTTCAAACGAAGAACACACCCACACCACACACGAGGTATCGTTTGTAAACCACAGTAAATTAGATATTTTGTGGTCTTATCCCTAGTAGCATTTTTGTTGGTATTTAGTTGGGCCAACTTCAGAGGTATGTGGCCCAACCAAACTACCAACGGAAAATGCTATTAGGGATAATATTAGCAATCTAATGTTATTAATTATTTTATTTATAAGTGGAAGGTTGCAGGGGTGACCTTAGTATAAAGGCGCTTTAATTAAGAGTGTCCGAATGATTAAGTATGAATTTGGGTAAAACCACAGTAGGTATGTTATGGATTAAGCAAATAAAGTAAAGTCAAAGTAAAAGTTTTTATTTTGAAACAACAACAAATTGACATAATTACAATAGAAACGGTGATAGCTACTAAAGTTAAAAACTGTGTCGCAGCTATCAACGCCCGCCTAAACATAAGAAACACATTGTTCCAGACTTAACTGTGACATGGGTACAATTTAGCTAGCTATGGAATAAGGTAAAAATTAAAAATGCAAGAAGAACTAAAGAAACAAAAGCCATGCAAGCTTTGTCTCTTGGTAGTTGTGGTGCAGAGTGGAGTGGGAGTGTGAGTGTGGGTGTGTGTAAGTGTGGGTGTGTGTGAGTGAGGGTGTGTGTGAGTAAGGATGTGTGTGAGTGTTTGGAGTAGTTAAGTTTTAAGTTTCCACAATTTTTTCAGTTGGATCATATGATAGAGATTTCAACCAGTCGGTCAACTTTACTCTTAAGATATAACGAGGTAAGCGGTAAATGTCGATGCTCTTATTGACTTTATTGTAGACCTTGGAGCTCAAGAACCTGAAGTGTCTTCTCACCACAGCTGCTCTACAGGGCACAATTTTACAGACTGTCGGAGAGTCGTTTCGCAGTACTATAGGTTGGGTCGAAGGGTACGAACATGTGCTTTTTGAGTACAGTCTGTAGCACGAAAAGCTGCCTAACCGTGAGAACTTTGCATAGTGAGTAAAGGTCAAACGTCGGATAGCGGATAGGTTTTTTAGAAAGGACCTTTAGTACGGCCCTCTGCGCCCTCTCTAGTCGCAGCATGGTTGTTTTGTGGGCACCACCCCACGTGGTCACGCAATACCCAAGGACTGATTGAGCGAGAGCAAGGTAGACAGTTATCAGACATTTGAAATCGGTAACAACCCTAAGTTTTTTGAAAATGTAAATTAATCTTCGCACTCGTGTCACCATAGAGTTGATTTGCTTTTTCCATTTTAAATGGTTGTCAATGATGACTCCGAGATATCGTATGCTGTCAGTTACATCGATGGGAGTACAGTTACAAGTGGAAGAGTTGGTGAGTGTGCACTCGTGAGCTTTAATTACCATGGAAATGGGGGGCTGGCTTAAAATTCCTGGGGTAAAGGGAATAAACTTCGTTTGGCTGATGTTAAGCGTGAGGAGGTTGGTACTTAACCATTTCATGACCATACTGAGAGCCATCTCCGCTTTACAGAAAGTATCAGACCAATCTTTGCCGTGAACTATAAGAGCTGTATCATCGGCATATGTGACGATTTTAGAGTTAGGAGAAGACAATTGGCACAGTTCGTTCACGTAAATGAGGAAGAGAGTTGGTCCAAGAACACTTCCCTGAGGGACGCCAAAAGTAACTTTCTCTTCCTTGCTAGTGTAACTTTCTATTTGAACTACCTGGCGGCGGTCTTTTAGGTAGCTGCGGAAGATGTCGTGCGCAATACCACGAATTCCAATGCTTTCCAGCTTGGACAGCAACTACGGGACAGAGACAGTGTCGAAGGCTTTGGATAAGTCTAGGAAGATTCCAATAGTTTTTTGCTTACTATTTAAATGACCAATTATTGTGTCTGTGAGTTCCTGAACTGCGTCGTCTGTTGATTTTCCAATTCTGAAGCCAAACTGATTTGAAGACAAAACATTGTTTTTTGTAAGAAAATTTACAAGTCTAACATTGAGCACCATTTCGAAAATTTTGGACAATGTTGTAAGGACAGATATAGGTCTATAGTTAGAGACAGTGCCCTTGTCTCCAATTTTGAATATTGGGTGAACTATAGCGGTTTTAAACACGTTCGGAAATACACCTGAAGATAGGCACAGGTTAAATATGTGGACAAGAGCGGGAATGACAGAGTGCCTAGCAGCTTTAATAACGGAGGCCGAGATACCGTCACATCCTACGGCACACTTGTCTTTCAGGCTTAGGATGATTTTGTCGATCTCTTCCTCATCCACGCCATACATAACCATAGATCCCGATGGGGGCGGCTTGGCATTGCTCAGTGCTACAGGTTCAGGTTAAATACCTGGTGCATTGAAAGAAGGTGGAATAGGTTGGCGGATTTTAGAGGCTAAATTACTGCCGACACTAGCGAAATATTGATTTACCTCGTTAACTGCATGAATGGGATCGTCACAACATTTCAGTAGCTCCGAGGCAGACGCTTTGCTAGCCTGATTGAGGTTCGCCACTTGCGTACAGTCACCATGTCTCTTTTGGGTTATTCCTTGCCTTCTGAAATTGGGAGGTTTCATAGTCTTGTCGGGATTTTTTAAGGAGATTATTACAGTAATTACGATAACGGAGGAAAACAAGTTCGTAAGAGTCATTCTCAGGATCTTTCAAAAAGGTCCTGGACAGTTTGTCTCTATGACGTATACATCTCAATAGGCCAGGTGTAATCCAGGGTTTAATAATACGTAGTCTGCTAGGAATGATTGAAGAGTGAGTGTGGGAATTTATGGAAGATGACAAAAGAGATACAAGGTATTCAGCAGCAAGATTTGGGTCATTACACTGAAAAATAGGAGAAAAGTCTGTATTACTCATACCGTTTGTAACCTCAGGGATGTTAATTTTTGAAAGTCTTTTTTTGGGTGCATTCGTTGCTGTCATATATTGGTTGCAGAAAAGAAGAACAGGAAAATGATTCGTAATAAGAGAGTCCAGTACCAATGTTGTGGCGGTGGAGGGCGATTTCAGCAACACATGGTCGAGACAGTTCGCGAGTCTGGTGGGGAAAGTGTGTGCCGGAAGCATTGCATGGGACGCTGTAGTGTTAAAATATTCATCAGCATTAGAGTCGAGGCTGCTCGGCACAATGTTAATGTTTATGTCTCCAATAAGAGCAATTATTTTGTAATCTGCAAGCTGGCTTAGTAGATCATCCAAACTAGAAAGAAAAGGTGATAAATCCCTATACGAGGGAGATCGGTATAGAGCGATAAGGGCAATCTTGTCAGAAAATTTAAGCAACAAACAGCATCATTAAAAGAAGGGATTTCTACAGAACACTTCAATAAATCTCTAGTATAGGAAACAACACCTTCATTTTGGTTTTTAAAGGAGGAAACGTGGGTTAAGTACCCGGGTAAGGCGGGGATATTGGGGCATTTGCTTACAAATGTAACACAACTAATTTACTTATTTATTTATTTATTTAATTTAAGGAAAAAAAAAGTAGTATATTAAAAATAAACAGAAATAACTTAACAATAAACCTAACAAATATAGGTACTACCCACTACATTTTCCACAGATTAACAACTTAGATATTTACAAACTGAAGGCAAACGTAACTGTAGTCAGGGCAAAATTAATTATACAACAAAAAAACTAAAAATAACAAAACAAAACTCTTGTTTGTATATTCTCTATGTACTTTACGGGTCATATAAAAATGATAATAATAATAATAAAAATTTGCCAAGCATACGATCTACTGCTGATCCCTCAGAATTTCCGCTACATTATTTTTTAAAGTATTTAAAAACTAGAACTCTCTTAGAATCCTGGTCAGCAAAATTGTCGAGACTCATTAATATAAGCAAGCAATAGAAACGAAATTCTATGGGAATAAAACAATGGGTTTTCATGAAGATTTTGGCGATATCTGCACATAGAGACCCATGTCACCTGATATTATGTATAGTCTAGGGCTCTAAAGGTAACAAGAAAAAACTGTTTGCCTTTGCCAACGGTCATACGTTGCTGATAAAAAAAACATGATTCTATATCATTTATATCTATTCTATTTATTTATATCTAATAGGGGTATATCATACCCCTATTAGATATAAATGATATAGAATCATGTTTTTTTTATCAGCAGCGTATGACCGTTGGCAAAGGCAAACAGTTTTTTCTTGTTACCTTTAGAGCCCTAGACTATACATAATATCAGGTGACATGGGTCTCTATGTGCAGATATCGCCAAAATCTTAAAGCTAAAGTACCTTCGCTAAGATGTAGATCTCTCTCACGAAATGACGAATAAGTTGAACGCGAAGCATGGCGGTTATTCTAAATTTAAACTGTTCAGATAATGGCGGCAGACCGCACATTGTAGTGTTCTAGGAACCGCGAGTGATTCGGCGGCGGCGCGTCCGTGCGGCGCGGCGGCGCCTCGCTACGACATTACATCATTGAAATATAACAAGCGTTTGGGACGCCAGGTTTAGCAACTGTAGGCCATAGGTTAACGAGGGACTAGACGAAATTATCAGAAGCGAGCCCAAGCCAATGGGAGGATGAGGATTATACGTCGACCAACCCGCCGCATCCGTTTTGCGAGAGTTTAATTCACTAAATGTTACGTAGGTAGTGTTTAAATTTTATTTCACTACCGTTTTGCAGTTTTTTTGGAACGAAGTTCCTTAACGCGGTTTGCGATAGGGGTCGACTTGTTTAGATCATCACATAAGGAAAAAGCGAAATCCATCCTTCATGCGACAAGTTCTGTCTCTTTTATTATATGTATACGAGTTTGTGTGTGTGTGTGCGAGGATCGCGTAAGGAACTTCGTTCCAGAGGGTCTACTCCCTAAGCACAAAGTCCGTAGTTTCGGCCGAATTTCCGGGCGTTTTCTACTCCGTCTCACATATCTATAGACATAAGATTAGTTCGGGGCCCGACTTAAGAATTTAGGACAACACGATTTGACAGTTGTCCCTACTTCCAATGTAATCTTGCCCGTCCGAAAAATTTGATTTGACACTTGTTTTGACGGATCAACTACTTTCGGACTGGTATCTTCGTTGACGAACTAAGAGAGTAAACCCCCTGACAAGGGTCGCCCGACTCCCCGAGCCCCCGACCGGACGAGTTTTTTGTTTTCATTCGTTTAGTGAGTAGTTTTGGTGTTACCTTCATACATCCAGTCTCTTTCTCTTATAAGTATTAAAATAACTAATGGTTCTGCCAGAATATGTAGGGGAGAGCAGGTAGGATTCGTACACAGGGAGCATTGGTACAGTGGAGATATCTACATTATCCAATACATTGGCGTGGTCGCGTTTGAGTGCGTGACTCCCGCTTATACGTACAGGGTACTCGCGGGGGGGGGCGGCAGTACGGCCGCCGGCTTAGAGGGAACAAGTCGATACGTGTTTTTGCTCTACGTAAGTATTTTTTGTATTCATCTTTGAACACGCTTGGCTGGTATAAGTAATGCTCGAATTATAAAAGTAATTTATTAAGTTTATGCACAAATATCTTGGTTTATTATGCAAATAGTCATTTTAGCCTAACTATAACGGTTATTTTTAATTCAAATTTATTTGTCGATTTTTCGGTTTGGGGTACCTTCGTACAGTGTCTAGTGGGGTAGATTCGTACTGTACGAACCCTCCCCAAACTAGCTGTAAAAAATGATCCGACCCTATCCCAAAGTAGATAAGACATTTCAAAAGCCTAAAAAAGGTAAACTGCCAGGAAAATCGAGAATATATACATATACTCCAGAAAAAAATAGACTAGAAGAAATAGAAAAAGTTAAAATGTTAAAAAAGCAAGAGCAAGAGATGAAACGAGCGTTAATACTATTAGATAGAGATATAACAACTTTAGGGAAAATTAAACCAAAGAAGCTAAAGAAAACTGTAAACACTGATAGTGAGGATGAGACTGATTGTGAGGATGAGGCTAATATTATGAGTTTAAGATAAAGTTCTTGTTCTCCCATCGAAGAGTCGTCTGAAGGATCGGATATTGAGAATGAAACTCCAGTTATGTCAGAGAACATTAAAGAAGAAAGCTTTGTGCTAGTAAAGTTCGAAAAAAAAAAAAGACTGTTTTATATTATGTTGGGCAGGTGCTTGAAAAATACAGTCCCGTTGAATATAAGGTTTCATTTTTGAGGAAGAAGCCTCAAACCTGGAAATTTGTCTACAATCAAAGATGAAGGAACCGTTTACATATTAGATGTGGTATCTATATTGTCATCATCAAAACCTGCTTTGACAGTAAGAACAGCCCACATATTCAGCTTTAACAAAGACCTATCTATGTATAATGTTGGATAGTTCAACCTTTTTTGTTATAAGTTTAAGACTTGTTCCTTAATGATAAAACTTATATTATTGATTTATTAGTTCCTTTATTAATGAAAGTATTATGTTAAATAAGTGTACTTAAAGTATTTACTTCGAAAATATTTTTTTTATTATTACTAGATGAAAGTTGATTAGTTCCTTAATTAAAAAAGTAAAAATATTCAAGTTTTATATTTTTATGTTTAAATAGTTTACTACATGAAGACAGATTCTCTGTTAACTTTGATCTCAATAAATGATTTAATACATTGAATAAATTGAATTTTCTTTGACTGTACGGAGGCTCCCCACAATGTACGAATGTGCCCCAGACTGTGTACGAAGCTACCCCATGTGTGGGGTAGTTTCGTACGTTTTCAATTTTTTTGAAAAGTTACTGTAGCTTTGCCATGCTTATTTGTATCGAAACTGCACTTCCATATTATTAAAGCCAGATATGTAGGGTTTATAGCAGGATTGAAGTTAATTTAAAACAGGTTATAGTTTCTCTTATAAACGGCTTAGAATAAAAACTGTACGAATCCTACCTGCTCTCCCCTACTGAGGTAAAAAAAAAACATAATTACCGAAAGAAAGGTACAGGTTCCATTCCTTTACTCTGTGGTACCTACAGGCGTAGGTAAAGTTATCTAGATCTTTTCCAAAAGACGTTAAAAATGCGGTAAGCAGTTGATTCACTAAAAACTAGAGATCAATATTTATTGTGTCAAAGGAAATATTTATGCACAACGCATAGCGTGTAGGAAGTGCGTAGAGTGTGGTAAACCACAATGTTAACCTACCTATAATAAAATGTGTAGTGTTGTCGAAACTCTGCGGCTGGGGATGTGCAGCTCAAGGTCACGGCAGTTGAAGGCTTGAAGGCTATTACTTATATTTACATACGATGATGTACGTTTTTTAATTAAAACAAAAAAAAAAAAAAATTCGACGTGAAGTAGAGTATGACGGAGCATCGATTACTTATCTAATACCTAAATGAGAACAAAACATATCATATTGTGAAGGTTGAAACTGTTTTAAATATAACGTGGAGAACATAAAATAATCATATTAACAACGGAAACATAAAGAAAAACTTAATCTTTTATAAATATTTGTCTGGTTCTTTGTTAAAAAATATACTTATAAATATTAGTGGTGAAAATAACAAATACTCATGCTTTTTAAAGAAATTTCATTGAAAAATCAGTTATCAACCTTAACACTAAGTCTAACACTAAAGTCGGCTCGGTTCGCTCCTGAAAGTTAATAATTTTTACCTGGTTCCTCTACCTAAATCTAAACTAGGTTGTCCTGAAAAACCTTCCAGATCATCATCAATGTTATCGTCTCCCACAAGATTAACAAGCCATGGGAGTCTTGAGGGATGAGGTGCAGAAGGTCCTTCAACTGAGCCTCAGGAACAGGCTTCCCGTCTGGCCTAAGAGGTTCCGTTTAATACAAAAAGATGGCCTACCGCGAACATATTTATCTTTATTAACCTTTTTTTTATAATCTTCGGTCAATTTAGCTCTCATAAAAATTATCAACAGTTCTTCATTTTACAGCATTCTTATTTTGTGTTCAGCCAAGGTCCACCCACTACAGCATCCACCATCTACAGTTTTCTTCCTTTATGAATCTGTGCTTCAATTTCCATGTCCAAGTTAATAAAGTTATTTTTTTTTTTGCATAAAACATCCAAATAAAAAATAAACTACCCCAATTTATGGGGGTCACCTACAGGTGATACTGGGCATTGTGAAATTAGGACTCTGAAGGAAACACAGATTGTTTCTTATTGTTACGGTAGAAATGAAACGTGAGTTTCTAATAATATTTATTTATATTTAGATATATCAGTTTCTTCATAATAAAAATAGTTTATCTGAAAGAAACAAAACATTGTGAAAACTGTACCAGCACTTTAGATGGAGACCAATATTACACTTGCTACACATTTTCCTAGTGCGTTGGTGACAATTTCCGCATCTTCGTTGAGAGTAGTCGAATTGCGATTGGTCGTCAGCACTTCCTGCACTACCTCGGTAGGCACTCTAATGTTCAGGAGTACGCCATAAACTGAATTGCGGGTCGGAGGCTTGCCTTATTTTTGCAGGTATATAGTTGCGATATTTCGCCGGAAGTCACAGTAGGTCCAATTGTTTTCTGACAGTCTTTTGATCAGCCATGCATTTTGGCATGCTGCATCTAAGCCAAACGCAAATAGAGGGAACCACCAATTTTCGCTGCGCCTTAAGGAATCAATGTTTTCATCAAACCTTCTTTTTCAGTACAGGTACGTCGATTTCTTCTCCTTCTTCTAATCCATGTGCTTCTCCAGAAGTAGATGGTCTATTTTGTACTTCTACTTAAGATCGAAGCATGCAACTGGGAAGATAAAGAATGTTAGCTTCGTTTTCGTCTCCACTATCTTCGTCCGCCACCACCCCATCATCAGGTGGAAATAAAATATCTAAACAAAAGTCTATTAGTTAAAAGGAATTCCGAACAATAGAGTTATAATAATGCCCAGTGTCACCCGCAGGTGACTCCAGGTGGTATTTCCACGTCGTAACAAACATGTTCAAGGTTATTTTTGCCAATAAAAATATTTGTGCAATAGTTTATTTAATCACTTACTAGCTTCTGCCCGCGACTTCGTCCGCTTGAAATTTCGGCCCACCCATCGCGTCGCATCCCTTCGCTCGCCCACGCTATAACTTCGTTATCGCTTAGCGTTCTTTCTGACTTTTGTTATTTTCGCTTGGCTCCTAAGGATCATAGCGTAATGCTATATAGCCTATAGCCTTCCTCGATAAATGGGCTATCCAACACTAAAATATTTTTTCTATTCGAACCAGTATCTAGTTCCTGAGATTAGCGCGTTCAACCAAGCAAACAAACTCTTCAGCTTTATAATATAGCTGACCCGCGCAACTTCGTCTGCGTCACCTAAGAGTTGTTACGGAGCTATTTTAAAATTATGATATCTCCTAAGATGTTGATTGAAATCAAGTGTTATCAAGGACAATTTTGTTTACATTTAAATACTTGTGATTAATAACATTTATTTGGATAAGGATTAATATTATGTTGATAAAACTACTTCGCAAATATTGCATTAATTTTGAACAAATTTGATTACCATAAAAAAAGGTTATAGTCAATCTTAAAAGATAGACATATTATGCTGTCACGGACTTTTTTTAGAACTTTTAAAGAGGAACAATTCCTTCATACACAATATTTGCGTAAATTAAACCGTTTACGCAGCGCACGCAACGGAAGCTCTCAAAAAGGAATAATTTTTCCCGTTTTTGCAACATTTTTCATTCTTATATTGGTTGTAGCGTGATGTTATATAGCCTATAATATTCCAACCAGTAGTTCCTAAGATTAGTGCGTTCAAACAAACAAACAAACTCTTCAGCTTTATAATATTAGTATAGATTACATGAAATAAGAAAAATAAGAATACTTACGGTCTAGGCATTTTAATTTAATTTTTTATCGCAAGAGGTTACACAAACACAGACTGCTCGAATTTTGCGCGAAACAACTGATTGTATTTGACAGATGAAATTTGGTTCGTGTTGTCGGAAAAAATTAAACATTTAAAAAACCCCCGACCCAAACAAAAACCTCTAAAAACTAAAATAATAGTATAATATTGACCCTTTAAGTTTAATATAAGTTGTAGGAAATATTTTGATCCAAGCGTCGGGGGATGGCTAGTGAAAATTGGATTGGAAGTTAAGAGCAGCTATGTTTTCTACAATAGCATACATTCATTATTGCTTGGTATAAGCCTCATCTGTTTGGCATTTTCATTAGCCGTCCTCTGACGACGACGCTTGGATCAAAATATTTCCTGCTTATACTTATTAAACTTAAAGGGTCAATATTATATTATTATTTAAGTTTTTAGGGGTTTTTGTTTGGGTCGGGGGTTTTTTAAATTTTACTTTTATTTCTTGCTTTTTAAACTTTATAATATTATATTAATAGTAAACATACTAGGAAAGACACGTGCCTCGCCGATATCTCCGAAGCTGTACGTAAGTATTTGTACCACAGTGAAGCTAGTCACTCGTGGTCGTTGACGTTCAATCAATACTAACGTATTCCTATATCTTCTCCCTGTTTAATGATACAAGTCCAAATATTTTGGCTTATTTATATACAGGATAAAGTTTGCGCAAACTGTAACCATGAGTACATGATTTTGAACTAGCGTCCAGGTCTATTATCTAACCAGCTCGATGGTACCATATCATTTTGTTATCATCGGAATGCATACATTTGCGAATATTCAAACTAAGACCTCTAGAAGTGACTTACTATTCAAGTATTCCGTTATCTATCGTCCAGGTACGTCCTACGTAACCTCACCATAACTTTTTCGCACAGCGATTTGAAAAGAACCGCCATAGTAGTTATTGCTCTTTATTAAAATTCCTATCTAATGACATATGTTTGGTTGTTAAAAATCAAACAATTACCACCCCTTATCCATACTTCAATTCACACAAGTAAACAATCGAATGGAAGTGGCACGTGCCTGAATCAGATACGAAAATCTGAGACTGAATTAGATATGATAAGCTGAGGCGAACCGGTTTGACTAATCACAAAAGAAAGTCAATCTTTAAAAAAAATATATCTTTAAATTAAAAACAATTAGAAGGGCTCCACAGTTTCCCTGGCTTTCGCTGAACCCTGCAGGGGTCACGACGGCGGCGGCGGCACATTAGCATAAATGTCAGGGGTAACGAGTCGCGCCCTATAGCCTGTCATAGTACGGGATTTGTATGATGAACAACCCTTGATGGAGAGCGCTTCACTTACCGCAGTTGGTCGTGGTACTCGCGATAAATCCGATTTAAGGCAAAATGACAGGGGGCTTATTTTGATAGCAGTTAACTGGGTTTTAATTTCCAAGAAAATGTTTATTTCTTTTAAAAGCTATCAATCTTAAAATAGTATTTCAGTAAGATCAAAATCAATCAAAATCAAAATATTTTATTTCACGTTAGGTTTATGTGAAATAAAATATTTTGATTTTGATTGGCACTTATGAAACGTCAGAAGCTAGGTGCACGGTTCCAATTATTCGTTTCTTATGGAGAAGAGCCGGCAAGAAACTCCACGATTACTCTTTTAGAAATAATTGGCTTTTAAAATATTTTCAAATAACAGTGTTAATAGGTATGGGAAGACAGTGTAGGCCTTTCAACAATTGAAGTTGGTAGGGACCTTGACCGTACTTCCGGGATTGTCCTGATAGCCATGGAATACGCCTCATAAGCACCTTAGGACGTGTTGCCCCCTTGTCGCTACGACACTATGTGCTAGCGACCGTTTTCGGGGTCACATTTAAATTTTTTTTGCGTAGGAATTTATCAAATAACTTCTCCCGCTCTGGGCGGAGTGGGAGGGCGTGTCAGACTTTTACTAACTAAAACCCACTCGTGTTCCTTCAGTTACCTGGGCCAGGTAACTGAAGCCAAGACCACGGTACGGTACGGTGGACCCCGTCAGTTCGCCCCCGACATCTCTTTGAGGCGCGCGTGGAACACAACGCGCCGTCGACCTGGGCCTGGTCCTTACCGGACGGCAAGCTACCCATTGCTCGACATCCGCAAGCCCGCGCCTACGGTGGCCGGGAATCGGCTATCGATTCCCGCCACCCAGGGCGTCTCCTGCGGCCACTAGGGGCGTGAGGGCGCACAGACTGCCTCTCCCTCACGCGTTCCACCTCATCCTCGCGAGCATTACTGCTTCTCAGAAGGAGGTGACTGCCTCCCATGCACTCTCGCTCCGTACCATGGCCTGGACCAGGGCTGAACGCGAGAGATCGCCGCCGCCGATGGCCTCCGCGAGGACACGGCGGTGCTCTACCCAAGCTGGGCAGACGTCCACGGTAAGCTCCACCATGTCCTCCGGGCGATCCACATAGTGGTAACACCCGGGCGTTTCCTCCCGCCTTATCCTGAGCAAGAACCTCCCGAAAAAACCGTGTCCGGCGAGGACATGCATCAGGCGGAAGGTGAGGATGCTGCAAGTCACCCCTGCCATTTTATCTGTGTATTTTATATAAAACATTGGTCCGGCAGGGGTCATAGTCTTGCCATAGTTCTAAATAACCAGTTCACTTTAACCACCCAAACCCATAATCCAATATTTTTGTTTCCATATCCTGCAATAATCCTACACCAACCGGGGGTTGTCTTTGGGTGCACTTGCATATTGCGACCAGGGATAAACGTCGATTGGTGCCTCATTTAATTTAAATCGTCTAATGGGCCTCTGCGAGTTTACTTCGACCCCTCGTATGCCTTCCAAAGATCCGGGACCCCAGGGTCCCGAGATATGTCAAGAGACATAAAAATAATAATAATATGTACTAGTATATAAAAAAGTTAGGAGAAAGAATCATAGGGCATCACAAAATTCATCCGCACCGCTGTCACCAGGAAAAGTATCCAAAAAGCTGGCAGCATTGCCACGTTTCATGGCAATGCTGATTCTTTGGCCAAAAGTCCTCTGGTCACGTGAAGAGTCGGCCAACCGCTTGGCGATGACTCAAAAAACTAATAGGACACTCGAACCCCATGGCCCTAGTATTTCAACCCTAAACGGCTCGAACATATAAGTCCCAATAAGATTGGAGTATTTACGCCGTTTGAGGTTTTCCACACCTGCAGCCCGCATAGCCTAAATAAGATGGCACAAGGGTGTCAACCGGTTGCATCCCACACCAAAGGCCAACCTTACTTCAAAGGAATTTTGATCATTCCGTCTGTTCTCTTCCCATCGTTGCGTGCCTAGCCATTGGGATCTAAAACAGCTGGCAGTGACAAGATTGCGACAGATGAGATCTTAATGCTGGCGTGCCGTGCTATCCTGCCTGCGCTCCAATTGCAGCATAGGCTCTGGTGTCCGAGGCAGTCGACACCTTCACCGCATTGGCAGCGATGCAGAGCCACGCAAGGAGCGTCCAGACGCAGACAAGTAGCGAGCCGGAAGGCGGTGTCATCCAGCTTAGGGCCTATGTTGGGTGGTGGTAGCGCCTGAAACCAGGGGCCCGACTCCCACTCACCCACAGCCAGCAGGCGGGCACGCTCAGTATTATTGGTAAATAGAGTCAAACATAGATTCGGAATCAGCGCAATGAGCTGATTCCGAATCTATGCTCAACTAAATTTGGACAAAAATTATACTTACTTATACTTACTGCTGTTATTGCACGCGCGGCAGAGTTCAACATAAATTTCAGATCCGTCACTGTTCTACGATTATGACGAAATATTTGTATGATCTACAAGTAGTTGTTCCGGGTCTGGCCGTTTGTGTATGTGAGTTTAAATGTTTGTAAACGCACCCACGATACAGGAGAAATCCTAGTGTGGGGCAACGTTTAAAAAAAAAAAAAAAACAGTTTCTGGATTGGTTGAATATCCAAGCTGAAAATTACTGGTCCAAGAGGGTCACTTTGTTGGCCTACAACTGCAGATTCCAAAACATTGTCCTTGTATAATAATTTAGAAGGGTACATGTAACATTGCCACATAAAACCATAAACTTCGGATCGTTCCATTTTGACTTCAGAGGCCCTAAATTCGAGAATAAAAATTCGGGCGTAAATTCGAGATGGTTAAAATAAACTCACACTAGGGCCTCAGACAGCAAACTGTCCCTGTTTACAGAGATAAAGGCGTTTTTAACGTCGACCTTGAGGATGACCTCATCTTTATTAGAGTTTATTAATTCACTGAGTTCAATTTATAAAACAATAAAAATGAAATAGAATATTGTTTATTGTTAGTGCAGATGGTTAACAAATATAGTTGGTCTAAATAAAAAAAAGGTATCTCTACAACACAGCACTAGGGCGTACAATAAAGAGAAAATAAAACAGAAATAATTCAAACATGGATAGTATATAGGAACCTGTATAGACAGACTAATAAAATTGATAACCTCCTTTTTTAGAAGTCGGTTAAAATCAATTTGTATCTCATGATCTTTCATATATTATATTCTAGTAAACTCGCCGCTGGCGGCCTAGGCAGAAGTGTTGAGGCTTCTTTAACAAATTATAACTATCACTAGAATTGGGGGCGATACTCGTATCAGTACCTAACGATGTCGAATGCAGAGGTTTGAAGTTATCATAAAACCTATAAAATAGAGTGTTACGACGTAAACAAGGCGTTAGTTCAATGTTTTCGTTAATTTTAGTAATTATGATTTTCTATCATTGCCGTCTAAATATTTTAAAAATTATGTATAGGTAAATGTTGATAGCTCGTTGGATAGCCCACAAGATGAGGAGGAGTTTGTTTGCTTAGTGACATAGTACAATTATTTAAAAATAATTGATCAACTCTGTTTATTGTGTACTCCGACGATGTTCTAATTTTGTTACTTAACTTTTAATTATTACTTGCAAGTGTTTGAAATTTTCAAATTTCTCAATACTGAAAAATCTTCAATTTGAAATAGTAAATCAAATTGAATTAGTAATCAAAGCGATTGGGTTCGTTGATTAAGAGGAAGATGCAAAATTACGACCACTTTTGGGTACTTTCCTAATCAATTAATATTATCGTCTTCAATAACCGACCAGCGCGGTGATTAGGTCCCGCAACGATATGGTCACATAAGCATATTATACACAGCTACTATAATAATAGTGGAGATCACCTGTTGTGTGCTCCAGACCGGATTCCTCTGCTTTCACATTCCCGCACCGACCAGCGGCGCGGGCGCAGGCCGCCGTGAATCATCGCGCGGAATGCGGCCCGTGTGAACTTACCTAAGGCATTGCGGAGCCGATAGATGCCGGGGACATTGACTTTGTTGCGAACTCTCGTACTATTACGACGGTAGAGAGGTAGGTACTTATATAATTGAATTACTCGCCTATGTCAATGTGGTTGTAAGTTATAATAGTTACGAACATGGTACAGGGACAAATAGATTGATATTGGATGTACAGACAAGTATAAGAAATAGAAAAAATATGAAAATACACCGCACATGCACTGCACATAAGTCGCGAAACTATGTGTCTATCGCGTGAACCACGTTACACCATACTACATAACATAATTATATAGCATTCCAGATTAAATAATTCTTATTGACGATACCAGTAATACCTACTGCATTTTTGGTGAGGACGATCGTTAATGACGATGATTCATATAGTGATGCTCACACGGGATGAGATAGTTAGCATTCCTTGAGCTTTCCATGAGCTATATGTATACTGTGTGTTTTTTGGGTGAACAAAAATCATGGAACTCGCGTCATCGTCACCGAACGCTTTAGTTACTTAGTTTTCACTTCTATCGGCAGTCCCCAAAGACTGCCCTTTTTTAAACCAATTTACAGAAATGTAATAATTACACTAATTTACACGGTTTTCATACCCCAGCTGAAAGTTATTATTTTAATATTCATTTAGGTAGAATTATACAGAAAAAATAATAAAAAAATTAAATATTTTAAATATTTACTAACTTAACTCAAATACTGAAATTGGATACAAAAAAAAACCGGCCAAGTGCGAGTCGGACTCGCGCACGAAGGGTTCCGTACCATTATCTATAAAAATTAGGTATCCCAAGAACAAACTTAACATTATAATTAAAAAACATGTTCTCCAACACATTCCAACTGCAAATGTAAGATTGTACGCACAATATCGAGAGATTTACCATGTTATTTTAAGACTATAGACTTCTTATAGATTTTCCTGTAATCTATAAGAATAGATTAGACTATTTTCTGTATTTTTTTTTTTCAAAATTTTAGGTCAGTAGTTTCGGAGTTAAGGGGAGGGAGGGGGGAATGGTCAATTTTCGTCTATTTTCACTTATAACTTTAAAACAATTTATAATAAAATTATAAAAAAAAATACATTTGAAACCCTCACAGTAAGCCCTTTCATTTGATATGTCACACGGTACGGTTGGTAAAGCATTTAAAAAAAATGTTATTATTTGCCCTCCAAAACTGACCCCAATATTCTAAATTCATTTATTTACGGTCCACGTCCGTATTTGGGTCACTCAAATTGATATGTATACCAAATTTTAACTTAATCGGTCCGTTACATTTGGAGCAAATTGGTTGTGACAGACGGACAGACAGACAGACAGACACACGAGTGATCCTATAAGGGTTTCGTTTTTTCCTTTTGAGGTACGTAACCCTAAAAAAAGACTAATTTTTGCTTTCTTTTTATAGTTATTTGAATCAATTTCTCTTATAATGGACCAACAGTAATCCCCTAACATGTTTTCATCCCAAAATCCTTGATGTCGTTCTTCAAAAACCTTTAAATCTTGGTGAAAACATTTCCCTTGTTCGTCACTCATACTTCCTAAGTTTTCAGGCAAAAAGCTCAGATGCGAATGCAGAAAATGAATCTTTAACGACGTGTTTATTCCCATCTTTTTAAAATTTTCCAATAAACCGGTAACAATTTCTTTGTAATTTTCACTTTTTTTATTTCCAAAAAAAAAAAAAAAATTACTAGGTTCTCTCCATAGCATTGGTGAAGCAAATGGAAGGTAAACGTTTTCTCCTGATGACCACTGGAGTAAGACGATTCTACAGCTTTCGCAAAACACATGAGGCACCCACTTTTTATCTTGATTTACAACAGGAAATCCAAAATAATGAAGATATGCACTTTTTAACGCATCTACAATGGGTCTTCTCTTTTTGAAAGTATAAACTGTCCACAAACAACAAAAGGATCAGAATTTTGTTTACACTTTCTACTCGACATTTTAAATCAATTCGAAACAAAATAATTGTCGTTTGAAGCGAACGAATAAACAATAAACTGTCGTCACCACGTTAGGTAGTAAAAAAAAACATTTGACTGCAGGAAAAAAATTGTGACGTGATAAAATATTTCTGCTGACACTTTTAGGTTTAAGGACAGTAGATTAATATATTTATATACATTTATTTTGGGGTATATAGAAAAAGTATATTATAGTATATTATACTGGTAAAAATAAATACTTATGTACTTAAATAACTATCGCGGTCGAGGTTCGACAACGAAATAAAGCGTCAACGAGTCTTCATGAAAAATGCAGTCATTTAAGGCCACGACCTTGGAAATACCCACTGATGTAGGTCGTCCGAACCAACCTATGTAGTTCCTAGTACTCAACAGTCGGTCAACATGCTATCGCAGCGCCGGCGCTGATCCTGCTAAGCTTTCCGCGAAAAGAACGGATTTTAGCTTACAATACCTGCGTAAATAAATGAATTTGGTCACTTAGCCTCGTAGCTACTTATTAATTTAACGAAGAGCTTCTTATCAATAGACGCTTTTCGTTAAATGAATATGTTATCTTTTAAGTAAACGTGACCAACAGAATCAAAGCATTGAAATGCAATTGAACTCCCGGTGGAACTTGGGAAATTATGTCATCTTCATATCTGAACTGTGAACACTAATGTTCACAGGTCATTTAGGTAAGTGGAGTGCTGTAAAAAAGCAATGCTTACTTTATAGAAAAATATTACATTCCCGAATGGCTACACGTTTAAAAAGTTGCGCGCTACGGAGAACCGTCCGTTGACATTCATAATCGTACGTTTTCCTCCAAATTATCTAACTTTCGGTCCAATTTCACAAATTAGAAATGCAGCCCCATAATTGCACCATTCCATTGCATTCCATTTTGTTGCACTTACTAGTTTCAGCGAAAAACTTGCGCAACTATGTCGCAAAATGTGACTGGTACTCGTAGCTAGTCAGTGCCAATGTGATGCCGCCGAGCGGTCGTCTTTAACCTAACTAAAATATATTATCTATAATTATTACCAAGGTGACTATCTTCCTGCATCCGTGGCGCAAGAACCTGATGGCGGCCGCGCGGGGGCGCCGCGGTCGCGGGGCGGAGCGCCACAGGCCACACCTGCCCGGCTGCTCGAGGCTCCGCCCTCCGCACTCACTCTCAAGACTTGAGACAAGCCAGACTGCCTGAGTTACGAGAGGTAGAGTGTGGGAGTCGTATGTTATACGGTTAAGCACCTCCGCCTGAAAACGGTAAATATATTACTGAAGCACACGCGTCAAACTTTAGACATTGCAATAAGGAATTTTACTTTCTGGAAGCTATGTCATTAATTGAACATAGCGACCGTAAGTTGCGAATCATATCAATTTCGTTTGATAAAATAATTGCTCTTTATCGCGCACATTAACGTGAACGAACTGTAGTTTATCTGAATGTAATAAATGAGCAAAATATGTCAAGAAAACTTGGATTTGACACGTTGTTTCAATACAAAGAAATATTGCCCGTAGCGTGCAATTACGCAAGCGGCACTGCTGCTACGGCGTAGCGCTACGCTTTCGTAGCAACCTAAAAAATCGATTTCTTATATTGAATCCCCTGTTTGTGTAACGACAGTGGTGCCGATTCTCTTGTGACAAAATTCTCTAAACTAGACTAAAAATCACCAAAATTTAGTTTATTCCTGTCTAACGACGATTTCCTATTCTGAAATTGACTAAAGTGACACAACTTAACTATATTTTACTTTGACAGCACTAAGATATTGCTGAGTTTTTAAAATGGTGAACATGGCAATTTTGCTATTCTGAATTTGACGTTTTTAAACCAAAATTTAGATTTTCTGACTAAATCTGACTATTTTTAATCGCAATTAAAAAGGTGTGGACTAAAATTAGTTGTCATGAACTAAAATTCGCAGCAACACCTCGACTTCTGGTACAAAAATAGTACTGTATATATTTTTTCTTTTCTTTTGCCTATGTCTCGAAAATGGTGCGTCCTATCGCAAAAATAATTAAAATTTCGACCCCCTTTTAAAAGCACATAAACCCCTAAAACTCAACAAAACATGTAGGTAGTATTTTTTTCAACACACTTGCTCGTAAAGTGGCTCTTAATGAACCGCTTTTAGGTCCATAATGCAGTGTATTAAAACGCGTGCTGTTTACTTTATGTTACCGCGCAAGTACTGTAACGCCACAGATAACTATTTACTATTCGGATATTTAATATCATTTTTAATCTCATCAAAGAGACTTCCATAAAGCCATATTTATTTTATATTATATTATTATATATTTCACTTTTTTTAAATAGTCTGAATTGTCTCGGTCCTAAAATTAACTAAAAATTTACCTTAAGCCTTAAATTGTCTGTGGTCCCTCCCAGAACCAAACGAAAAAGACCCTGACTGGCGTTCTATTATTGCGGATTCTCACTGAACAAATGTATATTTCTCTATGCCAATAGTACTTTAATTCCATACTAACTAAACTACAATTTGACATACGACAACGCTATGATTACTCTAAACATTATTTTGTATTTTTTTTATATAGGTTCTTTAGCGGTCTTGCCAGTGCCTTTATTTACACCTACGCGCGCATCGCTAGCGCGGCGCGCGGATAAAGAAAACCAGCGCCATTTTCCATTTATTTAATAACAATACAAGTCTGTTTTTTTTCCTCGCAAGTGTGTTGAAAAACGTCGTATGAAACGCATTTCTTTGATCATTACACTCTCGGCTTCCTTATCGCGCTCGACTACGGCTCGCGCGCAATGAATACCACGTGGAGTCACATTCGATTTAGTTGAGTCAAAGTTATTTTTAAATTTAGACAATTTTGTTTGCAGTAGCCAAAAGTAAGGAATTTTAGTGATAGTTAGTTTAGTTCGGTTTACAAGAGAATCGACACCATTTTCTGTTAAGAACAAATCGCTTTCGCTTATGGCTTGCATCACAGACCGTATTTCTAAGAAGGAATCGTATTGTCCGCCATCATTGATCCCGAGCGCGGCGACCGCAGACGACACCGCCGCCGCCGGCGCCGGCGCCGATCAGCGGCGCTCACGACCGCCAGTTATAGAACTCGAGTACACATCATTGTACATATGTATGCATAACTCCTAGGTCACAATTTATACGCAACAATTATACATAAGTCATGATCGGCACTTTTTCATGAATGGACCCAAAATGGACCACAAAGGGACGATCTATGAATTTGTTGCAAACTCGTAACTTTAATGTTTTTTCTTTTTTATTCTCTTTTATTTACTGCTTGTGATTAGGTACCAATGCATTCCTGTTCGTACATTCACGTCTCCTAAACGCATTATAACTCTCGTCTCTCTAGTGAGCTACTTTCTTTTATGCATACGAATATTATAAAGAGGTAAAATTTGTTTAAGTTTGTATAGGCGTAAAGTCGAATAATTAATTAACTGGAGTAATCTGACGTGTGCTAGCTGTCATTTTGTGTAATAAAATGGTCATATTTATTGTAATGGTTATCGTTTAGTTTAATTGATTTATAAAGTGTAAAATACATGTATAATATAATGTATTATATAAGTGTAAAAGTCTAGAAAACAATACATATTTCCTTATTATTTAACAATGTGACAGCTACCACCTGTCAGGTTTCTCCAGTGAATTAATAATTCGACTTTAGGGGGTAATCTCTGGAATTATCAGTCGGATTTTTTTTTTGCATTTGATAGCCCAATTATTGAGGAAGGTATAGGCTATATAACATCGCGCTGTGAGCCTTAGGAGCGGAGTCAAAAGAAAAAATCTGAAAAAAAAGCGGCCAAGTGCGAGTCGGACTCGCCCATGAAGGGTTCCGTAGCAGCAAGTAACATAATATAAAAGTTCTTGTAGTTCGTTGTAACTTTGATCCATTTTTAATAGTAGTGTATAATATTAAAAAAAAAATAGTTTTAAGTAAACATTATAATTCGGTACCTAAATGATGGGATTTAAATCTAACTATATTCGAGCCCATATAGGCTTGTGATAGCTAAACACGCTACGCGAATTATAATGATTATTTACTTAGGCACCTATTACAGATTTATTATTAGAAAATGATTTATGCATAAGGTTTATGTTTATGAAATTATATGTTTTTTTTTTTAATTTTTATATTTGAGTTGATTGAATGAAAAAAAATACAACTACTTACTAGATCTCGTTCAAACCAATTTTCGGTGGAAGTTTACATGGTAATGTACATCATATAATTAAAATAAATAATAAAACAACAAAAAAAAACATATAATTTCATAAACATAAAGTTTATGAAAATATATGTTTTTATTTTTTTTATTTTTATATTTGAGTTGATTGAATGAAAGGTAAATTGTGGTTTACGATTTATGACGTATTAAAATAAAAACTACTTACTAGATCTCGTTCAAACCAATTTTCGGTGGAAGTTTACATGGTAATGTACATCATATATTTTTTTTAGTTTCATCATTCTCTTATTTTAGAAGTTACAGGGGGGAGGACACACATTTTACCACTTTAGTAGTGTCTCTCGCGCAAACTATTCAGTTTAGATTTTTTTTAATTAGAAACCTCAATATCATTTTTGAAGACCTATCCATAGATACCCCACACGTATGGGTTTGATAAAAATATTTTTTTGAGATTCAGTTCTAAGTATGGGGAACCCCCAAAATGTATTGGTTTTTTTTTTTCTATTTTTGTGTGAAAATCTTAATGCGGTTCACAGAATACATCTACTTACCAAGTTTCAACAGTATAGTTCTTATAGTTTCGGAAAAAACTGGTTGTGACATACGGACGGACAGACAGACAGACATGACGAATCCATAAGGGTTCCGTTTTTTGCCATTTGGTTACGAAACCCTAAAAACGCTAAGTGAAAACAAAATAATATCGCGGGCGGGCTATGGGTCGGGGGAACAAGAAATTCAAAGCGGACGAAGTCGCGGGCAGAAGCTAGTACTAAATCTATCTATTTCTATCTTTCCTTATTATATTTAGAATAGTTCTTGTACATAGTTCAGTTTTCTATTTATTCAATCCATGTTAGAATATTTGTTTAGGTATATTTTAAATTTTTGTTATTATACAACCTAGATTCATGTTATAATAGTACATTACTTACCAAGGGCTGTAAGCCCTCTATCGCATATTTACAAATACCTGCGATTTCGGGCTTTCTTTTTTACTGCCCGTGGTGAGTACACAATTTACGTCTTCACCTGGCCATAATGCGAGTTTTACCGTACGCGTAGTGTGCGGTAAAACTCACATTATGGCCAGGTGTGACGTAAATATACTTTTTAATGCTGCCCATCTTTATTCGGTAACCACCTGCAGTAATAATATTCCATTCTATACTATTCACATACCACAAGCGATGTCTTACGATAGGGGGCGCTTTATCACGGAAACTTCCTTACTCAAATACATGTTACTATATATATGAACAGTTTATGTGGTAAAATACACCCACACACACACACTTAGTGAGTCGATAAACTTAATGAAATAATCACTTTACCGACCCCAGTACAGTCTGGGTCCGACCACATTGAGTCATGTATTAGTTAGCACTACCGACGTGACCACAGCTTTACGAGATAATGGCCTCCTTAAGTCATTATTATTACAATTATATGGGTCCTAAATTAATTTGTGGCACTTGTTTCATTAACGACTCATAAAATTAGGGGCCGTGATTCCTGTAACCGACCGCCGTGCGCCAGTGGAACCGATTGGTTGCATAGGGTCCGGATACGGCGTGTTATAAGGGACTATATTGGTTTTGAGTTTTATTTCGTCGTTCGGGTTTATAAGGTAGGTTTAGGTACTAAAATAATTGATTGTGAAGGTTTGTCCAATTCGCGATATTGGTCCTGTTTTAATAATCTTAATATTATTAAAACAAAGTCGGGTTATTTTAACCATTTATAACTCAAGAACGGCTGGACCGATTTTTATGATCTTTAATTTGTTGGATTTGTCTCCGCCCCGAATAGCAGAATAACCATTAAAACATGCGAAAAATTCTCGTTTTTTTTTTTTTTTAAGAATATTCATTTTCTCATACATCTTGTATGGAACGGCTTTTTTGATGATATCTCGGGAACGGATTGGGGAACGGGGAACAAGAAATTTACGCGGACGAAGTCGCGGGCAGAACCTAGTAATAAAATAAAATAATATAATATCGTCTAACTAGCACAGAATCAATTAATATATTTTATCTACGCCCATACTATAAATCCTCTATAAAAGTTTCTGAAACAGCTTATTGCCAACATTAAAACACCCAGTGTCATAGTACCCATAATAGCATCCAAACGGGAGTTATAATGTTGTACTGAATTTCATAATGCAACTCCTTTGCTTTTACTCATCTGTTTGATGAGTAAGGAAGGGATCATCATCCTCCCTTCCATTTTCACTACTCAATTCGTGGTATCTTTATGAATTAAAAAAAAAGAACATTGTCACGCACGTGCGTTTCACTATACTATACCATAGCGTCGTATCCCGCCATTTTTGTTCGATATTAGTATTGCAAAAACTGTTTCAGAACCTTTTATAGAGGATTCCTGTCATGGGTGTAGATAAAGTCTTGTATGCAACTGTAATAATTAGGTATTAAAACACTAATGTTATACTATTATCACACTCGGCTTCGCCTCGTGTGATAAACCCACATTCGTGTTTTAATACCCTTATTATAAAACAGTTGCATAAATAACTATTTATAGCAAGGCAAACAATTTAACGTCGAGTGGTAGCTTAAACACGTGACTTTTACCGCCCCCTAAGATCAGCTTCCGAAATTCACATCTTCATCCCAAAAGCATGCCTATCAGGACCAATACAGGACATTTTAAACAAATCGAATAAAAAAAACGAAATTAAAGTTTTTATTCGAATAGTAGGTAAGTATAACAATTTTTAACTTACATTAACACGTGTATTTTTTGCCCAGCCATACGGTTGAGCTTGATTTTACTTTTGTAATGATCTCGTTTTCTTTTTTAATAAATCATAGAACTGGCCCAGTTCGGGCCGAATTGTGTCGAAATTATCGAAATACGGGGCAATTACGGGACGGGATGGTCAAATACGGTGACAGTCCCGTATATACGGGACGTATGGCAACCCTACGTATCAGTCACAATAGTTCAATAGACAATAAATCTGAACCTGCGACCTTTCCATCAGAAGCCGCTATCTCCACTGACACCGTCATTACTTGACCTGTCTCGTGAGGGTCGCGCCAGGCCGGGGCGGGCATGGGGTGGGGGGCGCAGGGGCACGGGGGCGCGCTTTATTGGCCACGCGCCGCGGGACGCCCATACATTATGCATGGCCGGCGCGGTGGCGCATGCATTATGGAACAACCCTCTACTTATGGGGCTTTCATTAAATTGTCACCAAATTGTTTTTTTTAAGTTATGTGTTTGGAGTTGAACTGTTTCATTGGTTTACTGATCACAGTAGCGGTTGCTGAGTGTGAGGTTCGATTCTATGGTCGACTATAGTTTGATTTGGTGGTTCCGTAAGGCAAACGGAACTTCGACATCCTAACTGATAAATCGACGGCTCCTAAGTATACTGAGTCAACTGTACTTCTAATAATATGTACGTTTTTAACACAGGTGGATAGTAAATGATTTAATTGTTTGTAATATCCTAAAAAGTACAATTGCCGAAATTTGTTAGTTGACTCAGTATACTTAGGAGCCGTCGAAATAACAATAGTGCCAGATGGCTGTTATAAACGACTTTAGCGATGACTTATCGTCGTCTTACTTTCTCAACCTCGTATCTATAAAATCTTAAATGTTCAGGAGACACAAAAAACTGTTTCTTATTTTTTAAACTAATATTATTTAAAATCGTTAAACTACACTTTGATAAACACTTGTTGAATACTACTTTTGGAGCTGGTTTTACCTTAATATCATTTTTATTTTAATTTATAAGTTAATTTTTATAGATACGAGGTTGCTGAATTTAGCTTTTCAATACTTTCCATTCACCGTGTGGCTAACTTACGTGGTAATTGAATTAAAACTATGATATTATTACAGTATTTTTATTATAAAAAAACAAACAAATAGTTACAATTCAGGTCTCACTCGTGGAGCAAAGTGTCATAGAAACTATGGTAGTCTTTAGGAAAAAGATTTTTCATGCTTTGGAGGTCGTTGAATTTACGTGTAGTTATGGGTAAAGACAGACTGTATAGTTTTCCTGCTTCAGATGTAGAGGGTCGGGTTGAACGTTGAGGCAACAGTTTCCAATCGTGGTCAAAATTCAGTTTGTATTCTATTTTAGAATCAGTGTATTTCAAAGTTCTAATATCGACTACACAAGGATCTCCAGCTTTCGTGCCCGGTCTTATAGATTTATAACAATTTGTTTTTGAATAATCAAGAAAGAAGTCATGATCAATGTAGCGCACTTGATAGGGTTGTTTTGGTCTTGCTTCTTTAATTATTTGAATAAAATCTGCAGGGACAAAAAGTTCTTTTTGCTTCTTCCTTGTCTCGATGGTAGCGTGGACAGAATCACATTCCATTTGAGTGTGTCCTACCACGAGATATTTTTGGGTAACTTCTGTTTTATATTTTGTGGCAAACGCAAGCATAGCATTGGCAAGCGTTACATTGCGATTCTGTGCACTGCAACCATCGCTGTAAATAATAATTGGTGTATTTTTATCGTCTAAGCCTTCGAGAAAATGCATGAGACATGACGTAAAAATATTTGCGTCTAATCGTCCTTCAGCTTCATGCCATACGTAGCATACGACACTGGCATCTTTTTCGTTGTAGATAGTGAACTGATGCACACAAAGTTTTAATTTGAAATATTGTGCTCCTGCTTTAATTGACGGAATAGTTTGCACAGCTTGCAAGTCGACGGTAAACATCTGGAGTTCTCCTTGTATGCAACTCATCTTGTCCCTCTTTTTTTCTTCTCTTGCTCGCTCTTTTGCTTCTATATGTGCTTGGTATACTTCTTCTTCAATATTTTTATTCTTATAGGCGTAGCACAAATCACATTGGTCTTTTTTCGGTTTGTAGAGACCCAAGTTCATCTCATTTACAACACTTAAAAAACACTTGTAAGTAGCCTTTTCTTCATCTGGAATGTTGTTATCCTTAACATACTCCTCAAAAGTTCTATATAAGTCAGCCCATGTAGTATAATCTAAATCAACATACATTTTGTTGCTGCTTTGTCGACAGTAATGAGAGGGCATTTTAGGTACGGCATTCAAAAAATGTCTGATGTGTTCCAATTTCGTTACATTTATAGCTTTTTGTCTCATCACCGGAGGGTTTTTCTTGATCATCCCGATCTTATTTTTTGCCTTCTTGGCCCAATTTGTGACAGTCCAATCACCCAGGCAAAGAGTGCCTGTAAACATTGTTTTACATACAGGCTTTATCTCACCGTCTACTTTTAAAGAATACTCTAATGTTTGAGTTCTTTTACTCGGAATACCTTTCGTTTGTGTTTGTACCGGTTTTAGTGAGACCATTCCATTAACATACATTTTGCGATCATCCCATGTCATGTTCCAGAAAGATTTAAAAATTTCTGTTCTCTCTGCATCTGAAATTTCATTGCATTTTTTTATTTTACTTTGGGAACATTTTGTTGAAACGCATCTGGCTTGCATTACTCTTTGATTTCGTACTTCCACCCCCACTATCCCAGAATTCTTTACACGTTTGATCGAAGAATACTGTTGACCTTTTTGTCTTCTTTGTTTTAGTTGATTTCTACCCCAGCGTGTTTTATCTGCTTGTCCTTTCTTTGCTCTTTTTCGTTTTATTAACCCACTAGTCTCATCCAGAGCCACGTAAGATGTGTCCATATCCGTTCCTGAACTATCATCATCATTATCAGGAATGAAAGTTGAATCACTGTCTGATCCAGATAAATCACATGAAGAGATATCATTACTCGAGGTAGGTATTGGAATAAACTGACCAGTGATATCATCCAAAATGCAGTGTGTTGGATCAATATTGCGCTCGTTTGTCGACGTCGGACAATCTCGTGAGGCTTGAAGAATAAAACATCCGGATCTCTCATCTAAAACGAAATTCACTTTCTTCTCTTTCAGTATCAAGATGTTTGCAGTATTGGTATTAGAAGCAGAACCAAAAGAAGTGACTGTATCATTTAAAGATACCGTTCTGACTCCACCATCTTCTGTGTTTTCTTTAGTTAATAAATTTGCGGTATCGGTACCAGACAAAGAAGCAATAGAGGTTACTAAATCATGAGAAGACCCCGTATCAACTCCACCACCAGAACCAGAAGCCATAGACGCTACAGACTTGTTAAAAGACCCCGTACGATTTCCATCGTCTTCTTTCTTGTCTTTAGTAGCTAAATTTAGCAACTTTAAAGCACGGCCGTGCATTTTAAGGACCTGAAAAAAAAACAAAAGGACATAAAAAAAAACTGTTAACAAAAAAAGTTAACCGCTTTCAAAAAGAATAAAATAACTTGATGACGGAAACTGTTTAGGAAGTCGGAGCCTTTGGTCTAGATCAATTTACGGAACTGGCTTTTATTTCACTCTTTTTAGTGTATCAGCCGCCTAAAATGATGACTACCAGACGCAAACCCCTCACCTAACTACGAAACGTGAAAAAAAAACCGTGTACGTGCCTATAATTTTTGAGGGTTGCCCTCGATTTTCCTGGGATTCCATCATCAGATCATTTAAAAAAATGGGACTAAATGACAAGCACCAGCTATCGAACAAAAAAAGAATCATCAAAATCGGTTCACCCAGTCAAAAGTTATGAGGTAGGCTCCTCCTTTTTTTGAAGTCGGTTAAAAATGAAATAACTGTAGGGTGTAAACTATTTTATAGTATTTCTTCCTTCATCCGCCATAAAACTTTGTGAATACTTACAGCTCAGTACATTTAAAACTATCGTAACCATACGAAACTAATGAATAAAGTACATAAATACTACATAAATAGCCATGTATATGCTATTCACGAGAGGTAGGCAGAAACACAAGTTAACCCTAGCTGCGTTAAATCAAAGTGAAAGTAACCTTAAAGCTAAGTAAGTAAAACAATTATTTTTAATCAGTTAGTAACTAAGAACTACCTGCTAACAAACAACAAACATTGTAGATATAACTTACCGTTTAACGCACTAAATTTTGCACTCCCACAATATTTAAACTTATTTTCAATCAAGAACAACAAACGAATCTAAAAGTTATAAGATCCAACTGCAACAACTTTCTTTGCAATATAGACGAACTTCACACCATAAGAGCGGCAACCTCGCTTCTCGATTAACAAAGTAATGAAAAATAAACCCAAAGGCCATTGGCATAAGATCGCAAGACCTCGTAAGTTAAGATACGAGTTTTGTGCAGTTATGAAAATGGTATGAATGACTTGTGTGATAATTGCAACGCTGTTTGCGACTAACTTCGTGCTTATATTGAAATAGAAGTTTGTTACAGTTAAGAGGCATCACTCGTAGCTGAGATACGAGTAAGAAAAAAAATTATCGAAAAATTGAGTTACAAGTTTGAGAAAGTAAGACGACGTTATGTGCTGCGGCGCTATTTCATTCACATAAGCATGACGTATGCTTCGCGACAATCTCTGTTACGTGGCGATCACAAATGACAATAATCACCATTTTCGCAAGAAGTTAACCGACCAAAATAAAACGTCGTAAGATAATTGCAGCTAAGTATGGGCTGACCCAACAAACAAATCCGTAACGTTCTAGTGCCGCCGCCGCGTCAACATGCGTGGTCAACGCTGATATAATTATATCTTCTCATGTCTACGTTGTGTGGTCCTTATTTTGATAATTTGTTTATCTTTTGTTCCTATACTTAAATGAACAGAACATGACTCAGAGAAAACTATAAATGGCAAGATCCTGAATTAAAATACCTATATTGTTTAAGTACACGGATGTTTACCCTACCTCGCATTTTTGAATGATTTTGTATTATATTCAGCAAAACTGTTTGTGGTTCTGCCTAGTTACGTGCATATTCACTGAAATGTTTTGGCACAAACGTGGGAGCGTTTACATTACAAGAGGTTTATAGAAATTGTGTAGGTTTACAAACACAGATTAAGAAATGAATAAGTAGCACGTGCGTCAGCAATTCAAAGATAGATGCACAAGATTAATCCCTATTTATTTAAGTATTTATTTAACATAAAACGGCCAAGGCCAATGACATTAGTTAACAAAAACAAACATTATTTAAGGATAATAACAAAAGTATACAATTACTCATACGCTCATCTCATAATACTCCAGACATACCGACAAGATCTTTAATTCTTCCATTCAACACATCACAGTCAGGCTTAGCGTCCAAGAGAGCGTTTAGCGCAGACAGTGTGCGAGGGACAGGAGACTGGGCTCGAGCGGCGGTTCGACTCCAAGGCACGGCGAACAATCTGTACCTCCTGTTACGGCTATACGTAGTTTAATGGAGCAAAAAGATAGGATAGTTCGTCGTGTAGTTCAGGAGCATTTGTTTTTCCGTGAAGGATCTTACATATATTAATACTTTGGTCATTTTTTCTTCTAACCTTGAGAGAATTGTACCCTAAACAGTACCTAATAGTACCTAGTTTGCTGCGAATAAGTACATTAAAAATAGATTTAATAGCGCTTATGTTGGTGAAATCTTTAGAATGAAACCTAATCGCCTAAATGAATCTTTTGCTACCGATTCCATGTGGTCATGAAATGTTAGCTTGCTGCCAAATGTGACATCCAGGTCCTTCATTCCAGTAGTTCTAGTAATATAGCGCTGTCATAAATTTTATAAGTAAAGGTGATAGGGTTTCGTGCTCGAGTAAAACTCATGACGAAGCATTTGGAGGAATTAATTATATTTTATTCCCAACACTCCACTCCAATATCGCTTCAATATGACGCTGCACCGCCAGACAATTGGCTTCAGAGTGAATTTCGGAAAAGAGTTT
Source organism: Dryobota labecula (assembly GCA_947523025.1). NCBI lineage: Eukaryota > Metazoa > Arthropoda > Insecta > Lepidoptera > Noctuidae > Dryobota > Dryobota labecula. The sequence goes on from OX383286.1 coordinate 27,989,797, forward strand.
TAAATCATCTGCATACAATAGACTTCTGGCGTAATGAATAACTGAAGGGAGGTCATTGATCATTATCAAGAAAAGAAGCGGTCCCAGGATTGATCCTTGACTGACTCCGGAACGCGTATGATAGTTCTGGGATTCATAAAGACCCAGTCTGACAAACTGCTGACGATCACGGAGGTAGTCAGCGAGGAGCCGTAAGAGACCTGGCGGAAATCCGATGGCACACACTTTTCCAGCAGAATACCATTATTGACCCTATCCAACGCTTTCCGGAAATCAAAGTACAAGACATCGACCTGGCCTCCACGGTCCAAACGTTTTGATATATAGTCTACTAGGGTAAGAAGATTAGTATTTACCGATCTTTTTGCTCTGAAACCATGTTGTTCATGACACAGTACTTTTCAACTTGGGAATAAACGTAATTATGTAATATGTTTTCAAAAACTTTAGCTTGTGATGACAAAATGGCAATGGGACAGAATTCTTCTCATCATCATCATCGTTTCAGCCGACAGACGTCCACTGCTAGACATAAGCCTCCCCAATTGGGGAGATTTGCCATAATCGCCACGCTTGGCAGACGGGTTGGCGATCGCAGTGTGGTGTTAAAAATACATAGAGAACGCTGCTGCCCATTCTCTAGCTAGTAAGTCCCTTAGTCGCCTTTTAGGAATACCCACGGGAAGAAATAGGGTGATGCTATTCTTTACGTCCGGCACCACACGCCACAATTCTCCTACCAATGTTTTATTCAGACTTTTGGGAATAGGAGTGACCCTTGAAATCTTCCATTGTGGTCGATATATTCCAGTTTTAAGGACAGATTAAAAATAAGCAAAAGAGTTTTGTAGTATCACCTGTGGTGATGAAGAGTAAATGAAGTCGGTGCAGGATGCCGACGGCTAAGAACCTGGTGAAAGTTTTGTATCACTTGGCAAGTTCTATATCCAATACCGCGCGGGCGAGTTTTGCACTTTCTATCATGAATAAACTTCTAATCACAAGGCCTTCTAACAAAACATCTCATTCGATAAATGTCCCTGCACCGACATTCTAGTAACATCATCGATATAACCAAGACAATCACGACCTTCGTCTTGAGTCGCGCTTGTAATATTGAATGTTCCGTTAAAGGCGGTGGCTCAACAGCTCAACGGCTTAACAACTCAACAGCTCACCGCCTCAGCGTGATGTCTTCATTACTCTGTCACCGTGTGCCACGCTAAGCCACCCTCCACAGTCGCGAGGCACACAGGATTACCTGCGAGGGTGCAGGATTATCATAATGATTTAGGATTATAATTAGGATTATCATTATGTCAAAGTATTTATTAGTGTGATACAGTAGGTCTTATAGTTAGGTTATGGTAACTCAAAAAACTATCCATTAGGGCATACACTATTTAACAATATAAGAATTTAAAATCGATATTACATACAAATTAACAAAAAAAAAAAAGAATATTCAGAATATAATCAATTTTTACAATAAACATTTAGAATACAATAAATTATTGTAATAAACATTCCAGAACACAATTAATAAGTAAAGTTTACAATTTTCAAGCATAATTATCGTTTAGTTTATTACATTTTGTAAAGAAGGAATTCGTCAGCGGTATAGTAGCATTTTTCAATAAAAAAGTTATTTAGTCTCCGTTTAAATTGTGTCAAGTTTAAATCTTTAATGTCATTTGGTATGTTATTGAATATTTTCTGAGCCATGCAGAGGATGCTTTTGTGCATATGGGCGCTCTTTGAGGCTCTTAGACATAATTCGTGACGATATTCTTGTCTTGTCGATCTATAGCGTGGCTCCGAAGCTTTTTTAAACAGTTCACTATTTTTCTTGACGAACAATGCGGTCACGTATATGTAAAGACAAATTTTAAGAAATTTAAAATGTGGCTTGCAACTTTTCGTTGGTGTAAGATACATAATAATTATGACATATAGATTAAGTTATGAAAAGCCACTTTAATTAATGGGAATTGTACTTTTTAAATTTGATTTACTTCATTAAGATATTAACACCGCTATTATCCTTTTAGACTAGTTCTGTTTTTGATTTATAGGGATTGAGCATATCTGACAGACTTGATAATTATCCGTTTTAGGATTCATTCTACATACCTAAACGTGACAGAAATTAACTTATTAATTTCACTCTACTCTCACTTTACTCTGCATTCGCACACAACACAGACTAAGCTTCTTTATCACTCAATAAAAAGCAAAAGATGTCCTCTTAAATTAATCATCGGCTACACCAGTGATGGGCAAACTTTTTTCTATGCGGGCCAATATTAAAAACCGAATCTATGGGGTGCCATGTTTTAGAGTTTTTGGCTATAATATATTTTATTATTACCACGAACGGGATATTTAACGGAACGGATTATTTAACTCATAACAAATAATAAACATGGTAAATGTCCCGTTCGTGTTAATAATAATATTAGTGACCATGACAGATTAAAAACTTATAATATATTTCTTTATTGAAATACAAATGTATTTGTATTTTCCGAAATAAAATTATTTATTGACTCGTTTATACAAAATTAAGTGATATAAACTATTGATATTCAAATCACACACTATGAAATAGGGACATGATACACTGCACTCTGTACGCGTTGATCAATGCGACACCGCACTTCTATCTTGATGAATTTCAGTTTCGCGCGATTTATGTTATTTGCTATCTACTTTTGGGTTGATGGTTGCGGGCCGGATTGCAACCATTCGCGGGCCGTAGTATGCCCATCCCTGGGCTACACAGTATCCGATGTGTGCCCGGGTGCGCGACACATGAGACCCCGCCCGCTCTCGTCGCGGCAGGCCGGGCGGCGCCTCCGGTCTCTTCCGCCACACTCGCGCGCTTCCGGTGCCGCATCCGGCCGCATATCCGGCTTATGCGATCCCGTCTTTGATATTTTTCAAGTGTTTGTAACCTATATGTATACCTATGAATATTAAAACATACTAAAAGTGCATTTATAAACTTTGATGAAACTTCTATTTGTTGCGCGTTGTGAAACTATAAAACTTTATTTGAAATAAAAATTATTTTAAAGAGTGCGTAAAAAGACATTCTAAGAAGTGATGCAATATAGTTTGTGTGCAATGTACCATCACCTCGAAGTAACAAGTACCTAATAATGTGAACGATTAATCCAGTGATGTTGTGGCTAAGTACGAGTGAGCAGCGGCGCTTCCAGCATCTGTATCACGGTCAATGACATACTCTTACCATACTGTACATGCGACGCTTACTCTAGGACGACTACAATAGAATACTTGAACGAAATAACATATTGCGTAAAAACAATAACTAAAGTGACATGGCTACTTTTTGTATCAAAACAATGTTGTTAGCCACGTCGGTTCTGACTTAATTTACCGGAAGATAATATTTTTCAGTAGATAACTAATATTTATAGTCCCCTCTGAGTAAAATATATATTGTTGCGTCATTACGTTGAGCTTCCTATGTTCTGAGTTGCGCTGCAGGATTATTGACAAATGCGTGCACTGACTAGACAGGTCCATTCAATTTGTGTGGTTCTTTCTTCAAAAGACCATTTCAGACACCAGTCTACATGGTCTTCACATGATTTGACCAAGATTATGTCTGGACTTTAAAAGGGACTGTGACCTCTGAATTTGTTTCGACCTTTCTTCTCAGATTAGTCAGATACGAAACGTCGACCTCATCTAGTTTTAAAATATGATTGACGTGTAAAAGTGTTTGTAAAAACCTACTTATGGAAATAAAATCATTTATCATTTACAGTTATTTGTATGTATGTAGGATGTTGTCATTTTTCAATAAACTTAAATAAAGCAGATAGCGTCGTTATCAGTCCCAGCTGATATTAACTGACTAAGAATTAATTTAATAGACTCCACTGTCAATGTCACCATGATGAAATGTACACTACCTATGTGTTACTGAAACTTGACACCGTTTCAGCAGATTTTTCAAATTAAAATTCATTTTTTTTATTTTGATCCTAGACTCATATGAAGCCGTTATGTTACACATTATGTGGTACATTGCAGCTTGAATGCAGTCAAGCTAATGTAAATGACCCGTGTCTGGCAAATGTCTGCGTTTACTCGTCGCAAGGATGAAGTAATGCATGACATCACCACAACAATGTCTCATAATACCTAGCTACGAGTACCTACGGATTCTGCCTGCTATCGTTTCTCTCAGGCAAACACTGAGATTGTACTCCACCAGGGTATGTCATCGCCGCATCAAAAACGATACTCGCATTAACAATTATTATGTGTACATAAGTATAAACATCTAGATATTATATAATCAAATCATTGGTTTATCTGTCTGGTGACCGGGTTTGTATTCAGTAGGTAATAAGGAACAATAACAGGATATGAAACTTGGAATTACCAGTTATGTCAGCTGAATTAAAACGAGTTATGTCTTTAGTTCGACGCCTTTCATGTGAAGTATACTTTATACCCAAAGTCTCTAATTCAGATAATTTATGTAAACAAAGTAATGTCAAGAAATGTCACTGTCCAAATGACACGACAGTGATGCAAAACATTTTATCATATTATTTTTTTGTAAATACTCATCGCTAAAATTAAAGTGAATTAATAATAAGAATTATGAAAAAAAAAAAAACCGTTGCCAAACAATGTTTTGTGTAGTATGTCGGAGACACGGCATATGATCATCATAATCAGCCCTTTTAAGTCCAGTGCTAGACGTAGGCCTCCCAAAATCAATTTCCACTCGAAACAGTTTACAGCCGTTTTCATCCAAAATGTGGCTAGTTATGCTACTTACATTATGAATCTATGAATGAGAGTTGTAATATTAGTGTTGATGAAGATGTAAAAAATTTGAAAATGTTTGTATCTCCTGCATTGTTACCATAACTCCTGCATTGTTAAAATATTTTGTACCACAAAATCTCCTTTTTTTTAATAACTTTGTTTAAAACCGAAAATTTATAAAAATTATTACGGTATGATTACACAGGTCTACAATTTTTTTTTTTTGAGTTTCTGTTCTAATGCTTGAATTCTGATTCCAAACATCGAAAAACACTCGGATATCCATTTTGAACTCTTAAAGTTTGCTTTTGTCTGATTTATGTTGATAAGTACGTTTTGAAGATTTTACCTAATTGATTTTATGAGCAGCGATGATTTCACAGAATTCCTTAATGCTGATGAAAAACAAGCCTGGAAGAGCCTGAAAGGAGTAGTCAATGGTTTTCTTGGAAACCACAGAGCCGACAATTATGAAGAGTTGATTGAAAATATGCTTAAAAGTTTTAAATTGATGGGCTGCAGAATGTCCCATAAACTCCATAATGCTACATGCTCATCTGGACAAATTTAAAGATAATATGGGTGCTTATTCAGAGAAGCAGGGAGAACGTTTTCACCAAGATGTGATGGACTTTGAACGACGTTACCAAGGGCAGTACAACGAGAATATGATGGGAGATTACATTTGGGGACTAATACGAGAAAGCCCATAAAACCATAAAAGATCCACTAAAAATATTCTTTTTTGAACTAGATTTTTTGTTATTTCCTATTCGTTTGCTATTATTTGTCGTAATTCTTATATAAAGAAGACTTTTATGTTCAATAAAAACTTTTCTTATTGTAAGTTTAAATAAAATTACAGAGAAAATATAAAAATTAGTTTTTTTTTTTAACTCCTTAAAATTGCTCTAGTTTTTACAAAAGCAAACTTTGGAACATATTTTTTTAAATTTATTTGTAACATAGGAGAAATCAAAATTTCACATTCAGGAGCCAGACCCAGAAATCGTGTTGACCGGTGTTATTTTTTAATTATTATTTCTTAAAATCAGTACTTAAAAGAAAATGAAACCTCTTTTTTCGCCATTTTTTGTGAATTACCATTACGAAGATATTTTTTTGTTATGTTACGAGTATCCCCTTTGTTTACATAAATTATCTGAATTTGAGACTTTGGGTATAGTAGTGTTAACTACAGGCTATATTTGTTATTTTAGCATCAGCTATAATGAGGCAACATAACAAAATGAATGATGCTCACTGCTGAGGCACGGGCCTCCTCTCTGTGAGAGGGAGTGGGCTGTAATGTATCACGCGTGCCCAGTGTGGGTTGCTAGACGTCACGTCTTAGAATTTTTGGTTCTGAGACATGCCGCTTTTCTCACGATGTTATCCTTCACCGTTTTGAGAGCAATGGCGATAAAATTATTTACTTAATAAAGTAAAGCGCCTGCTTGGGTATTTGTTATTTTTCATCCCATCTATTCGATAATGACGACTTGGTTCGCCTTTAAGTGCACCCAAAGGTGGTGTTTACTATAAGAAACTTTTAGCAGGCAGTAATGAGTTTTTAAACCTCCTTATAAGTGCGCTGCAATTATCTTTGCCGCGCACTTTTTGAATTTGGTACATCTTAGCGTTCAGCGCCAAATAAATCGAACTAAAATATTGTTTGAACAAAGACTGGCTGGTACGACGGCTCATAGTTGCGCCGCCGCCTGCTGAATAAAAAAAAAAGAAATCAAATTAAAAACGCGCAAACTACAGCCCACGTTTTCGTCAATTTTCACGGATTGTTAGAAATTCATGGTTTTGTTTTGAAAAATGAGTTCTTCAAGTGGTAGTGAAAGTACAGAATTAACTCCTGAAAGTATTAAAATGGACGCAACAAATGTGATGGATAATCTATTACCTGCAAAATCCCGGGAGAAATATATGAAACCCATTGGTAATTTTATTGAATGGAGAAATGCAAGAGGCGCCAAGAATTTTTCAGAATCTGTGTTTTTGGCCTACTTCCAGTACTTAGCCAAAACTAAACAATCTTCCATTCTTTGGAGTACCTACTCAATGCTAAAATCAACAGTCAGTTCTAATAACGACGTAAAACTGGACACATATTCGAAATTAATAGCGTGTCTGAAGAGGATGTCTGATGCATTTAAACCTAAAAATCCAAAGTGTTCTCAGTCAAAAACGTGGAGACTTCCTTAATGAGGCACCCGACAAAATCTTTCTTGCCGTGAAAGTAAGTAACTATGTATTGGTGGATTAGTAAAGTATAACCATAGTGTTTTGCGCATTTTATTGTAACCTGTACTTCGATAGATACTTGTCTTATTCACATTCGGTTTTGTTACAGGTGGCTTTAATTTTCGAAGTACATGGAGCTTGTCGTGGCAATGAACTTTTAAAAATAACTGTTGATGATGTCGAAAATCACTCGGATGATTTACTGTTAGTAAAGCAAGACACAAAAACAAAAATTGACCGATCCTTCGTAATCCGAGGAGAATACAAAACTATTGTACAGAAATACCTGGACCTGCGTCCTGCTGATATGAAGACCAATCGGTTTTTCATCCGTTATCAAAATGGCAAGTGCTTCAAGTTATGGGAAAAAAAAAAAAAAAAAAAAATTTCTAACATGCCACAAGAAATCGCTACTTATTTGAAGTTATCAGATATCAAGCTGTATACAGGACATTGTTTTCGTCGTACTTCTGCTACACTTTTGGCAGCTTCTGAAGTGGACTTAACAGTTCTCAAGCGACATGGGGGATGGAAGTGGGAGTGCTGTAGCGGAGGGGTATATAGAAGATTCCATTGAGAACAAGGCGAAAACTTGTGAACGCATCGTTGAAAACATTAAATTGCAACCTTCAGTTAATCCATCCATGCCACTGTCGCACAGTGGAACGAATGTATGGGAGCGGTTGGACGTAGACATGTCCGAAAAAAAAGAGTAAAATTATGCCAAACTAATGATGCCATCTTATTCGATTACTTAATGCCTTCATAACTTGTGGTGATGAATTTCTTCATAACTCCCATATTTCGGGAGTAATTTGAGAAAATGTGAAATTTTACTATGAAAATGAGTGTATCGAGCTCTCTCCCTCCTGATTCCGGGCTTGTTTCAAGTAGCGGTCTCTAATATCATAATGCTAATACTAAGAGCTATATTTAATACTAAGACACATAGTGCGCCAAATGTGCACTTTCTGGGATAAAGAGTGATGTTTATTTTATAACACAATTTTTTTATTTTTTGTTTATTTTGTTGATTAAAACCGTTTTTCTAAAGGTTTACCTTATTACAATAACATTTCTGAGCAGCCAATTAGAGAAGATATAAGCTAATTAGGATATATAATTAGGGACTTAAGGTTTACATATAAAACTGATGCACTAATGATTACTGATAAGAACATTGCTATTATTTAATTACTAAATGGCTCTTAATACACTAATTTTGCATGCATCATTTACTAATTATCACAATAACTAATTACCTTGCAATATTTAACAAAGGATACCTGGGATACCTGGATTTTATATAAATAGGTCACTATTAGTAACTTTAAAATCAGTGTTGATTTACACCTCGTTGTATCCAAGCTAATCTCGCAATGTATTTTCCAAATTTTAATACAAATCTTGATATTCACGTTGCTTTATGCGCACGCGCACATAAAGATTTACGCGACTTTAACTATTTGTTCAGTGTTTTAAAAGATAACAGTTGTGTTCAGTTATGTGAAAGTGCTGAAACAAGTTTAAAAGACTGGTGTCGTCGATTTTGCTACCGCATTTATGCAAAATGGACACAGTCTGGAAGAAGCACAGATAAGTTTCGGAAGAAACATGAGATTTGGCTACAGGCTGCAATTCAATGGCCGGAATTACAGAATGAAAATATGGAACCTTCTACAGAAAATATAAGTGACGTCATCGAGCCCATAATTTCTCCTGCTAAATCTGATGCTTCAACTTGTACACATCCTAGTCCTCGTAAATCTTTTGAGGACCTTAGTAACCGGCAAAAAAGAAGACGCACTGAAGATAGTCTTTCATGCAGCAGTAGCAGCGCTGAAATTATGTTTTCGGCCGAAAGGGCGCTTCAAAAGGCAGGACAAAGCGATACAGCTTATGTTATGAAATACTTGACGGAGAATCCAGAAGAGGCCTCAAAAATCAAAGCCTTCATTGAAGGTAAATCAATTCAGGTACGGGAAATATCCCCTTTGAAGGCATTGGCTCTTTATGTATCGATGAACTTATCGAAATGGCGCTATAACACTCTTCGGGATTTCAACACTCAAGAAGGAGCTCTTCAATACCCGAGTTACTACATGTTGGTTAAAGAAAAAATTAAGTGCTATCCGGCCAAAGAAGATCTCACAGTTACAGAGAGCTCTGCAAAAATCAAATTACAAGCCTTGATGGATTTAACCTCAAGAAGACTTATTAGGTCGTTAGAAACCCCTGTTGATCCCAATCAACAGCTCGTATTGACCAGCAAATGGGGTTTTGACGGATCATCTAGCCAAAGCATTTATCATCAAAGGACGAGTGAAGATGAGCAAATCGATCTTGCTAGTAATTTTATGATTAGTCTTGTACCACTGCGGCTCGTCTCAAAAGGTGTAACAATTTGGGAAAACGAGCGACCATCTTCCACTTCATTTTGCCGGCCAATATTGTTTAAGTTTATAAAGGAAACCAAAGAAAATGTGCAGAGAGAGATGGCTGAAATCGAAGCAGAGATTGAAGCCTTAACTCCATCCACCATCACTGATGGAATTAGTGTCAAACACCAACTGCTGTTGACAATGATTGATGGTAAAATTCATTCCATTATATCCAATACAGCAGCTTCAGTGTGTGACATATGCAAGGCTTGTCCTAAAGAAATGAATAATTTAGAGTTAATCAAAGATAAACACGCAAACGAGGACATGTATAAATATAGCTTAAGCACCCTTCACGCTTGGATTCGCTCAATGGAATGCTTATTACACATTTCCTACAAATTAGACATAAAATCATGGCAAGTAAGGGGTGATATAGCAAAAAGGCAAGTTGATGACAGGAAGAAAAGAGTTCAAGAGGCTGTAAGAAGAGAAACGGGCTTACTTCTCGATGTTGTGAAACAAGGCAGTGGATCCACCAACAATGGCAACTCGGCAAGGAGATTTTTTGAAAACTACACTAAATCTGCTGAACTGACCGGAATAGATGCTATGCTTTTAAGAAAAATCTGTGTGATCTTGCAGTGTATTTCATCAGGAGAGAAGATCAACGTAACTAAATTCCGAGAGTTCTGCTTTGATACTGCTAAGCTTAACGTGGAGTTATACCCATGGTATTATATGCCTTCTTCACTTCATAAAATTTTAATGCATGGGCCAGACATAGTTCAGAACATGTCAATTGTGCCCATTGGTTTTCTATCCGAAGAGGCATCTGAGGCTAGAAATAAAGATTTTAGAAAATATAGAGAGGGGCATTCTCGAAAGCATAGCAGTATCTCATGCAATGAAGATATTATGCACAATCTTTTACTGTCTTCTGATCCACTTGTTACAAGTATCCGTCCAAAAGGAAATAAGTTTGTAAAAAAATCTTCTTTTAAGGAATTTTATGAGCTTACGGATTCTGAGAAAAGTGATATCGAATTTGTTAAATGATTTAGCGGACATCGATTCTGAATTTGAATTAATTGATGATGATGATGATGACGAAGATAATTAAATGATGTTATTGTTTTAAAATGTGTAACTTAGTAAATTAGAGCTTACATCTTAATTATTTATTGTACTTTTAATGAAACTAGGTAATTTATTATCAACTTACTTAAAAGTCATACTCTCATCAGTTCTTGTGAATATTTTTGTTAATATATATTTCTGTATATATATAATATATTTATAGACCTCTTAATAAGTCTGTCTGCGGTTTAAAGTAAATACAAATGGGGAAAAAACGTTTTTTTTTTTAAATTTTCATTTCCTTTTATCCCAGAAAGTGCACATTTGGCGCACTATGTGTCTTAGTATTAAATATAGCTCTTAGTAATAGCATTACGATATTAGAGACCGCTACTTGAAACAAGCCCGGAATCAGGAGGGAGAGAGCTCGATACACTCATTTTCATAGTAAAATTTCACATTTTCTCAAATTACTCCCGAAATATGGGAGTTATGAAGAAATTCATCACCACAATTTATGAAGGCATTAAGTAATCGAATAAGATGGCATCATTAGTTTGGCATAATTTTACTCTTATTTTTCGGACATGTCTACGTCCAACCGCTCCCATACATTCGTTCCACTGTGTGTCGCCGCGCCCATCTACATCCAAACAACGAGATTCACCGTCCTCAAAATGAGCCAGATTCGGACAATATTTCAAACACGCAGAATATAAAATCTACAACAATGTCTATCTATATACTAATATACTAATAATTATACTAATATACTAATATATATAAAGCTGAAGAGTTTGTTTGTTTGTTTGTACGCAATAATCTCAGAAACTACTGGTTGGAATTGAAAAATTCTTTTTGTGTTGGATAGTCCATTTATTGAGGAATATTATAGGCTATACAACATTACGCTACAACCAAAAGGAGCGGAGCATAAATGAAAAATGTTGCAAAAACGGGAAAAAATATTCCTTTTTGAGAGCTTCCGTTGCGTGCGCTGCGTAGACGGTTTAAGTTACGCGAATATCATGTATGATGGAATTGTTCCTCTTTAAATTTTCTAAAAAAAAGTCCGCAACAGCATATGTCTATCTTTTAAGATTGACTCACTATAACCTTTTTTATGGTAATCAAATTTGTTCGAAATTAATGCATTATTTGCGAAGGAATTTTCATAAACATGGTATTAATCCTTATCCAAATAAATACGTTATTCATCACAAGTATTTAATTTTGAACAAAGTTGCCCTTACATCATTTAATTTCAATGAATATCTTAGGAGATATAACTGTTTTATAATAACTCCGCAGCAAAATAATGATCAACTCTGCGAGGTAGTTTATTCTAAAGCTGAAGAGTTAGTTTTTAGGGTTCCGTACCCTAAAGGTAAAATGGGACCCTATTACTAAAGCTCCGCTGTCCGTCTGTCTGTCTGTCTGTCTGTCTGTCCGTCTGTCACCAGGCTGTATCTCATGAACCGTGATTTAAACAGTTGAAATTTTCACATAATTATGTATGTTTGTAGTGTATTTCTGTTGCCGCTATAACAACAAATACTAAAAAACAGAAAAAAAAAATATTTAAGGGGGGTCTAATCCCATACAACGGACATGATTTTTTTGCCGTTTTTTTTGCTCCGCCCGCGTGGATGTCGGTTATCACGTAAAAAAGTAGCCTATGTCCTTCTCTATATTCCAGGTCGATCGGTTCAGCGGTTTAGGCGTGAAAACGTAACATACAGACAGACAGACAGACAGAGTTACTTTCACATTTATAATATTAGTAAGGATAAGGATTTGTATGGATGGTACGGAACCCTTCGTGCGCGAGTCCGACTCGCACTTGGCCGGTTTTTTGTTTTTTGAACGTGCTAATCTCTGAACTGCGAGTTGGATTTGAAAAATCTTTTTGCATTTTACAGCCCAATTCTTGAGGAAGAATTACATTCCTATTAACTAGAACACCATTTTTTTTAAATGAAAGTTTATGCGAAAACGAAGTAAAAGCACGGGCAGGCAATCTGTTGCGACGGGGTGGGTCGGGGGAACAAGAAATTTAACGCGGACGAAGTCGCGGGCAGAAGCTAGTTCCTAATAAAACTGTAACAATACATTTTCATAATTGCGAAAATGTCTCAAATGTAAATATGAGTTTTTAGTTGTTTTATTATTAGATACTATTTAATTTAAATTTAGTTGTTACTCTTGTTTTATTAAATAATAATATTACAATAAGATATGAGGCGCCTTTTATTTTCTCATAGTGGGTGATGAAAAGTAGAGTGTATCTATCATAAGGGAGCAAAATAATATTTTTACGACGAGGGCGCTTTTTTTAATCCAGAGCGAAGTGAGGGATTCTTTAGTAGAATCCTGAATGCAGCGAGGGATTCAAAGTACGTCGCCCGAGCCAAAAATATATTTTGCAACCGAGTGATACACTCTACTTGTCATCACCCGCTATGAGAAAATAAAAGGTAATATGAGTCCAGCACATACCTATGCGCTGAGTCTCCACAATGTTGGTACTCTTAATTTAATAGAATAGGGCCTAGTCGTTGCACGAGAATACAATAATGCAAAGACTCCTTCGTTTGCCTGTCGTAAGTGTCTGTTACCTGTCACTGACGATGGTGTATTGTTATTGTTACAGATCCGTATGGCGCGCTGACGGGGTGCGCGCGCGCCTCTGGCGGACAGGTGCAGCTGTGGCAGTTCCTGCTAGAGGAGCTGGCGGCAGGAGCGCCCGGCATCTGCTGGGAGGTACGTATTGTGATGTACTAATAGCAAAATAAGCTGTAACTGGATAATCAAAATCATGTCATAGGCTCATTGAAAAGAGATCCCACGGAATTTTCGCAAATTTAGTTACTTATACTCGTATCGTGAAGTTTTTGATATTACGATATACATATTCATACTTTAACGGGCTTATGAGCTACTGACTGACCTATTTGTGTACCCCAGGGTCCCCCGAACGAAGGCGAGTTTCGTCTGTCAGACCCAGACGAGGTGGCGCGGCGCTGGGGCCGGCGCAAGCAGAAGCCCAACATGAACTACGACAAGCTGTCGCGTGCGCTGCGCTACTACTACGACAAGAATATCATGAGCAAGGTACGTTATATGCAAGTTATACGACACAGCTAAAAGTTCTACCGATATAAGTACCTAACCTCTGCTGCAGAGAAGAGTGCCAAGATCACCGAGCGACGCTTACAGTTTGGTGCCAGCGATAAGTTTGTGCATGCAGAGAAATGTTACAGCCGTTGCTTTGAATAAGTAAAACGTTTATGAATTTTACTGATTGCTATCAGCATAACTTAGAAGTGAGACTGGATAAGCTAGCTTTTATGAAGCATCATGCCTGAGGCCCAAAGGCAAACTGAACGGTTTTCAGACCTACACATATAAGTTCAATGGAATAATGCAATACAGTTTATCAGAATTTGCGATATTTTTAAGCTTAACACACATAAACTTTTTGTTATGTCCTTCAACTATTGCCAGGTACACACGTACAACTAATCTTAGTGGGCGGAATGGAACTAGAAGAAAAAAAAAACTGATAAGTGAATCCTATTCGCTTATGTTGTGTAGGTACACCGCAGTTTACGTCATTATCGAAATAGTTGATCACGGCGAGCCGGCCGTACTCCTATGTCAACTATAATGTATATTTGCTTAACTTTACAGACTTTAAATATTATCTACATACATAGATACCTTGGCCATAATAATTTTTCTCTAAGTTTTCCTGTTAAGGTTGGGTTACAGTTTAAGCCATAGTAGTTGATAACATCATATTATATTATTATTTTTATATATTTACATATCTCGGGACCCTGGGGCCGCTTTTTAATGAAATGAGGCACCAACCGACGATTATCCCTGTACGCACTATGCAAGTGCACCCAAGGACAACCCCCGGTTGGTATAGGACTATTGCAGGATATGGAACCAAATATATTGGACTATGGGTTTGGGTGGTTAAAATGGATTGGTTACCTAAAACTATGGAAGGACTATGGCCCCTGCCTGATCAATGTTTTATTGTACACGGATAAAATGGCAGGGGGTGACTTGCACACTCATTAATGGGCCCCCGAAAACGGTCGCTAGCACATAGTGCGACAAGGGGGCAACATGTCCTGAGGTGCTCGAGGAGTGGAGAGGTATTCCACGGCTCTCAGAACAATCCCAGGGCCCGGAAGATGGTCAAGATCCCTACAAGCACTTACTGGAATACTTCCTTCCTCCGAGCACGTTTGCTCTTGCGAATCTCCACTCAAGCCGGCCAATAAAGGCAAGAATGAGGTGGGAGCTCAGTTCCTCGTCAGAGTTCACTCCAGCCGGCCAATAAAAGCAAGCCAGAGATGAGGAACATGACTTCTCCCGGAAGATAGGGTCCGTGGGGTCGCAACTGCCCAACAGTTCGCCACATGCTGCCCTGCGGGTTTCTGTATCTCTCCTGGTCTGGCTCCTCACCCTAGACATGTTCCGGGAAAGTAAACTCTACCGGCACAGACCTAGAGTTTGGAGCGCGCAAGCCCCACCACAACTTCAACGTAGAGATACGGCGGTGGAGCTATTATTATAATTATTATTGTGGTTAAATATTCAATTTGCCGGTATAAGCTGCAAAGCCAAATTTTTCGTGTTTTTAAAAGTAAATCTATCAACTTTCTCCATCGAAACAGATACGTGAGGTACTTAGTAAGCATTAGTTATTTTCTCTTGTTCGTGACATGTTTCCATAGTGACGGCTATGTGGTTGCCCCCAGGTGCACGGCAAGCGCTACGCGTACCGGTTCAGCTGGGCGGGGCTGGCGGCCGCGAGCCAGGCGCAGGCGGGCGACGCGCCTCCCTTCTGGCACTACCTGCCCGCGCAGGCGCAGCCGCCGCCCCCGCCCGCGCACCCCGCGGCCCCGCACCCACCACCACGCAGTAGCGCCACGTAACCGCGTAGCGCGACTACGAGCTACGACGTAGAAGAAAGCGCTACGCCGTAGCACCCTTGTGCTACGTCACTTCCTTGAGTGGCGCGCTTGGGGTATTGTTGAATCTGAAAGTTCAAGTACGCATATTTAAACAAGAACAGTACTATATTATATTGTATCGATGTGACCTCATCAGTTCATAACGCAGTATAATCGGTCTACAAACGTCTGGAAATTTAACTATTTTTTTACTGAGTAGTAAAAATGTCCTAAAGAAATCTTGCAGATTTTCCTATCTAAGTAAGTAAAATTTTATTTGTTTAAACATGGTGTACATGATACATATATTGTACGCAAGATAACAAGAGATACATAAAAGTTTCAACATGCTCAGTCGCATATCGTGGCGTACAAATTGGTAGGAAGAGATGGTGGATAAACCGTGATAATATTCATCAAAATTACATTCTAGAGAAAATATGTAGTATTAAAGATTAGGTATCATTACAATTCCGCAAGCATTTTTTTTTTTTTTGATAAAATTAAATGTCAAAGTAGTCATTAAATAAATTAGTCAATAAAAATATGAATTACTGTCATTAAAATTTTAATTCCAAATTACAATTATTCCACAAAAAAAATACAATAGATCACAATAACATGTCAATAAAATACAACATCGTCATCTCAAAAACGAGGAAAATTTGTTCTCTTTCATAAACTTTGTTATATTGTAATTTATTATGCTCTTTCAGTTAGTAAACTCTTCAATTTACTTTCAAGAGCAGATATATTTAACGTTCTATATGATTTGGGTAATTTATTAAAGATGGTCGGAATACGGACGGAGCCATGCAAAAGATGCTCTTACACATAAAGGCGCGGGCCCACCGCGGTGCACGGAGAGGCTACGCACGTGTATTAAGCTTCGCTTTGTAAGAAAATGTATGTGGTTGTGTCCACTGCAACCCACGGAGAGGCTACGCATTAATTGACGTCATTGATACATGCGTGGCTTGCTCGAATAGGCGGTTACATAGCTCAATGCTGTCGACGTGGGTCAACGTTTCCACTGGAGTACACGAATATGACCCACGACTATGTACAGCTCACTTATCGCAGCGCAGTTTTCAGTCATACACCTTGTGGAATACCTATTATATTATATTATTACCTTTGACGCTCGCTTTCCCGCCCATCCCACCTCCCCACACCTCCCGCAGTGAAGCCCGTGTCCGTGGATTGCAGTGGCACGTGCGTAGCCTCTCCGTGCGCCGTGCCACGCTATACATAGTCGTGGGTCATATTCGTGTACTCCAGTGGAAACGTAGACGCACGTTGTCAAACAAATTTATACACGCAGCTAAAATGCGCCGCGTGTCTGTGCACAGCATGCGCCGCGGTGGGCCCGCGCCTTAAGAGTGGTTTTAGTGCCGTGACCACAGCGTTTGAAATTATCGCGTCTATTCCTAGGGACAGCATCAGACAAAATCTGAAATAAATGAGGGCAATGTCAATATCTTACGTTCTATAAACTAAGATTTACAGCTGTCCGTTGTTTGCAATCTGAACATCGATCTAATGCACCTTTTCTATGCCCGAAACGCTATTTCATTGTCCGTGCTCTTCCCCCAGAAGATGACTCCATATCTAAGAATTGATTCGGCTATACCATGGCAAGCAGTAATTAGCGCATCTGCGTTGAGAACCACAGCAAGCTATTTCAGAGCGTAGGCTGCACTACTCAACTTTTTACTAAGTGCCTCTATTTGAGGTTACCAATTCAATCTAGAATCTATTATTAGTCCCAGAAATTTTGTAGTGTCAGCTTCATTGATATTTATATTATCAAATTGAATATTAAGATTGTTGATTGTTTGTGTACGTTGTCTAAAGTGCATTACGTTAGTCTACTTTTAAATTAATTGTAAAATTATTATCATTTAACCAATTTATAATAGACTAGCTTTTGTCCGCGGCTCCGCCCGCGTGGATGTCGGTTATCGCGTAAAAAAGTAGCATATGTTCTTATCCATATCCCAGGCTATATCTCTGCCAAATTTCATGACGATCGGTTCAGCGGTTTAGGCGTGAAAACGTAACATACAGACAGACAGACAGACAGACAGACAGATAGACAGACAGACAGACAGAGTTACTTTCACATTTATAATATTAATAAGGATGTAGGAGAACGGTAGGTTTCTCTCGTCATCATCAGCCATATTTTAAATTACTGTGGGCGTACTATGGGTAGTGTTGGTTATTGCGCAACACAAAAACCAAATTAAACTCAAAAAACATTTACTCAACTTAGGCTGAGAATCAGCACTGCAAAATTACATAAGACAGTTCCCCAAAACGCCCGCCCTTCACCATTTCCTAGTGCCTTCGCTGGGAAGAAGTGTCGCAACAAACTCCCCAGCAGCACAGCCGTCTGTTCAGTAAAAAAAACTTGATTCTAAACAGTAGTGGGTATGCAAAGTAATTTATGTAGGTACACGACACCGAACCCGAGACAGTTTCTAGACGTCTTCACTGCTTGACCGCCACCGACCAACGTCACTTGTTGAATGAGCGGCGACCACTTGCCGCCGGTCGAGCGTTGTGTAGACTCTGTCATGCGCCGCTAGGCAGCGCTGGCGTCCCGATTAGTCAAGAATCGATGGCGCGAACTTCACCAACTCCATCGAACGCCACTATATGGCGCTGGCGTACCGGATACAACCCGTCTCCGACATAGATATTAGTGAATTATTAATGTCATGTTCATAAGTGTTTATGTCATTACAATTAGCTATTACGGAGGTCCCAATACACTGCCTTGAGGTACTCCGTACATAACTTCGCGTTTCTCTGATCTTAAAGTTTCTTCACGTTTACTTTTTTATTTATTGCACTGATTTCTGTAACTTATTTACGATTATAAAGATATGATTTAATTAATTCTAAAATGTTGTCAAACACCATAGACTTCAAGTTTCTCTGCCAGGGAATTATAATGGACGCAGTCAAAGGCCTGTGTCATGTCGCAGAATATGGCACAGACTGGTGTTCTCTTACCTACATTTAGCATGACATTATGTAAAAACTCATAAATAGCCAAATTTATACTTTTATTTTTACGAAACCCCTTCTTTTTTACAACAGGTTTTTTTTAATGCTTAAGTAACAATGTTTTAAGATATGCATTTGATACTATGTATTTTGGCAGATTTCAAAATGCTATCTTAGATAGTCTGTAAATGTCCACTGCCTCTGGATATAATTAAAGCGTAGGTATATATGTTGCCTCAGGTAAATATTAATTCCTTCTTAAGAGCGAGCGAGCGCACAGTGGTGCCCTCATCGTTATTTCGGTGATTTCTTTTATTTTAGAATGAAACGGAGCTTAGTGGCCACTATTTTCCGTTTTAATGATTACAATAAAACATAACAATTTAAAACTACTGTTTGTAGTAATAATAACGTATAGTCTTGTGAAGCACAACTTGACGAGCTTATTTTCTGCATTTTCATTCTAAAATAAAAGAAATCACCGAAATAACGATGAGGGCGCCACTGTGCGCTCGATGCAGTCTTAATTTATCAGTGCAAAGAATATGTGTGTAAGTGTATGGTTTTTAATACATTGCCCTATACAAGGAATTATACATTCTATAAGCTATACAAATATTTGAACCGTGTGAAGCGTGACTGTAAATAATTCGTGCGATGTGTTCCCAGTAACAAAAATAAGAATTACCTACAATATGGTCTTATAATATACATAGACGATACTTTCCCGATATTCGTGTCAAACTCAAAGCACAAACATTTTAACGATGTCCTGTAAATCGGTGTCGGTGATATAAACATTACTCAGAACACCCAGATATTGGGGATTCGTAGAATCACATTTCAATTAGTAGGTTAAGTCGTGTCAATAGCTGTAATTCGTGTATAGATATGTGGTTGACATGCAAATTAAAGAATAGGTATATTGTGTAGATAAGGGCTTGAGCTTAATGTGGCGCCGCGCGTCGGCACACTCCACTCTTTAGTTATTGTTAACACAGTCCGCTGCCTCTCGTGTGAGATAACAGCTTGATTTTCCTTTTTGAATAAATAATGAACAAACATAGCCAGCAATCTTTAGTGCATGAGTATAAAACAGGTCAAGTTCTATTATTCTTTGACCAGATGCTGCCTTGGCAGTGATCAGCATTATTGTTGTGTATTATACATTCGTTTTTAGTTGTTTCTATTTTATGGTTCTTTGAGAACTGCTATCGTGGCATTTCCAATTAAATCAGCTTCCATATCAGTTTGTACATATCTTCTTTGTATTCTCTTCGATGTAGGTGCTAGTACTTTAGGTTGTGAGGCTGGCGGTGTTACTGTTACCTTACTAGTTACATCAACGACAATTACCCACAACCCCAACAACCAAGACTTGTATCTCTCTTGTTGTTGTTGTTGTTGTCTCTCTTGTATCTGTTGTTGTATCTTGTGAGTTGTTGACTTGTATCTCTTACAAGTCAACAACGATGTTTGAGCTATAGTTTATCTGTGACATTAAGTTTTTATTTTATTTTCAATTGCTTCATATTATATGTTTCAGCAGTTATGTCTGATACTTAATTATTATTTCATACAAATACAAACTTTGTTTATTATATAGGTATGTTTATTTATAATCATACAGAAACAAGTCTAACATTATTCCTCATCAGAAGCAAAGCTGTCTTTAAAGTAAGATTCTTATTGACGTGAATTAACTATTGTGTCTTTATTGGTATGTAATTATATGTATGTATAAAATATAAAGTTATTTAGGTAAATTTCGTCAGAAAAAAATCTACCTATTGGTCTTGCACCTAAAGTCGAGTTTTCCGATAATTTCACCATAGGTGACCCTAGAACCCAAATCAACCGCCGGTTAAATGTTTATATATATACTAGCTTTTGCCCGCGGCTCCGCCCGCGTGGGTGTCGGTTATCGTGTAAAAAAGTAGCCTATGTCCTTCTCCATATCCCAGGCTATATCTCTGCCAAATTTCATGACGATCGGTTCAGCGGTTTAGGCGTGAAAACGTGACATACAGACAGACAGCCAGATAGACAGACAGACAGAGTTACTTTCACATTTATAATATTAGTATGGATATATATGTATGTATACGTATGTATGTTGTTTGGTTAGTGGGGCGACAAGCGAAATTTAGCCACACTCTACAGGTCACAGCAATTATGCACCGATTGCTTTCAAACTTGGCCCAAAAATCGAAAGGGTCAAAACTTAGGTTAAGTTCGTGAATGGGCGGAATTCGTCCAAGGGGGGCGGCGGGGGGGCGGTTTTTCAAAAATCAGTGTTTTGGCCATAACTTTTTTCTTATGGAAATTTTTTGAACAATTCAATTTTTCAATTTTCAATTATTTTTTTTCAATTTTTTTTTTCGTTTAACATTTTATCATTCCGAGTAAGAATACGGACAACTTTTAAATTGGAACCTTTTTTTTATGTTACCCCTAACTTGTTTTTTTTAAAGCATATTGTTTACTCTACAATTTTTAATTTAAAAGTCCACCGATAAAACTTATAGTTATCGAAATAAAAAATTATAATTGAAAAATTGAGGGCGTTTCCATGCTAAACTCTTTGCCTTGACGAACAAGTCTTTTGTTAGTACTCGTATTCATAATGGATGGTACTTCTAAATAGTATTTAGTCGCAACATGGAGGCAGTCACATGACACTCTTTGGTATTTTTCGGACTCTTTGGGGGACTGGACGTTTGAGTGGATATAATAAACCAAAATAGAATATTAATCATCATCATCATAGCTTCTTTTGAAAAACAAGGGATAAATACTAACGTGATAAGGTTTGATTATAATAAAAATGTACACTAATTAATAAAATTGCCGTTTTATTTAAGTTCGTATGTGTACTGTTCACAAATGAGAATGTCAGCGCGGAGAAAGCTTCTTCGTGGAACCTTCTTCGAAATCTACCTCCTCCTGCGGCTTGCCGAAGGGATTTTTTTATGTTAGTAATTGATAAGTCTGCAGTGTTAAATTAAGAAATTTCCGCCATTAGTGCTGTTTTTCCCTGTGGCTACGTCGTACGTACTAATGACGTCATATTTTGTTGTTCTTAGTGATAGATTCTTTGTTTGTTGCTTTTTTTATTCTGAATCTCTTTAAATCACTTTTCATACATAGGTAACACTCTGTTGACAGGGAAAACATGGAATTAATTATGAACGGTCTTATGCTTTGTTGAACGTTCCCGAAAAGTTAATACTAAATGTGAAGAAGAACCGACAATAGAATACAATTCATTTTTTAACAAAAATAAAAAGCATTGAACCTGAAACTGTAATTTATATTATAGTTTGTATAGTTTGTTTTAGTATCTATCAATGTTTTTATAATAATAACTATAAAATAGGCATAATATGTGTCGATTAGATACTTATTATTAGGCTTAATATTTTAGTGCGTTAAATGTGTGAATGGCTAACTAATGTGCTTCTTATACTAATTTATATTATTATGTATTTGTAGTTATGGTCGGATGTCAGTGCATCGTCTGAATGACATTCATTCGGATGGTTGAAAAATATCAATATAGTTTTCGAAACGGGTTTTTTCTTCCTAATATGTGGTCCGTGTTTAATTTATTGCAATACAAAGTCACGATACAGTCATAATTACTTATAAGAAACTACTTATACGGTTACACCATACTCACCGTATAATTATGCATTTGTACTAGGGAAGCCTCGATACGCCTTTTTGCAGATACGATACCGATACCGATGCTCTTATAAAAATATCGGCGATACCGATACCGATACGCTTATAGAATTAAAAAATTAAGGTTAGGTATATAAATAAAACACAAGTCAGGTTATTTTTTAAATTAATATAAAAAGAACAAATAACAGGACAAACTAAATAAACCCGTTTAAAACTATAGACAGGTTGAGATTAGTTAATAGTTTTAGTATTTTTTTTAGTTTTAAATGATATGCACACACAAACTAATTACAATATGTAATTCTTAATTTTATTTGCATGGAAAAATACTACGCACGAAAACAGTCAACCTAACGAAAGGCGAAACAAGACAGTGGTGCCGATTCCCTTGTTCACAAACTAAACGAAATTTAAGTTCAGTGCATCTTTTTCTTTCTATTTCATGAAGAAAAGGACAGAACATAAATTTTAGTTTAGTCCTGTCAAATTAATCAGCGCTTGACGTAAATTGACGTAATTTTAGTCGGCAAGTTTTTAATCACGTCTAAACTTGTATGGAGTAGTGACAGGCACTGATTAATTTGACAGGACTAAACTAAAATTTATCTTCTGTCCTTTTCTTAATGAAATAGAAAGAAAAAGATGCACTGAACTTAAAATTAGTTTAGTTTGTGAACAAGGGAATCGGCACCATTGACTGAATAAAGCTAGGGGTTTCCCCCGAGCCTAGTTAGTTCGTGGCTCGTTTGCAACGAAATAGACGAGACAACACGCGCGTTTACATTACATTTTAAAAGCGCGAAATTTGAAAAGTATCGTTGAATCGGTCATAAAAATATCGCCGATGCGAGTATCGCCGATATATCGGTATTGGTATCGGTATCGGATGCATCCCTAATTTGTACATCAATGCGTATCGATAAAACACATAATTTGTGAGAGATAATTATTTACTGATGTTAGGTATAGACGTCTCGCATGGCTGGCCTATGTATAGACGTCTCGAATGGCTGGCGTATGCCTGGTAATTAGTAAATCGAAGTACACGTAAGACGAAAGTGAAGAACGTTTCGGGTAAGACTTGATCTAACCCTGTGGCGTTACCGCGATGGTATATGCTACTGGTCGAGGCGGGAGTTAAGCCAGCAAGTACTCGCGTTTGGCACTGGCTCCGACCACGTTATGTTTCTCTGTTGTTATGTACCGTTCAATGTTTTGTTGTTATTTTCGTTAGTAAATCAATCATAACAATATCATTGTGGTTGTTATACGAATCCTATGTTAATTGTGTACAACATGAACTATTATAGTATATAGGCACCTAAGTACTTATAACCTTCTTAACTTCAAAAAATGTCCTCCCTAATGAATTGTTTGTTTGTTTGATATTTAAACGTGCTTTTCAACGCCAAATGTTTACAAACGTTCCTAAATTAATCCTTGTCAGTTCAAAGCATTGTATGTCTCACACTGTTATGGAAATGTTAAACGTTTTGGTTAAATCTTCAAGTCTTTAGTTATTTTGTCTTATTTGGCAAGTTAGGTACCTACATGTAACAAAAGTGTCAGCTCTTATGCGTGTATTGTAAAAACATTGTAAACTAATATATATTATCATCACAACTCAGTTCCTTGTCAATTATTATTGTAAATACTTTACACAAACATTATAATATATCCTCTTAATAATTAATTGTATTAGTTTTTATTTTTATCCCTGTAGCGCTTGTATGGTTCCTAGTCAGATCATCGTGTGAAAGGAAGTGGTTATCTGTGATAAGCAGTATACCTACGTGAGGTCCGCGTATCTGTCTGTTTGCTGAAAATTCTTATAATAACACGATTACATAAAGTTAATAATATATTGATGAAACAGTACCTACCAAGTTATTTAAAGCGTAACATTTGTAACTTGTGTTTTGAAGAAAGCATAGATGGAAAGAAGAGAAAAATTTACACAGTATATAATAAGTGCACTCGCAAAAAATAATGAAAGCTGCTTCAAGTGCCAAAACTAATATCTGATAAGCAAAATCCAACAGCCACAAAATGTTGTCTTAGCAAAGTTGGAGGTGAAAAATATCTAATAATCGTTTAATAAAGAAACGTGTACCTAATATTTATAATAATTTTGTATAAAAATACAATGTGTGTGGTTGTCCTTGCGAGGGCGGATACCGTTGATGATAGCCTGCCCACGCGCAGCGCCAACCGCACGGGAGCGCAACCGTTGGACATGTTGTAGCATTGACATCTTATTTAGATAAAAGTTATGGTACCAGTACCACAGCCAATGCTCTGAACACATTACCGGGCCGAACCTAGACACCAAACATTGCTGTCAATTAAGAGGAAATGAAGTCACCTGAAAGAAAACAGAGCAGTACGTTAGTATGGAATGAACGCCAACGACCACATGACCACGTTTCCTCTTGAACTGTGGAGATAGTATTATATAAATATTTTATATCGTGCGCCAGTCTAGCAAGGAAAGATCTGGAGACCCCTCAAAATTCCAGAAAACATAAATTCGAACATAATTATTGTCATAAATCAGTGACATTTAAAAAGTCTCATAGCTTGTCGCCGAAGGTTGTCGTTCCCTGTGCGGCAGTGGCTGCACAGTGCTGGCGACGCTGACGCGAGTCGTAACAAGATGGCGTCGTGGCCGGCTGTCCTGTTCACCACGCTCTTGCTCTGTTTATACGGTAATCTTTTACTATTATTACTCTTCTTCCATCACTGACATCGAGCTTAAGTGCCAAGTTTCCTTTTATAGCTTGCTGCAGTAATACTGCGAACGTCTCCGCTGCTTCTCAAAAGAACACAGAGCTTTTTGCAGAAATTGAGTAGAAGTTTAATGGCACCTCTTCTTGAACAAGTCTAAGCCCGTCAGTTTTCTTTTTACCAAATGAAAAGACCTTAAAGTATTTGAAGCGAACAACTTTGGCAACATATTCCCAGGCGGGGCGACCAGTCACTTGGTATTGAACCACTGTTTGTGTGCAGGAGTCCCTGTGGCTTGGAGCGCGTGCAGCAACGCGACGCAGCTGTCCGTGCTGGTGGACACGCTGCTGGCGGAGTACGAGCGCGAGGCTCCGCCCGCCGGGCGCGTGAGCGTCACGCTGGCGCTCGACGTGCGCCACGCCACCGTGGACGAGGCTCACGCCGTCATGCGCCTGCTCGCTGACCTCAAGATGGTGAGCCAGAAAGCCAATCTCATATTTCAGCCGCAACGGATCGCAGCGCAACGCATTTTCATACAAAAAAGTGCGGTGCGACCCGCCTGTAATGTGTGTAGAAAATGTACGAAACTGATGAAAACGGAATTTTGCAACGGTTTGAGAGCGGCGTGGGCCGGCGCAATCTATATCGCAATCGGAGGCTGTAACTACTCCCTACCCTGTTGCTGAACCCAACATACTTTCCTAAAACGTTCTTAGTGCATGAAGGGCGCTACAGCAGTAAATGAGCCATTAACACAGCTTGATCAGTAATCAAGTAGTACAAAGCTGGCTGAAAGTGAATTGAGTAGGCTAGTTCTAGTTAGTGAGAGGTTCATTAAGCAATTTAAGCATAATCCAGATGAGAATGTGTACTTAGTCTTGTTTTTTTTTACAGTGAAATCTAGCTAAGTTAGTTTATTTTTAAAAGATTATGAATAGGTTGATATTCGCCTACGCGTTTTTTATCAGGCCGCGTTGAACATTATGCCTGCGATACCTATGCGAATGACTTACCGTTCGTGTTCCAGTCGTGGCAGGAGCCCCGCGTGCGCTGGAACGCGTCGCAGTGGGGCTGCGCCAGCGCGCTGGCGGCGGCGGAGCGCCTGTGGCTGCCCGACGTGGCGCTGCTGAACGCGGCCGCGACCAGCGCCGGCGACGGCCTGCGCGCGCGCCTCGACGCCGCCGGCGCCGTGGCCTGGCTCACGCGCCTCGACGTCACCGTGCCCCTCGACCTGGCGCTGCAGGCCTGGCCCGCGGACACTCAAGCCTGCACCTTCAAGTTTGGTTCCAGAGCCTACAACGATGACGAGCTGGTCATAGAGATTAGTGAGTTTAAAGTAAGTTGTGACTCCTGGCTGTATATTTAAGGTTTTTGTAGTTGTAAACAGACGTGAGACTAAACTCGTCTCGCTTCCTCGTTCGTCATCGCTGTGTTGGCGATGAACAAGTGAAAAGTCCCCGGGCGCCTACTTCAGCACACTAGCATGACAAAAGAGAAACACACAGGAGAATTTACTATACCCAAAGTCTCAAATTCAGATAATTTATGTAAACAAAGGGGATAACGTATAAAAAAAATAGCTTCGTAATGGTAATTCACATAAAATGGCGAAAAAAAAGGTTCCGTTTTCTATTAAGTACTGATTTTAAGAAATAATAATTAAAAAATAATCATACCGTTATTATTTTTATACATTTTCGGTTTTAAACAAGTTATTAAAAAAAGGAGATTTTCTGGTATAAAATATTTGATGACACTGGTAACAATGCAGGAGATGCAAACATTTAAAATTTTTGTACATCTTCAACAACACTAATATTACAACTCTCATTCATAGATTCATTTTGTAAGTAGCTTATCTAGCCACATTTTGGATGAAAACGGCTGTTAACTGTTTCGAGAGGAAATCGATTTTGGGAGGTTTACGTCTAGCAGTGGACTTAAAAGGGCTGATTATGACAATCATAGGCCGTGTCTCCGACACACTACCCAAAATATTGTTTGGGAACGGTCTTTTGTTTGCATAGTTCTTATAATAAATTCACTTTAATTTTGTAGATGATTGATTACAAAAAAAAAATGATAAAATGTTTTAAACCACTGTCCTGTCATTTTGACAGTGACATTTCTTGACATTAATTTGATTACATAAATTATCTGAATTGAGACTTTGGCTATAGTGTGGGGCAACGGATTAAAAAAAAATAGGCAGTCATAAGGACTGCCGACAGAAGTGAAAACTCAAAACTTTGGATTAACTGACAGTCTGGCACACGTCACGAGCATGTCGTACATTTCGACGACGCGACCCCATAAGTTTTTCCCCTGCCAAAAATCGGTCGGCTAGAGAAGTTATGACTTCAAAAAACTTTTTACAAAACAAAAAAAACAACTGACTTTCTCGCCGACCGAGTTTCACGGTTTTTGCTCACCCAAAAAGACATATAGCTCATGGAAAGCATTCGGTGACTATCGCGAACCCATAAGTGTTTCCCCTACCAAAAATCGCTCAAAGCGCCTAAAGAAGTTTTCACTTCAAAAAAATTACTAGCAAGTGCGGCTGTATTAAATGTAGGTGCAAGGAAGTCTTCCATACTTTCCGTAAGTGAATAGATTGTATTGGTACATTTCTCCGACGATCAGCTGAAACGTTTAGAAAGTTCCAAATGAGAAGACAATTAAAACATATAACATAATATACTAGCTGAGCCGACAGACGTTTTCTTGTCCACATTCATTAGTTCGTACAAAATTCCCATAGAAATGCATTTTTTTTTTTCTGTCATTGTGTCGTATGATCAGCCTGTTGCGTCGAGCATGTGGGTTAGATTAAAATGTAACTGATGTTCATCTTACTTGGAGTATTTCACATCGTCATATTTCAGCTAATTTACATAAAACCGTAATAAAATATACACCTAAGCCTTCGTCATGAATCTGATGAATCTTTCCGTCCATTGGTGAAAACCGTATGAAAATTCGTTCGATAGTTTTTGTGTATGTTTGTGTTCTCGCGTTCAGACAGAGAGACGCGCACGGCGGGCGGGGGACTTTGTTTTGTAATAAGTAGTGAAGCATAATGAAGTCTACATTCTTTAGTGTTGCGAAGTAGATTCATTCAAACTCATATATTAGTAATAGCTTAACCTGAACAACAGAGTTTTTAAGAGAGAAAAAAAAATATTACTTGACTGCGTAAAATAAGAAATAATATGGTATTATGTTATTTTTTGTTCTGTTTGTTAAAGTTTAGTGATTTAGTTCATAATTTTGTAACGTTTGCATACCTACTGGTAAAATATGGCTAAACCTATTCCATAAAACACCATGTATTGTAGTTGTACCCATATTTGGAAAATAAAATATCTTTATCTTAACCTTATATAATGATGTGTAGGTACCTACACCCCTAAATATTTTGAGTGTGAAAAATTGAAACTGATTTCAGTCAAAACAGTTTTCTAAGCATGAATCTGTGGCGGTATCAACAACGCCACATGCGAACTACGCATCAAAGACCCGACGTCACAAATCCTGCATCGCGCTATCAGAGTTTACCGCGCGACTAGCATATATACAACATCCCGACATCAACCGTCGGGCAGTTGCCCACCAGACACAATACCCTTCTGGTCGGATGATCCTCCCTTTACTATAGAGTATGAGTGAACTTTACACCCTGTTCCTCATACCTCAAAATTGGTGACCCGAACATGGACATTAGCGCAGCCTTTGAGCAACTACTTCAGCGTGACGTCATTCATCACTTCCTCAAGCTTTTGAGCGGCGAGTCACACAGCCAGCCAGCACTCACGGGTTCAACGGGTATCCTAACCAGCGTCAGCAGCAACCTTGGCACAGCACACTGCACTTTCGGCCGGTCCATAAGCAGAGCCCTTCAACGCTCTCCTGGTCGACGCCAGCAGTCAGCCTCAACCCGGCGCTGTATGACGTCTGACTCACTGGATCAAAAACGCAGCGCCACCCCGACTCACTGGGGAATCACCGTGAACTATGCGGCATCCGGTTCCGACTAGGGCTTGCAATATCCGTTCTAAAAAGCTTTTGTTTATACGTTTTAATCAGTCTCTCAAGCAAAATGACAAAGAAATAATAAACTATACCAATATTTCAAGTAACAAATACATTAAAAAAAACTAATTCACTTTCTAAAATTATACAATAAAACACCGATACCGCACAAATAATTTGTATCTATTCTTCTCATACTAAAAACAATTCTAATTAAAAAGTGATCTTACATTTATCACAAATCACAACATCCTAATCAAATCAACCTATTTAAAACATATAATTAAATATAAATATCACTTTACCTGGCAAAACAGCTCAATTATTAAACAACAATAGTATAAATAAAATATCTTCTTCTTCAATCGATCCCTCATTACCGAGGATCGTAGACTGGACCCCTGCCTCCATCGACTGCAGTCCAACGTTGCGATCACCACCTGCTGAAATTTTCTTGAAGCCGTAGCTTCTTTTACTTGGTCGGACCATCGTGTTGGCGACCGGCCTCGTGCTCTCTTTCCCTCTGCTGCCAACAATGACCAGCTTTTCAAGGTTGCTATCTCCCTTTCGCATTATGTGGCTGAAATAGGTCAAAATACGCTGAAAGCAAACTGTAGACAATCGGGTCTTTATGTCAGGTTATAAAAATAATAATTTTATAATTAATAATAATTGTGTTTACAATTAATAATAATTTATAATTTATAATAATTTTTATAATTTTTATGATATTAATTTTATTTTCTGTGATTAATATTTTAACTCACACACTGACTTATTATATGTTGTTTTTATTTTTTATTTTTTTTGGGAAATCATATACAATGTTTGTAAATATGTGAGCACCATGTACCTATCGCATTTATTAATTTTTCTGTTATTACTTCACTTTTCATTCTTTTTACCAATTGTGGTAAGTAATTTTGATGAATTTTTTTATATTTTTTATTTTTTTATTCTAGGTACATAGTCTTCACCTATAAATATTAATTAATGTATACAAACTATTGTTAACATTTTAAAAGAGTAAGTATGGAGTTTCTTGCCCATTCTTCTCCATACATAACTACATTTTGGAAGGCGCAACTAGAATCAATTAACTATTCATGTAATTTTTGACGTTCAAAAGTGCATCTTCGTGCCTATTTGAAATAAATTATTTGACTTTGACTTTGAGGTTGGGAAAGGACGGACAAATTTGTGCGTTTGGCTGCCCATGGTATTCGGAGCATCTGCCTCCAGCACCACATTTCGAATGCGTCTATCCTCTGTCTTTCTCTTGCTCGGATTGTCCACCTCTGACTCCATACAAGAAATTCGGGAAAACTAGTGCTTTTACCAATCGGGCTTTGGTTTTATCTTATACGACGATTTTTCCAGATGTTCTGGAGGTGTTTATAGCATCTCTAGCCATGGCTATACGTCGATTTATTTCTGGGACGCAGCTGCCTTCATTATTAATATTAGAGCCCAGGTAAATAAAACTGTCTACAGTATCGATGCCTTGGATGTTATAGGCAACCGATAGCTTTCCCGCACGATCTATCACCAAATAAAATATATTAAAACAAAAATGAACAAAATGTCTCAAAATAACCAAATAACCCTTTGTAATATAATAGTACGTAATTCTTAAATATTTTTTTATCGAAATTCTGGTAATATGATTTTAAAAAGCTGCGATACAATACAATACAATCTTGAAAATGCGTGCAGTATGGATGTGAGTTTAACATAAAGTTAACAAGTGTTCAATGTTGTTATGATCTCTGTCACTAAATTGACTCAAAATCAAAATCATCAAAATCAAAATATTTTATTTCATATAAACCTACATGGGCACTTATGAAACGTCAGAAGCTAGGTGCACGGTTCCAATTAGTCGTTTCCTATGGAGAAGAGCCGGCATGAAACTCCACGGTTACTCTTTTAAAAATAATTGGCTTTACAATATTATCAAATAACAGTGATAATAGATATGGGAGGACAGTGTAGGCCTTTCAACAATTACCAGGAACTTAAGAAAATAGAAAAGTGCCAACAAATCTACACTCTACTAGGCCTACAACGTTCTCACATTCTCAAAATAGAAAATAATCTAAGTATATAAAAGATTAATGACATGATTGCATTTACAACTACAGTAACATATCTGAATAAATATCATGTCCACAAAAGCCACTAATAAAGAATTGGAATTCGATTTGTAGGTAAATAATGTCAAATAATGAAAAGATTATGTCAAGGATGTATGTAAAAACAAAAAAAAAAAAAATTAAATCTAAATAAACATCGTTATTTGGGACCAGTTAATAGACATTTACATAGTTATGTTGTTTAAGAGGTACCAGGGAAGCCACATGTGCAGAAGGAATTATTGCCAAACTTCCTTGTCTTCAACGTAGTCTTTTATCTTATAATATGCTTTTTTGATAAGGACACGTTTGATGTGGGTTTTGAACTTTCCGTTGCTAAGTTCTGTAACCGACTTTGGCAACTTGTTATAAAAGCGGATACTGTTTATAAGAAATTATAGCAAGTCATTTCTTTAATCTTAATCTTTCGTTTTAGTTAATCTGAATTTGGGTATCACAATTTCATGTTTACTACGTGTATTTGTATTATGGAAATCGCTTCTTATTTTGAAAAGTTTTTTGCGAACATGTATCTATGATGTAAAGAGAAGGCAAAGTTAGTATATCAATTTCTTTGAATTTATTTCAAAGGGACTCACGAGGACCCATTTTATAGATCGCGCGGATTGCTCTCTTTTGTAGAATGAAAATGGAATCTACGTCACCTGCCGATCCCCACAGCAGAACGCCATAAGACATAAGACTGTGGAAATAAGCAAAGTATACTAACCTAGCTGTGGCTATATCAGTTAACCGCCTTATTTTTCTTACTGCATATGCAGCTGAACTTAATCTACCTGAAAGAGCTCTAATGTGGGCGCCCCATTGCAATTTCGAATCTAAAGTAATTCCTAGAAATACAGTTTACGTAATAGCATCTAGTTTCTTGCCATCAAGTTTTAAATTTAGACCCACTTGGGGCACATTTGGTAATGAGAACTTAAGACATTTAGTTTTATTCGCATTAAGTAAAAGATTATTAGCTGCGAACCATTTTGAAAGAACAGCCAGACTATCGTTGACATGTAAGACATCCGTGTCTTTTCTATCTATTTAAAAAATTAGAGATGTGTCATCAGCAAATAGAATTATATCCGATAAGTTAGCCATCATGTAAGGAAGTTTATTAATATAAACTAGAAATAGAAAAGGGCCAAGAATTGAACCTTGAGGCACGCCCATCTTAACCAGAGACCCCGAGGACGTCGCCCCGTTAACACGTACTGTTTGCGCATGTTTGATGGATAGGAAAGAACAAGATCGGCAGCTTGTCCACGAATTCCGTAGTGGCGTAATTTACAGATGAGTGTGTTGTGGTCAACGCAGTCAAACGCTTTTGAGAGGTCACAAAAATGCCAATTGCATCCTGGGACTTCTCCCAGGATCCCAAAATGTGACTGATGAGTTTTAATCCTGCGTCAGTCGTCGACCTACCCTTCGTGAAACTAAACTGGCGACTATGTAAAATCCCATTTGAGTTAAAATGTGACAACATCTGGTCTAGCATGATTTTTTCATATATTTTACTCAATGCTGGTAGCACAGATATAGGTCTATAATTAGAAGGATCATTCTTACTACCCGATTTAAAAATTGGTACTACTTTACTATGCTTCATTAAGTCTGGAAACGTACCGCTGTCCAAACATTGATTAAATATTCCTGTTAGGACAGGGGCAATTGTGTCAATGATATCTCTAAGAACTTTAACGGAAATCCCCCATAAGTCTTCAGTGTTTTTTATGTTAAGACTTTTGAATGCTTTTTTAATTGTGACAATAGAAATGGGCTTGAATTCAAAACTTGGAATATCCTTACTGAAGTTTTTTTTTTTTGAGAAAAGATTCAGCTAATACAGATGATGAGGGGAGAGATTTCGTAACCTCTATTGGGATGCTGGTAAAGAAATTTTCTAGTGCCTCAGCAACTTCTAACTTATCTGAAATGGTTTCATTGTGATTTTTTAAAGACAGTTCATTCTGATCTCTTTGTATTGTTTCCAGTTTCTTTGTTGATTACCTGCCACACAGCTTTTATTTTATTATTAGAAATTCTAATTTTGTTACTTATTAATTTAGATTTAGCTTGAGCGCAGACTCTTTTAAATATCTTAGAATAGTTCCTACCAATACTAGTAATTATGAAGGATTTGATCAGAAGTCAATGATTTTTCGTGGTACAAATTATATAAAATGTCTTTGCTTTTTCTAATACCAGCAGTGGCCTATTCACTAAATTTTGGTTTAGCATTTATTGTAACTTTTTTTACTGGACACGCTTTATTGAACTCATGGCATACTGTAGAAAATAATGTACCATAGTTTATATTGGGGTCTTGTGAATCAAAACTAGCTGTTGATAGAGTGTTCAAAACATTATTATTAAACATTTTCAATTTATTTTTAGTGAGCGGTCTTAATTTAATAGTTTTATCTAAGTGTAACTTTTTATGTAAGTCAAATGATACAAGTTGACCAGTATGGTCAGACCTGACGCCAGTAATTAAGGACGATTCTTTTATTTTACAATTAGTAAATACATTGTCTATGCATGAAGCTGAGGTTGCTGTTATTCTAGTCACTTCATTAAATATACATTTTAAATTGAATGATTTAAACAATGATATTAACTTACATTTATCAAGTGAATTAACAAATAGATCAATATTTAGGTCACCACAAACGAAAACTAATCTATTATCTTTAAAAAGTTTAGTTAGTATTACTTCCATAATTATTCAAAATGATGACAATTTTGAGGCTGGTGGTCTATAAACACATAAGAAAGTATGGCCTTTAACCTCTGCAAATGCTACCTCACATATGCGATCAACAGAGCAAGCAGTGATATCCTTCCTTTCCTTTTGTCTGAAACAACCTATTGAGGACCTATTGTACGCACTAGCAACTGAAAAATTATTTACATTAAACAACATCCTATCCGGCCTTAACCAGGTTTCCCAAAAACATAAGATATCCATATGATATTTATCTATTAACAATTCCACGTCTATGATTTTGCCAGAAAAGCGATTAAGCGCGGAAAAGCGACTTATTGTGATTTCTGAAGTGAATAAATAATTGCAAGAGTGATTAACTATATTACAATAATAAATAACGTAATAACAGTTATGTACTTTACAGATGACAGCTTTTTAAATAAAAATTATAGAGAAATACAACTATCCGTAAAATCCGGATAATGGTGCCGATTCCCTTGTAGAAAGAAAAAGATGCACTGAACTTAAATTTAGTTTAGTTTGTGAGTTCAGTGCATCTTTTTCTTTCTATTTCATTAAGAAAAGGACAGAAGATAAATTTTAGTTTAGTCCTGTCAAATTAATCAGCGCCTGTCACTACTTCATACAAGTTTATACGTGATTAAAAACTTGCCGACTAAAATTACGTCAAGCGCTAATTAATTTGACAGGACTAAACAAAAATTTATCTTCTGTCCTTTTCTTAATGAAATAGAAAGAAAAAGATGCACTAACTTAAATTTAGTTTAGTTTGTGAACAAGGGAATCGACACCTTTGAGTCAAGTAAAATCCGGATTTTAAAATCGGCGTATATCCGGATAATATGGATATCCGGATTGCAAGCCCTAGTTCCGACTCACTTGAACTACAACTGGCCCTGGCCAGCATCATATGCCAGTGCATTACATTATTCCCCTCCGGAGACCGGAGGTCGATAGTGGGCTGAGTCAGTACTCAGCCCACTATCGACCTCCGGTCTCCGGAGGGGAGTAATGTGGCGGTATCAATAACGCCACATGCGAACTACGCATCAAAGACTTGACGTCACAAAACCTGCATCGCGCTATCAGAGTTTACCGCGCGACTAGCATATATACAACATCCCGACATCAACCGTCGCCTCCCTTACTCCCCTCCCTCCCTTTACTATAGAGTATGAGTGAACTTTACACCCTGTTCCTCATACCTTTAAAAATCTATTGTTACAGCATGCAGTAGTATTCGAGACGGGATCCTGGGAGATCCAAAAGGTGAAGAGCGCAACGTCATCCTGGCAACGCGGCTCGGAGCAGGTGAGCACGGCGACGTGGACGGTGTCGGTGCAGCGGCGCGCGCCGGCACTCGCGCTGGGCGCCGGCGCCGTGCTGCTGGCCGGCGCGCTGCAGCTGCTGGCGGCCGCGGGCCTGGCGCCGGCGCAGCGGCCCGCGCTGGCCGCCGCCGCCTCCTTCACTGCCGCGCTTTGGTGAGCACGACCAATTACCTTCAATCAATCAACTTCACCCTTTCAGCCTCTTCCATGTTGCGTTACAACCTCAGCACGGTTCTCCGCATTCCGCATCCAGCCTTTCACAGCAGCCTTTTTGAGGTCCCTCGCCGATACGAGGTCTTTACTCTCACTGGTCCACTCCGACAACTATCGGTCCTTCGTCGGACAGCCGCTGCTTCAACTAACACTAGCCCAACAGTCTATGTATGCTCCTTCGTCGCAATTGCACACAACATCTTCAGAAAACGGCCCCGTGCATCGTTGCTGTGTCTACAGGTTGACCTCGACGTTGATCCGGCTGCCGGGCGCCAGCTCGTGCCCGCGCACGCTGGCGGTGATGTGCGCGCTGTGCGTGTGCGGCGCGCTGAGCGGAGCCGGCGCGGCGCTGGTGCTGCGCCTGGCGCGCTGCACGGCGGCGCCGCCGCGGGCGCTGCGCACGCTGTTGTCCAGCCTCTCCACCGTGTGCAAGCTGACGCCCTCGCAGGTAAGAACCAACGCAATTTCTCTAAGAGAGCGGCGCTGGTGCTGCGCCTGGCGCGCTGCACGGCGGCGCCGCCGCGGGCGCTGCGCACGCTGTTGTCCAGCCTCTCCACCGTGTGCAAGCTGACGCCCTCGCAGGTAAGAACCAACGCAATTTCTCTAAGAGAGCGGCGCTGGTGCTGCGCCTGGCGCGCTGCACGGCGGCGCCGCCGCGGGCGCTGCGCACGCTGTTGTCCAGCCTCTCCACCGTGTGCAAGCTGACGCCCTCGCAGGTAAGAACCAACGCAATTTCTCTAAGAGAGCGGCGCTGGTGCTGCGCCTGGCGCGCTGCACGGCGGCGCCGCCGCGGGCGCTGCGCACGCTGTTGTCCAGCCTCTCCACCGTGTGCAAGCTGACGCCCTCGCAGGTAAGAACCAACGCAATTTCTCTAAGAGAGCGGCGCTGGTGCTGCGCCTGGCGCGCTGCACGGCGGCGCCGCCGCGGGCGCTGCGCACGCTGTTGTCCAGCCTCTCCACCGTGTGCAAGCTGACGCCCTCGCAGGTAAGAACCAACGCAATTTCTCTAAGAGAGCGGCGCTGGTGCTGCGCCTAGCGCGCTGCACGGCCTCGGAGGTAAGAACAAACTAAATTACTGTCCGATGGCATCCGCCTCGCCCTAAATTTCTCTAAAAGAGCGGTGTCACTAAAAGGCTCATTTATCCATATCTCACCGCACGAAACATTTCAATAGTGAGTTGCCATACTTCGGTCGGAATGATATATACGAGGAAAGATTATATGAGCTGCAAGTATGTACTACAGTCACGAGTACCTTACACATACCTACGCAAGATATTGAAGCGATTTTATGCTAAAGTTTTGCTATAATAATATACATATATTTTCTGCTGAAGTATTGATAGATATTTTGTGATGTTACGAACATTGAACTACAGTATTTTAGGTGTTTTCCCAAAGTTATCATTGTTAATCCACGAGAAAAACGCTTTTGAAATTTACGTAACGAATGTATTCATGCTCGTGACAGTACTACTACAGAATGCTGCAGACATGGCAATCAGGATGACAACGGACCGTTGATGCAATTCTCACGTATAAGGGTGCTTCAAGGACAGTTTTGAGATAAATAGGCACTCAAATGATTGTACCTCGTAAAAGCTAATGTAGAAGTTCAATGAGCTACTGTGCTATGATTCTAACAGATAAAAAAAAAAAAAAGTTCGTGCAAATGTTTATTGCTGCACCACAGTAAGTGCACTGCTGGTGGCTGTGTTGCAGGGGTCGTGCATCTCGTCGGAGAGCGGCGCGTGGGCGGCGGCGGCGCTGCTGCTGGACCGCGTGCTCTCCGCGAGCATCGTGCTCACGCTGCTTGTGCTCATCGCCGTGCAGCTGCTCTAACACCCGTGCTCGGCTCGTCGTACGATTTGTTTCACTACGGGTCAAATGACACTTGACACTTGCTTGACACGCGTCTCCGGAGACATCGTACCTACGAAGTTACGTGAAACGTCACCTGAGAACCTCAGGCAGACATCTTGCCTCACGACATTTTCATCGTGTTTTAGCGAAGTCGATGACGTCTTTCAACTTCGTGTAATGTCTCTTGAGACACGTGTGCAGGATATTTTGTTCCCGAGGAATAAACGGCTTAATGGTCATCTCGGTACTGCCGGCGAGGCTCTGAACTCAAGTCTGCTCATCAGTATCTCTGAAGTAGTGCTCGATATGCGTTGCTCAGAGCCGTTGTTGCCATTACAAGCGTTCCTAGCCGAGTTGCTCTCATCTTGCAGCATTCATGCAACTAGTACTCTTCTATTTCTATGCTAGGTATACTTAGTGCATCCTTCCTGTAAATATCAGTACAAGTTATTAATAAAACTTACGATAGCACATTGTGTTTCATTTTATAATCGTTGGTCACATTTCCTGTGTAACAGATTTTTTTACTTATACCCAAAGTCTCAAATTCATATAATTTATGTAAACAAAGGGGATAACATAGCAAAAAAATATCTTCGTAATGGTAATGCACATAAAATGGCGAAAAAAGAGGTTTCATTTTCTTTTGAGTACTGATTTTAAGAAATAATTATTAAAAAATAATCATACCGTAATTATTTTTGTAAATTTTCGGTTTTTAACAAAGTTATTAAAAAAAGGACATTTTCTGGTATAAAATATTTTATGATACTGGTAACAATGCCGGAGATACAAACATTTTCAAATTTTTTACATCTTCAACAACACTAATATTACCTACAACTCTCATTCATAGATTCATATTAGTAGCATATCTAGCCACATTTTGGATGAAAATGGCTGTAAACTGTTTCGAGTGGAAATCGATTTTGGGAGGCCTACGTCTAGCACTGGACTTAAAAGGGCTGATTATGACGATCATATGCCGTGTTTCCGACATAGTACCTAAAATATTGTTTGGCATCGGTATTTTGTTTGCATAGTTCTTATAATTAATTCACTTTAATTTTACGATGACTATTTACAAAAAGAAATATGATAAAATGTTAATTTAATTTAATTTAATTTTTATTTTATTCTATTCGGGAAACTTACAGCTAACATAAACAGTGTTCTTAAACAATATGCATTTGAAGGCCATTTACAAGTTTCCACTGATAAACACTTGAAACAAAAAAGACAACAAATAAGGTTGGTACAAAATACCTATAACATAAAGTAGGAAACAAAATAACACGATCGATTAACAAAAACTAAAAATCATTCAGACGCAAACAATTACTTTTCCGTAAAAAAGCTTTTCACCAACAACTGCTTAAGCCGAGAAACACTGGTATTGAAAATGTCCAAATCATGTTCACCAGTTAGTTTATTAAAACTTCTGCTCGCACGAATAATATACGAATTCTGCCTGTACGCGGACTTGGTATGAGGGACATGCAACAAGCTAGGATTGCGAAACATTTTGCAGTGTGTAACTAATCCTAAGCTGCCTAACAGTTCAGGGCAATCTATAGTACCATTTGCGATTTTAAATAAATATGCCATTTCAGCAATACGTCTGCGCTCATGCAGGGGTAATATATGAAACCTCTTGCATCGCGCTACATAATTAGGAGAATATTTCCTAGTTTTGTACTGTAAGAAACGTGGAAACCGCTTTTGAATTCCCTCAATCCTATTTATATAAATATTATAACTAGGTTTCCACACTTGTGAGGCGTATTCTAAATGGCTGCGGACAAAAGCACAATAAAGGATTTTATACGTTTTCACGTTTTAAAAATCAGCTGATAACCTCAGTATAAATCCAAGTGCTTTGGAAGCTTTATTAACAACGTTTTCGATGTGTGCATAAAAAAGCAACTTAGAGTCAAATGTTACACCACGGTCCCTTACAACGCTTAACCTGTTTATATTAGTATTATGTAACTTATACTGAAAAGTGATTGCATGTGGTTTGCGTGTGTAGGTACTAACAAAACATTTAGAGACATTCAGTTCCAGTTTATTAAGGAGACAATAATTTTGAAGTCCATTTAAGTCCCGCTGTAAACTAAAACAGTCGGAAAGTTCTGATATAGGGCATACAATTTTCATATCGTCGGCGTAAAGAATTATTTTGGAACGGGTAAAGCACGAACCAATATCATTTATAAAAATAATAAAAAGTAAAGGACCCAAAAGGGATCCTTGGGGAATTCCCGAGGGTATTTTAACAGTTACAGAACTGTATCCATTCAGTACAACAGTTTGACAGCGATTCTCAATATAAGATTTAAACCATCTGAATAAATCGCCTCTGATACCCACTGCAAGCAGCTTACGCAAAAGGACACCGTGATCTATACGGTCAAATGCCTTGCTATAATCAGTGTAGACCACATCCACTTGAGAGGGTTCAGACATGGTGGAGGACAAGTAATCGGAACAGATAAGCAAATTCGACACAATAGACCTGTTTTTTAGAAAGCCATGTTGACAGTCAGTAAGTGATTGTTTAACAGCACTATAAACTGAAGCGTAAACGATTTTTGCTAAAACCTTCGCAAACAAGCAAAGCTTAGATATTGGCCTGTAGTTTTCTACATTGTCTTTAGGGCCTTTCTTATGCACGGGGGTAATAAAAGCTGTCCAAATATGTGGCACCACTCCCTCAGTAAGAGAACGACGAAATATTAGGGTAAGTGGTAAAGTTAAGCTTTGTGCACACCTAATTATAAATATAGCAGGAATACCATCAGGCCCTGCTGAGTTATCCACGTCAATAGCGTTCAGCAGTTTCAATACTTCAATTTCGCAGACTTCAATAGAGCTTATATCAGAGGCAGTCGTTTGATTAAGACAATGCATGCTGCTATCCAACTGAGTTGCACCGGGGACAGTGTTTTGGAGAAAGTTAAACTGAAAAACTTTGCTAAACATGTTGCATATTTCATCACCCTGTCCTGATGACCTCTGTCCATACTTCATAACCGATGGAAACGTATATGAAGACTTTTGCTTGCTTTTAACGAAAGACCAAAAAGCTTTAAGCGATTTATTAATACTATTTTGTATTGACTCAATGTAACTGTCGAACATTTATTTTTCTAATAGTAAACTATTCTTAGGACTTCGCAAAGTTAAAAATGAATCATAGTCTGATAATTTTCCGTATTTCTTAAACTTACAGTGATATTTAAATTTTATTT
Organism: Dryobota labecula; assembly: GCA_947523025.1. Taxonomy (NCBI): domain Eukaryota; kingdom Metazoa; phylum Arthropoda; class Insecta; order Lepidoptera; family Noctuidae; genus Dryobota; species Dryobota labecula. Next base: position 28,030,307 of record OX383286.1, read on the forward strand.
AAGAATTTTGACTAGAAGGGTTTTATACCAGGGGGGTAATTACTTTCGTACCAACTAAAATCATCAAATCCATGTGATTTGATGATTTTAGTTGGTACGAAAGTTTCACAAATTTTATTCAGTCTGACGTACAACAATGACAAGGCATCCTCCACCGACCCTTTGGCGAGATCACAGCGCCAGAAAAGGACAGAAGATAAATTTTAGTTTAGTCCTGTCAAATTAATCAGCGCTTGTCGTTAATTGACGTAATTTTAGTCGACAATTTTTTAATCACGTCTAAACTTGTATGGAGTAGTGACAGGCGCTGATTTATTTGACAGGACTGAACTAAAATTTATGTTCTGTCCTTTTCTTAATGAAATAGAAAGAAAAAGATGCACTGAACTTAAATTTAGATTAGTTTGTGAAAAAGGGAATCGGCACCAATATCATTTAACTTAGTATAAAAATATATAAGTTGTGTAGTTAATGAAACCCTCTGTTTTGCTTGCAAAGATAAATTGTACAAATATGCAATTTATAAGATACTATGGGTCTGGAACGCTTTAAAATTAGAGTAACCCATAGGTCCTCCGCGGACGAGCACCAGTCAGAGCGCTCCTCCGCAACGAACTCGCGTCGAACAGCAACAAGAACACCTCCACCAAGTGTCTGACCTCTATCCAAGTAATCTCTGTCACGTCTCCAAACAATATAGCGGTCATCAAACAATTCAATGTTGCTAAAGCCCTCTTTTAGCCACGTCTCTGTTAAACATATAACATCATAGTTATTTGAGCACACATTCCTAAGGAAACTTGACGTTTTGTACCACTGTCCTGTCATTTTGACAGTGACATTTCTTGACATTACTTTGTTTACATAAATTATCTGAATTAGAGACTTTGGGTATAAGTACTACTAAGGCATGCAGGCTATATTATAATTGCTCGTGACGTTTGCACGTTTTTTGAATTTCCGTTAATATTGACTACCAAATATGAGGAAAGAGATGCCATACTACATTATTGTACTTATTTTTATAATTTGTAAGCTGTCACAGGCGCCATCATACAGTGTCGCTGGTTTATGTACACTTACTATGAAAGTATAATTAAAATGTTACTTCCGGCGCATAGTGACGACTTTTGCGGTCTTCTCTTGCCGTATTTATTTATTTATTTAGTACATCTGATGAACGTCATGGTACTTCCGGTTGATGACGTGAACCCCCAGTTCGGACGCCAGCAGCAGGACTGATATCAATGCTCCCAGTGCTAACACCTGCAAAATTATACTATTTGTTTAAAATACTGGGTTGTTCTAGCATAATTATGTTATAATTATTCCCGTTTCACTGTATTTTCGATCGAGAGCCACTATTTATCACGTCAGTCCAAAAGAGAAGGTACTAGTATCTGGAAGAGACATGGTATCAGACTGGATTGTTGTGCCGCCGAATCGATACCGAGCACAGAACTTAGACACTTATGTACCTGCAGTGCCGGCAGCACGTCGACGAGGCCGACGCTGACGAAGCCGCCGCCGGAGGTCGCGCACGGCGGCCGCGCCACCAGCCACACGCGCCGCGCGCGGTCCATCAGCCCCACCTCGCGCTGCCAGCGCATTCTGCTCCCAAACGAACATTCACATTGAGGACAATGAAAATTCATTATCGTATGGAATCAAGTTCTCAGGCAGCTGTGCTGCTGGGTAGTTTATTGCGCAACTTCTTCCCAGCTAAAGCACTAGGAAGTGTTGAAGGGCGGGCGTTTTGGGAGACTATCTTATGTAATTTTGACGTTCAAAAAGTGCTGATTCTCAGCCTTATTTGAACAAATGACTTTCGATCTTGAACCCAGATCAAAATCTACGGATGTCTGTGTTACCTGCTGGCAAACAGCTCCCTGTAGCCGGAGTGCTTCCTCATGGGCACGGCCACCAGGGGCAGCTTGAACGCCTCGATCTCCTTGAGGCTGCACTTCTCGCGCTCCGTGAACGTCTGCTTTATTATGTCGTACCCTGAACTCATCTCCACCTGCAAATTAAACATTCAGTGTCGCCATCACAAGGAGTACTGGATTATATTGACTTCCTACGCCATTTCAAACTGATTATTTTTGATTATTTACAATTTTTGTAAAACGCGGATTTACGGCACTTTGCTATAAAGAAATCAAACGGGGATTACGAATTTTTGTTGTTTCAGCTCAATTTTTTGAGTTTACGAAGAAAGTTAACGCCAGTGTAGACGTGTATACTTAGTGGCAGGTAGAAAAGAAAAATATATACCTATGTAATAAATTGCAAGTTGGATTCGCCTGTGTCAGGGGTTCGAACATCAACAGAAACGCACCTGGAAGGCGAACAAGCCGGTGCGCACGCGAGCTATGCCGTCAACCACGCTGTGATAGGCGCGCTCGCCCTGCGGCAGGATCTTGCGGCGGTACAGCTGCCTCGTGGACTCATCCGAACTCTCCTGCGAGTAGGGGCAGAGTCACCAGGGTTCCAAACAAACGTGTGGCCGATTTATTTAATTTTGTATGACGTACTTTAAAACTAACTTGCTCCACATATCACTAAATAGGTACGTTTAGGCAACATCGTTCTATTTCTGACAATTGTATAAAGTTGACAGGCACATAATGATGTTTTAAATATGTTCAGCGCTACATGTAGTCAGTGATTTGAGGTGCAAGCCTAAATGTTGATAGAATGAAATGTAATATTTTCTATAATCGCAGCAGGTGGCATTCCGTAGTTTCTGCTTACCCCGATGGGAAGACGGCGAGAGTTTATGTATACAGGTTGAAATTTAAAACATGCGACAAACCGAAATGGGAGATTGTACTCATCATTATGAACAACTTTTACTAAGCGGCCAAAGTTGAAATCGCAAAAAAAATAATCAGCTTTTCCCTATATTTATGTTCGCATAACTCGTCAAAATGTAGGGTAAAGCTGATATTTTTTTCGCGATTGCACCTTTGGCCGCTTAGTAAAAGTTGTTCATAATGATGAATATAATCTCCCTTTTCGGTTTGTCGCATGTTTTCAATTTCAGCCTGTATGTATGAATATGATTTAAATAAAAAACCGAGCTGATATTTTTATATTTGCGAGGTAAGAGGAACCTTCCAGCAATGAGTGGTACGTCCAAGACTATACAGCCTTTTTAGGGTTCCGTACCAAAATGGTAAAAAGGAACCCTTATGGTGCGACTCTGTTTGTCCGTCTGTCATAGCTGGATATCTCAAGAACTACTAATGCTACCAACTCGACATTTGGAATAATTTTAGATGACATTTGCCCAACTATTTTGCAAATATGAAAGAAATAAAAAAATTGCAACAGGGTCTGAACGGGGGTCTTAAAAATTCCAAGTGGAATTGAAAAAAAAACCGGTCAAAGTGCGAGTCGAACTCGCGCACCGGGGGTTCCGTACCAGCCCAGAAAAACTACAACTGTGCTTCACCCAAAGCACACATAATATAATACTACCTACGTACAGATAGTGTGCGTTACTCTAGCGGAATGTTGTCGCTTTTCAGGATTTCGGCTTGGCAGATAATAAGTACCCCATCTCGTGTAAATGTGCCCGAAATTTAGAACTTGTGCGTCCAGCCGATCCAAAGATATTCACGAAAAACAGATTCCGCTGGAGTAACGTAACCCCAGCGGCATGTTTTTTAACCGGTGGTCGTAGCTATGTATAAACTAGCTACTTAGTGAGATCAAATTTGTGCCTGATTGTGCCCAAAAAATGAAATTTGTGCGTCTTGAGGTTTCAGAGTTATTAAAGATGCCGCTGGGGTAACGTTTAGCAAACTGCTATACCTCTCAAACGGCATGACATACAACTACGATTTTTTTACTACGGTGGGTCCTAATTTGTGCTTATGCTGAGCAATTTAATTTTTTCTATAATCGACACCGTTGGAAAATAAGAAATAGATTTTCAAAAACCCTAAAATCGATCCTTGCGCTTCAATGAGAAACCCTAGAAACTTACCAATTATGGTGGTTTGTACCTTTTATGAACTTAAAGCATCATGCGAAATTAGATATTTCTATTCCAACCCCTCAGAGAGCTATTCCATTTTAATTAAAATCTGGCTACGCTAAAATGTAACACTCCATTATATGAGTTATTATTAAGTGACGGTAATTGTGATTCGACAAATAATTAGTATCTTTATTCAATTGCTTATCCTCAAAGTTTCAGCTGAAAAATTCTTGTAACTACATAGATATAAGAAAAAACCGTAGGAAAAGAAATTTCAAGATTAACCGAATAAATTCGAATGACTGTCTAGAAGCGGGCGCGCAGTACTTACATTGTGCCAACCTTCTTAAATTTGTAGTATTGTAATTAAATTTTGATGGGTACCTACACGTGCGTACACATGGTTAAAATAACTATTTACTTACTTTTATATAAATATGTAAAGTAGAGAGTTATCAGAGAGTAGAGACTTTATTGACGAGTTTATTAAAAATTACTCTGCAACGGGCTGAGACTCTATTTCGAACAGGTTTCTAAAAATGTCAAAACATATAATCGTCCCACACTTTACCACGATCGTTGGGCTATGTATGGAGCAGGGCGTTTTTCCTAGTGTATTTAAAAGGGCGCTCATCACTCCTGTTTACAAGAGTGGAACTCGAGACAGCGAAACAAACTACAGACCAATTTCTGTGCTACCAGCACTCTCTAAATTGCTAGAAAAGGTATTGAATAACCAACTAATAAAATACTTAGAAAAAAATTACATATTGTCTGACTCCCAATTTGGCTTTAGGATAGGTAAAAGTACAGATGGAGCCGTTAGCTCATTAGTAGATTATATTACAACTTGTCTAGATAATAAACGAAAATGTGTCGGAGTCTTTATTGATCTGGCCAAGGCCTTTGACACCGTCTCGAATCTCTACTCTTGTTGACAAGATGGAAAGGTGCGGAATAAGGGGAACGGTACTTAATATCTACAAAGATTTTCTTACTTGCCGACTGCAGAGGGTTAAAGTGGGTAGTGCTATTAGCTTGGATGTCGCAGTTATCTATGGAGTCCCACAGGGTAGTATTCTCGGTCCCAGTCTCTTCCTGATTTATATAAACGACTTATGTCAAATGACGCTGAATAAAGGTGAAATATTTACCTATGCCGATGACACAGCCTTGGTGTTTCAGCGAGAGACTTGGGACGTAGTTCAACAAAATGCGGATATAGGGCTAAATAAAGTCTGCTTGTGGCTGAGGTATAACCTGTTAATACTTAACATATCGAAAACCTCATTTGTACAGTTCACTAACGCTCGCATAAAACAGTCCAATTTGGCTGTCCGGATTCACACATGCAAATCACCTTTCACTCAACAGTGCTCGTGTACAACTCTGAGCAAATCTAAGACGGTCAGATACCCTGGGGTTCTCTTAGACGAGAAAATATCCTGGCAACCACATATCGAGATGGTTTCGTCACGAGTCAGGAAACTTACATGGGTGTTTAAAAATCTGAGGCATGTAGCTCAGTTCAGTTTATTATGCACTGGCATAATCGATTATTGGTTACTGTATTGGGGTTTGGGGTGGTGCATGTAAAACGCATCTCTTACGCCTGGAAAGAGCGCAACGGTCCCTGCTAAAGACAATGTCATTCAAACCATACAGATTTCCCACGAAGACATTATACGAGTTGTGCCGGGTATTTACAGTAAGACTACTTTTTATTTTCCAGATAATTATAAAAAAAACACGTATCTACCCCATATGATCCAGCTAAACTTCGAAATAAGCGAACAACTCCAAACGTAATTGAATCTGTTAAATGTCGCACGGCTTTTGCAAGACGACAAAGCGTTTTTCTTTCTGTTTATTTATACAACAAAATTAATAGAATTTTGAATGTTTTTCCGTTAACATTACACGAATGTAAACTTAAAGTAAAGAACTGGCTCTTCACTCGTGATTACGAGGATGTAGAGAAATTAATAAATAATTAATCTCATTCTACAAAGGAACACATACATACATAGAATATACCTTTCATTTACACCTTCTCATACACAAACACGAACGGGAACCAACCCACACGCACACGTACACACTGTCAAGTCTACTATACTTCATTTACTATAACATTAGAAAAAAGAGGCTCGTAGAAGCAGGAGTGCGAAACATTTTATTCAAAGTTAAAAGTTTAAACAATTAAACTAATTTTTTTTTTAACATAACTTTGATAAATAGGTCGTAATAACATCTTCATCACACATTACTTACAACAAAACGAATGAATGAAACAAACGATTACGTCGTGTTGATTTAAATTTAATTAAGATTAAAGGAAATAAAAGTCTTTTTTAAAACAACAACTTTCAACACACAATAGTTGGTGTAACTTCTTCGTCTTCATCATATAATTTAGTCACTACGAGTATCATCAGAGAATAAAGATGAAGAAGTTTCACCGACGTTACCTAATAATAAATCTTTCTACCACATCATCCATTATGCTTTAACTTTTCCACTTCTTTAATTGCATGAGCAACGCAAGACTGCCATCGTTCTAGCGTAATACTATCCAGATCTTGTGGGAGTAATTGTTTCTCCTTGTCTAATTTGAACGTTTTGTTATGTTGAGCCACATACCCCATCATTTGAGCCCATATTAATTCTATAGGGTTGAACTCGCAGTGGTAGGGTGCGAGGCGCAATACTGAAATTCCCTTCTCTCTAGCCAGATGGCTATCATCAACATGGCATCTACAACAAACTTTTGGTATAAATGTCTTTGTATTTTTGCTTTTTCTAATAAAGTTGCCCTAAGATCTTTTTCCTCAAAAGGAATATTTTTGCTTTTAAACCATTCCTGTATATCTGCCTTTCGTGTAGCTGTGGTTGGCAGCTTCTCCAATGTCCTTGAGTGGTATAGCGCATTGTCCATAACAATTACAGCGCCACTCTCAATTTTTGACAAAATTAACTTGAACCATTTTCACTTTTGTCTATCGCGCTTCTATAACATATTCCCTGTAAATTGAGAGGTCTGGCTCTTATGAAACAGGAAATCCTAGTACAAGAGTCAGGGCTACACAGATGATTGTGTCTTGAAGTGTAAATAAATAAATTATTATTATTATTAAAGTTGAAGGCGTCCATTTCGGAGTGGTCATCTTCATCACCTTTCTTTGCATCAAATATTAACGCAGCATCCATTAAAAACCCTTCACAAACCCTGTGAAATAAAATTAATACAAGTCAATTATTCCGTACCCCCTATATAATTTCACTGCTGGAAATAGTTCATAGATAAATACTATAACAAAATTTATAACTTTAAAAGTTCGCTTTGCATGCGTTAATTCATAATACAATATAATATGTATTACTTAATTAATAGTCAATAACAATGGGGTGTTCATTTTTTATGGCGAGGACAGTCCATAAAATACATACCAGTATGACCGATTATAAGTTGGATTTTTTAAACCAGCAGATAGACCTTCCCAATGTGCTTCTTTTGAAGACTTATTATTAGTGTCATGCCATATTAGGCTTTTCGTGTGACCTGTTTGTATGATAAAAGGTTATTAATATAAATACCATTCATTTCACGAACCAATTTTATGAAATTATGTTTAACTGTATAATTAATTATAATGTTATTGAATGCAAGAGGTCATACACTGCTTAGTGCATAAATAGCTGTTAAGAAATTTAGAAGCACTGTACCTTCATTTAGCCAAGTGTCATCTAAATAATAATATATTTTCCTTCCTTTATTCCTTAGCCTTTTTATTTCATGAAGATATTTTAGTCTCCAAAGGACGATCTCCTGCTTGTCTATGACTTCTATGAGTGCACTTATTCTGCTCCGTTTGATTTATGTGAACTTTAATGTTTATTTAATTATTTTATACAGACTGCTTTTTTTAAAATCTGGCAGAGACTCGTCACTGTTAACTGCTTCCAGCATTTTTTCCAAGGTGGGCAACTCATTATTAAAGAAGAAGGAATGAATTTTCCTGCATATTCCACTAAATGTGATGTCATCAAAATCATCACGTTTCATGTGCTTCTGTTGGGGAGGGGGAGATTGCAGGCGACTTTTTATGTTGTACTCTTTGAGAATATTGGACAGAGTAGCCCGAGATACGCCTGTAAATAATAAAATCATGTGCGGAGTTTCTAAAATATAATACATTTTATCACAATGCATGTTAGTTTCAAATATTTTTATAGTAATAATTTTATGAATCATCCTTACCGGCAACTTCTGCGATTTTGTTTATCATCTCAGTCCTATAATGAGGAGTATCTGCAGGCCAGGACTCCAATTGCTTAAAAGTATTTATCACAGGTTGTTTTTATACAGCACGCAGCGTTCTCTTTTTTTTGGGAGACATTATTATTTCGTCGGAGTCAACTTTTGGACCACGTTTTTTTCGCCGTTGGCTTTGGTCAGACTCAGCACTTATATGTTGTAAGCCACTCGGTCCCGCACCGGGATCACTCATAGCTCAAAAAAAAAGTAACGTTTTGTAAAAACAACCCAATGACAACACTGATAACAATACAATAACAAAGAAATAACTAAATATTATTTATTATTTTAATAAATAACAACAAAATCACGAAAATTAAACAATAACGAACAAAGTATTCACAAGTAAATGACATACATGACAATCTTAGAACATTGTCAAGTCAATTTCACAGACGACATAAACCAGTAAAATTAGAAATCCCCGGCTGTCACAGCTTATGAAGGGATTAAGTAATATTTTAGATTTGGTAGGATTATAGTGAAACAAAAAGCGTTGCAGTATTGTTGACTCCTGCTTCTTTTAGGTTTTTAGCATAGGCACTGTAATTTTAAATTGGAATGAAATAATATATCTAAATGAAAGCTACTTAATTTCATATGGTTGTTTTTTTAAATGATTACAATTAAGTGTGATAGCTGATATATAAATTCATTTTAATCGATTTGGCGTCAATCGTAACTATAACAAGTTTATTGTACTTTTGTTATAAAGTGTGCATCAAAAATAACCTTTTTTAACTTCTGTCTAATGCTATTATAAATGGAGTATAATTCCTAACAAATAAAAAGATAAAAAAATAGACTGAACAATTTAATGAAAAGGTAAAAAAAAAAACAATATCTAGAATTAAGAATATAAAACCTACCTAATACGCACTCTCAAGGCAAGAAGGAGGTAAATTTATATTACTTGAAGTAACTCCCAGCTCCGCGTCAGGAAAGCTTCCACAATCTAGTGGGCAGGGCAGCTCCGAGGAACAGGAGTCAGGCAGCACCGAGGAAAGAATCTGAGTGCAGTCTCCGCAGTGTCGAGAAGAATTGTAGGGGCGCGTCAGAGTGTCGGCGACCCCAACTTTAGCAGTACAAACACGAGATATATATATGTGATAAATCTCCAGGAATCAGGCAGTACCTTCTGCAGTGAAGATAGTTCACTCAGAACCGAGACGTAAACGTAAACTGAACTGAATTGCTTCTCAAGCTCCTTTTATAGGAAAATCTGGACGTTCTAGAATATTCTGTTCTCTTCGAAAAATCCATTTTCGATTTCAAGTTTATGCTGTCCTCTGTCCTGCCAGTTATCTAACCGGCCAGGTGTAGTAGGCCAAGATGTATAAAACCTCCTGATCAAATTCTGAGAGTGCGTTTAAGAAACTTATAATTATAATAATTTAGAATTTAGTTGTTTAGTAGACAACGTATTTAAGTATAAAATAAATTTAGAATATCCAAAATTATATAAGTAAATGATTTTTAGAAAATACAAACTTAGTGCAACCTTCATTGAATAGGCTGGTAAGTAAATCTATGAAATAAGTAGACTTCAGTTTGACACTTTTGACGTAAATGTCGTTTAAAGAATAAAATTGTGTAATATGATGAAAAACTAATAAAAAGTATGATGAATGGAAAGAAAAACGTAAGTAGAGTGATATATTAACCATATCTGTAATAAACAGATACTATATTTCCCCAATGACCCCAAGAAAATTTTTGGTCTAGAACAAAAATTTTGTTAAGGTTAAAGTTTATCAACATTCACATAGCTTACATACTTCATTCAATCACACCGACATCTTACGTAGTAAGGTCAGGTAGGATTCACATTCAATGATCACTACTCGACCTGATAAATAAATGACAGTAGGCTTGTTTTCGGAGTTGTCAACCGCTCTCGTCAAAAACCATTAATTAGATGAAAAAATAAAAAGATTTTAACAAGGGCTTATTTATAATGGAGTTGTTAGCCGCTCCAATCAACTTCAGAGTTGATAATTAACAAAGGCTTATTTTTATGGAGTTGTTATCCGCTCCAATCAACTTCAGAGTTGATAATTAACAAAGGCTTATTTTTATGGAGTTGTTATCCACTCCAATCAACTTCAGAGTTGATAATTAACAAGGGCTTATTTTTATGGAGTTGTCAGCCGCTCCAATCAACGTTAGAGTTGATAACAAAGTAGTCATACTAACTTGTAGAGTTAGTATATATGAAGGTTAGGTAACTTGTACCTAAAAGCACTTCTAAGAATTATCTGTTAGAAACAGATTTAAAAAAAAGTTTTTTTTTATCTTTAATGGTTTAAGAACCAAATGAATGAATCTAGTTAAAAAATTATAGAGTTTTAATAGGCCAAAAAGAACTCCACAATTAGAAGAAAGAAAGAAGATAAAGATGAATCATGAGTTTAATACGAAAGATGAATTTATTAGCAAAAAAAAAAATAAGAATTATATATTTAAAAAAAAAATTATAGGTAGCAAATGAAGGTAAAAATTGTGCTAAAGAGAGGTAAATGGGAGGGTTTATTTTATAAGAGCAAATTTAGTTAGAGGGTTACAGAGTGCTAAAGAGGACTAAAGAGGGTCCGAAGGCTAAAGAGGGTAAAAGAGTAAAAGAGGGTAATAAAAGAGTAAAAGAGGGACAGAGATGGTTAAAGAGTGCTAAAGAGGACTAAAGAGGGTCCGAGGGCTAAAGAGCGTAAAAAAGTAAAAGAAGGTAAAAGAGTAACAGAGGGACAGAGAGTAAATTATTTATAAGAAGGAGGACGAGTAAGTGATACGAGTAAAATCACTCCATGGAATCTCTTAGGAGGTTAAAGAGAGGATAAATTAGTAAAGAGGGAGTTTAATCTTATCATATAAAAAAGAGTCTAAGCCAAATGAGTCAAAAGGAAATAGGTACGACAATGGTAATTTTTAGAATTTTGAAAATAATTTAGCAGAACTAATTTACGTTGGGCGCCAAACTGTCAAGTCTACTAATTCCTAACAAATAAAAAGATAAAAAAATCGACTGAACAATTTAATGAAAAGGTAAAAAAAAAATACAATATCTAGAATTAAGAATATAAAACCTACCTAATACGCACTCTCAAGGCAAGAAGGAGGTAAATTTATATTACTTGAAGTAACTCCCAGCTCCGCGTCAGGAAAGCTTCCACAATCTAATGGGCAGGGCAGCTCCGAGGAACAGGAGTCAGGCAGCACCGAGGAAAGAATCTGAGTGCAGTCTCCGCAGTGTCGAGAAGAATTGTAGGGGCGCGTCAGAGTGTCGGCGACCCCAACTTTAGCAGTACAAACACGAGATATATAGATGTGATAAATCTCCAGGAATCATGCAGTACCTTCTGCAGTGAAGATAGTTCACTCAGAACCGAGACGTAAACGTAAACTGAACTGAATTGCTTCTCAAGCTCCTTTTATAGGAAAATCTGGACGTTCTTGAATATTCTGTTCTCTTCGAAAAATCCATTTTCGATTTCAAGTTTATGCTGTCCTCTGTCCTGCCAGTTATCTAACCGGCCAGGTGTAGTAGGCCAAGATGTATAAAACCTCCTGATCAAATTCTGAGAGTGCGTTTAAGAAACTTATAATTATAATAATTTAGAACTTAGTTGTTTAGTAGACAACGTATTTAAGTATAAAAGAAATTTAGAATATCCAGAATTATATAAGTAAATGATTTTTAGAAAATACAAACTTAGTGCAGCCTTCATTGAATAGGCTGGTAAGAAAATCTATGAAATAAGTAGACTTCAGTTTGACACTTTTGACGTAAATGTCGTTTAAAGAATAAAATTGTGTAATATGATGAAAAACTAATAAAAAGTATGATGAATGGAAAGAAAAACGTAAGTAGAGTGATATATTAACCATATCTGTAATAAACAGATACTATAACACCTCCCACACACACACAGCATGATTTTAATAATTTAATATAATATTCATATTTTTTCATACTTTTCATTCCTGTTATTATATCTTATTTTTTTTTAGTTTTAACCTCTTTTAAAATTGTATTTTGTAGCACATAAGTTTGTCTATAAAATAAATATAAAATAATAATAATATAATTTTTCTATTCCTATGTTGACATTAGTATCTAAGCCAAATAAAATGGGAGAGGGCGCTGACTCCTGACATACAGGTACACCTAGTTCAGGAATCAGAGGCTTCAAACAAGTTTCTGTAACCTATTATGTCAATAAAGAATTATTATTGTTATATTATTATTATTTCAAACATAATGTTAATAAACTTTTATGAGCGATGGCGTACGTACTGCGTCCACTGTCGGTTGGCGGGGGTGTGAGGTCGCGGGCGGAAATGTCGTCTCCCGTTGTATTGCGCAGTGCTAGATAGTGGTCACATATTATGAAATGCTATTTTATTTCAATTGAAAACCTAATCGATAAACAGTATTTTTATTTTATTGTTATGTCATAATTATCTTTTTTAGCCATAAAAAATACCATTAATTGTCAAATATACATAGTGTAGTCTTTATTAAATTGCTGTAGGTAGTTATGTTTTTCTGTATGTTCTAACATTTGACTGAAAGTTAAAGATTTGCAAATCCTCAATAAGTATTATATGGCTTACATACTTTGAGTATGTAGGACGTGTTTTACAAACCAATAAATAATTTTATGTAACACTTTTGTGTGAGACTGTTTCAAAAAACGAAATTTTGTCCTACTACAAAGAAGACGGGTTTCTGGGCCTGATTGTAATAATATGACGTATGGTTAAAAAAAAGGGTTATATTTTCTTTTACAAAATATGAAATATCAACCCAATTTACAATCTATAAAATGAGAAATACAAAAATTAAGTTAATTTTACGAACAAAATGGAATATCGATTAAATTATGATGGAGTGTCGTGACAGATTATATACTATTAAAAAAAAAACTGGCCATGTGCGTGTCGGACCACGCACAATGAAGGTTTCCGTACTTGGAAAGAATTTATCCTAAGAACAAACTTAACATTGTAGTTGGTAAACATAATCTCCCATACATTCCAACTGCAAATGTAAGTTTGTACGCACAATATCGAGAGATTTACCATGTTATTTATTGACCAAAGACTTCTTATATGTCTAATTTTTTTTTTAAATTTCGGATTTTTAAATTTTCGGGTTTGCCCCCTAAAACTGACCTCAATATTCTAAATTAATTTGTTTACGGTTCACGTCCGTGTTTGGGTCACTCAAATTGATATGTTAACCAAATTTCAACTTATTCGGTAAAAAATAATAAATAGATTTAGCGAAATCGGTCCAGCCGTTCACTGTTTTTTTTTAATTCATATTTTCTCACCGTTAACCAAAATCAGCTAAATCGGCCCAGCCGTTCTCGAGTTTTAGCGAGACAAACGAACAGCAATTGATTTTTATATATATAGATGTCACACGGTACAGTTAGCAAAACTTTTTTTTTTAATTTTCTTTTTTGCTCCCCAAAACTGACCCCAATATTGTAAATTCATTTATTTACGGTTCACGTCCGTGTTTGGGTCACTCAAATTAATATGTAAACCAAATTTCAACTTAATCGGTCCATTACATTCGAAGCAAATTGGCTGTGACAAAGGGACAGACAGACAGACACACGAATGATCCTATAAGGGTTCCGTTTTTTTTGTGGCTAAAAATGCTTTTACGAGATGATTAATTCAATTACAATAATTAAATCTATTAGAATTGACGTATTAAACAGTTTAAACAAAATAAATATCTACATAATAAAGATAAATCTTAAAATCGATTCACGTTTGCTAATCAATTGTGACATTGTCTATGGTGACATGCATGACATGACACTCAGGGTCAGCGCCATCTCTTGACCGATAGTGGAACTAATGTAATTGTTTTTGATGATTTTTGAAGGTACAGAACCCTCGGTGCGCGATTCCGATTCGCTCTTCACCTGACTCTCAGACTCATCACTAAGATGTCTTTATGATATTAAGGCTACGGCTACAGTAGTAGAGACCCATCCATGAGCCCATACTAACGACGTAGTAGACTGTCTTGTAGGTGGTGTCCTGCACTCCGATGACCATGGGCGAGCGCGTGAGGTCGTCGATGGAGCGCAGCGCGTCGCTGGGCGTCTGCAGGATGGCCACGATCTTGGCGGAGTAGGCCGTGAACACGAACAGCGCTGCCAGCAGCGCGCTGAACATCACCACGCGCACCGATGTCACCGCTGGCGTGCTGTGGAAACCTGCACGGGCACGGCACATGAAAAAGACTAGGCTCTATTATAATAATAATACAATTTATTAAACATTGTAACAATTATTTCTTTAAAATTAGTTTTACATAATAATTCTGTCTGTAACTGTTAGTGACATGCATTTTTCATATGCGGTGGACCCCAAACTAGGTGATGCCTGAATCTTGGGGGCCTAAGTTGTGAGACATTATTCTGTTTTTTGCCTGGTGTTGACATGGAATTAAGTAATTAATTGCAAACAATTATAGAATTCTAAATAAAAATTTGAACTTTGATCAAAAATAAAGTATAAAAACTTATTATAGTTGTATTAAACAAAATAGGAACTCGTAGTGATCGAGGCTTAAAGGCTCCTACAAACAGGCACGACACGTGACGCGACACAAAGATAATAATAAAAAATCAAAGTAAGGTGTGGGTGTATAATTATGCGTGTGGAGTGTAGTGTGTAGGTATGTATGTGGCTGTGTCTGTTGTGATAGTGAGGTTCCGAGTGTGAGTTATGTTATGAGCAAGCTTTCGGATCGTCGTATGAAAGACCTAAAAGCCATTTTTTTACTACTTTTTTACATGCAGAGAGGGATAGATCTTTTGAGTCACAAGGCAAAGTACTGGTGACCTTGTTATATACAAAAGTGTGTAGCTAGGCGGGACATCGTCTGGCTAGGAGAGAAGTGGTTCTTTGTAGCGGAATATGAAAGACGCGTTTGGTAGATAATGAGTGGTAGTCTCGTCTCATTTTCACTTTTTTGTGAGTGTGTAGGCATGCGTTGAGAATAAACAGTGGGCGGACACGGAGGACTTCAAACTCTTTGTACAGCGAATCAGTGGGGTAGAAAAATGTTTTTTTTTAAAGTACTTTTATAACAGCTCTTTGGGCTCTTTCGAGTTCAATCATTGTCGTTTTTGCGGCTCCGCCCCAAATTGATATGCCATATAGTATGATGGACTGGCATATTGCAAAGTAGCCCGTACGCAGAATGTCTTTTGGAGTGCGGTCTCTTAGTTTCTTTACTATATGTAGTAGTTTCCGTACTCGGCCGGAAATAAGTTGAATGTGCGCTTTAAAAGATAAGTTTTCATCAATGAGTAGGCCTAAATAACGAATGGAAGATGTCCGGTTAATACATTCGCATGAGCAGTCTTCACGTGGGGTTTTAAAGTTAGGTTGCGAGGAGGGCTAGATGAAAGTGTTTTGCAAAATGTGATTAGTTTGGGCTTCTTTAAATTGAGGGTAAGTAGGTTATGGTTGAGTGTTTGCGCTACAGCTGCTAAGCCTTCTTATGCGAGACTGTAGACCTGTTCCCAGGTGTGGGCGTGAAATGTGATGACCGTGTCATCTGCGTAGGAAATTAGTTCCGCATTTGTTGAAAACACAACTGGCCTCTAAAAATTAGGTACACAGGGGGCGGATTTTACAAGAGGTTACGTAAACAATGCCCGGAAAACTAATAATTAGGCGTAGGTAAGTGTCCCAGACTTAGAGAAAGAACTAAGCGTTCACAAAAATGACCACTCTCTAGAAAGAAACAAAGCGACTGTCCAAAAATAGTTTTTTTTTTTTTTTTTTGCTAAACTTTATCAGTAGTGCACGAACAAGCAGCTATTTTTGTGAGAGACTGGAGCCTGAGGTAGGTTTATATAAAAACCTGTATTACAGGTCTCCACATGTAATAGGAAAAACATTGAAAATTACAGTGGCAAATAATAGAATATTTCTATATGTTATATACTAACATTATTATTTCTAAACTTTAGTTACTGGCTTTGGATCGAGCCTGAAAGATTTATTTTTATCAATATTTTTGTCTTCACAAGAGATTGTGAAGAAAAAAATATTGAACTATTGTTTTTGAACTATTCTTAAGATTCAAGATTAAGATTCAAGATTATTTATTTGTGGAAACATGAGTACCTACATATACAGAGCATGCAAGTTATTAAATTACATTATGGTTTCAGATCAGTCATGTTTGGCCTTAGTGGCGTACAAATATTTACATTTTAGTTATTGGATAAAGCATTAGATTACATCATAAGAACAAGATAGCAAATGTCAATTTTGAAAACAAATAAATTAAATATATGGTCATAGTTACGTAACAATTATTAAATGTCAATTAAAATTATCATCATAGCAATAACAGTTGCTTTATGTAGATTATGTCAAAGATGTATTGATAATATTGGTTAGTAGACGGTATTAGATGTTGTCATTAAGACATTCTAGAATACTGTAGTATGCTTTCCCTTCTAGCATTTTCTTTAATTTATTTTTCAATTGGCGGACATTAAGCTCCTTCCAACTATTTGGGAGTTTATTGAAAATTTTAGGGGCCATACAGAAAACACTCTTGTGCATTAATGCTGTTTTCGATCTATGTAGACAGAGAATACTGTCATCGCGTCTACTATTGTTGCCATCGACCACTTCTGATTAACATGGGAATAAGTGTCGATTTGATTTTACAAACATGACAATGTCTAAAATGTAAAGGCAAGGCAGAGTTAATATTTTATATTTTTTAAAGTAGGGCTTACAACTTTCGGTTGACTGTAACTTAAACATAGTCCTAATGCACCTTTTTTGGGCTTTAAAGGGTATGTCCTTATCGGTTGAGTTGCCCCAGAAAATGATCCCATATCTTAAATGTGATGAAACCAAACCGTGATAAGCCGTGAGCAATGATTCAGTGTTAAGCACTGGGACCAGTTTGAACAGCGCGTAACAAGAATTACTATTTTTTTTACTGAGTTCTTCTATGTGTGCTTTCCAGTTTAGTTTTTTGTCAATTGTCACTCCAAGGAGTTTAATGTTGTCAGCTTCTGTAATAATTCTATTATTATTATTATTTTATTTTTATGTGTTTACATATCTCGGGACCCTGGGGTCCCGGACCTTTGGAAGGCGTACGAGGGGCCGAAGCTAACTCGCAGAGGCCCTTTAGGAGCTTTTTAATTGAATGAGGCACCAACCGACGATTATCCCTGTACGCACTATGCAAGTGCACCCAAGGACAACCCCCGGTTGGTGTAGGACTATTGCAGGATATGGAACCAAAGATATTGGACTATGGGTTTGGGTGGTTAAAATGGACTGGTTACCAAAAACTATGGCAGGACTATGGCCCCTGCCTGATCAATGTTTTATTATACACGGATAAAATGGCAGGGGGTGACTTGCACTTTCAATAATGGGCCCGCGAAAACGGTCGCTAGCACATAGTGACGTAGCGACAAGGGGGCAACATGTCCTGAGGTGCTCGAGGAGTGGAGAGGTATTCCACGGCTCTCAGAACAATCCCAGAGCCCGGAAGATGGTCAAGATCCCTACAAGCACTTACTGGAATACTTCCTTCCTCCAAGCACGTTTGCTCTTGCGAATCTCCACTCAAGCCGGCCAATAAAGGCAAGAATGAGGTGGGAGCTCAGTTCCTCGTCAACGTTCACTCCAGCCGGCCAATAAAGGCAAGCCAGAGATGAGGAACATGACTTCTCCCGGGAGATAGGGTCCGTGGGGTTGCAACTGCCCAACAGCTCGCCACATGCTGCCCTGCGGGTTTCTGTATCTCTCAAGAGAGATACAGAAACCCGCAGAATATGTCTAGGGTGAGGAGCCAGACCAAGGTCTGGCTCCTCACCCTAGACATATTCCGGTAAAGTAAACTCTACCGGTACAGACCTAGAGTTTGGAGCGCGCAAGCCCCACCACGACGTCAACGTAGAGATACGGCGGTGGGATTATTATTATTATTATATTTTTATGTGTTTACATATCTCGGGACCCTGGGGTCCCGGACCTTTGGAAGGCGTACGAGGGGCCGAAGCCAACTCGCAGAGGCCCCTTAGACAATTTTAAATGGAATGAGGCACCAACCGACGATTATCCCTGTACGCACTATGCAAGTGCACCCAAGGACAACCCCCGGTTGGTATAGGACTATTGTAGGATATGGAAACAAAGATATTGGACTATGGGTTTGGGTGGTTAAAATGGACTGGTTACCTAAAACTATGGAAGGACTATGGCCCCTGCCTGATCAATGTTTTATTGTACACGGATAAAATGGCAGGGGGTGACTTGCACACTCATTAATGGGCCCCCGGAAATGGTCGCTAGCACATAGTGACGTAGCGACAAGGGGGCAACATATCCTGAGGTGCTTGAGGAGTGGAGAGGTATTCCACGGCTCTCAGAACAATCCCAGAGCCCGGAAGATGGTCAAGATCCCTACAAGCACTTACTGGAATACTTCCTTCCTCCGAGCACGTTTGCTCTTGCGAATCTCCACTCAAGCCGGCCAATAAAGGCAAGAATGAGGTGGGAGCTCAGTTCCTCGTCAGTGTTCACTCCAGCCGGCCAATAAAGGCAAGCCAGAGATGAGGAACATGACTTCTCCCGGGAGATAGGGTCCGTGGGGTCGCAACTGCCCAACAGCTCGCCACATGCTGCCCTGCGGGTTTCTGTATCTCCCTTGGTCTGGCTCCTCACCCTAGACATGTTCCGGTAAAGTAAACTCTACCGGCACAGACCCAGAGTTCGGAGCGCGCAAGCCCCACCACGACGTCAACGTAGAGATACGGCGGTGGGGTTATTATTATTATTATTAAATGTCTTTGACTTATCTCGGGACCCAGGGGTCCCGGGCCTTTGGAAGGCGTACGAGGGGCCGAAGCCAACTCGCAGAGGCCCGTTAGACGCTTTTAATTAAATGAGACACCAACCGACGATTATCCCTGTACGCACTATGTAAGTGCACCCAAGGACAACCCCCGGTTTGTGTAGGACTATTGTAGGACATGAAAACAACGATATTGGACTATGGGTTTTGGGTGGTTAAAATGGACTGGTTACCTAAAACTATGGAAGGACTATGGCCCCTGCCTGATCAATGTTTTATTATACACGGATAAAATGGCAGGGGGTGACTTGCACACTCAATAATGGGCCCCCGAAAACGGTCGCTAGCACATAGTGACGTAGCGACAAGGGAGCAACATGTCCTGAGGTGCTCGAGGAGTGGAGAGGTATTCCACGGCTCTCAGAACAATCCCAGAGCCCGGAAGATGGTCAAGATCCCTACAAGCACTTACTGAAATACTTCCTTCCTCCGAGCACGTTTGCTCTTGCGAATCTCCACTCAAGCCGGCCAATAAAGGCAAGAATGAGGTGGGAGCTCAGTTCCTCGTCAGTGCTCACTCCAGCCGGCCAATAAAGGGAAGCCAGAGATGAGGAACATGACTTCTCCCAGGAGATAGGGTCCGTGGGGTCGCAACTGCCCAACAGCTCGCCACATGCTGCCCTGCGGGTTTCTGTATCTCTCTTGGTCTGGCTCCTCACCTTAGACCTGTTCCGGGAAAGTAAACTCTACCGGCACAGACCTAGAGTTCGGAGCGCGCAAGCCCCACCACGACGTCAACGTAGAGATACGGCGGTGGGGTTATTATTAATATTATTATTATTATATTTATTATTATTATTGTTAAGATCAGTCATAGTTGATAAACGTTGACTGAAGTGCGTTTTATTAAGATTCATTTTTAGATTATTATTATTGATCCAATTAATTATTGATGTCAGAGAATTATTAATGTCGTTATTGTAGCTATCTTTAGTATTACATGGAATTGTGATAGTGCTATCATCAGCAAAGAGTGTAACTGGTTGGTCTACATGTTTAGGTAAGTCATTAATAATCCCAATAGTGGGGGACCCATCACACTACCCTGGGGGACTCCATACTTGACTACTTGTTCGTGCGAATGAAATATTTCTTCACATTTAGTTTTTACGTTTATCCTAGATATCTCCGTGACCTGTTTTCTGTTATCAAGATATGTTTTTATTAATTTTAGAACATTGCCTCTTATACCGTATGCTTCCAACTTATTTATTAAAATATCGTGCCTAACATAATCAAGCGCCTGCGTCATATCACAGAATATGGTGCAGACGGGATTGGTTCTATCGACATTTACCATAACCTTATGTAGGAAATGGTAAACAGCCATATTTTTAGTTCGGTTTCCTGCTCTAAATCCTTTTTGTTTGTTAACTAATATATTATGTTTTTCTAAATAAGCACCTAATTCTTTAGATATATACTTTTCAAAAATTTTGGAGAAAACACTAATAATCGAAATAGGTCTGTATAATTCCATGGATTCTCTATTTTCTTTTTTAAATATAGGTTTTACAATTAATTTATTTAAAGCATCAGGGAATATGCCAGTACTTACACTTAAATTAATCAGATCTTAACTATTTTTGTTGATATACCGTCATGATCCACGCTGTTCGTATTTTTCAATAGTTTGATTATTCTAATCACGTCCTGCGGTATACAAGGGGCCATAAAAAAAGTTTTTTTTCTATTTGAGATTTTTGAAGTGACTTGATTTCCTGAATCAACAAGTGGGACTACTTTTTCAATAAAGTAGTTGTTAAATTCGTTGGCTATTTTCTGGGGATCTGTTATAGTGTCACTGTTTACTTTTATTTTTGTGATAAGATTTCGTGGTGTGTTGTGCTTTGAGTTATTGATAATTTTCCAACTGGTTTTAGATTTATTACTAAATTGTTTTATTTTATAATTATTCTGTGCATATTGCGTTAGTTGTATAATTTTCTTAAATAATGTAGAATATTTAGTCAAGCTATATTTATTAGTTCCATTTGGGTCATGTCTGTATTGCCATAAAAGTTGTCGCTACTTTTTGCTGCACATTTTGATACCACGTGATACCCACTTAGATTTATTTGCCGTATGTTACAGATACTTCGGAAGAGCATAAATGGTAGAAAAGCGAAAATGTTTCTATAAATGTATTGTAGGCTATGGTAGGATCATCTGCTTCGTACATCTCAGAGAATGACAACAGACGCAGGCAATTTTGAAATTTTGACATTAATTCTGATTTATAATCACGCCTTTTCATACGCCAGTATCTTAGAGTGCAACAGTTTTTGACGGGTATTTTTATTAATTGCGCTGTGTGGTCAGATAGCGCAAATTTAAGTACTTCTACTTTACAGGCTCTTTTAAAGTTATGTACAATATTATCTATACATGTTTGACTCTTTATTCTAGTGGGCTGAATAAATGATAATCTTAAATTATAACTCAGTAAGAGACATTCAAAATCTAAAGTTTGGTAAGATTTTTTTAAGATATTTACATTGAAATATCCTGCAATTACAATATTTCGAAAAGATTTATTAGTGAGTTCTTGTAAAAACACATTTGTAGTTTTTCCATGAACACATTGAAATTATTAGCGTTTGGAACTCTATAAATACAAGCTATTACAATTTTATAGTTAATCAATTCTACGGCACAACATTCAAAAACACCAGTTTCTGACATTTTTGTAATTGGTTTCAATTCCTTATATTGAAGTCCGTTTCTTACAAGTATGCATGCTCCACCTCTTTTACTTTTCTTTCTTGTGTAGTATGCCGCAAGCTGATAATTAGGTATATTTAGATACCGTTCATAGCCCTCCATAATAAAATGCTCTGTAATGTATGTCCACACATGACTTTATATCTGCTAACTCTTCTAGGCACACTGTTATTGCATCTGATTTAGCTAACAATCCTGCAATATTTTGATGCATTATATATAAATATTTAGTTACGAAAAAAACTCGTTGATTGCTCATTACAAGTGTCATCTTTATTATTATTATTATCCGCAGAAACTTCGTCACAAATAATAAATGCATTGCGACAGCAATGCATTTGTTATTTGTGACGAAGTTTCTCTAACATGAATAACTTGATTAGAACTTTTATATCTTCAAAAATTGTTTTCATTGCAGTGTTGTTTATTAAACCCGATTTTTCGCGAAACATGCTAAAGTCATACTTAAGGTTTCGATTTGACTCCAGATAGTAAGCGTGTTCATAGGTCAGCAGATCTAAGTAGAGTAGGTTATTAAAGGTTTCAATCCTCCAGTTGATTGATGATTTCTATATGCATATGTAGGGAAGCATAAAATTATGTTGGTATGTTTTATTCTACTTAGCACATTTCGTAGATTATAATTTTGTGGTAGGCATTTGTTACTTTAAAGTCTTCTAGTCCTATTAGTATTATGCAATAGTCATCAATTGTGAAATCAGATAGTTTTGATTCAATACCATTGAGAAGTTGTTCTATTCCTACTCTCGGTGTTAAATAGTGACATATTTTATCTTGATCTTCTACTAGCACATTTTGTGCAATATTTATGATATTGAATGTCTGGTCCGTGCTAAGTATACATACTTTTTTCTCTCTATTAGTTGGTTGAGTTATATGCTTAGAACTGTTTTTAATTAATGTATTTTTATTTAGCACCTTTTCTACGTAGCCGTTTTTGTTGTCTTGTTGCTTATCCCGAGTTTCAGTTTAATTTTTTTGGATTGCTAAAGTATCAGTTTGTGTCTGCTTTGTCTTAAAGTTTGCGAGAGGTTTTTTCTTAGGTGTATTTCGGTTTGACTTAATAGGGCTATTTGTTGTCACTTTCTTGTATAACTGGTTTTTTTAGCAAAGTCTTCATTTAAGTGTTTGAGTTCAGTATTTTCTTGGTTCAAGAATTCTATTTCTTTATGGGCGCTATTTAATTCTGATTCAAGGTTTAGTATTTTATTTCTAAGTATCTTTACGTCGTCTTCATCCTCAGAGATATCTGGTAAGCTATTAGAGGTGCACTCTAGTGTCTGTGAGGTGACATCTTTGTCGTGGTCATCTGTACTTGGGTCCGAATTGGTACGGACGCGTTTACTTCGGAATGTTATATTTCCCAAGAATTATTCATTTTTTTTCCCCAAATTTATATATACAATATAAATTTGGGGAAAAAAAAAGAATAATTCTTGATGAATGATTATTATTAATTTATTATATTGATTATTTAGAAACAACTTTATTCTCTCCTCAAAAAGAGCATTTAAGTTGCGGATAAATAGTTAGGATTTGAACTTATACTATTATCTATATATATAAAAATGAATCCCTATTTCCCTTGGTCACGGCATCACGCGTGAACGGCTGGACCGATTTCGCGAATTATTTTTTTGTTGTGTTTGTTATTGTCAGGAGAAGGTTCTTATGTAAGAAAAATTTAAGAAAGTAAAAAAAAAAAATTAAGAAAACGACCATATTTACATTTTTATTGTAATAATAAGTAGGTAACTCTATCTTCTAATGTAACTTTATGGCGTTTGACATAACGTGTCAGTCATCATTCTTCAAAAAAAAATTGAAGGTTTTAGTTAGGTAGGGTAGGGTGGGTAGGTAGGGTAGGTAGGGTAGGGTAGGGTAGGTAGGTGGGTAGGGTAGGGTAGGGTAGAATAGGGTAGGGTAGGTAGGTAGGGTAGGGTAGGTAGGTAGGGTAGGGTAGGTAGGTAGGGTAGGGTAGATAGGTAGGTAGGGTAGGATAGGGTAAGGTAGGGTAGGGTAGGTAGGTAGTTTCCTTTGCGCGTAGAAAAACTGCCACAGTCAAATAGCTTTTGACAGAACGAAGTCTGTCGGGTCAGCTAGTAATATTAATAAGAGAAAATGTCTTTTTAACCTCACAAATTCGGAAAGATTATGTTTAGGTATCATTCGAAATCTGAGTGCAAAACTGCAGTTATACCATTCCCCTCTTTCTTCACTGAAAACAGTGAACAAAAAGCACTTATAATCACTATTTTAGTGTTTGAATTTAGAACACACCAACATATTCGACCTCCATCTCAATGCTATACAACCTCCTTGCGAAAAATAGGTACTAGGCACGGTTGATGCGATTGACTGCTGCGCTGCGTGTCGCGGGTTCGATTCCCGCACGGAACCAATATTTGTATGACCTACAAGTAGTTGTTCCGGGTCTGGCTGGTTTTGTGTGTGACTTTAAATGTTTGTAAATACACCCACAATACTCGTACAGGAGAAATTTCTAGTGTGGGGCAAAGCTTAAAAAAAACTCCTTGTGCACTCCACGCCCTTCAACGTCCAAAGATGCCCCAGAGTTTCCTCCAGCAGAAAGTTCTGACCATCGACAGGAAATAAATATCGCTTTACAGGTTGACCATCATAATAATAATAACAAGAAAATGACTCCAAATTGTTCCAATTTTAATGAACATTTTAATTAATTTAACCTTCCATTTTTCTTCATTATATGTCTATTTTCGCTTAAATCTTTCTTTTTCTCGTAGTCATGGTATAAAGTATAGTATGCAACACTTGAATAAAACGGGTTAACGGTAAAATTTATATCGAGGGCCATGAAGCACTCACGTCGCTCGGGATTCTAACACTTGAATCACTCGCTACGCTCGTGATTCAATCATCATGAATCACTCCCTACAGTCGTAATTCAGTCGTTAGAATGCTTCACTTGCTCGTGATTCATCTATGGCCCTCGCTTTAAATCCGTCCTTTATTCACTAATTGCATAATATACTATTCTTGCACGCCAGCAGTTACTTTATTCATAGCCAACGAAAAAGAGTTTCTTCTTCATCGTTTATGTACAGTCGCCAGCACATGGCTACACGAAACTGTCTTTCTCCAAACGATTTTATACTTTAAAATGTTGATGGTTAAGTTCGAAATCGAATGAGAAAACCTGACAGTTTGTGGTACACACTTATCTTTCAAAATGGAAGTAGGTATACCTATTATCCTAAAGAAATACAGACTTGCACGTGAAAGTTACAAATTTCTTAATTTGTTTGTTGTTTGTGTGCAAATTCTAGCCTGCATACCAAATTTCAGCTTTCTAATACTTCGGGAAGTACCCTAGAAGTTTTATTTTATACACAGACCTGCTCCCCCTTCATAAGGTTTGGAGGATGAAATGAAACTCACCGATATCTTATTTTTTTGGTTGATTGTGTACACATCCTAGTCTGCATGCATATAAAATTTCAGGTTTGTAGGACTTCGGGAGGAGCCTGCGAGGTTTTGAGGAGTGAGTGAGTGAGTCAGTCAGTGACGAAATCGACGTGTTTTAGGTATAAATAAAATCAAAAGCTTAACAGCTAGACAAATGAAACTTAGTGTGAAATCAGTCTGCATACTACATCTTATCCTGAGAATTAGAGATTTCTAGCATTATAAGCATATTAAATAAATCGCTCTCTTCACGTTCTGTTCCCCAGATCTGGAAGTCTGCCTTTATAACTCCGGTGCGTAAAAAAGGGCACAAAAACGAAATAGTTAATTACAAACCGATTTCCAAATTGTGCATATTGGCTAAAGTTTTTGAGAGGCTTGTCTGCGACCAAGTTTACGCAGCGCTGAGTCAGTCTTTTAGCCCTTCTCAACACGGATTTCTTAAGGGTCGTTCAACTGCGTCTAACCTGGCTTTGCTTAATGATTTTCTAACGGACAGAATGGACAATGGAGCACAGGTCGACGTCGTTTACACGGATTACAGTAAGGCTTTTGATAGAATTGACCACAGTATTCTTATAACAAAGCTTTTTAATAATGGTATCAGAAGAGACCTACTTCTTGGTTTACTTCGTACCTTGAGAACAGATCTCAAGCTGTTGTTATCAGTAACTACATGTCAAGCTGGGTTTCAGCTCCTAGTGGTGTTCCTCAAGGTTCCTTGATGGGTCCGTTACTTTTTATCATCTACGTGAGCGACATCGACCTGTGTTTCCACAACTTTGTTTCGCTGATGATATGAAGATATTCTCTGCAATATCATCAGATGATGACATGAATGCTCTCCAATCTGACCTGGCACGATTGGATGATTACTGCTTAATTAACAAACTAGATTTGAATCTTGTTAAATGTTCAGTAGTCTCCTTTAGCAGAAAACGCGTCCCTCTCCCTACAACTTATAAACTTAAAGGGTAGCTGTTACAAAGGTGTGACGGTGTACGCGACCTAGGCGTTTTCCATGACTCCAAACTTTTATTTTTAATGTGCACATAGAGCAAATAGTGGCCAAAGCTTCGAAGTCACTGGGTTTTGTTATGAGACTCGCAGGATGTTTCAAGAAGGCCAAAACCCTTAAAACTCTTTATTGCTCTTTTGTGAGAAGTCATCTTGAATATGCGTCCCAAATTTGGAATCCGTGTTATGGCAAATACATTGATCGTATTGAAAATATACAAAAAAGGTTTGTTCGTTTTCTCTGTTTTCGGCTGCGTATACCATACCATTCTGATAATTATATTAATATTTGCAAGAAATTTCATTTACAGCCACTTATTAATCGTCGTAGACTAGCAGATTGCACATTTCTTTTAAAAAATATTTCCAACGAGATTGACTGTCCTGATCTTTTGCATAAACTTCGCTTCAATGTCCCCCAGAGATCAGTTAGATTTAATCCACCTATCTCTATTCCTTTTTCCTCTTCTAACTATAGGCAAAACTCATACATGGTGCGAGCGAGTAAGGACTTTAATATTCTTTGTAAAGAATTCTCATTTGACTCATTTACCACCAAAACCTATTCTGCGCGCACTCAGCTGAACGCTGACTTCTTTAGAAGTGCATAGTGCTTATTGTACCTTAAATATATTGTTAATCTTTTCTATCGTGCTTGTTAGTGATCCTAAGATCCTAAGATTTCTACTGCTTTTTCTGTTTTTACCCGTGAGAACCTGTAATTTGCTCTATGTTTCATATTAAATTGTTATCCATCTGTTACAGCTGTTGGTTCTCCTATAAATAAATAAATAAATAAATAAATTATCCAGACCGAACCTATGAGGGTTTGAAAATACGACGAAACGCTTCGAGAAAAGGTAGGTAGTGCCATGCTTTTTGTTTTTGGTTCGGCTTGGCGGGGCCGGGGCAGGGGGTACTAACGTGCCCCCAGGTAGTATTAATTTGCACTGACAGGAACACTACGGTCACAACATGACATGCATTGGACCGGTACAAATAGCTGTCCTATCGCATATCGCTTAGAACTATTTCTTTCAGACAACCGTCAGGCCATCCGTCAGGAACTTTACTGCTGCTGCATATCGTCTTCACAACCGTTACACCATCCTTTGGAAGTTATGAGCAGGTCTTCCTGAATGATACCAGAGTAACTGCTAGAGGCTTACCTTGCTGACACAGTGCGCCAAGCGCGAAGGTGACGGTCTCGGGCAGCGTGAACTGCTCCAACTCGATGCCCGGCCGGGTCCTCTCGCGCACCTTCCTCAGGGCCACTAGCAGCAGCGCGGCCGCCGCGGCCACGCCGCCGCTGGCCGCCCACACGCCGCCGCTGAATGGCGCCAGGAACACGTTAGACACAGCCGAGCGGGACGGCTGCCGGAAGATGAATGCACTCCTGGAAACGATATACCTATTTTAGCGTAATAACGTCCCACGGTCCCACTGCAGAGCAATGGCCTTGTTTCCTTTCCACTTATCGCTGTCTTGTCACTATCTGAAGCCAGTCTGTTTGATAGGAGTCCGCTAAGAATCTTCCCGCAGTTCCCGCCATCTCATTCGTGTAGCCTATTGCCTACCAAGTGCCACCTGCTCCTCTGAACGAGTTAGGTAACTGCTGTTGGTCCGTTGCCCATTTCATTCCCTTCATGTATCGTTAAGTTTTCCCCGCAGTGGTTTTATAATTAATTCCGATGACTTAATTTTTTTTTTTCTCTCATATGATATAATTAAGAGGGCCCTTCCCTGTCCGTCTATCGGCAACGCGAGCATGATTGAAAAGCTTGTTGTTTCATCCAGCGCAATGTTAATGCTGTTTCATCCAGCGCAATGTTAATGCTAACAGGCAAGTGAGAACGCAATAACATTAAACGAAAAATGGTGTGCGGAAATTTGACAAAACTTGTTCTAGGAAATACGTGTTTTTGAGAAAACCTTAAAAGATTGTGAAATAAATGTCTGTCATTTAGAACCTCCATTACCTACATGTGCAATGTTTCTATCGAGATACCTATTTTATTTATTTTTACAATTTATGAGTACATTATGAATGGCCAAAGTTCAGGTAAAATGTGTACAAAAAGCAGATTTTAGGAGGCTTATACTGAATTTGTTTCTCCAAATTTAGATTTTTACTTTCATAGAAACATATATAGTGCACATGATACCAATTAGTTCAAAATTTTCATTGAAAGATGTGTTCCAACGCCATGATCACGCACGAGCGTTTGTATGAAGAGTTTGACGGGTTGGCCGCTCTTAACACTAACGGTCTAGTTTGGTGCTCCGTGGCAAATTATATATTACTAGCTTTTGCCCGCGGCTTCGCCCGCGTGGATGTCGGTTATCGCGTAAAAAAGTAGCCTAAGTCCTTCTCCATATCCTAGGCTATATCTCTGCCAAATTTCATGATGATCGGTTCAGCGGTTTAGGCGTGAAAACGTAACATACAGACAGACAGACAGACAGACAGACAGACAGACAGACAGATAGACAGACAGACAGAGTTACTTTCACATTTATAATATTAGTATGGATAACCTAGCTGTAGGTAGTATTTTAAGCTACTCATGTTGTCTCAACATGCTAACCTGCTACTGCATTACCTGTGCCATGACATAACATTTTCTATTTCTAATTAAGCTCCTTATTAAATGCTCATTTTCAGCATTTAATAAGGAGCTTAATTAGAAACAGAAATTAGAAATTTCCTGTTATTTTGCTTCACAATCTTTTTTATTTTATTATGATTTATGGGCCAAAGGGGTATCGGGGCAA
Organism: Dryobota labecula; assembly: GCA_947523025.1. Classification (NCBI taxonomy): domain Eukaryota; kingdom Metazoa; phylum Arthropoda; class Insecta; order Lepidoptera; family Noctuidae; genus Dryobota; species Dryobota labecula. The sequence goes on from OX383286.1 coordinate 28,059,530, forward strand.
AATATCGGGGAAATGCGTTAGGTACTAGGTAAGTATATAGTTCAGACTACCTGCTGCCCTCGGCTTCACCCGCGTGGCCTTTTTATAAAATAAAGGCCTAACTCACGTTATTCCTTATAAAATCAGGTATCTGCCAGTGAAAGTCCCGTCAAAATCGGTCCAGCCGTTTTGGAGATTAGCCGAAACAAACAGAGAGAGACAATTTTTTTTAAATTGTTTTTATGTCCCTTATATATTTACTTTCATATGAATTTAGTAAAAACGGCATATCGGACCACGCACAATGAAGGGTTCCGTAGTTGGGATGAAATTATCCCAAGAACAAAGTTAACATTGTAGTTTAAACATGTTCTCTCATACATTTCAACTACAAATTTAAGTTGGTCGACTATTACTCGTTAACTTGTAAAGCCTACTTAGCTGTGTGGTTTTCCTTTTAACTTCTTATTATACAACTGACGTAATTTTTTTCACAAATCCTAAAACAACCATTTAGCTGGCAGTGGGGAGGGTACTAGACTAAAAAAAAACTGAAAAACAACCGACTTCCAAAAAATAATAATGTAATAATAATAATAATAAAATGGCAACACCGTGTGAACAAAACGTCTCATTTTCCTAAATTTTAATAGTGATATTAATTTTGACGCATTTCTACCAGATTTTCTCAACATAATCGAAACCTGAAACCGGAAAACCACTGAAAATTAAAGAAAGAGACCATAATTCACCACAATGCAATAGAATTTAATTAAAAACTGCCGAATCGGAGGTGACATGACAGATGTCACCTCCGATAAAACTACAATGAACAAGGAAAATAGGAAAATAATATGTTGACAAGATCAGCCGCACGTCAAGCACGCCCACCACCTCCGGACTCTTCGCTCAGCTCCGCCTCGCCGCCGCCGGTACCCAGCCTCACTGTGAGCGCTGTGACGATACCGGCCGCGGTAGTTGCGTCGAGCTCGAGCGACGAGTATTTCTCTCCGCCCACGACGCCACCACCTGCTCGTCGACGGGGAGGACGCCGGCCGCCGGACGGTTTAGGACCTCGAGGCCCACCGGCCTCTGATAGGGTCCCAGCTCCCGGCGGAAGTGTGCAGCGCATGAGATGGACACGAGCCATCAATGAAAATGTCATGCGCGCATACTATGGGGCTACAGAGGGGGGGAAACAATCTGACCGCGTACCGTGTTCGGATGCTGTCTCTTTTTCAGGTGCTTGAGCCAGCTGTCAACGTCACGACACAACGACTATCGGATCAGGTGCGGGTCATCCAACGTAATCATATGTTGGATGACACTGTACTTGATCGCCTGCGAAGTGAAATGCAGAGTAGCCATGTCATGGCCCCCCCGTCACAGATTGTTGTAGTACCATCACAATTCAACATAAACCAAGCTGATGAGGGGAGTGATGACAGGGCTACAAACGTAAGTACCCAGTGCAATGAGGAATTGAGGAGTGCTTTGGAGGGTGCGATTCGAGAATATCGGTTCATGTCGCCCGAACTTAGACCACGCTTACCTCGTTTGCCCATGCATAACAAAAATAGGGAGCTGGTGGCGGTCCTGGATTCGCAGTTGTCAAATTATTTTGATGACTGCGAAAACCTCACCGATGCTCATTCGATTCTGTACTGCGCGGCTGTAGCAGCATGTCGTGTAGCTCACGTCAAATTTACTAATGACTCCAGAGCTACACGACCAAAACCAGCTGTACCAGCTTGGCAGTGCAGAATTGAACGACGTATTGGTGGGGCCAGAGCGCTCATCGGCAAACTAATCTGCTTCAGGGAGGGCAATACTCGTCCTAGAGTGATGCGCTTTGTGAGGCGGGCGTTCTTAGGGACTGATATCAGTCCTCAGGACTATATATCCCGTGTCACAGAGCGCATCGACTTCCTGAAGCAGAAAGTGTATGCATGGGCGAACCGTATTCGTAGGTATAAGCGTCGGGTGGACCGATACACTCAGAATCGCACCTTCCAGAGCGATGAAAGGTGGGTCTATAGGGATTGGGAGCGACCCGACCAAGGTGTGACTGACATGTGCCTACCTGATGATGATGTCATGATTTCTTTCTGGCGCAATATCTGGTCGGTGCCTGTCAGTCACACCGAAGGTGATTGGACTCGGGAAGTTGAGCGAGCGTGCGATCCAATACCAGAAATGGGGGCTATTACCATCTGCCCCCAAGATGTAGCTCGTGCAGTCCGTCCGTTGCCTAACTGGAAGTCTCCAGGGCCGGACGGACTGCACAACTTTTGGATCAAATGGTTACAGAGTTCGCACGCTTGCTTGGCGGCTCAGTACCAGACTGCTATGCAGTCCGGTTCGCTGCCCCATTTTCTAACAACAGGAGTTACCCACCTGCTCCATAAATCAGGTAGCACCGCGGAACCCAAAAATTATAGGCCGATCACGTGTTTACCGACGGTCTATAAAGTTCTTTCATCCATTTTGAGAGCTAAAATTAACCAACATGTAGACACCAACTCCATCATGTCTGCTTCTCAAGGTGGATGTAAGAACGGGTCCCGTGGTACTAAGGAGCTACTCCTCATTGATATGGCCATTAGCCAACAGGTTCGTCGTTCCCGAAAGGATCTGTCGACATGTTGGATAGATTATAAGAAGGCCTATGACTCGGTGCCACATACATGGCTCATGAGGGTGCTGGAATTGTATAAAGTAGATGCAACTCTGCGCACCTTCCTGATGTCATGTATGGGGCAATGGAGGACGGTCCTTCGCTATCCAGGATGTCGAAATATCCAGAGGAATAGCGAACCGATACGGATTGAGCGAGGCATATTTCAGGGCGATAGTTTGAGTCCACTTTGGTTCTGCTTAGCCTTGAATCCTCTAAGCACACTGCTGGAGGATTCAGGTCTAGGCTATCGGCTGAGGAGAGGTGGTCAGGTTATATCTCACCTCCTCTACATGGATGACCTAAAACTCTTTGCCCCCAACAATTTGCAACTGATGGAGCTACTGAAAGTAACTGAAACTTTCAGTAGCGCCATCAGGATGGAATTTGGTGTGGACAAATGTGCGGTCATACATGTAAAGCGAGGAAAGATTGTGGAATCCGTGGGAACCCAACTCTCGGATTCCATAAACCTTAGAGCCCTCTCCGCATCCGAAACCTATAAGTATTTGGGTATGTCGGAAGCGTTGGGCATCAATGTTACTGACATGAAGCAATCGTTGAAGGAACGCTTCTTTGGCCGCCTGAAAAAAGTATTTAATAGTCTTCTATCAGGCGGAAACAAGGTGCGCGCCTTCAACGGTTGGGTCATGCCGGTTTTGATGTACTCTTTCGGCATACTCAAATGGACTCAGACCGAACTGGACGCCCTGGATAGAAGGGTTCGTACACTGCTGACTGCATATCGAATGCATCACCCACGGTCATCGGTAATGAGACTGTATATCCCGCGAAAGTGTGGAGGTCGAGGCTTTTTAAATGTTAAGACACTCCACAATCGCGAGATATGCAGTCTCAGGGAATATTTCCGAAAAGCCGACGTGGGGATGCATCGAGATGTAGTCGCGGTGGACAAGGGCTTCACCCCGCTCTCCTTGGCTAAAGAGAACTGGCGCAAGCCTGTAGTGCTTGACACTAACGATCGCAAGGAGGTATGGCAGAGTAAGGAGCTTCACGGACGCTTTTTCCGGGCCCTACATGGACCCGATGTAGATTTGCTAGCGTCCGTAGCCTGGCTGCGTTTCGGTGACCTCTTTGGGGAAACCGAAGGTTTTGTCTGTGCAATTATGGACGAAGTTATCATGACGAACAATTACCGGAGATTTATTGTGAAAGATGGCACGGTTGACATCTGTCGGGCATGCCACCGTCCGGGAGAATCAATCCGACACATTATCTCCGGTTGTCCTCGTCTAGCTAACGAAGAATACTTGCATAGACACAACCTTGTAGCCAGGATTATCCATCAGCAAATTGCTCTGAAATACAACCTAGTGGAATCGGAAGTGCCGTACTACAGGTATGTGCCCGACCCAGTTCTCAAAAATGGACATATCACATTGTACTGGGATCGATCCATCATCACTGACAGGACTATTGTTGCCAATAAGCCTGATATAGTGGTGGTGGATCGAACAGAGCGGCGCGCAATGATCATTGACATAACAGTTCCACATGACGAGAACCTCGTGAAAGCCGAGAAAGATAAACAAATCAAGTATCTTGACTTGGCTCGCGAGGTTGTCGACATGTGGGATGTGGACTCAGCGATCATTGTGCCGATAGTCGTATCAGCCAATGGCTTAATTGCCAAGAGCCTCGACCAACATCTAAGGAGGCTCTCGTTGGGCAGCTGGATCAAGGGCTTGATTCAGAAAGCGGTACTTCTGGACACGGCTCGCATTGTTAGGAGGTTCCTCTCTCTGGAGTCCTGACCGCCGGTAGCTTGGACCCTGTTCCTGATACCGGTGGGCTACTATTTTTTATATTTTTAAATGTTGTTATATTTTTGTATTCTAATATTTAAAAATATAATTTATATGTATTAATTCGAATAAAGGAAATAATAATAAAAAATGGCAACACTGTGTCAACAGAACGTCTCATTTTCCTAAATTTTAATAGTGATATTAATTTTGACGCATTTCTACCAGATTTTTTTCAACATAATCGAATCCAGAAACCGGAAAACCAATGGAAATTAAAGGAAGAGACCATAATTCACCACAATGCAATAGAATTTAATTAAAAACTGCCGAATCGGAGGTGACATGACAGATGTCACCTCCGATAAAACTACAATGAACATGGAAAATAGAAAAATAAAGATCTTAATATGTTGACAAGATCAGCCGCACGTCAAGCACGCCCACCACCTCCGGACTCTTCGCTCAGCTCCGCCTCGCCGCCGCCGGTACCCAGCCCCACTGTGAGCGCTGTGACGACACCGGCCGCGGTAGTTGCGTCGAGCTCGAGCGACGAGTATTTCTCCCCGCCCACGACGCCACCGCTCGTCGACGGGGAGGACGCCGGCCGCCGGATGGTTTAGGACCTCGAGGCCCACCGGCCTCTGATAGGGTCCCAGCTCCCGGCGGAAGTGTGCAGCGCATGAGATGGACACGATCCATTAATGAAAACGTCATGCGCTCATACTATGGGGCTACAGAGGGGGGAAACTATCTGACCGCGTACCGTGTTCGGATACTGTCTCTTTTTCAGGTGCTTGAGCCAGCTGTCAACGTTTCGACACAACGACTGTTGGATCAGGTGCGGGTCATCCAACGTAATCATATGTAGGATGACACTGTACTTGATCGCCTGCGAAGTGAAATGCAGAGTAGCCATGTCATGGCCCCCCCGTCACAGATTGTTGTAGTACCACCACAATTCAACATAAACCAAGCTGATGAGGGGAGTGATGACAGGGCTACAAACGTAAGTACCCAGTGCAATGAGGAATTGAGGAGTGCTTTAGAGGGTGCGATTCGAGAATATCGGTTCATGTCGCCCGAACTTAGACCACGCTTACCTCGTTTGCCCATGCATAACAAAAATAGGGCGCTGGTGGCGGTCCTGGATTCGCAGTTGTCAAATTATTTTGATGACTGCGAAAACCTCACCGATGCTCATTCGATTCTGTACTGCGCGGCTGTAGCGGCATGTCGTGTAGCTCACGTCAAATTTACAAATGACTCCAGAGCTACACGACCAAAACCAGCTGTACCAGCTTGGCAGTGCAGAATTGAACGACGTATTGGAGGGGCCAGAGCGCTCATCGGCAAACTAATCTGCTTCAGGGAGGGCAATACTCGCCCTAGAGTGATGCGCTTTGTGAGGCGGGCGTTCTTAGGGACTGATATCAGTCCTCAGGACTATATATCCCGTGTCACAGAGCGCATCGTCTTCCTGAAGCAGAAAGTGTATGCATGGGCGAATCGTATTCGTAGATATAAGCGTCGGGTGGACCGATACACTCAGAATCGCACCTTCCAGAGCGATGAAAGGTGGGTCTATAGAGATTGGGAGCGACCCGACCAAGGTGTGACTGACACGTGCCTACCGGATGATGATGCCATGATTTCTTTCTGGCGCAATATCTGGTCGGTGCCTGTCAGTCACACCGAAGGTGATTGGACTCGGGAAGTTGAGCAAGCGTGCGATCCAATACTAGAAATGGGGGCTATTACCATCTGCCCCCAAGATGTAGCTCGTGCAGTCCGTCCGTTGCCTAACTGGAAGTCTCCAGGGCCGGACGGACTGCACAACTTTTGGATCAAATGGTTACAGCGTTCGCACGCTTGCTTGGCGGCTCAGTACCAGACTGCTTTGGAGTCCGGTTCGCTGCCCCAGATTCTAACAACAGGAGTTACCCACCTGCTCCATAAATCAGGTAGCACCGCGGAACCCAAAAATTATAGGCCGATCACGTGTTTACCGACGGTCTATAAAGTTCTTTCATCCATTTTGAGAGCTAAAATTAACCAACATGTAGACACCAACTCCATCATGTCTGCTTCTCAAGGTGGATGTAAGAACGGGTCCCGTGGTACTAAGGAGCTACTCCTCATTGATATGGCCATTAGCCAACAGGTTCGTCGTTCCCGAAAGGATCTGTCGACATGTTAGATAGATTATAAGAAGGCCTAAGACTCGGTGCCACATACATGGCTCATGAGGGTGCTGGAATTTTATAAAGGAGATGCAACTCTGCGCACCTTCCTGATGTCATGTATGGGGCAATGGAGGACGGTCCTTCGCTATCCAGGATGTCGAAATATCCAGAGGAATAGCGAACCGATAAGGATTGAGCGAGGCATATTTCAGGGCGATAGATTGAGTCCACTTTGGTTCTGCTTAGCCTTGAATCCTCTAAGCACACTGCTGGAGGATTCAGGTCTAGGCTTTCGGCTGAGGAGAGGTGGTCAGGTTATATCTCACCTCCTCTACATGGATGACCTAAAACTCTTTGCCCCCAACAATTTGCAACTGATGGAGCTACTGAAAGTAACTGAAACTTTCAGTAGCGCCATCAGGATGGAATTTGGTGTGGACAAATGTGCGGTCATACATGTAAAGCGAGGAAAGATTGTGGAATCCGTGGGAACCCAACTCTCGGATTCCATAAACCTTAGAGCCCTCTCCGCATCCGAAACCTATAAGTATTTGGGTATGTCGGAAGCGTTGGGCATCAATGTTACTGACATGAAGCAATCGTTGAAGGAACGCTTCTTTGGCCGCCTGAAAAAAGTATTTAATAGTCTTCTATCAGGCGGAAACAAGGTGCGCGCCTCCAACGGTTGGGTCATGCCGGTTTTGATGTACTCTTTCGGCATACTCAAATGGACTCAGACCGAACTGGACGCCCTGGATAGAAGGGTCCGTACGCTGCTGACTGCATATCGAATGCATCACCCACGGTCATCGGTAATGAGACTGTATATCCCGCGAAAGTGTGGAGGCCGAGGCTTTTTAAATGTTAAGACACTCCACAGTCGCGAGATATGCAGTCTCAGGGAATATTTCCTAAAAGCCGACGTGGGGATGCATCGAGATGTGGTCGCGGTGGACTCACCCCGCTCTCCTTGGCTAAAGAGAACTGACGCAAGCCTGTAGTGCTTGACACTACAGGCCCTTCGGGAAAAATTTAAAGAAATAGATATTCTGACTGTAGCCTCTCAATATATATTTGAAAATCTATTGTATGTACACAAAAATATATCAAATTTTAAGAAAATGTCCGATATTCATAGTCTAAATACCAGAAATAAACACAATCTTGCTGTACATCGCACTCACCTCCACAGAGTAGGCAACTCATTCATGGGTCAATGTATACGCTTTTACAACAAACTTCCCATTGAAATCCGAAACTTACCCATTAAACGATTTAAAAGGTGTATTAAAACCAAACTTTGCAAAAAAGGGTACTCTAAAATTTCTGATTATTTAGAAGACAAAAAAGCTTGGGATTGAACTGTTCGCTCTGCTTAAAGCCTCTTGATTAAACCGTAAAACTTGACATTTTAATAATTATACAACGTTTTATATACATACCTAATTATTGACATTATTAAATATTATATACAAAATGATATGAATATTTACTTTGAAAAGTATTACATATATTACTTTAATTATTGTGAATGTGAGCACTATGTGGGTCATTTGATTTCTTTAAGATTATCTCTTTTTCCTCTTTCTCAAGTAGTTTTAATGATGGTCTGGGATTTTGAGTACTTTATGCGGCCTACCCAAATGTCCTTTCTTTGGTATTGTAGCTTGGACCCTGTTCCCGATACCGGTGAGCTACTATTTTTTATATTTTTAAATGTTGTTATATTTTTGTATTCTAATATTTAAAAATATAATTTATATGTATTTATTCGAATAAAGGAAATAATAATAACTTTAATTTCGAAAGTCGTTGTTTTTGGTCCTATATTTTCGTTTTATGCCACTGACTTCCGAAATTAAAATTATACTTCGCTTTTTTATTTCTTTTTTATTAGTTTTACCTACACCACATCCATTCGCATACCACTACTTGCTAGGTAAACAACAGTGACAGAAAGTTTTATAACATCATCAACATCACCGAGTGGATTAAATAGTTATTATTGAAGCTAACTCAAAAACTACCCTAGAAAAGTTACTAAAATTTAACGGGACCACCGTGCAAGCTTCATCTACCAAATAAAAGAAATATAAAATCGGTTCATAAACAAATAAGTTAAGCCAGAACATAATATATAATAGGTACCTACTTATATATATAGTGTGTATCTATTCAAACACGAAATATTTTAAGAGATACACCTATATAGGTGGTAAAGAAGGCATGAAAATGATTTTTTTTAAATCTGAGTATATTATTTAAAAAAATTAAATAATTAAAAATTATTTGATATGATGATTAATTATCAAAATTCACCGCGCTCGTGCCGCCACCGTCACCGCTTCCGGGCGGGTCATTAATAGAATAAGTAAAATTTTGGAAAACTCCTTTGCAAAATGTCTCAAGCAATTAAATTATAACAATTATGTAAAAATATAAAACACAGATAACATTTTATTTTTCACTGTTATGGCTTTTTTACCACCTTTATATTAAAATATTTCGTGTATGAATAGATACACCTTATATAGACGAATTGAAAACCTCCTCCTTTTTTGAATTCGGTTAAAAATCATTTATAGCCAGAGGGCTTTGAGGGTTTTATTACGGAGTTCCGGTGCGTAACTTCCGGCTTTTCATCAGATCAGTTTGATGGCACCACTTTGATCAAAACCATTTATTTAAATTTGCTTCGTCATAGTTGCTTAACTATCTTAATCGAAATACTTTATCGCTACCCGTGAAATACGTATCATTGACGAGTTCCGGTGGCCATCTGTGGTGTTCTTCATCAGTTCCACTTCACCAAATGATACTTTCTGAATGCAAATGCCTGCTGCGCTGCGTGTCGCGAGCTCGATTCCCGCACGAAAAAAATATTTGTATGACCTACAAGTAGTCGTTACAGGTCTGGCTGTTAGTGTCCCTAGTAGCAATTGCCGTTGGCTTCCATACGCCAACAGTTGGGAAGGTATTGGCAGACGGTTAGTTATTCCGCCAACCTAAACTTAAAATAGGCCCATTGTTATAAACAAGCACTATTTGCCCAACAGATAGCCAACGACGGGCCTGCTGTTACTATTCCTACTGTTGGGTGATTTTTATAGGTATTTAAGTTATGATGACAATATTGGGCCAACTAACGCGGGCCTGCTGCTTCTATTCCTACTGTTGGGAGATTTTTGTAGGGAAATAAGTTATGATGACAACATTGGGCCAACTAACGCGGGCCTGCTGCTTCTATTCCTACGGTTGGGAGATTTTTGTAGGGATTTAAACCAACTTTAAAACCCTTCAATGGGCCAATTACTGCTACTCCAACGGGGTGATAGCGGGGTGCGCGGGGAGCGGGCGGCGGCACGCGTCGCTCGGTCCGCCCGCCATTTTCTTCGCATCAACAAAGATGCGAAGAAAAATAAATGCCTGCCAGCCTGATATCAGCCTGTTTAGTTTAGTTAGTTAACCTTTAGTGTTTGTGAAAGTGCTAAATGTATAAAGTTGTGGAGTTTTACGACGATGATGGTTACGGTAGGGAACTCGGTATGGTGCGTGAAGAATGGATGACGCCACGGAAGACTCATTGCATGTGTGTTACAAAACGTGTTAAAATCATCGCTGCACATGAACCTTATCGGCTTCAAAATAAAGTTGGTTTTTCAAAACAAATCGCTAAAACAGTCTTATTTTGAAGCCGATAAGGTTCATGTCCAGCGACGCGCGTACGGCCGGCGCTGGCGAGACGCGTCGCTCTGAAACCAGCCATAGAACCAACCAACATACAACTGCTTGCCTAAATGTATTTTGTGTCGTTGGGCCTACCCATAATACGTTTTCGTCGGGCCTTCGTAGGGCAATATACGTTGGCCCCATCGCAAATTGGGCCTTCGTAGGCAAATCCACGTAGGCCATCAGTTGTGGGCCCAACCCGCAAACTGCCCGCCAATTGTATGCATTTGCCAACTAACCAGAGGTAAGTGCCCAACTAAATGCCAACAAAAAATGCTACTAGGGGTATGTGAGTTTAAATGTTTGTAAACGCACCCACAATACAGGAAAAATTCCTAGTGTGGCGCAACGTTTAAAATAGTTCATAATAAATTGTCAGAGAAATCGGTGGACATACATAAAATAAAGCATAACTCCTTTATCGAAGTCGGTTAATTTGCATTTAAAGCTTACCTAATATTGCGCAAACGGATCGCCGAATCGAAAAATCGTTTTTACAAACCTGCAACATTTTTGAACGGCCTATCAAACGATACCCCACCCATGGAAAAGACGAGAAAAAAAATATCAACCCAACTTTACGTGGATAGGTAGATATAGGTAGGATTACCACTTTGTCGGCGTGATTAATCGTATACCCATACCAAATTACAGCTTTCTAGTACTAAGAATCTCTGAGCTAAGCCGCGGACAGACAGACAGACGGATATGGCGAAACTTTGGTTCCTTGTTGACTAGGAACCCTAAAAAGCTGTTATGATCAATAAAATAAGTGAATGCATTAACACTTTCAATGCCAAAAACCCAGCATATGGGTCTAAAAATAATTCTATCGCGTGCCCAAAACCCGCATCCGAGTCGTCGCTGTAGGTAGCTATTGATGACTTCTGTACATGACGCGTCGTGGGCATACAGCGACGACTCGGATGCGGGTTTTGGGCACGCGATAGAATTATTTTTAGACCCATATGCTGGGTTTTCGGCATTGAAAGTGTTAAAGAAGACCTCCTACGTGACGCACTCTCATCTACCTACTTAGTATACGTGACACACTCAGTGGCCAACAACTCCAAGCCTTCTGCTCAATCATCTATTAGTTACGCTAGTGCATAATAGCCACAAACTACCGCTGCGCTGAGGTTTTGTGTTCCAAACATTCTTTGTCGTTATTAAAATAGGTATGCTTCGACAGAAATAGACACGGGCTTCGTCCAAATACCGTCGTACCAAGAGCGCCCCGCACCGCGCTGCAGTTAACTTGTATGGCACCACCGCAGATGTAACGAGTAGGTAACTAAACTGATTTTATTTCACTCAGAGATGAGTTTGTTTTATAAACAGAGGTTAATTGCATGCAAATTGCGTTCATTAGTTATTCAAAATATACGTGACAACAGAATGGAAGCATGATAATACGTTTTTAAACTATATTCACGTATTTAAGGCTATCGATCAATCATGGACTTGCAACACAAAACCTCGGCGGTCCTTCGTTCACGATTGTACGTTGAGTCATAAAGTGTATCAATTGAATATAATCTGTTGTATCTACCACGTACCGATTATAACAACACGAATGTTTATTTATTCATAGAAATTATCCTATCCGGAAACTTTCACATAGTATCACAACATTGTCATTCCAAAATCTAGCGATATGGGGAAGGAAGAATAAATATTTGAAAAAAATTAAGTAGGTACCTACCTAATTTTAGTAAGTTATTGAATATTTATGAAAGACGGTAGGCGACAGGAAGGTAAGAGGCCCTGCACTCCCTGCAGGCAAAGGCGTACTAGCAAATAAATCAAAACTTGCCGTTGACCTCGTATCATGAAATTTGGCAAGAAGCAAGGTCTCACAGCAAAAGTCCGAAAATCGTTAATTTGTAGTGTTATGATCTATCTCATAATAAAATATTATTTTGCTATTGCAAACTTACATTTGCAGTTGGAGAATTGTGACCGTTACCGTTATCTATATATGGGAGGACATGTTTTTCAGTTGGATTTTGATAAAAAACATCCCAACTACGGAATCCTTCATTGTGCGTGGTCCGACACGCACTGAGCCGGTTTTTAGGGTTCTCTAGTCAACAAGAGACCCTTATAGTTTCGCCATGTTCGTCTGTCTGTCTGTCCTCGGCTTACCTGAGAGACTTTTAGTACTAGAAAGCTGTAATTTGGCATGGCTGTATAGGTATGTACCTACATATTATTAATCACGCCGACAAAGTGGTAAAATAAAGTTTGCGTAAGCATAGCATAGTTAGCCGATAATGTTCCCACTGCGGGGCACAGGCCCCCTCTCGGTGAGAGGGAGCGGGCCGTGATTCAGCACGCGAGCCCTGTGAGTGTGCAGCTTGGATGTCACGCCGGTTTCTTCGCTGTCTTGAGAGCAGTGGTAATGAAATCATTTATACAAAGTGTAAGTGTACCTACTGTGTACGTGTTTATTAGGTGTTGTGAGTCATGTAAATAAAACAACTGTTTTCAGCGAGCGCTAGTACATAACTAATTGTATAATTATTTATTTCACTTTTATAATATTTGACCTAGATCAAACGATTGTTGACGATGCACCACATTATTTCCCCCTTAAAAAAAAAAAACTTTTACACTCTTAAATTTAGTAAGTACACCTACATAACAATAAAATTGTTAACTGTAAAATTAAATATATTTAGCGGTAGAATGCTCCAAATTTGTCATTATTATACATTAAAAAAATATATTAAAAAACTTTACACTATGCCTACGTTAATTTCTTCTTTTCTTCTGCTGATCTGGCTGTATTGCAAATCGTACCACCGGACGTATGACGCGGCCTGAACGTGTTGTGTTCGGCGCGGTCTTATTATTTTCCGCTGGCTCAACATTCTTGTGGTCGTTTACTTGGTTACTGCTACTTTCCATGTGTGTTAAAGGTTCGTTAACGTTTTCATCACTTAAAATGTACGCTGGTTTTAATCTGACCACTGTTACTATTGATGTTTTCCTCGGCATTTGAATTTTGAAATGTTTTTCTTCTAACACTTTATAGGGGCCTTCGTAGGACGGGGTCAGTGGTTTCTTCACAGCATCTGTTCTGACGTATACATATTCGCAGCTTTTCATGTCTGGGTGAATAAATGGTTTGTGACTTGTGGCGTGGTGCTTGTTATTAAACGGGCTTAGCTTTGCCATTGTCCTCTGGAGAGTCTGTGCATGTTTCTGATGATGTATCTTGCGTTTTCGGAGTTGTGCCTGTGTGTCTTGCTTTTCTGGCATGCCTCACATGTTTTCGCCCAAGTACCAACGTCAGTATTAATGCGTGGCCAGAAGTAGTGCTCGGACACCATTTTTTTTTTTTGATTATCTTTTGCCGGGATGAGTTATGTTGTGCATAGTGTCGAATACTTGTTTTCGAAGTGACTTCGGCACATATGGTCGTAAATTAAATTTTGAATTTTCGCAAAGTAGTTGTCTCGTTCCTGTTAATTGCATACTTTTCCAGCTGAGGTTGTCTTTCTTTAACAGCTGAGTGAGTTTAATGTCATTGCGTTGCATATCTGCTAACTTTTTCCAATCCACAGGTGTCGGGCAATCTATCTGTTCGACTCGCGATAATGCATCGGCCACTGGGTTCATGTTACCGGATAGGTGACGAATGTCTGTTGTGAACTGTGCAATGAACTCAAGATGACGTAGTCGCCTTGGGGCTATTATTTTACTCGTGCAGTTTTGTTTGGTAGTGTAAGCGTGACATAATGGCTTATGATCGGTGTATACTATCAACTCTCGTCCCTCGACATAAGGTTGAAAATGCGTTACTGCCATGTATAATAAATTGCCAGCAATTCTCGATCATATGTGCTGTATCTTGATTGCGTTTCACTCAGTCCCTTTGAGAAGAAGGAAAGCGGCTTCCAGTTTCCGTTTTCATACTGTTGCAAAACGGCGCCTACGCACGTTTGAGACGCATCTGTCATGAGTGATAACGGGGAATGCGTTGTTGGTGAAGCCAATGTAACAGCGTCGCTAAGACTCAATTTACATTGTTCGAATGCTTCTAGTGCCTCTGGAGTCCATTGTATTGTAGTTTTGTCATTTTTCTTCGAGCCAATGAGATATTTGTTCAACCGAGCTTGATATTGTGCTGCTTGTGGTATGTTGTTCCGGTAAAAATTAATCATGCCTAAAAATCTTCGTAACTCTTGCACAGTTTTTGGTATTGGGTATTTGCTGATTGCTTTGACCTTGTCTGGAAGTGCTTTGAAACCGTCTTTTGTGATTTGATATCCGAGGAATTCTATTTGCGGTTTGCCCAGTACGCATTTGGCTTGATTTATTGCGATGCCATGTTCGTCTAACCGTTTGAACACTTCTTGTAAATGACGTCGGTGTTCGCTGATTGATGATGACGTCACTAATATATCGTCGATATATACGAATATAAAGTCGAGTCCCGCTAAGACTGTGTTCAGGAATCTGACAAAGGTTTGGCCTGCGTTACGTAGTCCGAACGGCATTCTTGGGAATTCGAATAGACCGAACGGGGTAATTAGTGCAGTTTTTTCTACATCTTGTACTGGAATTTGATTATATGCCCTTTTTAAATCAATCGTTGAGTAAATACTGGTTCCTGGTAATAGGTATGTGAAATCTAGTACTCTCGGAATCGGGTACCTATCCGGTACCGTGATTGCGTTCAGTCTCCTATAATCACCACATAGCCGTAACTCGCCGTTTTTCTTTGTCGTCACGTGCCTCAGGGCTTGCCCACGGGCTCTTAGACGGCCTGCATAACCCTGTCTCTAACATAAGTTCTATCTCTATCTTCACTCTTAAATATTTGTCCGCCGGCAAAGGTCTTGACTTGGAGTAAACAGGGTGCCCGTTGGTGATGATTTGATGCACTACGTCGTGCTTCGGTTGTGACTGAGCGTCAAGAGGTTTCAAAATGTTCGGGTACTGTTTTAAAATGTCTGCATAATCGTCGGTTAAATTCACGGTCCGAAGTGTTGGTGTGCTTGACTTCATTAACTTTACGTTTCTCTTAAGTCCAGTCGTACCATCTATCAAACGTTTATTCCGTATATCCACCAAAATGTTGTTTTTCTCTAGAAAATCGGCTCCCAGTATTGGTTGCGTAATGTCAGCCACGATGAAAGTCCAACGATACGGCCGTCTCATATTCAGATTCAACGTCAGCGTTTTGTCGCCATATGTTTTAATTTGCGTTCCGTTTGCAGCGTATATTCTATATGTGTCGTCTGTTTTTAAACGCTTTCCTCTTCTAGGGATTGCTGTAATATTTGCGCCAGTATCAATCAAAAAACGATACCCACTTTCTCGGTCGGTAACGCAAAGGCGGTTTGAACGTGTGATAGCGCTGACGACCGCCTCTGTCAATGCTGAACTTAGTTTTCCGACGGCCTCTTCCAATTGCATGGTTTTTCACAGTCCCGGGCTCGATTCCTGTACCGAAAATGATACTTGCATAACCAATTGGGACTGTCGGGTGTAATTCTCGTCCTCGAGCGGGATCTTGGGCGTGACTGGCTTCGTTCACATCTATAATCACGACGTCCGGTTTCATGTGAGTTGGTTTTCAAAGCTGCTATTTCCATTTTCAGCTTACTCATTTGACTGACTAGCTCAACCATAAGCAGTGTTTGACCGCTTGATACTTCCGACACTTCACTCGATCTTCCTTCGAAAATCTTGTCTGCTATAGCGGCGAGCGGGATCTTAGTCGCTCCGCACATTGGAGTCCCACTTCCACAATTTCCGCTTGTAGACATGCCTTTGGTAACTATGTGCCTCTTGAAAACCAAACCCAGGGAGATCTACTTGTGGAAGGCTGATAAGGCTGTGCAGTGCAGTTGCCACGACACGGGAAAATCACGGGAAACACTAACTCGCGGCGCGTATTAATACTGTTCGTTATCGGGGTCACCAGATGTAAGTGTACCTACTGTGTACGTGTTTATTAGGTGTTGTGAGTCATGTAAATAAAACAACTGTTTTCAGCGAGCGCTAGTACATAACTAATTGTATAATTATTTATTTACAAACGATTGTTGACGATGCACCACAAAAGTAAAGCACCTGTCAGGGTTCGAACCTACGAACAACTCTGGTAAGTCGCAGTCGTTACCACGGGGCCACCACTGCTCCCACTGGATCACCACTGCCCCCACTGGGTCACCATGTGCTCCCACTGGGTTACCACTGCTCCATCTCACCAGTGTGCTGTGCAGTGCTCCGTTTGCGTAATATTAAGTTTTAAAGTGCTAATTTTTATTAGAGTCAAGTGTCCCCCCCCCCCTTGCCAGCTAAATGGTTGTTTTTGGATAGGTATGTGGAAAAATTCACGGCAGTAAATAGAATACAGGGTGGATTTTTTTAACCTCACCTGAAGGGAAAGTCCTCTAAAGATAGCAAATTCTACTCAAAGGAAACATTCCTTTATTAAGCTATTGCATAGCTTCTATCGCGGGCCTTGAGCGCGGGGACCGAATCCAGAAATTCCGTAACGAAAAAACCTCACGCTATCGCTGTCTCGCTTTAACATCTATTCGACTCTATCGCACTACGCTACTCAGCCGCCATAGCTACCGGCCGCCATATTCTTGTCTTGTTTGTTGTCAAGAACTTTGTCAACAAAGCGCTGTTTTTGTTTTTATTCTGTGTTTTGTGGATATTTATCGTAAATTAGAGTTATTGTTGTATTTATGTATGTACGTGTGGCGTAATTTAAGTTGCAATGCATTACAAAACGTGTGAAATATGTGTTATAAGATCCGGCCGGTCAGATGGTCAAATGCGAATCTTCATAGCCAAATTTCCTTTGAATGAAGATAGGTAAGCATATATTTTCAATTGTTATGTTAAAAAACATTGATAAGCTCTTACAGAAGATAAATTACTTGATTTAAAGTCCAAAATTTACAAAATTACAAAGTAACCTATCAATATGCTAGTGCTTGACGCATGTTACTTTTTTATCGACTGTCGATATTTTTATTATTATAATATTCCTATTTCATTTAATTTTCTCTGTTATTCTATTAATACTGCAAAACCAAAATAACAAAGAAATAAGTTTAAATACACTACTATTATAATCATAATAATGTAATAAAATGTTCCAGCTAGATGTAAAAAATGGGTTAAAGTTACGGGAAAGAAGACTTGGTGTATGTACCCATTGAAAAGCTACATCAATTGGAACATATTTGTGGCAGTCATTTTCTACCAAAGGATTTCAATAAAAAGAAGACACAACTAAGAAAAAATGCTACTCCGTCTGTAGAACTTACTGCAGAACCAATGGCAGATGAGCTGTTCGTTGGATTTCCACTACACATCTTCAAAAGTGAGCAAACAGGTAAGACTTTATTTTCCAGTCGTAATTCATCCTAACTCACCCTTTCCGATTACTTTAGTAACTCATGTTCAATTATATTTTGCAGAGTTATCTTCTACTTCGACTACTGCGATTCTTGGACTGGTACATCTAGTAAGTTTTTTTTTTTTTGGGTACTGTACGTCCGAATGAAAAAACGGAACCCTTATGTACCTTCATCTACTGGACCGATTAAGTTGCATTTTGGTACACATGCAAAATGTATCATGTGACATATGAAATGAAAGGACTTGACAAGAGAACTTTTTAAAATTATTTAAAAAAAAATCCTCTTGACAAGTCCTTTCATTTCATTTTACATTTTTAATGAAAATTATTAAAGAAAATAGATGAAAATTTACCATTTCCCCCCTTATCTCCGAAACTGCTGATCCTAACATTAAAAAAAAAGAAAATAGATGAAAATTTACCATTTCCCCCCTTATCTCCGAAACTGCTGATCCTAACATTAAAAAAAATACAGTGTACAGTTCTATACTTAAAGATTACAGCAAAACTTTTAAGAAGTCTATGGTCTTAAAATAACATGGTAAATTACTCAATATTGTGTGTACTTACATTATTATTATGCAGTTGGAAAGTATGGGGAAACATGTTTTTCAACTACAATGTTAATTCGGTTCTTGGGATTAATTCATCCCAACTCGATACCCTTCATTGTTTTTGGAATTAGAAGTGAATGACTACATTTTGTTTTTATTGCAGTACCTTCAACATCAACTGCTGAACCATTGCCAGTAGAATGTTCAAAAGACAGGAAAATATTTTCTATTGCGGGTAAGGTTTATGTTTATTTTAAACTTATTAAATTCACTTTACTATTTGATTAACTGTATTGAATGTATCAATTGTAAATATCACAGATACTTTTTTGTCTATTACAGACCCTTTTTCAAATGAAAATGTGATAAAAAGAATGAGACTAAGCCCAAGTAACTATTCAAGATTAGAATTAAATTTGAATTCACTTGTTCATGTGTCAGTTAATAAGCAACGTGTTTTCTACATTTCAGTACCTTCAACATCAACTGCTGAACCATTGCCAATTGAATGATCAATAGAAAGGAAAAGGTGTTCTAATTATTATAAAAAAACTTAAGTCCAAAGTTTTGTTTTATTTTATTATCATCACAGCAAATCTCATCTTATAGTCAAGTTTACCTTGGATTAGATCTAGACTATACAATGGGATTTTTCTCTGAACTCCGCTTACGCCAACGTGGAATCACAGCCGTAGCTGGTTTCTTTTTATAAGAAAATTACCACGTAACCTTAGTTCAAATCGAAAGTTACCGTTGGCCTAAGTGACCTTTGCCTTAAATTTATTAAGAATGAAACCGTAAAAATGTCAGGATCCTAAAACCCGAAATTTTTTACAGCAACATATCGATAAAAATTACGAGTGAGTAGTAGTACATCCCTATCTTGTTATTATGTTGGCAGCTTTATGTCATGTCTGCAGTCCGTGTAATTTCTGTTATGTTGGTATTCATTATTAGCTCACGTTTTTTTATCTATGAGACTCCCGTCTCTTAATATTATATACTCTTTGTTTATTTAATAAAAGAAAAATTTGTTTTCTTATCGGTCACCACGCTCAAAAAGTGTAACTTGAATTAATATCAAAGAAAAAGAAATACTGCATAAATAAAATAAATATATAATTATAATTGCATAAGTTGATACAAAATGCTATGCAATAGCTTTACCGCGGCAGTCCCCGAGTGCCACACGTCTTTTTTTTTTTTATAGAAACAATCTACATTCTAACTTTTTCGAAAATTCGCTTTCCACACTCGAGTGAATCGATCGAGCCAATGGATGAACAGAGTACATACAAATATCTAGGTTTTAAACAATCCAGGCAGATACAACAAAAGATGTCACAACAAGAACTGCATAAAAAAATCTCACGCCGGTTTAACCGCTTTTTCCTTAAAAAGCTACCTTAACTCTGGAAACACAATTAAAGCCATCAACACATTTCCAATACCTATTCTCACATACTTTTTCGGAATTATACGGTGGTCAAAGACTGATATCAAAAAACTACAGCGCACTATTAATACAATCCTAACCAAACTTAGAAAACACCATCCAAAATCATGCATACAACGACTTACACTGCCACGCCAACAAGGAGGAAGAGGATTAATTGACATACACAATTTACACAACAAACAGATACTTTCACTCAGAGCGTACTTCCATAATAAATCTGAACATTCATCAAAACACAAACAGGTAACGGAAACAGATAAAAAACGTACATCACTAAACCTACAAAACAGGAACACGCAAATAAATGAACACATTATAAATACACAACAAAAAATTGCAGCATGGTCTGCAAAAGCCCTACACGGAAGACACCGAGCCTACTTGAACCAGCCACACGTCGACAAAGTTAAGTCGAACGAATGGCTCAAACGAGGCGAATTGTTCCCGAGACCAAAATCAGCCGGCTGTCTTGTGCAGATATTGCAACACTGCCTCTGAAACCATACAACATACAGGAGCTTGTAAATAACTTGCACAAACCGATTATAAACACCGCCATGATCAAGTCGCTGCAGTAATAATAATACACCAACATATAAATATAAACTCGTTAACGAGATAATACCATATTATAAATATAAACCAGAAAATAATATTAGAAAGTAAGGACCAGAAAATTGGAACCGAACTATCTATATACTTATATAATAAATAAATAATACCAGCTTCTGCCCGTGACTTCGTTCGCGTGGAAGTCGTAAAACACCATAATATACTAAAATACCAGCCACATTTTAATAAAACTTCCCTGAACACTACGTTTGTAGTTTTGGTCACAGCAGTCAAAATATACAGAGAGTCAGGACTGGTGACGCGGGAGCAAGCGACGTACAGTTCTATGTTCTATGGTATAAAGGGTTTGGTTTCCGCACTTAGTCCTTCAGGTGGACCATTGTACCAATGTACCAATGTACATGGGCCATGGCGGCCATCAGTGGTTATTCCAACCAGCCCACCTCCCTCCAGAAGTTAATTACGTCTCCCGGTATGTTTAGAACATCTGTGAAAGATCAGGGTGCCCCGAGGGTCTCTGTTCTAATCTGGATGACGCCTGTGCATTCAAAGAGCACATGCGCGACGGTTTCCACAGCCTCCATGCAAGCTCTGCACAGAGGATTGTCCGATATATGTATCTATTGTGTGGAATTGTTTGTTTAGCGTGCAGTGTCCCGCAATGGTCGATCGTACGGAGCGAGAGTGCATGGGAGGCCGTCACCTCCTTCTGCGAAGCAGTAATGCTTGCGAAGGAGGAGGCGGAACGCGTTAGGGAGAGGTAGTCTGTGCGCCCTTATGCCCCTAGTCGCCGCAGAAGACGCCCTGGTCGGCGGGAATCAATTGGCGATTCCCGGCCACCGTAGGCGCGGGCTTGCGGACAGCGAGCAATGGGCAGCTCGCCGTCTGGTAAGGACCAGGCCCAGGTTGACGGGGCGTTGTGTTCTACGCGTGCCACAAAGAGATGTTACCACGAACTGTGACGGGGTCCGCTAGGACCAATGCCTGCCAGGGTTGCGGTTTTTTCCGAAAGGGATACCGTGGCCCTGGCACAAAGGCAACTGAAGTAACACAGGTGTGTTTTAGTCAGTAAAAGTCTGACACGCCCTCCCGCTCCCCCCAGAGAAGTTATTTGATAATTTCCCACCCAAAAAAAAAAGTCCTATAAAATTCTTCGAACTATCACAATTACAGTAACAAAATGTAAAAAAACCGGTCAAGGGCGAGTCGGACTCACGCACCGAGGGTTCCATACCATCATAATTGTATAGCTTTATTCGTATTAGTACGTAAATAGTTATGTGCCCAGAAAAAACGACAACTTACTGTTATTATTAACATAAGCGGGATATTTACCATGTTTATTCATTATTGTATTCATTTTTAAAAAAGTGTCTCAGATGTTGCGTTCGCCCAAGGACAACTTTCCGCTGGAAAAGCCTGGTGTTTATAAAGTAGACTGCAGTTGCGGCAAGTCGTATATCGGTCAGACGAAACGTACGGTAGCTTGTCGAATATCAGAGCATATCAGGACGGTGAAGAATAACGACACCCAAAAATCGGCCATAGCTCAACATCTTTTGGAATCAGGATCGAACCACTGGATTAAGTTACATAGCCCTCAGGTCATCTCGACAGAACGCCACTATATTCCTAGTCTGGTTAGAGAAGCTATTGAGATTACCAAATATAGGAACTTCAACCGGGATGATGGGTTTCAACTGTCGAGAGCCTGGAATCCAGTGGTTCAGCTGTGTAAAAACCGAAGAAGTGCCGAAAAAAGTTCGCGAGCGGACACAGTGAGTTTCGTGTGTCGGGAACAGAATCGAGTTGCGAGTGACAGTGGTAGCGGTACTGAGTGCAAAAAACGAACAAGAAAGAGGGTAGACCGTTTTGTCTGCTCATAAACACCCACCCGCAGTGACTTCAGTTTATCCGTGATCATGGTGCTTGCAACAGCGCCGAAATATCGAAAACTCAGAACAATGAATAAACATGGTAAATATCCCGCTTATGTTAATAATAATATTAGTGACCATGACAGTTTAAAAACTTATACAACTTACTGTGCTTAACCCAAAGCAATCTGCGAGAGAGGAAGGAGGACATTTTGGTTGTGAACCGTGAAATGTTTTTAAATTTTGTTCGGCGAGGGCAATATTCATCAGAGAATTTTAACACTGCGGTGTACAATATTGCAGTTTTAGGTCAGCGCCATCTCTTGACCGATAATGGAATTGATGTAATTGTGGTTGATGATTTCTGAAAAAGTGTGTTATTTAGAGAAATTGTTTTATTTTTCCTGTAATCTTTACATAAACTACTATCAAATAAAATAATTTCAGATTTTTTCTATGCAAACAACGGAGAATTTTTTTTTTCGACTTTTTTTTCGACTTTTTTTTTTCGAATTTTTTTCTCGACTTTTGACAAAAACAAAATTAAAACCCCCTTTGGGTTTAAATTTTTTTTTTGTCAAAAGTCGAGAAAACGGGGCCTAAATAAAATTATGAGTATGTGCAAATAGCGCTCTTTCATACGATACCCCACATACCCTAGTAGTCCCACTTCGATTTTTTAAGACACCCAGTTAAGTCCCAGTTGCAAAAAAAAAACTTTCTTATTTGCAACATAGTTGGGCAAATGTCATCTAAAATTATTCCAAATTTCAAGTTGATAGTATTACCAGAAAAGTCGAGAAAACAATATGAAAAGATTCATGAATTGGAAAATATCAAAGAGTAGATAACATGGGTGTAGATAAAGTCTTGTATGCAACTGTACATAATTAGGTATAAAAACACTTATATAATACTATTATCCCATGAGTGTTTTCATACCCCTTATTGTACAACAGTTGCATAAATAACTATTTTACCACATAAAGATGTTTCTCTTAAAATATTTCGTGTATGAATAGATACGTCACGGGTAATACTCTAACTGCAAATAAAAGTTTTTAATCGCGAACAAATATTTTTTATGTGATAAAACTATACATATAACTTTATCCTTTACTTGTGCAGTTAAACCTTCCTTCTTGCCAAATTTCATGATTTTATACATTGATATAAATATGTTACACTAGATTAGTAATTACCGCGCTAAGGCGTTGCCACTGAACATATGGCCACAGCCTTATGCGTAGCTAACGTCAGTTCACTGCTCTGTGTGACGCCAACCGGAGTGAACCTAAATACATTAATAATAATAACTTTTTAATAAGAATAAGAACCAGTATCACTTTTAAATGTTTAGTGGTTTCAAAGCTACGTTGTCGCGTTTAAATAGTGGTTACCCTTTTTTGACACACTTTAATGAGGTTTGCTTCTCTAGTTATTTAACTCAATGATTCTATAGGTTTTGATTTATTTGTGCGTATCAAAAAATTACGCATAAATTACCGTATTTTTTATTAGGTTGGCTTAGAAACTTAATTTTTTTAGAGCTCACTAGACCTCATTTTTAATATTATTATATTTTTTCTTATACCTATATCTTGATACCTCCTCCCGTTCCAGAGAAAAAGGAACAGACGGACAACGAAGTAATCCTATGAGGGTTCTGTCTTTTCCTTTTCAGGTACGGAACCCAAAAAAAAAATACATATTTCCTCCCGCCCTGAAGCTTTTGAAAACGATGTAATAATTCACAGTCGTCGTTTTGGATGATGGATCCATTGGCTCCGCTATATCCTTTCATGATCTAAACCGCGTTTTATGGAGATTCAAAAAGCGCGTGCCCTGTCTGATGACCGTCCTCCACCTGCCTGCATCTGCCATGGCTGGTATCCGTGATCTGTGGGGATTACTCATGATGACCAGATACTGACGCAAGCTTGCAGGTCTCGGAGAAGAAGTCGGCCACCTGCATGCGGTCAGGTCTCATGAAGAGCGAGGCCATCCCCACCTCAGCCTCCTGGCGCTGCAGCCGCCCCACCAGCCCGTCGAACGAGCCGTTGTGCGACACGCCGTAGAAGTCCACCTGTCGCAGGTCGAAGCTGCACAAAAAGTAGGTGACGTCACCAGACACGCAGTTCAAGTGATTTGCGAACATTTGACATACTGTCCCGAACTATAGAAAGTTTATCTTCTAAATATATAATAAAAGAAGAAACTGACTGACTGAGTGACTGACTGACATATCACGCTAGTAAATAATATGAGTTTACAAAACAATACCTAATGTTTTCCAAAGCCATTTGTAAACCTTTCAAAAATGTTCGTACAGTCGTCAGCAAACCTATGACTAACACTTTTTTCCATTAAGGCTCGTACAGACTTGTGCGATATCGCGGGCGCGACGTGACACTAGTAGCAGAATTTCTTTGTCGCTGCCTGTCGCGCCCGCCATATCGCGCGAGTCTGTACGAGCCCTTA
The DNA here is from genome assembly GCA_947523025.1 of Dryobota labecula. Taxonomy (NCBI): domain Eukaryota; kingdom Metazoa; phylum Arthropoda; class Insecta; order Lepidoptera; family Noctuidae; genus Dryobota; species Dryobota labecula. Next base: position 28,084,210 of record OX383286.1, read on the forward strand.
GGTACCTACCTATAATTTGATGAGTATTTTATTCGTATCGAATCGACGATTTGCTAAGGAAATAAATATTAGGTACCGTGACGAAATACCTACTTATGGTCGGTGGTAAAAAAACCTATTTTTGAGCTCCTTATGAATCATTCATGAATAATGATAACTAGAAAATAAGGCAACAAGTCTCAAATTCATGGCAAAACTTGGAACAGCACAAGAACAGAACTTTTAAGGTAGGTATTGGTTGTGGATTTATAATAGTTTCACAACATTTGAATGTAGGTTGTGACGTGAATACGAACCGGAAGTGCAGGTCCTCCGCGCTCAGCATCATGAGCGGGTACGTGAACTTGGGGAAGGTATCGATCTGCCGGTTGCGCAGGTCCGACCAGCCCTTGAAGTTGTCCGGCTCCGTCACCTGGATGCACGAATTTACAAAGTAGCCTACATTAAGCTGTTCTGTTCACAAAGCTTAATCTAGAAAAAGAAAAGAAGCAGATAAAAGTGCGCATTTAATTTCGAGAACCTTAAAAGACTGTTCGCAAAATGTCCATAATTAATACTCCGATGTAAGTTATAATCATAATCAATGCGTGAAAATGATAACGCAGCGTGACTGTTCGCCAACTCGCCACAAGTACTTAGGTAGTAAACTAAATGCTCCGCTATTGTATTTCGTCGATTTTCACCTACGTAAAAGGCTACTCCAACATTGATGATAATTCCATCGTACTTATCCCTAGCTGTAAGCCGAGCCAATAAAACTCTCTAGCGAAGTAAAGGATCCTTTATTATCCACCTACACTTACTATGGAAACACCCTTAATGGACACGTTCTTCAAGTCTCTCCTCCTGGTCACGGCGGTGGGCAGCGCAGCCCACAGCGCCCGCAACTCCTGCCGCGAACAGTTCCTGGCTAGGCCCAGCTCGGTCTGCAAGTACGGCATGCCTGGCTTTACTCTGTACACGTCCACCAGGCTTTCCGGCGAGGACCACACCACGTCTGCGTCGGGCAGGATGTTGCAGGCCGATAGAGTAGCCTCGATGATGGACCGGTCGGACGAGGAGTTGTGGAGCAGCAGCCACGAGTGGCGGTAGTTGAACCCGCGAGAGGCGGATGCCTGAAATAAATGAATGCCACTAACTATCTGACAAATAGAGCGACTGGAGTGCCTACTAATTAGCATTGCTTATTCTGCGCTTTTGGTTGCTCAATTATTGACAGTTTATAATAAGTAGGTATGTTTGTATCTATTTTACCTTGTATATTGAAGGAAAAGCACCTACATTGAAGATAGGTAAATACATGTGTTCGCGCAACGAACCGACCATAGGGGTCAGAGAGGGGCGCGCGGGAGAGGCGCACGCGGCGCGCAGCTCGCGCCCGCCCGCGACACACCGCTACGAACGAGCTCCGAAGTGAGACCACGACAGTTTACTAACTAAATCTAATAATATGTATAACCTATGCAGAAACTTAAATTAAAGTACTATTATATTGTACGGAAGCAGTATTTATTGAAGAAGAACCCGACCATCTCAATACAAGAGCTGCTCGTAAATAACAGCTCCGACAACATGTCTATGTATAAATAAGTGTGGCATCTTTCCGTTAAGACGCAGATATATGCCAGTGTCCTTGAGTGGACTTAGCTTGCTGACTGTACAGAGCTCACGCAACGCGTCGTACGTCCAGCCAGTAATAGCCCAACCAGCAAAACAGTCGAATATGAAACGATTTACTCAGCCTATAGTCCTATAACAGTTGAAATTACGTTGCCAAAATACCAATCTGTAGTATAAAAGCGCTTGTGTCGACTGTTTAGCAATTTTCACTAAATTGTGCTATAATTAAGTCGAATAAACGTTTACAGCACTATGCTAAAACGCTTTTACTCTGCTTTTCGTAACATGCTGAGTTCAAGTGACCAAATTACTTTTATTCAGCTTCCTTATCCCATAATAGTTCTGTAACAGCTACTAAAATAGCTGATCCGCAAAGTTGGGCGCTTCTATACGATCACTATTAGACATTCTAATCTGATTTGAATAAAAGCAATCACTTTACTATTTAGCATCATCGTTGCTATTAGTACACACTTATACGACCACTCGAAAATATGTTGTATAATAGCAACCGACTGGCTTTTACACAGCTCTTTAGTTGAGTAACAGCAAATTAATTGCTTTGATTCGATTATGTTTTCTATATCGATGTATATTTAGTTTTTTTTTTTTTATATACATCCTTGACATAATCTTTTCATTATTTGACATTATTTACCTACAAATCGAATTCCAATTCTTTATTAGTGGCTTTTGTGGACATGATATTTATTCAGATTTGTTACTGTAGTTGTAATTGCAATCATGTCATTAATCTTTTATATACTTAGATTATTTTCTATTTTGAGAATGTGAGAACGTTGTAGGCCTAGTAGAGTGTAGATTTGTTGGCACTTTTCTATTTTCTTAAGTTCCAGGTAATTGTTGAAAGGCCTACACTGTCCTCCCATATCTATTATCACTGTTATTTGATAATATTGTAAAGCCAATTATTTTTAAAAGAGTAACCATGGAGTTTCTTGCCGGCTCTTCTCCATAGGAAACGACAAATTGGAACCGTGCACCTAGCTTCTTACGTTTCATAAGTGCTCATGTAGGTTTATGTGAAATAAAATATTTTGATTTGATTTTCATATAAAAGATATCAGTTTGCTATTACTCGACAGTTTGGTTCTGTAGGAGTAGCCGGATTACTTTTACTCAGAAAATAAGTTGTATTCTAGCAACAAAATTCCTTTTACTCAGTTTTTTCGGACCCGGTTAACGATAGAGAACCTATCGCTATCAAAATCTCAATCTCGCGTTTTTTAACGATTAAAATACTTTCTTATGCACTTCGCTCACTCGAAAGTAAAATGAAATATTTGGGTTTTTATGAAACTTACACAAGGAACCCTAAAATATATTAGACATGGCTGCATCATATGCGGTAAACGTAATGCAATCACCTCTTTTCTCGAGTTCATAATAGTATACTTTTTTTTATTTTTTTATTCTAGGTACATCGTCTTTACCTATAAATATTAATTAATGTATACAAACTATTGTTAAAATTTTAAAAGAGTAAGTATGGAGTTTCTTGCCCATTCTTCTCCATACATAACTACATTTTGGAAGGCGCAACTAGAATCAATTAACTATATGTAATTTTTGACGTTCAAAAGTGCATTTTCGTGCCTATTTGAAATAAATGATTTGACTTTTGACTTTTACATGAAATGTAATGGAAACTAGATTACAAAAGTAATCTTTATAACACACAATATTTTATTTATTTAATACTTGCTTTTGCCCGTGGCTTCGCCAGCGTGGATGTCGGAAAAATCCTACGGGAATGTACTACCGGGATTGAAAGTACCCTGTGACCAGGATTAAAAATACTTTTAAGTAATTCAAAAACCTAAAATAAAAACTTTTTAGTTTTTCAAGGCACGCAATAAAATTCTCCCCTAAAAACTTAATTATCCCTCATTTCCCTTTTTGGGATCAATTCTCAAAAACCCCATATACTCGTAATACTTTTTTTTTTCTGTCAAAAGAATGAGCACCTTTTGAAGGGATGTTTTGAAAAACGAATTATGACAAACTTTGTGTCTTATTTGAGAACGTATTTGTGCTGAGTTTCAAGTTTATGAACTAAAAAACATTGATTTTTCATACAGTCTAAATCACCCCCTTTTCAACCTTTTAAAGCCCGTCTTAGAGCTCGCCTACATTGGATGGAATGTAAATTTATTCTGAAATAAATCAGTCCGTTACGGTTCTTTTTTTCATACAATCTTTGACATTCCCCAATCCCCCCTTGTGTCAAGTTTAATGTTTATTAACTCAAGGAATTTTTTTTTTCAAACATTTCGAATCACCCCTTTTTACGACTTTACGGGTTGAATTTTTTAAAATCCGTTCTTAGGGAATGCCTACGTTACAATAACTATCCGTGTGCAAAATTTCAACCGAATCCGTTCAGTGGTTTGAGCTATGTGCTGATAGCCATCAGTTTTTCCAGACAAACTTTGACACCCCCAATCCCCGTTTATAAGTTTATAAGCTCAAGGAATAAGATTTTTCAAACCAACGAATTCATCCCTTTTTACCCCCTTAAAGGTTGAATTTTCAAAAATCCTTTCTTAGCTGACGTCTTCTACTCTATATCCTAACTAGGGCTTTCAATACCGGTATTCCGGGATCCCGTAATACCGTGATCACGGATTTTATTTTGGCCTTTTACAATACCGGTATTGTCGCCCCAATACCGTGATTACGTGATTATTACAAATATTAGATCTGAAAATTATGTGATCTTATTCTCACACTTGTTTTCACCAGCGAAAGCGTCTCGCTGTTATCTTAAGCTCACCCTCCCGCGCCCCGCCTGTGACAATGCCTGAAATCAAGCTGTACTTATGTCGTTATTGTTATTGTCAGTCAGTTTCGCAAAGGAGACGGGATAACGCATAAATAGACTTTGTTATTATGTAGTGTTAACTTGTGACTGTGAAGTTGTGATCTACTAGCGCGTATTTTTGCTAGTTTCATGATGACATTTAGATAATAATAAGAAATTTATGTTTTTTTGTATATCGTACTATACAAAGTCTATGTGAAATGCCTTCCAGCAAAAAAACTAGATTAAGTTTAAGTTTTTATTATGTTCCTAATTCCTAGTCCTACCTTAATAATCAACCAATACCCAATTGTTATATAAGAGAGTTATGTATAAAACGTATTTATTTTATTATTTTCAATAAATAAGAACAATAAACACTGATTTGAAAATAAAAAAACACGTGTTTAATTGGTTTTATTAATGTTCTAATTGAACTTGCGTTCAATACAGGATTACCGGTATTGATACCGGGATCACGGTATTGACCTTTCCAATACCGGTATTGCCAATACCGGTATTGAAAACATCCGGTATTTGAAAGCCCTAATCCTAATCTTTTTTTTTTTTTTTTTTTTTTTTATTAAAAACGTTGCCCCACACTAGGAATTTCTCCTGTATCGTGGGTGCGTTTACAAACATTTAAACTCACATAAACAAACAGCCCGACCCGGGACAACTAATTGTAGGTCATACAAATATTTGTTCCGTACGGGAATCGAACCCGCGACACGCAGTGCAGCAGTCAATCGCTTAACCACTGCGCCAACCGTGTCGTCGAATCTAATGTAACCTCATCTAACTATCCTAATCTATATACATATCAATTCTCCTGGAGAAGGGGATGGGGGGGTTCTCCGGGGGAGTGGCCCGTGGCTAAATAATAACAGCTGCACAAGTCGATCGATCAGGTTAAGCTACACTTGCCGCGGTTGGTCTGTGGATGAGTGACCATCTTTACATACAGAGACGCGTCCGTGCCTCGGGAAGCACGATAAGCTGTTGTCCCGGCTGTCATTTGTGGATCTTTGACAGTCGTTATGGGAAGTCAGAAGCCCGAAATTCTGACAACCATTCTTACCAAGGGTTATTAAATTACCCAGTAACTGCGTTGTGGAGGTCAGATAGTCAGTCGCTCCATGTAAAATAATGTTAAGTTAGAAACAGTACACGTTTAATTATATTATTTTTACTTGGATACAAAATTTTGCGAATGAACAACTTCAATACAAAACTTCATCCCCCTTTTCAGACCCTTGTGAGTTGAAATAAAAAATAACATCGATTCACATTGTGTTAGTTTCCAACCATAAGTCGAATTATTAGTGATTTTAACTTAGAAAATAAAGAACTTTAATTAAAAACAAAATTGTATTTACAACCCATATGGGTTGAAATTCTAACAACACGCGTTAGCCAACCATTACCCTAGATAGTAAATTTAGTGATTTTTCATCGAAAATTAAGGATTTTTCAACTTCATCCCCCTTTTTAACCCTTCGAGAGTGGAATTATCAAAAACGCTGAGACACGTATAAATTAATTTTCAATCGTCAGCCTAAACACAAAATTCGAATATCCTAACTTTAAAACTGACGGACTTTCATACAAACTTTCATCCCCTGTTTTATCCCTTTAGGGGTGAAATTTCCAAAAATCCTTTCTTAGTGCACTCCTAGACCTCATAAGGAATCTACGCGCCAAATTTGGAATCTCTAGACTCAGCGGTTTAGGCTGTGCGTTGATATGTGAATCAGTCAATCAGTCAGTCACTCACTCAGTTTCTTCTTTCTTCTTAAATCTATTCCTTTTTCCTTTAAATATATAATATTTAAAGGAAAAAGGAATAGATTTATATTTTAAATTGCATGAATCATGGGGGCGCATAAATATATATGTCCTAGGACCTCTGGTTTAGTCAGTAAATTAAGTATCGCATGTTGAATAAATTATGTACTTACGAACATGTTCTGTATTTTACATGTTAAGGACTTTGTGAAAAAATGTAACCTTAAAGTATAAATTATAATATATTCAAACAACTATTTACTATATATATAACTATTTTTTCGATGACATTTGACCCACAACACGTATCACGAAGACCCAAAACCACACATATCTGCCACCAAAGATCTTTTACAGCACAAATTAGCCGGATTAAAGTAATAAATTGAGTAAAATAGGAACTCGGTTGCTCTATTATACAACACGTTTTTGAATAAAAGCAATCCGGCTACTCCTACAGAACCAACTTGCCGAGTAATAACTAATAACTGATATATTTTATAGAAAATATAATCGAATAAACGCATTATTTGTTACCATTTGCTAGGAGTAGTTTTTTCGCTATTACTCAATATTTATAGCACTTTTACAGCACGCTTTTCTTGTTATTAAGCGTTTATTCTACCTTTACAGGATTTTAGTCTGAGTCTGGCGCCCATTTCGCGTCGAGTAAAAACGTTTAAAACACTTTTACTCAAGTATTCTTAGCGCTTGTATATCATTAAATAGCAAAGCTGAAACGTGCTCACTACTTTTATAGCACGTAAATTTGCTGATTGGGAGGATTCACCCATCCAGGAGCATTCATTTACTAGCTTCTGATTCATTCATTTACTGCTCGGAAGTCGTAAGACGACGCAATGTATTAAAATACCAGCCACATTTTAATAAAACTTCCCTGAATACTACGTTTATAGTTTTAGTCACAGCAGTCAAAATATACAGAGAGTCAGGACTGGTAACGCGAGAGCAAGCGACGTACAGTCCATTGTTCTATGGTAAAGGGTTTGGTTTCCGCACTTAGTTCTTCAGGTGGACCATTGTACATGGGCCATGGCCGCCATCAGTGGTTATTCCAACCAGCCCACCTGGGATCCAGAAGATAATTACGTCTCCCGGTCTGTTTAGAACATCTGTGAAAGATCTGGGTGCCCCGAGAGTTCTAATCTGGGTGACGTCTGTGCATTCATAGAGCACATGCACGACGGTTTCCTCAGCCTCGCAGGTCCTCACCGGATACGGTTGTTTCGGGAGGTTCCTGTTCAGGATAAGGCAGGAGGAAGCGCCCGGGTTTTACCACTGTGTGGATTGCCTGGAGGACACGGTAGAGCATACGGTGGAGGTCTGCCCGGCTTGGATAGAGCACCGCCGTGTCCTCACGGAGGCGATCGGTGGCAACGATCTCTCGCGTCCGGCCCTGGTTCAGGCCATGTTACGAAGCGAGAGTGCATGGGAGGCCGTCACCTCCTTCTGCGAAGCAGTAATGCTCGCGAAGGGTGAGGCGGAACGCGTGAGGAAGAGGTAGTCTGTGCGCCCTCATGCCCCTAGTCGCCGCAAGAGACGCCCTGGGGGCGGCGATTCCTGGCCACCGTAGGCGCGGGCTTATACACGGCGAGCAATGGGCAGCTCGCCGTCCAGTAAGGACCAGGCCCGGGTCGACGGCGCGTTGTGTTCCACGCGCGCTTTCTGTCCTCGCTTCCAGGGTTGCGGATATGTCCGAAAGGGATACCGTGACCCTGGCACAAAGGCAACTGAAGTAACACGGGTGAGTTTTAACCAGTAAAAGTATGACACGCCCTCGGGAGCTCCGCCCAGAGCGGGAGAAGTTATTTGATAATTTCCTCTAACTATCACAATTACAGTAAAAAAAAAAAAAAAAAAAACCGGTCAAGGGCGAGTCGGACTCGCGCATCGAGGGTTCCGTACCATCATATAATATATAGCTTCATTCGTATAAGTACCTCAATAGTTCTTTGCCCAAAAAAACTAAAACTATGCTTCACCCAAAGCAACCTGCGAGTAGATAGGAAGAAGTGCATTTTGGTTGTGAACCTTGAAATGTTTTCAAATTTTCATCGTCGAGGCCTAGATTCGTCAAACACTGCGGTGTAGAATATTGCAGTTTTAGGTCAGCGCCGTCTCTTGACCGATAGTGGAACTAATGTAAGTTTTGTTGATGATTTCTGAAAAGTATGTTATTTAGAGAAATCGTTTTATTTTTATAAATTTCTATCACGTAGAATAATTTTAGATTTTAATCTATGCAAACTTCGGAGATAAACCGGGAGAGGAACGGTTTTTTTTTTTGTCAAACGAAGACAAAGCGGCCAAATTTTTTTGAGAATGTACAAATGGCGCTCTTTCATACGATACCCTACATGCCCTAGGCCCCACTTCGATGTTTTAAGACCCCTGTTAAGCCCCAGTAGCAAAAAAAAATCTTTCTTATTTGCAAAATAGTTGGGCAAACGTCATCTAAAACTATTCCTTTCAAGTTGATAGCATTAGTACTTCTTGAGATATCCAGCTGTGACAGACAGACGGACAGACAGACTGAGTCACACCATAAGGGTTGATTTTTACCATTTTGGTACGGAACTCTAAAAAGAAGCACAAAAAATATCTATTCTTTGGAATCGAAATCAGATTTGCATTGCTTTTTTGAAAGTTGACTGAAATAGCATAATATGTCATAATTGACTGCTTAGATCCATAATCATTTAAAAGGATAAATTTGTAACTATCTGCTATATTAATTTATACGTACACAGGCTATATACACTAGAACTAAAAGACTAACAAACTACATATATAAAAACAAAAACAAAAAAAAAAAATTACAAAGAAAAACAAAAAGGACACTTAATAGGCGTCGAAGTACTCGTCCGCATCGCTGTCACTCGGAAACGTGCCCAGAAGACTGGCAGCATTGCCACGTTGAATGGCAATGCTAATTCTTTGGCCAAAGAAAAAGCCTGCCCTCTGGTCACGTGAAGTGTCGACCAGTCGGCGAGAAATTTCCTTAAAAAGGAGACGTGCACTCGGGCCCCATGACCCGAGCGTTTCGACTATATTTCTGCTATATTTGTTTCCTATATAATATTTTTTTTTTTTTTTTGTAAGTTTTGATTTTTCGTAATTGTTTGTCTCTGCATCACCCAAAGGTTGACTGGTAGAAAATGCCTATGGCATTAAGTCCGCCTCTGTACATTTATGTGCTTAAAGTATTAAATAAATAAATAAATAAATAAGTAGTAATGGAATAATTCGACTGTTGTCACACATTGATACATTGTATTCGTTCTCATCTCAGTATCATTCCTACGAAATTTATGGGAAAAGTGTTTTGCGATTTCTGACTATTCTAGTACTCAAACCTCAGTTGGTCCCATAGAGTTTTTTGATCCTCGTAAGAAACAGGATCGATTGGCATCAAAAAACTTTTTTGTGAAAATTGCCCATTTTCTTGCTGACTGTAATTTTTTTCCAAAATCTGTGAATGCAGATCAATTTTCTTCTAAAAGTTAAGGATAGTCTCTTACGACCATTTTCTTGTAGCAACCACGGTTAAGGTACCTGCCCTTATTGACCCATCTCAAAACATAATACAATACTGCTCATCCCCCATAGCAAATAGCGTGATAATTTATACCTAGTAATTTGACCAGACCTATATGGAATATCTATGTCAAATTTAAACAAAATCTGCCCGGTAGTTTTTGCGTGATGCTGGAACACATTCAGACAAACAAACAGATAAACAGACAAAAATTCTAAAAACTATATTTTCGGCATCAGACTCGTTCCCAGACCTCGTGACAATTACTTTTTTTTAAAAAATATCAAAGTACACTTTTGACTTCGCTACGATTTTATTATATGTATAGATTATACATAAAAGAAAAGATATTTTAATAATACACGTACACTAAAAGATCAATGGTTAAATTAATTATCTTTAAAAAGGTGAAGGTTTCAGAAAAATACGCTTGATAGATTTAGCGTGATTCTCAGTTTTTTAACTGCGTTAGACATAACTTCACAAATTTATTTTACTATGTAATATAAACATAATCTAAAATATTCATAAATATATTAACACTTTCACGGGGGGAAGCTCTTCAGCAAACTTTCAATATGTATGCGTTACCAGATTGTATGACCCGGTTTGTACCTTTGCCACGGTGCGTACCAGCGCTCTAAGGCCCGCTAATATTACAAAATTTAAAGATCGATATTTCACTGAAATTACGTCCTATTTGGTAAAAAATATATGATTGTAATCTACATTAGTTGCTTGTCTAAACTGTGCTGTCGTAGATAAATCCGATAATCCTTTATGTTAAAGATAATGCGAAAAGTTTTCCAGGTCGATAATATCCGGTAACCGCATAGAACTACTAAAATGTTAGTGATGTGCTAAAGAAAGTCAATATACAGTCTGTTTCTGAGTCTGAATTTTCCTGCACGCTGTCTTTATGACAGCGCGCAGGAAAAGGGCTATGAATGTTATAGAAGCGAAAGAGGTGTGTAAGGGGAAGGACCGTGTCATGTGGAGCTCGGTTCTCTCTGCCTACCCGCAAGGGATTTGGCGTGAAGATATAGATAGAAATAATACAATATTATTGGTATGTCATTTGTAGACGTATTGACAGGTCAAATATAAAAATACGAACATTTTTCTTTTGACTTTCCAAGGAAATGTATCCATTCAGCTGTCGCGCATTTGTGTGGGAAGTGAAAAGAAAAGAAGAAGAATATCGGACTTACACATTTTGGATGGTCAAATATGGAAACAATAAATAAATAATTAACCATACAAACTGTATAATATCTATATGCTTCTAACGCGCCTCGTCAAAACACGATATAGATATAAACATTTTCTACCTTATTAAAACACAACTTATCTCGAGTCCGGTCCTCCGGTCTCCGGAGGGGAGTAATGTGGCGGTATCATCAACGCCACATGTGAACTACGCATCAAAGACCTAACGTCACAAATCTTGCATCGCGCTATCAGAGTTTACCACGTGACTAGCATATATACAACATCCCGACATCAACCGTTGGGCAGTTGCCCACCAGACACAACAGCCGTCTGATCGGAGGATCCTTCCTTTACTATAGAGTATGAGTGAACTTTACACCCTGTTCCTCATACCTCTAAATTGGTGACCCCGAACATGGACATTAGCGCAGCCTTCGTGCAACTACTTCAGCGTGACGTCATCTATCACTTCCTCAAGCTTTCGAGCGACGAGTCACACAGCCAGCCAGCACCCACGGCTTCAACGGGTATCCTGACCACCAGCATGCAGCGAACGCGCATACCTGATCATCACCCGCAGCCTCATCAGCAACCTTGGCACAGTACACTGCACTTTCGGCCGGTCCACAAGCAGAACCCTTCAACGCTCTCCTGGTCGACGCCAGCAGTCAGCCTCAACCCGGCGCTGTACGACGTCCGACTCAGTGGATCAAAACGCAGCGCCACCCCGACTCACTGGTGAATCACCGCAGACAGTTCCGACTCACCGTGAACTATGCGGTTCCGACTCACTGGAATCACAACTGGCCCTGGCAAGCATCATATGCACTGACTCAGACCACTATCGACCTCCGGTCTCCGGAGGGGAGTAGGTAATGTGACGGTATCAACAACGCCACATGCAAACTACGCATCAAAAGACCTGACGTCACAAATCCTGCATCGCGCTATCAGAGTTTACCGCGCAACTAGCATATATACAACATCCCGTCATCAACCGTTGGGCAGTTGCCCACCAGACACAATACCCGTCTGGTCGGAGGATCCTCCCCTTTACTATAGAGTATGAGTGAACTTTACACCCTGTTCCTCGTACCTCTAACTAAAGGTACATCACTGTTGCTATTAAACCCAACTTTCAATGCGGTGCCAGGTTTCTGATACCAGTTCTAATAGACCTGATACCCGCACTTGAAAGAAAAAAAAAAATACGTTCTATCGAAGCCAGGTCTAACCTACCTGGTATAAGTTTTTACATAAATCTAGTTATAATTGACGAGACAATCCCAAAAATATATTTCTCTTTTCTATGCCTTTTAGTTCCTAAGAATAGCTCCCGCAGCAGCGGTTTCTTCACTTTCGCTCCCGCACTGAATGCAAAGTACGTACCAGTTCTCAAATATCTCGTAACGCAGTGAACGTGTTTATTATTTCTGGTAAACCTAAAAGTCATGATTTCGTGAAATAATTATTCAATCAGATTATACGAACTTAACGAGTTATATTACTGATTCTAATGATTATAATTTTGTAAAACCATATTTATTACGGCCGCGAATCATATTTAGATCAACATACAACCTGTTACTGACCTGCAACTTGCAAAAAACGTAAGAATATTTGAATTTCGCGGGCTACCCTGGCGCCTCTCCCTTAACTAGTGGTATCAGGTATGCCATGTTAACGAGTGGTAGCTATGGCATGGTTCAAGTCTTACAATAATAGTAGTAGGTAACTAACTTTTTATATAGACTCACGCTTTCTTCTCTTGGGAACTACAGACCGCCACCTGCTACGATCCCTACGTACTCCTTTTGCTGCTCCGTCTGATTTTGCTATTTACAACTATTTTTACTAGGTACATAATTAAATGACTAATTAACTACACATTTATTCAAAACCAAAAGGGGTATAATACTTAAGCCATTAGCTAATAAATAATTTTCAGTCCGATTGTTTGAAACATTACGCTAAAAGAGGATGCTAGTCATCTGGACGGTACCTGATGCAGGATGAAGTCGGCGTCGGGACAGGCGAGGTCCAGCAGCATGGCCTCCGGGAACCAGCCGCGCGGCGCCATGGGCGGCGGGCGCAGGAAGTCGGAGACCAGCGCTAGTCGCACGCCGGCGCCGGCGCGGTTGCTGCTGCGGTACAGCTCAGACACTTGCTCTACAAATGTACTGTTTGTAATGTCCTTGGGGAATATATAGAGGCTGTGATCACGGTAATCTCAGCCTTTTAACGCAAGATCTTGCCACTTAGAAAGTAGGAACAGCATTTTCCGCCTTGGCAATCGGACCTACATACTTAGGTACCTAGTTATCGCTCAGTATTTTCAGAAAAGACGTGGATTTATGATTGAGTTTTTCAGAGTTTTTAAGACCTATTCAATAGTTTTTTGTGCTGACCTACACGAGGGCGGGTCAAAGGGCTCGCGGAATGGAGGGGTCAGAGGGGAAGTGGGGTAGTTATTTTTACCTGTCAAACTCAAACTCAAACTCAAATCATTTATTCCAATTAAACCATTTACAGGCACTTTTGAATTGTCAAGGAGTCGGTCAGTAAGAAAAATGAAGCTACATTCCCATTCCAAAGCGTAGGTACCTATGGAGAAGAACGGGCAAGAAACTCCATGGACACTCTTTTAAATTAAATTGTTACAAAAGTATTCGTTACATCTATAATGTTGAATTTATAACTAAAAGTGAGAACGATGTAAAAATAAAAATAATAAAAACTTACACGTTAAAAGCGTCAAGCGTAGGCACAACAAATAGAAACAAAATAAAATAAGCCGTGGCAGCTAAGAGATGACCAGTTCCAACTGACGGCGCCTGTTCACGAACATGACGCATGGATTAGCACCATTCAGCAAAACCATTTTGAAGGGAGCTAAATGATCCAACACACACGCCACCATCAGCGAGACATTTAAGTGAGCATGACATACTCTCAACCGCCAGGGCACATTCAAGTCAATGAAATACATATTACCCAGTCAATGGTAGCTCTATAGTACATAGGACTCACACCTGTGCTATGCATTTATATAATACAAAGGAGATTAAGTTTATACAATGCAAAGATAGTCTTACACTCTTCAGCAGCTCCAACATGATTGTCAAATGTTAATCAACTAGCTGAGGTTGTGGAGCAGGACCAGCATTCAGCCAAGCATTTTTATCAGCGATGTAATCCCCCAACTTATAATATGCCTGCCTGCATAGTGTGCGTTTTATACAAGATTTAAATTTAGTCTCATTCAGTTGAAGTATGTGGGGAGGAATTTTATTGTAACATTTTAAACAGTACCCCATGAAAGATGTGTCTACTTTAGCCAGTCTGAAACCTGGTTGAGCTAATAGGTCCCTATTTCTAGTACTATAATTATGTCTTTCACCTCTTTCTCTAAAAAGATGTAAATTTTTCGTTACGTACATGATGTTTTCGTAGATATATTGACAAGGTACCGTCATGATGTTAATATCCTTAAACAGTTCCCTTAGAGAATCGCGCCTGCGGAGATTATATATGGCTCTGATGGCTCTTTTCTGCAGAATAAAAATAGACTCGATGTCTGCAGCCCGTCCCCAAAATAAAATACCGTAAGACATTATACTATGGAAGTAACTGAAATAGACTAGCCTCGCGGTATCTACATCAGTAAATTGACGGATTTTTCTGACAGCATATGCTGCTGAACTTAGCCTTCCTGCAAGAGATGTTAAATGAGGACCCCATTGTAGTCTTGAATCGAGCGTGATCCCCAGGAAAACAGTTTTATCGACGAATTCTAGTTTCTCTTGATTCAATACTATCTCACAATCACTACTTTTGACATTTGGTAAAGAAAAATTTATGCACTTCGTTTTTTTCCCATTTAATACTAAATTATTAGCAGTAAACAAATTTTGGACCTGCAATAGAGCATTATTTACGACGTCAAAATTTGTAGCACGTCTATCTACCTTAAAAATTAAGGAAGTATCGTCAGCAAATAACACCATTTGTGGTTGATTTTTTAATAAATGGATACACTAAAAAAAGGAAAGGACCCAATATCGAGCCTTGTGGAACACGCATTTTTACTTTTAAACCGAGTGAATTGATACCATTTATTTGAACTTGCTGTTGTCTATCATTTAAATAAGATTTTACCAAACTAAGTGCAAGTTTTCCAAGTCCGTAATGCTCAAGTTTCAAAAGTAAGGTTTCGTGATTGACGCAGTCAAATGCCTTGGAGAGGTCACAAAAGATTCCTATGGCGTCTTGGGCCTCTTCCCACGCGTTAAAAATGTGTCTTAATAATGTTACACCGGCGTCGGTCGTGCAACGTCCTTTGGTGAAACCATACTGTTGTTCGTGAAGGATTTTATTCGTGTTAAAATGATTGAGCATTTGATTAAGCATTACCTTTTCAAACAACTTACTGAAAACCGGCAACACGGATACGGGTCTATAATTATTGGTGACTTTACTGTCCCCGGATTTGAAAAGAGGTATTACCTTACTGTATGTCATCAAAAAAATCAAAATCGTTTATTGCAATCCATAATGTACAGGTGGTAAATAATGAAATAATAACAGAAACAATTATGGACCCTGTCGGGCACAGCAAATTTGTAAATAAGTAGAGAGAGGAAGAGCGCTTTATTAATTTCCTTGTTTCCTGTTAGAAATATTTTATATGCAGGTCATCTACCTATTAATTTATAATTTATTTAATTATGTTTAGTATTGCTTATTTCTTTACTTGCTTAAAAAATTATCATTATTATTAATGTAGTATAATTTGTAAGTACATATTATGTTATTTATAAGGTATTTTAATTATTTTACTTATTAAAATCATTAAAAAAATCAAATCATTAAATCCGGGAAGACTCCTTGATCTACACAAAAATTAAATATTAAGGCTAAGTAAGGCGCTATAGTCTCAATTATAGAGGTGCAGACTTTAATAGACATTTCCCAAAGATCTTCGGTTAATTTGATCTTGATTTGCTCAAAAGCTTTTATTACTATTATGAAGTTAATATGCTTAAAGTCAAATTCAATCGGGCAGGCTGAAACGTTCGCCTTTACTAAATCAAAAGAGAGCGAGGGTGAGGAATTTAAGGTTTCAGTCGTTTTGAGTGGGATACTGGTAAAGAAATTTACAAATTCTTGCGCAACTACTTTGTTATCGCAAATAAGACCACATGACGTCTCCAGTGTATAATCAGTATTATGCTTTTTGTTCCTATTTGTTTCATTATTGATAATTTTCCAACCCGTCTTTATTTTATCGTCAACTGATTTAACCTTGTTACTGATGAATAAGGCTTTAGCTGCCTTACAAGTGTTCTTAAAAATTCTAGAGTAAGTAGCAACATACTTATTAAAAGTTTCTGTGTTAATATAAGGCTTAAGGCCATACAGCTCGAAAAGTCTTTCCCTACTTTTCCTGAGTCCTTTAGTCCTGTCACTACTTGGTGACTAAATATAATTATAAATACTAAGTTTCACCCCAATCGGTTTATTAACCTTTGAGATATCGCTAGATAAACAAATCGATCGGGAAGAGAGTGCTCACACTGGATCACAAACAGCAGCGCAGCAACAGATTTTAGAGCTATGTAGTGACAACAGGGGTGATTTTATGAACCAAATTGTGACTGGAAATGAAATTTTAGTTCATCACTATGAACCTGACTCAAAGCAGGAGCCAATGCAGTGGCACAAAAAGGCGCAGTACCGCCTAAGACCCTTATGGTGTGACTCAGTCTGTCTGTACCCGTCTGATACAGCTGAATATCTCAAGAACTACTGATGCTATCAACTTGAAAATTAGAATAGTTTTAGAAGACATTTCCCCAACTATTTTGCAAATAAGAAAGATACAAAAAGTTTTTTTTTTGCAACAGGCACTGAAAGGTGGTCTTAAAAATGCACATTCTCAACAAAAAAAAACTTTTTTCTATAGGCCGCATAGTTTTCGACTTTTGATGAAAAATGTAAAAAAAAAATACCGTTCCCCCCTTATCTCCGAAGTGTGCATAGAGAAAAATGTTAAATTATTCTATGTGATAGAAGCTTATGTAAAGATTACAGGAAAAATAAAACTATGTCTCTAAATAGCACACTTTTTTAGAAATCAACAAAAAATACATTAGTTCCTTTATTTGTCAAGAGATGGCGATGACCTAAAACTGCATTATTCTACACCGCAGTGTTAAAATTCTCTCTCTTTCTTTTTCTCTTTCTGTTTTTTTTTTACTCTTTTTATTTTTTCTTCTTTTCCTGGCTGATGAAAACTTAAAAACATTTCACGTTTCACAACCAAAATGTCCTCCTTCCTACATATTAGCAGGTAACAGGTTGCTTTGGGCATGGGGTCTCAACTAGTCTTGAAAAAATTCACAGATGGCAGCATAGGAAACAATTCTGAAATTAACAATCAATAAAAAGCGTTATAGGGCCGATTTTGGCTGAAGTAACATTATTAAAAATCAAAACTTCACTGTTTAATGTTGATTTATCTATTTACACTCATAAACCACGAGAATGACACCTAGTATCTAGGCCGACTCTTAGATGGCGTTGTAAAACTACAGTCTCTAGCAATTAGTGAGTCGCTGATGCTGCCATGTATTAAAAAATCGAGGAAAACAATAGCCAGCTCAATAGCCTTAGTCATTTATTTGTATGGGATTGGGTATCTGAACGTAGTATATATTATGTGTGCTTTGGGTGAAGCACAGTTGTAGTTTTTCTGGGCTGGTACGGAACCCTCGGTGCGCGAGTTCGACTCGCTCCTTGACCGGTTTTTTCACGTTTGTGACCAAATAATAATAAAAAGCTTTTCATTATTATTTGGTCACAAACGTGAAATAAGAGCTTCGTGGAAAGAAATTCACGGATGATGAAGAAGTGAAATCGGCAATTTCAGCTTAGTTTCAAGGCCTTGACAATAGTTATTTTTTTTCGAAGGAGTAGGGGAGACCGGGGCTGGTTCTAACGGGGGTAAGAATTAACTTGAATATTCCCGTTAAACGGTAAGAGTTACGATCATAATACTCGGTTTCCCAGCACTATTCACGCCGCCAAACGTGTCACGACTCGTCAGTCCGCGGGCAATCGCCTCTTGTGGGAGTTGTGTGCAGCGAGCCCAGATTGCCAGGTAAACGAACTTTTCGTGGTTTGCAATAATTTGACTCAACATGTAGTTATTCACTTAATCGCATATACTATTGCCTAGAATGAAGCTTAATTTTATTGATAACTAGCTTTTGCCCGCGGCTTCGCCCGCGTGGATGTCGGTTATCGCATAAAAAAGTACCCTATGTCCTTCTACATATGCCAGGCTATATCTCAAATTTCTAACTTAATATTAATTTTAATGTGATTCACTATGTGAATAGAAACCGAAACAAATGATTTAATACAATAAAAGTACTTATGATCTGAACGTATAATAAGTCTTTACCTAAAGATAACAAACACAAAATCAAAATACGAAATTTCACTCAAATTCATAAAGCAATCAATTGTATCAAATTACGAGTACAACACGAAATAAAAGTGCGACACAAATAATAATTTTAAAATAATTCACGTAAGTACCAACAATGTGAAAACAAAACGAAATCCTCCGAAATGTCGCACGATACACCATTGGTGTATAACTTTTCTCAGGGTCACGTTCGCAATTGGACGAAACATTTGACATTTATTTTGTACTTGCAACACGATTTGGCTGTAGAATTCGATTAATCGACTAATACTGGACCGGTATTAATACATTTTAGCGGGACCACCACTAAACGAACGAAAAAAAAGAAAACAAAATACGTCTGTACTCTGTGGTCGTGTGGCGGTGTGGCGCGATGTAAACATTCATCAAGGTTATACGTGCGTAAAGTAATGGATTCAATGAGAAAACGGTTTAATCATAGAAGAATCTTATACAGAATTACTGAGAAATAAATATAGATTTCGTATTGAGTGTTAGTTTATCGAAAAGTGATAAATATGTCAGTGAAAAAGTAACGAAAGTTTTGGAATGCACAAATTTTGATCATAAGGCCGCCGTGTTTAGTAATGTTTTTATGATAAATATTCTTGTATACTGTTTGAAATACACGTAAGTAGCTAGCTTATTTATCTAAAAACATAATTTGGCTAATAGTTACTGATATTATAGCGTATTGTTATCGTAATCGTATTTCCAAGAGTAAAATTCGGCAAACAAATACCTACAAAAGACAATAAAATGGATATAGTACGAGTATGTTATCCTTAAGAGATAGACATATGCCGTCGCGGACTTTTTTGAAGACTTTTATAAGATACTAGCTTTTGCCCGCGGCTTCGCCCGCGTGGATGTCGGTTATCGCATAAAAAAGTACCCTATGTACTACCCTCTCCATATCCCAGGCTATATCTCAAAATTCTAACTTAATATTAATTTTAATGTGACTCACTATGTGTTTATTACCGAGCTGGTAATGAGTTGAACTATCGAACTAATGTGCACACTAATAGGGTTGAAAATAAAACCACAATTGTGTACTGATCTAAGCTGGTATATTTAATTAAAATTGCGAGACCCCAACCAAATCGCGGTAACGAAACCATAGCGAGATCTATTTCGACGTCAACGCCATCTATCGAGCTTGACATCAAACTTTTAACATTTCACAATAATAACTATGGTTTTATGGTTTCTTCATGAACACTATGTGAATAGAAACCGAAACAAATGATTTAATATAGTAAAAGTACTTATGTTCTGAACGTGAATGAGTCTTTACCTAAAGATAACAAACACAAAATCAAAATACGAAATTTCACTCAAATTCTTAAAGCAATCAATTGTACCAAATACAACACGAAATAAAATTGCGACACAAATAATAATTTTAGAATAATTCACGTAAGTACTAACGATGTAAAAACAAAACGAAATCCTCCGAAATGTCGCATGGTACACCGTTTGTCCTGAGAAAACGATCAAAATGTCTAATGAACACCATGGTGCATAACTTTTCTCAGGGTCACGTTCGCAATTGGACGAAATATTAGACATTTATTTTGTACTTGCAACACGATCTGGATGTAGAATTCGATTAATCGACTAATACTTGACCGGTTGACATTTTAGCGGGAACACCACTAAACGAACGAAAAAGAAACCAAAATACGTCTATACTCTGTGGTCGTGTGGCGGTGTGACGCGATGCTTAATGTAAACATTCATCAAGGTTATACGTGCGTAAAGTAATGGATTCAATGAGAAAACGGTTTAATCTTAGAAGAATCTTATACAGAATTACTGAGAAATAAGTGTAGATTTCGTATTGAGTGTTAGTTTATCGAAAAGTGATAAATATGTCAGTGAAAAAGTAACGAAAGTTTTGGAATGCACAAATTTTGATCATAAGGCCGCCGTGTTTAGTAATGTTTTTATGATAAATATTCTTGTATACTGTTTGAAATACACGTAAGTATAGCTTATTTATCTACGAACATAATTTGGCTAATAGCTACTGATATTATAGCGTATTGTTATCGTAATCGTATTTCCAAGAGTAAAATTCGGCAAACAAATACCTACAAAAAGTCAATAAAATGGATATAGTATGTTATCCTTAAGAAATAGACATATGCCATCGCGGACTTTTTTGAAGACCTTTTTATGATACACAATTCCACCATACATTATTTTGTTATATCTCAAAGGGTTTAGACAGCGTTTTCGTTGAAAGCTCCCAGACGGCTTATTTTTTTCCGACACCTCCAACAAATATCGTTAATTCATACAAAAATGCATACAAAAACATAACAAATTATATACTAAAACCTTCCTAGAGAACCAAGCTATCCATTGGTGAAAACAGCATGAGAATCGGTGCAGTAGTATTTGAGTTTATTGCGAACAGACAGACAGACAGACAGACAGACAGACAGACAGACGCGGCGGAGGACTTTGTTTTATAATATGTAGTGATAGTGATAGTGATATTACTGTGCTATGCGTATGTTATTATTCCTCTTGATTGATTTTATGTGATTAACTTTTTTTTTAAGTGACCTTGGGGCTAAAACTAACAAATTGACCGGGATAAGTATTAACATGTTAATACATACCTCGTATGTGGGGCAAGTATTAACAGATGATTGACGAGCATAATACCTAAAATCGTGTCTTTTTTTTATAGAATGAGGATTGCCGGTGATTCTTTAGCTAATCCGGAAGACTTGTAGTTAAATTTTTAAATTTAGAGCCCTCAATCATCCCAGAAATTGTAAATGACATGCCTGATATTGACCTAAGTGTACCGGAGGTTATTGAGCAAATGTCCCAAGAACCACGCCCAGAAGAAGCAGGACTATCAAATCCAATTCCTGAAAGAATATCAACCTAGAATTTGTAAGGCCATTTCCAAAAGCTCCACCAAGTGTTGAATCCAAACGAAGACGTCTATGAAAGTCCACTATTCTTACTGATACACCTGAGAAACTGGCCTTAGAGGAGGAAACTAAATTAAAGTTATCAAAAAATAAGAAAACTAGTCAAGAAGAAATGAAGAAGAAGGATAAAGGCAAAGGAAAAGGGAAAGGAAAGGGGAAAAAATCTGGAAAAGTAGAAGTAGATAGTGACACAGAAGAAGATGACTGTTTCTGCTTAATTTGTGGCGAACTCTACTACTTTACTCTCTACTTCTTTAGGCATACATACTAGTACTTTTATTATTTTATATTATTCTTTTTTTAAATCTTTTGTATGTACTGCTGTTGGTGTACCAAATAAATAAATAAATAAACTCTATAAAGAAGATACAACTGGATTTGATTGGATACAGTGTATACAATGTAAGAGATGGGCTCACATCACTTGTATCAGAGGTGACACTAGAAGTTACGTGTGCCTAAACTGTTTCTCAGACGATGATTACTAGGCGTAGGAATCATCGACAGATATTGCCAACTCGTTATTATTATGCATAAATAAATTGTTATATTTTTTATACAAATTATTTACTTTGACTGATTGAAGTAATTTCCTAAAGACATAAGTAACTTGACTAATAATATAAGACTGATTACATTATATTTGTTAAAATGTCAGTTATTTTACGAGATAAAAGTTGTTTTACTAGTTGTTTAAATATTTTTAATTAGCACTTAAGGCTGCTCCAACATTTTGCATCTTCATACAAACTAAAAATCGGTCAAAATTAGTAAAATTAGTGTTTTTTGAAAATGGTCGTAAATTAATATCTTGATAAATGTCTTCCTCGTGAATGTAAAGTTTCATTACTATACGCCTTTTAATTTTCAAGAAATTTAATGATAAAGTTTGTATGGGGACGCAATATGTTCGAGCAGCCTTAAAGGAATAGATAGTGCAACTTACATTTTGAATCTGTGATTGAAAATGGGTTAATTTGTTATAACCTAAGTCGATTAAAGATATTTATGAATAAAAATGGTGTTTTCTTGGAATTATTTAATTGAAAAGTCCCATGTTACATCTTGCCCCTTGTGTTAATACTTACCTCAGCCCTGTTAAAACTTACCCCCAATACGGGGTAAGTATTAACAACAGACTTTTTTTTTAATGCATCTTATTCTGAAAGTATCTGTCTTATTCACGTTTTCTGTAACTTAATTAATAGCCGAATAACTAACGTATGCAATTAATCGAAAGCAATGTCGAAAAATCTATTAAGATAGAAAATATGAACCAAAATACAAATTTTGTAAGAACTGGCCCTGGTCTCTCCACACAAGTTATTTGAAAGGGCAAATATATTAAAAGGAAAAATAATTTCTTGTTTAATTTCACCCCCCTTCCTTTTCATTTCGCGAACTGTTTTACCTCTCCCGTCGTAACTAGGGTAGACTGGGTACAGTTGTGACAATTTTCATTTGACGGCCAATAATTTTGTTAGTGTGGCAGTTAGTTGTAAAAAAGAAGTTTTTTATTGTGAAGAGTACATTTGCCGATAATACGTATAAATACTAAAATTGTATTTCTTAGTACTGTGGTTAACTCACAAGAGCAAGTTAGAAAAAAAAAGAGAAAATGTCACAACCGACCACACCCCAGGGACGGTTGTGACAGCACTTGAGGTCGGTAGTGACAGGTTAAAAAAATACACCAAAATGGTCGTCAATCACTTTTATTGCACGAAATATCCATTATCGGAAAAGAATTTCGTTTACGTAACACAATAACATTTAATGTTTATAATTTATAAGTAACTAGCTTTTGCCCGCGGCTTCGCCTGCGTGGATGTCGGTTATCGCATAAAAAAGTACCCTATGTCCTTCTCCATATCCCAGGCTATATCTCAAAATCCTAACATAATATTAATTTTAATGTGATTCACTATGTGAATAGAAACCGAAACAAATGATTTAATATAATAAAAGTACTTATGCTCTGAACGTGAATGAGTCTTTACCTAAAGATAACAAACACAAAATCAAAATACGAAATTTCACTCAAATTCTTAAGGCAATCAATTGTACCAAATTACAACACGAAATTTTCAAAATAATTCACGTAAGTACCAACAATGTGAAAACAAAATGAAATCCTCCGAAATGTCGCATGATACAACGTTTTTGCTGATAAAACGCTAGAAATATCTAATGAACACCATTGGTGCATAACTTTTCTCAGGGTCACGTTCGCAATTGGACGAAATATTTGACATTTATTTTGTATTTGCAACACGATCTGGCTGTAGAATTCGATTAATCGACTAATACTTGATCCGGTTGACATTTTAGCGGGAACACCACTAAACGAACGAAAAAAAAAAGAAAACAAAATACGTCTGTACTCTGTGGTCGTGTGGCGGTGCAGCGCGGTGCTTAATGTAAACATTCATCAAGGTTGTACGTGCGTAAAGTAATGGATTCAATGTGAAAACGGTTTAATCTTAGAAGAATCATAAACAGAATTACTGAGAAATAAGTTTAGATTTCGTTTTGAATGTTAGTTTATCAAAAAGTGATAAATATGTCAGAACGAAAGTTTTGGAATACACAAATTTTGATCATAAGACCGCCGTGTTTAATAATGTTTTTGTGATAAATATTCTTGTATACTGTTTGAAATACACATAAGTAGCTAGCTTATTTATCTACGAACATAATTTGGCTAATAGCTACTGATATTATAGCGTATTGTTATCGTAATCGTATTTCCCAGAGTAAAATTCGGCAAACAAATACCTACAAAAGACAATAAAATGGATATATTAGGTTATCCTTAAAAGATAGACATATGCCATCGCGGACTTTTTTGAAGACCTTTTTATGATACATAATTCCACCATACATTATTTTGTTATATCTCAAAGGGTTTAGACAGCGTTTTCGTTGAAAGCTCCCAGACGGCTTATTTTTTTCCGACACCTCCAACAAATATCCTTAATTCATACAGAAATGCATACAAAACGTTAACAAATTATATACTAAAACCTTCCTCGAGAACCAAGCTATCCATTGGTGAAAACAGCATGAGAATCGGTGCAGTAGTTTTTGACTTTACCGCGAACAGACAGACAGACAGACAGACAGACGCGGCGGAGGACTTTGTTTTATAATATGTAGTGATAGTGATGTAGTGATAGTGATAGTGATAGTGATAAGGCACTGTAGCATCTATATATATTATTGTTATTATAACAAATCTTATTATAGTAGTTTGAAAGCTTATAACTGTTACTTTAATCAGTCCAAAAAGCTAACTAAAGAATTCTAATTATACAATACGGTAACAATGTCAAAATACAAACTAAATCACATAATAATGCTATTTCACAATCAACTTGTTTAAAAAATGGAAATGATGATGATGATGATGCTGTCTTTATTGTAGTCTGCGCCGGCTTCATCGCGTTTTCGAATGTATCGCAACAAAGACATGCGATTAACTTCGTGCATTTCTGCAGCTCCTCGTAATGATATTCCTCTTTCACGTCTACATATGTATGCTTCTTCATATTTCCCGTCTTTATATGCTTCTTCATATTTTCCTAATTCACATTGACCTCTTTCCGTCTTCCTCAAGCATTTTCTTGGCATTTAAAAGCAAAAAAAAAAGTTTTTTTTTTTTTTTGTCAAAACGGTACCCAAATATTTGTCACAACCGTACCCAAATTGTTTTGTCACAACCATACCTAAAGCACTCCTTCGCAAAAAAACAATCACTATGGCAATAAAAAATAATGTACGTACAAAGTAAGCACTGCTATTTAACCACTAATGTATAACTAATCATGAAAAAGAACACTCGTTACTATGGCTGACACAATACTGTAAAACAGGTTCACACCCGCATGCCGCTCCTTTATCCCCTTACACCCTCCCCGGTATTCCTTATAGTTTCGGTAATATTACGATTTGTATTTTATTTATTATTAGATTTTAAAATAGATCGACGGTCACAAAAACTTGACGATGTGAATAACTCTATTCTTCAGGTCCAAGATTGGTTTACGGTAAATAATTTGGTACTAAATGAAAAAAAAAAAAAAAACAAATGCATTCGATTTAAATTACCTAATGTTAGAAGTAGCGAATGTGACGTCATATTGATTGGAGAAAAACTGGAATTTGTTAATCAAACGGTTTTCCTAGGAATCACGCTAGACGAGAAACTACAATGGGGACCTCATATAACATCTCTTGCGGGGCGGCTAAGCTCGGCCGCTTATGCTATTAGAAAGATAAGACAGTTAACAGATATAGAAACCGCGCGTTTAGTCTATTTTAGCTGCTTCCACAGCATTATGTCGTATGGCATTTTACTGTGGGGTCGAGCTGCTGTCATAGAATCCATTTTTATTTTGCAAAAGAGAGCTGTCAGAGCCATTTATAATCTAAGTCGCTGCGAATCTCTTAGGGAACTGTTTAAAAGAATTAATATTATGACGGTACCTTGCCAATTCATTTATGAAAATATTATGTATGTAAGAAAAAATCTACATCTTTTTAATAAAATCAGTGATAGACATAATTTTAATACTAGAAATAAAAAATAGATCAACCACTTTTCAGATTGTCTAAAGTACGTACATCTTTTATGGGGTACTGTGTTAAATGTTACAATAAAATACCTTCTGATATATTACAATTAAATGAAAGAAAATTTAAAACTTATATTAAAAGCACACTTTGTAAACTAGCATATTACAAATTAGAGGATTTGCATCTAACTTAATTAATATGTCTGTCATTGCTTCACTTTTCATTATTTTTACCTATTGTGGTATAGTAATTTTATTCTAGGTAATTGCGTTGTCTTCACATATAATTAATAATTACTGTATACAAATATTGTTAACATTTTAAAAGAGTAAGTATGGAGCTTCTTGCCCATTCTTCTCCATACGTACCTTTTGGAAGCGGCAACTAGAATCAATTAATTAATTATTTTTGTAAATTTTGATGTTTAAAAGTGCCTTTTATTTGCCTATTTGAAATAAATTATTTGACTTTGACTTTGATTGTCACAACCGTAACCTGTCACAACCGTACCCAGTCTACCGTGATCTTGTAACAGGTACTTTTGTTTGAAACAAAATAGCTAAACCTAACTGCATTACCAGGTGTCCAGCAAATGAAGGCGGTCATCATTGACAGGTCCTTGGTGAGGAAATACGACAGTACGAAGCTGATCAGCTCCATGTTGATTCGAAGACAGACGGGCGCGCAGTAACGCACTGTCCGTCGCCCTTCATCGGAGACCTGTGCGGGTAGTTAAGGGGAAGCCCTTTGCTCAAATTTTGGTTCCTGTTCCTACTGTGTTTGTTTCTTTCGAACCGATGGAGATGGGAGCGAATATAAAAACAAACCTTTCCCATATTTACCTATCTATAGTGCTCACTCAGAACTGTGGAGTCAATTCAATATTAAAATAATTTACTTTGAACTGTCATTCGTAATCAAATACCTAGAAATTCAAAACCAATGTTATTGAAATTAAACTTTGTTTCTTTTTCCTTTTATTAAAAAAAATCGGCCACGTGCGTGTCAGACCACATAAAAAATGAAGGGTTTCGTAGTTGGGATGAATTTGATGGAATAACTTTAAACGGTTTTGTTTTAAAATTATTATTATTATTTAAATTATTATTTATTATTTAAATTATTAATTATTATTTAAAAAAATATCTAAAATCCTTACAATAAGCCCTTTCATTTGATATGTCACACGGTAGAATTTGCAAAACTTTTTTCTAATTAGCCCCTATATTCAAAATTCATTTATTTACGTCACACGTCCGTGTTTAGGTCACAAAAGTTTATACTTATGTTTACCCGGCCCAGTAGATTCGGAGCAAATCGGTTGCGACCGAGGGATGGACAGACAGAGAGACACACGAGTCATCCTATAAGGGTTCCGTTTTTTCCTTTTTGGGTGCGGGACCTTAACAAGTTCCATTGAATGTTTCACCAAGGTTTGTCTACCTACTTGCACTATCATCACTTTATTTCATATCTCACTTGTCTCACATACTTTTTCATTTCATTTTTTCTCCCCGCTTGATTTTATGTCAACGTCTGTTAGTAGGTATACTCCATTTACTATAACATTAGACAAATAACGGCTAAATAACGACAGTTATTGTGTAATATTGTTGAAATTACTGCACTTTGGAGTTATTTTTTTAATGTAAATGGTAAATAGAATACAGTGCTTTGTATTTATCGTGAAATAACGGAGTTTATTAAACGTTTACATAGAAATAACGAAATGGTGAGAACAGTTATTTGTCTAATGTTATAATAAATGGAGTGTAGGTATGTACGAGAATACCTAAATACCTTAGTTACCTGCAAAAAAGCGATGTTAGTGTGAAATTACAATTGCGCCTTTGAGAAAAGAGCTATTTCATAATAGTATTGTTTCTATAGATACTTAATACCTACGTCTATCAATACTTCAGCAGAGAATCGCTTTTTAATCTTGCGTAAGTTTAAGGTACCTATTAAATTCTCGCGACTGTAGGTAGGTACTTTGTCACAGATACAAATCTATAGATAAAAGAATAAAAAAATATTAATATTCATAATATTTATGGTATTCCAGCCAAACCGATCATTCTTGTAATCAACATGGACTTGTTAATATAATAAATAACTTCTCCTTAACGTCCATTAGATTGACAATCATTATGAACCGCGGAGTGTTTGTGGAGCAATCTTTGTGCACTATTACGTAGCATTCGATAACGGTGCATTATGTCGCATAATGAGCACAAATTGCCCGCTTAACAATCCTAATTGATTACAAGTAGTTATTACCACTTCAATGTACAATAATTATAGCATGACACTTTACTATAGGTACGTCTCATATTCACCCGCTATGCGAGTAATAGGGATGATGACAAAAAAATATTTTTGTCCGTCATGTAGAATATTCAAAAATATTGGACACGTATTTTTTCTTTTTTTCCTAATCAAAACATAACAGCGATACATTGAGTTCAAATGTGGCATAACGTCACTTCTCAGTAGATTTTATACGTAGCTGTGACGTAACGAGCCCCCACTCCCCAATGTGTTTTATCTAAATAATTTCTTATTAACATGATAAAGCAAAAAATACGTGACTAATATTTTTTTTAATTATTTGATTGACGGACTAAACAGTTTTTCTTTTTGTTTACCCAGGACGCATCCATATTATGGTAACTTGGTAAGACCCCTGGTTACCCCCGTAAAAAGACGTTTAAAGCATGCTGACTCGGCAGATCATGCCTACATCAATTTTCCGAGCACCTTTGAGAGGGGCTTGCAATTGATGCAGGGCAGCACCCAAGGGGCAAATCTTTATCTAAAAAAATACTATAGGATATCTAATAGAATTTAATTCGATTGTCTATTTTAAGAGTACCTAAAGTATCCCTCAAGATATCTTCAAGAATATTAGTAGATACATTATACTACAAGTGGGCACAACTTTACAAGATTAATGGGTACCTATATACCTACCTAGCTAATGTTAAACAGGTAGTAGTGCCGATTCTCTTGTCACAAAATTCTCAAAACTAGACTAAAAATCACCAAAATTTAATATATTCCTGTCAAACGACGATTTCCTATTCTGAAATTGACTAAAGTGACACAACTGAACTATATTTTAGTATGATAGCACAGCACTAAGATGGTACTTAGTTTGTAATTTAGTGAAAATGGCAATTTTGATATTCTGAATTTGACGTTTTTAAACTAAAATTTAGATTTTCTAACTAAATCTGACTATTTTTAATCGCGATTAAAGAGGTGTGAAATAAATGAACTAAAATTCACACCAACACCAGGACTTCCGGTGCAAAAACGGTAACTACTTTATTTTTATTTATTTTCTTTTGCTTAAAGTATATCTCGAAAATAATGCATCCTATCGCAAAAATAATGAAAATTTCGACCCCCTTTGCAACCCGTAATCCCCTAAAACTCAACATGTAGGTTTTTTTCCATACAAAAAGTGTTAAATTAAATTCCATATAAAACACGTTGAGGCAGGCCCCTGCGCGCCTGCGGCTCTACAAAAAATCATGGGGTAGGGCAAACAAGTACCTACAACGCTGCGAAGCCAAAAGAAAAAATAATATCACGTGGAGTCGCGATTGTCAAATTCGATTTTAGTTGTGTCAAAGTTATTTTTAAATTTAGAGAATTTTGTTTGCAGAATAGCTTTAGGATTCTCATAGCGAAAAGTAATAGTACCTACATTATGATACATGTGTACTAAGTTGATCATTGCGCCAGGGACGGTATTATTCGCGCGAGCCGTAGGCGAGCGCGATAAGGAAGCCGAGAGTGTAATGATCAATGCACTCGCGTTTCATACGAAGTTTTTCAACACACTTGCGAGGAAAAAAACAGCCTTGTATTGTTATATTTGTTATTAACTTTATGGAAAATGGCGCTGGTCTTGTTTTTCCGCGCGCCGCGCTAACGATGCGCGCGAAGGTGTAAATAAAGTCACTGGCAAAACCGCTAAAAAGCCTATATAAAAAAAAAAACAGACACAAAATAATGTTTAGACTGATCATAGTGTTGTCGTATCGACACCCGCTAAGTATATGTATGTATCTGCCAGATACACGAAACGGTTTTTATTGCATTTTTGGCATCTATATACCTATATTTACCACATATATATGCCACACAGTTATGTTCTCAGATAGTATAGGAAGAGGTTTAGGAAAATTACTTAGCAACAATCTGAGTCATTCTTCTCAAAACTGTTGTATGCCTCAGACTTCTTACAATCAAATAATGTCTTCAATAACTAGGAAAGAATATGATCCTAAGGCGATTATTACTGTATTTATAGGTAATAGTTTTAATGTTAAAAAAGATGATATCACTGATAGTGTCACCAAACTATTACAGTTGAATTGTAATAAAATAATTCTGTGTGCTTTTCCCTACTTTGAGCACTTGTCAAACAGGCAAAACAAGTACATTCACATGTTAAATAATTACATGCATTTTTTAGTTAGTCACCGTGGTGACAAGTTTATATTTTTTGACACCAACATTTTTGTTGATAAGCTAAGGTCGACTAGGGATACTGTGTATCTGCTCATTAGTTTTAGACGTCAAATAGCTAGGCTATTAGCTTTTAATATTAACCCAGACATAATTAGTATGTCGAAGTCATGTACAATTAGCACCACAGTTAGTAATAGTACTAATAATATGGTGGTTAGCTCAAATAATTTAAACTAGTTTGTAAGACAACAGAAGATACCTCTAACAGTATAGTTACACTTAAGAGCAAAAAGGTATTTTCTAGCACTAGTATAGTTAACTGTAGAAAAGGGTCTAAGCGGAAAACCTTGAAATTATTTCACCAAAATATTCAAGGTTTTTCTCCCAAACAATTGGAAATTGAATTGTTTTTAGAAAAAACAATGTTTGACAATGGTGCCGATTCTCTTGTCACAAAATTCTCTAAACTAGACTAAAAATCACCAAAATTTAGTTTATTCCTGTCAAACGACCATTTCCTATTCTGAAATTGACTAAAGTGACACAACTTAACTATATTTTAGTTTGACAGCTCTAAGATAGTACTGAGTTTTTAAATTTAGTGAAAATGCCAATTTTGCTATTCTGAATTTGACGTTTTTAAACTAAAATTTAGATTTTCTAACTAAATCTGACTATTTTTAATCGCGATTAAAAAGGTGTGGAATAAAATTAGTTTTCATGAACTAAAATTCACACCAATCACCTCGACTTCTGGTGCAAAACCAGTACTGTATATAAGGTGTATCTATTCATACACGAAATATTTTAAGAGAAACATCTTTATGTCGTAAAAAAGCGAAAAAAACCTTTATTTACATATTCTATGAATGACCCGCCTCGACGCGGTGACGCCGAACGGTGCGGTGGGGTGGCGGCACGAGCGCGGTGAATTTTGATAATTAATCATCATATCAAGTAATTTTAAATTATTTAATTTTTTTAATAATATTCTCGGAATAAAAAAGAAAATCATTTCCATGGCTTCTTTACCACTTATAGGTGTATCACTTAAAATATTTCGTGTTTATCCCTATATTTTTTTTTCTTTTCTTTTGCTTATATCTCCAAAATGGTGCGTCCTATCGCAAAAATAATGAAAATTTCGACCCCCTTTTAGAAAGCCTTAAACCACTATTACGCTACATGTAGGTAATCTTTTTTTTTATTTTCCACACAAAAAGTGAAAAATTCCATAAAAAAACACGTCGCGGCTGCCCCCCATGTGCGCCTCCGGCTCTAAAATAAATCATAGGCAAACAAGTACAACGTTGCGAAGCCAAAAGTAGAAAAAAAAAATACCACGTGGAGTCACGATTGTCAAATTCGATTTAGTTGTGTCAAACTTATTTTTAAATTTAGAGAATTTAGTTTGCAGAATAGCTTTAAGATTCTCATAGCCAAAAGTAAGGAATTTTAGTGATAGTTTAGTTAGTTTAGTTCGGTGTACACGAGAATCGGCACCATTATCTGTTTAACTGAGCATTGGTTAAAAGAACATGAAATGTTAGTTAAATATGAGAATTATAGTGTGGCCAGTTGTTTTAACCGAAAATCAATGCTGCGTGGTGGTTCACTAATTTTAATAAAAAATTGTATTAAATCAAAAACTCGTAAAGACATAGGTGAACTGTCGGTTGAACATAGCATTGAGTTGTCTTGTGTTGAGCTAGATAAGCATGTTATAGTGTGCGTTTATAGACCCTCAAATTATCAAAATTACTCTATATTTGAGTCTGTTATGGAAGATGTTTTGGCAAAACTTGCAACTGGTAATAAATCAGTAATTATCTGTGGTGATTTTAACATTAATATTTTAGAAAATAATTCAAATACCAGTAGATTATTAAATTTGTTTAAATCATTTAATTTGTCAAATGTATTTGTAGAACCAACCAGAATAACTACGACTACTGCTACATGTATTGATAATGTTTTTTGTTGCTGCACCTATTTAGATAAAGCCATAGTTAATTATCTCCCTTCTGATCATAGCGGTCAAACCGTAAATTTTGAGTCCAACATACCAATACAAAAAGTGCAGATACAGTTCAGACCATTAACAACAGTTAATTTAAATAAATTTAATAGCACTTTAATTTATAAGTTAAATGATCAGGACCTTACAATGAACAATGTTAATATTTTGTATAAAGAATTCTTTTCAGTAGTCCAAACCGAGTTCAATAATTATTTTAAAAAGAACACTAAAACTATCAGCCCTAGGTTTTTATTTAGTGACTGGCCAACCAAAGGACTCAGGAAAAGTAGGGAAAGACTTTTCGAGCTGTATGGCCTTAAGCCTTATATTAACACAGAAACTTTTAATAAGTATGTTGCTTCTTACTCTAGAATTTTTAAGAACACTTGTAAGGCAGCTAAAGCCTTATTCATCAGTAACAAGGTTAAATCAGCAGACGGTAAAATAAAGACGGTTTGGAAAATTATCAATAATGAAACAAATAGGAACAAGAAGCATAATTCTGATTATACACTGGAGACGTCATATGGTCTTATTTGCGATAACAAAGTAGTTGCGCAAGAGTTTGTAAATTTCTTTACCAGTATCCCACTCAAAACGACTGAAACCTTAAATTCCTCACCCTCGCTCTCTTTTGATTTAGTAAAGGCGAATGTTTCAGCCTGCCCGATTGAATTTAACTTTAAGCATATTAACCCCATAATAGTAATAAAAGCTTTCTTATGCAAATCAAGATCAAATTAACCGAAGATCTTTGGGGAATGTCTATTAAAGTCTGTACCTCTATAATTGAGACTATAGCGCCTTACTTAGCCTTAATATTTAATTTGTGTGTAGATCAAGGAGTCTTCCCGGATTTAATGAAATACAGTAAGGTAATACCTCTTTTCAAGTCCGGGGACAGTAAAGACACCAATAATTATAGACCCGTATCCGTGTTGCCGGTTTTCAGTAAGGTATTTGAAAAGGTAATGCTTAATCAAATGCTCAATCATTTTAACACGAATAAAATCCTTCACGAACAACAGTATGGTTTCACCAAAGGACGTTGAACGACCGACGCCGGTGTAACATTTTTAAGACACATTTTTAACGCGTGGGAAGAGGCCCACGACGCCATAGGAATCTTTTGTGACCTTTCCAAGGCATTTGATTGCGTAGATCACGAAACCTTACTTTTGAAACTTGAGCATTACGGACTTGGAAAACTTGCACTTAGTTTAATAAAATCTTATTTAAATGATAGACAACAGCAAGTTCAAATAAATGGTATCAATTCACTCGGTTTAAAAGTAAAAATGGGTGTTCCACAAGGCTCGATATTGGGTCCTTTCCTTTTTTTAGTGTATATAAATGATCTACTCCATTTATTAAAAAATCAACCACAAATGATGTTATTTGCTGACGATACTTCCTTAATTTTTAAGGTAGATAGACGTGCTACAAATTTTGACGACGTAAATAACGCTCTATTGCAGGTCCAGAATTTGTTTAGTGCTAATAATTTAGTATTAAATGGGAAAAAAAACGAAGTGCATAAAATTTTCTTTACCAAATGTCAAAAGTAGTGATTGTGAGATAGTATTGAATCAAGAGAAACTAGAATTCGTCGTGACAACAATTTAATTTAAAAGAGTGTCCATGGAGTTTCTTGCCCGTTCTTCTCCATAGGTACCTACGCTTTGGAATGGGAATGTAGCTTAATTTTTCTTACTGACCGACTGCTTGACAATTCAAAAGTGCCTGTAAATGGTTTAATTGAAATAAATGATTTGAGTTTGAGTTTGAGTTTGACATACAAGTTTATTTTATTTTTTCAATTAACCCAACATACTTTTTTCTCAAACGTTTTAATGAAATTGAAATCTTCAATTCGCTCTCCTATAAAATTTGCATTTGTCCCTTACTTAGTTGTACTTAGGAGGTGTCGGTATGTCAAATTGTAGTTTAGTTAGTATGGAATTAGAAAGTACTATTGGCATAGAGAAATATACATTAGTTCAGTGAGAATCCGCAATAATAGACCGCCAGTCAGGGTCTTTTTCACATATTTTTCTTTGACAATTCAGACAATAAAAAAGTGAAATATGGCATTATGTAAGTATCTTTGATGAGATTAAAAAAAGCGCAAATATCCGACTAGTAAATAGTTATCTGTGGCGTTACAGCACTAGCGCGGTTACATAAAGTAAAAAGCACGCGTTTTTAATACACTGCATTATGGACCTAAAAGCGGTTCATTAATAGCCACTTTACGAACAAGTGTGTTGAAAAGAAATTTTCAGCACACTTGCTCGTAAAGTGGCTCTTATGTAGGATGCTACACGATAATATTAGGAGCCTTTTTTAGTTCTAGATAGTTTTTAGACTATATTAAGGCCATGATATCTGTTCTTCATAAAGCAATTTTAAAACCAAAGGATAGGATAATGCATAGGTAACGAATACCTAAGTTATAATTATTTTAATGTTTATGTTTTTAAGTAGGTATACTCGTAGGTAATATAAACTAACAAATAATATAGCACAATATTCAATTAATTAATCCTTAGTTTTTCATGTAGGTAATGTGTTATCGTTTGTTAAGCGCGAATTGACATGCTGTTTTATATACCTACTTACATCGTGAATGATAATGAAAAACCTGTCGTAAAACAAATGCGCTCGCTCTATTTTAAATATTTAAGTATAAATTATACGTAATAAAAATACCAACAGTACATTTTTGTTCTAGAAAGCTTAAATAAACTAAACGTACCTAAATAGTTGCAAGATGTTTTATGTTTCCTCTTGCGGCTTTTATCACCGATTTCTTTAAAATAATTTACGGTAATATCGCAGCCACTTTTTTTATTTAGCACGAAAATGGTGATAAAATTTAATGGTTTTTGTTTTCATCGTCAAGAGTAATTTTTTTATAGCTTACCTACCTAATCCAGGGATCTTCAAACTTTGAAGCCTTAGGGCCATAATGAATTTTTCAGTATGTTCCAAGAGCCAAAACTAATTAAATTTTTCTGACTAGTCGCAAAGTGCGCGACCTAAGCAAACATACGCTTTTTTTGCATTTCAATTACAACTATTGTTTGTGACACTTAAGGCGAGGTTCCCCGAGCGTCGTAGGCATGTAACGCTTACCCCAGCCCTCGCAATGAGTAGTGATACGTAAGAAATTACGATGCGCGGGAGACGCGCGCGCTAACGCACCGCTCTCATGAGTTCACGAACTCGTCGCGACAAATAGAGCAATGCAGTAGATCAACTTGAATTGATTAGTATAAGTTTATTTTGTTTTTAATGTGTAACTTCTTTCCTCTCCCTTTCCTGCAATCTGCGGGAGTGATTTCGTGAAAAGGGACGGAAGTGTGTAACAAGAAGCCGGGGAAGCGCGCGTTATTTGATTTGACCAATGAGAGCGTGTGGTGGTAGATTTAGCCGTCAGATGGTACCAACCCCTTTTTTTATTTTTAAATGCGCATCAAACGAATGTTTGGTTTTACCACCTATAAATTAAAATCCTAGATGGCGGCTGCGAATTTTTTTAAATTTTGCATCATGGGTGTCGTTTTCATGGTGTTTGAGAGTGCTAGAGCCGATAGTGTGATCAAAATAAAAATCCTAGATGGCGGCTACGAAAATTTTCATATTTTCCTTCATGGGTGTCGTTTTCATGGTTTTCGAGGGTGCTAGAGCCGATAATGAGGTTAAAATGAAAATCCAAAATGGCGGCTGCGAAAATTTACAAATTTTACATCATGGGTGTCGTTTTCATGGTGTTTGAGAGTGCTAGAGCTGATAATGAGCTGAAAATAAAAATCCAAGATGGCGACTGCGAAAATGTTCACATTTTTCATCGTGGGTGTCGTTTTCATGGTTTTCGAGGGTGCTAAAGTCGATAGTGAGGTCAAAATGAAAATCCAAGATGGCGGCCGCGAAAATTCACAAATTTTGCATCATGGGTGTCGTTTTCATGGTGTTTGAGTGCTAGAGCCGATAGTGAGGTCAAAATAAAAATCCAAGATGGCGGCTACAAAAATTTTCATATTTTCCTTCATGGGTGTCGTTTTCATGGTTTTCGAGGGTGCTAAAGCCGATAGTGAGGTCAAAATGAAAATCCAAGATGGCGGCTGGGCAAATTTACAAACTTTGCATCATGGGTGTCGTTTTCAGTGTTTGAGAGTGCTAGAGCCGATAGTGAGGTCAAAATAAAAATCTAAGATGGCGGCCACGAAAATTTTCATATTTTCCTTCATGGGTGGCGTTTCATGGTTTTCAAGGGTGCTAAAGCCGATAATGGTGCTGATTCTCTTGTCACAAAATTCTCTAAACTAGACTAGAAATCAGCAAAATTTAGTTTATTCCTGTCAAACGACGATTTCCTATTCTGAAATTGACTAAAGTGACGTAACTAAACTATATTTTAGTTTGACAACACTAAGATGGTACTGAGTTTTTAATTTAGTCAAAATGGCAATTTTGCTATTCTGGATTTCACGTTTTTAAACTAAAATTTAGATTTTTCTAACTATATCTGACTATTTTTAATCGCGATTAAAAAGGTGTGGAATAAAATTAGTTG
Organism: Dryobota labecula; assembly: GCA_947523025.1. NCBI lineage: Eukaryota > Metazoa > Arthropoda > Insecta > Lepidoptera > Noctuidae > Dryobota > Dryobota labecula. The sequence goes on from OX383286.1 coordinate 28,121,330, forward strand.
TCATGAACTAAAAATTCACACCAACACCTCGACTTCTGGTGCAAAACCAGTACTGTATATTTTTTTCTTTTCTTTTGCTTATATCTCGAAAATGGTGCGTCCTATCGCAAAAATAATGAAAATTTCGACCCCCTTTACAACCGATAAACCCCTACTAGAACTCTACATGTAGGTAATATTTTTTTTTCCATACAAAAAGTGAAAAATTCCATATAAAACACGTTGAGGCTGCCCCGCTCCTGCGCGCCTCCGGCTCTACAAAAAATCATGGGGTAGGGCAAACAAGTACAAAACGTTGCGAAGCCAAAAGAAAATAAAATACCACATGGAAACACGATTGTCAAATTTGATTTTAGTTGTGTCAGTTATTTTTAAATTTAGAGAATTTTGTTTGCAGAATAGCTTTAAGATTCTCATACTCAAAAGTAAAGAATTTTAGTGATAGTTTAGTTAGTTTAGTTCGGTGTACAAGAGAATCGGCATCAGTGAGGTCAAAATTAAAATCCAAAATGCACACACACACACATTAACACATAATTTTTTATTTTTGTACATTTTAACGTGACTATAGGCTTTAACACTTCAAAAACCATGAAAACGACACTCATGATGCAAAATTTGAAAATTTTCGAAGCCACCATCTTAAAGCTATGCTGCAAACAAAATTCTCTAAATTTAAAAATAACTTTGACACAACTAAAATCGAATTTGACAATCGTGATTCCACGTGGTATTTTATTTTCTTTTGTACTTGTTTGCACTACCCCATGATTTTTTGTAGAGCCGGAGGCGCGCAGGGGCGGGGCAGCCTCATTGTGTTTTATATGGAATTTTTCACTTTTTGTATGGAAAAAATATATATATTACCTACATAAAGAGTTTTAGGTCGAAATATTCATTATTTTTTCGATCGGACGCACCATTTTCGAGATATAAGCAAAAGAAAAGAAAAAATATACAGTACCGTTTTTGCACCAGAAGTTGAATTGTTGGTGTGAATTTTTAGTTCATGACAACTAATTTTATTCCACACCTTTTTAATCGCGATTAAAAATAGTCAGATATAGTTAGAAAAATCTAAATTTTAGTATAAAAGCGTGAAATTCAGAATAGCAAAATTGCCATTTTCATTAAATTAAAAACTCAGTACCATCTTAGTGTTCTCTAACTAAAATATAGTTTAGTTGTGTCACTTTAGTCAATTTCAGAATAGGAAATCGTCGTTTGACAGGAATAAACTAAATTTTGGTGATTTTTAGTCTAGTTTAGAGAATTTTGTGACAAGAGAATCGGCACCATTATCGGCTTTAGCACCCTCGAAAACCATGACGAAAGGTTTGAAAATTTTCGCAGCCGCCATCTCGAATTTAAATTATAGGTGACGCGCATTTAAAAATAAAAATCAAGTCCCATCCCATCTGACGGCCAACTCTATCACCGCGCGCGCTCAAGGCTCCTACAAACAGGCGCGACACGCGACGCGACACAAAGAGACCGCTAGTCGCGCGGCACGTAGTGTCTTGATGTCACGTCACGTGTCGCGCCTGTTTGTAGGAGCCTTTATTCGTCAAATCAAATAGGTCGCGAATAGAAGTCAAAATTGGTTGAACGGACTGTAAAAAGGTTTACTTACTCAAATATTATTTCAAATGGAGTATAACTACGTTTAATATTACAACTATCTAAAAACTAAGCTTTTTACAGGTATTATTATTATTATTTTACAAGCTAATTTGGACTTAGCCGGTAACAGAACTCAGCGGGGTTGGCGGTTTCGCAAAAATTGGCACACGTCCGTCCTCCAACGCGTTCCCACAGAACACTATAATCAGGATAAGAACGACAACTTCATACAAATAAAACGCTTTCACGAGAGCACACTAGCGCTCCAGTTTATGCCATTAGAAACTCCTGAGGCGCGGGAATTATAAACAGATAGCTACATACGTACTATTTATTATTAGTTTAATTTATATCTACAACGAATAAAAATTCGCTGTAATAGAAATCAACACTAATGTAATGGCAGACAACAAATAAAACAAAGCTTTTAAACATGTTTAAAAGTTTATTTTTCTTTTCATACACTTTTTCACAGACTAATTCGATTCACTTTTTGGAGGCTTCTTCAACAAACTCCTGGTTTTTCAATTTGCAAAACCGTTTTAGGCAGTATAGCAATTGTGCTACATAAAATTTTGTTCATCATTAAGGTTGTAATGATCCTCACACCTCTTCAGTCAATCTGTATTTATGTTTTCACAAGCTTTATAGAATTTAATTTAAAGTTTTCCTGTCAATTTCGCACTGTAGAGTATATTTATCTCGTAATGCTTATGGCAACAGGTTTGAAAACACAACAGTAAAGCGACAATTTCGCACAGTAGTCTATATCTCGTAGTGGTTAAAGCAACAATTATTCACAAACAATGTAAAACCGGCAGAAAATACGATTTGGAAAAATGGGAACAATCACAACAAAACAAAGTATCAGATATAAAAACAAATCCGCCATGTTAGAAATGAGTGTGGCCAGTTCATAAAAAAAAATCGCCATACAATCATTAAGGCTTGTATAGACTTACCCGATATCGCGGGCGCGACAGGCATCGACAAAGAAATTGTGCTTTATGTATCGCGTCGCGCCCGCGATATCGCACTAGTCTGTACGAGCCTTTATTTGGTTCTAAGTTTTTTCTTTTAGTCTGCATTGTACGACATTATGAAACAAAAAATAAGGATTTTAACTGTTTTAAATAATTGCTTTACAATATTTGAATGCACATTAAAATTATCACATCTCTTTATCTCGAATCTGCAGCTACCGAAATGGTGGGTATCTATTCAACCGCGCATGTGACATCACTGATCTTGTTATCACTTTCTATTGTAGAGCAGTATCTCGTTTTGCAAATAATGCCAGTGTTGTCATTGGCAGCTAAGAAAACTGACTCCCCCTGCGCGTTCCGCTCGGTACTGAGCGGCGAGATGGCAGCGGGTCGCGAGTAATTGTGCCGTGAACATCGTTAATTTTGGGTTTAAAAGTTTATGTTTTACGATATTAACAATGTTAAACCCGACAAACATTACATCATCCTAGATGTTTATTTTGATGTGATTTTCAATACATAAAGTAGTATAATATTGTAATGAAATGAGTTTTAATTTACAAAATAAGGGTATGTTTGGATTTTTTTTTCTATCGAGTGAACTTTGTCCGATTATGTAACGAGTACCCGACGTGCCTACAGAAAGGTCTCAAAAGCAACATATATTTTTTCACGTGTTTAATACCCTAGTAGCAATTGCCGTTGGCTTTCATACGCCAACAGTTGGGAATGTATTGGCAAACGGTTAGTTATTCCGCCAACCTAAACTTAAAATAGGCCTATTGTCATAAACATGCACTATTTGCCCAACGGATAGCCAACGAAGGGCCTGCTGTTACTATTCCTACTGTTGGGTGATTTTTGTAGGGATTTAAGGTATAATGACAACATTGGGCCAACTAACGCGGACCTGCTGCTTCTATTCCTACTGTTGGGAGAGTTTTGTAGGGATTTAAGGTATAATAACAACATTGGGCCAACTAACGCGGGCCTACTGCTTCTATTCCTACTGTTGGGAGATTTTTGTAGGGCCGATTACTGCTACTCCAACGGGGTGGTAGCGGGGTGTGTCAAAAACATGCACTATTTGCCCAACGGATAGCCAACGACGGGCCTGCTCTTACTATTCCTACTGTTGGGTGATTTTTGTAGGGATTTAAGGTATAATGACAACATTGGGCCAACTAACGCAAGCCTGCTGCTTCTATTCCTACTGTTGGGAGATTTTTGTAGGGATTTAAGGTGTAATGACAACATTGGGCCAACTAACGCGGGCCTGCTGCTTCTATTCCTACTGGTGGGAGATTTTTGTAGGGCCAATTACTGCTACTCCAACGGGGTGGTAGCGGGGTGCGTGGGGAGCGGGCGGCGGCACGCTTCGCCTTTTCGCATTTTGTTATTCATTTGTGCACCTGCGGCTGCGGAGTGTTTGTGAGTGTTTGTTTTGTTCGTATCAACAAAGATATTAGCCTGATATCAGGCTGGCAGACTGTGTTTTAGTTTAGTTAGTTAACCTTTAGTGTTTGTGAAAGTGTTAAATGTAAGAAGTTGTGGAGTTTTACGACGATGATGGTAACGGTGGGGAACTCGGTGTGGTGCGTGAAGAATGGATGACGCCACGGAAGACTCATTGCATGTGTGTTTACAAAACGTGTAAAAATCTTCGCTGCATATGAACCTTATCGGCTTCAAAATAAGGTTGGGTTTTCAAAATGAATCGCTACTCTCGTAGCATTTTTTGTTGGCATTTAGTTGGGCCACTTACCTCTGGTTAGTTGGCAAATGCATACAATTGGCGGGCAGTTTGCGGGTTGGGCCAACAACGGATGGCCTACGTGGATTTGTCTACGAAGGCCCAACTTGCGATGGGGCCAACGTACATCGGCTTCTTAATAAGGTTGGTTTTAGCGATTTGTTTTGAAAAACCAACCTTATTTTGAAGCCGATAAGGTTCATGTACAGCGACGCGCGTACGGCCGGCGCTTGCGAGACGCGTCGCTCTGAAACCAGCCATAGAACCAACCAACATACAACCGCTTGCCTTAATGTATTGTGTCGTTGGGCCTACCCATAACACGTTTTCGTTGGGCCTTCGTAGGGCAATGTACGTTGGCCCCATCGCAAGTTAGGCCTTCGTAGGGCAATGTACGTTGGCCCCATCGCAAGTTGGGCCTTCGTAGGGCAATGTTCGTAGGCCCCATCGCAAGTTGGGCCTTCGTAGGCAAATCCACGTAGGCCATCAGTTGTTGGCGCAACCCGCAAACTACCCGCCAATTCTATGCATTTGCCAACTAACCAGAGGTAAGTGGCCCAACTAAATGCCAACAAAAAATGCTACTAGGGTAATTACCGTTTCTAAATAAAATGCCATTTCCTAGAGGTTATCTTGAAGAACCTCGCCTTAACGTCATCTAGTGGCGAGTAGTGATACTATGTATTGTACTATGTATTATCAATTTCAGCTACCCACTAATAAAATAAAAAACCATTAAATTTAATATTATCACCATTTTCGTGCTTAATAAAAAAGTGGCTGCGATATTACCGTAAATTATTTTAAAGAAATCGGTGATAAAAGCCGCAAGAGGAAACATAAAACATCTTGCAACTATTTAGGTACTTAGTTTATTTAAGCTTTCTAGAACAAAAATGTACTGTTGGTATTTTTATTACGTATAATTTATACTTAAATATTTAAAATAGAGCGAGCGCATTTGTTTTACGACAGGTTTTTCATTATCTTTCACGATGTAAGTATATAAAACAGCATGTCAATTCGCGCTTAACAAACGATAACACATTACCTACATGAAAAACTAAGGATTAATTAATTGAATATTGTGCTATATTATTTGTTAGTTTATACTACGTATACCTACTTAAAAACATAAACATTAAAATAATCATAACTTAGGTATTCGTTACCTATGCATTATCCTATCCTTTGGTTTTAAAATTGCTTTATGAAGAACAGCTATCATGGCCTTAATATAGTCTAAAAAATATCTAGAGCTAAAAAAGGCTCCTAATATTATCTTGTAGCATTCTAGATAGCTTACGTGACTTGAGCAAGAAGATAAGAAAAAGAAAATGGTGCCGATTCTCTTGTATCTACTGCTGCTTGAACTGCATCTTTGAGGGATTTAAAATTTCTTGCTGCAATAATAGTGCTTAATCGACGGTTCGCAATCCGTCGGCAAACCGTTTGATGGCTTGTTTTTCGTTAAGCGGTTTCAATACCTGGTAATTACTGGGTTCCCCTTCGGATTGCGCTATCGTCAAATCCACGAACATCTCAGTTATGGCTTTTCCGTACTCGTCAATTGACATTTATTTTTGGTAGAAAGAATGTAATTTGCTCTGTATTGCCGTAGCAGACTTTGTTGGCAACAGTTGAACCCTCATATCGTCTAACAGACCCTTATCTGAGTCATAATTTGAAGCTAACTTTAATTTTGCTGCCTGGGACAATCTATTTATCAAAACAAACGTAATTAATTGTTCTTGCGATTGTCTATCTAAAATAGAACTGTAGTATTCAATCCCATCGATTAACTGATTAATACAAGACTCGTCATTTGTCATGACAGACAACAAATTCAGTGCTGTCTTAAGATCAAATTTCGCCATTTTAACTATTTTCTCTTCGTCTTCGCTTAAACCTTCAAAATCTGAGTTACTATAACTACTTTCGTTTTCACATAACTCTTTAATTTCTACGTATAATTCCTTTATCTTATAACGATACTCGTTTATTAATATTAACTCCTCATTCTTCAATTCTTTTATGTTAGTTTCTACTTCTTTACATATTTTTTTAAATGAATACCATATATTTGTAGACTCTCCTAATTTTCTACTAGAAACCTCAGATTCTAATCTTCGCTTAGGACCTATTTTTATTAAATATGTACGTATTTTCCGTAACTCATTATAAATGTTATCAAATTCCTTTTTTATTCCTTTAGACGACACTGCATATAGTTTAGAATTTGTCTTACACAGCCACTACATAAAGTACTTTCCTGCTTACTTTCTTCCCGAATACCTTACGTACGTACACAAACACTTATTACGCACTTTGAACACACTTATTAGTTCACTGATCTACACTGACATTCACTTTCTGCTACTTTCGGAGTGTTTTGGCAACGACCTCGTCCAGACAATCGTATGCCCCTAAAAGCGTGATGGTTGATCTCCTGACGCATCCAACGAGCATGGTATTTTTTATATGCCTTAAATCCCAAGTAGAGAAGCACTGCACCCATCAAACAGATAATTATTGTAGTCATAATAGTTTGGATGCTCAAATGTGCGCCAATCTCTTTCAAATTCGCACTATTTCCAGCACTGGCAGCGTTTTGAGCTAGAAAAACCTCTTCCTTGGTCTGGTATGATTGACACATCTTGCTTTTCCGAATAATTTTGCACCAATTAAAAATGAAGTTGTAACGCGACACGACCATTATGCGCGGCTTGCCCGAAGGCAGGGTCGCCATGTAGGGATAGGTGTAAATGAGTACACGAATTGATGTATAATACTCGTCTTTATTAGCAAACCATTCAATATATAGACTTAGGCTACTTACACATATGAACATAGACATAGTTGTATAACACCTACACTACACACCGAACTCAACTAACTAAACTATCACTAAAATTCTTTTTCACTCCTCTTGCTCAAAAAGGCCGTCATTGTAGTATGCGTAACCCCAGCAAAATATTGCGCCTTAGAGAAAATTGAGTTTTACAGATAATTAGTTCATAGTTAGTTGCAATTTGTTCAAGTAGGTATAGCAAAATTTGTTCAAGTTGTATTTTCGAAGTTATTCGAGAAAAACGGATTTTGCTAGAGTAACGTTACCCCAGCAAAATGTTTTTCAAAAAAGGCATTTAGCCTGAACCAAGTACATCAAAAGATAGCTTTTGATGAGTTGTAAATGTATACCAATAGCAAAATTTGTTCATCTTATAGTTTTTGAGATATTCAAGATTTTGCTGGGGTAACGTTTTGGGATTTTCAAAATCTCGAAAACTGTTCGTCGCAGAAGTTTGAAAAAAATACCAGTTATAGGCCTTAATTTGTTCAAATTTGTTCAAATAAGTATAAGTATTTCGATTCATCAACAAATGTCGATGTAATTAATTGTTTTTTAGAATCAGAAATAATCGATTTACTCGTAAATTTGTACATTTACAAACAAATAAAAATCTGTTACATATACCTATCATATACCCTTTTAAGGTGTACAAATCTGAATCAAATAACTTTACGCAATATAAAGAGATTTCATCAAATTTCAAGCGGTGTTTCTTTGGCGATCGAATACACAGCTCCCTCTGAACACAAAACGATGGACTATAGAAAACAAATTTGTTAATTTTGTTATAAAACATCCCTGAAAGTTTCAGCTTTAAATCCTGAATGGAATAAAAGTTATTCGAAAAACAAGAAAGTGTCAGCAATTCTCTTATAAACCGACTTAATTACGGAGGCTACGAAAATGCGAGGATTTCATACTTGAGCGTAACCATCTGAAAAAACGGTATAATTTTTTTTTTTTTTTTTAGTAATAGTAATTTGTAGGTGGTACAGTCGCATATAAAAGGATTATTGTGGTCAATTTTTATTTGTCCGTTGGAGTTTGAAAACGCTATTTTAGTTGAGACGTCAAAAATACAACATGACGACATTTAATTAATAAGTACATATTGTTATGCATAATAAATCGAAAAGGATGCTTTTTTGGCATATTTTTGTGATTATGATTATGTCTATGATTTTAAATAATTACCACCCCACCTTAACATTTAAAAATACTTAACAAATCTATAGCAAAATTTAATAACCTATACTTAAAACATTTGAGATTTCGGTTAAGTACATGAATATTTTTCTGCTCGACTGTATTCAATATCGGTTATTAGGCTGCTAATTTGGGTAGGACACCCGCAAGTATGAAATCGTCGCATTTTCGTAGCCTCCGCAATTAAGTCGGTTTATAAGAGAATTGCTGACTCTTGTTTTCTGAATAACTTTTATTCCATTCAGGATTTAAACCTGAAACTTTCAGGGATGTTTTATAACAAATTGAACAAATTTGTTCTCTATAATCCATCGTTTTGTATTCAGAGGGAGCTGTGTATTCGATCGCCAAAGAAACACCGCTTGAAAGATGAAAGCTCTTTATATCTTCATATCGCGTAAAGTTTTTTAATCCAGACTTTTACACCTTAAAAGGGTATATAATAGGTATATTTAACTAATTTTTATTTGTTTGTAGATGTACAAATTTACGAGTAAATCAATTTTTTCTGATTCTTAAAAACAATTATATCGACATTTGTTGATGAATCGAAATACTTATATTTGAACAAATTAAGGCCTATAACTGGTATTTTTTTCAAACTTCTGCGACGAACAGTTTTCGAGATTTTGAAAATCCCAAAACCCCCAGCAAAATATTGAATATCTCAAAAACTATAAGATGAACAAATTTTGCTATTGGTATACATTTACAACTCATTAAAAGCTATCTTTTCATGTACTTGGTTCCAGGCTAAATTCCTTTTTTTTTTACATTTGGCTGGGGTAACGTTACTCCAGCAAAATCAGTTTTTCTCGAATAACTTCGAAAATACTACTTGAACAAATTTTGCTATACTGTAAAACTCAATTTTCTCTAAGGCGCAATATTTTGCCGGGGTTACGCATACGTCATTGTATCGTACCAGACTGAAGAAAAAATACCATATTTACCTCTAGGGGAGTGTTTTTTTTTTTTTTTTTAATGTAACTAGAAGCGGCGATCTCTTCGGTAGAAGACGTTGGCGCGAATTCTTTAGAATGTTTCTCTAATTTGCAAATCACCTTACTGCCCCATCTCAAAAATCCACCCTGTATATGTTTAAAGTATATTTCAGGGTGTCAGTTTCTCTGCCAGGGTTGCGGGTTTGTCCGAAAGGGATACCGTGGCCCTGGCACACAGGCAACTGAAGGAACACGGGTGGGTTTTAGTCAGTAAAAGTCTGACACGCCCTCCCGCTCCGCCCAGAGCGGGAGAAGTTATTTGATGATTTCCCACCCAAAAAAATAATAAAAAAAATGTGTCAGTTTCACTCGCAGCATTTTTTGAAAGAATTTGTCCCGGAGCAACTTTTAATACCCACCTACCTATGCTGTACTGCACTGTACCTTAAATGCAATAATCACCAGCGATAGGCAGTATTGAAGAACAAAGAAGTCGACGAAGTACATTACAAGTAGATACTGTATCACTGTAGGTATTTCCCTGACCTATTGAGAAAATAAACCAAAGACTTTGGACTATGGCATGGTGCTAATTTTCATTCCCAATCAATAGGTACATTGTTCCCATTTCGTTAATACCCGAAGTTCAACAGGGTTAAGTACGGCCAGACAATTTTCTGCAGCGATAATATTAATTAATGCTTACCACACGAGTAACGGATTATCGAGAACTACAAAACCACATTGTATCAGTTATCAGCGCACAGTACCTAATGGCATAGATTCACGTAACCTGCGGAAGTTTGTAAATTTCTTATCTGTTGCGCAACATGTCACAGAAAGCTATTATAACAACTTGCTGCGGCGACCGACCTATTACCTAGGTGGAATCGAATAACTCTACAATGATCGAAGACATTTTGTTTGGTTTCTTGTCCATTCTTCATATCGATAAAATAAATGTCATTGCTAAACCTGTTACTTAATCCTAGGTATTGTTATTATGTATATTATATGTAATATTTGACCTAAGTATAATCCCGTGTTCGGTAATTAAATTGCACTTAAGGTCCCTCGCCCACAACGACTTTTTGTGGCGATGCAGTAGCGATGCTGTCGAGCGTTCGCATCGATACAGCCGCAATGCGGCCGCTAGCTGTTTGCCCTCGCCCACACCACGATTCTCAGTCGCAATGCAAACGCGATACTGTCGCGCTTCTATCGTGATGCAAACGCGATTCAGTAACACAAAAATGCCACAGTTGCACTGATGCTCGGTTCTCCACTCACGCGCCACCCTCCCTCCGTTCTCTCCCCGATGTCGTCCGACACAGTCGCGCGTTTGCATCAATACAGTCGCGATACTGTAGCGCGTTGGCATCGCTTCTGTAGTGCGTTGCAAATGCGACTAACGCGCGTTAGTAGCGATGCTGTCGGGCGTTTCGTAAACGCGCGACAGCATCGCTACAAAAAGTCGCCGTGGGCGAGGGGCCTAAGGAATGAAATAAAACAAGTGATTAACGTCAACATAAATAGTCTATATTATTCATCTAAGTTCTGTATCACGACACTATAGGTTGGTGAGCGAGAGCGCGGCGACGGCGGCGACGGCGGGGCAGGCGTCGGGCTGCACGAACAGCGGCGAGTAGTTGACCACGAAGAAGGTGCCGGCCGAGCCCAGCACGGAGCCCAGCTGCCCCACGCCGCCGCACACGCGCATGCCGCGCGCGCCGCCCGCGCGCGCCCAGCCGTACACCCACATGCGCGCGTACGAGATGGCGCCCGACACCAGCACCCACGCGCCCACCTGTACACGTTCGTTTCTTTATTTTACTTTAACATAAAACTGCCATCGGCCAATTACATTAGTTAAATACAAAATTCATACACTGACATTATCGTCTTCCATTCGTCCGCGATCACCCACAGTCAGGTTTATCGGCTAAACGGCAATCATCCTCCTGCCCTTTAAAATAGGCTTTCTGCCTTTTATCTATACTAATATTATTATATATATATATATATATAACTCTATAACTCTCTATACTCTTCAGCTTTATAATATATATATATATATATATATATTTATAAAGCTGAAGAGTTTGTTTGTTTGAACGCGCTAATCTCAGGAACTACTGGTTGGAATTGTAAAATTATTTTTATGTTGGATAGTCCATTTATCGAGGAATATTATAGGCTATATAACATCACGCTACAACAAATAGGAGCGGAGCATAAATGAAAAATGTTGCAAAAACGGAAAAAAATATTCCTTTTTGAGAGCTTCCGTTGCGTGCGCTGCGTAAACGGTTTAAGTTACGCAAATATCATGTATGATGGAATTGTTCCTCTTTAAAAGTTCTAAAAAAAAGTTCGCGACAGCATATGTCTATCTTTTAAGATTGACTCACTATAATATTTTTTTATGGTAATCAAATTTGTTCGAAATTAATACATTATTTGCGAAGGAGTTTTATCAACATAATATTAATCCTTATCCAAATAAGTATGTTAATAATCACAAGTATTTAAATGTAAACAAAATTGTCCTTGACATCACATGATTTCAATTAACATCTTACGAAATATCATAATTTAAAAAAGCTAAAGAGTTTGTTTGGTTGAACGCGCTTAATCTCAGGAACTACTGGTCTGAATTGAAAAACTCTTTCAGTGTTGGATAGCACAATTATTTAGAAAAGTTATAGGTTATTTAACATCACGCTACAGCCTTAAGGAGCCGAGCAAACGACAAAAAGTCGGAAAGAACACTAAGCGAAATCGAAGTAATTGCGCGGGCGGGCAATGCGATGTGACGGGGCTGAATTTTACGCGGACGAGGTCGATTTTTATGAACGTTATCACTCCACGGTATCTCCAAGATAATGGTAAGCTACCAGCGAATATGGCAGCTGGATAATTCCTAATCAACGCAATTATTACCTAATGATAACTCATGTTTTCAGTCAATCAATCATTCTCAGATTTTTGCATGAATTTCAGAACAATCGCGCAACTTCGTGCCACATGGGTTCATGACGCTTAAGAGAAGCAATGATGTCAGGTTATTGTTAAAATAAAAATCATGATATTCCACTTAGTATTGAGTGAAAAGTTTAAAAACTTTCGCGTATCTAACCGAGGTACGCTAGGCAGAAGAAAATAGGTCACCGCAGCAATGTGCACGGGACACCACACCTATGAGCACGGGACACCGCACCTGTGAGCACGGGACATCGCACCTATGAGCAGGTGTCCCCACACCGAGAGTGCTGTCAATATCGCGTGCAGTTCGAAAGTTTTAATTTTTTCAAGTTATGGAGGCAGCACATCCGCTGCTCTGCGTTTGGAAAAACTCAGCCTGTCTTGGATCCAAGACATGCTGAGTTGCCAAGTACGCAGTCATGTAATTGACAGCAAGATCTTAACTAGCTTCATAATTTAAATCGAGTGTAGATACTTCGAAGCTGCAGATTTAGATAACGACGAGAGTAGTCTCTCGCACGAAATTGTTATCAAAGAAAATAGCAGAACACGTATGGAACCTGACGAAAATAGTTATCCAAGTATTAAATCAGATAACTAAACTAGGCCTATACAAATACATTATCATGTGCTTACAGAGAAAGTTAACATACAGAACTCAATTATTATACTGCACCATAAACTTGTCTGTTGCTTCATCAATGACTTGTGCACCCTCACTCTGCCATCTGCTAATACGTATATTTACCTATGCCGACGATACAGCCATTATAGTACATGGGAAGAACTGGGCTGAGGTTAAAAATAAAGCTGAAGAATCCCTGCAAATTGTCATGGAATGGCTTCACATAAATCTATTTACTCTGAACCTACAAAAAACAAACTACATCCCGTTTTCTATTCATGCTAGTACGAACCACCAAGCATATACTCAATTACAGCTCACACTCGACCTGCTCTTGCCTAGCGCTCCCCTCATTAAAATCTGTCAAATATCTGGGAGTAATGATCGATGATGGAATGAAATGGAACAAGCATATAGAGTCTACTGCCAGTAAAGTCAGGAAGACCATTCACCTCTTTAAGTCATTAAGGCTTTCTGCGGATTTAGAGACCCTAAAAATAGTTTACACTGCACTCTGCCAGTCCATCATCGGCTATTGTATTCTAGCTTGGGGTGGATCGGCCAAAACTAAATTCCTCGAGTTGGAGCGTGCGCAAAGGGCAGTACTTAAGGTTATGATGCAAAAGCCCTTTTGCTATTCGACTCATCAGCTTTACACCGAGCTCAAACTTTTAACTGTGAGAAAGCTATTTGTACTTAGAACTACTCTCTGGAAATAAACGCGGCGAAAGAATAAATTGCCCAACACCTAGTCATAGAACTACCTTCGTCAGAAGACAGCTGTATGTGCTGTGCTCTCTTGTTTACAAAAATATTAATGAGATCACTCTAACTGCAGGGTTAAGCAAACACGAGGTTAAGGCTAAGCTTAAGAACATGCTGTACCTCCTAGACTACGCTTAAACTGAGGAACTACTAACCACTCTGACATAACTCGCTACATTCCATACAATAACACGTACAGTCACCGACATCTATACTAATATTATAAAGCTGAAGAGTTTGTTTGTTTGTTTGAACGCCCTAATCTCAGGAACTACTGGTTGGAATTGAAAAAATCTTTTTGTGTTGGATAGTCCATTTATCGAGGAATATTATAGGCTATTTAACATCACTAAGGACTTTAACACTACTACGCCCCTAAGGAGCCGAGCAAAACGACAAAAAGTCGGAAAAAACGCTAAGCGAAAACGAAGTAATTGCGCGGACGGGTGATGCGATGCGACGAGGTGGTTTGTGGGTCGAAATTTTACGTGGATGAAGTCGCGGGCAGAAGCTAGTCTTTAATATAACAAAGACATCAAGCTCGTACTAACTCAAACAGTCTTACACTCGACACCACCACATCCACATTCTTAGGATCCTCATATAACACTTACACAACTCAAAATACACACGTTTCCCAGTCACACACACACACTCACACAACGCAAACAAAACACACCATTCCCAGTCACACATCAACCACACAGTCATTTTACTTTTTAATTTTAACCATTTTAACTTTTAAATTAATTTTTTACTTTTATTTTGTTTATCAAATTGTTTCTTTCTTAAAATCACAACCTAATAATCTATTATTTTTGTATAATATCACCTTACAATCTCTTAATTTCCGTAAGGGTTTATAGTGTCCAAGTGGCAGTAGAACACTGACTCCTAAGTCACAGGTATTCCTAGTTTAGGAGTCAGGGTTTCAATTTTTGTGCGCTTGATTATTGTGAACTTTAGCTAGATATTAAGCAAATTGTAAGGACTTGTATCAATAAAGTATTATTATAATTTATTTTTTTATGTTTTTGACATATCTCGGGACCCTGGGGTCCCGGGCCTTTGGAAGGCGTCCAAGGGGCCGAAGCCAACTCGCAGAGGCCCGTAACATGCTTGTTATGAAATGAGGCACGACGATTACCCTCTACGCACTATGCAAGTGCACCCAAGGACAACCCCCGGTTGGTGTAGGACTATTGCAGGATATGGAAACGAAGATATTGGACTATGGGTTTGGGTGGTTAAAATGGACTGGTTACCGAAAACTATGGAAGGACTATGGCCCCTGCCTGATCAATGTTTTATTATACACGGATAAAATGGCAGGGGGTGACTTGCACACTCATTAATGGGCCCCCGGAAACGGTCGCTAGCACTTAGTGTCGTAGCAACAAGGGGGCAACACATCCTGAGGTGCTTGAGGACTGGAGAGGTATTCAAGACTATCAGAACAATCCCAGAGCCCGGAAGATGGTCAAGATCCCTACCAGCACTTACTGGAATACTTCCTTTCTCCGAGCACGTTTGCTCTTGCGATTCTCCACTCAAGCCGGCCAATAAAAGCAAGAATGAGGTGGGAGCTCAGTTCCTCGTCAGTGTTCACTCCAGCCGGCCAATAAAGGCAAGCCAGAGATGAGGTACATGACTTCTCCCGGGAGATAGGCCCCGTGGGGTCGCAACTGCCCAACAGCTCGCCACATGCTGCCCTGCGGGTTTCTGTATCTTTCTTGGTCTGGCGCCTCACCCTAGACATGTTCCGGTAAAGTAAACTCTACCGGCACAGACCTAGAGTTCGGAGCGCGCAAGCCCCACCACGACGCCAACGTAAAGATACGGCAGTGGGGTTATTATTATTATTATTATATTTTTATATCTTCACATATCTCGGGACCCTGCGGTCCCGGAGCTTTGGAAGGCGTACGAGGGGCCGAAGCCAACTCGCAGAGGCCCGTTAGACGCTTTTTAATTAAATGAGACACCAACCGACGATTATCCCTGTACGCACTATGCAAGTGCACCCAAGGACAACCCCCGGTTGGTGTAGGACTATTGCAGGATATGGAAACAAAGATATTGGTCTATGGGTTTCGGTGGTTAAAATGGACTGGTTACCTAAAACTATGGAAGGACTATTGCCCCTGCCTGATCAATGTTTTATTATACACGGATAAAATGGCAGGGGATGACTTGCACACTTAATAATGGGCCCCCGAAAACGGTCACTAGCACATAGTGACGTAGCGACAAGGGGGCAACATATCCTGGGGTGCTCGAGGAGTGGAGAGGTATTCCACGGCTCTCAGAACAATCACAGAGCCCGTAAGGTGGTCAAGATCTCTACAAGCACTTACTGGAATACTTCCTTCCTCCGAGCACGTTTGCTCTTGCGAATCTCCACTCAAGCCGGCCAATAAAGGCAAGAATGAGGTGGGAGCTCAGTTCCTCGTCAGTGTTCACTTCAACCGGCCAATCAAAGCAAGCCAGAGATGGGGAACATGACTTCTCCCGGGAGATAGGGTCCGTGGGGTCGCAACTGCCCAACAGCTCGCCACATGCTGCCCTGCGGGTTTCTGTATCTCTCTTGGTCTGGCTCCTCGACCTAGACATGTTCCAGTAAACTGTACCGGCACAGACCTAGAGTTCGGAGCGCGCAAGCCCCACCACGACGTCAACGTAGAGATACGGCGGTGGGGTTATTATTATTATTATTTTCGGTTCTTTACGTTTCTTCTCATTTAAGAGAGGTTAAGAAACCTTACACACGGGTCGGACCAAGTATGTAAGGCGAAATTTAAACAGAAAAGGTGGATGATAATGTTGAAGAAGTCAGGAACTTTCGGGTGATGCGACAGGTGTTAAGGATGGTGGCTTTTTGGAGCATGTAAAATGTGTGAGTAGGCATCTGTAGGGTGTTAAGGCTTTGTGTGAGAGATTTTGGTATTACACCAGTATATGAAAGAACAATGGGGACAATATGAACGGTTTGTGCTTTCCATTGGGTTTTAATTTCTATGGCGAGATCTTGATACTTACTGACCTTTTCGGATATGGTGGTTTGAATCTTGTGTGAGTTAGGTATTGCTATATCATTACAATAGACCTGACATTACCGTTCGTGAACGGTAATGTACCGCCGTATCTCTACGTTGACGTCGTGGTGGGGCTTGCGCGCTCCGAACTCTAGGTCTGTGCCGGTACAGTTTACTGGAACATGTCTAGGTCGAGGAGCCAGACCAAGAGAGATACAGAAACCCGCAGGGTAGCATGTGGCGAGCTGTTGGGCAGTTGCGACCCCACGGACCCTATCTCCCGGGAGAAGTCATGTTCCCCATCTCTGGCTTGCTTTGATTGGCCGGTTGAAGTGAACACTGACGAGGAACTGAGCTCCCACCTCATTCTTGCCTTTATTGGCCGGCTTGAGTGGAGATTCGCAAGAGCAAACGTGCTCGGAGGAAGGAAGTATTCCAGTAAGTGCTTGTAGAGATCTTGACCACCTTACGGGCTCTGTGATTGTTCTGAGAGCCGTGGAATACCTCTCCACTCCTCGAGCACCCCAGGATATGTTGCCCCCTTGTCGCTACGTCACTATGTGCTAGTGACCGTTTTCGGGGGCCCATTATTAAGTGTGCAAGTCATCCCCTGCCATTTTATCCGTGTATAATAAAACATTGATCAGGCAGGGGCAATAGTCCTTCCATAGTTTTAGGTAACCAGTCCATTTTAACCACCGAAACCCATAGACCAATATCTTTGTTTCCATATCCTGCAATAGTCCTACACCAACCGGGGGTTGTCCTTGGGTGCACTTGCATAGTGCGTACAGGGATAATCGTCGGTTGGTGTCTCATTTAATTAAAAAGCGTCTAACGGGCCTCTGCGAGTTGGCTTCGGCCCCTCGTACGCCTTCCAAAGCTCCGGGACCGCAGGGTCCCGAGATATGTGAAGATATAAAAATATAATAATAATAATAATAACCCCACTGCCGTATCTTTACGTTGGCGTCGTGGTGGGGCTTGCGCGCTCCGAACTCTAGGTCTGTGCCGGTAGAGTTTACTTTACCGGAACATGTCTAGGGTGAGGCGCCAGACCAAGAAAGATACAGAAACCCGCAGGGCAGCATGTGGCGAGCTGTTGGGCAGTTGCGACCCCACGGGGCCTATCTCCCGGGAGAAGTCATGTACCTCATCTCTGGCTTGCCTTTATTGGCCGGCTGGAGTGAACACTGACGAGGAACTGAGCTCCCACCTCATTCTTGCTTTTATTGGCCGGCTTGAGTGGAGAATCGCAAGAGCAAACGTGCTCGGAGAAAGGAAGTATTCCAGTAAGTGCTGGTAGGGATCTTGACCATCTTCCGGGCTCTGGGATTGTTCTGATAGTCTTGAATACCTCTCCAGTCCTCAAGCACCTCAGGATGTGTTGCCCCCTTGTTGCTACGACACTAAGTGCTAGCGACCGTTTCCGGGGGCCCATTAATGAGTGTGCAAGTCACCCCCTGCCATTTTATCCGTGTATAATAAAACATTGATCAGGCAGGGGCCATAGTCCTTCCATAGTTTTCGGTAACCAGTCCATTTTAACCACCCAAACCCATAGTCCAATATCTTCGTTTCCATATCCTGCAATAGTCCTACACCAACCGGGGGTTGTCCTTGGGTGCACTTGCATAGTGCGTAGAGGGTAATCGTCGTGCCTCATTTCATAACAAGCATGTTACGGGCCTCTGCGAGTTGGCTTCGGCCCCTTGGACGCCTTCCAAAGGCCCGGGACCCCAGGGTCCCGAGATATGTCAAAAACATAAAAAAATAAATTATAATAATACTTTATTGATACAAGTCCTTACAATTTGCTTAATATCTAGCTAAAGTTCACAATAATCAAGCGCACAAAAATTGAAACCCTGACTCCTAAACTAGGAATACCTGTGACTTAGGAGTCAGTGTTCTACTGCCACTTGGACACTATAAACCCTTACGGAAATTAAGAGATTGTAAGGTGATATTATACAAAAATAATAGATTATTAGGTTGTGATTTTAAGAAAGAAACAATTTGATAAACAAAATAAAAGTAAAAAATTAATTTAAAAGTTAAAATGGTTAAAATTAAAAAGTAAAATGACTGTGTGGTTGATGTGTGACTGGGAATGGTGTGTTTTGTTTGCGTTGTGTGAGTGTGTGTGTGTGACTGGGAAACGTGTGTATTTTGAGTTGTGTAAGTGTTATATGAGGATCCTAAGAATGTGGATGTGGTGGTGTCGAGTGTAAGACTGTTTGAGTTAGTACGAGCTTGATGTCTTTGTTATATTAAAGACTAGCTTCTGCCCGCGACTTCATCCACGTAAAATTTCGACCCACAAACCACCTCGTCGCATCGCATCACCCGTCCGCGCAATTACTTCGTTTTCGCTTAGCGTTTTTTCCGACTTTTTGTCGTTTTGCTCGGCTCCTTAGGGGCGTAGTAGTGTTAAAGTCCTTAGTGATGTTAAATAGCCTATAATATTCCTCGATAAATGGACTATCCAACACAAAAAGATTTTTTCAATTCCAACCAGTAGTTCCTGAGATTAGGGCGTTCAAACAAACAAACAAACAAACTCTTCAGCTTTATAATATTAGTATAGATGTCGGTGACTGTATTACGTGTTATTGTATGGAATGTAGCGAGTTATGTCAGAGTGGTTAGTAGTTCCTCAGTTTAAGCGTAGTCTAGGAGGTACAGCATGTTCTTAAGCTTAGCCTTAACCTCGTGTTTGCTTAACCCTGCAGTTAGAGTGATCTCATTAATATTTTTGTAAACAAGAGAGCACAGCACATACAGCTGTCTTCTGACGAAGGTAGTTCTATGACTAGGTGTTGGGCAATTTATTCTTTCGCCGCGTTTATTTCCAGAGAGTAGTTCTAAGTACAAATAGCTTTCTCACAGTTAAAAGTTTGAGCTCGGTGTAAAGCTGATGAGTCGAATAGCAAAAGGGCTTTTGCATCATAACCTTAAGTACTGCCCTTTGCGCACGCTCCAACTCGAGGAATTTAGTTTTGGCCGATCCACCCCAAGCTAGAATACAATAGCCGATGATGGACTGGCAGAGTGCAGTGTAAACTATTTTTAGGGTCTCTAAATCCGCAGAAAGCCTTAATGACTTAAAGAGGTGAATGGTATATGTAGTAGTATTATAGTATATGAAAGAACAATGGGGACAATATGAACGGTTTGTGCTTTCCATTGGGTTTTAATTTCTATGGCGAGATCTTGATACTTACTGACCTTTTCGGATATGGTGGTTTGAATCTTGTGTGAGTTAGGTATTGCTATATCATTACAATAGACCTGACATTACCGTTCACGAACGGTAATGTCAGGTCTATTGTAATGAATAGTTTTATCTGTTATTATTGTTCGGTCCCAATAAATTTTCTAATACTTTTTCTGGTTTATATTTATAATGTGGTATCATTTCGTTAACGAGTTTATATTTATATGCTAACTGTTGGTGTATTATTGCAGCGACTTGATCATGGCGGTATTTATAATCGGTTTGTGCAAGTGATTTACAAGCTCCTGTTATATGTTGTATGGTTTCAGAGGCAGTGTTGCAATGTCTGCATAAGTCAGTCGGCTGATTTTGGTCCTTTATGATGTACTTTCTGTAATTACGAGTGGCTACTATTTAATCCTGTATGGCCAGCATAAAACCCTCGGTCTCGGGAAACAATTCGCCTCGTTTGAGCCATTCGTTCGACTTAACTTTGTCGACGTGTGGCTGGTTCAAGTAGGCTCGGTGTCTTCCGTGTAGGGCTTTTGCAGACCATGCTGCAATTTTTTGTTGTGTATTTATAATGTGTTCATTTATTTGCGTGTTCCTGTTTTGTAGGTTTAGTGATGTACGTTTTTTATCTGTTTCCGTTACCTGTTTGTGTAGTGATGAATGTTCAGATTTATTATGGAAGTACGCTCTGAGTGAAAGTATCTGTTTGTTGTGTAAATTGTGTATGTCAATTAATCCTCTTCCTCCTTGTTGGCGTGGCAGTGTAAGTCGTTGTATGCATGATTGTGGATGGTGTATTCTATGTTTGGTTAGGAGTGTATTGACAGTGCGCTGTAGTTTTTTAAAATCTGTCTTTGACCATCGCATCGTATAATTCCGAAAGAGTATGTGAGAATAGGTATTGCAAATGTGTTGATGGCTTTAATTGTGTTTCTTGAGTTACGGTTGCATTTTAAGATGAGGTTGAGCCGGTGTGAGATTTTTTTTTGCAGTTCTTGTTTTGACATCTTTTGTTGTATCTGCCTGGACTGTTTAAAACCTAGATATTTGTATGTACTCTGTTCATCCATTGGCTCGATGGATTCACCTGATGCGAGTGTGTAACTGTTATTTTGGATTTTTCCTTTTAAATTTGATAAAATTTTGCACTCATCTACTCCGAACGACATGCAAATATTGTTAGAAAATTTTTGTGTTGTATCAGCTAGTTGAAAAAGCCCTTTTTTGTCAGCTGCGTATAACTTTATGTCATCCATGTACATAAGGTGTGTAAGGGTGTATTGTGTGTCATTGTTTGCCAGGGTGAATCCTGCGTCTGTTTTATCAAGCAAGTGTGAGAGTGGGTTGAGTGCCATGCAAAACTACAGAGGACTTAGAGCGTCTCCTTGAAAAAATCCACGCTTTATACAGATTGGTTCACTAGCTACAGTCGAGGAGGATGAATTAATTTTAAGAACAGTTTGCCAATTCTGCATGGAAGTTTCTAAGATTTTTTTTAATGTTGGGTAAATTTTATACAGATTTAAGACGTGTAATAACCAGCTGTGCGGAACTGAATCGAAAGCCTTTGGTAATCAATAAACATTGTGTGTATATCCTTCCTACTTTTAACAGCGCTGTTCATAGTAATCGCGTCAATGGTAAGTTGCTCTTTACATCCTTGGCTATTCTTACGACATCCGTTTTGTTGTTCTGCTAGAATGTTATTTTTAGTTAAATGTTCGTGTATTACTTTACTTATGCAGGCTGTTAAGATTTTGTACAAGGTTTGTAAACAAGTAATTGGTCGGTATTTCGCTGGGTTTATAGTGTCACTCATATCTTTAGGTATCATATAAGTAACTCCGTGTGTTATGTATGTTGGAAGTAAATTTGGTGATTGGATGAATGAATTTAAATGGTTATGTAAGAATGGATGTATGTATGAGAATTTCTTGTAACAGTAGTTGTGGATGTGGTCAGTGCCAGGCGATTTCCAGTTGTGTGTGCGTTTGATGACGTCTATAAATGTATCTATAGGTATAAACTCAAATTCCATTTCTGGAATTTCTCGTGTTGTTTCGTTGACCCAGTCTGCGCGATTATTATGGTATACTGGATTTTCCCAAATGTTGGCCCAGAATTCCCTTAGTGTTTCGGATGAAGGTGTCTCTAGGGTTTGGTTAGTGGTGTCTTTGTTATTAGATGCAAGGTTCCTATAAAATATTTTTTCATTGTTGATAAATTTTGTGTTCTGTACTTTGCGGTTCGTGCATGTTATGTATCTTTTAAGTCTACTGGATGCTGCGCTTAATTTTTGTTTTACAGTGTCCAAAAAGTGTTCTATTTGTGTATTTGAATTTTCGTATTGTGCGTGTAGTTGGTATTTTTTCTTTATTTCTTCTACTGCTGCTATTAATTTTTGGCTTCTCCTACTGTTAATGAAATGTGTCAGCCCACCTATGTTTGCTCTTAGATTTTCAATTTTCTTTTCTAATCTGATTTGCCATTTTGGTTTTCTCTGTGTATATGTGCGACGTTCATTTGGTGTAGAGTCTGATAATATTTTAGCTCCATTGCATGTAGCTGCCGTCCATGCTGCACAGTAAATTATTGTCTGCAATTTGATGTAGTCGGTGTCGACGTTTACGTGTTTCGGGAGAATGATGGTATTTATGTATGTAACTATGGCAGAAAACTTTCTAGATGTCTTCTGATTGGGGATGTATGGCCTGTTAGTAGGGAGTGTGTCAGTAAAATTATGTTGTGCTTGTTGAAATGTAGTTTCAATTTCTATGTTGATATCTGGGGCAGCATCAAAGTTAGTTAGCGTAGGTCCAAGTTGGCCAATATGTATGTTGTTCAAGAAATTGCCGTCATCTGTATTTACTAATGTCTGAGATACAAAGTCAGTATCTGTGCTATTGTTTAGTGATATATGAGTTATGATTGTATTTGTAGGTGTGTCCGTGAAGTTAGTATTTGTATCCGGTTGCTCTAAATCTTTCTGTGTTTGTGTATTCAAGTGATCGATACTTATGTATTCAGTATTTTGTGTATTGGTGTTACTTTATTATTATAGCTGTGTATTAGTGTGTGATAGTAATTTTGGGATAATTTAGATAATTTTAATGTAGCTCGATAACATCACGGGGTGACCCACGTGCGACGTAAGAGATAAACATAGAAATTGTTCACGACAAGATCACGAACAAAAAGACTTCTATGTGACAAGTTTCCGAATAGCACCTTATGAAATCGCCTGTCGGTTCTGCACAATTAGTACATTCATTCTAGATTTTTTTACGGCACAATTTAGAATTTTTTGAAACTTGTGTTATACATCTACTATACATCCTATACTTACATCCACGATACAGTAGTAAGCAATACTCCTAGGCTTGCAAAATATAACAAAAGCTGCTTATTTATAATAATAATAATATTAATATTTTATTTATAATAAACTAGCTTCTGCCCGCGACTTCGTCCGCGTTAAATTTCTTGTTCCCCCGACCCACCCCGTCGCAACACATTGCCTACCCGTGATTTTACAACATTTTCGCATAAACTTTCATTAAAAAAAAATTGTGTCCTAGTTAATAGGAATGTTATTCTTCCTCGAGAATTGGGCTGTAAAATGCAAAAAGATTTTTTTCAAATCCAACTCGCAGTTCCAGAGATTAGCGCGTTCAAAAAACAAAAACCAGCCAAGTGCGAGTCAGACTCGCGCACGAAGGGTTCCGTATCATCCATACAAATGTCTGTCTGTCTGTACGTTACGTTTTCACGCCTAAACCGCTGAACCGATCGACATGAAATTTGGCAGGAATATAGCTTGGGATATAGAGAAGGATATAGGCTACTTTTTTACGCGATAACCGACATCCACGCGGGCGGAGCAAAAAAACGGCAAAAAAATCATGTCCGTTGTATGGGATAATCCCCCTTTAATATATATTTTTTCTGTTTTTTAGTATTTGTTGTTATAGCGGCAACAGAAATACATCATCTGTGAAAATTTCAACTGTCTAACTATCACGGTTCATGAGATACAGCCTAAAGTACTTATTTTTTTTTGTTTTTCTCTCGAATTTGCATGCTTAGTCTAAACCCGGCAAAAGCGAGCGCTAGTACATAACTAATTGTATAATTATTTATTTCACTATTATAATATACGATTCTTGACGATGCACCACAACATGTTTGTACTATTTTAAACTGTAAGACCTGTTATACCATGGTTTGAGCAAATAAATATATTATTATTTATATTCTACCCTTGGTGTTTTTATTAAAAAAGGCAACCCTCCCTCCCCTCCACGCGAAGCTTCACCCCCTCCCCTCCTATAGTGTCCTTTATTGTGACTTTCTAAATTTTTATAAAAACCTTGTATGATAGGGGAAAATGGCCAGAGTGAATTAATCCTCAAAAATTTACCCACAAATAAGTTCTTACATTCGTTTTGATAGGAGTTATAGTTTCTGGCAATTGTTTAACAAAGTTGACTATAAATCGGTATAGCACAAAATTGTAACCAATGCAAAGTCTACAATAATATTTATTAAAAATATATTACTTACTAGCTGACCCGACAGACAAAAAGCAAAAAGCTATTTGACTGTGGCAGTTTGTCTACGCGCAAAGGAAGTACGGTAAACTCCATTTAACGCCACTTGATTTAACGACAAACGCCCTAAAACGTCGAAATTGGTTTACCTTCCTATAGCCACCTAAACCCATAACCCAATATTGACTTCAGCCCCTCGAACGTGTACCAAATTTCCGGGACCACAGGGTCTCGAGAAATGTCAAAGACATACATAATTTTCCAATAATAAAGTGCCTTTCAAACGGCGTTTTTTTTTCTAATTGGAGCTGTGGTTCTGGACATTATCCTCCACATATACACAAACTCATAAAATTCGCTCTATTTCGGTATAATATTTTTACTCACGACCCGCCTCGGCTTTGTTGTGTGGCTTTGAGCTCCTGGTACTTTGCGTCCGAATGAATGTTTTTTTTTTTTTTGCATCCGACTTAGTTGACGAATATCATCATCATCATCGCTTATGTATTGGAATAATGTACCTTTCAAACTGTGAAAGAATTTTTCAAATTGGAGCTTTGGTATGTGGAGGGTAAACTCCGGGTTTACCCTCCACATAAATACAAACTCACAAACGGTCCTTCTCTTTATAATATTATAATAGCTTTTAGCCCGCGACTTCGTCCACGTGAAATTCGTTGTTCCCCCATTTCCCAATCTGTTCTCGAGATATCATCAAAAAAGACGTTTTTTTTTTTTGTCGAATTTTTCGCCTGCTTTAATAGTTATTATTCTATTCCTGACGAAGACAAATCCAAAAACACAAAAATCATAAAAATTCGTCCAGCCGTTCTTGAGTTATAAATGGTGTAACTAACACGACTTTCTTTTATTAGATTATAATCAAATTCACCATCATAACTTACACTTTAGTTCAAGCAACTAAGACCTTAAGATCCTGTACACATTGTGGAACAACGCAATCCAGCTCTCACACTATCACATCATTTTCTGCAACCCTTTTTGCAACCAAATTATATTATTTTCGGTATTGACTCGGGTGCTGGTTGGTGACTTTGTTGTAAATATGGCTGATAAAAAGTTATAATTTTTTTTCCATCCCCATTTTTCTGGGCTCAGCACATTCCCTTGCCACAATTGCACCAGATGATAAGTTCGCCTTGAGTGTTAACGAACTGCGGCTGAAGTTGGCGGTAACTTTGATAAAATAACAGCACTGTTTGCTTGGCCAACGTTTTTACTAAAGTAAACTCGTAGTTCATCGAGTTTAACCTCAGTTGGCTTGAAATGGAGCCTCTCGGCGGGTCGGCCCCGGCATGAATTTGGACATGACAAAATTCATGTACAATTCTCACGTCCTGCCGAGTCCAATCCACATCGAAGGGTCGCTTCTCGAAGTGGTGAAGGAGTACATCTGCCTAGGGCCAGTCATCCAGTTCAGTAGACACAACTTTGAGAGAGAAGCCAACAGGAGGATCCAGTTGAGCTGGGTAGCGTTTGGAAAACTCCGTCAAGTCTTTTCGACACCTATCCCGCAATTAGTCTTCCATAAGGTGTTCAACCCGTGCGTCTTGCCCTTTTAGACATATAGTGCCGAAACGTGAACACTTTCTTCGAAATGAGACAAAAAATGAATGCTCAAGCAATACTCACCACCAAAGCTTCCCCGGACGCCGTGTGCTGCAGCGGCGGCGCGGGGCTGAGCAGCGCGGTGGCCAGGATGTAGGCGAAGGGGCCCGCGCCCAGCGCCAGCAGGGCGCCCAGCGCGCGGCCCGGCAGCGGCCGCAGCCACACGCCCGCCAGGCACGCCGCCGGGTTGGCCATGGCGCCCAGCGTCACGGCCAGGTGGTAGGCGCGCGTGCCGTACGGCATGCACGAGTACGACTGCACCGACGGCAGCACGCCGTTGCTGAGCGCGTTCAGCAGCGCCATCAGCAGCATGACGCCCAGCCAGCGCGGCGCCAGCAGCGACGGCCGCGCCGCCGCGGCCTCGTCGTCCTTGGCCGCGGCCGCCGGCGCCACGCGCTGCGCCTGGAAGCCCCGGTAGTTGTTGATGCCCGCGAAGGCGGCCAGGCTGGTCGCCGACAGCCCGCCCAGTAGCAGCAGGAACACCGTGGTGTCGAAGCGCGCGGGCGGGTAGTGCGCCACCAGCGTGCTGTTGTCGGCCGACGGCAGGCACTCGGGCTCGCCGCCCACGCCCTGCACCAGCGCCAGCAGGCTCGACACAAACCCGCTGAGCCCCTCGCCCACCAGGTACGTGGCGAGATACACGTCGCGGAAGTGGCGCAGGTACGGGTAGAACAGCACGGAGCTGGTGCAGCCCACCAGCGCCGCGAAGAACGTCAGCGCCAGGTAGGCCACGGAGCGCTCCTCACCGCCGATCACCGACGTCTGCTCGTACAAGAACGCGTTGAGCACGAGCGCCAGCGTGCCGATCACCAGCAGCGCGTAGATGTAGAAGGCGTCCTTGACGCTGGGCAGCAGGCGACGCATGAGCGCGTACAGGAGCAGGCCGCTGTTGGCGAGCTGCACGGCCATCACCATAGAGGAGGGCAGCGCCCAGCCCTCGGGCAGGCGGTCCACCAGCAGCGGCAGCTGCACGTACAGCCCGTTGACGCCGAGCCACGTGCCGATGCCCCAGAACACCATCAGCACGTCCAGCGCTACGAGTCGCTGTGCGCCCCACATCTTGGCAGTGAGTCCGTCTCCTCGCTCAAGGCACGGCGAGCTCTCCTTGTCCTCGTTTAACCTGCGGCACGACGAGCGCTTACACTCTCAGCACTAGCTTCACCGCGCTGAGTTTGGCGAGTGATAACAAACCGTTTTATATTTATGATGACGATTTGTATTTATACCTACTTATAGATAAAAAAGTATAAAGTTTACGTTATTGTACGAATTATCGTGAGCTTATTTCTCACTGTCAATAAACGTGTGAAATGGTCGCTTTATATACACTTAGTGAGTTTAGGATAACGCTCGGATAAGATTAGCGACGTGTGCCCACTAGCGTGGGTTGATGAAGCAACCGCGGAGACGAGTGCAGCTGCTGCACAGATAGTGAACACTGACCTTACGCAGCCATCTATCATTTACATGGTAACAGCATCGTAGTCCACAAGTTAGTATAAACTAACTGCACAAGTTATAAGTACCGGGAGCTCGTGTTCGAGCGTTAGTGCAACAGAGCCGTCCACTGATAATGAACAGGACGGAAACCGATAAAATAACGAAATGAAGGCAGTTATTATCGAAAGCCACTGATTGGATACGACGACAGATTATAGTGATATTTAAAGCAGGTTCCGATGAAGACGCGTTATTGGCGGAGACGAGCCCGCGACTATCCTGCACAGTGCGACGCCCGCGAACTTTGGTCCAGCACTATCCCATCACTAATTACGATCCCACGTTCTGCTGCACGACGGCCATAAGTTAAGTAAGCAATTTATATTATTTGTGAATCGAACACAGTAAATATACAGACAATACTTATCAGAACAATAGATTGTCTATTAATAAATTATTATGGTGTGTCTCAGTTGTTACCTCAATACTCGAATATCTTTATTGCTTTACCATAATGTGTACTTCGGCAGTAGGGTGCCCGGTAATTAATGGATAACCTTAAAATGGGTCATGGTACAACTAATCGCCATTCAGAAAAAAAAAACCCAAAAAAATAAAAAAACAAGTAGTACCAAAGATATGATTTTTTTTAATAATAATCGGTGTTTTTTGCTACCCTATTTTACATTTTTGTACACCACGACCACAAATTAAAGAATTCTATCTGTTTTTTATTGTTATAGTAAATTACGTTAACTGAGCTGATAGATAAGCAATAAATAGTATGACTACTATTACGCTGTTTTTTTTTAAACAACTTGAATGTTTGTTCTGGGGAAAAATTTGTGAAAAATATTCATTTTAACAAAGTTTAAGAATCCGTAGCTTAAAAAAAAGTATGCAAACACAAGTGACCAATTATTTTAAAATATTATGCGCTTAAAGCAGATTTCAAAATGGTATTATTCATTATTGTATCTAATGTAAATTGTGAATTATTGCTATTTGTGTAGAAAAGGTGTGAATTTTGGTTTAACAACAAAATTTGCAATATTGGATTATTTATTTACATTAAATGTACCTGACCATTGCGGTTTAATAAAAACATTAATAGACGTTAGTAAAGAATAAGGTATAGGCACCCTTGAAGGCCCACTTAATTTCAAAGTTTTATAAAATCTTTACGTTGAGATAAATAAAGAAAAACCTTCAATAGAATCGTAATTAGTTTAATAATGAACCATAAAAAAAAAGAAATCTCAATGTTTTTTGCATAGTGACAGAAATAAAACAAATTTAAAAAACATAAGTAGTGGGCCATCTTAGGGAGGTGGTCACTCAAGAAGGCCCGTAGTATATCAATATAAATGTATGCTTAATCGACATTTGAAAGCTTTTATCTTTTCTGAACTAATCTTAAAATACAGTTTTAATTTTAATATATGTAATAAAGTCAAAAAATCAATCAAAGATTTGGCTGTGGGCCATGTTAAATCAACCAAAAATGAAAATTGCTATAAAACTAAAATACCTTTCTAAATTGAAATATGTCACGTATGTAGACATCAATCTTAATAGTTTGTAACATAATATTAATAAATCAGTTCTTTATTCAGTCATGGATTTTTTTACCACTTGTACATGGGCCTTGTTAGGCTCATTAAAAATCGACTTTAAGTTAAATTGCTAAAATAGTAACTATTCAATTAGGCTCTCCTGTCTTTAATAAAGTACACTTACTGCCGCACTCAGAGACATTTAGCGGTTAATTAAGCGACTCCTTAGTATAAGACTTCGCTTTTGAAATTTATACCTTACGTAAGAGAGTTAAGGTATAATTTCAAAAGCGAAATCTATTATTTAAACGTCTGTGAATGTTACACTCATAACTAATATAAATATATATAGGTACAATAAGAAAATCAAAATCTAAAAAGGAAAACAATCAATAATAAAGTTAGTTTACTTATAATAAGTGCTTTGGCTGCTTAATGAGATCTCGTTTTAGTTACAATCGGGACACACAAATTGTTCCTCGTCCTCCGTAGTTAAGCCAACACATTCTTCGTGATACCAGTTCTGGCAGTTGATACATTGACGCATGTCAGCAATTCTATTCATCTCACATCCGTGACAATACCAATCATTGGCTTTTTTAGGTGTTTTAGAGCCCTTCTTACTTATTTTTTTAAGTTTGTTACTTTCTCTGTGTTGGCTTTTCTTCGTTCTTTTAACTTTTTCTTTATTTTGTCCAGATCTTTTACTTTTATTTGTGACCCTTAGCTGTCTTTCACCTCTGGGTGGTTTATTAATAAGTTCTTTTTTTGTGTTTTTCTTGGTTTTATCTTTAACAACATCAAACAAATCTTTGGTAATTTTCTGGCCTATGTAATTTAACGCTTTCCGTCGCGGTTTATTTTTAATAGTTGCAAAATTTGGTGTTGGAATTTGTTTGTGGAACGGTGACTTAGAGGCTGAAGTACTAGCATCTTCTTTATATTTTGCTAATGGTAAGTCATCTTCAGATTCCTCGAACTGAACCTGGTTTTGCTCAGAGAGTGGTATAAATTCTCTGCAGTTCGGGTTTAAATTTTCTTCATCTGACTCTGAAGATGAACTATAAATATCAGTAAGTATGGAATGTTTTGGAGGATATTGGAAATATTTTAAGCAAGTGTCAAAGTCTTCTACACTGGAGCTATCTGAAGTAAAAGAACTTAATCGCGGGCGAGGCTGCATGTTGATCCCAGAAGTCGTAGGAACAGGTGAACAAAATTCAGTGCTTCTGTAATTATTGTCCAGAAAAGGTTGCCCCTGAACCTGTTTTTGGATTTCCAAGTCATTAAAATCAGAAAATTCAGAAGAGGAACTATAATCGACTAACTTTTCAATACGAGTTGGATATTGTGGATTTTTTGGTACATTTCTTTGTTCAATGACGTCATATTCCCTCAATTCGCTAAATTCATTCTGAGTGAGAATAGATGGAGAAACATTTCCAAGATTTTCTTCGCAATCTGTGACATCTGAATCAGAGCAGTTGTCACGTCTTGGAGATATAACAGAACTTCTTAAGTTAGAAGCTTGTGGAGCCGCCATATCACAAATTGAGTCATGCGTTCTGGAAACATTTTGAGGTGAATCATGTAGATTGGGCAGTTGTGTAAGTATTGAAGGCGCGTACGCTTCTACAGGAATCGCATTAGGATCATACGGAAAGAGGCCGGTTGCTCTAAACCCACTGATGATATTTCCTGTGGTCATACACTTGGACCAAACCTTCGTAAAGATTTTGTTAAAAAGCGATTTTGTAATCTTACGATCTGGATTTTGATAAGCACACAGTAAGACTTCTTCGTCCCAAAACTGCTCATAAGATCTATTTACAGACTTGTCAAGCGGTTGCAGTTCATGTGTGGTATTGGATGGTAAGCAATACAGTACAATATTATGAGCGTCTGCAGCATCAACAATTCTGGCGTCTAAATGAGAAGAAGCCCCATCAAAAATGAGTAAACATTTTTCTGGTGATTTATACCGTCCCAGATGATGTATAAAGTCCACAAAAAGATCGGTCGTCATACTTCCTTTCGGGGCCATCTTTACTAAGCTGCCAGGTGGCAAATTTTCACAAAATTCAGGTCTCAACCTTTTGCCCTTAAAAATGATCATTGGAGGTACACTATTTCCAGTTGCATTTACACACATTGCTATTGTAACATTTTCTGCGTGTTCTTGAGCGACAAGGTGCACTCTTTTAGTCCCTTTTGCAGCAAAGACTTTCTGTTGATGGTGCAGTGTAAGTCTACATCCCTTTTCATCCATGTTATATAAACGCTCCGGGTGACTACAGATATTAATTTCATCATATATTTTTTTGACGGCTTCAAAATGTTTCCGCACGATGGGCTTGTTTAATTTCTGTGCTCTTGCCGGATTCATTAATTGAGCCCTACGAAGAGATATTTCTGGATTGCGGTTGACAAAATTTTTCAGCCATTTTTTTCCAGCAATATTCTTTTTTTCATTAAAACAATTCGGTATATTATTCGCTTTACAGAATTCATAAGCTTGCTTACGAACAATTTTGGGGGTCAATGGCAAACCTATTTGAGCAAGTCTAATCACCCTTTTACATAAATTCTTCTCTTGTATTTTATTAAGAATCGGGACACGACCAGTTATCTTTTCGGTGGATTTAGATTTTATATGATTTCTTAATGTACGCCTTGGTATGCCATATTTTGCAGCTGCTTTTCGTTGAGACATCTGACTGTTACTCACTGTTCGAAGGGCTTCCTTTAGTTGAATTTCTGTCCACTCTCCACGCGGTTTTTTATTTGGTGGCTCCATTTTGGGCTATTAACAAATAAAAAATACTAAGCAACCACGACACACAAAACATGACATGTATTTTTTTACTGTACAGTAAACACAGTACACTGTACAGTAAAAAAATACAAAATGATAATATACATACTTTTTAGTTAGTGCAAAAATAAAATATTTTTTTCCTACTGTTGTATGCCAATATTGTGTTACAATAATAGTTTCATACTTAAATAATAGTTAGATAATAGTTTCACAATATTTTTAAAAGAAAGAAAACGGACTTGTTAGTTCACTTGCAAATTATTGTTAGCTTCATGTAATATTCAAGTCTTTGAAAGGCCCGGGCCATGTTTGGGAAACATGAGGTGGGCCATCTTAAGAAACTTTACCCGAGTTCATTGCAATTTCGTAAAAATACAAAAAAAGCTATAAAATAATAAAACTTACCTGTAATTCAATGTTAAACAGATTAAATAAGTAGTTTCACTAGTAAAAACAAGGAAATGCGCATTAAATTTGTTAATTTTTGAAAAAGTTTACTTGACTGAAATTAGAAACACGTGCACCGTTTGACACGACAATGAAAACTGTTAGCCATACTCAAAATGGCGGTGCGCTTGGAGGCAAACGCAGATGCAGTTTTGACTATGGCCACAGATGCGTACAACCGCGAAATTTGAAATGGTTTGGACAGTCGTAACTGTGATTTTTTTAAAGTGGGCTATCCTGGGTGCCGGGCCATCTTCGGTCACACTACCTTAGTAATACTTAAATAAAGTCGCTTTAAAACCAGAAATATTTTAACAAATACAAATTGGGTTTGAAATAAATGTCGTGTGTGTGAGTTGTGTGACCGTCATTCTGGCTACCTTCGCGCACCGCGCACCACCCGTCTTTTGTACATGTTAGACAAAGAGGATATGAGTTAGATGAGTGCGAGCGAGATAGTAAATGTGAAAAAAACCGGTAGGGACTTAGCTAGCTTACTAGTTTAGTAGTTTAGTACATCACTCGACTTGCTCGACTTCGCATGTGTTTATTTCGTTCCTGGTTGCTATTAAAACGACGACCTGGCTATTTTACTGGACTATTCGTTTTGTTTAAAGAAAGAATGAAATCATTTATTTGCTGATAATACATATAAGTTGGTATGTTTAATTAAGTGTCCCGGTACATTTTACCTTACGGCATGCAAAATATTATGTTTGAATGAAATTTACTGATTTGGACTTGTTTTGTGTGGTGATATTTGCGACGACTTGGCTTGTAACTGGATTGTTTACTTTGTAAATCAAAATGCCACGTATTGAGTATACGCCACAAGAATATGCAAACATGCATTTTATTTACGGGGAATGCAGAGGCAATGGAAATGCAGCCGCAGCTCTTTATAGGGAAAGATATCCTAATGCGCGTCATCCAGATTACCGCGTATTTATAAGAGTCCACGGTTGTTACTCAGAAGGAAGAATCCCTGGTAGAGGTGTTGGTGGTACTAGCGGTGGAAGAAACGCTCGTGCTGATGTAGAAGACGTGGTGCTTGAGGAAATTGCGCAAGATCCTTCAATTTCTACGCGATCAATAGCTCGACGCACGGGAATAGGGAAATCGACTGTGCATGATATTTTAAAAAATAACAAATATCACCCGTTCCACGTTACGCGCGTGCAAACTCTTGAACCAAGAGATTACAATGCAAGATTGCGTTTCTGCCGAAAAATGCTCGAGAAGATGGAAGAAGACCCGCAGTTTTTAAATAAAATGCTATGGAGTGATGAATCAACACTTAAAAGAGATGGCTACATGAATTTACACAATCTCCATAGCTGGCAACTAGAGAACCCTCATGCTATGCGTGAAGACAGGTCACAGTACCAATTTAAAATAAATTATTGGACTGGAATTCTAAACGGAAAAATAATAGGCCCATTTGAATTACCGGGTAACCTAACTGGCCAAAGTTACTTAGAATTCCTTCAAAATGATCTTCCAAACTTATTGCAAGAGGTGCCCGAGGAGGAGAGAGAATCTTATTGGTTGCAAAATGACGGCTGTCCTGCACATTATGCTGTATCTGTTCGTGCATATTTAAATAGCACATACCCAAACAGATGGATTGGCCGACTGGGGCCAATCTTGTGGCCCCCACGTTCACCAGATCTAAATCCACTTGATTTTTTTTACTGGGGCTGTCTTAAGGAAGAATTATACGCAAAGCCGATCCGTTCCTTGAAAGATTTACGTAGCCGTGTCCGGGCAGCCGCATCGAAAATAAGTGAACGACGCTACACGCGATTGCTCAGGAGATCATTTATTCGTAGATGTAGAGCCTGTATCAGACGGGGTGGCCGACAATTTGAACATTTATTGTAATTTATAACGAATACAGTGTCATTAATGTCAAATATTGTTTTTTATTAAACCCCAATGGTCAGGTACATTTAATGTAAATAAATTTTCCAATATTGCAAATTTTGTTGTTAAACCAAAATTCACACCTTTTCTACACAAATAGCAATAACTCACAATTTACATTAGATACAATAATGAATAATACCATTTTGAAATCTGCTTTAAGCGCATAATATTTTAAAATAATTGGTCACTTGTGTTTGCATACTTTTTTTTAAGCTACGGATTCTTAAAGTTTGTCAAAATGAATATTTTTCACAAATTTTTCCCCAGAACAAACATTCAAGTTGTTTAAAAAAAAAACAGTGTAATAGTAGTCATACTATTTATTGCTTATCTATCAGCTCAGTTAACGTAATTTACTATAACAATAAAAACCGATAGAATTCTTTAATTTGTGGTCGTGGTGTACAAAAATGTAATATAGGGTAACAAAAAACACCGATTATTATTAAAAAAATCATATCTTTGATACTACTTGTTTTTTCTTTTTTTTTTTCTGAATGGCCATTAGTTGTAAGATGACCCATTTTAAGGTTATCCATTAATTACCAGGCACCCTGTATAATTTAGATCATTATGGACCCTGAAAAGCACACAAAAATTGGAATTGGGAAAATTGACGTTTAAAGCGACGATAACCGACTTTTAATGATTTTATACTGAAGTTATATCTAACGCGGATAAAAACTGAGAATCACGCAAAATCTATAAATAGAAATAATAATATAGATAATTTAATTATTGATCTTTTAGTATCCGCGTTTTATTAAAATACCTTTTATGTATAATAAATTAATAATGAGTGTAATTTAGGACAGCGCTCCTGGATGGGCGAGTCCTATACCGGCTGGATGTACGACGCGTGGCTTGAGCTCAGTGCAGAACATGCAAGCTAACCACTCAAGGTCAGTAGCATATATCTGCGTCTTAATACACGATACAAATCGTCGAGGTCATTGTCACGATTAAAATAGTAGCTAAAATAATTATTTATCATTATATTAATTACGACGTAAGTGGTTAGTTGATAAATTGTAATTTTGTAATCAATAACTCTGTTGTCTAATACAATGTCAGTAACTAGTAAAAAGATGGACAACCCCTACATTCTGGTTAAATCGTAGCTTCAGCAGGCGACTCGTCAACAAAAAATACATCTTATAGTAGGGGAGCCTATGAAGGGATTTCGGGATTTACTAAAGCGCGGCAGATTAATATACAGAAGGATACCTTGTACCGGGTTAAGTACTTCCACCAAATATGAGCCTTATATATATGGCCGCCCGTCAATTTAACTCACACACCGACTTATTATATGTTTAATTTTATTTTGGAAAATCATATACAATGTTTGTAAATATGTGAGCACCATGTACCTATCGCATTTATTAATTTTTCTGTCATTACTTCACTTTTCATTCTTTTTACCAATTGTGGTAAGTAATTTTTATTTTTATTCTAGGTAAATCGTCTGCACCTATAATTATTAATTAATGTATACAAACTATTGTTAACATTTTAAAAGAGTAAGTATGGAGTTTCTTGCCCATTCTTCTCCATACATAACTACCTTTTGAAAGGCGCAACTAGAACCAATTAACTATTCATGTAATTTTTGACGTTCAAAAGTGCATCTTCGTGCCTATTTGAAATAAATGATTTGACTTTGACTTTGACTTTTTGACAAGGATAAAGGATCAGATTAGTAAAAAAAAATTGATCACCTGAAATTCTCGAGCGCGTCAGATTAAGTTAAGGGTGAGTTAGCTACATGCTAAAACGTGTATATTCCACTAATCTGACAATTTCAGAGTGAAGAAGGAGGAGGGCTACAAAGTTGTAAAAAAAAACGTCATCTCGACATTCTCGAGCGTGGCCAGTTTTTATTTTATTTTGAAGGGTATAATTCAAGGATTACGAAAAATATATAATCAGACGATTTCCACAAGCCGAAGTAACAAAAATTCATTTAAATTCGTTTAATGCGTGCAGCTACGGGATGCCTATATTCCCCTCTGGCGCCTGTTACTTGAACGCGTAACTAGCGTACTGATAAACGTCAATATTTAATAATAGATTTCTAGATTTCTTGATTCCGTATCGACGATCCTTCGGAATGTGATAAATATTGAACGTCTAATCTCGCGTCAGTATTTATCACGTCAGTAGTGTACTGTTGATAAGTAATGCATAGTTAATGCTAATTTTTCTCTTGGGATAATAGCTGTTCTCATCACTGTATCTTGCTTTGTAAAAAAAAAATATTGAATTATATAATTGCATAGCACAGGTGTGAGTACTATGTACTATAGAGCTACCATTTACCGGGTAATATGTCTTTTATTGACTTGAATGTGCCCTGGCGGCTGAGAGTATGTCATGCTCACTCAAATGTCTCGCTGGTGGTGGCGTGTGTTGGATCATTAAGTTCCCTTCAAAATGGTTGAGCTAAATGGTGCTGATCCATGCGTCATGTTCGTGAACGGGCGCCGTCAGTTGGGACTGGTCATCTCTTAGCTGCCACGGCTTATTTTAATTTTTGAATTGTTTCTATTACGGACGCTTCTAACGTGCACGTCTTTCTACATTGTTCTCACATGTATAACTTCAACATGAATGATGTAACCCATATTTTGTAACAATATTTTGTTTTAAAAGAGTGTCCATGGAGTTTCTTGTCCGTTCTTCTCCATAGGAACCTACTACGCTTTGGAATGGGCAACTAGCTTCATCTTTCTGACTGACCGACCCCTTGACAATTCAAAAGTGCCTGTAATTGGTTTATTTGAAATAAATGCTTTGAGTTTGAGTTTGAGTTTGAGTTTGAGTAAAAATGGTGTTACAATTGTTAGAAGTTCTTCAAAGCAAATATCGGGCATTCGAAAATAATTCTCGTAATCATCTATTTTGCCATGTAGTTTCATTTCGGCCATTAAATTCAAATGGGTGTACCTACACACGGCCACAAATCAAGCTATAAATTTCCAGTTTAGGCTGATCTCGCATTGTATAGGATTTCCGTACAATGAGAGGTGAGCTTATACTAGATTTGCATAGCTTGATTTGTGGCCGTGTGTACCTTTCTCTTTGTAGGTACCAGTTTTTTGACCACCGTGTTCTTTTAACTTTATTTTTTAAACCAATTGCAAAAATAATAGCCACACAAGCTTTAATTTTCGCTGTAAGTATGTCCATTTTAACGTGTATTCAGCAAGAAACCGGACTAAGTACTGACGTAATAAATATTGAACGTGTCTCTGGTGTATTAATCCATCAATAAATACAGACGTCTATCAATAAATACTGAACTGACGAATCGCAGTAAATACTTTACGTGTAACAGGCGCCTTTGCGTTTCTATTCCTCTCTCACTCTTTCTCTATCTATTACTCTCTCACTCCGTCCCCACTCTGGCTACTGTTGCCATGACGCCATGACAGCTGATCACACAGCACAGACTCGTTCTTGGCATGATATTGTTTACAACGTATTTCCAACGTTTGTGATTTTAATATAAGTTATGTGAATTAAAGTTTATAAATATTTACTGTGTGATATTAATACTTATAAAGTGTATATTTTGTGGTGAAACTACTTTGCAAAAAACAATTAAATTTGTATTAGAAACATTACAAAAATGTATTAATATTTTAGAATGTCGTCGGAGCAAACCGGTTCTCCGAAAATTTCTACCGATGAAGATGATAATTTAAAAAAGTAACAAGTATTCTACTTAAAAAAACATACTCTTTTTTATTTGCATTCTATTTCCTGAGCTTTTCAATTAATTAAGTTCAATGATTTAAAAAAAAATAATAATGTCAGATTATGCGAATCCCTCCAGATAATCGTCAGATTATATGACGATATTTTTTTGCACATTCTAATAATGGCCGCGAGTTTGCGTCACATCCAAATCGTCAATCCATACTTCCATACTAATATTATAAATGTGAAAGTAACTCTGTCTGTCTGTCTGTATGTTACGTTTTCACGCCTAAACCGCTGAACCGATCGTCATGAAATTTGGCAGAGACATAGCCTGGGATGTGGAGAAGGACATAGGCTACTTTTTACGCGATAACCGACATCCACGCGGGCGGAGCCGCGGGCAAAAGCTAGTTATTATATAAGAGCTTTTTTTAGGCTAAGTTTCGGTTTATCATCCCACGATTTGCGAGTGCATATTTTTTACAGAAAGATTATATTATTAGAAGCCTACTCGTAAAATTTTAAGGTGCAGAGATAAGTGGTTTACGAGAAAAAAAAAAAAAACATAATCGTAGAAATTTTGCAATATTTTCTCACTTTTGACATTTTGTATCACCATTGAACGTTTCGTTTTACGTAAATATTTAAGCCCGTTGAACTAAAATGTTTTACTTCATATTAATAATGAAATAAATACGTAAATTTAGTGATTTAGATACTTTTTATGCATATTTCATTATATTATATATTTTGCTGATTTAAATTAGTGCTATTAAATTAACATTTATAATAATTTACCGACTATTGCCGTTAGTTGAAACCAAACGTAAAATGACGCCATTTTGTTGCCACTTCACGTAGTCTGTCAGTGAGGCAAACAAAAACTTAGGATGCAAGAGCGAGCGAAGCGAGCTCTGGACTTGGGGCACCCCGACTCGGACAGGTTAGGTTAGAAGGCGATGGCGGGGTCGAGTGAGCGAGCGAACAGACCCCGCCATACCCTTCGTGGTTATTTTTTTATAAACCACCCAGAAGTAGGAGCCCCGCTTCGCGGGGCTCCGTCGACCACGCCTTACTTCGAGACGTCTGTTATCGAAAATACCTTTGACCTCGGAGAGCTTGTCACAAAGTAATATTCCAAGATTTGAGTATATTTTGGTTGACCTTGACTTCTAGGGTGTTGACCTTGATCTTGAAAATTTAATTTACTTTATTATTGTTTGGAAACCAATTTAGACCCACTACGTGCAGTTTTTTTTTTTTTCAAATCATGTCATATCTCAAAAAGGGGGGGGGCTCCGCACTTTGTCCTTCACAGAGGGGGTTCTACACCTCCCCCCCTCCCGCCCCTTAAATCGTGGGATGGTAAACCGAATTCGTACCCTTAAGTACTACCACCCCCATCATGGAAACAGATTAACATACGTACATTTTTTTAAATACGTAGGACATGCGATGATATCAATATCTGACGCGCTCGAGTATGTCCATGTAACAGTTTTTTTTTACATTTTTGAAAATTTATAGCCGCTCCCCCCACCGATGAAAAGGTATTATATTATAGGGCATTTTTTTCTTTTTATCATCTATACTTCGCAACCCAATAGGTCTCTATGACGCTTGAGTAAATCCCGATTTAGCATCATGGGCTCCCCTACTATATAAGCAGCCTACTATATAAGTGAAGGAGCCGCTCGTTCGCTAACTCGGTACTTATGTTGAAAATAAGGGAAACTAGCACAAAAAATGTAATTGGCAGATTATGTAAATGCAACGAGTTGTAGCAGAGATAATGAAACAATACAACATTTAACATACCTACCGTTACGTCATCCATTACAAAGAAAATGTTATTAATAATGTATGTAAGTACTTATTAGTTAATATGGAGGACATGCGCGAACGCACGCAGGACACCACATTCAGCTCCTCGACGCACCGACAGCAGAGCACACAACAGAGCTCCCAGACAACTGACCTAACGACCACTTACATCTTAAAAAACGACGTCTCCGCAGACTAGTTATTATCATTCCCTTTGATTGATAATTAATTGGACAACAACTTATCAATGCAGTGTATTGTGACGTAACAGCCGAACGAGAGACGAACACGTAGTGTAAACTTTTTAATTAATTCCGACACAACCACCTTTGTTCACAAGACTTGTCTGAATAAAGAGCACACGGTCCAACGTGCTAACACTCAGCAATGGCAGCTCGTATATCTACGTAAATACGACATGATTGGTGTCAGGAGCCGGGAGGCTGTTGTTCAAGACTAGCCCGCTGAAATATTTGTTCAGGGTGTGCTACTTGTTTGATAAGGTGTGTACACAGGTATTAGTAGATACCTACCGGCAAGGCTGAGCCATAGCGTCGCGGACGCGGCGGAGCAGCGCGGCGCGCGCGCTCGCCGCCCGCCGCAAGCCGGCCGCACGCCTTTAGCTGTGACACGGGCCATGGAATGGGTCAAGCGGAACACACCACGCCAGCTATCGACAGACACGTCGATACACCGCAGATGGTATAACTTTATTGTCAGATTGATCTGAACGTTGGTAGCGATATGGCTGGACGTATCTGTCGATAGATCTGCTGGCGCACACGGGGCGGTCGCCTCCAGACAGCTCTGCGTTGTTCACAGATTACTGCATATTGGCCCGCATGCTGTCTGGAAGCGACGCCATTGCTACAGAATACATCTCACAATATTGACAAAGCTCATATTTGGGAGCATCTGGGTACATTCTTGCCTTATCAAGTAAAATGTAGTCACACAAACAAACAGTTTAAGTAAATTTTCATATTTAATGTAACTAAAAATGTCGCAAGCTGTTGGTGGCATTGGAAGATATGTCTTGAGATATATTTTGTAACAATAAGCCTTGAAGGATGAAAAGCACATTTAATTGTTAGCAATAAAAAAATTATGAATTGTCATAAACATAAAAATCTGTTAACAAACAGTCAAATGATACCTATTAGTACTTATTGCTTTATGATTATGATGACTGGATGACCCCGGGCCAGCATAAATTAGTATGGTTAAAACTTAAGTAATTATATTCTATTGAGAAAGAAGAAAGAAGATCCTGTTTATAGGTATTTACCTTTTAGTTTACCAGGTATTTAAGAATTATCCAATATTCTTCAGCAACAGTTGTAACATTGCCGATAATGGTAACATGGGCAGACCAGTCTATGAGAATATTGAATATTATATAAATATTGTCTACAGCGATATGATGCAACATAGCCTACAGTAACATAGGTTAGGCATTAAATGATGTCTTGAGTAAAAAATGCTTTGAATTACAAAAGGATATGTAACTTTCACCATTTGTATACTTAGATGTTCCACATGAGAAGACTTAGTTGAACAAAAAAGATGAAAGCATTGTGATACTGAAGAACAAGACACTGATCATTGATCAATAGCTTAAATTATTATGTAAGAAAAGAAGCTGAGTCTAAATTGAAATCAATTGGTAAGCAATCAACCAATACAATTGCAGTCAGTTCTTGTTTTGAAGCCTACTATATCTCAACAGGATAATTAGTACAATTCACTAAAACAACCCACCACGTTTAGAAACAGTTATTGAATAGTTAGAATAGTGAAAATAACTACATACTGTGCAAAAGAAGCTGGCATTATCCCCTCATGTGTACAGAAGATAGTTCAGAAGACTTGTCACCTGGAAACCACAACACTTCAGTTCCACCATGACTCAGCAAAACTACAGTACTACAGTGATCTACACTAAGGAGGAGGGGGGCTCCACAACCAACAGTTCCTTACAGGATATAAGAATTACTAAATCTGACACGGAAGGTACTCACTCATCAATTGTAGTTTTATTAACCCTTTGACCGCCAGAGCGTAAACGCATCGGCCAAAATCTCATCGATAACTAATTAATCATTGCTTTCCGTCTCCTATTTTTTAAATAAACTATTACTCGTAACATCATTCTTTTATTTAATTTGACCCTATTTCCTTCTTTTCTTGTCGGCATTAGCCGCCGGTGGCGTGTTGTGCACATTTTCATTTGTCGGCTATACCCGACCGTGGCGGTCAAAAGGTTAATTATTAGTAATTTACAAATTCTGCCGAAAACTACATTCTCGAAAATTCATTGTAAGTACAACAATATCATTATTTATTTAATGAGAATAAGGCTTTCAATGAGCAACCAAAATAATTTCAATAACTAATTAATTCTCGGAACTAGACTCATCATTTAGTTGGCCTTAATTACACAATTTAACTGCAAATTGTGTAATTAAGACCATTCTAAATGATTATTATAAAAAAAAAAATCCTCTTACAGAATATTTTACAGACACACCTAAGGTTCCAAACATAAATACCTGGACTATGACATTGCATAGTTATCTGCACAATAACACTGGTGATATTCATTGGATTATAAAAATGTTTACAAACCTCGCGCTTCTCGCCATGGCGTATATTTTAAGGCACTTGTCCGTTCGTTATCACAATACGGTTCACACTATTTAATTCAAGAGTTTCAATGTTACGTACAAGTTTACTTCCTTACATCATTCCCTATAAAACGCTCTCTGCCTTATTAACACTGTAGAAAATCACCCTGAATGACTTCGACTTACGCTTAGAAACTTAATAAAACACATAAGTACAAAAGCAAATTAAATAAACTTTGAAACGACCTAAGTTCAGTGAATCTGAAATTCTGAAATGGTTGTGAATTTGACAGCAAACAGCATTAAATGACAGCAGACAGCTATGACAACAGCTGTTCGATGTCTAAAATGTTAAGATTGTCCAATGACCAAACGAAAAGTATTAGTCGATTACAAAGCGATTTTACATTTTGTCAAATGAGTTTTGGCTATAGATAAAAGAAAGAAGGAGCTATGCTCAGCAGCTGAAAATGTATTGAAACCCGATGTCTCCACTGTCCCTACCACTCGCTACAACTACACATGTAGTTCAGTAAAAGCAATAGATACGAAGTCGTGCACACACTCGCAATTCATAAATCAAAACTTACTACACAATCAATTATAAACCATAACACATCAAACACAACGCGCATTTACCATGCACCGTACAACTCACTCACACGAAAACATCGGGCTCTATCGTTGTGCTGTGCAAAACGCCGCTCCGCCCGCGTGGATGTCGGCTATCGCGTAAAAAATAGTAGCCTATGTCCTTCTCCATATCCCAGGCTTTATCTCTGCCAAATTTCATGAAGATCGGTTCAGCGGTTTAGGCGTGAAAACGTAACATACAAACAGACAGACAGAGTTACTTTCACATTTATAATATTAATAAGTATTAAGTATATGTATATATTAAGTATATTAAGTAAGTACCTATTAGCTCAACCAGGTGTTACAATAAAATTCCACCCCAAATACTTCAACTGAATGAGACTAAATTTAAATCTTGTATAAAACGCACACTATGCAGGCAGGCATATTATAAGTTGGGGGATTACATCTTTTTATAAAAAGAGGTGAAAGACATAATTATAGTACTAGAAATAGGGACCTATTAGCTCAACCAGGTTTCAGACTGGCTAAAGTAGACACATCTTTCATGGGGTACTGTTTAAAATGTTACAATAAAATTCCTCCCCACATACTTCAACTGAATGAGACTAAATTTAAATACAGGCAGGCATATTATAAGTTGGGGGATTACATCGCTGATAAAAATGCTTGGCTGAATGCTGGTCCTGCTCCACAACCTCAGCTAGTTAATTAACATTTGACAATCATGTTGGAGCTGCTGAAGAGTGTAAGACTTTGCATTGTATAAACTCAATCTCCTTTGTATTATATAAATGCATAGCACAGGTGTGAGTCCTATGTACTATAGAGCTACCATTGACCGGGTAATATGTCTTTCATTGACTTGAATGTGCCCTGGCGGTTGAGAGTATGTCATGCTCACTTAAAGGTTTCGCTGATGGTGGCGTGTGTGTTGGATCATTTAGCTCCCTTCAAAATGGTTGAGCTGAATGGTGCTAATCCATGCGTCATGTTCGTGAACGGGCGCCGTCAGTTGGGACTGGTCATCTCTTAGCTGCTTTTTTTTTTTTTTTTGTTTTTTTTTTTTTTTTTTTTATCTAGGGCATCTCAGAGTGTAACCACTAAGGTTCCGACTCTTTAACCGGGTTATCCTGTGGTTGCCTTAAGCTCCTATCGAAACTTAATGCCTCCAGCCAGGGCGTAAAAAACTACAAACTAAACGACTGCTGCTCGCTAAGGGCACCCCCTGTGGGGTACGAACCTCGGCTTAGGGCAGCTGAGTCGGAGGGAGGGTGGCAAGGGACCGACGGTGGCTGGATAAAATCAGTGTTTTGATTATTATCCTGGGGAGTTTGGATTACATCCTGCTCAGCTAAAACGCGTGCTGGCGCTTCACTTACAGTCAAGGGTCGGGGAGGACTATTCGTTAGTCGGGGATTTCGCGCGGGGCCTCGGCGGCGAGGTCGGAATGACGATCGTGTATTGTGTGCTCTTATCTTGCGAACTGTACTAGTTTCCCTACGACTCTCCTGGAGGAGAGTAGTGGGGTCGTCTGGGTCGGTCAGTGCATGCCTTGGACGGCGGGTCGAACTGATTCTAGAGGGGACATAACTTGCGGCCTTCACAACTAGAGCGTTGCGATGAGTGGCTGCTGAATCGAAGAAGCGCTTTGAAGCGCGCTTCATGAATTGGGCTATCGTGGGGATTTTGAGTTCTACGTGGAGATTAGTGTTACGAACGAAACAGGGGGCTCCCGTGATTTTACTTAAGACCCGGTTCTGTAGGGTTTGCATCTTATGGATGAGATGGGGTTTTGCGTGTGC
Organism: Dryobota labecula; assembly: GCA_947523025.1. Lineage (NCBI taxonomy): Eukaryota > Metazoa > Arthropoda > Insecta > Lepidoptera > Noctuidae > Dryobota > Dryobota labecula. The sequence continues at coordinate 28,166,268 of OX383286.1, forward strand.
AAAGACTGGACTCGCATAGGTCATGATGGGGCGGATGCACGCGGTGTAAATGCGCAATTTGCAGTTGAGTGACAATTTGCTTTTTGCATTTAGGATGGAGTGGAGCTTATAGAGAGCGAAGGCTGCGCGAGCGCGTACCTTCTTTAGGTGCTCAGAAAAGGAGAGATGGTGGTCGAGAATCACACCCAGATATTTAGCTCGCTTCTCCCAAGGGATAGGCTTGCCGAACATGGTGATCGGTCGGATACTAGGGGGGCGCTGACGCGGTTTCGTATAGAGTACCGCTTGACTTTTGTCGGGATTTACCTCTATGCGCCACTTTCTAAACCACTCGCCAAGCTTGTTGGCTGCGGTCTGGAGAGTGCTAGAGATCCTATCGTGACTGGTCCCTCTGCAATAGATGGCCGTATCGTCTGCGAACAGAGCCAACTGAGCCTGTCTTTGCTTCGGGATATCGCTGGTGAATAGCGTGAACGCGAGGGGAGAAATCACAGAGCCCTGAGGGACGCCTGCGCGTAATGGGTGGGGGGCGGAGAGAGTACCGTCTATGCGATAGCGAAAAGTGCGATTCGACAAAAAGTCTCGTAAGATGAGCACGAGACGTTCCGGCACACCGAGTTGGTACAGCTTGTATAATAAGCCGTTGTGCCAGACTTTGTCGAATGCCTTCGCTATGTCAAAGAAGATCACTCCTGTCTTAAGACCGCGCTGGAAACCAGCGCTGATGTCTTCTACGATACGGTGGACCTGATGGGTCGAGGCATGTTGGGTTCTAAAACCGAACTGCTCATCGGGGATGAGGCCCTTGGTCTCGGCGTACTCTCTGAGTCGCTTATAAATAAGCCTCTCGTAGAGTTTGCCTAGGACTTTGAGCAGACTGATGGGTCGGTAGCTCGCGGGCTCCGCCTTGGGTTTACCGGGTTTGGGGATGCCGATAACTATGGCCTCTTTCCACGCTTGTGGGAAGATATTATTGCTCATAGCTCCATTGAAGATGGTGGCCAGTAGCATTATGAGGTGGGCGGGGAACAATTGGAATACCCTATTGGTGATTCCATCTGAGCCAGGGGCTTTACGAGGTCTCAGACCCTTGATGAGTTCCTGCACTTCGTCTGGCGTGACGGGAGCCAGGGGATACTCATGGTCTTCAACGGGCGGGAGGGAGTCTCTACGTTCGACTTCAGCGTCAACCTCATCGAGGTGAGCTTGGTCTACTGGTTGAGAGCTGGGCGTGCACTGGGCCTCTAGACTTTCGGCTAAGCATTCGGCTTTGTCGATGTCTTCGAAAGCGATAGACGCGTCTGGGCGGATCAGTGAGGGCATGGAGGCGGAACAACCTCGGGGGTTTAGTTTCCTTTGTAATTGCCAAAAGGCCTGGTGGTTCGGCTCTAGATCGCTCAGCATCTTGTCCCATTCGGTGTCACGAAATTCCTTCACGCGGTTACTTACAGCACGCTGTAAGTAGCGCATGTGGATTTTGTTAGCCGTACAGGGGAAGGTGCTGTATGCACGGGTAGCCGCGTTCTTCTCATTAATCAGTGCACGTACATCGTCCGGCAACTTTCCGCGACGGTTATCCGTCGCCGAAACTTCCCTTGAACAATCGTTCAGGACAGATTGTACGTGTTCTGTGAATGAGTCGATCGCGGTCGTCGTGTCAGCGATAGAGTCAAAGAGGTCGGGGATAGAGTCCAATTGGGGGGACGTTTTAGCTTTCAAGCTTTCGCCTACTCGCCTCCAGTCCGTTACTCTTATGGTGCGCGTGGGGGCATTGGGGTCGTAAAAACCTATGCGAGGGGCCATCTCTACGACAACAGGTCGGTGGTCAGAGTCAAGCTCGTGCAGCGCCTCTATGGAAACCAACCGTAGGTTGATGTTCTTTAGAAGCGCCACGTCGAGCACGTCAGGGGTGGAGGTGGGAATATGGGGTTAGTGGGTGGGGTTCATCGGGGCGATGACGTCGAAGTTAAGGAGGGGGCAGAGGTCATGCAATTGCTGGCCTCTGGGGGAGATCTTGGTGCTATTCCAGGCTGGATGCTTGGCGTTGAGATCACCCGCTATTAGTACGGAGTCACTCAGGCTCAGGAGGGTACGGAGGTCGTCAGTCAGTAGTCAGTCAGTAGTAGGTCATTTCCTGCTGAGTTCGCGGGGGGGAGATAGGCCGAAATTATCGTGATCGGCTGGTGACCGGTCATGCCGAGGCGGCACATCGATACTTCGAGGGATTTGAGGGGGGGAGGGTCTAAGGACATGCAATAGAGCTCGGTTCTAAAGTAAATGAGAGTACCTCCACCGTGACAGCGCGACCTGTCGTTACGAACTTCGCGATAGTTCGCTATTGACGGGTTACGGTGCCGGGGTTTTAAGAAGGTCTCTTGGATAAGGAGTACGTCTATTTTATGATCGCCGAGAAATTCGACGATCTCTTCGCGTTGGCCTTCGAGGCTGTTAGCGTTGAAATAACCTAACTTGAGGGATCGGGGTTTGAGTCTAGCGGGGGACCTATTATCCATTAAGTGGGTTAGGGTTGTTCGCGAATCTAGTGAGAGCCTGCGTAATCTCCGGATACGCATTATAAATCGCCTGTATTTGGTATAAGTCACCGGCGTTAGTCGCGGCGACTATTTCGTTGGCCATCCTTCTCGCGCGGGGGGTGAGGAAGACCATATAAGTGGATGCGATCACATGGAAGGGATCCATTGGGTTTTAAGGGGGGGGGCGCGCATTCGGAGCGGCGGCGGCGGCGGTGGGCGCGGGCGCGGCGGCGGGGGGCGCGGGGGGCGCGGGCGTCGGTTGCGAGTTACGGATGCGCGGATCCATAAGACGGGGGATAACCTGAGGGTTGGTAGCCTGCGGGGCGATTGCCTGAGGGGCGATTGCCTGAGGGGCGGGTCTAGCCTGGAGGCTTGGGAATGCCTGCTGGTGATGCAGGTAGTTCCAGGGACTGGGTCTCTGAGGACTCAGTCTTTCTGGCATTTGCGCGGAGGGGAGCCTAAACGAAGGACATTCACGAGTCAGGCGAGTGCCGTCACGCTTTGTCAGACGAGAGGAGGTGGGTTTGGGGGCTTTTGCGCAACCACGGTAGTTGGCAGGGTGGCCGACCTCACCGCATAGCACGCAGCTAGGAGGCTCGGTACAGAGGGTGCGATCTTTAGGGCGAGCGCATTCCGCAGTGCTATGCGAACCCAGGCACTTTACGCACCTGGGCGTCGCATAGCAGTGCTTTTGCGTGTGCCCGTAGAGCTGGCAGCGATGACACTGCGCAATGATACCGGACTTACGGGGTTTTTCAATCTCAATACCGGAGAGATTGCAAATAGATTTGACTTGGAATATGGGGTTATGCCCCTCAAAGGGAGAGCAGATCACGAGGATCATGTCGTAGGCCTCACCGCGCCGCGCGCGATGCATACGGTGGACTTCTTTGGCGGGGACGTTCTGTGACTGAAGGTCAGCCAGGATTTCAGAGCAAGGGATCTCTTTCGGGATCCTACGGACCACTACTCGAGCCTCTTTCTCCTCTGGGAGGGAATAGGTGTGGAACGACACACCTTTCGAACGGAGCAACTTTGTTAAGTTCCTATAGTCGGTTGACGTAGGGACCGATACTTTAATACCCGTTTGCGTGGATTTTGCGTGGGTATAACCTATATGGAGCTCGACACACCACTTAGAGATGTCGGTCCACTTAGCCTTGTCCTGAATGAACACGGGCGGCGGGAGGGGAGTTTTCTTGACAGGGCGACTGTCAAGGAAAGCCTGAATGAGGGGAGGGGGAACCTGCGACGCGGAGGGCGCGGACGCGGTGAACGGGGTGGGGGAGGGGGCATTGGAGCGGGGAGGGGGGGTAACCGAGCCCTCTGCTTTGCCCTTTTTTGTCGTCTGGGTGGACGGGGCCTTGGTCTTCTTCCTCTTTCCCCCCTTTCCCGAGACTAGGCTGAAGCCGTCGTCTGAGCTAGAGGAGGAAGAGGCCGATGGGATGACCGTACTGTCGGACGACTCCCCACCGTCAGAGGGTGCGGGAGTGTCGGCTCTGTCGCTGACCGGCTCATCTGTGTCCATGGAGGTCACGGACGGGCCGGCCGTTATTAGTGGCGAGCGAGAGCGGGCGCGGGAGCGCGAGCGGGAGCGAGCGCGAACGGACGCGGAGAGGGTGGCCTGCGTCAGGGCCCCGAACTTTTTGCCGTATTTGGCAAAAACTACGGGGTCCTTCATGACTACCTCCTTGAGGAACGCCAAAATGGCATCCTCCATGATTGGGGGTGGGGGGAGACGATTTGACGGGGAATGGTGGGGGAATTTAATCCTAACAAAACCTATTCTTAACTCCCCGGGTGGATTGGCCCGGGGATGAGTGAAGCCTCCCTGCCGGGAATAGGCAGGGAGATGAGTACTTATGGCGTGCCCTAAGCTTGTAAACCCATCGCCAGTCTTAATGTGCGAACGGGGCCCTACTAGTCCAGCGCGAAAGGTGTAGACACACCTTAAAGACACTGGGTGAGTAGCTGTAGACGGAAAACTGTCACCAGAGCCGACTAGGAGATCCCCCAAGGCCGGTTAGCTCTGGGACCCGTCCAATTGACTGCCTTGCCCTGATGGGGTTCGGCGGGTGTGATTGGGTCAACACCCCCTTGGATTCGTTAGCACCGTTAGGTATCAACCAAGGACCACGAAACTGTGGTTTTTCCCTGATGGGGTAAAAACGCGCGCAACGTTTTTGACGACAGGTTTAAAGAAACCAATACCAACCTGTCTTGAAAAAGACAATAGTTGATATTATATTTTAGTAGTCGGACTACTAGAGCAATCGATACGACTGGGCGTAACGATTACCGGGCGGCGGCGGCGGCGGACACTTGACACGACACGGGCGCAGCGAGCCGGAGCTGCGGCACACGACCGTTCCGAACGGTGTCGCGACGCGGAATGACCGAGCAAGCGCACTGGAGCGGGCGCAACGAGCGGGAGCAGCGTAACGACCGTCCAGGGCGGATGTCGAACGGAGAGTGACTTCTTAGCTGCCACGGGTTATTTTATTTTATTTTATTTTGTTTCTATTTGTTGTACCTACGCTTGACGCTTTTAACGTGTAAGTTTTTATTATTTTTATTTTTACATCGTTCTCACTTTTAGTTATAAATGCAACATTATAGATGTAACCGAATACTTTTGTAACAATTTTATTTAAAAGAGTGTCCATGGAGTTTCTTGCCCGTTCTTCTCCATAGGTACCTACGCTTTGGAATGGGAATGTAGCTTAATTTTTCTTACTGACCGACTGCTTGATAATTCAAAAGTGCCTGTAAATGGTTTAATTGAAATAAATGATTTGAGTTTGAGTTTGAGTTTATGGATTAAACGCTAATGATTGACTAAATCGGAAAGTTATCGATTCTTCCATTTATCATTGTAATATATTAAAACTTTTATGGGGGACTTGAAAATAAAATAAACAGTATAAAAATAATAATCCATCCATACTAATATTATAAATGTGAAAGTAACTCTGTCTGTCTATCTATCTGTCTGTCTGTCTGTTTGTCTGTCTGTCTGTCCGTATGTTACGTTTTCACGCCTTAACCGCTATACCGATTGTTATGAAATTAGGCAGAGATATAGCCTGGGGTATGGAGAAGGACATAGGCTACTTTTTACGCGATAACCGACATCTACGTGGGCGGAGCCGTGGACAAAAGCTAGTATAATAACAATAAACAATATTTTGCTAAAAACTAAATAATAATAAGTAAATCAAACATTTTAAACAATATGATAAAATAAAGATTAGTAATAACAGTATAATAGGCAATTAGTGAATAAAGGACGGATTTAAAGCGAGGGCCATAGATGAATCACGAACAAATGAAGGATTCTAACGATGAATCACGACCGTAGGGAATTCATTGGGCACGCCACAATTGTGGCGATAAGTCCCCTCTTTGAGGAGTGGCTAGAGAGGCGCCACGACGTCCTCACCTTTCGCCTGACACAGGTCCTCACCGGACACTGTTGTTTCGGGAGGTTCCTGTTTCGGATTAGGCGGGAGGAAACGCCCGGGTGTTACCACTGTGTGGATCGCCCGGAGGATACGGTGGAGGTCTGCCCGGCTTGGGCAGAGTACCGCCATGTCCTCACGGAGGCGATCGGTGGCGGCGATCTCTCGCGTCCGGCCCTGGTCCAGGCCATGACCTAGTAGCAATTGCCGTTGGCTTTCATACGCCAACAGTTGAGAATGTATTGGCAGACGGTTAGTTATTCCGCCAACCTAAACTTAAATTAAAATAGGCCCATTGTCATAAATATGCACTATTTGCCCAACGGATAGCCAACGCCGGGCCTGCTGTTACTATTCCTACTGTTGGGTGATTTTTGTAGGGATTTAAGGTATAATGACAACATTGGGCCAACTAACGCGGGCCTACTGCTTCTATTCCTACTGTTGGGAGATTTTTGTAGGGCCAATTACTGCTACTCCAACGGGGTGGTAGCGGGGTGTGTCATAAACATGCACTATTTGCCCAACGGATAGCCAACGACGGGCTTGCTGTTACTATTCTTACTGTTGGGTGATTTTTGTAGGGATTTAAGGTATAATGACAACATTGGGCCAACTAACGCGGGCCTACTGCTTCTATTCCTACTGTTGGGAGATTTTTGTAGGGCCAATTACTGCTACTCCAACGGGGTGGTAGCGGGGTGTGTCATAAACATGCACTATTTGCCCAACGGATAGCCAACGACGGGCCTGCTGTTACTATTCCTACTGTTGGGTGATTTCTGTAGGGATTTAAGGTATAATGAAAACATTGGGCCAACTAACGCGGGCCTGCTGCTTCTATTCCTACTGTTGGGAGATTTTTGTAGGGATTTAAGGTTTAATGACAACATTGGGCCAACTAACGCGGGCCTGCTGCTTCTATTCCTACTGTTGGGAGATTTTTGTAGGGCCTATTACTGTTACTCCAAGGGGGTGGTAGCGGGGTGCGCGGGGAGTGGGCGACGGCACGCATAGCTCGGCCCGCCCGCCATTTTGTTATTCATTTGTGCACCTGCGGCTGCGGAGTGTTTGTGAGTGTTTGTGTTGTTCGCATCAACAAAGATATTAGCCTGATATCAGGCTGGCAGGCTGTGTTTTAGTTTAGTTAGTTAACCTTTAGTGTTTGTGAAAGTGTTAAATGTATAAAGTTGTGGAGTTTTACGACGATGATGGTAACGGTGGGGAACTCGGTGTGGTGCGTGAAGAATTTATGACGCCACGGAAGACTCATTGCAAGTGTGTTACAAAACGTGTAAAAATCGTCGCTGCACATGAACCTTATCGGCTTCAAAATAAGGTTGGTTTTTCAAAACAAATCGCTACTCTAGTAGCATTTTTTGTTGGGCCACTTACCTCTGGTTAGTTGGCAAATGCATATAATTGGAGATTTTAGCGATTTGTTTTGAAAAACCAACCTTATTTTGAAGCCGATAAGGTTCATGTATAGCGACGCGCGTACGGCCGGCGCTGGCGAGACGCGTCGCTCTGAAACCAGACATAGAACCAACCAACATACAACCGCTTGCCTTAATGTATTGTGTCGTTGGGCCTACCCATAACACGTTTACGTTGGGCCTTCGCAGGGCAATGTACGTTGGCCCCATCGCAAGTTGGGCCTTCGTAGGTCAATGTACGTTGGCCCCATCGCAAGTTGGGCCTTCGTAGGCAAATCCACGTAGGCCATCAGTTGTTGGCCCAACCCGCAAACTGCCCGCCAATTGTATGCATTTGCCAACTAACCAGAGGTAAGTGGCCCAGCTAAATGCCAACAAAAAATGCTACTAGGGTGGTCCGGAGCGAAAGTGCATGGGAGGCAGTCACCTCCTTCTGCGAAGTAGTAATGCTCGCGAAGGAGGAGGCTGAACGCGTGAGGGAGCGGCAGTCTGTGCGCCCTCACGCCCCTAGTCGCCGCAGGAGACGCCCTGGGCGCCACCGTAGACGCGGGCTTGCGTACGGCGAGCTATGGGCAGTTCGCCGTCCGGTTAAGGACCAGGCCCGGGTCAGAATCCCGAGCGACGCGAGTGCTTCATGGCCCTCGATATAAATCCGTTTTATTCAAGTGTCGCATACTATACTTTATACCATGACTACGAGAAAAAGAAAGATTTAAGCGAAAATAGACATTTAATGAAGAAAAAAGGAAGGTTAATTAATTAAAATGCACATTAAGGGGTTTATTCATAAACGTTGCTTAAAGTTAAGTGACGTTCAAACGTCAAAAATGTATGGTTAAACAGTCGCTAATTTTTACTTAACTTTATACAGCGTTTATAAATAAACCCTAAAATTGGAACAATTTTGGAGTAATTTTCTTATTATGACGTTTATTTATTTTTTATCCATATCAAATACATTTTTAAATATTTTTTAAAAAATATATAAAAAACATTAAAAAATATAAAAAATAGTGGTCCGCCGGTGTCGGGAGCAGGGTCTAAGCTACCGGTGGTTAGGGCTGCAGAGACAGGAACCTCCGCACAATGCGAGCCGTATCAGGGAGTACTGCCTTCTGAATCAGGCCCTTGATCCAACCGCCTAACGACAGCCTCGAGAGATGTTGATCGAGGCTTTTGGCCAGTAGGCCATTGGCCGTCACGAAAATCGGCACAATGATAGCTGATCTCACATTCCACATGTCAACAACCTCGTGTGCTAAGTCGAGATACTTTATTTGTTTCTCTTTCTCAGCTTTCACGAGGTTCTCGTCATGTGGGATGGTAACATCAACTATCACTGCGCGGCGCGCTAATTGATCTATCACCACTATATCAGGTTTATTGGCAACAATAGTCCTGTCAGTAATGATAGACCGATCCCAGTACAACGTGACATGGTCATTTTCGAGAACTGGGTCGGGCACATACTTGTAATACGGTACCTCACAATCCACAAGTCTGTATTTCAAAGCAAGTTGCTGGTGAATAATCCTAGCTACTTGATTATGCCTGTGCAAGTACTCGCCGTTAGCCAGACGAGAACAACCAGAGATAATATGTCTGATGGACTCACCCGGACGGTGGCATGCCCGACACACGTCAACCGTCCCATCCTTCATAATATGTCTCCGGTAGTTATTCGTTAAGATAACTTCGTCCATAATTGCACAAACAAAACCTTCAGTTTCCCCGAATAGGTCACCAAAACGTAGCCAGGATACGGACGCTACGAAATCTATATCGGGCTCATGGAGAGCCCGGTAGAAGCGCCCGTGAAGCTCCTTGCTTTGCCATACTTTCTTACGGTCATCTGTAGTAAGTACCACAGGTTTGCGCCAGTTTTCTTTAGCCATGGACAGCGGGGTGAGCCCCTTGTCCACCGCGACCACATCACGGTGCATACCCACTTCGGCTTTAAAAAAATATTCTCTGAGGCTGCACACCTCGCGGTTGTGAAGGGTCTTCGCATTTAAAAATCCTCGGCCCCCGCACTTCCGCGGGATGTACAGTCTCATCACCGATGATCGTGGGTGATGCATCCGGTTTGCGGTCAGCAGTGTACGGACCCTCCTATCCAGGGCGTCTAGTTCGGTCTGAGTCCATTTGAGTATGCCGAAAGAGTACATCAAAACCGGCATGACCCAACCGTTGAAGGCGCGCACCTTGTTTCCTCCTGAAAGAAGGCTAATTAATACCTTCTTCAGGCGACCAAAGAAGCGTTCCTTCAACGATTGTTTCATGTCAGCAACGTTGATGCCTAACGCTTCCGACATACCCAAATACTTATAGCTTTCGGATGAGGAGAGGGATCTAAGGTGTATGGAATCCGAGAGTTGTATTCCCTCGGATTCCATAATCTCCCCTCGCTTTACATGCATGACTGCACATTTGTCCACACCAAATTCCATCCTGATGGCGCTACTGAATGTTTCAGTTACCTTCAGTAGCTCCATCAGTCGCAATTTGTTGGGGGCAAAGAGTTTCAAGTCATCCATGTAAAGGAGCTGAGATATGACCTGACCACCTCTCCTCAACCGATAGCCTAGACCTGAATCCTCCAGCAGGGTGCTTAGAGGATTCAGGGCTAAGCAGAACCAAAGTGGACTCAAACTGTCGCCCTGAAATATTCCCCGTTTAATCCATACAGGTTCATCATTCCAATGAATTTGTCGATATCCTGGATAGCGAAGGACCGTCTTCCATTGCCCCATACATGACATCAGGAAGGTGCGCAGAGTTGTATCTATCTTGTACAACTCCAGCACCCTCATGAGCCATGTATGTGGCACTGAGTCGTAGGCCTTCTTATAGTCTATCCAGCATGTCGACAGATCCTTGCGGGATCGACGAACCTGTTGGCTTATGGCCATGTCGATGAGGAGTAGCTCCTTAGTACCGCGGGATCCATTCCCACATCCATTTTGAGAGACAGACATGATGGAATTACTGTCAATGTGCGTACTAATTTTCGTTCTCAAAATGGATGTTAGAAGTTTTATATAGACCGTCGACAAACATGTGATCGGTCTATAATTCTTGGGTTCCGCGGGACTACCTGACTTATGGAGCAAGTGGGTAATGCCTGTTGTAAGAAACTGCGGTAGCGACCCAGATTCTAAGGATGACTGGAACTGAGATGCCAGGCAAGTGTGCGAACTACTTATCCATTTTAACCAAAAGTTGTGCAGTCCGTCCGGTCCCGGTGATTTCCAATTTGGTAACGGACGAACTGCCCTGGCCACGTCTAATGGCGTAATTTCGACTCTATTCTATTCTACTCTATTCTTATTATTATTATTAGGATGGTCAACCTGTAAAGCGATATTTACCTTTTTCCTGTCGATGGTCAGAACTTCTGTAGATGATCTTTGAACGTTGAAGGGCGTGTAGTGCACAAGGACTTTTTTTTTTAAACGTTGCTCCTCACTAGGAATTTCTCCTGCATTGTGGGTGCGTTAACAAACATTTAAAGTCACGTACACAAACAGCCAGACCCGGAAAAACTACTTGTAGGTCATACAAATATTGGTTCCGTGCGGGAATCGAACCCGCGGCACGCAGCGCAGCAGTTAATCGCTTCAACCGTGCCGTAGAGTATTGTTTTGTATCGAGTACCTATTTTTCGCAAGGAGGTTGTATAGCATTGAAATGGAGGTCGAATATATTGGTGTGTTCTAAATTCAAACGCCAAAATAGTGATTAATAGTATATTTTATATCGAGGGACTAAACGAAGCCATAATATACCAGAGGTGGTTTCAATGAAACCGAGGATATATTAAGTTGGCGTTTAGTCTCGAGGTGCAAACTGTACTTTTCACTTTGAGTGCGAGAAAAATAGTAAATCTAATACAAAAACATTTAATAAATATTATCCTCCAGTCCATAAAACTTTCGTCAGTTTTTAGGTAAATCTTCCGCGTTTTTGGCGGCAAAAGATTATCTATTATGTCTTTTGCTCTTTGCTCGACGTCAAACTCTTCACTGTCACTGGATATCTACTATATAAAAATAAGTCGGGTTTTCCTTCCTGACGCTATAACTCCAGAACGCACGAACCGATTTCCGCGGTTTTGAATTCGTTGGAAAGGTCTCGGGCTCCGTGAGGTTTATAGCACCGTTTTTTTTTTTTTTTTTTTATGGTTTTTACTAAAAATTAGGGTAGGGTAGAGTAGGGTAGGGTAGGTAGGTAGGTAGATAGGGTAGGTAGGGTAGGGTAGGGTAGGTAGGTAGGTAGGTAGGGTAGGGTAGGGTAGGGTAGGTAGGTAGGGTAGGGTAGGTAGGTAGGTAGGGTAGGGTAGCGTAGGGTAGGGTAGGTAGGTAGGTAGGTAGGTAGGTAGGTAGGTAGGGTAGGGTAGGGTAGGGTAGGGTAGGGTAGGGTAGGGTAGGGTAGGTAGTTAGGTAGGTAGGTAGAGGTAGGTAGGTAGGTAGGTAGGTAGGTAGGTAGGGTAGGTAGGTAGGTAGGTAGGTAGGTAGGTAGGTAGGTAGGTAGGTAGGGTAGGTAGGGTAGGGTAGGGTAGAGTAGTGGAGTTTATACTTTAGCTTTTGACAGAACGAAGTCTGTCGGGTCAGCTAGTTCTTAATAAATTTATTTAAAATCGAACAAATTTACACTCGACAAAAATTAAAACAAGAACTAGGTCGCGTCTGGTACAGTTGAATTCACTCATTGCGAGAAGGTAGTTTAGGTACACTTTTAGTAACGACAATGTCGAACGAAAAACAGTATGTAATTATTGAATAAGCAGAGGCCCTATTTTATACAAAATAATTGATTTGAAACGTGTGCAAAATGTGGTAGAAAGAACGAATTATCATTAGGTGGTTATGCGGTTTCCAATATGTTTTATTGATAAGTTATTGTGCGTGTGAACTAAAATATGGTGAGAAACGCTCGATACGTTATCTAAACAAACTGCAACTAAAAAAATATCACAAGTATAACCTATATCAACTAATAAATCAAATAGCATCACCTACGTATTTATAAGAAATTTTTACTATTTCATGTTATATTAGATTAACATATGTTGTGCAATGAAGTCGCAACTTTTTTTTTCTTCCTGAATAATAATATGAAATTTCCTATCAAATAACATCATATACAGATCTTAGGCTCGGCAACTGTCATAACTCTAATTGAAAGTTCCAGGTACGCAAAAATGATATGTCATGAAATAAATATTTCTAGTAAGTATATTAACAAATATATACCCTGCGTTCCGAGTTGCGATAATATCGATATTCGCGTGCTAAAACCCGTACCGAATTAGCGTGAGCGCGATAACGATGTCCCGTGAAACATCATAGATGACGTCATGACATTCGCCATCTTGCGATAACGCCGACCCAGGCCTTTTACTAATATCGCCGTGAGCGCTGTCAAAAATGACAGTTGTGCTGTTTTGTTTTGAGTTGCATCATAGCAATCGTGGCATTTTCGAAATTATTCCTTTGGCTACAGTTGCTACCTAACCTAAGAAGAAGAAATTTTTGGTGTATTACACAGAGAAATACTCTAATATCGTTTTGACATTGAGTGAGCACCGTGAGCGCGTTCATGAGCGTTCCGAGTTGTTGACAGCCCTCTGCTGTCATAATCGTAATATCTAAATCGGAACGCATGTGAGATGATGTGAGCGCTGTGAGCGATTATAGCCAATTCGGAAAGCGGTCATAGCAGATTTATGCATACCAGACGAAAGTATATATTCTGGAATGGTATAATACTTGTATAGTTTTCATTGCTAGCTCACTAGAAAATAATTCTGAAAAAAAATAAAATTTAGATGATTTTGTGATAATTTTTGAATCATCGTATTTAGATGCTCTTTAATATAAACCAGTACCAGCCACATACATAATTTATGTATAATATAGTAGATTAACTTATTAGCTACAGTTTGAGGTATAATACAAGTACCTACGCCGATTTTTACAAAATGTATTTATGGCCAGGCCCTCTTAGGCGCCTCCACATAGTGCGTCGGTAAACACGTGATTGGTCTATAATTTTTGGGTTTCGCGGTGACCTGATTTATGGAGCAGGTGGGTAACTCTCGTCTTCAGGAATTGGGGCAGCGAACCGGACTCGTAAAGGAGTCTGGTACTGAATCGCCAATAAAGCGAGCGTGCAACCTTTTGAAGCCATTTGATCCAGAAATTGTGCAGCCCGTCTGGCCCTGGAGACTTCCAGTTAGGTAACGGATGGAGGTCACGAACATCTTGGGAGCAGATGGTAATAGCCCCATTCATTCCTGGTATTGAATCGCAGGCTCGCTCGACTTCTCGAGCCCAAATTAATATTATTATTATGAGTGAATACCTACTGCAAATATGAAAAAATTAACGTAATTGATTGTAGTCGAGTGTAATCGATTATTTGCAGTAGTATCCAAGTTAGAAGGGTTCACAAAAGATAACAAATAAAAACAACGGTCGGTTCGACAGTATTTTAATTTAAAATTTCAAAAAGCAAATACAATAATCTCCGCATGACTCGTCTCATAAAGCTTTACACGTAAAGTAGTTATCTTTAATAGTAATAATAATAAATATAACAAACAGTGAAGTCCGCGCGCGAGCGTGTGAGCGCCTACTTGTCCTTGTCGCCGTCCGCCTTGCGGCCCAGCGGGACGGCCGCGCGCACCCTGCGACAAACGACTGCTGAAACACCTTATACAACGAGAGGGGTCCGACAGTGGATTTACAAGGCTGTGCAAACATTTGCACGTCGTACGCACTCGTGAGGTGTATGGATGTGTAATAATGAATATTGGCAATGTAATGGAAAGTCAATTATTTTTGCCTGTAGGTATAGCTGACTCAATTGCTTACTAAGGGCCGGTTGTTACATACGTACGGCAAATAATAACGATTACATTATGATGTTTATCTACGCCCATGCTATAAATCCTCTATAAAAGTTTCAGAAACAGTTAGCTTATTGCCAACATTAAAACACCCAGTGTCATAGTAACCATAATAGCATCCAAACGGGAGTTATAATGTTGTGCTGAATTTCATAATGCAACTCCTTTGCTTTTACAAGATGATCCCTTCCTTACTCATCTGTTTGATGAGTAAGGAAGGGATCATCATCCTCCCTTCCATTTTCACTACTCAATTCGTGGTATCTTTATGAATTTCAAAAAAAGAACATTGTCACGCACTCGCGTTTCACTATACTATACCATAGCGTCGTATCCCGCCATTTTTGTTCGATATTAGTATTGCAAAAACTGTTTCAGAACCTTTTATAGAGGATTCCTGTCATGGGTGTAGATGAAGTCTTGTATGCAACTGTAATAATTAGGTATTAAAACACTCATGTGATAATACACATTCGTGTTTTAATACCCCTTATTATACAACTGTTGTATAAATAACTATTAACGTTCGTTGTTTCACTGCATAAAAAACCGATCGTCAAAGTTCAAATGTAAAAGAATAAAATGACGTTAACCAGCGGGTATGACACCGGTTACTGTAATCGTTATTTTTTAACGAACGTTAAGTGCATAATTTTGTGAAACAACGCTTTTTTTGGTTTGACGATAGTTAGCGCCATTTATGACGTATACGCGTGAGTCAAATGGACGTGAAACAACCCGCCCTAACCGCCTGGAGTGCTGTCCATCCATAAATTACGTCACTCGAATTTTATGATTTGTGGATTTATAATACTTTAGATTTTACATGTGATGCTGACGTCACAAAGCCTAAGGACTCCTTGTCATACTCATGTTGATTCCCTCCTCCCCTGAACGTGTGACGTAATTGAAGGAAAAAATAACAAATTATTATAACAGGATCAATCGTTAAACTAAAGGAGTAACAAATGACAGAGGTGAACTTGACGTCCTAGCTAAGCTTCCCACAAAAAGAGTACAGAAATGATAAAACGGATGAGTCCTACGTAGAAGTAGGTAGTATCACTCACTTGGCGGAAATCTCGTTGATCTTGCCGCGCGCGAGCTCGAGGTTGGCGTCCACTTGCGCCTTGTTCATCTCGTACGCCTTCGGCAGAGTGAACAGCGCTATCCACCCTGCAAACATTACACAACACGCTATTACTTACAAATATACTGTAAAAAGTTATAAACAAGTACTCGGGTGAGCGCGCAGCACATGGTTCAAAATCGCTTGACACTTCACTTATTGTCGATATCAACCTGCTTTCTGTCAAACATTGAGTGTGTGGTAACCCACTGATAGCAAAGCAAGTCTCCTTTCACACTGTAATCTCTTTTTTATTTCAATCAGTCTGCTATTATTATTATGGTCTTCAGACCAAGAGTTCTCAATGGCTGCATGGCAAGCGATTGATACTTGATACCGTAAATACAAAGTAGAAATATGGGATTTAGGTATATCGGACCATACGTGCCAAGCAATAAAGATACCGTGTAGTTTAAGTTACAGAGAAAAATATTGGTACACAATGCGACGTAATATAAACTATTAGGTACATCGACATATTTCTAAAATACATTTCTCAAATAACGTTTCACGATGTGTACCAGCATATGGATGCTAACACAGCTTATGAAGAATTTATTAACTTATTTAAATTAGTTTTCGATATTTGTATTCCAATGGAAAAGATAAAAATTCATTATATAAAAGATACATCATGGAAATCCAAAGGAATCATAGTCTCTAGTAAAAATAAACGAAAAATGTACCTTCAGAGTAAACGTAGGTCTCAGGAACATAAAATAAAATATTCTCGTAGTTGTAAAATCCTAAAGCGAGTAATAATACAATTAAGAAGAAATTCTAATGCGAAATTCATTTCATGCAGTACCAATAAAACTAAGGCCATATGGGCATTCATTAAACGACAAACCCAAAGTACAAATGTTCTTCAACCCACAAAACACTACATACTGCAAAATAATAGTGTAATAAAATCACCTGTAAAACTAGCTAGTATCTTGAACCATTTCTACATTAACCAAAACCTCAACACATCAACAGCACGCAATAATAATTACAAATCACAGCCTATTTCTAACTCAAACAGTATCTTCCTCTTCCCAGTAGACAGAATTGAAATAATAAATATAGTGAAAAAATTAAAAAATAAAACTAGCTACGGACACGATAATATTCTTATTAGAGTCATAAAAGAAAGTATCCTTTTTACTGTTGATCCACTGGTACATATTCTAAATGTTATGTTGGAGACGGGAAAATTTCCCGATAACCTAAAGAAAGCTCTAATAAAGCCACTATATAAAAAAGGATCACGACACGACATAAATAACTATAGACCAATTGCACTGTTACCTAGTTTTTCGAAAATATTTGAAAAGATCATACTCGTATATGCTAGAATCACAAAGTTCTTGGATGTAAATAATATTTTAAATGCTAACCAATTCGGATTCCAAAAGAATAAAACTACATCTTTGGCAATATGTAAATAGTTCAATACCATTTGGGAAAAGATAAATGATAAAAAACAATGTGCTGCTCTTTTCACTGATATGTCAAAAGCGTTTGACTGTGTGTAATATGACATTTTATTTGATAAATTAGAAACTATAGGAGTATAGAAGTCACCAGGCCATGACGGCATCAGCATCGAACATTTTAAAGACGCAGGTCCTCACCTGCCTAGAGTGCTCGCGATGTTCTATACCCTATGTTTAGGACACTCGTACTTACCACCTGCGCTTATGACAACTGTCGTGGTGCTAATTGTGAAAAATAAGACTGGTGATATTTCTAATAAATCCAACTACAGGCCGATTTCGCTTGCCAGTACGGTAGCGAAAGTGCTTGATAGTTTGCTTAGCAACCAACTGGATAAATACCTGAACATTAGTGACAACCAGTTCAGTTTCAGGCCGAGACTCTCCACAGAGACAGCCATCTTGTTTGTGAAGCAAACTATTAAGTACTACGAGGACACAGAAAGACAAACGCCCATTTACGCATGTTTTCTCGACTTATCGAAGACATTTGACCTGGTTAATTACGATATCCTGTGGCAGAAACTGAAGGATATATCGCTGCCAGGAGAACTCAGCAGGATCTTAAAATTTTGGTATCATAACCAGGTCAATGTCGTGCGATGGTCAAGTGCATATTCCGAGCCGTACATGTTGGAATGTGGGGTAAGGCAGGGGGGACTAACTTCACCCGAACTCTTCAACCTGTACGTCAACGCGCTGATAGAGGAGCTCAGCAGCACCCGTGTCGGCTGCCATATTGATGACGTATGTCTCAATAATATCAGCTACGCGGACGACATGGTGCTGCTGAGTGCTTCTGTATGTGGCATTTCCAAACTGTTGGGCATATGCGAAAAGTACGCTCACAGCCATGGCTTGACTTATAATGTCATAAAAAAGTGAATGCATGGTCTTTCGGGCCAGAGGAAAATGTCCGGCAACGATACCTGCCATAAAATTATGTGGAACACCACTGAACAGGGTGGAATTTTTTTAAATATCTTGGGCATACATTGTCCTCTGATCTGAAGGACGATGCAGACATAGAGCGAGGACGCAGGGCGTTGTCTGTAAGGGCTAATATGTTGGCACGCAGGTTTGCTCGTTGTACCACTGAAGTGAAAACTACATTGTTCAGAGCATATTGTACATCTTTTTACACAAGCAGCCTGTCACAGGCTGCTTGTGTAAAAAGATGTACACCGTGCTAACGAAGAACGCAGTAACTCGATTTTGGACGATTATGAGTTATACATTCGTTGAGTTATATATTTGGAGTCAGCGAATCGAAATCTATTAAATCTCTCTAAGCAACTTTTTATTGATCCTTCAGGAACTCGGTTTTTCAGTAAGCAAGAATGCTATAACTAAAACATCATAACAAATTCAATAATCAAAAATAAAAGTCTCGAAAGCGGCAAAATCGAGTTACTGCGTTCTTCATTAGCACGGCAGTGTGGGTCTCATACACGTGCAGACACGTGCGCCTTGCGTGTGCAATATAATAATGCGTTCAGGGTGCTGATGGGGCTGCCCGGATTCTGCAGCACGTGAGGGATGTTCGCCGAGTCGCAAGTAGACTGTTTCTATTCTACTATGCGGAAACTATGCACATCCCTGGTGCGCAGGGTTCGGGCTAGCTCCAACAGCATCCTGAGGGCATTCGCGCAGAGGTTCGATTGTCAGTACCTGAACCATTGCTGTATGGTTCACATACGGAGCAATCGAAGTATGTGATATGTTTATGTGGTCTTTTTAATTGTATGTGTTTTTATTTATGGTTTAATTTTGTAATCTTTGTGTCCTATGATTCTTTGTTGGTCGAAATAAACGTTTTATTATTATTATAGGAATAAGAGGTATAGCACTAAAATTAACTGAGAATTATTTAAATAATAGAATGCAGGCCACTTTTATTGAGGTATACAATGAAAGTACAAAAATGGTGGAGGTAGCGAAATCTGAATTCGAATCTGTAATACTAGGCGTACCACAAGGCAGTATATTAGGGCCCCCATTATTTCTACTGTATATTAACGAGCTCCCAAACCTAATTAACCACCTTTGCCTAATGTATGCTGATGATGCAACTATATTTATTCCCAATGAATTTTCAAATAATTTTACCATAGTAATTAATAAATAATAGTAATTTTTAACATAGTTCAAAATTATAATTTCAAAAAATATTTTAATTTCAAATCTGATTCTAAGAGAAACATTCGCAAACAATATAAATATAACATAAAGGACATGTCCAGTTTCTGCCCTCTGGTAATTCTGGTATCGATAAATGTTCATGATTTAAGGTTTTACAGTAAGATTTAAAAATTTAGATCTAATTTACTATGGATTTATTAATTCTATATTACTTGCGTAACATAATTCTCAAAAAAACAGTTCCCAATTGTAGCTTCCGTTTTGCCATTTTTAACGGGAAGTACTAAAAATGTTTTTGACGTTCCATTTTAACCCGTAATTACCTTTAAAGAGTGTGCACAATAACTATAAGCAGCTTATTTTAGATTAAAGGAATATATTAACGTATTTGCGTATAAAATACGACAATATTAATAACATATTTTTGTGTAGGTACACATCAAACGTGTTTTTCTTTGAATACCCGCTTCCTAACATGAAGGTTAGTATTTATTAGTTTTTTAACATGACATTGACGTATTAGCAATTATTTTTTGCTTGCTTTGTTTGCATTGCAGTTCCAAGTTGCGTGTATGCGTTCTTTCTTGCTTACTGTGCGATTATTTTGTGTTACAGATATTTTCTTTTAGCGACCATTGCTATTCTACACGGACTAACATCATCTAGACACGATTACTTTTGCTATTCTTATTGGATTCTGCTTTTCCCTTCGATTTGGATAATTATTATGATGAGGTGCATCATTTGTGGTATCGCTGTGCTGCGGATTTGCAGACGTATCGTGTCAAACCTGGCGTTACCCCTGCAAGTGAGACTTCCTCGATGGTTAGCAAATCAGGTACGCCTTTCCTCTATACTACGGCAGTCGCGTAGCTAAACCATGCAGGAGAGGCAGTACATTGAACAGTTGTATTATAATTTGAAAACTAAAATGAGATTTGTTATTGTTCCAGCTCCCATTAGATGGATACGCTTGTCACGATTTTTATAATTTATTAAATACCGAAGCTGCTGACAATGAGAGATTACTAGGTCATATAATGGTCTGCCGTGGATGAGGTATCTCAGTCGGACTCAGAAATCCAAGACAAACCACCGTTTCTATACCGTTGCAGTGGACAACCCTTTAGTACCCAATTTTTGGATAATGTTTTGGTGTCTCTAGAAGACATTTAATTTTTTTAATCAAAATATTTACAATAAAAGAATTTGTTTAGAAATAAATACATACATAGTTTTATTTATTATAATCCAAATTCAGTACCAACAAGTAGCTAAATATAAATAGTATTAAGGGTATCGAAGATAGAAACCAAAATACGGAATTGAAGATGATACCAATATCATATTATGTGCATTTATGTGTACAATAAAGAGTAAGAATGCTTTGTGATTAACGAAAAAAAAAAGTTAAGCACTTAGTAAAACTAGTAAGTATTTAATAGATAAACAATAGGTGCTTTATATTTTTACTAGCTTCTGCCCGCGACATCGACCGCGTTAAATTTCTTGTTCCCCCGACCCACCCCGTCGCAACACATTGCCTGCCCGTGTTTTTACTTCGTTTTCGCATAAATTTTCATTAAAAAAAATGGTATTCTAGTTAATAGGAATGTAATTCTTCCTCAAGAAGTGGGCTGTAAAATGCAAAAAGATTTTTTGAAATCCAACTCGCAGTTCCAGAGATTAGCGCGTTCAAAAAACAAAAAACCGGCCAAGTGCGAGTCGATCTCGCGCACGAAGGGTTCCGTACCATCCATACAAATCCTTATCCTTACTAATATTATAAATGTGAAAGTAACTCTGTCTGTCTGTCTGTATGTATGTTACGTTTTCACGCCTAAACCGCTGAACGGATCGTCATAAAATTTGGCAAAGATATAGCTTGGGATATGGAGAAGGACTTAGGCTATTTTTTTACGCGATAACCGACATCCACGCGGGCGGAGCCGCGGGCAAAAGCTATCCATACTAATATTATAAATGTGAAAGTAGCTCTGTCTGTATGTCTGTCTGTCTGTATGTTACCTTTTCACGCCTAAACCGCTGAACCGATCGACCTGGGATATAGAGAAGGACATAGGCTACTTTTTTACGCGATAACCGACATCCACGCGGGCGGGGCAAAAAAACGGCAAAAAAATCATGTCCGTTGTATGGGAGCCCCCCTTAAATATTATTTTTTTCTGTTTTTATTATTTTTTGTTATAGCGGCAACAGAAATACATCATTATGTGAAAATTTCAACTGTTTAACTATCACGGTTCATGAGATACAGCCTGGTGACTGACGGACAGATAGACAGACAGACGGACAGCGGAGTTTTAGTAATAGGGTCCCATTTTACCCTTTGGGTACGGAACCCTAAAAACTAACTCTTCAGCTTTAGAATAGACTACCTCGCAGAGTTGATCATTATTTTGCTGCGGAGTTATTATAAAACAGTTATATCTCCTAAGATATTCATTGAAATTAAATGGTGTAAAGGCAACTTTGTTCAAGATTAAATACTTGTGATGAATAACGTATTTATTTGGATAAGGATTAATACCATGTTTATGAAAACTCCTTCGAAAATAATGCATTAATTTCGAACAAATTTGATTACCATAAAAAAGGTTATAGTGAGTCAATCTTAAAAGATAGACATATGCTGTCGCGAACTTTTTTTAGAACATTTAAAGAGGAACAATTCCATCATACATGATATTTGCGTAACTTAAACCGTTTACGCAGCGCACGCAACGGAAGCTCTCAAAAAGGAATAATTTTTCCCGTTTTTGCAACATTTTTCATTTATGCTCCGCTCCTTTTGGTTGTAGCATGATGATATATAGCCTATAATATTCGTCAATAAATGGACAATCAAACACAAAAAGAATTTTTCAATTCCAACCAGTAGTTCCTGAGATTAGCGCGTTCAAACAAACAAACAAACAAACTCTTCAGCTTTATATATTAGTATAGATTAGTATAGATTACACAAATAGAAATATAAAAAAAAAACTGCAGAATATGATCTCAGACCTACAAAATATTAAATGTTTTATTAACCTCACAAAGGCATACCACCAATTAGTTCCTGTATTCGCTCACAGATGGCGTTATACTAAAAAAAGTAAGAAATCTCCAGCGAATAAACCTTATTTTGACCAGTTTACGCAAGATCCTGACTCCTGAAACTTATTAACTGATAAACTATAAAATACGTCGATTATAATAATATAACAATCATTACTGAACATTTTCTTTGACTACCTAGACAATCGCCCATTGCTCCACCAGACATGTCCTTTACCTGTTATTAATAATATGATTTATTATAAAAGTACCTATGTAACAGCTATTCGTGTGTATAATCAGTTACCGCCAGCTATTAAGCAATTAAAAGGAAATATGTTTAAATCGAAATTTAAAAAAATGTTAATTGATAATGTATTTTATAATCTGCATGAGTTTTTTGAGAAAAAGTAATATTCGTATGCAATTCATTTGTAATTTGTCTATAATCTATTTGAAATTTATTTGCCGTGTAATACTATTGCATATCCGACATGGGTAGACTGTTGAGCCTGAAATGTTTACGTTTAAAATAAGAACTTGATGTACACAGTTATGTAATAAATATATCTTTATCTTTACTTCATTGATTTCAATTTATTTGTTGATTCAGTGTTCATAATCACAATATTTCAAGCATAAGTACTGTACCGTCGCCAGCACGTCAGGTTGTACGAAACTGTCCAATTTCTTTATACGATTTTAAACCTTAAAAAGTTGATGGTTAAGTTCAAAATCGAATGAGAAAATTTATCAGCTGATGTGCTGGCGACTGTACTACGGCGGTATTAGTAAAGTTGTACTATTAAAGGGCGTGTGACTGCAGCCGTTCGAAGCTGAGCTCCGTTTACGATTGTAGGTATCTACTACGCGTTTAATGGCAACAAGGCTAGCCGCCATATAACATGGGACTTACGAAATGTTTGTGGAGTATAAACCTGTCTACTCCTTCGCGCAGTACAAGCGTGATATTTTTCTACGTTGCGCAATCTCAATGTTTTTATGAAAATCAGTCTGTCGTGCGCTGATGTTAATTCAGATAAATGTCAAGATGTTCAACAGTCGACTGGAGCCGAGACGGTTGCTCAATCGACCGTTAAACGTTAACACGCTATGAATCCGAGAGTGACTACGTTATTTTTTGTTCTGAATCTTCAAACACCTGAATTAAAGTTTAGGGATATTGCTCAAATAAATTCTGACTCGTAGTTCGACTCTGAAGATAGTGATTCAGAATAGACAATATTTTCAAATAATATATTCATTGTTTCATTTAATTTTATAATTATTTTATATTGTAATCATTTTAGTATTCAATTTTTTCATTATATTTTTGTTTTTAATGAGATGTCATTCATTTTTATGATTATTTGTATTGCGCAACTACAAAAATTTAGTATTAAGGTATTTCTAGTACTACTAACCACACAATGTGTCTTATAATGTTTAAAAGTGCAAATATTACCAATTGCAACTAATTTTAAGCCTAATTATCCAATAGATATTCAAAAAGTAAATATTAGGTTGGGGAAAAAGTCTTTTCGCATTATAGTATGTATGAACTTGTAATAAAATCTCTTTGGCTATACTATTTGTATCTGGCTGGTTTTGGTATCATTGAAAGTATAAATTTTAAAGAACATAATTCCAAATTCAAATTAGGAAAATGTGTGATTTTCATTTGTTTTTTGTACTGTCAAGATGAATGAACCTAATGAAGAAATTCGATACATTTTAAAATTTTACAAAAAAAAAAAGGTAAAAATGCAACGCAAGCCGCGAAAAAAAATTGCGATGTTTATGGACCTAGTGCAGTGTCTGTGAGAGTAGCACAAATTTGGTTTAAGAGTTTTCAATCCGGAAATTTTGATCTCTCTGGTCGCCCTATTACGGATAAAATGGATGCCATTTTTGAAAAAGTGGAGTAAGATCGGCATATCAGTAGTTACGACGTAGCTGAAGAACTGGGAATTGACCACAAAATAGTTTTGGCACATTTGAAAAAAAACTGGGTACACAAAAAAGCTCGATATTTGGGTACCTCACGAGCTCACTGAAAGAAACCTAATGAACCGTGTACTCATTTATGATTCTTTAATACGACGTAATGAAACCGAACCATTTTTGAAGAAGCTGATAACTGGTGATGAAAAGTGGATCACGTACGACAAGAACGTGCGAAAAAGTTCGTGGTCAAAGGCCGGCCAGGCTTCACAGACTGTGGCGAAACCCGGGTTAACTCGCAACAAGGTGATGCTGTGTGTGTGGTGGGATTGGAAGGGCATTATTCATTATGAGCTATTACCACCAGGCAGGACCATCGATTCTGAACTCTACTGCGAACAACTGATGAGATTAAAGCAAGAAGTTGAGAGAAAGCGGCCGGAATTAATCAACAGAAGGGGTGTGGTTTTTCATCATGATAACGCTAGACCTCACACATCTTTAGCCACTCAGCAAAAATTAAGAGAGTTTGGCTGGGAGGTGTTAATGCATCCGCCGTATAGTCCTAACCTTGCACCTTCAGATTTCCACCTGTTTCGGTCTCTTCAGAATTCTTTAGGCAGTGTCAGGTTAACATCACGAGAGGACTGCCAAAACTTGTCGCGGTATTTTGATCAGAAGTCCCAAAATTTCTATAGCAATGGAATCATGTCCCTACCTACAAGATGGCAAAAAGTTATCGAACAAAATGGTACCTACATACTATAGTTAAATGTAAATAAACTATATTAAAAAATGTTTTGAATTTTCTTAAAAAATGCGAAGAAACTTTTTCCCCAACCTATTAGATAGTTACCTCCTTACTAATAAACGTTGTATAGCGTCTGTATAGTTACACACCGATTTCTCTCATTCACTCGTCAGTAATTTGACTTTCGATAGAAGAAGACAAAGCGTTGTGTAACTATACTGACGCTATACAACGTTTATTAGTAAGGAGGTTAGTGTATTGTTAAATATTAATATGTTACTTAACTGGGGATTTTGAGAGTCGTTAGATAATTACTTGGTCAGCTCACCATTTGTACTATATTGTTCATCAAATTTAGGTCGTTATGTGTAAATGTTTCTATGATATAAATATAAGGATAAAGAATTATTAAGGCAATTTTTTATGGTTTTTAATTAATTTTACTTTCTAAAATGGCACATAATTGATTTGCGTAAATGTCTAGTCTATATACATCCATGTTAGGCTTAATGTTACTTAAAAACGAAAAAATAATCATTAAAAAAACATTCTAAATTATCAAAGATTAAATAAACAAACGCTTGTTTAATCTTAGCATGGAGTATGTCGAAAAATCCAAAATAATTCATATATTAATGGCCTAAGAGGATGTTAGAAGCAATTGTGCAATAATGGAGATATCATCATTTATTAGGCCGACTCCACATAATTTTTTTCGAAAAAAAATCTGAGTGCGCTGTTTACGATTATAAACCTGAAAGTTCATTATACAAGGCATAAAGTATGTTTTCCCAATCGTTTCCAAGCAAAAAAAAAAGCGACACTTAAAAAAACATTTTGGATGTCTATGAAACGCGAAATTTAGCCCACAGTGCGCCGGACCGAGAGTCGAGCGTGCACTCAGTTCGAACACTTAGGGAACTATTTAAAAAGATTAATATTATGACGGTACCTTGCCAATTCATTTATGAAAATCTATACTAATATATAAAGCTGAAGAGTTTGTTTGTTTGTTTGAACGCGCTAATCTCAGGAACTGCTGGTTGGAATTGAAAAATTCTTTTTGTGTTGAATAGTCCATTTTTATAGGCTATAAAACATCACGCTACAACCAATAGGAGCGGAGCATAAATGAAAAATAATGCAAAAACGGGAAAAATTATTCCGTTTTGTATCTTTTAAGATTGCCTCACTATAACCTTTTTTTATGGTAATCAATTTTTTTCGAAATTAATTTATTATTTGCGAAGGAATTTTATCAATATAATATTAATCCTTATCCAAATAAATATGTTATTAATAACAAGTATTTAAATGTAAACAAAATTGTCCTTGACATCACTTGATTTCAATGAACATCTTAGGAGATATCATAATTTTAAAATAACTCCGTAACATATTCATTACTTAAAACACTTTCTCTCTTACGAGTAGGTGACGCAGACGAAGTTGCGCGGGTCAGCTATATAATTTGCTCAAACTCAAATCATTTATTTCAATTAAACCATTTACAGGCACTTTTGAATTGTCAAGGAGTCGGTCAGTATGAAAAATGAAGCTACATTCCCATTCCAAAGCGTAGGTACCTATGGAGAAGAACGGGCAAGAAACTCCATGGACACTCTTTTAAAATAAATTGTTACAAAAGTATTCGTTAGATCTATAATGTTGAATTTATAACTAAAAGTGAGAACGATGTAAAAATAAAAATAATAAAAACTTACACGTTAAAAGCGTCAAGCGTAGGTACAACAAATAGAAACAAAATAAAATAACCCGTGGTAGCTAAGAGATGACCAGTCCCAACTGACGGCGCCCGTTCACGAACATGACGCATGGATTAGCACCATTCAGCTCAACCATTTTGAAGGGAGCTAAATGATCCAACACACACGCCACCATCAGCGAGACATCTAAGTGAGCATGACATACTCTCAGCAGCCAGGGCACATTCAAGTCAATGAAAGACATATTACCCGGTCAATGGTAGCTCTATAGTACATAGTACTCACACCTGTGCTATGCATTTATATAATACAAAGGAGATTGAGTTTATACAATGCAAAGATAGTCTTACACTCTTCAGCAGCTCCAACATGATTGTCAAATGTTAATCAACTAGCTGAGGTTGTGGAGCAGGACCAGCATTCAGCCAAGCATTTTTATCAGCGATGTAATCCCCCAACTTATAATATGCCTGCCTGTATTTAAATTTAGTCTTATTCAGTTGAAGTATGTGGGGAGAAATTTTATTGTAACATTTTAAACAGTACCCCATGAAAGATGAGTCTACTTTAGCCAGACTGAAACCTGGTTGAGCTAATAGGTCCCTATTTCTAGTACTATAATTATGTCTTTCACCTCTTTTTCTAAAAAGATGTAAATTTTTCCTTACGTACATGATGTTTTCGTAGATATATTGACAAGGTACCGTCACGATGTTAATATTCTTAAACAGTTCCCTTAGAGAATCGCGCCTGCGGAGATTATATATGGCTCTGATGGCTCTTTTCTGCAGAATAAAAATAGACTCGATGTCTGCAGCCCGTCCGCAAAGTAAAATACCGTAAGACATTATACTATGGAAGTAACTGAAATAGACTAGCCTCGCGGTATCTACATCAGTAAATTGACGGATTTTTCTGACAGCATATGCTGCTGAACTTAGCCGTCCTGCAAGAGATGTTAAATGAGGACCCCATTGTAGTCTTGAATCGAGCGTGATCCCCAGGAAAACAGTTTTATCGACGAATTCTAGTTTCTCTTGATTCAATACTATCTCACAATCACTACTTTTGACATTTGGTAAAGAAAATTTTATGCACTTCGTTTTTTTCCCATTTAATACTAAATTATTAGCAGTAAACAAATTTTGGACCTGCAACAGAGCGTTATTTACGTCGTCAAAATTTGTAGCACGTTTATCTACCTTAAAAATTAAGGAAGTATCGTCAGCAAATAACACCATTTGTGGTTGATTTTTTAATAAATGGAGTATCTCATTTATATACACTAAAAAAAGGAAAGGACCCAATATCGAGCCTTGTGGAACACCTATTTTTACTTTTAAACCGAGTTAGCTTTTGCCCGCGGCTCTGCCCGCGTGGATGTCGGTTATCGCGTAAAAAAGTAGCCTATGTCCTTCTCCATATCCCAGGTTATATCTCTGCTAAATTTCATGACGATCGGTTCAGCGGTTTAGGCGTGAAAACAGACAGACAGACATACAGACAGACAGACAGAGTTACTTTCACATTTATAATATTATAGTATGGGTAAAGCTGAAGAGTTTGTTTGTTTGGTTGAACGCGCCAATCTCAGGAACTACTGGTTCGAATTGAAAAAATATTTTAGTGTTGGATAGCCCATTTATCGAAGAAGGCTATATATATCTACGCTACGATCCTTAGAAGCCAAGCGAAAAGAACGGAAGTCAGAAAGAACGCTTAGCGATAAAGAAGTTTTAGCGCGGGCGAGCGACGGGATGCGAATGCGACGCTATGGGTGGGCCGAAATTTCACGCGGACGAAGTCGCGGGCAGAAATATGTATGTAAGAAAAATCTACATCTTTTTAATAAAATCAGTGATAGACATAATTTTAATACCTACTAGAAATAAAGATAAAATAGATCAACTTTTTTTCAGATTATCTAAAATAGGTACAAACATCTTTTATGGGGTACTGTGTTAAATTTTACAATAAAATACTTTATGATACATATATTACAATTAAATGAAAGAAAATTTAAAACTCATATTAATAGTTATTTATGCAACTGTTTTATAATAAGGGGTATTAAAACACGAATGTGGATCTATCACACTCGGCTATCACATTCGTGTTTTACTACCTAATCATTACAGTTGCGTACAAGACTTTATCTACACCCATGACATGAATCCTCTATAAAAGGTTCTGAAACAGTTTTTGCAATACTAATATCGAACAAAAATGGCGGGATACGACGCTATAGTGAAACGCGCGTGCGTGACAATGTTCTTTTTTTGAAATCCATAAAGATACCACGAATTGAGTAGTGAGAATGGAAGGGAGGATGATGATCCCTTCCTTACTCATCAAACAGATGAGTAAAAGCAAAGGAGTTGCATTATGAAATTCAGTACAACATTATAACTCCCGTTTGGATGCTATTATGGTTACTATGACACTGGGTGTTTTAATGTTGGCAATAAGCTAACTGTTTCAGAAACTTTTATAGAGGATTTATAGCATGGGCGTAGATAAAAGCATGTAAACAAGCTTATTACAAATTAGAGGATTACATCCAATACAAAAATGCTTGGAAACATGCTGATCATACTCCTGACAATCTAGAATCTAGACAAAATCAAACGTTGCTAATATAATTGTATGATTTTTACTATTTATTTTTATTATATACTTTAACTCACACACTAACTTATTATAATGTAAAAATTTTAGGAAAATTATCTAATTTAACAATGTTTGTAAATATGTGAGCACCGTGTATCTATCGCATAACCAATTTGTCTGTCATTACTTCACTTTTCATTATGTTTATCTATTGTGGTAGAGTAATTTTATTCTAGGTACATCGTCTTCACATATAATTAATTGGACCTACAAAATATTGTTAACATTTTAAAAGAATAAGTGTGGAGTTTCTTGCCCATTCTTCTCCATACGTAAACCCCTAAGTCCTACTATTTGAAATAGGTAAGCGATTTGACTTAGAATTTTTTCCCACGTAAAAAAAAAGTCGTTTCCCTTCAATAATGTTTCATACATTTTTGTACAGACTGCGTAGGTAGATAACGGCTATCTGAAGGGTATTTTTACACCCTGTATTAATTGAAAAGATTTTGAAGTGTACTGACCGAGTATGATGAGCGTGATGCCGTTGAAGCACGCGCCGACATACGTGAGGCACCACAGTAGCACGCCGAACTTCAGCGAGTCCACCAGGTCCTCCACCAGGAACAACCTGCAACACGGGTCGTGCGGGTCACTAGCGGGTAGGGCCACAGCACTACACGGTGCTACGATGAAAGTACTAAAAAGGTATCACAAAGGAATCTACTGTTTCGTAGATATTTTGTTTATTTTTGTGAAGCGCACCATGTGGCCTGCCTTGCTGTCGCCGAGTGAGGTGGGCAGCCTGGAGCCTGGACAGCTGCATTATAATGTGTAAATATCTGCAGTTGGTTATACAGGGTATATATGCGTATACAGGTTGTTAAATCACGTTTTTTCGATAATTTAAGATTTGATTAACATTGAGAAAACGATTAAAATATGATGACTTATGGAACATTGGAATTATTCATTAAAATCAACACATAAGAACGGCGTGTGTGTGCGTGTGCGACGTACCTGCGCAGCTCGGCGAGCGCCGCGTTGAGGTGCGCGGTGGCGGCGGCCGCGAGCGCCTGCGCGCGCTCCGCCGGCACGCTGATGTCTCTCTCCAGCAGCCACCTGGAACGCGAGAACGCGAGCACGCGACTGACAAACAGCATCGCTACAAGGTGGATACATTTCTATGAGGGTGGCCTGCACGTCTTCAATTGTATTACAACCAAACGCCAACGTAAAAAATTCAATATCCATCGCTAATAACCCTGTATAGTGATAGTGACATTAGCTGTAGTCGAGATCAGGGCTTGTTAACGTTACCAAATTACAAAATAATAACCGTTACGTAACGTTAAATTTCAATCTTATACCTACTAACGTTACTTGATAACATTATCAGTAATATAACGTTCATTAAAATTAACAAAAATACGATAACTAACGTTAATTTGGCTACGTTGCCGTTCTGTGGGTAAGAATCGGGCAGATTCAGGCAATGTTTTGATCGACACGGTATCAGAGAGGCGCGAGGGCGGGTTCCCGCCGCGCCGCACACCCCAGGCCCCACTACTTACATCTCACCCGTTTAAAATAACGATAAAATTAATAGTCGCATAAATAACGTTACCGATTACCGTTATTTTAACAATAACGTTAACTCTTTCAATACAAGGTAACGTTATGAAAATTTACCAGTATTTAAAGCCCTGGTCGAGATCGGCAATTTGTGTAGTAGTAAAGTAATTTTAGTAATTTATTTCTCTCAAAACCTGTCACTACTCCTTATAAGTTTAGACGAAAAACTTTCCTACTATAATTACGTCAATTTACGTCAAGCGCTGATTAATTTGACAGGACTAAACTCAAATTTATCTTCTGTCCTTTTCTTGATGAAATAGAAAGAAAAAGATGCACTGAACTTAAATTTAGTTTAGTTTGTGAACAAGGGAATCGGCATCAGTGTCTTAGATCACGGGCGCTAGTTTTAATTCCGAATGAAACAAAAGATTTTAGTGTCCCGAGTGGTTCCAAATTCAAATCACATTATTGACTAGCGGGTTCTGATGAAACTCATTACAATATTATTGCCCGGCCAGCCCCTGGTCATAAGGACTCACTTAAGGCTAGTTTTGCATGACATAATTATAACTTGATATTATCGAGGAGGCGTGTTTTTTTTTTTGTAGAATTTATTATATCTCTCCAGATTTTTACGCATTTCAACCCTCACCGACAAATCTGGCACCCGTGTGACGTTCCCTGAAGTAATTCCCTCAAGAGCTAGCGCCGTTCGCCATAATGACATTACATTCTAATCCGACAAGGCGTGTCGATCCATTTCATCGGGCACCATTCCAATTTCTAGCACAACGTTCTGACATTTTGCTAAGAAAGATAGTCGGCCTTTCGTAGTGAAAAAACAATTATTACGAGGTCATAGTTTTTATTTTACGTATGTAGGTTATCTGTGCTAGCACTATCTGTAATATTTGTGTGTACTTTCTAAACCTACGGGCTACGTTGAACTAGATTACCTACGTACAATGATATCAAAAAATGTTGCCTAGATGAAATATAATGAAAGTGTCACTCTTCGTCTGCAAAAAATAAGTAGGTATGACCTAAACAATTTATGGTAAAAAGTATGTCAATCATGTTTCTAATTTGTTCTAAAATAATTACCTATTCAGCGTTATAGTTAGATATCAGCTCAAATAAGTGAGTCGTCTTTTGAACTTATTTAGAAACAATACTATTTAGGTATTCGTTCTTGTTTTCTAAATAAGTTCATCTACTACCTACTATGCCTCATCGTAATTACGATTAGGTTTTTGCAAAAGTAATGTAAGATACAACTGGAGCACTGATTTTTAATTTAACATGAAGCTAAAGTCCTTCAGTCCGTCATCAAAGTTTTCTCCTATCAAGAAAATTTAAAAATACAATTCAGAAGATGGCGGCCGCACGTTGTCACCTGAATTACAATCAGAAATATGTTTTGGACGAACTTAGATGAGTGGGAAAGATTACGTAAATTCTGTTAACATCTGAATAAACACGACAACTTACAAGTGCGCTGATTACACTCTTATAAATAGGTAATGGTAATGTGTGACCATTGCCCCTCGTGTACGTGAGAAGGCTTACAAAGTCGTCAGGAACACATCAATGAGGCGATACTTACGCCAACTTTTGGCCGTTCCGTGGGAGTCGAAATATTGGTGGTTCGACAAGCATGTATTTATTGATAAATCAACGTTCGCGTTGCCAAGTGATTTGGAAAGAGTCGACGTTTAACTGAGTAGCAATATTACTGATGCTGACCAAAGACACTTTAACACGCGTGTATTGATAAGAATTATTACATTGTTGATGATCGAGTACGTAACTCACGATGTCCGCACGTTTGAACATTCCGGTCAGAATAATCGTCGTGATATATATACTGTTTATCTTATAGTTCTTCATTCAATCCACTGAATGCTTAGCATGGATCATCTTGAGTCCAGAAAATCTATGTTAAGAGCGCTATCACCGTATAGATAATATGTTTTTAAAGTGTGGTATCTGTCTAATAATCTCCTTTAAGTAGTATATATACTACTTAAAGGAGTGGCGCTAGTGGACCGGCGACAGCCCTCTTAAGCATTGGACATTTCAAACATAATGGCAGTTTGAGATTCGGCGGGGTACTAAATAACTATTGCAACTACAAGAAAACGTTTTTAGCAGACCAACATACCATAACGTAAGAATTTTTCTAGCTGGTTGTATTACTTATTTTGCCATTTACCCTATAAGTTTGGGATGGATCTCTAGGGATATCATTTGAAATGACCACCTTACGCAAATGACATGGTGTATGGCACTGAACAGTGATGAGCGGTCATAGATCAGCAGCGAGAGAGAGCTACTAACTTGAACGGGTGTCCGTCATTCGTTTTCTGCACGGCCTGCAGCACGTTCTTGTAGATGCGGAAGGCCACGGCCGCCGACAGCGCCAGCAGCGAGGCGTAGGCCAGCACCGACACCACGGAGCAGCAGGCCAGCGCCACCAGCAGCGCCAGCCCCGCGCCCAGCGCCAGCCCGCTCGGCGCGGCCGCCCGCCAGTAGATCAGCGACTCCACTGCACACACCACACGCCACGGTCAGTCACTCGTCTAGTCCGCTGCAACACCTGGCTAGCGGTGTTGGCTGCGGGGAATAGCTTCGCACAATAAAATACATATTTTATGGAAAACAGACAGATGTTGATGATGAAACTCTCAGGATTACCCACTCCAGTTCTGCTAACGATAACTTAACGTTACGCACTCCGAGCAACATGAGTTAATTTAAATTAATTTTTAGCGGTTAAAGTTCTGACTATAAAGCTGAATCCTTCGATGATCTCAAGATTAAAATAATGTTAAAGTTAACGGTGAACGTAGAATCAGCCCAGACTTGCGAGATGAACCGGTTATTTCAAACCTTCCAAACTTTCTCAATGAGGCTTCGTTGAAACAACCGTATGAGCGAGTGAATCCGATAGCGCAAAGAATATACCGTTATTT
This sequence comes from Dryobota labecula, assembly GCA_947523025.1. Lineage (NCBI taxonomy): Eukaryota > Metazoa > Arthropoda > Insecta > Lepidoptera > Noctuidae > Dryobota > Dryobota labecula. The sequence goes on from OX383286.1 coordinate 28,200,009, forward strand.
AATTTCGGCGGTCGTCCTGTCTATCAGACCATGAACTCGAAATATATAACATGATTTTTCAATTGATAATAAATAACACTGTAAATCATAGGTACAACATAATACTATCCGATTGCTTCTTTTAATGTTGAACTATCGCACCAAATGATATGATTATCGACGCGTGAAACCTTTTAAAAGATGAAAGAGAACATATAGTATGTTCGGAAATAAACACCGTATGGCTCGCGACTTGCCCCTGCCTACGTTACACGGCGAAGGCTTCAGTTCCACGTCCACACGGGGCCGGGCGATACACCCGCGGCGCACCGCGAGCAGGGGACGGACGCAGGGGGCGCACTGACACGTCACACACACGTCCAGGCGGCTGGGGCGCGGGCCGGGTGAAGGTTAGTACCTGGTCCTCGGGGCGGCAGGGGCTCGTACTGCGCGTTGTGTCGCGGCGAGTGCTTGGGGCGCGCCATGGCAGCGGAGTGAGCGGCCGGCGCGCGCGCAGCCTGCCGCGCACATGGCGGGCGCCACGCGGCCCGCCTTTCACACACGTCACCGTGACGCTGACCCGCGGCTGACACCGCAGCGCCCGCGCAACACCGCTGCCACGCGACATCCCGACCGCTCCATACATTGTCACATTACACACAATACTCCAACGCTCTATTAAACGCCTTTTAATGGCCATCCAACACCCTCATTACGTAGCACATTCTTTCATATCCACATTTCTACGTGAAAATTATCTAACACTCACTTTGGTATTAACTTCAAAATAGACCTTTACGTAAGTTTGTACCCTAGTCACTAGTGAACCCTAAAGTCACGTAACTTTAGGGTTCTTCATCTTTTCGAGTCAGTGGTAAAGGAAAAATATTGTAGATATTATGTTAGATGAGTTGGGCCTAAAACCAACTCGACAAGCTCTACCCGTTGGCAGCCGGTATCGCTTCTCCCGTCATAAAAAGAGAAGTCGCATGCGCGCTTGAGAAATATAAGCAAGAAGCCGAGTCCCGACATCCCCTCTACGAACATCTAACAACACTGGGTAGGCTAGAGAGCCGGAAGAGCTTTCTTCGTTGTTCTCAGGTCATCCAAGACTAACCGCTAAATGTAAAACCGAATACAGTTCTATGAAAAACAGAATTGCAACTCAGAACAGACCACTCCCAGACGAAGATTATTATCCTAAATTAACTTCAGTAATTTCAATAGCATTAAGGGTTTTACGCTGAAGAACCAGACGTCCGAACAATATTGATCGATGGATCGCTTTAATCGAATCTTGTGCGAGTGAGTCATGCTACCATATCGGAACTTGCCGGCCGTAGGTATCATTTGAATTTATTTATGAAGTAATTATGAGGCAGCGTCTAATAATATCTGGTGCCTTCACAAAAGGCCATTCCTTTTGTACTGTTGTTTAGGTACATTCTAGAAACGCCTGTGATAACGAAGATGAGCATAGAAACAGGTTGGACTAAAGAGAGCTGGGATGACGAGCACACCTTCACAGTTCGCAGTAAGTAGGTCGGTGCCTATTACCTACACTTGACATGAGAGAGAGTACATGCACGGACCAAACCAACTGTCACGCTTACAGGGTTGTTTTTTAACAGGGAGAGAGCACTGCTTTGCGAACGGTCAGAGGACAGATTTGTTACGCCTTAGAAATCTAACTCGAGTTTAGTTTAAATTAAATTTAGGTCAGACTTAAATCGCATCTCAGTGTTTCATCGCCAGAAACCGAAACGAAAAGAGAATTGTCGTGCTGAGGATGTTAGACAGGATGTTCTCGCAGTCTCGCATTTCAAAATGTCACGTCGACGACGATGGGATCTTTTTATGTCGAACGGTTGATTCATAGCTGCCCAAGTGATACAGACTATCAATGAACTCACCCTGTCTTGAATTCGTGATCGATTTGAAAGTTCAAAATTTAAAATGTTATTATTATGATTGATTTTTTTTTTCGATTCAGTAGCATGAACGAACGGACTCAAATATGTACCTACTAAACACGATCCTCTCATGAACGAAACTTACGATGAAGGAAACAGACGGCAACGAAGTTATTTATATCATCATCATTTTAGCCGAAAGACATCCACTGCTGGACATAGGCCTTAGGGGAGGCCTATGTTTTATTGGGGGGGTTTGCCATAATCGCCACGCAATTCGTATTTAAAATATAAAACAATGTAAACCAATGCGCAACTCGCCGGAAACAAAAACAAACTCAGACTCGGTTTGTTATTACAGTAAATACTCATGTACAACAATAATTGTGCCTTGAAGCATGTTTGTAATAAATACAAAATGCTGGTGCATGCGGCACACTCGACTTAACATACTACATACCAGCACCAAACGAGTTAGAACAAAACGTGAGCGTTGAAACTGAAAGTCCGTATGTGGAAAGGCTTTCATTATCAGTGTGCGCGGGCGCACGGGACGCGGCGACGACTGTGCGCGACTCCGCGCCACAACAAATACGCAGGCGCGGGCGCTAGCGCAGCCGCTCACTGCACGCACTTGGCACCGAGCGGCGCCGACACACGGTCAATGCCATCCAGCCTTAATTGCCTTATCAAGCTGAATACTCTACTGATGTTACTATGACGACGATTCCTACGTTTCTTCGATATTCGACTAACGTATACATAATTATGATCTCTGAGAAGACGAGACGTCGTCAGACATAATTATAATAATGTAGCATCACTCGTTTGTTGTAGGTAATGATAAGCAATTGATAACAATTATCAGAAGAATAACACAGACAGCTAATAACACAATAAAATGTAAGAAAATATTAATAGCACTACAGCTTGTCTCTCTTGTTGCTGAAGCTCGTTGATAGGCAAATTGAGTTTTCTTTACATTATTTTATTTGTTAAAGTTACATTACTAATTATTTCATGTTGGTATTCTTCCAGTTTGATGTTTCCTCATTGTGGTCGGAGCGTCGTCTTAGGTTTTCCTGATGGGAAGATCGGCACTTTGTAATTGTATTATTATAACGTAAGTATTATAAACTCATTGACTTACACCACTCGAATTCGGACGATGTTTTCTTCGGCTCATTACACCGATGACACACAACAATGATTGCCACCCTTAGTCTCTGACGAAAAAAATATTTGGGAAAGTACGCCAACAATGACATGATTTTCATACTTTTGAGCAGAATTTCTAACTTTTCTGATCCCCGTCCACATAATGACCCAACTAACTTCAACGCTAAGAGCATTATGAATGTACTCTACCCAAAATCTTTCTTCCTTCCCAACCCCAACCACAAACTACAGGAGATAGAAGTTTTCGATTTGAGGATTTTGTAGTGTCTACCGTAATTTCCTTATGGTAACCTATGGTAGAAAGCCCATCAAACATACGGCAGTGTGTTTAGTGATAAGAATTTTGGAAAAAAGATACGATTTTCTGGAATAATACCTAACGACTACTGACAGTGACAGTTCTGCTACTGGCACTTACTACAATTCACAACGAAAGGTTTTTTTTTACCCTTTTCTAAGCCTGTCTTTAATTTCAGCAACTGTAACCTCCACGATCTCGGTGTATCATCATGATATTAGTTGTGCGACAGACTGATGATGCTTCATCTAGGCGGAGCTGCGCCCGCCAGCCACGGTGAGCAGTCTGCTGGTATGGTATATGTATTCATGCTCATCTGCATTACATCATCGTTAATCGATTCCGTACACAGCCGGTCCGCATTTCTAATTCAATGGAACGGAACATTAAGTCTGTGTCGACAGTTCTTTACGAGTAGTTTGCATGAATGAATGTGTTTATAGGGCGCGATGTGCGGAAAGATGAAAGTTAATCACAACGTGGTGGAGTGACAATGCGCGGAGGTCGCCGCGCGACGTCACGACAAGTGATAAAAATAACACGCAGTGCCACTGCGAGTGCGGCCGCACACCGCACACGCTCGATCGCACCGAACACACATTGAAATGTTCTGATTCAACCGAAACTCGCATTCCGCTTCATAATGAACAACATTCTGAAATCCTACGGCTGTTGCACTAGAAGTAGGTTGAATAATAAACGCATCGACACGTCATAAAAATGTTAGGCATCATTAAATTATGTGACCACAACAGGTTTAACAAATGGAATCGGTTAACAAAAGAAATAACCGTGATAAGGTGAACTAACGACTCTTTGTCTCCGCGATAGTTGGGCCAGTCCTCGATAGTATTTAATAGTACCTAAGGTTGATTCCAATAAGGTTTAGATCGACAGATATCGATGTGATAGAACATTTTTCAACACACAACACGAACATGTAAATTGCACAAGTTTTTTTTATAATCGGGAATAAACTTACACAAACGAAAGGGATGCTCGCGTGACGTATAATAGTAAAAAAAAATTAGCTGAGATATATATTTGGTGTTAACTGCAATGTTCTGTGTGAAGGAGAGTTCTACAAAACACGCTTTCCGAAAGAGACTTTCTACCAAGTTATTATTGATACACTCGAGCGTCGTCCTAAAAACTTCATTTCAAAATCAGCTAAGTTATTCTTTACTCAGACGAATGCTTTCAGCAAGAATAGATGAACGTCTTGCTCAAGAGAGAGTTCTGTTACGAAAGTAATAAGATTAGGTACGTTAATCCGGTAGCTATGTAATTCTGCAGCCTCCTATCTGTGTGACAGGTGAGAGAGCGGATTACGCTCCGTGCGATATCGTCACTTATCGTTATCAGCGAGACGCGATTCGCTCTGGCACCGGGACTGGGCCACAGGATGCAGCTCGTCACCGACTCGCAGACCCTACTCGTGTCATCTGCAGTGTCTTTACACATTGTATGTTATTTATATTGATGCATTCCAACGATTCGGATGTAACTGATGAAAGTATAATCTGACAGTAAGCAGCAACCGATTAGCGATCAATTAGCGTTGAATTACAAATATTAAATTACCATAATGTATCTAATGACGCCAACGGACTCATCACCATTATTTAATATGTTTTCATGAATTCCATATATGGATTCCTTGATAGTTTCATTATTTTTTGCCATTTAAAATGGTTAAGTACCTACCAACCTCCTCACGCTTAACATCAGCAAGACGAAGTTTATTCCCTTTACCCCAGGAATTTTAAGCCAGCCCCCCATTTCCATGGTAATTAAAGCTCACGAGTACACACTCACCAACTCCACTTGTAACTGTACTCCCATCGATGTAACTGACAGCATACGATATCTCGGAGTAATCAGTGACAACCATTTAAAATGGAAAAAGCAGATCAACTCCATGGTGACACGAGTGCGAAAATTAATTTACATTTTCAAAAAACTTAGGGTTGTTACCGATTTCAAATGTCTGATAACTGTCTACCTTGCTCTCGCTCAATCAGTCCTTGGGTATTGCGTGACCACGTGGGGTGGTGCCCACAAAACAACCGTGCTGCGACTAGAGAGGGCGCAGAGGGCCGTAATAAAGGTCCTTTCTAAAAAACCAATCCGCTATCCGACATTTGACCTTAACTCACTTTGCAAAGTTCTCACGGTTAGGCAGCTTTTCGTACTGCAGACTGTACTCAAAAAGCACATGCTCGTACCCTTCGACCCAACCTATAGTACTGAGAAACGACTCTCCGACAGAGTCTGTAAAATTGTGCCCTGTAGAGCAGCTGTGGCGAGAAGACACTTCAGGTTCATGAACTCCAAGGTCTACAATAAAGTCAATAAGAGCATCGACATTTACCGCTTATAACTCATAATATCTTGAGAGTGAAGTTGACCGACTGGTTGAAATCTCTATCATATGATGCAACTAAAAAATTTGTGGAAACTTAAAACTTAACTAGTCCAAACACTCACACACACCTTCACTCACAATACACCTTCACTCACTCACTCACACACACCCATAGTCACTCACTCACACACACCCACACTCACACTCCCACTCCACTCTGCACCACACCTACCAAAATACAAAGTTTGCATGGCTTTTGTTTCTTTATTTCTTTTTGCATTTTTGATTATACCTTATTCCAAAGCTAGCTAAACTGTACCGATGTCACAGTTAAGTCTTGTCCCAAGAACAATGTGTTTCTTATGTTTAGACGGGCGTTGATAGCTGCGACACAGTTTTTAACTTTTGTAGCTATCACCGTTTCTATTGTAATTATGTCAATTTGCTGTTGTACCAAAATAAAAACTGTTTACAATTTGTTTACTATTTGTCGCCTTTCAAAATGTTGCCTTCTCAGTATAAACTCATTATTATAGTGAAGTGATAAAATGATATTCCCACATTCTGTAGGATTTCATTGTACATTTCGGTTGTCACGGATCACCACGTGTCGTGCAGGCAACAGAGATTCCAACACACATGTTATCCAGACCTCGTTCTATCTTAGTTTTGTACTTCCTTTCTAGTGTCTTATCAATCTTATCATATCAATGAAGAAATACGTAGATTTTATCATTTTAAATCATATAATGAAACTGAATATGTGCCGGTCGTTTGCACATTTTTCCATCCCATTATCACGTGTATGCAAAGAAACATCATTTATGGTTCTTGTTATATACATGACGCAAGTATCTGTTATAGCAGCAAGTACAATTAGTGAGTAACCATTAGATCAAGGTGAGACCAATAAGAGTTTGCAGATGAAATATGACTTATCAGTGAGGTCACGTCGTGGCTACAAGTACAAGTACAACAAACAATGTAAGTAAGAATATTTTTTTTTTAACTTAAATACTTGTTTGTAATCATAACCACGAGCTGGCATATAGCAAGCAATACTTTTTGCTAACCGTCATCACATATTGTACTAACAAAGGACGTATATGGAGTACCTGCTGAGCATATTGATTATTACAGTCTTGTTCGCCATTTTGACTTACTTGGATGAATAACTTAGCGTAGGGCATACATTAGTCATGCCATCATGTGCTATACAATCAACATAGTCGCTACAACAAACAGAAGTAGATAGCATTTGCGTCTTGCTCACGGACGAAGCACGTCTCAGTACGTAACAGATACCCAGTGGCACTTTTATACATATGTCTATGGATGGACATAGGATTCCTGCGACCTCCAGTATCCGATCAAGTTTCTCTCGTCGCGTAGAAAACCAGGAAACAAAGAAAAACCAGCCTTCCGTTAAAACTTGTAGTGTAGAGCTACAACTAGCTAGTGGAACATACGGGAGACACGTAGCGGGTCAGTTCTAGAGCATGCGCTTATAATTCAATTAGGACAACATGATGTTATCTATGTAGTGTGTCCGAACGAACTGTTCATCGGCACGGGACGAGTTACTGACAACATGAACAAAACGAGAGTCCTGGGCCTCAAGTCTGCTATTACAATAGTGTCAGAATGGTCTCTTCATTGTGAGTTTTTGACAGATTTGCCATACAAATACTGTCAAATACTCACAATGGCGAGACCATTCTGACACTATTGTAATAGCAGACTTGAGGCCCTGATGGACTTGTCTGGGAATGAGAGGAACTTACGAGGCCTGGCAAACGTACGTTACTGAAATAAGTCTAACTTACGATCCATTTGGCAAACACATAGCTCTATTGTCTCATCTTATTGTTACAGATTATAGAACTCAATTAGTTCGAGACGAAGTTGAGGTTAGCGTTAAGAAAATCAGGATCATGTCTTAAAACCGCCCAAAATCCACGTGATTGAGCAAAGACAAAAGAGATTATTCGGACAGCGGATTGTGTTACCACGCCGAAATATAGCTTGTTGGGAGAACATAAAAGGACTATAGAAAATAAACCCATATTAAAACATATATGCCAATAGTGGGATACTTATTTCTTTTTGGCAAGGCGCCGTCACTTGCCGCCAACGTAATTCGATAATTAAAAAAGATCTCGCCAGCGATCTCCGACATGAATTATATAAATTCGGACAAGTCAAGCCGATGGATCGTCAAACGCTATAAATCAGATTGTTACCGGCCTCAGCGTCAGTTAAAATCAGTCTAATTTCATCTTGGCTGGCGATTTGAAGTGTGGTTTGCAGCACGGCACAGCGCATGCGCGCCGCCACACATTCATTACCAACACAATATTAATGACATCCAAGAGTCAGATGAGCCACGAGCCAGCGTTGATATCAACTACAATACTTTATCACATACAGATAAATATAAAGATGTCGCTGTCGTAGCCGTGACGACACACAATTAGCTAGTTACGCACTGCACAGCTATTTGCACCTTTTTGTCCCATACTACAGATATAAATACTCGGACGATGCAGTGGAATGTTTCAACTACTTCTGTGGTCAATGATAGTTTAAGTAATTCGCAGAGTTGAGGATCAACATGGACAAGAAAGTTATAAAAATATCGTAGGGGCAGTCAATTATATTGTTGGTTGGATCTTCGTTTGTGAACCATCACGTAACGTACTTATAACGTATTATTGAAGTGAAAACTTCTTTAGGTGCGTTGAGCACTTTTAGGTGAACGAAAATCATGAAACTCGCGTCGTCGTCACCGAACGCTTTCCATGAGCTATATGTATACTGTGTATATAATTATGTGTACTTTTTGGGTGAACAAAAATCATGGAACGCGTCATCGTCACCGAACGCTTTCAAGTTACTTAGTTTTCACTTCTATCGGTAGTCCCGAAAGATTGCCCCGTTTTTTTTTTAAATAATAGTGATACATTTAGGACGGTCTTGTCGAACCTTGACTCGACACGCGGAGTTATTATTGTTCTGTCACCGGCGGCGACTACGATTTTATCGTGGCTTGGCGGGAGTTCACGGCACGAAACAGATTAGCCGTGATGCGCACGGAGCCGACCACCACCCGACCACGTCCAGCACCACCACCGTCACCTCCACCATTACTAAGTACCACCGTCACTGGAGACGTCTCCGAGGCGCCGCGAGCTGGTCGGTCAGCTATCGTTAATATCACTGGAGTGGTGTTAACACTGAGCTCACACAACACTACAAGTACGAGTGCTAGCGGCGGCAGTGGGTCACAGTGCAGGGCCGCAGGGCGAGGCGCGCTGCCCGGGCGGCGCGGCGGCCCGGTTGGCGGCGCGCCACCTATACGTATTTCTGCCCTCCGTTCTCCACGATCACTCACCTTCGGGGTGCAGCCTCTGCGGGTCGAACCAGGCATCTGGAATAGAAGGCTGCGCGTTAGCGGGTTAGTCGCGACAGACAGAGAGGAAAGCGGGCGAAGCGAAGCCGGCGCAAGGGGGAGGGGGCACTTACGCGGGTCGAGGACGCTGCAGAGGGAGGGCTCGGAGTCCGGCATGGTGGTGATTTACGTAACGCGAGCGTGAGGTGGATGAAGGCGGCGGACGGAGCGCGCGCCGCGCCGGACTCTCGCGTCGATACTGGCGGCGCAGCCCCGCGCCGAGCCCTCCCGCCCGCGCCGCAGCCGCCGCCCGCGCCTGCCGCACGCATGCGCACCTACCACCGTCTGCCCAGCACCCCCAGCGTGCTGCAGCACCACCACCGCCCGCCACCGCGACACGCATGCACCCTCACCAGGATATCGTGTGTTAGTCTCACAGGGTTAGCTCATCGTGCGGTTAGTATTGTGCGTACTTACTCCGATGCAGACAGATGATTAGACAAGTTATTTACATAAAAATAGTAACACGAACAAGTAACGGGTATGAGCGAGATAACGGTGTCTGGTACCTATGCATGTTGTCTACAGGACGCGCAGGAGACGGGGCGCAGGTCACGCCGCGGTCTACATGAAATAATGTCAGACGAGCTGCACTGACCTGCAAAGTGCATTCGCCTTTTGTTTACATTGATCAGTATCAATAAATTCTTCACGGATCCGCGGAAAATAACGTAACATTTTTAAAGTCATAATATAAATTACGAAATTAGCGATAAGAATGCGGCGCGACGATGTTACATCTTATCTGTCACCTTATGTTACAATGAATCATATAGCCGTGATGCCGACGTTATCCTCATTTAGCACACAATCGCTCACAATAGCTACTATACGTTCAAACAAAATTGTGTTGCTAAGTATCCACTAAGTACACTAATAGCTAACATCTACAAACTTGAGTCGAAACGAATAGCGAAAGGTCATCTTAGCGCTGAATAATTTTACTAAGCTGAAAGTTGGCATTTCAATGTATTTTGTATTCAATAATTATCCTCTGTGTGGAAATTTAACTTTAATAACTTTTCTTGTTAAAAAAACCTTTAAAACCAGTGAGATGCAGACAACTTTCGAAACGTGTCGCCTTCACGCATCGTAAGCCATCGCATAAAAAAAACTGACTATGACAACATAATAAAGGTTGATTTTGTTCCGAAAAGACACTGCAACATTTAAAATAGATGCGAGAATTCCTACGTTCTTTGTCGTTTCCTTGCAAAGAGAATGAGCAAAGTAGATCATAATATAATGGTGCAAAAGGCCGATCAAAGAATATTGGCAGATTTGGCGTTTCAAAAAAACTGCTGAGACCATGGCAAGTCATTTGGGTTATTAATAATAATAATACTAATATATTTTATTTTATTTGACAACATTTTGGTCCATTGGTTAGTACAAAGAACTTATAAACTAAGGGTTAGTATTTATCAATTAATTAATTAAGTACACAATCACCATTAAAAATCATCCCTGCCGCACATGCAGCCGGACAGCGTGCCTCGTGCATAGGTGCATCGTGTTTTTCCGCTAGTACTTTCAAAATACTGTTGCTGCTAGCCCTCATTCTGCTTATTAAGGATGCGGTCTTCTTCCTCATAATCGCATAGAAGTCATCACTAAGTTCTTAATCGCAACCAGTCCGAGAGAATCATAGATGATGCACAACTTTCGTATTACCAAATAATCATGGAGAGTGCCGTCTTGTCGGAAGTCATTGCGACCTTATAAGACAACATCAGACAGCCTTAACAAGAACAGAACCGATCATTACGTTAGTAAGTAAATGATGATGTTTCAATATTTGCTTATTTATATGACTTGGTAGGTTTTGCCTGAAAGTTATGAAGTATTACTTTATCGCTGTCGTCGACGAATCGCGGTCGTCAGTTAGTCGTGGCGGGTACTGGGTGAGAACAGCGGAGTACTGCGAGAATGAGTCACCGCAGTTCACCACCATTATGGTAATTACAGACAAGCCTTCCAACTAACCAACCCTATAGATACACGCTCATGTTCGTGGATTTACCATCTATTATGTTGTGGGTACCGAGGAGACAGGACGGTATTGAATACCAAACTACGTATTAAAGACAACACCAAACTAGACAATTCTAGACAAAATCAAACTGGTTGCTAATTTAACTACATATATAAATTATATGATATTAATTTTATTTTCTGTGATTAATATAAATTTAACTCACAAACTGACTTATTATTTATGTTTAATTTTTTATGTAAAATCATATACAATGTTTGTAAATATGTGAGCACCATGTACCTATTGCATTTATTAATTTTTCTTCAAAAAATAATTAATAATTAATAATAAAAAAAAATTTTTTTTTTTTTCATTCCTTCACCTTTCATTCTTTTTACCAATTGTGGTAAGTAATTTTTATTTTTATTCTAGGTACATCGTCTTCACCTTTATTTATTAATTAATGTATACAAACTATTGTTAACATTTTAAAAGAGTAAGTATGGAGTTTCTTGTCCATTCTTCTCCATACATAACTACCTTTTGGAAGGCGCAACTAGAATCAATTAACTATTCATGTAATTTTTGACATTCAAAAGTGCATCTTCGTGGCTATTTGAAATAAATTATTTGACTTTGACACCGCGAAATAAACCAAAATGTAGAGCATTATAATGATAAGCCTGAATAAAAAGCTAGTTCCTGAAACAATTACAAGCCTCAAGAACCTACTTTTTTTAATGCATGATTCATAGAAATTGCACAAGGAACATGATGTAACATGTGTATCGCCTTGAGGTAATGTGGAACATTTACGTTTTTAGTACTACCATACCACATTGCTATGTGAATGAGATCGTGAATTCTCTTTAGGAACGGGACAAATATTAAGGTATAGTTTAACCACACTATGAAAAGTATAGAAGTATTTTAGTACATCTGCTAAAAGATGGGATGAACATCAATCGAAGTTGAATACTGAAGCTATTTTGCACTCCCACGCTGACCGTGACTTCGGGTTCGGCAGCCACGGCCAGTGTACCAAACGGCGTGTTCAGTTCGAATGCTACAGTTGGCTTTTCTCTTAGTCCAAACCAAAAGTACGAAAGCCACCTTGCTTAGCCGAGTCTGTAGGTTCTGAGATACCAATTTACAAGAACCATAAACGTAGATGCAGATTAAATTGATAATAATGTCCAGTCTGGTTGGTTTTAGCCAGCGTAAGTGGTTCCCAGTTATGGTACTAACCCCTGGCAGCAAAGAACTCTCGTTTATTGAGCTAGTTCCATAGTAAATTAAGCATGAGTGACGTGTGCGATGCCATGTTGCGCCGGTTAAAAATACCGTGCGAGTGCGAGACGGCCACGATGACGTCACCGGCTACCTGTGTGCCACTTCAACGTGCCGTAATGTTGTTAAGTTCAACGAAACTTAACAACGAAGCCAATTAATCAAAAGAATAGTTTCTTGAGGTCAGTTCCTTGATAGACGAGATTGAAAACCGAGCGCCACTTACGTATATCGCTTTCTTGAAAAAAGTCTCCCAACTTTTCACAATTTTTAAGGTTCCGTACCCAAAGGGTAAAACGGGACCCTATTACTAAGACTCCGCTGTCCGTCTGTCTGTCTGTCCGTCTATCACCCTGTGTCTCAGGAACCGTGATAGTTAGACAGTTGTCATTTTCACAGGTGATGTATTTCAGTTGCCGCTATAACAACAAATACTAAAAAACAGAATAAAATAAATATTTAGGGAGGCTCCCATACAACAAACCTGACTTTTTTGGTCATTTTTGCTTGATATTGATAACGGCAACAGGTAGACGCTTAAAATATTCACATAATATTTAGTTATATATTCACTTTAAAAATAAATAATTAAATTAAAATAAAACAAATATTTAAGGGGGGCTCCCATACAACAAACATGATTTTTTTGCCGTTTTTATAGATAACTAGCTTTTGCCCGCGGCTCAGCCCGCGTGGATGTCGGTTATCGCGTAAAAAAGCCTATGTCCTTCTCCATATCCCAGGCTATACCTCTGCCAAATTTCATGATGATCGGTTTATCGGTTTAGGCGTAAAAACGTAACATACAGACAAACAGAAAGACAGAGTTACTTTCACATTTATAATATTAGTACGGATGGTACGGAACCCTTCGTGCGCGAGTCCGACTCGCACTTGGCCGGTTTTTTAGATTATTCTACATAAACCTACATATTTTATTGCTACAGAAAATACGAAAATCGAAAAAAAACTAGACCTTCGAGATTGCAGGAACATGATGAGTAGTGTAGTAGAGATAGACACGGAGTGATCAGAGCTATGAGTAATAAGAGTAAATAATATACATGTTCACAGAATTAAGAAAATTTAAACCGAACTGGTATACTGTTGGTGGTCTCAGATGGTTGTTTACGGTAACACTACACAATAAGTTCTTGGTACAATATTCAATGGAATATACATAGGTACATATTTCATACCTACATACACAATATAGTCATGAGCGGAGACAGTCATGAAACGGGTGATGGATTGATTTAATAAGCGGGTTTCCCCACCTTGCACCAGCTTGTTCACCCTAATCAATAAATTACAAGCAACTATTTTTCATTCACGACATCAATTGTTCGGGAACTTCGTAGACTCTCATAAGAACATACGAGTAGTTCATTAAACTGACAGTTCAGAAGGCAAATAAAGTCGAGTACACATTTCTGGAAGTAAAAGCTCGCCCGCTAGCAACAACTTGATTCGTTTAAATAAAGAGAGCAGCGGTGACGGCATGTCTGTGCGGTGGTTGGCAAGGAGCGTATCGATCGCCGCGCCACCCGCCCTCCCTCGCGACCCCATCACCCCACATACATCGAGGCCTAGCCTTTATAGTTTATTGCATCCATGTCTGGGTTTTTCCAGATATTCCGGACTGTTAGTAATAAAATAACCCGTCTGCCTTCAAAGCAAGAGTGAACAGGCATCTCCTGGGCACGCTCGTTCCATCATAGACCTCATCCAACGCTTTCCATCAGGCGAGATCGAGGTCAATCAGTAATAAAAAAATAGAATATTACTTACGACAGCAATAATAATGCTGTTTCCAATTTATTACAAACAGGTCTGTATTTATAACTATGACATTCTGTGACAAATATAAAAGAAACAATTAATTGAACCTCCGAATCTATTCTTAGGGTAACTTATTAGAAATTAAATTACGAACGATCTGATAGATTACAACAAATTACCTAATGAAGACTAACTTGAGACACTGCTTCGACGACGACCGCTAAATTAAAAGCAGCATTTTGTACTTCTACATTTACAACAGCAGCTTTTAGCATAATTTAAGATCACATTTTAATTCATCTTGTGTACCTCTCTTCTGGCGAGTAGTAGCACTGCCATTGACGGAACAGACGAAAAGTCGTCTATCAACAAAAGCAATTAGAGTATTCAATTCTGTAATTTAACGGCCTTTTTGCTGGCGTCATTATGAATGGGACAGTAAACAAAAGGGGTGACAGGGAAGTGACGTCACTGGGACATCTCGGCACAAGGGTCACAAAGGGCTCAGCGCTACATTTTTGTGAAGAGCTTGGAATTAGGTCAACGAGCGCACACGGGGCGCATGTTGATCTTGGAACTGTGTCCGTGGTTCTGCTTGCTCATTTCTAGGAAATTATAACATTAAAAATTTGTATGGCTTAGGTAAGTATAAATTAAGTGCTCTATTGTTTTTACATTAGGTATCAGGAATTAGGAAAAAAAAAAAAAAAAATATGCCATAACATTTATACTGCCCAGGATTGAAGGACCTGGAAATCATGGAGAGAGGCCTTTGTCCAGCAGTGGGATAATGCAGGCTGACATTTATAAATGTTTCATGCCAAAAAAATACTTTCTTGTGATCTTGACGACATAGGTAAAGGCTGCTGCGCTCTGAACCTGAAGCACAGATCAGATAATAGTTACCCTCAACCATGACTCGGGTAGTTAACAGATCGACATTCGGGGGAGATGGTTTGGTTGCACCACTTCTTCCCACCCATAACACGAGGAAGTGATGGAGGGCGTTTTGGGAGACTGCCTTACGTAATTTTTGACATTCATAAAATAATGATAAATGATAAATGATTTTATTTCTGTAAGCAGGTTTTTACAAACACTTTTACACGTCAATCATATTTTAAAACTAGATGAGGTCGGCATTTCGTATCTGACTACTCTGAGAAGAAATATATAGATAGATCGGTGAGTTGAGTCCTCTCCAGAGTCAGTATACCTAGTGCATGATACGGGTGTTAATCAAACAAGTCTAATAATAGACATAAGAACAATCAAACCTATTATGATAAATACAGTTTGGCATATCGAGAAGTGCTGAAAGTACTTGGTGACACTCGAGTCTCGACCTACATAAAGACTGCTGAGCTAAGACACTCAGGAATTACTAACAAATCAACCATTTCATTTGTAACGATTTGGTAACATTTTGCAATTTCTGCCAGACTATTTATTAATTTACAATTCAAGATATTGTCTTTAATCAAACCCATTGTAAATTAATTGGTCATGCATGGTCAAACAGTTTAAAGATTTAAACGAAGGCTTAGATAAATCAATTTCCAACATGCCTACATGTTCTTCGTTTTGTCACCAAATAAAGGTGGGACTGAACTGAACGACAATGAAACCTGTTCATTAGAATTTGATTGATTTGTAAATGGCGTTGACTGAGTAAATGCTGATATTGCAAAGCAAAAAGGTCTTAACAATTCTCCTACTACATGGTAAATTGTCTATCAACACAATCTATCAATATTGCACTTTTGCAGAGCGCGCCGAGGTCGATTCGGACGAGTAGATCGTTTGAGAATAAAAATAAGACACTATGCCACATAGCATTATATAGGTCGATAAGAAAAAATCTTGAGCAGACTTAGAAACAAGCAGAGACTTATATCAAAATGCATTTATAATTTATTAAGTAAGTTGTCATTTGTAAACCTAAGCGCCAAAATTAACTGCGGAAGCACAGCTGACGTAATTTTTTATGCAGAATATCGCGCAGATGTATCGGACGGATTTATTACCGGAACGTGACCTAATAGCCGCTGGATATATCCACCACCGCAACTCCGCAAGGGTCAGGGAATCTTTTAGCCGACAAAACCAAAACCGAACTATTCATAGCAGTACGAGTATTTGCTGTTTAGGAAGCATAGTTTCGTAGAACTGAAGCAGCCTTTGAAATATCAGTATGTCGATACTTACGCGTGATATCGTCACCGCTTCCGGAACCCATGTTTCACACACAACAATATCCACACAAAAGGCAAGTCCTCGAGAATGAGTCACAGCACGAGTACACGACGCCACCTCAATGTCAAGCGAGCACTCGGAACAGTTGTGAGCAGCGAGCAGAGAGCGTGCGACGTAAGCGCGCGGCGGGTGCTCCGTTTGTGAACGCAGCGCGATACTGCTTCAGCGATGCTAAAATTAGCGATGGTGGCGTCGTGCATACCACGCGTCACTCGCCGCCAATGCCGCGCCGACGCCGCTCCCTGCGGCCGCGCACTTGCGCACCAACACCATGCCCAGTGCCACAGTTTAATTTGGTCTTAATCAAATTTATAAAATACAGGATTATGTAGGCATCGGTTGATGAAACACTTTGAAAGAAAGGATTACAAAAATACTCGTCGCGTCTATGGGGCAGTCGAAAACTGTTCGTAATGATGTAAACCATTGTTTGGAGTACCTAAGGTATTCCGAAGGAATTTTTAATCTCAATAACTTTACGCCGAGTCGCGCTCTCAGTATGCCAAAGATAAGATAAAGACTTCAAGATAACACTAGTTTCAACGTCAACAGTTATAAAGTTATAAATAAACCCCTAAAATGCATTAATGGACGTATGACGTTTAAATAAACGATAGCAAAGAGCGATACCGGGAACTGAAACAGTAGAAAATAAACGATGACTCGTCAATTAACAGCTTTAAGTTCTCTGAAGCCGAATGTTACAAAATAAATTCAGATAATAAAATTATAATAGTTTAAACTTCTTTACCTAGTTAAAGACAAAGAGACAAGGTGTCAACAAACTGTTTATGCATGACGATGACTGTCCGATACGACAAATTTTGCTGGTTTTTGGTTGTTTGGTGCTGGGTGTAGCCATCCACCGAATCACCAAGCCTGTGGTCGGGTTGGCTAGTAACAAAGCCAATCTTGAAGGCTAGGGTAGGAGTTGGACGGGAGCGACTCGGACGTTGTCTGAATAATGTATGGTGCGGTCTGTCGGACGTCCGCGTGCAGGCCGAGCGTGGGCCCGCGGGTTCCGTTACCCGGTGCTGCAGCGCGGTCAACGCTCTTGCCGCTCCGCCACCTCTGCAGCCGACCTCCCCTAGCCCTCCTAACTATGCCAACCCCGGCCCCATTCGACTGCTGTCACTATTTTGCGTATTCACATTTATTTCATTATAACAAAAGACGTTATCTCCCAGAAAGTTCCCGAGGATGAATCTTGGTATGATTTAAGGCTCGTACAGACTAGTGCGATATCGCGGGTGCGACGCGACACTAGTAGCGCAATTTCTTTGTCGGTGAATGTCGCGGCCGCGATATCGCGCGAGTCTGTACGAGCCTTTAAAATCAATCATCAATTCATTTGAGATGAATATGGACTAATATGGAATATGTGGAGTATAATATATGGAATAATATTACTTGCGTCATATCAATGCGGCATAGACGAAAATTTTGTAACCATAATTTCCAAATATCTATTAAGGCCATAAAACTTGTCACAATGTTGTTCAGGTGCTGTAATACACTTGTATAGATAATACCGGTGTGCGCGGGCATTGTTCTTCTGCAGACGTGATTCTTCACGGTCCGTGGCATGCAGCGCTCGGTGCTCGCCTTCAAATGGAATCGTTCTAATTTTCTAAAACTTACCGTGTCGCGCAAAAAAAAAAACGCCGCGCGCTAGCGACACCTCATGCAGACACGAACAATGAAATCACCTACTAATTAAAGCTATGATTCTCCAACACTAAAGGCTATATTTGCAGTCATTTCATTTAGGAAAAAGAAAGGCATCTTGAAAGGTTATGCCAAAAATTGGCAATTTAAAGTACAGATAGAGTACGAAACAAAGAAAGAACATCTTACCGAGTCCCATCTGGCAGAAGATGACCTCGGCCTCAATCACGTGCGCTACTTGACGCTTCGGCTCAGGCGCTGCTGGCTTCGGCGGCAGGAGCGGTTCTGACTTCACAAGTTCCGGCTTCGGAGGCTCTGGTTTCGGGGGCTCGGGTGCCACCGGCTCTGGTGACGCCGATGGCTTGGGTTCCTCTGGCAGGGGCTTTTCGGGTGCCACTGGAGGGCTGGGAGTAGGCGCTGGAGCCGGGGCCGGCGCTGCCGCGGGCGCCAGCACGGGCGTGGGGTCATGCGGCGGCTCGGGGGTGTAGGCGGCGCGCCCCGCCTCTGCGCGGGGCTCGGCCCGGTGCATTGGCGACTCGCCGGCCGTATCGGCGTCCGACTCACTGTCTGTGAATTTGTCGGCGATGTGGTCGGCGGAGGCGGAGGGTGCACGAGGCGCTTCCACCAGTAGCTCGCGCTCCATGTCCAGGAAGCTGCGCGTGGCAGCTGCGGCGGGCTGGCGGTGCGGCGACTCGGCTGCCTCTCGCTTGCCGTCGCGGTCGAGGTGCTCGAAGTCATCCGTCGAGTCCTGATCGCGCTTCATTACGGGCTCGGCAGGCGGCGCGTCGGCGACAGGTGCGGGGTCTCCACTCGCGAGACCCCCGAGGAGAGCGTCGGCGCTGTCCATGTTTCCTTACGTGTCAGATAAAAAAGACCGGTATCGAGAGTGATCGATAGGGTGCGGGAGTAGCGCGAGTGGGAGAAGCTGCGAACACGGAGGGCGGGTCCTGTCGTGCGTCCTCGCCGTATCGTACTGCGGTCTGCAAGCCGTTCTCCGGCCGCGGCTGCACGACGTCACTCAGCACGAGAAACGAACGGTATTACTCATCGCCGACCCCTCCGTTGCAGCGGGGGCGGCGCCGCTCGCCGGTAGTATAGATAATAAAATGGAATAAATAAAATTATAATAAGTAAATGAAAGCAAATATATTATGTCTAATATTAAACTGTTAAGATGGTCAAATAAACAGTTGGTATAAATAAAATTGCACAAAAATATGAGAATGTCCAATGCAAGCAAGAAATTGCGAAAAGTATTGACTTTCCGATCCTGACCTTTTTTGAAGGCGCGCTAAGTAAGCACTGTTTTACCGACACTTTACAGCACAGTGTCAATCGGATACAACAAGAGAATTAGAAGAAAGTTTCACTTCACTGTGGTTTCACAAAGTGTATGAAATAGCGATAGTAGCGACAGTAGCGACATTGCAAGCGACGGTAGCGACATTGCAAACAGCTGTTACCACTTACCAGTGTGACCAGTTTTTTTTTTTTTTTGAAAGTATGCAAAAATAACTTAGAAATAAATGGGATCGTTGTCATTATTGTGTTTCTTTTGGGTTGTACGTTGTTTCATAACTAATAGTTATAGAGAATTTCGATTCACATAATTTTTTTCTCATATTTTCGTTTTCGTTTTTACGCAGAATACTTACTTTGATGATTTTTAAATCATTGATTTTTGTTTCACATAAAGTTTAATGTTAGAATAGTCATATCATAGAATAACAAATCAAATATTCTTTATCTTTAAATTTTTTATTTATTATAAAACTTATTACCAAGAATAACATTATATCCATTTTCAATTTTTCAACAGCATTTTTTTTTTGCATTTTGCAGCACGTAAACAAGCATGCAACATGCAGCGAGCAAGCAAGCATGCCGCATACAAGCAAGCATGCAGCATGCCAGCGATCATGCAACATGCAGGAGACTTGGTTTCTGTCACGGCTCCGGCGCTGCGGGGCTCCAGCGGTCCCACGCGAGCTTATCGTCGCAGATGGTATTCACGCTCACCACCGCAGTGGCGAGCGTTAAAACCACCTGCTCCTCAGCTCGCGGGCCGCCTCGCCCCTCCGCGCCTACGCGGATTTAACAATTACACTCAAGGGTTAGGGCAGACAAGACTATACGTGGAGTCGGTTTTGCAGCGATTCGTTTCTGTCACTAACTTATACCGAACAAACAATATTCGTTAAAAAATAATTCTAAGTACTGTTTGATAAGTTTGTTAAACAAAAAAATGTGATAAAAAATTCATTGAATTGTGTTTCTATGTAATATGTTTCATTCAAGTAAATAGTCTTTGAAACAATAATATTCTAACTAAAAATACAAGGACCAAATATTATATGAAAATTTTCTAGGAAAATTTTCTAGGGGACACCGCTTCTTTTGATGTATAATTTAAAACACGAAATTAAATAAACGATAAAAATGTATGCTACTTGGAAAGTGACACATTAAAAGATGTATAAGTAAGGAAAAGAAAAGTGTCTACCATTGGTAAAAGAGCAGCAGGGCAATTCCTGTTTTTACAGGAATGTTCGCATTAAAATATCAGTTGAAAAATACCCCTAATTTACTTACATTTTTGATAAGTACCTATTTACGGTTAAAGATATTTGTGAATGTCGGGGCAATTCAACTGCTAGACAACACGGGCATTACGTAGGCTAAAGACAACTGAAACCATTTGAGTTAGTGTAATGTATAAATTAGAATGAATAGTAACAATGCGTTAGCTGTAGAAAGTCTTTTAATTAATTATCAGAGCCTAAGAAAGTGCTACGGAATTGTGTAAAAGTGCAAATTAAATTGACATTATTCTATAATCTATCACATAAAATAATAAGTTAAAGTTAAATTGCTTATTAGTTTAATAGGCTAGAGTGTAATAAATGATTAAGAACTTTAGTCGTAATAAATTATTAAGAACTTTAGCATTACAGCTTGGCCATATAGAGTACAAATTAAATAAAATAGAACTAAAAAAAATCCGTATTAAATTGTTGCCATGTTTAAGCATTTATAATTAATAATGTTACAAAAACGGGAAAAATTATTCCTTTTTGAGAGCTTCAGTTGCGTGCGCTGCGTAAATGGTTTAAGTTACGCATCACTTGATTTCAATCAACATCTTAGGAAATATCATAATTTTTAAATAACTTTGTAACAAAATAAGTATTAAATTCATTACTTAAATCACTCTCTCTCTTAGGTGACGCAGACGAAGTTGCGCGGGTCAGCTATATTATAAAGCTATACAGTACAGTATAAAGAACAGTTTGTTTGTTTGGTTGAACGCGCTAATTTCAGGAACTAGATAATAATTCGAATAGAAAAGTTATTTTAGTGTTGGATAGCCCATTTATCGAGGAAGGCTATATAACACCACGTTAGATCCTTAGTTCCGTGTGGTGCCGGACGTAAAGAATAGCTCCATCCCATTTCCTACCGTGGGTGTCGTAAAAGGCAACTAAGGGATTTATTAAAGAATGGGCAGCAGCGTTCTCTATTTATTTTTAACACCATACTGCGATCGCCAACCCGCCTGCCAAACGTGGCGATTATGGCAAACCCCCCCAATTTGGGGAGGCCTATGTCCAGCAGTGGACGTCTTTCGGCTGAAATGATGATGATGATGATGAGATCCTTATGAGACAAGCGAAAAGAACAAAAGTCAGAAATAACGTTAAGTGATAACGAAGTTATAGCGCGGGCGAGTGACGGGATGCGACGCGATGGGTGGCCCGAAATTTCACGCGGACGAAGTCGCGGGCAGAAGCTAGTAATATTAATAATAATAATATTAGTAGGTAGGTATAGATTGTGAGGCCACTTTTGTAGATGGACGATGGAACTTCGTATTTTTATTTCATAACTAAAATAGATATTCTAGTGTCAGCATTTGTTCCTTCTACTAACCAAAAAAATAATTTGTCACACTTATGTACATACTAGGTACTAATAAAGATTCAATAATCTTCGTTTGTAGGACGGTTAACGGGTTATAACTATCTTGTCTGAAGAGGTATAAAGCTGCTTAAGTAACGCCTAAGTTCCTTATACGACATTCATTCATCATTCTCCTGCCCATGCACACTGCCATGTCTCAATTAATTTGGGATCGGCGCAATTCCATACTTCTCTATTAGTTATCATAACGGTGGTCACCCACTTTCTAGCCTTAATCTATGAACGAAATTATTGTTGATAAATGTTTCGGAACGAAACTTTGCAGACATGGACATCTGCAGTGGGCGGGGCGGGTCGACCTGTCATGTTGAAGTTTCTGCTTTTCAGACAAGCCTGTATTCCAAATTGCACTGCGATTTGAGGGTGCTTATACGCGTAGGTACCGAATTGGCGTGAGCGCGATTACGATATCCCGTGAATCCAGTGTTGTGATTTTAGAAAATTGGTAGATGGCATGTCAAAAACAGGTAGAAATAGGTAGATTTTAAATGAAAAATTGGTAGATTTACCACCTTAATTTCATTACATTTTCAGAATTAATAATTCGAGTAAATAAAAAGGTTTTCTGTTCTAAAGAGGTTTTATTCTTTTATTGGTGACGTTAGTTCGGATATTTGACTCTGTGTTCCTTTGCTATCATTTTCATCGTTGCTGTTAGAATCCATTGTGATGTGATGATAACGAGACGAGAATAGGTAAACAAGTACGTTAATAGTTACATTCAAATGGCTGTGAACGAAATATAAACAAAACGCGCGAACTCACTTTTCATTAAAAAATGTCAAACATTCCGGTTCGCGATAATTTTGTCCACAAACAACCCACAATGTATCGTTGTCAGGCTCACTCCGCCACCGCTTACATCAATACCGACGCGACGGAAACAGAAATATCGCGCCAAAATTGGAGCAAAGATCGTTTCGGAACGCTGCTAACTGTCAGAGTCAGGTTCCTCCATTCGTCATCGTCACAGTCACATCATTGGGTAGAGTTCCGTTTCAAATGTCAAAATTTATTTGTTACTATCGCGATCTGACGAGACGGTAACGTTCCATTTCATGTATATGACGCATGCATGTCTCAAAGTCAAAGTCAAAGTCATCAAATCGTAATATTTTGAAAAAAGGTAGATTTGAGGCCGAAGTTAGTAGATAGGTAGATGGGAGGTGAAATAGGTAGATCTACCACAAAGTTGGTAGATGTGACAACGCTGCGTGAATCATCATAGATGACGTCATGACATGTGCCATCTTGCGATAACGCCGACCATACCCTAAATTAATATCACCGTGAGCGCTGTCAAACAGCTCTCAGCTGTAATAATCGTGATATTCTAAATCGGAACGCAAATTATTATTGACTAGCAGCCCGTCCCGGCTTCGCACGGGGTAACCCTTCGGTTACATTTTTCAAATTTTACCAAGGATCCCTAATTTTTTTCAAAATGAAATGTAGCCTATGTCAAATTGGAAGAATGTAGCATTCTATTGGTGAAAGAATTTTTTAAATCGGCCCAGTACTTTTTGAGCCTATTCATTACAAACATACAAACATACAAAAATAGGTACAAATCTTTCCTCTTTATAATATTAGTGTAGATGAGAGTGCTATGAGCGATTAAGGCATACATCGGAATGTAGCCCAAGTAAAGTCAAACAATAACTGTCAATAGTCGGTAAAGCAGTTCAGTTAGTGACAGTGTGACAGTAGTCTGCCTCTGTGGTAGTGAGTGGGGTTAGTCTATACTCTATGGTATCTAGGGTATTAGTGTTCTGTGGTGGGGCGGTACAAGATGGTTTTTCAGAAATATAGTGTTTTTCTTGCATTTAATTTCCAGTGTTGGTCGAGTTCTAACTACCAGAAGGAAACAATATAGCGCTGATAGACAGCGATAGTTGCTTCTTACAATCAAAAATTAAAAATTTCTAATTTACCACTGACATTACATTACTTATGTCAGTGGACATTACTGACAAGTGACAAGTGGTGACAAGGTCATCACATCACGACCACTCGACTCTCGACTCGGAGTCTCGGGTCTCGGACGGGGACGACACCCTATAAACTATTGTAGTCTGTGGGGACGACCAAGTACCACGCTTACCACAGTACTGTACCAGATCAGACCGAGACCCCCAAAGGATGGCGGCGACAGTAACGGACGGTTGTGTTAATGCGAGTGAAATAATGTCGCTCAATATACAACAAAATTACAACGGAATAGAAGGAAAGCTGCATAATGGCAAAGTGAATATTCATAAAAATGGTTACGCGAAGTCAAAACATAGTAATGGTGACACTGTGAGTAGATACCTATTCATTTATTTTCTATCAATCCAATTTTTTTCAAATGTCATGATGTGCAAGAGCTCAGGGCCTCAAGTCTGCTATGTTCTAGGTCTCTTCATTCTGAGTTTTTGACAGATTTGCCATACAAACACTGTCAAATACGCCGTTGTGAGTATTTGACAGTGTTTGTATGGCAAATCTGTCAAAAACTCAGAATGAAGAGACCATTCTGACACTATTGTAATAGCAGACGTGAGGCCCTGGGTGCTTTCCGGCGCGGGCGGCCGGCTCACTCCTGGCAGCCCTGCTGACCTAGTGCAGGGCTATCCCCGTCCCGACTTGTATCTTTGTCTTATATCATGTATACCACACGGCATGTCAACCAAATAATAAATTAGCAGGGCTAAGTTAGCAATAGAAAATATCATCACTTCTGGATTCCCTAAAGGGTTGTGTTTAGTACACCCACATTTCGTTAACTTCTCACAAAAACAGGCAAGGCTTTTGTCATTAACCAGGCACAAATACAGCCTCTGGGATTATTAAATTAATATAATAAACTTTTGCACAGAGCATTGCCTTTCATACTGAAGGATGATGAATTCTAATAGGTCTAACTTTAGAAATATGTATGACATCATGCCTGAATAAACACCAAGATAAGTAATTGAATACAATCAACATCACTTCAGTCCATCGTTGAGTATAGGATTCCTTAAATATCACATGAAACATGTGATAATCTTTAAAATAAAAAAGCTTAGCAATCGAAGAAGTAAGTACCTAGTATAACTTATTGCCATTGCTTGTACAGAAAATATTTGATGTATTGAATAGATTACATCTAAAGAAGAAAAGAGCATTACATCAAGATGGTAATAATTCTATAGTATTGAATTTGAATCGGGAAGGGAATGCCCTTGTGTAAAAAGAAGGGAATGCCCACATAAAATATTTAATAATAATAATGTTTTCACATTTCCCCCTATGACTTAATAATATTTTAAATAATGTTTTAGATAAAGTGATAAAATAATTTTTAACTTAAGAACTCATTATTATTTGAATGACTGGTTTGTCTTAACTGAGTTGAGCTGCACGATTACTGACAAATGCGTGCACTGAATGGACAGGTCCACTCAATCTGTGTGGTTCTTTCTTCAAAAGACCATTTCAGACACCAATCTACATGGTCTTCACATGATTTGACCAAGATTATGTCTGGACTTTAAAAGAGACTGTGACCTCTGAGTTTGTTTCGGTCTTTCTTCTCAGAGTAGTCAGATACGAAATGCCAATCTCATCTAGTTTTAAAATATGATTGACGTGTAAAAGTGTTTGTAAAAACCTACTTACAGAAATAAAATCATTTATCATTTATGCACTCATACATTTAATTGAAAGATTAGGTCATGGCAACAATTTTCTTAATTGTTTTGATGTAACCAATATTTTGATTTAAAAGATTGTCCATGGTGTTTCTTCCCCATTCTTCTCCATAGGAATCTATTATGCTTTGGAATGGGCAACTAGCTTCATATTCTTGACTGATCGACCCTTTGACAATTCAAAAGTTCCTGTAATAGGTTTAATTGAAATAGATGCTTTGAGTTTGAATGTTGACCAAACTTATAATAAAGCATTTATATAATAACTGGAGTAATGTGATCGCGCCTTATCATTATGCTGCTATAGAAAAGTTTGCATGGGTTTGCTACCCATGCAGGTATAAATTTGAAACCTGTCAGTCAAAATATGACTGTTTTGCATTAAGACAAAACAGGTATTATATGTTGGAGAAAACACAGCAATGATATGAAGAATGCTTCTTATGATTTTGTGAAAATACGAGAATGTCACCCCTAAATCAGTAGGAATATCGAGAATACCTTCTTATTTCTGGTACCAGAGGGCGCCGCTAATACTTTACCGCCATGTCAGCTGTCAAGCGTCATTGCAGTCTTCATCATCAGCAAGCTCCTTGTTTCATTGCTGTGTTTTCTCCAACATATAATACCTGTTTTGTCTTAATGCAAAACAGTCATATTATATGTATTCGAAAACACAGCAATGATATGAAGACCTGTTTGATATCTGCTGGTGACCAGAAAAAATAAACACAAGAATGCAATGTGAATGCAAATTGTTAAAATTAACCCAAAAGAAAAAGAAATTAAAACCATATTTTGTTGAATTTTCATATATTCAACTCTTAAGCTCTAATATTGGGAAAACTAAACAAATCAAATTTAACAATTAATCAGTCATCTAAAGTCATTAATTATACTGACTTTGTAAGTAAACAAAACAAAAATAAAAACTTATTCTTTTCAATAATCTCAAGAAATTATGCAGTCAATCTACTGCTAAGATAATTATGCATAAAAACACAACTAAGGATAAAATAAACACAATAGCAGAACGACAAAGCCTCTGTCTTTGAATTAATAAAATAACAAAAATAATTCTTAGTTTTAACATTGAGATCACACCAAGAAATCTTAGGTATAATAATTAATTAAACGGTTTTAAAATGATTATAAAGTAAACCCACTGCAGCATCATCACTGACAGATCTATTTACTTCTTTGCAGTAATATCTTGAAAATGTTTCTACACACTTCCAATTTCCCCTCTCTAGTATTTCCTGTACTGGTCTGTTGTCCAGCCATCCCCGAGAAGCTACAGCTGATCTTATACTGCCTGGGGAAGCATCTATCTTTGCAAGCTTAAAAGCTGACCGCACCCAACCTGCAATCATTGTTTTGGATGCAGGCCTGACCACTCCTATGATGGAGATGAAAAGAGATTTTACTTGACTATCCTGACAGCGTCTGGCTTCTGAGTTCTTAATCAACTCTTTAACGTGAGTTACTGGGCAAATTCTAGGGTCTTGATGCCGTATTAGTAGCCAGCCTGATTGCCTGTGGGAACCTGTGTCAGTTTTTGAGCCAAACCTTGGCCAAAATGTCAAAGTGTCCTCAGACTCTGTAAACCCCTGCTCACTGAGTTCCAAGAGGGTAAGGTCATGTAACCTTCGACCAGAAGCTAGTAAAAGGATCAATGCAGTCCGCCTGCTTTGGTCAAAAAGAGAATTTGAACAAGTAGATGATTTTAACCAGTTAAACAAAATATTTACATCCCATATAGGGAGCTTAGGTGGGTGTGGTTTAGACAAAGAGACAGCCTTTAAAACTTGCTGAATAAAAAAGTTCTTGGATAGGTTCTCTACCGTCGCTGCACAATATGTCGAAATAGCTGATTTGTGTAACAGTATTGTACTATATGCAAACCTATTTTGCAGATATAGATTGGCCAAAAACCTAGCAACGTCCTTACCTTCTGGACACTTACTGTTTACACTATGTACCCTACTCCAATGCAGCCATCTTTTCAATGGGGCACTATAGGTGCTCAAGGTAGAGGGACGCCAGCTCTTTTTCAATAACTGCTGCTCGTCCCGACTCCAATCAGTTACTTGATCCTCCCACCCCCAACTTTCCAAGCCTGAAGCCTTAGCTTGTCTACTTGAGGAGGGCTCAACTTCGTTGTCCAGTCTAACAGAACCTCCCTCAGGTTCTCTATCGGCAAAGGGGGGACTAGCGCGCGTGCCTGGAGATCCGGGAACCAGAAGCACTGTGTCCACCGTGGCGCTATCACATAGTACGTCCCTACTGCCGTGTTGAGATGTGCCAGGACCCTGGGTATCATGCTCGGAGGTGGGAATACCCACGCTGTTTGAAAGACCCATCTTCGACTGAAAGCGTCGCAGAAAAGCGCCGAGCCATCTCTTGAGTCTAAAGTCACATACCTTGTGACGATAGCGGTTTCCCTTGTGGCGAAGAGATCGACTTCGGGAACACCCCACCGTCTGAATATTGCTTCCGTGGCTGGTGGGAGCAGGTGCCACTCGGGTACTGGTCTTCCCCTTGATAGGCAATCTGCGATGCCGTTCAGGTTCCCTGGTAAGTGGAATGCTGTCATCGTTATGTTGAATCGATAGGTCAATTCCAGTAACCTGGTTGTCAGCCCCAGTAAGTTTAACGAACGAGTTCCGCCCTGATTCCGGATATATGCCACCAGAGTTCTGTTGTCTGACTGTATTAGTATGTGAGCATTTTGTAACAGCGCACCCTGGGACCTGATGACGGCAAAAACGGCATACATCTCCTTCATATTGGAGTGCCAGGCTTTTTGGTTTGTAGCCCATTTGCCTGAGAGGTATTGACTGTTTAAGTTCGCTCCCCAGCCCGCATCCGCTGCGTCTGTAGTTAAGAAATGTGTTATTTCTCTCTTGTGTAGTGGGGTTGGACTGCCCTCTATAGCATCCAACCACCACCGCAGGTCCTCTCGCACTCTGGGGCACAGTGCTCTCTTCTGGCCTTTCCGAGTGAGTCTTCTCAGAAAGAGCTGTGCCCTGCGACAGTAAAGCCGGCCCCGAGGGACCGCATGGTTGGCGAAATTTAGCATGCCCATCAAACTTTGAAGCTCTCTTAATGAGCAGCTGTCTCTGTTCAGAATTTTTGTCAGAGAGCTTTTTATACCCAGAACCTTCCGGGTGGGTAATGCTACTGTCTGGTTCTGAGAGTCCCAGACCAGCCCTAAGTATTCCAACTTGCGTGTGGGCTCGATTACGGACTTCTGGTAATTTACATGCCAACCCAAAGATTCCAAGATGGCCAGCGTTTCCGCAACCTGTGCCGTAAGCTTGGATTTGTCCTGACAAGCCAGGAGGTAGTCGTCTAGGTATACTAAGAGGCGTACACCTCGATCCCTTAAGATTTCGGCCACCCAGTTTGAAACTGCCGCAAACGCACGGGGTGCCGAGGACAGGCCGAATGGTAGCGCTGTTAATTGAAGGATTTCTCCATCGTAAACAACCCGTAAAAACCGTCTGTGAGTCTCCGCGACACTCAGATGGAAGTAAGCCTGGTGAAGATCGATCTTCACTAACCAATCGTTTTCCTGAAGAAAGTCTACTACATCTATCTGTGAAATTAGATGAAAATGCCTTGTCGTTACATATATATTTAGAGCCTTGAGGTTGAAAATTGGGCGCAATCCCCCATCTGATTTCTTTATTAGGAACATTTTTGAAAAGAAGCCCGGGTCTAGAGTCATTGGTCTTTCTAAAATACCCTTGCTCTTCAACTCTTTGACCATCTGTGTCATTTCTGGGGAAACTTTGGTGGCTAAAGATTCTAAAAAATTTTTGGTTGGGTATTTCAGAGGAGGTTTCTTCCTGAAGGGCAAGCGGTAACCCGCTATTGATTTTATAATAAACTGGTTTGCCCCTAATTGAGCCCATTTTTCTGTGAAATTTTTCAGGCATCCCCCTCTGAAATCCCGGTGTGAGTCAATTTTCTTTGGACTTAGAGTTTGACCTCTCTGCATTGGAACGACGCTGACGAAAGGGCCGAGTCTTTCGAACCATATGCTTAAACTTTTTATCTGACTTCCTAATCTTATTCTTATTGTAGCCTTTCCTATATTGGAAAGTTTGGTCCCCGCGCTCTGAAACCTTCTTCTCTTTTAAATAGGTTGGAGTATTCAACCAAACCTGGGACCCTCCGAGGGACTGTATTATAGGCTGCAGAGCCTCTCTACTAAATAAGTACTCAGAGCTAGGTGGGACATTTCTTAATGTGTTTCTCAGATTTTCATTAGAAATTTCCTTCAAAACACGTTCACGTCTAACCTCGATACACTCGGAACGCTTTCCACATATAATTTGCATGGTAGTTTCCGAGTTCTTATGACATAAAGACCCCGGTCCAAAAAGAACAGAATTTTTTTCAAATAAAGTATTGGGATTTAAGCCTTGTGGATTAGTACTAGCCCAGTCAACAATAGATTGTAATCCTGTTCTTAATATCTGCCTCTGTTCCAAAACCTTATTGGATAAACCCGCTAAAATCAATTCAGTTGAAGCCAAATAGTCTTTGTTTCTATTAAAGTGACATAATTCATCATTAACATGAAGACCTGTAAATCCTGGGGTCGCCAAGCAACCTTGCAAGGCCTGCTTGTACCTAATGCCTTTCCACGCCTGAGAGTCAAACTGTTGTAACTTATTTAGTTCTAAAAATCTATCCCTATCACTAGCTGGGATAATCTTTTTATCGTCAATATCGGTGTTTAAAGAACCCCAATTGAGAGACAGTGACTCGGGCTGAGTAGGTAAAGTAATGAACGGTTCCGAATTAACAAGATGTTGCGAATCAATACCTGAAGCAGTACTAGGCTTTACAGTATCACTATTTCGTGTGTCTGCACTATTATAACAAACGGGATAACAGCTTAAATAATTTGAAATATACGACATTTGCGACATTAAAGTATCAATGCGAGGATCGGTGCGAACTGGTTTCGACTTGTACTTACGGTTTCGCGCCGAGGTACGAGAACGTTTATTGGGCAGTGGTGAAGCTGTGCCCTCCTCAAACTCCGAGGATGAGGAGGAGCTGCTTTCCAATGCCCCCGAGCTTGTCGACGGTGATTGTTCTCCCTCCGGAGCAACAATACCGGCTCGCTCGTGGTTCTCATTACCGCTACCTACCGGCTCCATTTATTGGTGAAATACACTGCTGTGTTTCTAAAAGGCACTAAAAACACTCTCAATAACACTTTTAACACTCATATAACTTGGTTACAATGGTCAAAAGGTACTTTAAAATAGTTTTTTCTTATTAGAAAAAGTTTCAATCTAACTCGAAAGAATCACAAGAATGCAATGACGCTTGACAGCTGACATGGCGGTAAAGTATTAGCGGCGCCCTCTGGTACCAGAAATAAGAAGGTATTCTCGATATTCCTACTGATTTAGGGGTGACATTCTCGTATTTTCACAAAATCATAAGAAGCATTCTTCATATCATTGCTGTGTTTTCGAATACATATAATAGGACAGTTTAAAAAATATTTAATTTTTGTTGGTGGTGGTATCTGTTAATGGGTTTTTTGTGTGATGTCCCCAAGTGTGGAAATTGTGACTACATTGTTGTATTGGGTTTCCACCTGTAAAAACAAATGTAAGTGGTAATAGTAAATAAATAAATAAAATAATGATTGTTAATTTAAGGCCCAGATATATGCCAGTGACCTTGAGTTGTTAAGTTACGCACATATCATGTATGGTAGAATTGTTCCTCTTTACAAATTCTAAAAAAAAGTCTGCGACAGCATATGTCTATCTTTTAAGATTGACTCACTATAACCTTTTTTTATGGTAATAAAATTTGTTCAAAATTAATGCATTATTTGCGAAGAAGTTTTGTCAATATAATATTAATCCATATCCAAATAAATATGTTATTAATCACAAGTATTTAAATGTAAACAAAATTGTCCTTGACATCACTTGATTTCAATCAACATCTTAGGAGATATCATAATTTTAAAATAACTCTGTAACAAAATAAGTAGAAAATTCATTACTTATACCACCTCTCTCTTAGGTCGCAGACGAAGTCACGCGGGTTTACCCTCGAGTATGACGGTATCGAACCGCTTCTGGAGGTCACTAAGAACGGGCTTTCAACCGGTCTTCAGGAGTTCTTCCGTAATTTTAACATCTACGGTGCCTTGTTGTTTTTAAGCTGCTTCAGAGCCATCCTAATCTCGTACAAGCTGACGTCCAGGATGTCTTCGATATGGTGTCGGGTCAATCTAGCTCTTGGGTCATTTGCCAGATTCGTAACGGGGTTAGTGTTTGACGTGAATAACTGTCCATAGAACCTCTCTCAATTATTCAGGTTTGACGCATACGATTCTGCCATAATCGGTCTTTGGCTTCACAAACTGGCTCTTTCCAATAGACATATCTCTTGCAATGATCTGGGAGCCCTTGTTCCACTTTATCCCGTCCTTAATACAGTCAGTATTGAAGAGCCGAAGGTTGCTTTTCAAGGACTTAAAGATCCATCTATTGAGCTGTCAGTAATTGGACGCATAGTCTGCAGGATCTTCTCGCGCCTGTCCTCCATAAGCTGTAAAGCAGGATCAGAGAACTTAGACCCAACTGTATGGACAGTTTTCGAATTCATCATTATAATCGTCCACGGAACTCCCTAGGCACTCGAACCGATTCTGATGTACGAGCTGAAAGCCCTCGGGTTTTTGGATTGCGATTCGGTATTGGATAGAGCGTAGACTTCATCAGTCGAGATCTGTTCACTTTATTTAGATTCAATGACCGTATGGTTTTATGGTCAGACAGAGACATCAATGAATATTTGCTTCCTTTTTGACATAATGAAGTCAATCTCATTTTTAGTCGCACCATCAGGACTATGCCAGATCCAGCTTCTGTGCTCACGCTTTCTGAAGAAGTAATTCTTCATAAAGACGCCTTCCTTCTCCATAAAACTGGCCACTAGTTGACCCCGGTGGTTCCAACGTTCAACTCTGAACTGCCCCACTCGCAGCTCATCATAGATGCATCGTCTCATTTGCCCAGGTTCATTGAAGTCCCCTATGCTCCAATGACTTGATAATAGAGCAGGTTCTCGGATTTGAAAATAATCGAGTCCTCCCCCTTTCTTCGGACTTCAGATAACCCCACTATACCCCATCGTAACCTGTTCAATTAGTGTTGTATGTTGCCAGGTTCAGTTTTCGGTGATTCTGATAATGTATCAATCAATAACATAATAAGACTATAATGTTCCCACTGCTGGGACCCAGACCTCCTATCTTCGAGAGGGAACGGGCTGTAATATACGACACGGGCCCAGTACGGGTTGGTAGATAGGGTGGGTTGGTATCAATCAATAATGAGCTCAATTTCGAATGTTTGTGTTTTATGCGTATTCTTTATTCTTATATTTTATTTTTTTCACACAGAAAACATTGTGTAATTACTACCATTTGTTTTATTTTTTTAGATTGTAGAACCAAAATGGTCTATACTTCTACTTTGAATTCAAACATGTCACAATGTTAATGACAAGCTACAAAGGCGTATGAATTTTTAAAATCACGAAAATAACGTTAATTTTGATGGTTTCTCATTCCTAAATTGCATTACTCTAAATTAGCAACTAACTTCAAATAAATATTTGTAAAATTGTTAATAATTCAAGGT
This sequence comes from Dryobota labecula, assembly GCA_947523025.1. Taxonomy (NCBI): domain Eukaryota; kingdom Metazoa; phylum Arthropoda; class Insecta; order Lepidoptera; family Noctuidae; genus Dryobota; species Dryobota labecula. Next base: position 28,233,526 of record OX383286.1, read on the forward strand.
AAAAGGTTTTACGTCCATATGTACATTCCAAGCATTATTGGGGGAATTCTGACGTCGATTTACCGTATTGCCGTCATACCAAATAGACGTAATGATCAAAAAATGGCGTTCTAAAGGAAATACCTTAAAATCAAGCATCCCATATTAACTGAAATGTAAATATATGGCCACATGCAAAAATACAACAACCTGGCTCAATCACAAAAAAAGTTATTAAGTTTTTTGTCTCTCCTGAAAAGTAAGGGTTTTGTGGATACGCCCCTATGGTTTGAGACGCGCGATATATTTTGGCTCGTCTTTTAAATATATACAGCACCAGCAGTAGACTCTTGAATTATTTTTTTGTGCATAGATCTTATTATCTTGAGCAATTTCATGAAGTTTCAAAAGGAAATAACTAGAGATGCACCGAAATTCGTTTCACATTCGGTATTACCGAAGTTCGTGCAGCTTTTACCGAACTTCGTCTCCGGCCGAATTACGGTTAGATCTGCCGAATGTCGGCCGAAATTCGGTAGCTTAAATTAATTTAAATAAGAAATGGAAAAGTGAAAAGAAATTTATTTTAAAATGAAATCTAGATCGAATAATGATTTGTAAGTAAATAGGTAACGTGGATGTTCGTGTTTGTTTTTATTTCCGTAGAAAAGAAACAACATCACGTTTCAAAAATATGCTTTATTAAAATTATCAATTGTAATATTATCTATCAGTAAGGTAACATAACATTCTTTCTTCTTTGTTGTTTGTTCATTCTTTCTTATTTTAGATATAAAATTTTTACTTTGACTTTCAGTCTTTTAATTTTTATTTATGCAACAAAACAATATTTTTTATTTATTATTATTTTTAAACATTTAGTTTCAAAACAGGTCTAACTATTGAAACATTTATAATTAAATTTTCAGTTACGCTTAATAATTAATTGACGAAATTTAACCGAATTTCGGCCGAAGATCGGCCGAACTTCGGCTTCGGTACATATTTAAACCGAACATTCGGCCGAATTCGACATTCGGCAGGACCCACATTCGGTGCAACACTAGAAATAACTATCCTCGACTTCTACACTATTTTATTGCTTTTGGCGTAATTTAGACAGAAGGTGTTGCTCTTTTAGGGAGTTTTTAATTATGCATTTTGATTTTGCAAATAATAATTTGACGCGCACTTTCTTTAAATTTTTGGAAATTCACATTATTTTGGTAATTTTATTTGTGATTAACAATTTCACAGTGATTTGAGCTTTTTTTGGGTGAATAACTACGAAAATTTTGATTTTGTGTCATCCTAAAGTTATTATTTTTATCCTAATGGTATCTACTAAAGGTGAAACAAAACGCAAATGCATTGGCAGCTATTTTGAGAATTTTTGTGTCATGTCATCCAATGTATGTACTTGCGTATTAGAGCATTTTTATGGGTCGTTTATGGGTCATCATCATCATCATTTCAGCCGAAAGACGTCCACTGCTGGACATAGGCTTCCCCCAATTGGGGGGGTTTGCCATAATCGCCACGCTTGGCAGGCGGGTTGGCAATCGCAGTGTGGTGTTAAAAATGCACAGAGAACGCTGCTGCCCATTCTCTAGTAAGCCCCTTAGTCGCCTTTTACGACACCCACGGGAGGAAATGGGATGATGCTATTCTTTACGTCTGGCGCCACACGGAACACCGTGTAAGGGTACATATATATTATTGGGGAATACCCACATGAGGGAAATTTGGGAAATGCATAGTTAAGTCTACAAACTCTATTTTTTGTTTCTTGTTTATTTTTCCTTTAGACGGTAACTTTGGCTATAAGAGCGAGCGACGCGAGCTCGGGACTTGAGACACCCCGACTCGGACAGGTTAGGTTAGAAAAAAAACCACGAAGTGAAGGGCGGGGTCGAGAGAGCGAGCGAAGCGAGCTAACAGACCATCCCCCTCGGTGGTTTTTTTTTTCTAACCTAACCTGTCCTGTTAGCTCGCTTCGCTCGCTCGCTCTCTCGAACGCGCCATCCCCTTCGTGGTTTTTTTTAACTATGCAGAATTAGGAGCCCCGGGGCTCCGTCGGCTACGATCACGTCGAGTGGCACAGGGGGTCTCTTCCTGTTAAGTTTTTGGGTAGGTGGTTGATTGAGAACACTTAATTAATCAGAACACTGTTTAATTAGAGGAAGCTTACATTTTATATATTTGTAGAATAACACGGAGAGCGGAGGTCGGAGAGCAAGAAGGAACCACAGATAACATATTGTCTATACTTTAGTGACGTGCCATGTAACAAGTAGTGATGTGCTTAATGTTTCCCAACACTTCCCTCCCCCCTACTCCCTCCCCTCATTAATCACGTAGATGATATCAAAGAACATAACCTCAAAATAAGATTTTAAAAAATTCATTAAAAAACAAACTATGCATTTCCTAAACGTTTCGCATGCGGGGTAGGGATCTCCACCCCCTCCCCCCACCCCCCCTTCCTCTAATCTATACTTATATTATAAAGCTGAACAGTTTGTTTGAACGCGCTAATATCAGGAACTACTGATTGGAATTGAAAAATTAATTTTGTGTTGGATAGTTCATTTATCGAGGAAGGTTATAGGCTATATAACATCACGCTACTACTAATAGGAGCGGAGCATAAATGTAAATGTTGCGACAGCGGGAAACATTATTCCTTTTGAGAGCTTTCGTTGCGTGCGCTGCGTAAACGGTTTAAGTTACGCAAATATCATGTATGATGGAATTTTTTCTTTTTAAAAGTTCAAAAAAAAAGTCCGCGACAGCATATTATTGTAAATGACTCTAATCAAACTGCACCAGTAAACAATAATAATTATAACTTTATTTTCTAGTTGTATTTATTTTCAATAATAATTATAACCTTAGTATTACTACACTACTTTTATAACAATACTGGAGGTGTTACTCGTACTGTATTCCATGATCAACTGCCGATCACTCCTCACAATATTTGTGTGGCAAGTGTCGCCCCACCACTGCTCCGGAAGTTCGCAACAGAATAATAATGGCGCGACACCAGTGCTGCCAACACAAAGTGATCAGATAATATCTATAATTTTAAATAGGTAAACGTATGTAATTTTAAGTAGCTCTAAATAGGTTATTAACTATATACGTTTTTAACAAATAAATCAACCAATAATTAAATCATAAATCAAAATTACTTCTTTTATGTGTAAATATGTATGGTTGTCATTGAAGCGACAACATCCGGCCGTCCTGCGCACGCATCCGTCCCCGGATAGCGTCCCAGTCTGGTGCAATTGCTGAGAACAAAGTATAAACAATAAGTCACAATATTTTATAAAGTGAAGCTGCGATTACTTATTACTCTTCATTTGAATTGAGCGTCTACTCTACTATTCCATCAACGGCCAGCAGCGAAAGACCCCAACCCAAAAGACTTGTTAACATGACATATGTTGGTATTTACATGTATCTAACTGTTCCATCAGCGGTCAGTTAGGTTAGGTTTTAGAGTTTGCAGTTTTCCCTAGGCGATGCCTTTGGCCAACCCTAGTTGCATATCACTACAAACCCTAAACTCATTTGTCACAGATTTATTTTACACGAATAAATACTGTAACTAAAATAATCCAAATACCAAAATATGTTTGAAGCAAATGCACTAGACAGCTTAAGACAAGTAGTAAATACTATAAAAGATAAAATATGAATAAATTGAATCATTATTTGGGTTTAATAAATACCTGACAACATCTTAGGCCTTTTTCGAACCCTCAACATCTAAGTCTGCCAACTTGATCCAAGATTTCACATTCCCAGCACACGCGGGGTGACCACGTATGCCGAAAATATGAACCCGATTGTTTTTTCAACGCTACGCATATCCTTGACTTTATAGCGGTCATGACCTAATAGGACCTGAAAAGTTCCTTTGAAAAGTAGTAATAATTTAGTATTCTGCCGTCATTTGATTGACTGATCATATGAGTGTCCCATTTGTCATAGCCCATACTTCACAATGCGTCAAGGATGTTGCGATTAAAGCGTTCCACCTGACCGTTTGAGCGTGGAACAGCAGTCGTTACATGTCGTATTATTTTTGTCCTGAGAGTACTTAATGAATAACTTAGATGTGAAAGAACTGCCAGCATCACTTAAAGAGGCTTAAGATTACTAAAAACTTTAAATATTTTGTCCAACTCGCTAGTAAAAACTTGACATAAAGAGTTCACAGTCACCAAGAGCCAGGTATTTTTACGCGTAGTCTTTACATGGACCCAGAGATGGTCTATGTGAAGCGTGTGAAACATTTAGGTTTAGGAAACAGTTTTGTCTTCCTTTGTGCCAGGGATATTTTAAAAGTAAATGCAGCTTATACACATTTTAATATATTATTAGGATATTACTTTCTCAATTTTGGGAAAACAATAACATGATTTTATTCTTTCAAAATCTTATCAACGGGAAAATTGCCAAGGTCGTCATGATTAGCTCTAATAATTTGCCGAATACACTGTTTAGGGACAACCCTCTGTGTACCGTAGTCAGTTTGACGTTTTGACGCGGACGCTACTATGGTATTTATTACCTAACAACTCAAACTTACTCATTATACGCTTTCTTATTAAGCTCGGCCTGACCTGATTCTAATATTTCTCTTGCACAAATAGGTACTTAGGTAACTGGACTGACAATAACCAATCTGCTTCAGTAATAGCCATTTTCATTGCATATGGAGGTGGAATTTGTATCAATTGTTTTTCGGCTGTATCAGTAACTTGAGGACTGTATGCAGCCCATACCATCGCGACTGGCATTAGCCTACAAAATAGTAGGTAAGTTGGGGTCATATATTTTAATAAAGCAACAACTGCAATTATGTAACAATTCATCTTTTAATTTATTGTCCGCTGAAACTTGGTCGGATCCCCACTCGTAAATGATATCTTTTTTTTCAAGAGCTTTGTTAGCAGGTTTGCTTTATGAGCACCATCCTTTATAAATTTTCTAACATAATTAATTAGGCCCAAAATATGTATGCAAATTTTTAGGTTCAGGATATTTTTCTACTGCCTTTAATTTATTTTTACCTGCATGGACATATACAATTCTCGTCCTTCGTAAAATTCCTATCAATTAAAATAGGACAGCTTAGCTAATTCATCACAAATATAATTATAGGACCACATTAAGCTCGGCATTATTAACTATAATGTCAACCTGTGCCCCATGTGTGACCTCAGAGAAAGAATATTTTAAATCCTGTTAATAAAACATGTTTATTTATTTGGAAAATGGTTGTTATAGAAGATGTTATTAGAGAACAACCACTGCCCATATCAATAAAAGCCTGTCGTTTACATCCATTATAATTACAATTGCCTTATAAAATTTAATCTTAAAGTGAAAGTTCAATAATTAATTAGACTTCGCTATCCTTTTCAGGTTTCATTTTAGGTTTAGACCTACATGCAAGCTCTAAATGACCAAATCTATTACACACATTACATTTGACATCATCCTTCTGACTGCAGCTGGTCTTTTTGTGACCAGATTCGCCACAGCGAAAACATGTTATATTTGTACCAGCATTGGAAATAGAACTATGCATTAGCACTCCATTAGAGTTGGAAGAATCCTCTGTCTTTTTATCAACATTACTATAGGATAAGTGAGTTGAGTTTTTAACGTGTAAATTGTTATGATTCTGAACCACGAACTTTTGTTCCGGGTCATCATAAATTTTCCCGTGTAAAAATGAGGCCAGCTCATCACAGTACATATTTAAAATTACCAGCATCTGCTGCAGTGATTATATTTTTATCGCCAATTGAACCTACGATTACTGAAATTATATCTTGATCAGAAAATGACAATCTCATTTTGTCAATTTTGCCTTTTTGTACAAAGTAAAATTCGTATAATGACTGGCCATCAGAGGGTTTTGTTTGGATCAAGTCTTTTAGCAAACAATACATATTACGCTTTGTTTGAAATGTCCCTAATAGTGTATTTCGCCAATCCTTCCATTTCCAGGTAGTCCATTGTGTTTTAGTTTTTTGAACTGAGTCATACCATGTTTTGGCAGTATTACGCAATATTTGCAAAGCTTGATATTGTAGGACACGATCAGACCAACAAAAAGCACGCGCATTGGCTTCCACGACATTTATCCACATTTCAATATCGTCCACTAATGGGTCAAAGTCAGGAATCACAGAAGATAAAATAACATTTTGGCTTACTGTGGGAGACGCATGCCTCCTTTTCCTACGCCTGTGTCCATCAGAGCTGCTGCTGCTGGAGGAAGGCGAACCAGAGCTCGATGTCGAGCTACTCGTACGACTTATTTTTGACGCACCTTTTTTTCCTCGAGTGCGCTTGCGGCTTCGCGGCATTTGGGCGCGTTTCCGTACCACTACTGATGTAAATGACTCTAATCAAACTGCACCAGTAAACAATAATAATTATAACTTTATTTTCTAGTTGTATTTATTTTCAATAATAATTATAACCTTAGTATTACTACACTACTTTTATAACAATACTGGAGGTGTTACTCGTACTGTATTCCATGATCAACTGCCGATCACTCCTCACAATATTTGTGTGGCAAGTGTCGCCCCACCACTGCTCCGGAAGTTCGCAACAGAATAATAATGGCTCAACACCAGTGCTGCCAACACAAAGTGATCAGATAATATCTATAATTTTAAATAGGTAAACGTATGTAATTTTAAGTAGCTCTAAATAGGTTATTAATTATATACGTTTTTAACAAATAAATCAACCAATAATTAAATCATAAATCAAAATTACTTCTTTTATGTGTAAATATGTATGGTTGTCATTGAAGCGACAACATTATTATGTCTATCTTTTGAGATTGACTCACTATAACCAATTTTTATGGTAATCAAGTTTGTTCGAAATTAATGCATTATTTGCAAAGGAGTTTTATCAACATAATATTAATTCTTATCCAAATAAATATGTTATTAATCACAAGTATTTAAATGTAAACAAAATTGTCCTTGACATCTTTTGATTTCAATCAACATCTTAGGAGATATTATAATCACTACATAATTATTATAAAACAACTAGCTTCTGCCCGCGGCATCGCCCGCATGGCTTTTTCTAAAAAAATAAAAGTAGCATAGTAGGATACACAATTCAACCATACATTATTTTGTTGAAAGCTCCCAGGCGGCTTATTTTTTTCCGACACCTCCAAAAAATATAGTTAATGTATACAAAAATGTACACAATAACTTAACAAATTATATACTAAAACCTTCCTCGAGAACCACACTATCCATCGGTGAAAACAGCATTAAAATCAGTGCAGTAGTTTTTGAGTTTATCGCGAACAGACAGACAGACAGACGCGACGGAGGACTCTACATATTATAAAACAAAGTCCTCCGCCGCGTCTGTCTGTCTGTCTGCTCGCGATAAACTCAAAAACTACTGCACTGATTTTCATGCTGTTTTGTCAATTTGTCAAGTTTTTGTATACATTGGCTAAAATATAATGAATTTGTTGGAGGTGTCGGAAAAAAATAAGCCGTCTGGAACGGATATGGCTGAAATTTGGTACAGGAATAGATTATAGCCTGGAATTAGACATATGGTACTTTTTATCCCTGGAATAGGTTCCCATGTATAAGATAGTTAGAAGTGTACCAATGAAACAATTAATACTCAGTATCAAATAAAACTTTTATTCGTCTTTAAAAGACACTGTTAACAACTTATTTCTCGTACTGATAAGATTGCTACGCTAAATTTCTTAACTTTTAAATCCCTTCACTCTTTCACCGGTCGGTAACTAAACGAATCCTAATTCGCTTCAATATGGCCGACCGCAGTCAAATCTGCTTCGGGTGGAAGTCAAAACACAAACTATTATTATTAACACAAATAAGTGTTATTAAATTATTTTTATACAACAATCAATTTAGATCTTGTTAATTAAATTATTTTAAATATTTTCAGACGAAATAAATAGCAAAAGCTTACAGTCGGCCATTCTGAAATAACAGAGTCTTCACATTACGTTTTGTTTTTAACTAACTCATATATGTTATGCTTATAGATTCATGTTCTAAAACTATGAAACAATATTATAAAATAAAATGTAAAAAATGAAAAGGAAAATAATAACATTAACAACAAAATTATGAATTTACTACTTATTATGAATAGGGATTTTTTTTATATAAATTCAATAATTTTACTGACTAATTTTATTTTTAATAAATGTCATTTGTTCGGCCATCTTATACAGTAATTGTTCCATCGATTAATACAATAAAAAAAAAAAAACAATAAGTAAATACAATTTTAATAATTGATCTTAATTTTAAATAGATATATCTTTAATCTATGTCCATATAAAATTAATTATAACTAATTAAGCGCTCAAATCCTTGCTCTACGGCCTCCTTGCGCAATTCCATAAAATCTAACACACTCATAATTGTCAAACAACTCCATTGTGTGTGGATTTTTCCATATCAATTTTCAGATCTAACACACTCATAATTGTCAAACGCGACTCCATTGTGTGTAGATTGGGCCTATTGGATTAGGCCTAGTAGAGTGTAGATTTGTTGGCTGTTTTCTATTTTGTTAAGTACTTGGTAATTGTTGAAAGGCCTACACTGTCCTCCCATACCTATTATCACTGTTATTTAAAAATATTGTAAAGCCAATTATTTTTAAAAGAGAAACCTGGAGTTTCTTGCCGGGGTGTATCTTGAACAACATACCTATCTCTGTTTATTACTTTGATAATCCTGTATGGACCTTGTAATTTAGCAAGTCACTTTTTCGACTGTCCGCTATTACTACCTACTTCTCTTTCAATTCTTACTAAGTCACCTACTTGATATTTCCTACCAACCTTCCTATTCTTCTCAAATCTTTCCTTTTGTCTTATTTGATCCTCACTTATGTTGGCATTTACCTCTTAACTTATATTCTCTAATCTTTCTTGTGAACACCTCGATTCACCCTAGTCGAGCAACGAAGTGACTATTCCGTCACTTTTGGCCCTCAATCTTATACCAAACAGTATTTCAGCTGACGTTTTACCTGTACCTTTATTAAGAGTTGTATTAAGACCCAGCTGAATTTCTTCTAGATGAGTATCCCACTAATTTTCCTTGCAATTGTGATTTTTGACTGCAAGTGAAGCCAATATGGTACGAATATATCGCACCACTTGGCCATTCGCTCGCGGTGTTGCTACCACATTTAAACGTGCCTTATGCCTAGTTTGTTCACAAAGTCTTTAAAAGATTTACTTGTAAAAGAAGTTCCCCGATCACTGATTATCCTACTTGGTATAACGAATAAACTAAAATAGTAATTTAAAACTGATGGTCGATTTAGTTTTCGTATTTTTGACGGCAAATAAAGTAACGTATTTTGTGTATACTTCAACAAGTACCAACAATAAGTGTTTTTAGATTTACTCCGAAAAAATGGACCTAAATGGTCCATGTGTATCGTGTGGAACGGTTTATCAATTTTTGGAACTGGATGGAGCATACCTTGTCTTTTTCCTAGTGGTACTTTGTGATAACTACATTCCAGACATGATTGAACATACTTTTTCGTGAACTTGTTCATTTTGGGAAACCAGTAAAGAGATTTTAACTTGTCCAAAGTTTTATCTAGACCAAAATGACCAAGTTCATCGTGACACTTCTTGAGTAGCTGCCACCTAAATCCTTTAGGGACCAACCATTAAAATTGGCTGTCCACAACCCTATAAACCTTGCCTCCCTTTAAACGATAATTCTGAAAAGTTTCATGGATTTTAGGCGTCTCACGGTCTTCTAAAATACTTTTAATCCGTTGAACCTCTTCATCAGTACTCTGAATAGTTGTTAACCAGTCTTCTGTTTCTACAACTAAAATATCGAATACAGGCTCAGGTTCATCTGACATGGGGATAGCATTCCTGCTAAGTGTATCCACATGGGTCATACGGTTACCCGGCCTATACTCGATACAACAATCGTACTCCTGAAGTTGAAGCCACCACCTACTTATACGAGGTATCATAATCTCTCTTTGATAAAGTAGTACGTAATGCGCTACAATCGGTTATAATTGTGAATTTGAGGCCTAAAACGTATACTCTAAACCGTTGCAAGGAAGCTATTACCGCCAGGGTTTCCAATTCAAATGAATGGTACTTCTGCTCTTCGAGGGTAGTTTGCATACTGTAATACGCTATCGCTCGCCACCTACCTAATTCATCTTCTTGCAGTAATATTCCCTCTATACCCGATTTGCACGCATCCGTATGAATCTGAGTTTTTGCATTTACGTTGTACAACGCTAAAATTGGTCTTTTTACTAGCTGTGCCTTTAGGGTGCAAAATGATCGAGCGGCCAGCGATCGGTTCAGCGGTTAAGGCGTAAAACGTAACATACAGACAGACAGACTGAGTTACTTTCACATTTATAATATTAATAACTAGCGACCCGCCCCGGCTTCGCACGGGTGCAATGCTGATACTAAATATACCGCCGCAACCGCTATGTCCCTGCATTTTAAATCTGTAATATCTTCGAAAATATTCATTTAAATTACATGCCGTAAAGGGCCATATTGATCTATATTAAATGCACAATGTATTTAAGGTACTTAATTTGCTAAATCGCTTCGTAAATAAGCCATTATTTCTCGTAAAAAGTAAAGGATAAAAAATGGTTATTGTGGGTTATCCCTAAGAGATAGACATAGACCATCGCGGACTTTTTTGGCGACCTTTTTAAGGTGTACAATACTGTAGTACATTATTTTGATCTATCTCGTAGGGTTCAGCCAGCGTTTGCAATGCAAGCGCAAAAAAATGTGTTTGTGCAAAATCCGTTACGTAGTTTTAAAGATCTAAGCATACATAGGGACAGACAGCGGCAAGCGACTTTGTTTTATACTATGTAGTGATTAGTATATTAGTATGGATTATTCATCTGAGTCCAAAGAGAAAGTCACAAGTCAAAGTCAAATCATTTATTTCAAATAGGCACGAAGATGCACTTTTGAATGTCAAAAATTACATGAATAGTTAATTGATTCTAGTTGCGCCTTCCAAAATGTAGTTATGTATGGAATAAAGAATGGGCAAGAAACTCCATACTTACTCTTTTAAAATGTTAACAATAGTTTGTATACATTAATTAATATTTATAGGTGAAAACGATGTACCTAGAATAAAAAAAAAAAAAAAAAATATTACTTACCACAATTGGTAAAAAGAATGAAAAGTGAATTAATAACAGAAAAATTATTAAATGCGATAGGTACATGGTGCTCATATATTTACAAACATTGTACCTATATGATTTCTCAAAAAAAAAAAAAAAATTCAACGTATAATAAGTCAGTGTGTGAGTTAAATTTATATTAATCACAGAAAATAAAATTAATATCATAAAAATATAAAATTATACAGTTAAATTAGCAAACAGTTTGATTTTGTCTAGACTCTAAATTGTCCTATGGAGCAGGACCAGGATGTTTCCAAGCATTCTTATCTTGGATATAATCCTCTAATTTGTAATATGCTTGTTTACAAAGTGTACTTTTTATATGAGTTTTAAATTTTCTTTCATTTAATTGTAATATATCAGAAGGTATTTTATTGTAACACTAGCTTCTGCCCGCGACTTCGTCCGCGTTAAATTTCTTGTTCCCCCGACCCACCCCGTCGCAACACATTGCCTGCCCGTGATTTTACTTCATTTTCGCATAAACTTTCATTTAAAAAAAATTGTGTCCTAGTTAATAGGAATGTTATACTTCCTCAAGAATTGGGATGTAAAATGCAAAAAGATTTTTTCAAATCCAACTCGCAGTTCCAGAGATTAGCACGTTCAAAAAACAAAAAACCGGCCAAGGCGAGTCGGACTCGCGCACGAAGGGTTCCGTACCATCCATACAAATCCTTACTAATATTATAAATGTGAAAGTAACTCTGTCTGTCTGTCTGTATGTTACGTTTTCACGCCTAAACCGCTGAACCGATCGACATGAAATTTGGTAGGAATGGGATATAGAGAAGGACATAGGCTACTTTTTTACGCGATAACCGACATCCACGCGGGCAGAGCAAAAAAAACGGAAATAAAATCATGTCCGTTGTATGGGAGCCCCCTTAAATATTTTTTTTTCTGTTTTTTAGTATTTGTTGTTATAGCGGCAACATAAATATATCATCTGTGAAAATTTCAACTGTCTAACTATCACGGTTCATGAGATACAGCCTGGTGTCAGACGGACAGACAGACAGACAGACAGACGGACTGCGGAGTTTTAGTAATAGGGTCCCATCTTAGCCTTTGGGTACGGAACCCTAAAAACTAACTCTTCAGCTTTAGAATAGACTACCTCGCAGAGTTGATCATTATTTTGCTGCGGAGTTATTATAAAACAGTTATATCTCCTAAGATATTCATTGAAATTAAATGATGTAAGGGCAACTTTGTTCAAAATTAAATACTTGTGATGAATAACGTATTTATTTGGATTAGGATTAATACCATGTTTATGAAAACTTCTTCGCAAATAATGCATTAATTTCGAACAGATTTGATTACCATAAAAAAGTTTATAGTGAGTCAATCTTAAAAGATAGACATATGATGGCGCGGACTTTTTTTTAGAACATTTAAAGAGGAACAATTCCATCATACATGATATTTGCGTAACTTAAACCGTTTACGCAGCGCACGCAACGGAAGCTCTCAAAAAGGAATAATTTTTCCCGTTTTTGCAACATTTTGCATTTATGCTCCGCTCCTATTGGTCGTAGCGTGATGTTATATAGCCTATAATATTCCTCAATAAATGGACTATCCAACACAAAAATAATTTTTCAATTCCAACCAGTAGTTCCTGAGATTAGCGCGTTCAAACAAACAAACAAACAAACTCTTCAGCTTTATATATTAGTATATATAGATTTAACACAGTACCCCATAAAAGATGTATGTACCTTAGATAATCTGAAAAATGGTTGAAAGGCATGAACGACTCTCCTAAACATTTCTTTGCTTTCCAGAAGTTTGTGTCGGAGGGTGGGGGCGTGCCGAAGATGGACTGGTCCCAATACGACACGTTCCCCGGCTCGTTCGAGAAGTGCACGCTGCTGACGGCGGCGCTCACGCATGTCGGCTTGTACATCCTCATGTTCCTGGGCTTCGTTAATCAGCTGCTCTTCAAGCCCAAGGTCGCCACAGAAAAAAATAGAGAGGTATGTAACTGTTTGTATCTAGTACAGGTGAAATTATGAAAAACATTTTTTTTCTCTATTACGGAGCATTGAACTACTTTGACCACTTTCCTCATTTCTCTTAGTTTTTGACCTGGAGTCAAATCTCAAAAACGGACCCTTTTAGTGCAGTCAGTTGTGTAATGCTACGGCTACATTGTCGCGATAAAGCGAACTACACTTGGAGCGGTGCGCGAGAGAGAGCGCGCCAAGTGTAGTTCGCCTTATTGCGGCAATGTGGGCGCAGCATCAAAGATGCGTCTTGTCGACCAATTGTCGGCGAACATATTTAAATTAATACGAGCACATGAAACCGAACCATCTAAACTGACAGTCAGTCAGGAATGAAAATAGTGCGTGAACACACCTACGATTCAAGAAAAAAAATTGGCAGTCATAAGGACTGCCGACAGAAGTGAAAACACAAAACTTCGGAATAACTGTTCTTTTAGGCATATAGCTCAAGGAAAGCGTTCGATGACGATGACGCGAGTTCCATGATTTTTGTTCACCCAAAAAGTGCACAACGCGCCTAAAGAAGTGTTCACTTCAAAAACACCAGTGATGTTCCACGGGTTGCCCCAGTCTTGTCGATTATCATGAGGTGACACGAAAACCGTTTGTTATGCGAGATCAGGGGCTTCGCCTCGCCCCTTGGAGTCTTTCGTCTCGTAGGCCTACGTTACTACTGATTAGCTGTAGAGCCCAACGGAACGTGTCACTGTCACACATGGCCTGCCGGCGCAGCGCGTTGAGTTGCGTACACGCATCGTTGGTCTGGATTAGGCGCACAAGGCCACATTCGCAAAATGACATATTGGAATTTCGTAAAATGTCACATTCTCAAATTGTCATATTCTCAAAACCGTTGGTCTATGCGAGCGATACTTTTGTTGTTAGCAACCTACCGCCACCTGCCAACCGTGAATATTGCCATGTTATAATGTTTATGCGATTTACTTCAATCGAAGTGATCTTATTTAGGACTACAAGGAGCACTTACAATTATGCGCTGCAAGGAAGAGATACGCATGCAATTCTCCATGGCACTTGAAATCAAAAACCAGTAAGGCATTACACCGCGCCACGAAAATAGCATGGTCGAGCATCTGGACTGCGAATTAGCGATGAATCGACTATAGTCGGCTTTTTACTTTATTCGTATTTATTGATGATAAATAATAAATTAAATAGAATCAAACACAAATTAAGAAAAAAATATTTTTAACAAAAAAAAAAAAAATAATTACGAGAGCTTCAACAACTCTCAGTAAAGAACATACGTAACCCATTGTTTGTTATTTTTTTAGAATCACAGTTAGATCACAACCGAAAGCTTGAGAGAATATAAATCTGAACAAAAATGTGACACTGGACGCGGTAGCTACTACAATAAAAAACAAAAATGGCGCGCCCGGAAAGACAAGTTCATACCATTGTTTGTTTTTATCGATATCCATTCAGAATTTTGCTTGAATCCATGGAATAAAACAGATCATGCATAAAATTGAGAAATTTTAATAATAACAACTATTAAATAAAAGAAAATCATTTTTATGTTACAGTACCAAGAAATAAAATATTTCAAAAATCATTAGGTAGGTACATAACACTTACTGATTTTTAAAATGTATCAATTTGGAGTAAATATGGCGAATATATCTTTGAGGGTCCCTTTTTTCAACTTTTATATTCTCCTGTTAGCTTTGTGACAAAATATAGTGAAACCTTAAATTAAACCCAAATTTTAAAACCGTTAAACCGTTTTAGCCGTTATGGAATTATTATAATTCTCTTCTAACTCAAACTCAAAGCATTTATTTCAATTAAACCATCAAAGAGACGGTCAGTTAGTCAGAAAGTTGAAGTTAGTTTCATTCCAATACGTAGATTTCTATGGAGAAGAACGGGCAAGAAACTCCAAGGACACTCTTTTAAATCAAGATATTACAAAATCCTGGGTACATTATTCTTGTTGCTTCTATATGTTAGACAATGTAAAAAAAACAAATATAACAATTAAAATATAAAATTAATAAAAATAAGCCCCGGCAGTTAAGAGATGACCAGTCTCAACTGACGGCGCCCGTTCACGAACATGACGCGTGGATCAGCACCATCCAACCCAACCATTTTGTAGGGAACCGATTGATCCAACACACGCGCCACCATCAGTGAGACTTTTAAGTGAGCATGACATACTCTCAACTGCCATGCTCTTTCAAGTCAACATACATCATAATAACATAATAAACGGCTCCATGGTACCCACATTTACAAAATTGAAAAAAATGCTGCTAAATTATACAAAACTATAGTTTGCAATGTATTTGAGAGACGAATAAAAATTAACTACAAAAAAAAAATCTATTGGACTATTCAACCATTAAAATATGATTAAATAAAAAATAAAAACAAAATAAACATTAAGTTCGTAATATCAGAAAACAAAATAAAATAAAAAAGGGGAAACAACTTCCAAGTATTAAAATTTTATCTAGTGAGCCCAAGTCGCAGTGGAGCAGAACCAGTATTTAGCCAAGCATTTTTATCTAAAACTAACTTCTGCCCGCGACTTCGTTCAGAATCAGAATCAGAATATTTATTTGTTAAACATAGGTATTTACTTAATGGTGTTAGGTTAGGTTAATTTTTATTATAATGTAATTTAAAAAAAAAAAAAAAAAAACTAAAATACTTGCTTAAAAAACTAAATAAAACAAACAATAAAATCAAAACCAAAAATAAACTAAAAAATATTAAAAATTATCATTGAAAAAATATTGTACACTATAATAACATTTTTCTATTAATAGAGAGGTAAGAACTTTCTTAAATTTTGATAGGGGCATATTTTTTATACAATCGGGTATTTTATTATAAATTTTTGAAGCCATTCCAAAGAAGCTCTTTTTCATCAAAGTGGTTCTGCATTTTATGTCGCACAATTGATTTTCATATTGAGAACGCATTGGAGTTTTTTTTACATCGGAAATTTTTGTAAAAAGGTGTACATTCATTTTAACAAACAAAACAGTTTCGTAGCTGGCAAAGTACGCAATTTAAAAGATTTAAAATGGGGTGCACACGATTCGGTAGTTTTTAAGCCACACACGGATAGAATACATCGTTTTTGCGCTTTAAAAAAATTATCTCTTTCAGTATATTGCCCCCAAAAAGTAACACCAAATCTCAGAACTGATGCAACCAATCCGTGATACGCTATTAAAAGTGTTTGTGTATTAACTTTTTTTGACAGCTGAAATAGTGCATATGCATATGATTTATTTAATTTTAGACAAATTTCTTCGATATGTGGTTTCCATGTTAGTTTACTATCAATCTTTATACCTAAAAATTTAGCCTTGTTTGTATCTTCTATTTTGTACTTATCATATGCAATGTGAACTGGAGGTTTTTCACACCTTTGATGAAAGTACATTACTTTTGTTTTGTTTAAATTAATGACTAGGTTATTGCTAGTAAGCCAGTTAACAATTTTACTTAGACAATCATTAATATCACTCTCGTAGCAGACAGGATAAGTACACTTTACAACAGCTGTACTGTCATATTTTGAGATATGACCTTTGGGAGATCATTGATATATATTAAAAAAAGTAGCGGCCCTAGTACGCTACCTTGAGGTACCCCGTATTTTACAACTCTTGGTTCAGATGTGTAAATCACTACATATTATAAAACAAAGTCCTCCGCCGCGTCTGTCTGTCTGTCTGTCTGTTCGCGATAAACTCGAAAAACTGCTGCACCGATTCGCATGCTGTTTTCATCAATGGATAGCTTAGTTCTCGAGGAAGGTTTTAGTATATAATTTGTTCAGTTTTTGTATACATTTTTGTATAAATAAACGATATTTGTTGGAAGTGTCGGAAAAAAATAAGCCGTCTGGGAGCTTTCAACGAAAACGCTGTCTAAACCCTTTGAGATATAACAAAATAAAGTATGGTGGAATTGTGTATCTTATAAAGGTCTTCAAAAAAGTCCGCGATGGCATATGTCTATCTCTTAAGGATAACATACTATATCCATTTTATTGTCTTTTTGTAGGTATTTGTTTGCCGAATTTTACTCTTGGAAATACGATTACGATAACAATACGCTATAATATCAGTAGCTATTAGCCAAATTATGTTCGTAGATAAATAAGCTAGCTACTTACGTGTATTTCAAACAGTATACAAGAATATTTATCATAAAAACATTACTAAACACGGCGGCCTTATGATCAAAACTTGTGCATTCCAAAACTTTCGTTACTTTTTCACTGACATATTTATCACTTTTCGTTAAACTAACACTCAATACGAAATCTACATTTATTTCTCAGTAATTCTGTATAAGATTCTTCTATGATTAAACCGATTTCTCATTGAACCCATTACTTTTCGCACGTATAACCTTGCTGAATGTTTACATCGCGCCACACCGCCACACCGCCACACGACCACAGAGTACAGACGTATTTTGTTTTCTTTTTTTTTCGTTCCTTTAGTGGTGTTCCCGCTAAAATGTATTAGTACCGGTCAAGTATTAGTCGATTAATCGAATTCTACAGCCAGATCGTGTTGCAAGTACAAAATAAATGTCAAATATTTCGTCCAATTGCGAACGTGACCCTGAGAAAAGTTATGCACCAATGGTGTTCATTACATTTCGAGTGTTTTCTCAGCACAAACGGTGTATCGTGCGACATTTCGGAGGATTTCGTTTTGTTTTCACATTGTTGGTACTTACGTGAATTATTTTAAAATTATTATTTGTGTCGCATTTTTATTTCGTGTTGTAATTTGGTACAATTGATTGCTTTAAGAATTTGAGTGAAATTTCGTATTTTGATTTTGTGTTTGTTATCTTTAGGTAAAGACTCATTATACGTTCAGATCATAAGTACTTTTATTATATTAAATCATTTGTTTCGGTTTTTATTCACATAGTGAATCAAATTAAAATTAATATTACGTTAGAAATTTGAGATATAGCCTGGGATATGGAGAAGGACATAGGGTACTTTTTTATGCGATAACCGACATCCACGCGGGCGAAGCCGCGGGCAAAAGCTAGTGGTTAATAAATTGCTTTTTGGACAAAGTTGTGATATTTCTGTGCACTGGGTTCTGTTATCCAGGTATGACTCCAAAAGTTTCAAAATATTTCCTCGTATTCCATAGCCATACAGTTTTTTTAGCAAAATTTTATGACTCACGTAGTCAAACGCTTTCGTCATGTCGGTGTATAGAGCACATACCGGAGCTCTTTCATCGACAGACGTCATAATATGAGAAAGGAGGTCGAACAGTGCCATATTGATATTAATATTTATGCGAAATCCTTTTTGTTCGTTGCAAAATAACTTATATTTTTCAAAATAATTATAAATAGAATTTTAAATAACCATTTGAATGAAACAAATGAATCTTGATTTTTTACCTTTTTATTAAAGAAAAAATAATAAACTTACATAATGTGAATATGATTTTGTCGTTTCAACATGATTAATCACAATGTTAAAATCAAAATTATATCAGCAACGTCAATCAACAGTATTAAATAACATAGTTATAGATGTACTTGAAGATGAGGGTAGAACTGTCCGTTTATAGAATTTACAAAAGTATTTTGGGACTTCCAATTTCCTCTCGCAAGAATATCCTCTAATGGGAAATTGTCTAGCCAGTTTTTTTGAGGCAACAGCAGAGCGGAAACTCCCAGGTGTTGCAGTTATACAAGCATCTTTAAGTAGAGTTTTAATCCACCCCGATATGATTGTCTTTGAAGCGGCTTTTGCTTCACCCCTTGTAGAAATAAACAGATTATGGATCTTAGCCGAATCTCTGCGAATTTTTAACAATTCAATTGTTCTATTAATCCAATAGACTGGATCCAAATTATTGCTATCTAAATTAGTAAACAATTTCCAACCTGATTGCCTGTGGTCCGAAGAATCAGTTTGAACCATAAACAGGCCACAAGGTGATAGAGTTATTACTTTGAATATATTATAATGCTCCGAATCAGTTCTTAGTATGGTCAAATCGTGAATTCTTCGACCTGAGCATAAGAGTAATAATACTGCAGTGTGTCTTTGCATTTGGAAAATATTGTCGTGTGTAAAATTATAACTATTTATGTATGCAGCTAGGCTATCTATGTTCTAAATCGGTGGTTTAGATTTAATTGGTTTCTCTAACGCTATGGATTTTAAAACCTGTTTTACTAAAATATGAGAACTAATTTGGCCAGCATGTCTGAAATGCAAACAGTGGAAATTACAGATTTGTGCAACAGAATCGTATTATATGACAAATTATTACCCAGATGAAGGTCCGACAGGAATCTGGCTACTTCTCTACCGTTAGGATTATGAGGATTAATTTGGTGTTGCTCAGACCAGATTAGCCATTTTTCCCAAGCAACATCATAAGTCTTTAGTGTGGAAGGCCGCCAAGACTTCTTCAATAATTTTATTTGGCTATCCTTCCAATCTTTTAGGCTCTCGGCCCACCCCCACATTTCCATACCTCGAGAATCATGTCCTATGTCCTCGGAGGTGGGAATCCCGTCGACACGTCTATTAAAACTTGATCGAGATTCCGAAGTATGTATGGAGCTGCCAATGCTCGGGCCTTCAGATCTGCCCGCCAATATACTCGATCCCAATGCGGAACTACTAGCAAGTATATCCCATGAGCACTGTTCAAATGGGATAGTACTTTGGGAATCAAATACGGTGGCGGGAAAATCCACGCCAGTTGAAAATTCCACTGTCGGGAGAACGCGTCGTGAAACAATGCTTGGTAATCGTTCAGATTCAGGGACACATAATTCACTACGACATGCGCTCGACTGGAAAGAGGTCTATCAGGTGAATGCCCCATTTAGCAAACACTGTCTCTGTGGCTCTGGCCAAGAGACCATTCCAGATTGACCCGAAGTCTCGACGAATGGTCCGCATGACCGTTGTACGTCCCGGGAATATGAAAAATATTCACGTGTATTTGGTATTCTTCCAGAATTTGAAAAACTTAGTATGTTAGATCCATCAGTGGTGTGGATCTCGTGCCCCCTTCGTGTCGGAGATATGCGATAACAGTTATGTTGTCGCATTGAATTAGTACTGTACTCCGGGGTAGGAGCTGACAATGATCTTGTATAACCTTTAGGATGGCGAGCATTTCCTTCTGGTTGCAATGTAACTGTTTTTCGTGATCTGTCCACAACCCTGTCAACGACAAATTGTCTAATCGAGCTCCCCATGCTATATCGGAGGCATCCTTTGTTAGGTAATGGGTTGGTGGAGGTACATGAATGGCTGAGGGGCCATATTATGTTGTCCCTGGCTTCGATAGGAATTAAATGCCATTTCTGGTCTGATCTCAACATTTTGTTGAAGAGGTCTAATAAAACCCGATAATTGAGTCGGCCTCTTGAGACGATAAAACTCGCAAGATTCACAAGTCCGACCAGACTCTGAACCTCCCTCAAGGAGGTTCAGAGTCTGGTCGGACTTCTGAATTTGTATGTTCCTTGTCTAACATTTGGGACAGCTTGATAATGAGCGACGTCAGCTTCTCCTTGGGGAGTTGCTTCTGATTTGTCCAGGTGTTCCACTGAACGCCCAGATACGCCAATGTTTTTGACGGAGTCAACACAGATTTCTCGTAATTTATGATCCAGCCTAACGTCTCGAGAGTCTGAATGACAATTTTTACATGTTCCTTTAGGCCTTCCTCGTGTTGATGAGCAATCAGGAAGTCGTCCAAATACACGTAGTAGTATTCGTATTCCTCGTTTTCTGAGCATTTGGGCAATCCAATTTGTCACTGATGTGAAAGTCTTGGGTGCAGTACTTAGACCAAGGGGTAAACATGTCATTTCCAAAAGCTCCTTCCGATAGACTAGGCGTAGGAATCTTCCGTGGCTGCGAGCTACTCGAATGTGAAAGTACGCTTGTGAGAGATCTATTTTGTACAGCCAGTCTCTTTGCTGTAGGAAGTCTGGCACACGAAAAACATTCACAAATTTGAATTTTGTGGTTATTACGTATTGATTGAGGGCTTTCAGGTTGAAAATGGGCCGAGCAGAGCCGTCGCTCTGGAGATCTAAAAACATTGGTTTGTTTTTCCTTTATTAATAAGAACTAACGTTCTTAATAATTTATTACAATCTAGCCTAATAGACTAATAAGCAATTTAACTCTAACTTATTATTTTACGTGATAGATTACATAACTCAGAATAGTGTCAATTTGCACTTTTACAAAAGCACTTTCCTAGAGTCTGATAATTAATAAAAACACTTTGTTCACGTGTTACATGTATAGCACAGCATTGTTACTATTATGCTTTCACTATTTATATACTACACTAACTCAAAAGGTTTAGTTCTCTTTAGCCTACGCACTATGTCCGTGTTGTCTAGCAGCTGAATTGCCTCGACATTCACATGTCGGTGAAGTCTGTGTTCGTGGGCTTCAGCATATTTTTGGGTGATGGTGGAGACGAGTTCCATTTTAAGGTCACGGTGGACGTCATCATTTCTAATGTACCATGGTGCATTAACAACATCCCTGAGTACTTTATTTTGGAATTGTTGGATTATTTTAACATTGCTTCGTTTAGTACAGCCCCAAAGTTGGATGCCATACGTCCAAATTGGCATAAGAATATGCTTGTATAATATAATTTTACTATGTATTGATAGGCAGGATTTCCTTCCGAGTAACCAATACATATTTTTGTAACGTATATCGAGTTCCTGTCTTTTCTTTTTGACGTGAGATTTCCAACGCAGTTTGGCGTCAAGAGTTATGCCAAGGTATTTAGCTGTGTTAGCATAAGGCACTTGCATGCCGTTTATATAGATTGGGTGGTAATCGCAGTGTTTGTTAGTGAAGTCAATGTGAATTGATTTTGATTCATTCAGTTTGATCTTCCACTTTTGTGTCCATTGATAAACTTTGTTCACAGCTAGTTGAACTTTTTCTACTGCTTCTTTGTGGTTTGATCCGGTAGCCATAATAGCAGTGTCATCTGCAAAGGTCGCAATGGTGTTGTTTTCCAGCTCTGGGATATCACATGTGTACAGCAAGTACAGGATTGGGCCTAACACACTTCCTTGTGGTACCCCAGCTTTTATAGTTTTTAGCTCGGAATATGCATCCTCTTGCCTTATTCTAAACATTCTGTTACTTACATATGATTCTAGAATGTCTGCAAATTCTGGAGGTAGCATGTGTCTGAGTTTAAATACCAGACCCTCATGCCAAACTTTATCAAAAGCTTGCGCGACATCTAGGAATACGGTGGCGCAGACTTGCTTATTTTCGAGTGTATTTTCAATAATGTTAGTTATTCTGTGTACCTGGTCTATTGTAGAGTGCTTTTCCCTGAAGCCAAATTGATGGTTTGGTATTAGGTCTTTTTCTTCTATTATTGGTTTTAACCGTTTTAACAACAGTTTTTCAAATAGTTTCGATAGCACGGGCAACAAGGAAATGGGTCTATATGATGATGATTCATGAGGTGGTTTCCCAGGCTTCCCAATCATAATTACTTCAGCAACCTTCCATGGCTTAGGTACATATTTTTGCATAAATGCAGCATTGATAAGTCTGGTCAGCTTTACTATGGCTTTGCGCGGGAGGTGTTTTAGAATTTCTCCTGTTATGAGGTCGTAACCCGGGGATTTCTTCGAGCTAATGTTGTTTTGAATTTCTCTAAGAACTTCTTTAGGAGTCACCAGCCGAATTATTTGACTATGTGATAAATTTAAACTCTCATGTATTTCAATGGAGCTCTCATTGGGTTGAAAAGTGTCTTCTAAGTATTGAGCAAACATAAACGCTTTTTGTTCATTGCTTATGGCCCATTTTCCGTCGCTGTTTCTGATGGGCGGTATTTGCATAATCGGCTTTTTTAGTTTTCTTGTCACTTTCCAAAGAGAGTAATCTGTTGATTGATCATTGGTTAGTTGCACAAGGTTAGTATTCAGGCAATCATCCTCAAATTGTATAATTTTCCTCTTTAATCGTTTAGTTAGGTTATTTAATAATGTTTTATCCCGCGGGCATCTTGTTTGCTGCCACCGCTTTCTTTGCTTTCTTTTCTCAGATAGTAAATTCACAATGTCTTTGGGATAGATATGTCCCTTATATTTACGTTTTAACTGTGGTGTGTTATTCCACGCACATTGTTGGATATTAACAACATATTCGTTTACTTCTGAGTCTAGCTGATCTTGATTTTGTATCGAAGTTTTAGGTCGATAATATTATCTAGATCAAGGGCAAAACTATCCTAATCTGTACACTTATTAACCAGGGTTAAGTGGCTTTCTTTTAGTAGGATTTTTTGACTAAATCTAAGGATAATCGGGGAGTGATCCGAATTCATGTGAAAACCTTCCTCCAAATTAATGTAGTTAGTGGATATATTTTTGCATATGAAAAAGTCTATAAGATCCGGTATTTTCTGGTGGTCAGTGGGCCAGTATGTTGGTTTTCCTGTACTCATAACTTCACAATGTGTATCTTTAACTGCATTTAAGAGCTGCCTTCCCTTTGTTGTAGTAAGTCTTGATCCCCAGTGCATATGCTTGGCATTGAAATCACCGCCTAGTATGAATCTCTGGCCTAGAAGTTCAAAGAATTGTAGATATCGCTCTTTTCTTATCATGTGCCGTGGAGGACAGTACACGGCTGCTATGGAAATGTGACAGAATTTAGTTTTAATACATACTGCCACGGCTTGAATGTCAGGTTCTTCAAATTTACTCTGCTCGTAATGATTGATGTTTTCTTTGATTATAACCGCGCTACCTCCTCTGGCAGAGTTGTCTGGGTGGAGCGAGTTATATACCTTGTATCCTCTAAATTTGATGAAAGATTGGTTAGTGAAGTGCGTTTCGGAGATCAAACACACGTCTATATTTTCATTTTTTAAAACATTGTTGACAGGAAACTTGGAGACAAATGTGCTCGTTCTCGTGGTCATCTTTACTGAGTAAGGAACTAACATACTCTTTTTTATGTTGCCTGGATGGATCATTGGAGGCCTTTGACGAAAGGGTATGCGATACCCTGATATCATTTTGAGAATGACATTTGGAGCTCCAAATTGTTCCCACTGAGTTAAAAAAATTGCTAGACGGCCTGCTTTGAACTGCGTCATGTCAATATTTTCGACGTTTGACGTCTCTATTGTTGTTGGGCGGAGACGGCGCTCGTTTCTGCCCAGGTTTGGATTGATTTCGGTGCCTGGGTTGATTTCTCGAAGAACCTCGTCCACGAAAAAGCCCCCGATTGTTCGGTGCGACCGAATGAGAGCTATGTCCATGATAGTGCGGATTATAACCACCTTGCGGGGATGGTGCAGTTTGACAACAGCCTTGCACGTAGCATGATCCATGTTGACAACCCTGCGAGGGTCTTTTTCGGGTTGCGTACTCCTGCGAGGAGACGCTAGTCTTGTGTGTCTTTACCTGCGAGATAGAGTTGTTAGACTTATTTAGCGGCCATAAACATTTTCGCACTCCACCCGCTTTATCCAAAGCGGCTGTGAATTTTTCTGCGTTGAATAAGTTTGTGCATGTAGGAGGAATCTTCCTAAGCGTAGATTTCACTAATGGCTCCTTTACCTTTTTGATAACAGAGTCCCGGCGCATTTGCAATATCTCTGCGCGATGGCCACAAACAAGCTGTAACAAATTTGAGGAGGTTGTTTGAAAATCACCGTAATTTATAAGTTCTGTTAACTTATTAGTTATAACCTCATAATCTGGGGTTAATTCTTTAGACCACTGGGCAAAATCAAGCAATACCTTCTGAAGCGACTCCTTCTGCTTTAAAATGCACATTGTATGGCAGCAAAGGCTTTATCAGCGTATATCAAATGGCGGGGAGACTGAAAGGCTGCAACTTCATTTATCTCAATATCCGTAAAACCCGGTTTGTGATTACACGCCTTTTGAGTTTCGGAATATCTGATTTCATTTCAATTACTAGTATTTTTCTCCAAAATTACTTTATACTGCTTTTTTTTCATAATTCCTTTAATTTGGACCAGATTTCCAGTCCCATAGCCTGAGAAACAACCCCAGACCATACCAGATCCGCCACCATGCTTGACAGTCAGGACTACACACTGTGGCATCAACTTTTCTTCGGCGGAACGTCGATCGAAAATTCTTCTTTTTAAACCGAATATTTCAAATTTAGATTCGTCACTCCAAAGTACTTTTTTGAAATCTTCTTCGGTCCAGTCTCGATGGGCTAGGGCCGATTACAACCGTTTTTTCTTATTCTGCGGTTTTAGAAGAGGTTTTCGAACAGCAACGCGACCAAACAACTTGACCTCTCGCAATCGTCTTTTCACTGTAGACACTGACACAGGTTTTTCCCGAGATTTGTTGACTTCAACACGTATTTCTGGGGCTATTAAGCGTCTATTTCGCTTGCTGGTTACCACAATACATTTGTCTTCACTAGAAGTCGTAGCTCTTGGTCTCCCGGAGCGCGGACGATCTTGATGACAGCCAGTTTGTTTGTACCGCATAATAGTGCGATGAACACAAGTCTTCCATAACTTGAGTTGAGATGCAATCTCACGTTCAGATTTGCCTTCATTATGGAGAACAACGATGGCAGATCGTGTTTCAATACTAATTTCGCAAACTTTTCCCATTTTAGAGACGTCTTGACTGTAGGAATCACAAAATCAGACTAACTGCGGATATACGTAGATAACCATGAAAATATCGGGTTAGAATAAACTTTGAAACTATTTTAAGAATTTAGAACAATTGCATTGTAAGTTGATGTAAAACAAAAGAAGTAATGAGGTAATAAATTTTTTACAATCGATTATCGGACTCGAATCTTCCTCGTTTCACATTGAAGTGTGGAAACAATGCTTGTTTATTGCCCTTTCCTTGGCTAATATATAAAGAATAAGCTTTTAGGCAGTCTTTATAAACAATAGAATATGCAGGTGTGCAGATTACTTTTTATCACCAATATTTTGAAAATATTTACTAATAACAAAAGTTTTTTATTAGTGGTCTCAAACTTTTGACCAGCAGTGTACCTCCTTTGATAATTTTCGATAGGTACTCCTGTTTCGAATGTCTTCGTTTTCTCCCCCTCCTCTTTTTTTCATGATGACTCCGTCGACGCCTTGAGGAGCGTGATGAAGAGGAAGATGAAGAACTGCTCTGAGATTTGTCACTGCTTGCACTTGAACTTACACTGCATACCAGATGGTCCTGGTAATGGTTCAGTCACTTCCTTTTGTACATAATCACTACATATTATCAAAGTTGTCCGCCGCGTCTGTCTGTCTGTCTGTTCGCGATAAACTCAAAAACTACTGCACCGATTCTCATGCTGTTTTCACCAATGGATAGCTTGGTTCTCGAGGAAGGTTTTAGTATACACTGTGGCATTTTAGTCGTCTTACAGAAGAAGTAGGTCTCTAGGCGTGATTAAAAATTTGTTACCATTAATTAAAATAATAGGTGCAAAGAAAAATAAATAATGCATTAGAATTATGAACATCCTGTTTATAATGTTTACGTATTAAACGGTAGTACATACCTACCCAGCGCACGAGCGAGTAGATCATTCCATCGCTGGCTTACCCAATCAAGCACAGTCCACGTGGACCGTCATCCAATGAGAAGTTCTAACGCAATGCGGCGCGTGCCACGCCCCCACCCCTTTCACAAAAAAATAGGTGAAGGTCACTCTCACAGTGTCTCAGTTGCGTCCGAATATCGGAAGTGGAAGTGCGCGCGCGCGCTACTGGTTATCGACCATTGTTCGCGATCGCTAGAGAGATTAGGTACCTACCTACTTCACAATGAGTGATATGAACTATCAATTCTCGAATATCGAGTACCTGCACATGGTACTCCTGTACGCAATAATGGATTATTTTGAACGACACCCGCGCACAGGTAAAGCTTAACTAACTACTTGCATGTGTAAACAAAAAGTGATCATTTGTAAATACGTAATTAGTAATTAGTGTAAATAATTCAGTTGATTCCAATTTTTTAAATACGCCGGAAACAATTTACGTACTGCCAGTTTCATTAACTATCTTTTGTTTTGTTATTTACCAAGGTTAGAGATCGAAATTCTGGATTTTTAACGTACGTAGGTACCTGAGTCAAATTTCTATCTGTCGAACGAAAACAAATTTATCAGTTATTGAAATCGGCCGTATGTTTGTAACTTAAATCGTACCTCTTTTAATAATCTGCACTTAGTATGGACCTATTCGTATCTATCTTACACAACTTAGTTTGGGTTAAATATCCTTACAAACTACTACATACATACCGAGAACATTAAGGTTGCAATAATAAGAAACACATTTTTACACTAGGGTGAATGAACTCTGATAAACATGTGGCCGCTCCATTCCGCGCGACCTTGAAACGTACTTATCCGCTAAAACGCTCGTGGCTACTTTGGTGTCACTTTTTTGTTATGGCTCTGACCGCGCGCTCGTAACAGGGTGTTTCAAATTGTGTCATGCGTCATACTTATTTAATACTATTAAATTTTTTGAATTATTCAAATGGATTTTATTTTGTTATGAATGATTAGTAGTCATTGGATACATGAAGTGGGCTGCCGTTGTAAGACGATTAAAATGCCACGGTGTATAATTTGTTAAGTTTTTGTATGCATTTTTGTATGAATTAACGATATTTGTTGGAGGTGTCGGAAAAAAATAAGCCGTCTGGGAGCTTTCAACGAAAACGCTGTCTAAACCCTTTGAGATATAACAAAATAATGTATGGTGGAATTATGTATCTTATAAAGGTCTTCAAAAAAGTCCGCGATGGCATATGTCTATCTCTTAAGGATAACATACTATATCCATTTTATTGCCTTTTTGTAGGTATTTGTTTGCCGAATTTTACACTTAGAAATACGATTACGATAACAATACGCTATAATATCAGTAGCTATTAGCCAAATTATGCTCTTAGATAAATAAGCTAGCTACTTATGTGTATTTCAAACAGTATACAAGAATATTTATCATAAAAACTTTACTAAACACGGCGGCCTTATGATCAAAATTTGTGCATTCCAAAACTTTCGTTACTTTTTCACTGACATATTTATCACTTTTCGATAAACTAACACGCGAATTTTTTTTAAATTTTCATCGGCGAGGCCTATTTTCGTTAGAGAATTTTAACTTCTCCGATATATATAGGCCTCGCCGATGAAAATCAGCGCCATCTATTGACAACTACTCCTTATATAAACTTCTGTCTCATAGAATAATTTCAGATTTTTATCTATGCAGACTTTGGAGATAAAGGGGCGAAAGCTATTTTTTACTGTTTTTGTTAAAAGTTGAAAACAATGCGAACTAAAAAAAAAAACACAGAAAGAGAGAGAGAGAGAATTTTAACACTGCGGTGTAGAATATTGCAGTTTTAGGTCATCGCCATCTCTTGACAGATAAAGGAACTAATGTAATTCTTGTTGATTTCTGAAAAAGTGTGCTATTTAGAGACATAGTTTTATTTTTCCTGTAATCTTTACATAAGCTCCTATCACATAGAATAATTTCAGATTTTTCTCTATGCAAACTTCGGAGATAAGGGGAACCCGGGGCACGGTATTTGTTTTTTTAAATTTTTCATCAAAAGTCGAAAACTATACAGCCTAAAGAAAAAAGAAAAAAATGTTTGAGAATGTGCAAACAGCGTTCTTTCATATGATACCCCACATGTCCTAGTAGCCGCATTTCGATTTTTTTAAACTACCTTTCAGTCCGTTGCAAAAAAAAAAACTTTTTTGTTTCTTTCTTATTTGCAAAATAGTTAGGCAAACGTCATCAAAAACTATTCTAAATTTCAAGTTGATAGCATCAATAGTTCTTGAGATATTCAGCTGTGACAGACAGACAGACAGACAGACAGACTGAGTCACACCATAAGGGTTCCTTTTTACCATTTTGGTACGGAACCCTAAAAACACTATCTCTCAAACCTACTTATAGTATCATTAGGTTAGTAGATGTCGTTACGTGTTTCAAGTGAATAGTTCAATTCTTAAAGACTTTAAATTGATAATATCTTTTGATAGAGTGAAGCGATTGCGATGAAACAAAAACTAATCACTACCCCGAGTTATACACAATATTTAAGTATAAAAGTTAACCATATTGGTTTGGTACTTTTTACGTTGAACCTGTTCAAACAATTCAGACAGACAAACAGACAAAAATTCCAATAATTGATGAAATGGCATCTGTTGGTTATTCTTTAACACCCCAATTTTTTAAAAAAATATATTCAATGTACAGAAACGCCTCGTCTACAGATTTATTATATGTATATATAGATAGATTAGAGGATTATATCCAAGATAAGAATGCTTGGAAACATGCTGGTTCTGCTCCATAGGACAATGTAGAGTCTAGACAAAATCAAACAGGTTGCTAATTTAATTATAATGTATAATGTACTAGCTTCTGCCCGCGACTTCGTCCGCGTGAAATTTCGGGCCACCCATCGCGTCGCATCCCGTCGCTCGCCCGCGCTATAACTTCGTTATCGCTTAGCGTTCTTTCTGACTTTTGTTCTTTTCGCTTGGCTCCTAAGGATCTCATCATCATCATCATTTCAGCCGAAAGACGTCCACTGCTGGACATAGGCCTCCCCTAATTGGGGGGGTTTGCCATAATCGCCACGCTTGGCAGGCGGGTTGGCGATCGCAGTATGGTGTTAAAAATAAATAGAGAACGCTGCTACCCATTCTCTAGTAAAACCCTTAGTCGCCTTTTACGACATCCACGGTAGGAAATGGGATGGAGCTATTCTTTACATCCGGCACCACACGGAATTAAGGATCTAACGTGATGTTATATAGCCTTCCTCGATAAATTGGCTATCCAACACTAAAATATTTTTTCTATTCGAACCAGTATCTAGTTCCTGAGATTAGCGCGTTCAACCAAACAAACAAACTCTTCTTTATACTGTACTGTATAGCTTTACAATATAGCTGACCCGCGCAACTTCGTCTGCGTCACCTAAGAGAGAGAGTGGTGGTAATGAATTTAGTACTTATTTTGTTACGGAGTTATTTTAAAATTATGATATTTCCTAAGATGTTGATTGAAATCAAGTGATGTCAAGGACAATTTTGTTTACATTTAAATACTTGTGATTAATAACATATTTATTTGGATAAGGAATAATATTATGTTGATAAAACTCCTTCGCAAATAATGCATTAATTTCGAAAAAAAATTATTACCATAAAAAAAGGTTATAGTAAGTCAATCTTAAAAGATGGACATATCCTGTCGCGGATTTTTTTTAGAACTTTTAATTTAGGAACAATTCCATCATACATGATATTTGCGTAACTTAAACCGTTTACGCAGCGCACGCAACGGAAGCTCTCAAAAAGGAATAATTTTTCCCGTTTTTGTAACATTTTTCATTTATGCTACGCTCCTATTGGTCGTAGCGTGATGTTACGAGGGCTGCACTAAAAGTATCGGGAATGGAATATTTCCACTGTTCCTGTCATATTAAAACCTTTTTAATTGAAAACTCCTTGGTTTTAAAAATCGAATACCATTTATTTATTTAAAAAAAGATTCTCGGTCTTGCCACAAGGTTTTGTCAAACTTGTTTAGTCGTTGAGAAAATGGAATTGACTCGAGAAAATTCAAGAGCGATGATTTATTATGACTTTCGAAGTGGTTTAACACAAAAACAGTGTGTTGACCGGATGATTTCTGCATTTGATGATGAAGCCCCATCCAAAACCACAATTTATCGCTGGTTTGCTGAATTTCAACGTGGACGTGTCAAGCTCAGTGATGATCCCCGTCAAGGTCGTCCAAAAACTGCAGTCACCCAAGAAAACGTTGATGCTGTGCGTAAGCTGATTGAGGAAGATCGACATGTGACATACCGCGAAATTCAGGCAACTTTAGACATTGGCATGAGTCAAATACAAATAATCTTGCATGAACAATTAGGTGTAAAAAAGTTGTTTTCCCGATGGATACCGCATTCGCTCTGTGAAGAGCAAAAAGCGGCTCGCGTTACTTGGTGCGTCAGAACTCTCGAAAGATTCCACGCAGGATCCTCAAATGCTGTATACAACATCGTATCAGGTGACGAATCCTGGATATATGCGTACGAACCCGAAACAAAAAACCAGTCACGAGTTTGGGTGTTCGAAAATGAGTTAAAGCCAACAAAAATTGTTCGTTCACGGAGTGTTGCAAAAAAAATGGTGGCCACGTTTGTCTCCAAAACCGGCCATGTTACGACTATTCCTCTTGAGGGACAAAAAACGGTTAATGCAGAATGGTATGCTAGCATTTGTTTGCCACAGGTCGTTTCTGAACTCCGTAAAGAGAACTGCAACCGCCGTATCATCCTCCATCACGACAATGCGAGTTCTCACACCGCGCACAGAACAAAAGAGTTTTTAGAGCAAGAAAACATAGAATTATTAGACCATCCGCCGTACAGCGTCGGGGCTGTACGGCGGATGGTCTAATAAGCTCTAATGATTTCTATACTTTCCCTAAAATAAAGAATAAATTGCGTAGACAGAGATTTTCATCACCTGAAGAAGCTGTGGACGCCTACAAAACGGCCATTTTGGAGACCCCAACTTCTGAATGGAATGGTTGCTTCAATGATTGGTTCCATCGTATGGAAAAATGTGTCAAATTTCGCGGAGAATACTTCGAAAAGCAATAAATACATTTTTAAATAGTAATGTTGTGTCTCTTCCTTGATTCCCGAAATTTTCAGTGCCGCCCTCGTATATAGCCTATAATATTCCTCAATAAATGGACTATCTAACACAAAAAGAATTTTTCAATTCCAACCACAAGTTCCTGAGATTAGCGCGTTCAAACAAGCAAACAAACAAACAAACAAACTCTTCAGCTTTATATATTAGTATAGATTATTTTTTAGACATTAATATTATGATAAGTTTAACTCGCACATTGACTTTTTATTTGCAAAAAAACTAAAAAAAACTAAAAATTATCAAAGTCAAAGTCAAATCATTTATTTCAAATAGGCACATAAAAGGCACTTTTGAACGTCAAAAAATAAAAAAAATAAAAAATATCCATACTAATATTATAAATGTGAAAGTATGGACAAAGACAGGCTACTTTTTTACGCGATAACCGACATCCACGCGGGCGGAGCCGCGGGCAAAAGCTAGTACATATATATATACGGTCGAATTGAGAAACCTCCTCCTTTTCTGAAGTCGGCTTAATTTTTTTTTGTAAAATCATCTGCTCTAACAGTATTTCCAAATATGTGAGCACCATGTGTCTAACACAAATTTATCCGTCATTGCTTATTTTTTATTGTTTTTACCTGTTGTGTTATAGTAATTTTATTCTGGGTACATCGTCTTCTCATTTAATGATATAATTGATGTAGGTATACAAAGTATTGTAAAACAGTTTTAAAGAGTAACGGTGGAGTTTCTTGCCCCTTTCTTCTCCATGCGAAACTACCTTTTGGAAGGGGCAACTAGAATCAATTTTATTTCTGTGTAAATTTTGACGTTCAAAAGTGCCATTTTGGTGCCTATTTGAAATAAATGCTTTGACTTTGAATTATATAGCTAATATTAATTTCAATATTCCCATTAAAAAAGAAAATGTCTGGCTGCGGTAACGTTACCCCAGCAGGAAATGTTTTTTGTGAAATAACTAAAAACTATAAGTGCAACAAGTTTTAAAATGTGTGCAACAATTACAGAAGATGAGCAACTAAATTATCTATTAGATAAAATTTAAATGATTATTTTCGACATTATTTTGCTGGGGTAACGCACACTCCGTATTTCTCTTTAATAAACCCTTATGGTAGATAAATAATGCATAATACAGTGGGTTATTATTGTTCTGTTTGTAGTCATAGTCGGCCCATCTCTACTGCGAATGCTTATACTGAACCAAACACTGAAACAAAACGGTTATCCTCATGCTGTACCGCACTGCAGGATATTGATCACCTGGCTGCATTTAGAAAAACGTCAGACGTACCGGGCACGCACATTAGCATTCCCAATATGGAGGAACATGTCACTCGTGGAATACTTGAATAATCTTCATCTTTATGAAGTCTTTGCTTACCAAGAATGAATTTTCCAATGAAGTGACAATTACAACGCACCTGAGTAATATAATAATAACAGGTTTACGAGCTTGCAACGTTTCCAGATGTGTTTACCTTCGTCATATAAGGAAGACCACAGCCAGGACGTTATTGCGAGATATTGGTGCCGATTCCCTTGTTCACAAACTTAACTAAATTTAAGTTCAGTGCATCTTTTTTTTCTATTTCATTAAGAAAAGGTCAGAAGATAAATTTTAGTTTAGTCCTGTCAAATTAATCAGCGCCTGTCACTACTCCATACAAGTTTAGACGTGATTAAAAACTTGCCTACTAAAATTACGTCAATTTACGTCAAGCGCTGATTAATTTGACAGGACTGAACTAAAATGTATCTTCTGTCCATTTCTTAATGAAATAGAAAGAAAAAGATGCACTGAACTTAAATTTAGTTTAGTTTGGTTTGTGAACAAGGGAATCGGCACCATTACCTGTTTGGAAGTACCTATGATGAACAAAACCTTTATGTGGAAATATGAAAGAAATGGTTTACTTTTCGGAATTAGTAGACTATTCATATAGTTAGTTACACTTCATGCTTCAATATTAATTTAATTTTGGCGTTAAATTGATTGTTTTTGATGAAATCTTTTTACTACCGGACCAGCCATTCTTGCATAAAATTATTGTACTTAATTAAAATATAATGCGCATTATTTCGCTCCAGTGGTTCGGTAGTGGATGCTAATCTGTGAGTGGATCCGTGACGATCACTCGCAGCGTGCTTGTACTCCTGCGACCCTGGTGTTTAGTGCTTTATAGCATTGAACTTCATGGTGCATACATTTATGTTAGACATTGGTGCTAATGTTATATACCTACTTACGTCCATTTTTAATATAGTTTAATAAACATTTTTATTCAAAATTAAAATTGGGAAAATCCATACTAATATTATAAATTCGAAAGTAACTCTGTCTGTCTGTCTGTTACCTTTTCACGATTAAAACACTTATAGGATTTCGATAAAATTTGGCAGAGCGATAGATTGCATCCCAGGGAAGGACATAGGCTACTTTTTGTCTCAAAAATATCCCTAAAGGGGGGGATATAGGGGCTGAAAGTTTGTATGGGAAACCTGTTATTTCTTAAGTTAGGGATATGAAAATTCAAAGGACCATGGGCACTTTTGTATGAACACTGGGCCCACTTTTTCAACATTGTTCAACAATGATGAAACCTATGTCATATGAAAGCTCTTGGCATGTACTTTATTTCATTCTATGGCAGCTAAGTTCAAATCCAGCGCGAAATTGGCGATTTAGTACGTTAAATGAAAATGCGAATAAAGCACATTTTTTCATTTAATAAAAAATATTAATCAATTAAAGAATGATAAATATCGACTTGGTCTTATACAATCTTTTTCAGGTGTGATGTGATGTAGGTGTTCTTTACAAATAAAAAACGAGTTATTTTTGTTAGATTTTATTTCAACATTAACAGCGCACAACTATGTGACGCCTCTCGGCGTCTTAGAACGTATCAGTCTTATCCTAGGCAGATTTTAAAATGCATCTACAATAATATCGTCTAAATGTATTATTGGTCGATGGAAGCCATCCCCATGTCTACCTAGTCCCAAGTACCATAGTATGGATATGACATGGGCACAACTTCCGATAGTGCGTCTACCCGTGACACATGTACAGTAGTATTGTATAATTGCGTCTTTGATGGATCAAGATCATCATCTTGGATGTTTTCCCCAGGTCCTTGTTCATCAATGGCAATATTATCGATGTCCTCCGCAGGTCGTTGTATAAGAACAGCGTTAGTTCTTTGCCAACAACGGTGACAAACTTTTTGTGTATTATTGAATTCTACCTGCAAAGATTATAATACAACTTTTGCTGAAAGCACGAGAAGTCATGCGGAACTCTTGTCGCAAAGATTTTTTTTTTGTAGTTAGATATTATTATTTTCATATATTGTCATATTTACAACCCGGTCAAAATATCTGTGCACCTGGCATCGATGACGTCATAATATCAGCGCTCTAATACGGTATGTATGACGACGGAGCGAGCGTGGAGTGGCGAAGGGGAATCAGTCAGAGGCATTGCATTTCAGGGAGGTGCACACAGTGGCGTGCCTAGGGGTCAACATTAGGGCAAGCCAATATATATTTTGGATAAAAAAACACATCCTACCCTATCGCCTGGCAAAGTGGCGCCTACTGACTGAGCCGTTAAAGAACTGACTAATATTCGTTTTTCATAATTGTAAGTAATTGCGATTTATTCTTTTGTTCCAAAACTAATACCACTATGTATGTTTTTCAACAAATTTGATGAAACAAATATCAGTGGTATTAGTTGCTAGATAAGGTATAGATATAGACCTAAATATTTAAATATGAATTAACAACAAAACATGACTGGAAAAATGTGGGTGTAGCTAGGTAGGCATACCTCTGCTTAACCCTCCGGGAATACAGGCGTGATGTTATGCTTAAATATAGGTAAATTTTAAATACGAAGAGTACCTACTGGTAATCCTTTAGAAAATCACAACTATTATAAGTACAAGTTATCAGTATCGTGTAAAATATGATACGTGAGCCATCTATTATCATTATTGGCACAACAGAGCTCTTCGAGTCGTAATAATTCATATTTCAAACGCTCGCAAATTCGCAACAGTTGTTATGGGAAAAATATTACAATACGGCTACTAGATGGCGCACAAATAATTGATTGATTTGTGATTTCTAACTACACATTGCTTACATTTAATTCGTTTGATAAGTAACTGGGCTCCGGTTTGTTGCCATCTTGTTGCTGCATATGTTTCTCTAAGACTAGGTCGTATAAAGAAAACAAAGATACAAGCCCTAAGAAATTGCCTCTATTGAATGAGGTTTTAAACTCATTGTGATCTCGGAAAGGAAGTTCTTAAAGTGCTAAATGACACACAACATCAACCTCATCTTTGAAAAACAGCGCGATTGTGTTCGACACGCATAATGTATTCAGCGAGATTATATTTGTCTGTAAAACTCAAAGTATTTACCTTTTTCCAAGTAACGATTGCACACCAATACACACTTTAATCCTTCACAAGGAACAATTGCATGCGTTTCCGAATTCATTTTAATTATAAGAAACTTTTTCATCACTTCAAAAAGAAGGTAATTACAGCAAAAACTAATCACAACACAAACTCACAGAAAATTTAAAAAAATCAAAACATAAACGGCGTCAGTAACCGCTCAAAACAATTAATTTGAAATTACATCATGCAAATTCACGCTTTGCGCAGCGACTCGCGCACACATACTCAGGATCTACAATCCTACCACCTCCTACTACGATTCGTTTCATTCATAAAAAGTCAAAAGCAGGGCTTGAAAATTCGAACAGTTGCAAAATGAGTACATACTATCATATCAAGGACGTTAACACATTTCTTTGCGAAAAAATTAGAAGTTAGAAGCCCGATTTGAATCCACCTTGTGTGAGCGAGAAAGCTATACTTCATTCATCGATACGATCTCGCCTCCTGCTTAGCGCTATAACGTTAGAGCGAGATCGCAACTGCGGCATCGGAGATAGTTTGGCAACGGTGCATGATGAAAGAGGCGATGAATTTAAATATTATTCCTTGAGTATGTAACTCTGGCAACGTTGCATCGTAGTACGTATCTAGCGCGCGGCCGGTACCACGTTTTTATTCTTGTGGCCGGTACTACGCGGAGAGTTTAATGTTATTATTCGTATCAATTCTTGCGACATTGAGTTTGTTTACAGGTGTAGTTTTTTTATTAATAGGCTCACTTTTGATTGAAAGCCGGGCTTTTCGGCTTTAATGAAAGGAACGCCCCTGGGTGCACAGATGTTTTGATCGTGTTATATGTATATAATCGTTGATGCAGTTGTTGGTGGTCGTGTATTTTCTGACTTGGACGATTGAGGTCATATTCACGCAATATATTTCTTTCGTCAGGACGATGGCTCAAAGCTATGTTAGGATCCGAGGTTGTGATGTAGTCAAGAAAATACAGAACGTCTACCAGGCCAGCTAGTATTACTATGTCTATTAATAACTCTGTATTATTTCTTCTTTTACAGACCAATAATTCAAAGTAGGTTGTAGGTTTGAATAATAAGTAGGTAAAACCGTTATTCATACACCAACTTTTTTTTATTTATTAACATAATTAGGTCGATATTGGGTACATGACATAGAAATGTTAATACATACTATACTGATAGGAAGGTACGTACCTCGATCAACGCGTTCTGCTGAACATATTCAGCAAACTGTGGACGAATTGCAGGTAGATCATCTCCTAAAATATGGCGTCTTGTCCGCAAAACACGCGAGCGCAAACACATAATACAGCAATTTTCTGCCATTGCAAACAGTCACAATTCAATTAAATCAATGTCCATATGCTAGCCAGGGCCACAATGATAGATAAAACTAAACAACAATATCCGTTACACAAACTGATATCAGAGTCCAATAACAAGCCAGGATCAGTAACTCGTAATACAAGCCGAGATTAACACAAGTACACCGAACGCAAATAACGTACGAGCAACGGCTGAACAGACATGATCATCCCGTCCTTACATGCATGGGTGTAAGAGGGCGGGGGAAGGGTGGGTTGTGGTAGGCACAAAACAGATTTTTGTTACAGCAGGTAAAAAACCTATCCACTAAGTAGCATAGCTTTATCGATCGTAAACATAAAAAACTAACAAATCATTCAAAATCAAAATAAAACGTTCCGGGGCAATAAATGGCCTATGTGTTTAGTGTATTTTTAGTCAAACACAAGCAATCTATAATCCTAGCTACTGACTGACAGCTCATTATAACAAAACAAAACAGATTTAAAAAACCGCAAAAAAAAAAAAACATTTTCGCGCTGGATTTGAACTTAACTGCCATAGAACGAAATAAAGTACACGCTAAGAGCTTTCATATGACATATAATTCATCACTGTTGAACAATGTTGAAAAAGTGGGCCCAAAATGACGCATGGTCCTTTATGCTTTTAGTAACAAATAATGAATTACGTATTTCATAGTTTTTCTGAAATGATCCCTCAAGCGGGTAAAATAGGGGATGATTTTAAAATTCACATGTAGTATTGTCATTTTTCAAGAGATTAAAGGATTGGCAATATAGTCATAGTCAGTATCTGGAGGTGACATGTAGTCTTTATTTCATCAAAATCGGTCCTGTCCGTCAAAAGTTATAACTACTTGCAACAGGTTGGAACAGAGAGTTTAGGTTTTGCTCGATAGATGGCGCTGTACAAATGACGCGAATTTCTGAATCGCGGTGTTAAGACTTTCCTTAGGATAGTAACCCTCATTCATGCAACGTATTAGTGTTTAGTTGGTCATTCGTTTCTAAAAATAATCGTTGTTCGTTCGTAGATAGTTGTTTTTTTTTTTAATTGGATTGTATTAATGGTTCTTCTCTTCGCTTCGTTGTGTATTTTTTTTTTTCGTTTTTTTTTCTTTATGTATTTGTCTTTTTTTTTTTTGTTTTATTTCTCGGAAAAAAAAATCGATCGAACTGGTCGAAGTTCTGTTCTGGTTTGATCGATCGGATTTTTTTTAGTACAAGGCACTACGAGTTCAGGAGAGTGTTTTCTAAATCT
Organism: Dryobota labecula; assembly: GCA_947523025.1. NCBI lineage: Eukaryota > Metazoa > Arthropoda > Insecta > Lepidoptera > Noctuidae > Dryobota > Dryobota labecula. The sequence continues at coordinate 28,272,659 of OX383286.1, forward strand.
CTACTCTATAAGATAAGATAATATTTATTTGCTTAAACATGTGTCATACATACAGGAAAATACATGCATGCAAGATGGCAACAACATTATTAGGTACAGGCACGTTTGCCACATGATGTGACGTGCAAATCTTAAGAATATTAGAATCAATTAAAACATTCTCTTAGAATAACAATAAATTAGGTAATTAAAGTGCAAAAATAATATTGTAATTAATTTAAAATAACAAAAATCAGTCAGAACATTACAACAAAAATAAGTTATTACGACTGATAAACAATAATCATGTCGACAATTACAAAAAAATAATAATAATCTATACTAATAATAAAGCTGAAGAGTTTGTTTGTTTGTTTGAACGCGCTAATCTCAGGAACTACTGGTTCGAATTGAAAAATTCTTTTTGTGTTGGATAGTCCATTTATTGAGAAATATTATAGGCTATATAACATCACGCTACAACCAATAGGAGCGGAGCATAAATGAAAAATGTTATAAAAACGGGAGAACGTATTCCTTTTTGAGAGCTTCCGTTGCGTGCGCTGCGTAAACGGTTTAAGTTACGCAAATATCATGTATGATGGAATTGTTCTCTCTCTTAAGTGACGCAAACGAAGTTGCGCGGGTCAGCTATGTTATAAAGCTATACAGTACAGTATAAAGAAGAGTTTGTTTGTTTGGTTGAACGCGCTAATCTCAGGAACTAGATACTGGTTCGAATAGAAAAATTATTTTAGTGTTGGATAGCCCATTTATCGAGGAAGGCTATATAACATCACGTTAGATCCTTAGTTCCGTGTGGTGCCGGACGTAAAGAATAGCTCCATCCCATTTCCTACCGTGGGTGTCGTAAAAGGCGACTAAGGGATTTACTAGAGAATGGGCAGCAGCGTTCTCTATTTATTTTGAACACCATACTGAGATCGCCAACCCGCCTGCCAAGCGTGGCGATTATGGCAAACCCCCCCCAATTGGGGGAGGCCTATGTCCAGCAGTGGACGTCTTTCGGCTGAAATGATGATGATGATGATGAGATCCTTAGGAGCCAAGCAAAAAGAACAAAAGTCAGAAAGAACGCTAAGTGATAACGAAGTTAAAGCGCGGGCGAGCGACGGGATGCGACGCGATGGGTGGTCCGAAATTTCACGCGGACGAAGTCGCGGGCAGAAGCTAGTAATAATATAAAGATCCAAAAAAAGCAAATTAACAAATTCAAAAAATTAATAATCAAATCAAATAGTTACTATGTCAATACACATCTTTCCTCTAGGAACTCGTTAATATTATAGTATGCTTTATTTACTAAATGTGTCTTCAGTTTTCTTATAGAGTTTTTAATCAATGTAAATTGCCTTCACATCAACGATCTCAAAAGTTGTCTCCGTTGACGTTGACCTTAGTAATTCGTAGGTTTATATGTTGTTTTATAAGTAGTGTATTCAATAAGACTTATTTTTAGTTAGTTCATTAGGTTTCAAAAATAATTTCTTTTGCACTTAGTGTGCTGTTTACAAAAATGTGTTTACATAAGATATCGATACCGAAAATCTTAAACATGTACCTAGATAATTTCTATATTTTTTACGGAAAAAATAAAATTGTTAGTACTTAGTTACACGAGTATAGTTGCGTCTGCAGTATTAATAACTAGGTTGAAACATGAGGACAACAGGTTGATTTTTGAGGCGGTCGGCTAATGTGCTTAGACAGCGACGAATCGATGGTAAGTAGGACAGCACAGTGTTCAGGTATATTTTTGAGTAAGCAACAAGCAATACGGAAGTCTGGCCTTGAGTATGACGCACTAGTTGCCCTCATAATCGATGGAGTTAATATACCTGTACTCTGCTATTTTCCTAGCAGTGCATTCAGCGTCTCCCGTTTTGTGATCATTGGACTTTTTAAAGCAAGCAAGCAAGTTGCACATTTCGGAATGTCTTTCTTCCCACGTTCGGACAACGAATGGCCTGCGTCACCACAGTGAACCCAATTTTTTTTTTTTTTTAAACTTTGCCCCTCACTAGGAATTTCTCCTGTATCGTGGGTGCGTTTACAAACATTTAAACTCACATACACAAACAGCCAGACCCGGAACAACTACTTTTAGATCGTACAAATATTTGTTCCGTGCGGGAATCGAACCCGCGACACGCAACGCAGCAGTCAATCGCTTAACCACTGCGCAAAGAAATGATCTCTCGACAAGTTTTTGCTGCATGGCCATATTGTTGGCATTTATAAGACCTTGTTACCAATGTAAAGTCACTTACAGGATAAGACGTCCAATTTATAAAAAGCCTTGATTGAGGGATAAGGGCTTTACGTATATCGGCTGAAACTTCAACAACGTAGTTACAGGTAGCATTTTTCTTTCCCGATTTGTGTGTGCTGTAGTTTGTGTGTGGTGTGATTTGTGTCGCACCATCACTGCCGGTCCTTCCGCATTCAGTTTGGGCATCCTTCGCTACTCTGCCACTCGAGATGGTCGGTCCACTGCTGCTTGAGCTTGATAACTCTGAGAGCTGCGTTCAATATCTTCAGTTCTTTTCATTTTTGATCTTATTCTTCCAAGAAACTGCGAGCATAGCTGGCTCGTAATGTTATTAGCTGATAGGAAGGTGTTTAGCGTGTTGATAGAATCCATCAGTTGCCTCAAACTTTCTGCTGAGTCAGTGTGGTGAGCCATGCTCTTTGCGAGGAACCCAATCCCTTACTCCTCGTTTATATCGTGCTCAATGCACGATATCGTGCAATCATGTCATTAATATTTTATATACTTAGATTATTTTATATTTTGTGAATGTGAGAACGTTGTAGGCCTAGTAGGGTGTAGATTTGTTGGCGGTTTTCTATTTTGTTAAGTACCTGGTAATTGTTGAAAGGCCTACACTGTCCTCCCATACCTATTATCACTATTATTTTTAATAATATTGTAAAGCCAATTATTTTTAAAAGAGTAACCGTGGAGTTTCTTGCCGGCTCTTCTCCATAGGAAACGACTAATTGGAACCGTGCACCCAGCTTCTGACGTTTCATAAGTGCCCATGTAGGTTTATGTGAAATAAAATATTTTGATTTTTGATTTTGAATGCCGCATCAATTATCTTTTGTAATTATATTATTTATTTTGATAGTTTCATAGGACACTGACCTTCATTAAATAAATAATTAATAATAATAATAAATATTTTTTCAAGCACAGGCACGCTTGTCTATACCCAAAGTCTCTAATTCAGATAATTTATGTAAACAAAGTAATGTCAAGAAGTGTCACTGTCAAAATGACAGGACAGTGGTGCAAAACATTTTATCATTAAATGATTTTGTAAATAAATAATCTATACTAATATATAAAGCTGAAGAGTTTGTTTGTTTGTTTGAACGCGCTAATCTCAGGAACTACCGGTTGGAATTGAAAAATTCTTTTTGTGTTGGATAGTCCATTTATTGAGGAATATTATAGGCTATGTAACATCACGCTACAACCAAAAGGAGCGGAGCATAAATGAAAAATGTTGCAAAAACGTGAAAAATAATTCCTTTTTGAGAGCTTCCGTTGCGTGCGCTGCCTAAACGGTTTAAGTTACGCAAATATCATGTATGATGGAATTGTTTCTCTTTAAATTTTCAAAAAAAAAAAAGTCCGTGACAGCATATGTCTATCTTTTAAGATTGACTCACTATAACCTTTTTTATGGTAATCAAATTTGTTCGAAATTAATGCATTATTTGCGAAGGAGTTTTCATAAACATGGTATTAATCCTTATCCAAATAAATACGTTATTCATCACAAGTATTTAATTTTGAACAAAGTTGCCCTTACATAATTTAATTTCAATGAATATCTTAGGAGATATAACTGTTTTATAATAACTCCGCAGCAAAATAATGATCAACTCTGCGAGGTAGTCTATTCTAAAGCTGAAGAGTTAGTTTTTAGGGTTCCGTACCCAAAGGGTAAAATGGGACCCTATTACTAAAACTCCGCAGTCCGTCTGTCTGTCTGTCTGTCACCAGGCTGTATCTCATGAACCGTGATAGGTAAACAGTTGAAATTTTCACATATGATGTATTTCTGTTGCCGCTATAACAAGAAATACTAAAAAACAGAAAAAAATAATATTTAAGGGGGGCTCTCATACAACGGACATGATTTTTTTGCCGTTTTTTTTGCTCCGCCCGCGTGGATGTCGGTTATCGTGTAAAAAAGTAGCCTATGTCCTTCTCTATATCCCAGGTCGATCGGTTCAGCGGTTTAGGCGTGAAAACGTAACATACAGACAGACAGACAGACAGACAGAGCTACTTTCACATTTATAATATTAGTATGGATAGCTTTTGCCCGCGGCTCCGCCCGCGTGGATGTAGGTTATCGCGTAAAAAAGTAGCCTATGTCCTTCTCCATATCCCAGGCTATATCTTTGCCAAATTCCATGACGATCGGTTCAGCGGTTTAGGCGTGAAAACGTAACATACAGACAGACAGACAGACAAATAGACAGACAGACAGAGTTACTTTCACATTTATAATATTAGTAAGGATAAGGATTTGTATGGATGGTACGGAACCCTTCGTGCGCGAGTCCGACTGTAGATTTTAGAACAGGATTACTATTTTTAAGTTATTTTTATTACAGAGCCAATTGTTAACCGTGACATTGACAGCTGTCAGCTGATTATAAGAACTATGCAAACAAAATACAGTTGCCAAACAATGTTTTGTGTAGTGTGTCGGAGACACGGTATATGATCGTCATAATCAGCCCTTTTAAGCCCAGTGCTAGACATAGGCCTCCCAAAATCGATTTCCACTCGAAACAGTTTACAGCCGTTTTCATCCAAATTTTGGTTAGATATGCTACTATGAATCTAGTATGAGAGTTGTAATATTAGTATTGTTGAAGATGTAAAAAATTCGAAAATGTTTGGATCTCCTGCATTGTTACCAGTATCATAAAATATTTTATACCAGAAAATCTTCTTTTATTGATAACAATGTTTGCAAAAAATTATTACGGTATGATTATTTATTAATTATTATTTCTTAAAATCAGTAACTCTTACAAGAAAAAACTTTTTACATTTAGTTGTAATATTAGTGTTCTTAGGCCTGTGTTCACCAACATTCAAACCACCGGTTAGGTATATAAACAGTTGATTTATGTCAAATTTCCTAAGTAAAGAACCGGAAATTTATGGTTTTTTGTGGCAATGCTACAGGCACCCATCCAAATTACTTTATAGAGAAAACGTTTTGGAATCTGCAGTCGGATGCCAACAAGGTGATCCTCTCGGGCCAGTCATTTTCAGTTTGGCTATCCACCCCATCATACAGCAACTAAATTCAAAATTTAATGTGTGGTATTTAGATGATGGGATTCTAGGAGGTGACGTAGATACTGTTCTCAAAGATCTCCAATTCCTAAAGCAGCAGTTCCATTCCATCGGCCTTGATCTCAACTATTCAAAATGTGAAATCTACATTTGTGACAATAATGACAGCCAATCCATTTTACAGAAATTCAATAAAATAGCCCCAGATATCAAAGTATTGGAAAAAAGTTCACTACACCTCCTAGGTTCCCCAATTTTAGAAGACAGTTTTTCACCTTTCGTTGACGAAAAAATTAAACATTTTAATGATATTTCGGATAGACTTTCTAAAATTAATTTACATTCGGCATTCACCCTCATCAGATACTGCTGTTTCGGTCCAAATTTTATGTATTTTCTCCGCTCTTCCTCTCTATGGAAGAAGCCACACCTTTTAGACAAAATCGATCAAATTATTAGAAGTACTCTTACATCTATTTTAAATGTGGCATTGGACGACCGTGCCTGGCTGCAAGCTACACTACCCATTCGGTTTGGTGGGCTCGGCGTCCGCAAAATTTCTAGTTTAAGCTTACCGGCGTTCCTGTCCTCGGTCCACAGCACCGAAAAGTTAACCACAAGAATTTTAGCCCCTTCTCAGGTTGACTCTGAAGTGCCGTGTTTGACTGATGCAGTGAACGCCTGGAAAGTGGCTTGTCCGAATACGGTACAGCCCGAAAACCCGTCTTCCCAGAGACAGTGGGATGAGCCGCTCTGCAGGTTGGTACGGAATAACCTCATTAATACGTCCACCAATACTGCTGAGCGTGCACGCCTGCTGGCTGTGGGAGAATGGGAGTCGGGCCTTTGGCTTCAGGCACTACCGTCACCCAACATAGGCACTATGCTGGGTGACACCACTTTCCGGCTCGCTACAAGTCTGCGTCTGGGCGCTCCTTGCGTGGCTCCACATCGCTGTCAGTGCGGTGAAGCAGTCGACCGCCTCGGACACCATGGCTTATCCTGCAGCAAGAGCGCTGGTCGGTTAGCACGACACGCCAGTATTAATGACATTATCCGTCGGGCTCTTGTCACCGCCGGGGTGCCTGCTGTTTTAGAACCCAGTGGCTTGGCACGTGACGATGGGAAGAGGCCAGACGGAATGACCATAATGCCTTGGAAGTTGGGTAGGCCTTTGGTGTGGGATGCAACCTGTGTCGACACCCTCGCGCCATCCCATCTTCCTAGCACGGCGGGTTGTGCTGGGGCGGCTGCTGCAGGTGCAGAAAACCTCAAACGGCGCAAATATAACAACCTTATAGGGAGTTATATTTTTGAGCCGTTTGGGGTTGAAACATTAGGTCCGTGGGGTCCGAGTGCTCATCGTGTATATCGGGACATCGCCAAGCGGCTGGTCGACTCTTCACGTGACCAGAGGTCTGGCCTATTTTTAGGCCAAAGAATCAGCGTTGCCATCCAACGTGGCAACGCTGCCAGCCTTTTGGGCACTTTTTCCACTGACGGCCATGCGGAAGAATTTTTTGATGCCCAATGAGCACTTTCCCCTTTTTTTTCTTTTTCTTTTTTTTCGTGTAGGTTTAGACTATAAATATTTTATTTTTAGTTTGTATGTTGTATGTTTGCAATCTGAACTAAAACTTTTCTTCTGTCATTTTCTTAATGAAATAGAAATAAAAAAAGTGTTTGAAATGGTAAAAAAAAAAAAAAAAAAAAAAAGTAAAGAACTGATTAAATATGTAAACAGTTGATTTAAATGTTGGTGAACATAGGCCTTAGAGATTCAAAAAGAATTACAATGTTTGGATCTCATGCATTGTTACCAGTATCATAAAATATTTTATACCAGAAAATCTCCTTTTTTTAATAACTTTGTTTAACACCGAAAATGGATAACAATAATTACGGTATGATTATTTCTTAATTATTATTTCTTAAAATCAGTACTCCCTTTGTTTACGTAAATTATCTGAATTTGAGACTTAGAAATATAAATAATTTATTTACTTCAAAGCTAACAAAAGGCGTATTTGTTGTTTGAATATTCAGGACCAGGTGTATTAAATACCTTTATACTCTACACTACTCAATGTGTTATTTATCAATGGTGGTAGGTGAAGTTGCTCTTTCGATCGTCCGAAGGGAAGCCGGTGGCAATAGAGTTGATAGCGCACTACGCCTCTGCTGGGTACACACATGATCTCCAAATTTTCCAACCATCTGCCATGTCCCCACGAATATAAATGGCAAAAAATACGGTTATCTCGGAGACAACCGTATTTTTTACTCGTTGAGTCGTAGCCGACCGCAAGTTTAAGGAAATAAATACATGCGCTGTAATTATTACAAAAACCGGATTGTTTCATTTAATAATTATTATTTCTGCATACTTCTGTGGTTTGATAGGCCGTCATCGTGCAATTAATACTGGAAAGTACTAGGCACATGCATAGGTAGGCACTGTGTGTTTTTCCAGGATGTGGTCACGTTGAGGAAGGAAACATGGCGTTGTCCTTATCTCGTTGTAAATACTGAAGTACATCAAGTAAAAACCAGTGTTGGCTCTAGCTATATATAGCTGCTCCGGCGGTGGTTTCACCCGCTATGTTTGGATTCCGTGGTTTATAGGCAAAATTTTGCTACTTTGGGTTACTGATAATTTGGCTTTCTATTGGTGATAAAATGGTTAAAATCGGTCCAGGAGCTTATTCGATACAAACAAAAAATCTTTTCTCTTTATATCAACATGAATTACACAAATCATCAAAAATATTTATTTTACTAGTCAAAGCACGCTCAATGCTGGATGTCCAGAATGAAACCAAACGCCGATCAATCAATCTGCCGATAGTCCTTCTCAACTGTGTTGCTCACGGTCTGTCCGGATGCAACTGAGTACCAGTTGTTTACATGGAGCGACTGCCTATCTGACCTCCACAACCCAGTTACGATACCCCTTGTTAAGACTGGTTGGCTGTCGGACGTTTGGGCTTCTGACTACCCGCAACGATTTTCAAAGATCTACGAATGACAGTTGGGACCAAAGGCTGGGGGAACGCTAAGGTAGCCCGCGAAATTTAGATTTTTGCAATTTGCAGGTCAACGGTGCCGATTCCCTTGTTCACAAACTAAACTAAATTGAAGTTCAGTGCATCTTTTTATTTCTATTTCATTTAGAAAAGGACAGAAGATAAATTTTAGTTATTCCTGTCAAATTAATCAGCGTTTGATGTAAATTGACGTAATTTTAACAAAGCAAACTAAAATCTATTGCGTGCCGTGCGTGCGGTGCGTCCGGCGCGGGCCAATGGACGCGTACCTTTTGTCGGCAAGTCTTAGTCACGTCTAAACTTGTATGGAGTAGTGACAGGTGCTGATTAGTTTGACAGGACTAAACTAAAATGTATCTTCTGTCCTTTTCTTAGGGCTGATTTTTCAATCGTCAGTCGTTTATCGGAGGAATAAATATAGCAGTTTGACAGCTTTTGCATAGGAAATGTGTCAAACCACCATTTTTGTTCTTCAAATAAAAGTTATCAGACCATTGAAAAATCGGCCCTTAATGAAATAGAAAGAAAAAGATGCACGGAACTTAAATTTAGTTTAGTTTGTGAACGAGGGAATCGGCACCAATGTCAGGTTGTATCTTGATTAAAATATGATATGCGACAATAACAAAATAGTATGTATTTTACATAATTTTAATCATAAGAATCTTGAATACATCTTTCTATGTTAGACTTGCAGCGGATTGTTCTGATTTCCAAAATCTGAACAATCCACGGCAAATCTCACTCATACACATATTTGCTATTGTCGCTTATCATATTTTGATCAAGATAAAACTTGACACTGACCTGCAAAATGCAAAAAACGCAAGAACGAATTTCGCGGGCTACTACAGCGCATGTCAAAAAGTCAAAGTCAAAGCATTTATTTCAAATAGATACTTATATGGCACTTTTGATTCTAGTTGCCCTTCCAAAAAGCAGTTTCGCATGGAGAAGAATGGTCAAGAAACTCCACCGTTACTCTTTTAAATTGTTTTACAATACTTTGTGTACATCAATTATATCATAAAATGTGAAGACGATGTGCCCAGAATAAAATTACTATACCACAACAGGTAATAACAATAAAAAATTAAGCAATGACGGATAAATGCATCATGTGCTAGATATGTACATGGGGCTCGCATGCACCTTAACGTGCTTTCCGAGGAACGGTGGGGTCTCGATACGTAATGGATGGTCTCCCATCCTCGAACCGACCGCGGCATGCGTAATTTAACCTTCGATCGACCCGTGCAGCAGTTATCATTTAGCCACAAGCTCCTCTCGAAACCAAAACGCTGATATTATTCGCGCTCAGCACTGGCTGCTATTTGGAGTGTGGTGTGATTGTTATGAATGCTGCTTTTAGGTCAATTATCGAACTGCTAAAGTGCGCACGCACCGAGCCACTCTTTAGCCAGACTCACGCCTGTTGCATCACTTTCATATTTTTATTTTGCTTCTCAGTTTGCTTCATCATCATTATTACATTAGTAAATCTTCTTTTGTTTATTTTAATGTCACATATGGTATTTCGGTGATAATAATTATTGATTGGCCTTGGCCAATCAATAATAATTATCACCGAAATACCTTATGACTCAAATAAATAAAATAACATGTAATTAATTATGTTTATGACTCTTGAGTCATAAACATAATTAGGTTCTTACGTCGAACTGTTCAATCGCTGTTTTTCCAAACTATGTATATGTAAATTGCTTATGAAGGCCAGCTATTTTTATTTCATAGTGTTAGCATACGCAATAATCGATGGTCGATTAACTAATATTATTTGTGGGTTGCAACATTATTTTTAAATATTTCATCCTTTTTAGTTGTGGCAACCCACGGATGACTTTTCGAGAAGACGGGAGGATTTTCGTTTGCTGATTCGTGGTCTCGGGTTAAAAAAATAATGGTGTTACGTACCAATAAAGTGATTTGTACAAACGAGACTTTAATTCTAACACTAGCTACCGGATAATGTATAAATGTATTTTTTTTTCTAAGGAAATCAGTTACTCTGTAAAATGGAAAAACATATTGGAATCAGAAGGGTTTGTAAAATGATACTCAATTGTTGCAGAAAGTAATTCTCTTTTATTCGTTAAATATCCTGCCTTACATTAATATTTTGGGTCTTACAATTAGTTACTATACTACACACACAAAATATTCAATCAACCAATAGGAAAACACTAGTTTACTTTATTATTAAAACTTAAAATTAACGTTCCGCGATGTACTGGGCACCCATCTCACTCTTGCACGCGCGCGCCGTATAGCGCCGTCTGTACGCACACTATAAATATTAACGTCGCTGGCGCAGGTCGTCAGTACGCCTCCGCTTCCGAGGCCGGCATGTCGTCTGTTAGCGCGGCGAATGTTTACAACGGGTGCTGTCGTAAGTATGTGGATACGTGAGTCCCACATCACTCCCCTCTAAGTGAAGCGTACCACAGGCTTCACAACTCTGCCGGATCTGGTGGTGTAGGGTTGAGTAGGTCCTTTATCTTGGTGGTGATCTTTATCTTCACCCGGCTCGTTGTACATGTAGGCCGGTTTAAGTCTATTCAATGATATTACTGATGTGCGTAACGGTAACTTGATTTTGTAGAACTTGTCGTAGCGCTTGATAACTTCATACGGCCCATCGTACGGCGGTGTTAGCGGCGATCGTACTGTGTCGTTCCGCACGAAAACATGTGTGCACGTAGCGAGGTCCTTGTGTATGAATGGCTCAGTATGACTGTTGTTCGAGCGCGGCACACTTCTGACCGATGCCATTGTCTCCATTAGACGACGTACGTAGTCGCTTTCATTGATATTTGTTTTTGTTGACACGATGAAGTCTGATGGCAGGCGTAGTGTCGTTCCGTAGGTCATCATTGCCGGACTGAGATTATTGTTACGCAATGCCGTGCGCAGTCCCAATAGCACAGCGGGTAGCTCTTCTGTCCACTGATTGGTCGTACCGCGAGCCATGAATGCTGCCTTTAGTGTCCGATGCCATCTTTCGATCTGGCCATTTGATTGCGGATGATATGCCGTAGTGCGTATTCGTGTTATGCCGAATTTCTTCATTAGCGATTGGAAAAGCAGGGACTCAAATTGACGGCCTTGATCCGTTGATATTCGCAGCGGGCATCCAAATCTTGCTATCCAATTCTCGTATAGGGCTTTTGCGACCTTTTCAGCGGTAATATCGAGCACCGGAACAGCTTCAGGCCACTTCGTACAACGGTCAATGATGGTCACGCAGTAACGGCAATCATTTGATATTTTAAGAGGGCCGACGATGTCCATATGTATATGTTCAAAGCGTTCTGATGGTGGGAACTCGCTCAGTGGAGTTACGACGTGGCGATGTACTTTAGCTCGCTGGCAATCGATGCACGCTCTGGACCAATTGCTGACATCTCTATTCATGTTCGGCCAGAAGAATTTTGAAGTCGCCTGCTTCCGTGTCGTTCTGACACCGGGATGACATAAATCATGTTGTGCTTTGATTGCCACAAAACGATATGTATTCGGTAGATATGGTCGGGGTGTCCCAGTCGAAGTTTCGCACGTAATTGGTCGGCTTATTCCAGGCATCGTGACGTCAGTAAACTTCAAGTGTGATTGGTTCTTCAATTGTTTCAGCACGGGATCGCTTGCCTGCTCGCTCGCTAACTTAACGTAGTCGATCATGGTAGGGCATTGTATATCTTCTATGCGTGACAGGGCATCGGCAACTGTATTGTCTTCTCCTTGAACATACTTAATGCCGGTGCAGAACTGACTGATGAAATGCAACTGTCGCTCTCGACGAGGTGTGTCACTGCTACTTGCTGGGCGTGTCAGTGCGTGAGCAAGTGGTTTGTGGTCTGTATATACCGTCACGTCGCCTCCTTCAATAAGCGTTCGAAAATGCTTCACAGCTGTATAAATCGCTAATAGCTCGCGATCGTATACACTGTAGCGTCGCTGCGTCATACTCATCGCTTTTGAGAAATAAGCGAGAGATTTCCACGTGCTATCAATTTTCTGTTGTAGTACAGCGCCAAGGCTGTAGTCTGAAGCGTCTGTCATTATGGCGAGGGCGCAGCCGGGTACTGGATGCGTTAGTTCAGTAGCTTCTAAAATGCTTTGGCGGCACTTTTCAAAAGCTATTTCTGCTGCCGGGTTCCACTCGATGGGTGTCTTGTCATTGCGCTTCCGGTTGTGTAAAAACTTGTTGAGTTCAGACTGTGATTCGGCTTGACGGGGTAAGCAGCTGCGATAAAAGTTCAGCATGCCTAGGAAGCGTCGCAACTCGACGACAGTATTTGGTTTCGGGTACTTTGATATGACTTCTGTTCGCTCTTCCGTGGGCTTGATGCCGTTTGTTGACACCTCGTAGCCAAGAAAATTGATTTTTTCCTTGCCAAACTCGCACTTTTCTACCTTCAACATGACGCCATACTCCTTGAGACGATCCAGCACTTGACGTAAGAGAAGCTTGTGATCGTCTTCACTTGGCGAGAAGAGTAAAATATCGTCGATGTAGCAAAAACAATTGTCTACGCCCCGTAGTACTTGGTGCATAAATCTTTGGAAAGTTTGGCTGGCGTTCCGTAAACCAAATGTCATGCATTTGAATTCAAACAGCCCAAATGGTGTTGTAATTGCTGTTTTCTGGGCGTCATCTTCATTTATTGGTATCCAGTAGTACGCCATTTTGAGATCAAGTTTTGAAAATATCTTCATGTTTTGCAGCTGGTATGTGAAGTCTTGTATGCGGGGTATCGGGTATCGGTCGGGTTGAGTGACTGCGTTTAGCCTACGATAGTCACCGCAAACCCGTAGTCCTCCATCCTTCTTTTTTACAACATGAAGTGGGCTCGCCCATGGGCTCTTAGAAGGTCTGCAAATACCCATCTCCAGCATGTGATCAAACTCTTCTTTTGCAGCCTTGTATTTATCAGGCGGAAGCGGGCGGGGTCGGGCGAAGAGTGGGGGGCTTGTAGTTTCTATGTGGTGAACGACGTCGTGTCTTGATGGTTCCTTCAGGGACATTGGTCGTAGAACCTCTGGATATTGCTTCAAGATTTCGTAGTAATCTTGATCGGAGCTAATGACATGTACTGTTTCTTCGCCGCTTGTTATTTCAAACGCATCGATCGATAAGTCCGTCACGTTGTCGATGAGCTTTTTCCTGTGGAGATCTACCAACAATTTGAAGTGACGTAGAAAGTCGGCTCCCAGGATAGAAGTTTTAACATCAGCCACGACGAACTGCCATAGGAAACTGCGACGAAGACCAAGATTCAGCCTGAGCGTCTTTTCACCATAGGTATTTATGGGCGTATTGTTTGCCGCATATAACCTGTATGCGCTGGCAGTCTTTATTCTTCTTTTGCTTGTGGCGGCTAACACCGAGATATCAGCGCCTGTGTCCACAAGAAAACGTTCTCTGGTATCACGATCGAAAACACAAAGGCGGTTGGTAGTACACGGGACACCGACGTCCGCCACCGTCGATGTCGGAGCTAGTTTAACGACGGCTCAGTCTTCTTCCTTCTACAACACGGTGATTCGCAACGCTTTGCCTTGTCCCCATAACGGTAGTGGAATCTGCACTCCCACGAAGGATCGCCGGGTTTGATTGAAGCCTTGTTCCCTTGACGCGACCGTGATTGTGAACGCGACCGGGAACGAAACGGGCGTCTGTAGCGATGAGCTGAGCGTCCGCGTAGCTCGGCCACTTCTAGGCATAGCTTCTCCATTTGTTTCGACAGTACTTCTAATTGAGTGGACATCACGGGATCTTGTGACGTTGTGGTTACAGCTGCGATTGTCGATGTTGGGGGTTCCGAATACTCTGCCATCTTGTCGGCCATTGCGGCGAGTGTGTCGAGTGACGATTCTGTGTTGATCGATAGTACGACGCGTACTTGTGTGGGTAGGTGGTTGAGCCACTCAATCTTCAAACCTTCGTCCGTGATCATGCCGCTTCCAAGTTCTCGCATCTTGCGTAACAACTGAGTTGGTTTCTGGTCACCAAGTTCCAGGCCGCTGATGAGCTTTTGAAAATTCTTTACGTCGGATTTGTCATACACCGTTAGCAGACGATTCTTCACAGCTCCGTATTTGTCCGTGGCTGGCGGATTGTACAAAATATCCGTGATATGCTGTAGATCGGTGGATTGCAACTGCTGTAACACATATCTGTATTTCTGATCATCCGAAGTCTTCAAAGGGTCCACGACGGCTTCAAATTGAATAAACCAGGCTCGTGGAATTTCTCGCCAAAACGGCAACATTCTTGACTGGATGGAAACTGCAGCCAAGTCGACTTCTGGCTTCATTACTTTGCTTGATTCGCCTAAGTTTTCTTGCGACATTATCACGTCGGGGTCACCAATATTGGAATCAGAAGGGTTTGTAAAATGATACTCAATTGTTGCAGAAAGTAATTCTCTTTTATTCGTTAAATATCCTGCCTTACATTAATATTTTGGGTCTTACAATTAGTTACTATACTACACACACAAAATATTCAATCAACCAATAGGAAAACACTAGTTTACTTTATTATTAAAACTTAAAATTAACGTTCCGCGATGTACTGGGCACCCATCTCACTCTTGCACGCGCGCGCCGTATAGCGCCGTCTGTACGCACACTATAAATATTAACGTCGCTGGCGCAGGTCGTCAGTACGCCTCCGCTTCCGAGGCCGGCATGTCGTCTGTTAGCGCGGCGAATGTTTACAACGGGTGCTGTCGTAAGTATGTGGATACGTGAGTCCCACAAACAGATACTTGCGCTATTTGACGCAACCACTTGTGTGACTGGTGAGTAATTCATAAGCGATATCTAATCGATACTAGATAAATGTAGATAGCATTGATTAAGGAAATCGTCCGAGACTTTATAAATATGACATCTTTGAAGTTTGAACAAAATGAAGTCTAGCGTTTACAATGAGATTCTTTTTCTTATCTATATCTATACTAATATATAAAGCTGAAGAGTTTGTTTGTTTGTTTGTTTGAACGCGCTAATCTCAGGAACTACTGGTTGAAAAAGAAAAATTCTTTTTGTGTTGGATAGTCCATTTATTGAGAAATATTATAGGCTATATAACATCACGCTACGACCAATAGGAGCGGAGCATAAATGAAAAATGTTACAAAAACGGGAAAAATTATTCCTTTTTGAGAGGTTCCGTTGCGTGCGCAGCGTAAACGGTTTAAGTTACGCAAACATCATGTATGATGGAATTATTCCTCTTTAAAAGTTAAAAAAAAAGTCCGCGACAGCATATGTCTATCTTTTAAGATTGACTCACTATATCCTTTTTTTATGGTAATCATTTTTTTTCGAAATTAATGCATTATTTGCGAAGGAGTTTTATCAACATAATATTAATCCTTATCCAAATAAATATGTTATTAATCACAAGTATTTAAATGTAAACAAAATTGTCCTTGACATCACTTGATTTCAATCAACATCTTAGGAAATATCATAATTTTAAAATAACTCCGTAACAAAATAAGTAGTAAATTCATTACTTAAACCACTCTCTCTCTCTTAGGTGACGCAAACGAAGTTGCGCGGGTCAGCTATATTATAAAGCTATACAGTATAGTATAACGAAGAGTTTGTTTGTTTGGTTGAACGCGCTAATCTCAGGAACTAGATACTGCAGTGCAAGTACGCACTTTGCATCGATAAGACATCGAGATCGCTAAGGTTTGCATTTTTATCGATCTTGTTAACGAATTTGGAAGTACGTAACACGTAAATAGAGTAAGTACGGTACTTACTTTAACTATCGGTAGATAAACTCTAAAATTTTAACGAATTTAACGAAAATGCAAGTACGAAATGACATTTTGACAGTTGAGATCGCCAATTTACGTCGTCGAGCTCGGTAATTTATCGACACCATGTAGCCCGATAAGCATAGCGATCATTACTAATCATGGATTTAGGACTTATGAAGTTATGACTTTATTGCAGGGTGAATCGAATTTGACAATCGCGACTCCACGTGGTATTTTTTTTAGCTTCGCAACGTTGCACTTGTTTGCCCTATCTCATGATTTTTTTTAGAGCTGGAGGTGCGCAGGGGCGGGGCAGCCTCAACGTGTTTCATATGGAAATTTTCACTTTTTGTATGGAAAAAAAAAAAAATTACCTACATGTTGAGTATTGCGGGTTTATGCGCTTCCTAAAGGGTGTCGAAATTTTCATTATTTTTGCGATAGGACGCACCATTTTCGAGATATAAGCAAAAGAAAAGAAAATTTATATATAGGATGTATCTATTCAAACACGAATCATGGAACCGATTTAAAAAAAAACATAATTTAAAATTACTTGATAAAATATGATGATTAATTATCTAAATTCACCGCGCTCGTGCCGCCATTAGTCGCCGCGTCCGGGCGGGTCATTCATAGAATAAGTAAAGGTTTTTTTGCAAAATGTCTCAAGCAATTTTAAAATTATAAGCGTAGCTTAAATTACAGTGTAGCTTCAATTATACCCATGAATATTGTTTACAATCCAAAAATGTATGAAAATTTAGTCGAGTTTCATTTTCAAAATAATTTACAAAAAAAATATGTTTTGCACCACTGTGCAAAACATTTTATTTTTTTTGTAAATTATTTTATTTTATTTATTCAGGGATAATAAACAACTACAACATAAATGTAGGAGATGGGCGAGATGAGAGAAACACTTCTTAATATTTTCTTCGTTTATTTTAGCTCGTTATTCAATTTGTTACAAAAAGTTGTTCTTTTTCACGTCATTGTTACATTCGTTAATTTTTCAATCCCCTCGTTCATTCTCGCTCTCACACCCTTCACCTCTCTCATTCATTCATCTTCCGTTCCATTCTACCAATTATTTTAACGTTACATTTCAAGGAAAATAGACCCACAGTTCGGCCATTCTGACCTCAGACTATGCTACATTAAACTAAACTACTTTACTTCTGCTTAAAATACAATGTTTCTAATTTTGCAAATTATGTAGGTACTTAATTACATCTGAGAACTCTCTTACCCAACAACTGTTTAGATTCTAAGATTACAACAAAATATTATGTGCAACTTGGTAACAATAATACAACTTAGTTTGTGAAAGGAACAAAATAAACTTACTTATTATCTTAAATTTAACAATGAATTTTACTTAACTCCTATCCTCTATCATCCTTACCACCTTACATACTTCATCATCTTAACTTGAACTTAAGTTAATTATACAGCACTGCTTACAAATATTTACGAATTTAACTTTAATAACATGCACTTTAGCTACTCAAATTAAAGGAAAAAATGAATTGCGCCAAATCCATACTTTGATGCATCTGTATGCACCTCTGTGTCCAAGCCAACTTCGAATATTTTTAACACAGGTTCACTGCAAAGTTTAGTCTTCAATATTTCAAATGCTCTTCTCTCTTCTTCTCCAAAGTAAAATGCCTTATCTTTCTTTAGCAATTCAGTTAGTGGTCTAGCTATAATTGCATAACTTTCAATATACTTGCGAAAGTATGATGTTAACCCCACAAAACTATGAACCTGCTTCATTGACTTTGGTTCTGGAAAACAAGCAACTGCATCAGTCTTACCAGGTGATGGTTTGACCATACCATTTTCGATAACATGACCTAAATATTCTACTTTTCTCTGTAATAGCTGACATTTTTCACAATTAATTTGTAACCCATATTCAGAACCAACATTTAAAACTAGACTGAGATGGTCTAACGCCTCTTTTTCATCTTTAGAAAGGACTACAATATCGTCTATAAAAATTAAAACTATTCCCCGAACAACTAAATCTCTAAAAATGATGTTAATGAACCTACTAAAGTAGTTTGGACATATAGACAGACCAAAAGGTGCCCGTAAAACTCGTATTGGCCTTCTGGACTGCTAGTCACAAATGAAGTGTACTTTAGCGAGTCCTCATCTACAGGCAAATGAAGAAAACCATTTTTCAAATCCAGTGTACTAAAAACTTTTTTACTCAATTTATCAATCTTATTGCACCGAAAACATTTCACGCCATTCGGACACTGACTGGCCACATGATCCTTTTCACCACACTTAAAACACAAACGACCGGATGCCGATGACCGCTTTTCACCTGATGTTGATGTTTTATGCTTACTGTCACCGCTTTGTTTACTCGCACTGGTCGCACTATGTTTGCTTTCGTTGCTTCTTTTCATCTTTGACTTCATTATCTCGTAAATTGAGAGTTTTGTCTTTCAGCACGCTGTATGATGTGACTCCGTATAATATCGCCTTATTGCTTTCGTAATCAGTTATGCCGTCTACTATGTATTGTATAGAAATGTAATCGGGGAATTTTGCCTTTTTTCCTAACTCCTTCATAATGAGCATATACTGATACACAGTTTCATCTTTCCTTTTCTTGCGGCTTGCCATGAATTCATGCATTACTTTTGAATTTAGTGCGTCTGGAAACTCCTTGAGAACAGCTGTCTTCAAATCATCGTATGACTTAAAAGTCTTCTCGGATTTAAGCCACAATTCCGCTGTACCCACGAGCGATCGTCGAGCAATGATAAGCTTCTGCTGGGCAGTCCAACCAAATATATCAGCATTATCCTCGATGTCGGCAGCCCATTTTGACGAAGAATAGGTTTTGTCGTCGCCACTGAACTTACTTATGCCGTACGTAGCATCCAGCGACATCATGGCCGACGCCCCCGCCGCCGCTAAACCAGTGCCGGTAGGTATTCCGGTAATCGCTTATCCACAGGCATCTTCTTGTGGAAATCTTCGTTTGCAGCGAATAGTAGCAGCCACCACGCCGCTTATTATCCAGCTACTTCGTCGCGTCTTTATTCTTCGTTCGGTGTCGCGTATCGTGTGGCGAATGCCAGCGATCCGCTGCAGCCGAATGTTTCCAGGCAATCCCGGACGTGCCCACAATTGTAGGAGATGGGCGAGATGAGAGAAACACTTCTTAATATTTTCTTCGTTTATTTTAGCTCGTTATTCAATTTATTACAAAAAAAAAATATTTTTCACGTCATTGTTACATTCGTTAATTTTTCAATCCCCTCGTTCATTCTCTCTCGCTCTCACACCCTTTACCTCTCTCATTCATTCATCTTACGTTCCATTCTACCAATTATTTTAACGTTACATTTCAAGGAAAATAGACCCACATAAATAATACACAATGTTAACAAAACTCTAGTAGTAATGTTGCAGTCCACTGCATTATCCGCAGATAAGCATGTTTAAAGATCAGTGGTTGCCACTAGACGAGCATTACCAAAATTAACAAACATTTTGCTAATCGATTTTATTTATTTTTAGGGCCCTACTTGTATAACCAGTTTAACAGAGTGTTAAAGATTTATAGTTTAAGTTATAATAGGTGTAATTTACTAGTACAGGAATATTTGTCAAAACTCAACTACGCAGACACGGAAAAACTACTAGAAATTTTAAAATAATATCTCTAGCTACCTACTCTAATATAAGTCTCTTCCTTTACCTAAATAATAATGGTGTCCACTTTATTTACTTTAATATTATTTGTTAATGTATTTAAACATAATATATCTTACATAATCTAGTTTTAAAGTAATAAACCTATTGTTGTCTTCTTTTTAAAATGTTTGATGTAAATTGATGGGCTGAAACACAGGTTTTTAATAAACCTAGATCAGGCAGGTCTACATTACAGTTAGAATAAAATGTTCCTCGATTGTAATTAATCTAAATCATAATTTTACTTTATACTTGAATAAATTATATATATATATATTTTTTTTTTTTGAAATAAATAAATAAGTAAGTAACTATAGAGCTAACTATAGCTACAAAACCAAATCAGAAACAATTTTATTTACCTAAATTATTAAAATATACATATTAAGATAATTTTCCTATAAAATTAAATTTAAATTTATTTTCTGAGCATATAAATACGTCAATATCAATGAAGTTTGAATTATAGGATTCCAACATTCTATGAATAGGGCAGCGTAAGCCAGAGTTCGTACGACAAGAATTTAGCGCAAACAGAGTACCTACGTGCACGAACCTGACGCATATGAACTGTTCGGGGGACAGAATAACACAGCTTACTCGTTAGATCAATGGCATCAAAATGACTGTGAACAATATCATGAAGCACGCTGGCCTCCAGGTATTTGCGCCGGTTCTCCAAGCTGATAAGCTTGTAGAAGTTGGGAGTATGACACATAAGTCTTAGTCCCATGACATCTGTTGCACATAGCACGGAGGTACTTGCGCTGGACCCTTTCTATTTTTACTATCATCTATAAAATTAAATTGAATTAATTATAAGAACTATGCAAACAAAATACCGTTGCCAAACAATGATTTGTGTAGTGTGTCGGACACACGGCCTATGATCGTCATAATCAGCTCTTTTAAGTCCACTCTTTAAGACGTAGGCCTCCCAAAATCGATTTTCACTCGAAACTGTTTTCAGCCGTTTTCATCCAAAATGTGGCTAGATATCCTACTTACAATATGAATCTATGAATGAGAGTTGTAATATTAGTGATGTTGAAGATTTTTTTTTTTTTAATGTTTGGATCTCCTGCATTGTTACCAGTATCATAAAATATTTTATACCAGAAAATCTCCTTTTTTTAATAACTTTGTTTAAAACCGAAAATTTATAAAAATAATTACGGTGATTATTTTTATTTATTTATTAAAACTTTATGCACAAGTAAAAACTGTACAAAGGCGGACTTAATGCCTTGGGCATTTTCTACCAATCTTATATGTCAGTATTATTATTTCTTAAAATCAGTACTTAAAAGAAAATGGAACCTTCTTTTCGCCATTTTATGTGAATTACCATTACGAAGATATTTTTTGATACGTTATCCCCTTTGTTTACATAAATTATCTGAATTTGAGACTGGGTATAGATGGAGTCGACATTTCCTATCTGACTACCCCTGAGAAGAAATGGCGAAACAAACTCAGGGGTCAAAGTCTCTTTTAAAGTCCAGACCTAATCTTGGTCAGATCATGTCAGAACCATAATATAGATCCATGTCTGAAATGGTCTTTTGAGGAAAGAACCACACAATTTTGAGTGGACCTATCCAGTCAGTAATCGTGTAGCTCAACTTAGGATTTAAGGAGCTCAACGACTCTACGAACAATACCAAAGAAAGGACATTTGGGTAAGCCGCATAAAGTACTCAAAATACCAGACCATCGTTAAAAAAAAAGTGAGAAAGAGAAAAAAAAAGAGAATCTAAAAGGAACCAAATGACCCACATAGTGCTCACATCACAATAATTAAAGTAATATATATAATACTTTTCAAAGTATATATTCATGTCATTTTGTATATAATATTTATTAATGTATATAATACGTTATATAATTATTAAAATGTCAAGTTTTACGGTTTTATCACAAGGCTTTGCAGAGCGAGCAGCTCAATCCCAAGCTTTTTTGTCTTCTAAATAATCAGATATTTTATAGTACCCTTTTTTACAGTTTGGTTTTAATACAGCTTTTAAATCGTTTAATGGGTAAGTTTCTAATTTCAATCGAAAGTTTGTTGTAAAAGCGCATACATTAACCGATGAACGAGTTGCCTACTTTGTGGAGGCGAGAGCGATGTACAGCAAGATTGTGTTTATTCCGGGTATTTCGACTATGAATATCGGACATTTTCTTAAAATTTTATATATTTTTGTGTACATACATACAATAGATTTTCAAATATATATTGAGAGGCTACAGTCAGAATATCTATTTCTTTAAACTTTTCTCGAATCTCTTGCACCTAGGTTGTAAATGGCTCGAACAACCCTTTTCTGTAAAACAAAACTTGAATTAATGTCCGCACAAGTTCCCCAGAGAAGAATCCCATATGACCTAAGACTATGAATACTCGTATAACTAAAATAATCAATTCTGGCTGTCTACATCAGTTAGCTGTCGAATTTTTTTAACAGCATAGGCGGCCGATCTAAGCCTTCTTGACAATTTTTCTATGTGTGGGCCCCATTGTAATTTACCGTCAATCGTTATTCCAAGAGAAACCGTCGACTCAACAGGGTCCAACTCGTATTCCTTTAAGTTGAACATTAGTAGTTAGCTGCCTGACATTTGGCGTTGAAAATTTAATGAATTTAGTCTTTTTTTCGTTCAGGAGAAGATTATTTACATTAAACCAATGGACAACTTTAGAGAGTGCATCGTTAACTTGTTCAAAGTTGACTAACTGACGTTTGATTAAAAAAATGAGGGAAGTGTCATCTGCGAATAATACAATCTTGTGATTATCCCTTATATGATAAGGTAAGTCATTTAAGAAACAAATCCAAGCAACCCTAAAGGATCAGCAAAGTAATGTATAATGACGTAATGATTAATAATACGCACACAAATTTACTTTTTCTTTTGTTTTTTTCTTTTTTCTTTTATTTTATAAATCCAGTTATGAGTTCTAGGACAATATCTGTAGTATTGGTATTGTATCTGTGTTACTATACCCAAAGTCTCTAATTCAGATAATCCAGTAAACAAAGTAATGTCAAGAAATGTCACTGTCAAAATGACAGGACTGTGGTACAAAACATTTTATCATATTTTTTTTATTGTAAATAGTCATCGCTAAAATTAAAGTGAATTTATTATCAAATCAAATCAAATCTTTATTTGTGAACATAAGTACAAAAAGATGCTATTTATACATTTTAGCTGTTCTGTATGTTCGGCCAATAATCGGCATACAAATATAATATTAGTAAGCAGGTTATTTTTACTATCATAATGAAATAAAGTCTAGGATAAAAGAAATGAAGCAATTGAAAAATGTCATGAGCCGCATAAAAAAAAATAATTGAATTATATTATTAATTATTAAGAATGTCAAGAAATTTAAATTTAGTCATAATTTGTCATTTAAATAGTCTTCATTCGAGTAATACGTCTTTTCAACTAAAAACAGGAACAACTTTTTTTTTAAATGGCTGTCATTTTCCTCACTTCTGATACATTTTGGCAAATTATTGTATAATTTTGGAGCCATTACGAAAATACTGTTCTTGTATAAAGCAGTTTTAGATCCAACAGTTTGTAGCCGGTCAGCTCGACGCTGACTACCTACTCGGTCAAATTTATACATATTATTTTTGACGAACATAGATGTCTGGTATATGTACAATGAGGGCACTGTTAAAATTTTCATACTTTTAAAATATTGTTTACAGCTGTCAGTGGTTTGCAGGTTACAGATCGCTCTAATACACCTTTTCTGACACTTAAACACCATATCTTTACCCGAGGCGTTTCCCCAAAACATAATGCCATATCTTAATGTTGAGGCTACTAGACCATGATATGCAGTTAGTACGGTGTTTTGATTGGCCGTTTTACTTAGCATACGCAGCGCATGAGAAAATTGGTTTACTTTACTACATACTTTGTCAATCTGGGTATTCCATTTTAATGTGCTTTCAATATTTAATCCCGGAAATTTTGTCACATTCGTCTCATCAATCCTTTTATCATTATATCTTAATTTAAATTTTGATTTACTGTTTGTTGAAATTTCATTATTACTGTCTTATCTAAATTTATTACCAAATTATTATTCTCTAGCCAATTTATAACTGATTTTATGTTAGAGTTAATGTCTGATTCTAATGTATCTAATTGGTCACTGTTGAAAAGTAGAGTGCTGTCATCTGCAAACATTGTCATGGGATAGGTTGATGCTTTTGGGAAGTCATTTATATATATAATAAATAGGAGAGGTCCAAGTATGCTACCTTGTGGAACTCCATACATCACTGTTCTCGGGCTAGATTTAAATGTTGTTTCATGTTTTTTACATATTCTATTAATAACTGTTATTTGGTGTCTATCTTGTAGGTATGATTTAATTAAATTTGATATGTTACCTCTAATCCCGTATGCGTCAAGTTTATTAATTAATATTCTATGGTCTACGCGGTCAAAGGCTTTCGACAAGTCCATATATAGAGCCAGAGCCGGTTTTCTTTTATCTACTCTGTTGCTAACGAGTTTAAAAAAATCATAGATTGCCATGTCAATGGACTTATTTTTCCGGAAGCCCTTTTGGCTATCGACAAATAATTTATTTTTCTCAAAATATGAATTGATTTGATTGTATATTACTCTTTCAAATATTTTTGACAAAATAGGTATCAGTGCTATAGGTCTATAGGAAGACATGTTGCCTTTATTATCTTTTTTGAAAAGCGGTTTTATGATACTAATTTTTAATTATTTTGGAAAAACACCATGCAAGATGCACATATTGATCAGGTGACTAAGGACTGGTGCAATTATTGTAGATACTGTTTTAATTATTTTTGTGCTAATACCATCATATCCAGTGCTGGGAGTATTCTTTAAAGACATAATAATTTTATGAATATCTTGTGGTATTGTAGGTTTCATAAACATGGACGAATTTATTGTATTTATTGGTAATTTATTATTATTATTTGGACTATTAATTGATTTGACTTGATCCGCAAAATAATTGTTAAAAGCCTCTGCTATATCAAGAGGGTTGGTAAGTATTTTATCATGTGCTTTAATTCTCATTGTGGATTGATTTGGTAAATTATGTTTGTTTTTATTTATGACTTTCCACGTTGCCTTACATCTATTCTTAGCCGAGTGAATGTAACGGTTATTGTGGGCTCTCTGCGTGAGATTGACAATTCTTTTAAGCCGGTTAGACAACGCTTTGAAGTTTGTTTTATTATGTTCAGTCGGTAATAACCTGTATTTCCATAACAAATCTCTTTTTTCTTGCTACATAATCTAATACCGCGACTAATCCAGTTTGGTTTTACTTTCGTCGATATTTTTATTTTAATGTTAGGAAAACATAAGTCATATAGCAATTTAAACCAGTCATAGAACAATTTGAATGCTTTTTCAGGGTCTGTTTCCTCATAAACATCAGAAAATGACAGTTGTTTTAAATAGTTTGCGAATTTGCTAAATTTTCTTTTGAGTAGTCCCGTTTTGTACAGTGCCAGTAGTCTAAAAGGCACGTTTGTTTAACTGGACATCGTAAAAATTGTGCTGTGTGATCGGATACAGCTAGTTCCAAAACTTCTCCTTTAGCTCCTCGCACATTGTGGATTATATTATCAATGCAGGTCCCACTGCTTAATCTAGTTGGAACGTTTACGGCAAATTTAAGATTATAACCCATTATTAAGTGCTTGAATTGCTGCGAACTTGTGGTATCTTTTAGCAAATCAATATTGTAGTCACCGCACAGAAGCACTTTTTTATTTGAGTGAATGAATAAAGAATTTAAAAGACTGTCTAATTTATTAAAAAATATTTCATGTTTGCTTTTTACTTCGGTACTATGTGGACTCCTATATAAACATATTATAATAATATTGTGGTCGGTGAGTTCCACTGCACAGCATTCAAAAATATTGGATACACCATATTTCGCAACTGACTCCAAAGTTCTATATTTAATACCGTTTCTTATCATTATACATGTGCCTCCATGTCTGGATTCTCTAGTGAAATGTGTGGCTAAAGTAAAATTAGGTATATGTAATAGGTTTACATCCGACAATATCATATTGTGCTCAGAATATGATATTGTCGGATGGCATTGGATTTATTTAAGAGGCCATTTATATTTTGATGCATAATATTGAGATTTTTATACACGAAAAAAACTATCCTCATCACAGTGCTTAGTGTCATTTATAACAGAAATATCATTTTGTGTTATGATTTTACCCGTGCTAAGATTTTGTATACAATTAATATCTTGGTAGGTAGTATTCAGTGCGTTTAGGTTTAAAATAAAGCTCTCTAAGTCCGTTACAATAATATTTAGAGCTTTGTTATTTATACTGCCGGACCGTTGGTTATATGAGTCGTATGAATACGGCAGATTGAGGTTTGAGTCTAGAATATACGCATATTTATGCGTCTCGGCGTCCATGTAAATCAAATTATTAAAAATATCTATTCTACTATTAAACATTATATTAGCATTGTTCTCCATATATTTAAATGTTGGAAGACTTATAATAAAATTATTATGGTTTAATGGGAGTAGTGTTTCCCGGATATATGAAACAAGTTCCATGTAGTTATTAGTTTGTCTGAAATCTTCTTCGCCAATAACTATAATACAGTAGTCAAAGAAAGTGAAATTACGAACTTTTTCATGAATATTACATAAGACATGTTTTAAACCACATCGTGGAGTGCGATAATGACACCTACTACAGTTAGCGAGCTGAGTTCTTTCACTCATTTTATAAATCCTGTCAGATGTTTCACTGCTCACAATGCAGATTTTGTGTCTCATAGGAAGTAGTTGGATCTTCGGCTGTTTGATATCTTGAGGAGTGATTTTTGTCTTGTCTTCTTGTGTACTTAGTTTAAATGTAGGGTATTCTGTAGTTTGTGTTTGTTTTGTTTTCATGCTGCTGTTAATAGTTTTCTTCAGCGGTGTTTTTACTTTTTTCTTGATTGGGCTACTTGCAATGTTCTTGAATATATCATTTTTCTTCATTAGTTCATTGTTAATCTGTTTTAGGTCGCTGTTTTGCAGCGATAGCAACTCAATTTCATTATGTGCACTTTGTAATTGGGATTGAAGTTTTTTGATTTCATCTTTATAGGCGATTAGTTGAATGTCCTCTTCGTCCTCAGATAACTCAGGCATGCTATTTGTTGTACTGTCCAAATTTTTTGATTTGTTTCCATTGTCATCATCTGGTTCCGAGCGTGTACGGGTGCGTCGGAATGTAACATGTTCCAAGAATGAATTCATAGTTTAAATTCGATTGATCAAAATAGTTATAGCAATCCTTTGTAGCTTCGATTACTTTTTACGCCTGACTATATTTTAATAGCAAGATATATTGAAATATATTGCGACAGATCGCTGATATGCAAACTATGCGTGTAGCGGAGCGCAGTCCCAAAGTGCTGGTGTTTAAACTTCAAAGATTCGATTTCCGAACGACAGATTTTGTGTCATCGATTTCGTGGTGCGCTTGGATTGGTCAGATGTTTATTTTTGTATAATATCGATGAGTGAGCTGTGACCTGTTTACATTCTTGAAAAAGCAACCGCTTTTCAATAATATGATTATTCTTTAACACCTCTATCACTATTATATGAACAAATTTACACTCACATTTGTATTTCCCGAGTGAATTAATCCTTTTCCATGCACAGTTCAGAAGTTTCGCCCTGTTTACAGACCAAATTCATCAACAGTCACCGGTATGACGGTATCGAATTCACCGGTTCGTTCACACAGACGAGATAACCCGCTGCTGCAAACACTCACTTGCACTTATCGCTCGTTAACAGGTTGGACCAGCACAGCCTTGTAGATTTTAGAACAGGATTACTATTTTTAAGTTATTTTTATTACAGAGCCAATTGTTAACCGTGACATTGACAGCTGTCAGCTGATTATAAGAACTATGCAAACAAAATACAGTTGCCAAACAATGTTTGGTGTAGTATGTCGGAGACACGGCATATGATCGTCATAATCAGCCCTTTTAAGTCCAGTGCTAGACGTTGGCCTCCCAATATCGATTTCCACTCGAAACAGTTTACAGCCGTTTTCATCCAAAATGTGGCTAGATATATTACTTACAATATGAATCTATGAATGAGACTTGTAATATTAGTGTTGAAAGAGATGTAAAAAAATTGAAAATGTTTAGATCTCCTGGACACACTCCTCACGCAGCGTCACAAACACATTCATAATGCGATCTCTCATTTCTGCTGCGGTATCGCACTCGGTCACAAACACCTTATCCTTGACGTAACCCCAAAGAAAAAAATCTAATGGGGTCAAGTCCGGTGAGCGAGCTGGCCATGGTTGTGGACCGAATCTTCCAATCCATCGGTCTCTAAAAGATTCGGTGAGCGCCGTCGTGTTGGAACCATGTCTCGCGGAACTCGTGGTATCGTGGACCGTTTAGTCGTTCAGGGAGAAAAATGGGTCCAATCACGCGGTCTTTATAAATACCGGCCCACACATTTACCGACCATCGAGTTTGGTGTTCCGTGCCTCGGAAAGCACGTTAAGTCGTTGGCCGGCTGTCATTCGTGGATCTTTGACAGTCGTTACGGGTCGTCAGAAGCCCAACAAAAAAGGCTGACAACCAGTCTTTCCAAGGGGTATCGTGTTACCCAGTTACTGGGTTGTGGAGGTCAGATAGGCAGTCGCTCCATGTAAAATACTGGTATGCAGCTGCATCCGGTTAAGCCTGGAAGCCGACCCCAACATAGTTGGGAAAAGGCTAGGCAGATTGATTGAGTTTGGTGTCCCGTCTGCTGCAATGCGAACGGATTGGTATGCGCCCAGATATGGGAATTGCACCAGTTCCACATTCCGTTGCGAGTAAATGTAGACTCATCCGTCCAAATCACATTCGCAGCAAACGTAGGCGTTGCGACGTGCTTTCGTTGCAGCCACCGGCAGTACGAGACACGACGAACTCTGTCTGCGGGCAATAACGCCTGTACCTTGTGAAATCGGTACGCTCGCTGCCGATCTCTGCGTAAAACCCGATGGACAGTCCAGCGTGAGACTCTGGACCTGTAACGGTCACGAACTAAGCGAGCTGCTGTGCGTACTCGTATTCCCAGTCACTCAGTATGTGGTTTGCAACACTCGGTCTAACGGGCCTGCCAGCTCCCTCGCGCTGTGGTACTATGGGCTGATTGTCCAAGACACGTTGGAACGCTCGTGTTATTACACGAGAATCTTGTGGGTGGCTATCTTCGGGATATCTTTTCTTTTTAGTGCCCGTCTTGCGTTTATACGTGCATGGCCATAGTACATGAGCATATTCCCGTATTCGTGGGCACTGAAGAATTGTTCAAGTCTGGAAGGCATTTTGAACGTCACTCAAAAACACACACACAAACAGAGAAAATTACTTTTGATTTTAAAATCTACTTTAAGATCACAAATTCGCGATAAATAGCTCGCACGCCCGTTTGCGATCAACGAAATCTAGGAACCAACTGGCAAAAATCCGATAAAATGGGCGAAATGCAAAAGATTTTTTTTTTCAAAAATTAAAAATCTTTCAATTTGCCGCACTTGCTGCCTACAGTTACACAAATCAACAAAATGATAGAGTGTACTAACACATTTAGTTGTACCTACTCACGAAATTAATTGCGAAAATGGTGGTTTTTTTTTTTTTTATGAAACAGTAAATTACATTGTTGAATTGCATTCAAAACTAAAATTAATGTAGACAATAAAAAGTTATCGAAAAATTACGTGACTATCAATACACTTCTGCACGTTATTATTAAATCTTCTTTACTTAAATCGATAAAGCATTAGAAAAATAATTATCCCTCATGATGAATCTAAAATAAAAGTAGTAAATGGGTAATTCATTTATGTAGATTAAAATGCCTCATGTGACGCATCTGTTAGATTCATTGGGATATGTCGCATAGCTTCTTACGAGACCGCTCGCCGCCGCGGTTTTTTTCTCGGCATTTGAAAGTGAATAGGGCACCGGACATCCGTAGGTACCAAGCCAGTGTTGACCTCGCAAATGAACTTTAGCAAAACAGCTGGTCAGGTAGCCCTTTCGAGTTTTATTTAAATTGCTGTTTTAAGTGAAACAAGTGAATTTACTATTTTTTTATTAAAAATCTCATTGGGTTAGATATAAATAATGATTTTATACAGTTTACAGTAAAAAAAAAACAGAAAAAAACGTAAAAATTAAGAAAAAGCCGACGAAAAATTTCAACGCAGGGGGGTCCAGAATCAGGTACTGAATCCATGGTAAGCGGTTGCGCGTGGATGTCCCTGCCACCCAGTATATATTTAAAAAAAAATTTCAACCAAAAGAAATAATACAAATACAATATTTATCAAACATAAACAAAAAAAAAAAACTTATACTAAATTTCTTCGTCACCATCAGAATCCACTTCAGAATCAGGCTCTACAATTGCAATTACGTCTAAGAACTATCGAAGCTTCCTGATTCTGAAGTAGGTCTAAAGTTTCCTTAAAGTATGTCTGCCTCTTCCATCCAGTTTTGGTCTTATTGAAGTAATAAGAGGATCAGAAGAGACGATAAACATATTGAGGACATCCTCGTTTGATGCTTGTCTGCTCTTCCTCGAATGGTGTTCTCAGGTTAAAGAAAATAACCTCTTGTATAATGAATTATTAAATAGTAATTTTAACCCTCATTCCATTACAACTATTGAACTTACTAAGGATTCCTTGCTGAAACAGAATGTTTGTTATAAAGTTGGGATCCTGCCGTTTTGCCGAAAAGATTTTGCCAAATTTTCATTACCCAAACAAATTTTAACAACCTTTTTTTACCAATGTAATATTTGGAATAATTTTAGTACGCACATTTTCATTTGGTCAAAGTTTTACTTGGCAAAATATTACCAAGTATAATGTCAATATGGCATTTGGTCTTTAATCAAATGATTTATTACAGCAAACAATCTTCAGACAATAAACGTTTGGTGAAATTAAATGACCAAATGACGAAACATTTGACTTGTTGGTTAAATTTGATGTCTTTTGCGTACTTCTTTGTAAGTTTTTGTGCTTGAATTTGTCTGAAACAAGTCAAATTTATGGTTACTTGATATTAGTTTATTTATGGAAGAAGTTAGAGAAGGTTAATTATTAAAAAAAAAAGATGGTTAGGTTAGGTTAAAACTGTGACCTCCTACGCACGAGCCGAGCGAGCGAAGCGAGCGGTGCCGCGGCAGCGGCCGGCGAGTGTCAGAAACAACTTGCATTAATAGAAAAAAGGGAACTGAACTATTTAGATTAGGTTAATTATTTATTTATTGACTATACTAAATATTTAAATTATTTGATTTTGCGTAAAAACTGTTATTCCAACTGAAATATTTGACTAAATAAAAAATGTTAAAAGTACTAGTTGGTAAATAAGTTATAGTTTAAACGTTCATTTGCCAAACATTAGGGTTTCGTTACAGTTTTTTGTGAATAGATTTTTTGTTAAGTAATAATTTGGCAAATGAAATTATGCGAAAATTTGTTTGGGAAGTGATAATTTGGCAATTTCTTTTCGGTAAAACAAGGGAGACCCTATAAAGTAAGTCATAATAAAATAAAAAAAATATGCAAAACTAAATAGAATAATTAAAAAATGTAATCAAATTAGAAAACAACATAAACACTTTTCTAAACATATTCCACAAAGAAAAGAGCATTTTGATCTAATCAATAAGTTAAACAATTATCAAATCAAATTAGAAGACAGCAAAAAAATCTATGAAATTGATACACAGCGCTTACAGTCTGACATACAGGCACTTGAGGGCAGACTTATACCCAAAGTCTCTAATTCAGATAATTTATGTAAACAAAGTAATGTCAAGAAATGTCATTGTCAAAATGACAGGACGGTGGTTCAAAACATTTTATCCCATTTTTTTTGTAAATAATCATCTATAAAATTAAAGTGAATTAATTAAAAGAACAATGCAAACAAAATACCGTTGCCAAACAATGATTTGTGTAGTGTGTCGGAGACACGGCCGATGATCGTCATAATCAGCCCTTTTAAGTCCACTGCTAGACGTAAACCTCCCAAAATTGATTTCCTCTCGAAACAGTTTTCATCCAAAATGTGGCTAGATAAGCTACTTACAAAATGAATCTATGAATGAGAGTTGTAATAGAAGATGTAAAAAAATTGAAAATGTTTGGATCTCCTGCATTGTTACCACTATCATAAAATATTTTATACTAGAAAATCTCCTTTTTTTAATAACTTTGTTTAAAACCGAAAATGTATAAAAATAATTACGGTATGATTATTTTTTTTATTATTATTTCATGAAATCAGTACTTAAAAGAAAACGGAACCTTTTTTTTTTTCGTCATATTATGTGAATTACCATTATGAAGATATTTTTTTTGATATGTTATCTCCTTTGTTTACATAAATTATCTGAATTTCAGATTTTGGGTATAGTTCCCTTTACATTAAATATGTGAGCTCTCAGAACCAAATTAAAGAACATATTCTTGCTGCTAATGAGTTAGTTATGTGTCAGTGTACTTGTCAGGTTTCAATCCCTGATGCTGTCCAGCCTGAGGCAACGGAGGACCCGTCCAAGACTGAGTTTGTCTCAAGCCTGTATCCTCAACCATGATATATCTGATATAGTACAAGGTCTATCTCATGTGGTACAGCCTGAGATTAGTAGTTGTCCATCTTCCAGTAGTCATGATTGTTATCATTCAGTTATGTTCTCAGATAGTATAGGAAGAGGTTTAGGAAAATTACTTAGCAACATTCTGAGTCATTCTTCTCAAAACTGTTGTATGCCTCAGACTTCTTACAATCAAATAATGTCTTCAATAACTAGGAAAGAATATGATCCTAAGGCGATTATTACTGTATTTATAGGTAATAGTTTTAACGTTAAAAAAGATGATATCACTGATAGTGTCACCAAACTATTAGAGTTGAATTGTAATAAAATAATTCTATGTGCTTTTCCCTACTTTGAGCACTTGTCAAACAGGCAAAACAAGTACATTCACATGTTAAATAATTACATGCATTTTTTAGTTAGTCACCATAGTGACAAGTTTATATTTTTTGACACCATACATTTTTGTTGATAAGCTAAGGTCGACTAGGGATACTGTGTATCTGCCCATTAGTTTTAGACGTCAAATAGCTAGGCTATTAGCTTTTAATATTAACCCAGACATAATTAGTATGTCGAAGTCATGTACAATTAGCGCCACAGTTAGTAATAGTACTAATAATATGGTGGTTAGCTCAAATAATTTAAACTAGTTTGTAAGACAACAGAAGATACCTCTAACAGTATAGATACACTTAAGAGCAAAAAGGTATTTTCTAGCACTAGTATAGTTAACTGTAGAAAAGGGGCTAAGCAGAAAACCTTGAAATTATTTCACCAAAATATTCAAGGTTTTTCTTCCAAACAATTGGAAATTGAATTGGTTTTAGAAAAAACAATGTTTGACATTATTTGTTTAACTGAGCATTGGTTAAAAGAACATGAAATGTTAATTAAATATGAGAATTATAGTGTGGCCAGTTGTTTTAACCGAAAATCAATGCTGCGTGGTAGTTTACTAATTTTAATAAAAAATTGTATTAAATCAAACACTCGTAAAGACATAGGTGAACTGTCGGTTGAACATAGCATTGAGTTGTCTTGTGTTGAGCTAGATAAGCATGTTATAGTGTGCGTTTATAGACCCCCAAATTATCAAAACTACTCTATATTTGAGTCTGTTATGGAAGATGTTTTGGCAAAACTTGCAACTGGTGATAAATCAGTAATTATCTGTGGTGATTTTAACATTAATGTTTTAGAAAATAATTCAAATACCAGTAGATCATTAAATTTGTTTAAATCATTTAATTTGTCAAATGTGTTTGTAGAACCAACCAGAATAACTACGACTACTGCTACATGTATTGATAATGTTTTTTGTTGCTGCACCTATTTAGATAAAGCCATAGTTAATTATCTCCCTTCTGATCACAGCGGTCAAACCGTAACTTTTGAGTCCAACATACCAATACAAAAAGTGCAGATACAGTTCAGACCATTAACAACAGTTAATTTAAATAAATTTAATAGCACTTTAATTTATAAGTTAAATGATCAGGACCTTACAATGAACAATGTTAATATTTTGTATAAAGAATTCTTTTCAGTAGTCCAAACCGAGTTCAATAATTATTATAAAAAGAACACTAAAACTATCAGCCCTAGGTTTTTATTTAGTGACTGGGCAACTAAAGGACTCAGGAAAAGTAGGGAAAGACTTTTCGAGCTGTATGGCCTTAAGCCTTATATTAACACAGAAACTTTTAATAAGTATGTTGCTACTTACTCTAGAATTTTTAAGAACACTTGTAAGGCAGCTAAAGCCTTATTCATCAGTAACAAGGTTAAATCAGCAGACGATAAAATAAAGACGGTTTGGAAAATTATCAATAATGAAACAAATAGGAACAAAAAGCATAATTCTGATCATACACTGGAGACGTCATGTGGTCTTATTTGCGATAACAAAGTTGTTGCGCAAGAATTTGTAAATTTCTTTACCAGTATCCCACTCAAAACGACTGAAACCTTAAATTCCTCACCCTCGCTCTCTTTTGATTTAGTAAAGGCGAACGTTTCAGCCTGCCCGATTGAATTTAACTTTAAGCATATTAACCCCATAATAGTAATAAAAGCTTTTAAGCAAATCAAGATCAAATTAACCGAAGATCTTTGAGGAATGTCTATTAAAGTCTGTACCTCTATAATTGAGACTATAGCGCCTTACTTAGCCTTAATATTTAATTTGTGCGTAGATCAAGGAGTCTTCCCGGATTTAATGAAAAATACAGTAAGGTGTTTCAAATCCGGGGACAGTAAAGACACCAATAATTATAGACCCGTATCCGTGTTGCCGGTTTTCAGTAAGGTGTTTGAAAAGGTAATGCTTAATCAAATGCTCAATCATTTTAACACGAATAAAATCCTTCACGAACAACAGTATGGTTTCATCAAAGGACGTTGCACGGCCGACGCCGGTGTAACATTATTAAGACACCTTTTTAACGCGTGGGAAGAGGCCCAAGACGCCATAGGAATCTTTTGTGACCTCTCCAAGGCATTTGATTGCGTCGATCACGAAACCTTACTTTTGAAACTTGAGCATTACGGACTTGGAAAACTTGCACTTAGTTTAGTAAAATCTTATTTAAATGATAGACAACAGCAAGTTCAAATAAATGGTATCAATTCACTCGGTTTAAAAGTATAAATGGGTGTTCCACAAGGCTCGATATTGGGTCCTTTCCTTTTTTTAGTGTATATAAATGATCTACTCCATTTATTAAAAAATCAACCACAAATGGTATTATTTGCTGACGATACTTCCTTAATTTTTAAGGTAGATAGACGTGCTACAAATTTTGACGACGTAAATAACGCTCTATTGCAGGTCCAAAATTGGTTTACTGCTAATAATTTAGTATTAAATGGGAAAAAAAACCAAGTGCGTAAAATTTTCTTTACCAAATGTCAAAAGTAGTGATTGTGAGATAGTATTGAATCAAGAGAAACTAGAATTCGTCGATAAAACTGTTTTCTTGGGGATCACGCTCGATTCAAGACTACAATGGGGTCCTCATTTAACATCTCTTGCAGGACGGCTAAGTTCAGCAGCATATGCTGTCAGAAAAATCCGTCAATTTACTGATGTAGATACCGCGAGGCTAGTCTATTTCTGTTACTTCCATAGTATAATGTCTTACGGTATTTTACTTTGGGGACGGGCTGCAGACATCGAGTCTATTTTTATTCTGCAGAAAAGAGCCATCAGAGCCATCAGGGTACATCGTCTTCACCTATAATTATTAATTAATGTATACAAACTATTGTTAACATTTTAAAAGAGTAAGTATGGAGTTTCTTGCCCATTATTCTCCATACATAACTACCTTTTGGAAGGCGCAACTAGAATCAACTAACTATTAATGTAATTTTTGACGTTCAAAACTGCATGTTCGTGCCTATTTGAAATAAATGATTTGACTTTGACTTTAGAGCCATATATAATCTCCGCAGGCGCGATTCTCTAAGGGAACTGTTTAAGGATATTAACATCATAACGGTACCTTGTCAATATATCTACGAAAACATCATGTACGTAAGGAAAAATTTACATCTTTTTAGAAAAAGAGGTGAAAGATATAATTATAGTACTAGAAGTAGGGACCTATTAGCTCAACCAGGTTTCAGACTGGCTAAAGTAGACACATCTTTCATGGGGTACTGTTTAAAATGTTACAATAAAATTCCTCCCCACATACTTCAACTGAATGAGACTAAATTTAAGTACAGGCAGGCATATCATAAGTTGGGGGATTACATCGCTGATAAAAATGTTTGGCTGAATGCTGGTCCTGCTCCACAACCTCAGCTAGTTGATTAACATTTGACAATCATGTTGGAGCTGCTGAAGAGTGTAAGACTATCTTTGCATTGTATAAACTCAATCTCCTTTGTATTATATAAATGCATAGCACAGGTGTGAGTCCTATGTACTGTAGAGCTACCATTGACCGGGTAATATGTCTTTCATTGACTTGAATGTGCCCTGGCGGTTGAGAGTATGTCATGCTCACTTAAAGGTCTCGCTGATGGTGGCGTGTGTGTTGGGTCATTTAGCTCCCTTCAAAATGGTTGAGCTGAATGGTGCTAATCCATGCGTCATGTTCGTGAACGGGCGCCGTCAGTTGGGACTGGTCATCTCTTAGCTTCCACGGGTTATTTTATTTTATTTTGTTTCTATTTGTTGTACCTACGCTTGACGCTTTTAACGTGTAAGTTTTTATTATTTTTATTTTTACATCGTTCTCACTTTTAGTTATAAATTCAACATTATAGATGTAACGAATACTTTTGTAACAATTTAATTTAAAATAGTGTCCATAGAGTTTCTTGCCCGTTCTTCTCCATAGGTACCTACGCTTTGGAATGGGAATGTAGCTAATTTTTCTTACTGACCGACTCCTTGACAATTAAAAAGTGCCTGTAAATGGTTTAATTGAAATAAATTATTTGAGTTTGAGTCTGAACCTCCTAAAATCTTTGTTTCGGGCCTCTGAAGCTTCTTCTGAAAGACTCCCCATTGGCACAATAGCATTTTCTGCGATTATGTCCCCTCCATCCATACTATACTATTCATAGTAATATTATAAATTCGTAACTCTGTCTATCTATCTGTGTTACGTTTTCAAGCCTATACCGCTCAACCGATCGTCATGAAATTTGGTAGAGATATAGCCTGGGGTATGGAGAAGGACATAAGCTACTTTTTTACGCGATAACCGACATGCACGCCCGGCGGAGCCGCGGGCAAATACTAGTGAATTAATAATATGT
This sequence comes from Dryobota labecula, assembly GCA_947523025.1. NCBI lineage: Eukaryota > Metazoa > Arthropoda > Insecta > Lepidoptera > Noctuidae > Dryobota > Dryobota labecula. The sequence continues at coordinate 28,310,069 of OX383286.1, forward strand.
GTACGGTCAATCGATGACATGTAGTACCAATTATACAGTTACACGTATTTTTCCGTATTTCAACTACAATATTAAGTTTGTTCTTGGGATAAATTCGTCCCAGCTACGGAACCCTATATAATGCTTGGTCCGACAAGCACTTGGACGGTTTTTTAAATATTGAATCGTATTTTCTTTAACAAATAAAGTTTTAACTAACGATAGTTGAATGTCGTGTGCAGGGCTATGCGGCGCTGTACGATCCGTTCGAGACGTTCTTCTCGCGCTACGTATACCGGCGCGTGCGGCACTGCTTTAACCGGCCCATCTGCTCCGCGCCCGGCGCCGAGGTCACGCTCAAGGAGCGCGCCACCGACGACCGCAACTGGAGCTTCAGGTAACACCCACACCATCGCGCCATCTACTGGCACATCTCTGCTTCAACCGGCCCATCTGCTCCGCGCCCGGCGCCGAGGTCACGCTCAAGGAGCGCGCCACCGACGACCGCAACTGGAGCTTCAGGTAACACCCACACCATCGCGCCATCTACTGCCACATCTCTGCTTCAACCGGCCCATCTGCTCCGCGCCCGGCGCCGAGGTCACGCTCAAGGAGCGCGCCACCGACGACCGCAACTGGAGCTTCAGGTAACACCCACACCATCGCGCCATCTACTGCCACATCTCTGCTTCAACCGGCCCATCTGCTCCGCGTCCGGCGCCGAGGTCACGCTCAAGGAGCGCGCCACCGACGACCGCAACTGGAGCTTCAGGTAACACCCACACCATCGCGCCATCTACTGCCACATCTCTGCTTCAACCGGCCCATCTGCTCCGCGCCCGGCGCCGAGGTCACGCTCAAGGAGCGCGCCACCGACGACCGCAACTGGAGCTTCAGGTAACACCCACACCATCGCGCCATCTACTGCCACATCTGTGCTTCAACCCGCCCATCTGCTCTGCGCCCGGCGCCGAGATCACGATCAAGGAGCGCGCCACTGACGACCGCAACTGGAACTTCAAGTCATCCTGGATTGTTATGGTTTCCAAATAAGATGCTCCGACAGTTTAGACATGTTTAACTTGGTCGAACCTACGTCGCTAACCTGAACAATCTATGTGCCCAACAGCGCCTACAATAATGTGACCTTATTTTGTATGGATGATGTCACACTCACAATACTTATTTCAGTAAGTTTCCAAGAGAGAGAGCTATGTTTTATTTCGAAAATAGTTTTTAGAGTAAGGAGGTACACAAGTATAATAATATGCCTAACAACTGGTATACAGAGGTATTTATTAAATTGTACTTGTAGCTTGTCTTGAAAATGTGATTTCTGAATTATTTAACTACACAACATCTATGTATGAACATCCATAATATCCATACTAATGTTATAAATGTGAAAGTAACGCTGTCTGTCTGTATGTTACGTTTTCACGCCTAAACCGGTGAACCGATCGTCATGAAATTTGACAGAGACATATCTTGGGGTATGGAGAAGGATATAGGGTACTTTTTTACGCGATAACGGACATCCACGCGAGCGGAGCCTCGGGCATAAGCTAATAGAATATAATAGAAAGTGTGTATTTGCATAGAATGTAGGTACATAGGTGTACCAGGTGATTTGTTACAAAATAATGTTTCGGTTAAGTTACATTCCACCATTTGGCATGCAATAATTTGTACTTCTAACGAATACATTAATAACATCTTATTTTACAGACTTCGGTAAGTTTCAATTCTACATTCTAAAAATTAAATAACATGTCTGAAATATTTTACAATAACGAGTTTTATCTTCTATAAAATCAGATACATAATTATATCACGTACATATGTATTAAGTTTATGAACGAAGCTGTATAAATGAAACCTGTATGTAATTGTAACAATTTAATTCGGCGTCCCGTCTTCAAGAACAAGGAAAATGTTAGCCTTGTAACGAATACTGGGCAATACTTTAATTTCGTGTCAGCATGTACAATTTATTGCCAGCTCATATAGATTGTTCCACTTACGGTGATAATCACCGTTTAAACACGCTGGCAAAGGAATTGGGGACATCAACGAATTAAAGTTGTTTGTAACGACGTACTACGTACTTATAGTCGGACTAGCAGTTGTTCTGGAGGTCGCAAGCAAGATTGCTGAGCAAAAAAAGTGTCGCGCCGTTCCGTCCAGGCCTACGATCATCTGAGCAGTGAGTTCAGCTACTCGTGCTGCAGGTTCACGGGCGCGGAGCAGCGCTGCATCAACCTGGGCTCGTACAACTACCTGGGGTTCGCGGAGGGCGCGGGCGGCAGCACGCACGCCGCCGTGCGGGCCGCGTGCCGGCGCTACGGCCTGGCCACGTGCTCCGCGCGCGCCGAGCTCGGCGACACGCCGCTGCACCGCGAGCTCGAGCAGGCCACCGCCAAGTTCCTCGGGGTCGAGGCGGCGCTGGTGGTGGGCATGGGCTTCGGCACCAACACGCTGGGCCTGCCGGGCCTGCTGGGCGCGGGCTGCCTGGCGCTGAGCGACGAGAACAACCACGCGTCGCTGATCCTGGGCCTGCGCCTGGCGCGCGCGACCGTGCGCGTGTTCCGCCACAACGACGTGCGCCACCTGGAGCAGCTGGCGCGCGCCGCCGTCGCCGAGGGCCGCTGGAGAAAGATCGTCATCGTGAGTAGAGTGACGCACGCGAGCTCGACTCGCTCGTGTCGAACTCGCATGCCTCCTTAAAACTCTAAAGACTCAAATAAAAAGCAAGTTTGAAAATAAAATAAAAATTACTTTATTCAAAAAAAAAAAAGACTTAAAAAACACAACAAACTGAAAAAATAATAATAATTTCGGAAGTCGTTTAACTTCGGCGACAAAAAACCAAAAATTCAGTCAAACCGTTTATAACGACTTCGAAGGGACCGTCGGATCACAATTGTTATAGTTATAGCCGATAGTCATTATAGCCAAAAACTATGTTGAGTAGACAGGGACTTTAAAAATTCTTCACGTCGTTTTAACCTTTTGACTGCCACGTCAAAAAAGCAAAAAAGTGCCCTCGGCGCCAAACCACGAATTCATCCTTTCGAGTTTTTGTCATCTTATTATAAGATAGTTAGAAGTGTACCAATGAAACAATTAATACTCAGTATCAAAGCAAACTTTTATTCGTCTTTACTCGTAAAAGACACTGTTAACAACTTATTTCTCGTACTGATAAGATTACTACGCTAAACCTCCTAAATCCCTTCACTCTTTCACCGGTCGGTAACTAAACGAATCCTAATTCGCTTCAATATGGCCGACCGCAGTCAAACCTGCTTCGGATGGAAGTCAAAACACAAGCTATTATTCCACAAATAAGTGTTATTAAATTATTTTTAATATTTTCAGACGAAATAAATAGCAAAAATTAAATACATTATGTTAATATATTATAGATGAAATATAAAGAAATAAATTCAACTAATATATATTAGGATGAGTCAAGGAACATAATTAGATTAAAAATAAATTAAAAAACAATGTCGTTTTATGAGCTTTATTTACAGATTTACGTACCTATATAATAAATAAATATAATAATATATATATGTAGGATCAGGAGTGCCGAGCGGTATATCGTCAGGGTTTGAAGTTCCCATTTTATAGGGATAAACAAGATAGTATAAGCAATTACAGGGTTTTTATTACGGTAGGTACTAATTACACAATATAAAATAAAATAGCAACAAGTATAAAGATAAAGCAATAGACAGCAACAACATGGTAAATCGAATAGACGTTTAAGGTCACAGTTCGTATAGTGGCTAAGCCACCCAATGACAAAGTGTATCAGCAAGCCAATACAGCTATGTGAATATACAGCAGCGCTATACCAGGTAAACCGACAGTTTTGTCGGGAACTCTTTACTTAATCGAATCCAAAGATCGACTGACTAGCACACCGAGTGCACGTTATTTTATAAGGCAATGTCCCCACCTTGCAATCCCTCCACGACAACTCTGTCCGATGACGTACGGAAGTACGTCACGTGTTTACTTGATACAAAACACTAAAATGTACTAAATCTAATACGATTTACATTATAAAGTAATCAAATAATACAAGAATAATTGTTGTAAATAAACAATAGTGAATTCACAAAGTAAATCATTTTAAAATTAAAGTATCGTGTCATCAGTTGTTTGGAACAAACCCATCGGTTACAATAATAGAAATAAGCAACCAAATATCAATTACAGCGTACACCAAGTACTTAATGGGTATCATTTAAGCTATCACCAATTTAATTAGTTTTGTGTTTCTTAAATAATAGGGTTTGTCCTCAAAATAGTAGATCTGTCACCAAAATGTAGTCACCAAACAATGCAAAATCAGTTCCACAATAAATCACCTAAAATCCTGAGATATAAGGTCTAGTACCAAATAAATGTTTTTGTATGTATTATAATAGGTGTGTCCTAATAAGTATTTAAGCAAACTAATTTAAAGAGATCACCAATAAATCATATTATGTTACTAGAAAATTGCATTAAGTTCAAATAAAAAATTAGGGTTGTCATCATCGTTTCAACCAAAAGATTCTGCTACTTAACTAGACTCCCAAGGTTTTAAATTTCCACTGGTAGTATAAATTATATTTAAATAAAATTTTTAGCAGAGTAGTAAATAAAACAATTAAAGTCAAAATAATCAATATTTATTGTTTAAAATAATTGACAAACGACGCTAAACTTTTTGAATGACTTGCATTACCTTCACCACTACTTGATGCCATAATCAAAAATAAACATTTAAGAAATTAACTAAAACAACAAATTATCCACAACGATAATAAAATGCACCTACAACAATGAACGTGAAATCGCGAATGAAGTAAACTTGCATCTCTCTCGCACGCCGCCCGCGTCGCGCATCGTGTGATCGAACCTAGTTACCTACAACCCATCGTTGAGGCCGGATTGGTCAATTTTTAAAGCGCGCCAATTTGTCTCCGCCCCTTTGATCATTTTTTCATTAAAATTATAAATTGATGTATTAAATTGGTAACGAATACTATTAATTTAATATCTGAACGAAATAAAATGTTACTACTGTATTGGTGACAAAATATCAAATAAAAAGGAGTCGCAGTCAGGGATCGATAATCGATTTATTTGGTGACAGATCTACCATTCTGAGCACAGAGCTATTATTTAAGTAACAAAACTGTTATTATAAGAACGAAGTTTATATTCATGTAATGCAATATAATTTTATTGGTTATCGATCTCTTATTTTACACATATATTAACATTAATTTGATAATTCATACCTGGGAACAATTTTTGTTTATCTGAGAACGAAAATATTTCGTGGCGATAGATGTATTTATTAGGTGATACAACTTGATGACAAATATAAATTTTGGTGATAGAAAATATAGTTCCCGTACTTAATAAATTATGTTCCGATTTATTAGACAATAATTGAATAATTGATAGTAATAATCACTTAAATTAATAATAAGAAAATCAAATCATAGCAAACTCTGTTGACTACCCACAATTACAATTGTAATTGATAACCATTTCCGACATATATATATATGTATATATATATATATATATATATATTTATGTGTATATATATATATATATATATATATATATATATATATATATTTATGTGTATATATATATATATATATATATATATATATATATATATATATACAGGGTGTTTGGCAGAACGTTGAACATACGAAAATGGTGGATAGGTGGGGTCATCTGCTACTTACTCAGGCCTAATTTATTTGGCCCTGACCCCTGGATATTAAAAAAAAAATTTTTTTGCTTTCTTCTAGTTTCACCACTTTCTTAACTTTAAAGTGTAATTTGTATTAAAAATGGGTAAAACAGGCAATATTTTTATTTATTACATCTTTCTGTAAGTTTGAGGAGTCATAACTTTTTTTCTAGCTAACATCTGAATAAAGCAATAATTTTATAAGAATCTGCCAATATTAAAGATAAAAAAATAAACTAAAATATTGCCTGTTTTACCCATTTTTAATAAAAAAATACACTTTAAAGTTAAGAAAGTGGTGAAACTAAAAGAAAGCAAACAAATTTTTTTTTTATATTCAGGGGGCCAGGGCCAAATAAATTAGGGCTGAGTGAGTAGCAGATGACCCCACCTATCCACCATTTTCGTATGTTCAACGTTCTGCCAAACACCCTGTATATATATATATATATATTTATAATATATTAGGTTGGGGAAAAAGTCTTTTCGCATTATAGTATGTATGAACTTGTAATAAAATCTCTTAGGCTATACTATTTGTATTTGGCTGGTTTTGGTATCATTGAAAGTTTAAATTTTAAAGAACATAATTCCAAATTCAAATTAGGAAAATGTGTGATTTTCATTTGTTTTTCGAATTGTCAAGATGAGTGAATCTAATGCAGAAATTCGATACATTTTAAAATTTTACTACAAAAAAGGTAAAAATGCAACGCAAGCCGCGAAAAAAAATTGCGATGTTTATGGACCTAGTGCAGTGTCTGTGAGAGTAGGACAAATTTGTTGTTTTTTTTTAAACTTGCCCCACACTAAGAATTTCTCCTGTATCATGGGTGCGTTTACAAACATTTAAAGTCACATACACAAACAGCCAGACCCGGAACAACTACTTGTAGATCATACAAATATATGTTCCGTGCGGGGATCGAACCCGCGACACGCAGCGCAGCAGTCAATTGCTTAACCACTGCGCCAACCGTGCCGTCAAGCGTGGCGGTTTAAGCGTTTTCAATCCGGAAATTTTGATGTTAAAGATGCACGTCGCTCTGGTCCCCTATTACGGATAAAATGGATGCCATTTTTGAAAAAGTGGAGCAAGATCGGCATATCAGTAGTTAGGACGTAGCTAAAGAACTGGGAATTGACCACAAAACAGTTTTGGCACATTTGAAAAAAACTGGGTACACAAAAAAGTTCGATATTTGGGTACCTCACGAGCTCACTGAAAGAAACCTAATGAACCGTGTACTCATTTGTGATTCTCTATTACAACGTAATGAAACCGAACCATTTTTGAAGAAGCTGATATCTGGTGACGAAAAGTGGATCACGTACGACAAGAACGTGCGAAAAGGTCGTGGTCAAAGGCCGGTCAGGCTTCACAGACTGTGGCGAAACCCGGATTAACTCGCAACAAGGTGATGCTGTGTGTGTGGTGGGATTGGAAGGGCATTATTCATTATGAGCTGTTACCACCAGGCAGGACCATCGATTCTGAACTCTACTGCGAACAACTGATAAAGCAAGAAGTTGAGAGAAAGCGGCCGGAATTAATCAACAGAAGGGGTGTGGTTTTTCATCATGATAACGCTAGACCTCACACATCTTTAGCCACTCAGCAAAAATTAAAAGAGTTTGGCTGAGAGGTGTTAATGCATCTGCCGTATAGTCCTGACTTTGCACCTTCAGATTTCCACCTGTTTCGGTCTCGTCAGAATTCTTTAGGCAGTGTCAGGTTAACATCACGAGAGGACTGCCAAAACCACTTGTCGCGGTATTTTGATCAGAAGTCCCAAAATTTCTATAGCAATGGGATCATGTCCCTACCTACAAGATGGCAAAAAGTTATCGAGCAAAATGGTACCTACATACTATAGTTAAATGTAAATAAACTATATTAAAAAATGTTTTGAATTTTCTCCCTTACCTATTAGTTTTACATTACATTTTTCGCGGCCTACCACGATTTATATAATTAATCACCTTATCGTCCGCCGTTGCGCGCTTGATCTGTTCGAATGAAACCGGTTTTTGTTATTGCATCTAAGAATAAAAAAGGCAAATTGATGCGGCATTCAAAATCAAAAATCAAAATATTTTATTTCACATAAACCTACATGGGCACTTATGAAACGTCAGAAGCTGGGTGCACGGTTCCAATTAGTCGTTTCCTATGGAGAAGAGCCGGCAAGAAACTCCACGGTTTCTCTTTTAAAAATAATTGGCTTTACAATATTATTAAAAATAATAGTGATAATAGGTATGGGAGGACAGTGTAGGCCTTTCAACAATTACCAGGTACTTAACAAAATAGAAAACCGCCAACAAATCTACACCCTACTAGGCCTACAACGTTCTCACATTCACAAAATATAAAATAATCTAAGTATATAAAATATTAATGACATGATTACAATTACAACTACAGTAACATATCTGAATAAATATCATGTCCACAAAAGCCACTAATAAAGAATTGGAATTAGATTTGTAGGTAAATAATGTCAAATAATGAAAAGATTATGTCAAGGAAGTATGTAAAAAAATAATTAAAAATTCTAAATAAACATCGTTATTTGGGAGCAGTTAATAGACATTGACATAGTTATGTTGTTTATGAGGTACCAGGGAAGCCACATGTGCAGAAGGAATTATTGCCAATCTTCCTTGTCTTCAACGTAGTCTTTTATCTTATAATATGCTTTTTTGATAAGGACACGTTTGATGTGGGTTTTGAACTTTCCGTTGCTAAGTTCTGTAACCGACTTTGGCAACTTGTTATAAAAGCGGATACTGTTTATAAGAAATGACTTGCTAGTTTTAGTTAATCTGAATTTGGGTATCACAATTTCATGTTTACTACGTGTATTTATATTATGGAAATCGCTTCTTATTTTGAAAAGTCCAAAGTTTTTGCGAACATACAAAATACTTTCTAAGATATAAAGAGAAGGCAAAGTTAGTATATCAATTACTTTGAATTTATTTCTAAGGGACTCACGAGGATCCATTTTATAGATCGCGCGGATTGCTCTCTTTTGTAGAATGAAAATGGAATCTATGTCAGCTGCCGATCCCCACAGCAGAACGCCATAAGACATAATACTGTGGAAATAAGCAAAGTATACTAACCTAGCTGTGGCTGTAACCTATATCAGTTAACGGCCTTATTTTTCTTACTGCATATGCAGCTGAACTTAATCTACCTGAAAGAGCTCTAATGTGGGCGCCCCATTGCAATTTCGAATCTAAAGTAATTCCTAGAAATACAGTTTCCGTAATAGCATCTAGTTTCTTGCCATCAAGTTTTAAATTTAGACCCACTTGGGGTACATTTGGTAATGAGAACTTAAGACATTTCGTTTTATTCGCATTAAGTAAAAGATTATTAGCTGCGAACCATATTGAAAGAACAGCGAGACTATCATTGACATGTAAGACATCCGTGTCTTTTCTATCTATTTAAAAAATTAGAGATGTGTCATCAGCAAATAGAATTATATCTGATAAGTTAGCCATCATGTAAGGAAGGTCATTAATATAAACTAGAAATAGAAAAGGGCCAAGAATTGAACCTTGAGGCACGCCCATCTTAACTAGAGACCCCGAGGCAGTCGCCCCGTAACGTGTACTTTTTGCTGCCTATTTGATAGATAGGAAAGAACAAGATCGGCAGCTTGTCCACGAATTCCGTAGTGGCGTAATTTACAGATCAGTGTGTTGTGGTCAACGCAGTCAAACGCTTTTGAGAGGTCACAAAAAATGCCAATTGCATCCTGGGACTTCTCCCAGGATTCCAAAATGTGACTGATGAGTTTTACTCCTGCGTCAGTCGTCGATATCCTTCCTGAAACCAAACTGGCGACTATGTAAAATCCCATTTGAGTTAAAATGTGACAATATCTGGTCTAGCATGATTTTTTCATATGTTAAATAATAATATAAATTAAATGATTTAATATAATAAAAGTACTTATGTTCTGAACTAAGGTTCTGAACGTGAATGAGTCTTTACCTAAAGATAACAAACACAAAATCAAAATACGAAATTTCACTCAAATTCTTAAAGCAATCAATTGTACCAAATTACAACACGAAATAAAAGTGCGACACAAATAATAATTTTAAAATAATTCACGTAAGTACCAACAATGTGAAAACAAAACGAAATCCTCCGAAATGTCGCATGATACACCATTTGTGCTGATAAAACGCTCGAAATATATAATGAACACCATTGGTGCATAACTTTTCTCAGGGTCACGTTCGCAATTGGACGAAATGTTTGACATTTATTTTGTACTTGCAACACGATCTGGCTGTAGAATTCGATTAATCGACTAATACTTGACCGGTTGACATTTTAGCGGGAACACCACTAAACGAACGAAAAAAAAAAGAAAACAAAATACGTCTGTACTCTGTGGTCGTGTGGCGGTGTGGCGCGGTGCTTAATGTAAACATTCATCAAGGTTATACTTGCGTAAAGTAATGGATTCAATGAGAAAACGGTTTAATCTTAAAATAATCTTATACAGAATGATTGAGATATAAGTGTAGATTTCGTATTGAGTGTTAGTTTATCGAAGAGTGATAAATATGTCAGTGAAAAAGTAACGAAAGTTTTGGAATGCACAAATTTTGATCATAAGGCCGCCGTGTTTAGTAATGTTTTTATGATAAATATTCTTGTATACTGTTTGAAATACACATAAGTAGCTAGCTTATTTACCTACGAACATAATTTGGCTAATAGCTACTGATATTATAGCGTATTGTTATCGTAATCGTATTTCCAAGAGTAAAATTCGGCAAACAAATACCTACAAAAAGACAATAAAATGGAGATAGTATGTTATCCTTAAGAGATAGACATATGCCATCGCGGACTTTTTTGAAGACCTTTATAAGATACATAGTTCCACCATACATTATTTTGTTATATCTCAAAGGGTTTAGACAGCGTTTTCGTTGAAAGCTCCCAGACGGCTTATTTTTTTCCGACATCTCCAAAAATATCGTTAATTCATACAAAAATGCATAGAAAAACATAACAAATTATATACTAAAACCTTCCTCGAGAATCAAGCTATCCATTGGTGAAAACAGCATAAGAATCGGTGCAGTAGTTTTTGAGTTTATCGCGAACAGACAGACAGACAGACAGGCAGACGCGGCGGAGGACTTTGTTTTATAATTTGTAGTGATTTAGTGAATGCAACTAATCACATGTAAAATTTCAGTTCATTACACTAAATAATTAAAGAGATATTATTAAAATACCAGAACCACCGCAATACATGGATACACCGATCAAGTTTGAATGGCTACAAAAATGCGGGCTTGCAGTATATAGAGCTAACGTTCTAAAATTTTAAGTATAGCATCGTTAGTTTCGTACAGGTGCGAATAATTTGTTTAAATACAAAAATATTTATTACATTAATACTACAATTCTTAATTTTGTAGTGTTTTTGTTTGTATATATATTTTTTTTTTTTTCACTTTGTTGTAGTACCTACCCCATACTAATTCGTATATCACTACTTTATATGTAAACAACAGTGACAGGAAGTTTCATTAAATAAACAACAAACACAACCTGGAATGGATACGTATTATTGAAGCTCACTCAAAAACTACCCAAAGCAAAGTAAATAAAATTTTTATGGGACGACCACGCGAGCTTCCTAGCAAATGATAATAGAGTAACGTAAATCAATGGATATCCTTTTTTTATTGGGCAAAACGACTCCTTGAAGTCAAAAGAAGTTATCATTTTACCGTTGCAAACGTTAGCGTCGTATGAAACTGTTCGTCGTCGTCGCTGTTACTCGTATATTGTTCCGCTCCAGGTGGTCGAGGGCGTGTACAGCATGGAGGGCAGCATCGTGCCGCTGGGCGCGCTGGTGGCGCTGAAGAAGCGCCTCGGCCTGCAGCTGTACCTGGACGAGGCGCACAGCGTGGGCGCGCTGGGCGCGCGCGGCCGCGGCGTGGCCGAGCACGCGGGCGTGGCGCCCGGCGACGTGGACGTGCTCATGGGCACCTTCACCAAGAGCTTCGGCGCCGCCGGCGGGTACATCGCCGGTGAGTTGGCGCAGCTGTAGAGTGCTCATCGACGCCAGTGTCCTTTCTATACTTCGCTGTGTAATGCAGGCTCGGCGGCGCTGGTGGGCTGGCTGCGCCTGCACGGGCACGCGCACACGTACGCGCACAGCATGGCGCCGCCCGTGGCGCAGCAGGTGCTGGCGGCCCTGCGCCTGCTGGCCGCGCCGGCCGGGCGCCAGCGCCTGCGCCGGCTCAAGGACAACACGCACTACTTCCGCGAACAGTGAGTGGCACGACACTACTATGGAACGTTCGAAACGGCACACTCACGCAGACGCGCGCATCTACGAGAGACAAAAGGGCGCGTGGCAGTACTCTCAGTCGCGGGTTCCGTGTCGAGACGAGTGGTCGTATTATACTTTAATCCCTTTCGCCGCGGACCGTCCGCATCTTTAAAAAAAATGCCAAGAATATATTGCGTATACGGCTGTCGCAGGGATGGGCTACCCCGCCCCTGCGCACTTCCGACTCTAAAAAAAATCATGGGGTAGGAGTACAACGTTGCGATACCAAAAGAAAAAAGAAAAACCACGTGGAGTCGCGATTGTTAAATTCGATTTTAGTTGTGTCAAAGTTATTTTTAAATTTAGAGAATGCTGTTTGCAGAATAGCTTTAAGATTCCAATAGCCTAGCATTTTAGTAATAGTTTAGTTAGTTTAGTTCGGTGTACAAGAGAATCGGCACCAGTAACATTTAATTGTAAATCCAAGATGGCGGTTGCGATAATTTTCAAATTGTTCGTCATGGGTGTCGTTTGCATGGTTTTCGGGGGTGCTAAACTCGATAGTGAGGTTAAAATCTAAATCCAAGATGACAGCTACGAAAATTTTCGCAGCCGCCATCTTAGATTTATATTTTGACCAAAGAGGAAACTCGCATGGAGGGCGGTGTCGCATAACATGTAGGAACGCTTTTTCGCGTGACGATTTCTACCTGTAATCTCCTGCCGCAAACCGCAAAAAAAGAACTTTTGTACAGTCCATATTTATACTGTGTTCAGGGCCCGACACAGTATCGCTCCTCCCGCTCCCTGTGACGGCACGACAGCCGCGATTAATTGATTTGTGAATTATCATTATTGTGTTTGTACATATATATATATATATATATATATGTGTTTATATGGATAAGTATCTATATGCTTTGTGTATGTGTATATATTGTATATATGTAAGTGGTACACCACTGACTACCTGCAGTATTGTCTCTCCTTCTACTGTTTGATCCATCCAAAGGTTGTCTGTAAAAGATCGCTTTTAGCGATAAGACCGCCCATTGTGACACCCTATGTAACAGTTCTACATTTATATCTGTAATTTTTATGGTGTACATAATAAAGAGTATTCTATCTATCTATCTGTTTATATTTTTTGTTTTTTCGACTTTATTATAGTAGATAATGAATTTGAAATTTAAATGCAATGTTGGTGATTATAGAATTACTAGCTGCGCCCCGCGGTTTATCAGTTACACTAAAACGTGTATTATTTAAACGGAGAGTAAAATATTCACATTTTTAGACACAAAAATATAAATTTGAGCATCGGAAAGATCAGTATGGTTGGCAATTTACGAAAACTTAACTTATTGAGGACTGTGAACGAGAGAGCTGGCCAAGCTGACTTATTTAATTTGTCTCGGTCGTAGAGAGCCAGAAGTCTTTTTACTGCAGCATCCCGGTAAACAACATTACGGGACTTATTATTTTCTGCGTAAATAAAAAGATTTCTGGCTCTCGATACACGCGAGCAACCCACGTAGAGCTGCCCGTGGGAGAAGCAGGGGGTGCCCAGGTGGAAGCCAGCTACTGTTAGAGTTTGCCCCCTGACTTTTATTTATTGTAATGGAGAAAGCCACCTTCAGAGGAAATTGCAAGCGCTTGAACGGGAATGGCAAATTGGTGGGTATAATGGGGATTCTGGGTATCAATAACGTCTCTCGTTTGGCCCCTCCGGTGACGATGGTGGACTTCACGATGTGCCGTCTCAGCTCTGTGACGCGTAACCTGGTGCCGTGACACAATCTGGCCGCGTCCAGGTTACGCATCAGATGACAGGCACTCCAATCTTGAGCTCCAACTTGTGGGAGGTCCTCACCTCACCTGGAACTTTTTATTAGTCTCCCACCGATTCGTTTTTGGGCACCATGATAGCTCTTTCGCACAACCACTCCTCGTTAGCCAGGTTTTGTTGTAAGCTCGGAAATACCTCATTAAATCTTTCGAGCTTAATACATTGCTAAAAAAGATTAAAAAATAGAAAAAAAAACTTTCATTAATTTAGAAAATTAATTGTTAAAGTTATTTGGCCATTAGCGTCGGTCGGCACGCGACCTTCGCCGACCTCGAGGAGTGTGTGTGCGAAGAGTCCAGACTCCTGATCATTGAAAAGCTGGACCCTCATGTTGGTCTTCAGCTGTAACCGCTCCACCTTACTCTACAACGGCGAAGCCTTGAGGCACGCGTTTATCTCGTCTACCGCGGTACCCCGCTCAATAACCGGCAGCGTCTACCGGAAATCACCAGCGAGCAAGACAACCACTCCACCCATCAACATTCGATTGCCCCAAATGTCTTGCAAGCTGCGATCCAGTGCTTCATCCCACGGGAACACTACATTCTTTCGGGATAAAAAGTAGCCTATGTGTAAATCCAGGGTGTCAGCTACGTCCATACCAAATTTTATCAAAATTGGTCCAGCCGTTTGAGCGTGAAGAAGTGACAAACATACAAACACACACACTCACAAACTTTCGCCTTTATAATATTAGTGTTAGTGTGATTGTTACTGAATTATTGACATATAATTATTTAATAGTGAATTATTGATACATTTAAAATGGATAATGAATTTTAAATACGAATATAATGTTTTTATTTTGTTTTGTTATTATTGTATTTATCATACCTGTATTTTTTTTGCAACACAATGTATTTTGTTATGAAATGAATGACTTATGTGTCCGCAGACTGCGCGCGATGGGCGCGGTGACGCTGGGCCACCGCGACTCGCCCGTCGTGCCTTTGCTGGTGTACACGTTCAGCAAGATGGCGGCCACGGTGGAGCGGCTCACGGAACGCCGCATCGCCGCGGTGGGCGTGGGCTTCCCGGCCACGCCGCTCAACAAGGCGCGCATACGGTATTGACATTGAATGACATGGTCCCCCTATTGACTTTTAGCAGACTGTCAATACCCTATTACACTGTGGAAAGAATGCATCAGCCATCAGGACAATAGGACTGTCCCTCGGCACGCGCGCCCGCCAGCACTCCCTAGTGCAGCTGCGGAGGCGTGGCGCGACACACTGTGCAGCTGCACAGCTGTCTGTTCAGTTAGAAGAACTGGATTCTATAACCAAGCTTACCCGTCTGTTCCACGTTCTCTACACTTAAGCCTGAAAGACCCATTATCACCTGTTTCTGAAGCGCTGGCCAACCGCACAACCATACCATACCATTTCTACGTGACGCGAACTAATACAACGTATGGTTTTGCGGTTGGCCAGCGCTCTTATTACGTGACACGATCTATATAACGTCACGGTTATGCGATTGGCCAGCGTTCTTTTTACGTGACGCGAACGGGTGCAGATTCTGCCTGTCGGCGTCGCAATCGCGCGCGCCGCTGGACGAATGCCTGGCAGCCGTGCGCAGCGTATGCGTCGTTACCCCAGCAGGAAAGTGTTTCCTAGAGTGATATGAGTGGAACGTATAATTAGTGCGTAATCTGCTGTAAATGTGCGCCACATTAAAAATTTGTACGCTATGTCGTTTTGAAAAAAAAAAAACCGATTCCTGCTGAAGTAACGTTTTTCCAGCAGGAAAATTCTAAACGAATGATCGGAGAGAGAAATATTTTGCATGGGCAGAGAGCTTATACTCGTATTTGTGCAAAAATGTGCGCCGAAAATATAATTTTCACTTCTCATGCTCTAAAATTTCGTCTTTATGTCGTGCGTAGGTGACATAAAATCGCCTTTTATGCTCTAGAGCATAAAGTAAAATCTTAATCGAAGACCAAGGCAATCGGTCCAACAGCCACACGAACAACTTCATAGAATAAACTCTTCATTTTGATTCGTTTCGTTAGTATTCTAAGAACAAGGCAAGGATACCAACAGCCAAAGTACACAATAAAACCTCATGAAATAAACTTATATTTTTTATTTCGTCCTTTTTTTGTAAATTAGTTTTTATATTAGTTAATCAATATATTTAAACTATAAATAAGTTATCATAGATATAAAAACAAAATGTTTTTATAACTGTGCAGTATGTAACGACCTAAGGCTAAGTCAGGTGTTATGTCACGTTCCTACTGAAAAACAAAAAAATTAAAAGTTAATTTGCGGGAACCATAATTATTTTTCTATTTTAATTAAATTCACAATATTTACATGTTTTTTATTTTATTTTATTCTATTCGGGAAACTTACAGCTAACATAAACAGTGTTCTTACAATATGCATTTGAAGGCCATTTACAAGTTTCAAATAAGCTTACAAAATACCTATAACATTGTATTGGAGTGTTTTCGTCTTTACAATCTTCTATCAGTAAAAATCTTCATGATTTCTTCAACTACAGACATCCTCGCTTTCACGTAAGTTGCAAAATTTTAATTGCTGGCTAAGGGTCGCCATGTATTGGAGTGACGTAGGCGAAATAAAAGAGAACTATTCAAGTCAACGATTCGTGTAATAATGCTAATAATTAGTGTGTGCAGTTACAAATATAAGGTTAGGCGAGCTGCACACTACAACATAAAGTAGGAAACAAAATAACACGATCGATTAACACAAACTAAAAATCATTCAGACGCAAACAATTAAAATCAAATCAAATCAAAATCGTTTATTGCAATCCATAATGTACAATTAATAATAATAATAATAATAACCCCACCACCGTATCTCTACGTTGACGTCGTGTTGGGGCTTGCGCGCTCCGAACTCTAGGTCTGTGCCGGTAGAGTTTACTTTGCCGGAACATGTCTAGGGTGAGGAGCCAGACCAAGAGAGATACAGAAACCCGCAGGGCAGCATGTGGCGAGCTGTTGGGCAGTTGCGACCCCACGGACCCTATCTCCCGGGAGAAGTCATGTTCCTAATCTCTGGCTTGCCTTTATTGGCCGGCTGGAGTGAACACTGACGAGGAACTGAGCTCCCACCTCATTCTTGCCTTTATTGGCCGGCTTGAGTGGGGATTCGCAAGAGCAAACGTGCTCGGAGGAAGGAAGTATTCCAGTAAGTGCTTGTAGGGATCTTGACCATCTTCCGTGCTGTGGGATTGTTCTGAGAGCCTTGGAATACCTCTCCACTCCTCGAGCACCTCAGGACATGTTGCCCCCTTGTCGCTACGTCACTATGTGCTAGCGACCGTTTTCGGGGGCCCATTATTGAGTGTGCAAGTCACCCCCTGCCATTTTATCCGTGTTTAATAAAGCATTGATCAGGCAGGGGCCATAGTCCTTCCATAGTTTTTGGTAACCAGTCCATTTTAACCACCCAAACCCATAGTCCAATATCTTCGTTTCCATATCCTGCAATAGTCCTACACCAACCGGGGGTTGTCCTTGGGTGCTTCGGCCCCTCGTACGCCTTCCAAAGGTCCGGGACCCTGGGGTCCCGAGATATGTAGACATATATAATAATAATAATAATAAAGTTTATTCATCAAAAGTAAAATTACAAAGAGATATATTCGGTGAGCCACAAACTAAGCGTTGCTTGTATCTTGTGGCTCTGGAGTATGAATTTAACTAAGTTAAAAAGGTAAAGTTACAAAACTGTCATGTCTACTTATTAAATTTATTGTGGTAACCAGCAAGCGAAATAGACGCTTAACAGCCCCAGAAATACGTGTTGAAGTCAACAAATCTCGGGAAAAACCTGTGTCAGTGTCTACAGTGAAAAGACGATTGCGAGAAGCCAAGTTGTTTGGTCGCGTTGCTGTTCGAAAACCTCTTCTAAAACCGCAGAATAAGAAAAAACGGTTGCAATGGGCCCTAGCCCATCGAGACTGGACCGAAGAAGATTTCAAAAAGTACTTTGGAGTGACGAATCTAAATTTGAAATATTCGGTTCAAAAAGAAGAATTTTCGTTCATAGTCAATTAGTCATAGTCATTTATTCACAAACAAGTAATTTGTATCTGAATTTACACACACAATTACAGTATATTACACAAAAATAAATTACATTAATTCCATTAATAACATTACTAATAAAAAAATGCATTAATTCAATAGATGTAAATTAAACAATATAGGCAACTCTTTAAAATAAAAATAAAAATTGAGAATAACAATAAAAAAATTAATTAATGATAATTTAGCATAGATTGATAGAATTAATTAAAAATAATAATATTAAATTTATAGCTATATCAATAAATCGGAATGAACAAAATCCAATAAAATTTTACAACTCATGATTATCTCAATAAAATTACAGTTCTTCTACAGCATATAGACATTATTCAATAGGAATTCTTTTAATTTTATTTTGAAAGCGCTACTATAAACAGCACTTTTTATGTCTAAAGGCAACCTGTTGAACAATTTTACAGACTGGTATCGTGGACTATGTTTAACAATTCTTAGGTTACGATTTGTAAAATGTTTATTCTTCAAGTCCAGTCTACGGGTGCCTTCCCTTAATTGCCGTTCTTCTACTGTCTCATAGTCTTGTATGTATTTGGCCATATTAGTTAAAAGTACCAGTACATAAAGACTTGGTACTGTAAGTATGCCTAAATTGTTAAAATGTTGTCGGCAACTTTCCCTTTTTGAGATGCGGACCATAGTACGAATTGCACGTTTTTGCAGTACGAAAGCTCTTCTACTATTATATTCATAGCTATTTCCCCAAAAGAGTATGCTATATCTAATTTTTGACTCCACTAGCGCAAAATATACCATTTTTAGCTGTTCTAAGCTGATTTCATTTCTCAGGGCTCTTAGAGCGTAACATGCAGACGAAACCGACGAATCAATAGCTTTTAATTGTGGTTTCCAGTTTAACAGTTGGTCAATATGTATACCTAAAAATTTTACTTTGGCAACGAGCTCAATGGCGACTTCATTTAAGGCAACATTTAAATTATCTTTGTTACGGGCTGTAGTTTTAAATAACATTATTTGAGTCTTTTTACTATTAATAAATAATTTATTTGCCGTAAACCACACATGAAATGCTTGTAACGAAGCATTTACCCTTTCTGTCAACTCTACCATGTCATTAGCTGCCACTATGGCATTTGTGTCATCTGCGAAAATTACTAATTCAATGTCCGGTAAAATTGTATTTAGATAATTAATCAAGTCATTAATAAATAATAAAAATAAAATAGGTCCTAAAATAGATCCCTGTGGGATCGTCGATATGCGTACAATTCTAGATTTATACCTTTTCTTATAATTATTCTGAGTTTTGTCAATTTCAACGTACATCCGCCTGTTTTTTAAGTAGGAAGAGAATTTCCTCTTATTCCGTAATGACTCATTTTAGACAGAAGTAATTCATGGTCAATTGTGTCAAATGCAGAGCTTAAATCCAGGAAAATCCCTGCAACTCTCATTTTATTATTAATTTTGCTTATCACATCATCCAATAACGTATACATGGCGTCTGAAGTGCCAACACCCTTTTGATACCCAAATTGTCTTTTATTTAAAATTAGCTGATTAGTATTTTATTTACTCGCAAGTGTCCTGAAAGTCGAATTTTAAGTATTTTTTCAAATAATTTTGACAGCACTGGTAACAGAGAGATGGGGTCTATAGTTTTTAGGATCAGACTTACTTCCCTTCTTATACACTGGTATTACTTTCGCCATTTTTAGCTGTTCTGGGAAGATAGCATCTTTTATACATTTATTGAAGAAGTCAGATAGAGGCTCGGCTAATATTTCAATGTGCTCCTTAAACAGACAAATCGGCACTTCGTCATACCCACAGGAATGTTTGTACTAATCTCGTTTGGAGTGGTAGGAGAAATATGCATGTCACTGATAATTCTGTCCGTGTATAGATGGAGAATGCCGTAGCATGGTCTCCTTCATTTAAGTCAGTAGCACCTTTGTAGTCAAATTGATTCACTAGTAAGTTAGCTATTTCCTCTGGATCCACTACAATTCGTCCATCAACCTTAAGACCAACCTTCTCTCTATTAATGCATTTATTAACAACTTTCCAAATTTCCTTACCCATATTTTTTTATGTATTCATCTTTGTCATTATAGCCTGCTTTTTAGCTTTAGAAACAATCTTTCTATATAGCCTAACGTACATGTTTTTATATTTTAAAACACTCTGTTCATGGTTATTTCCATTGCGTGCACATAAAAAACGTTTCATTTTGCTAGAGGTACGTATCCCTTTAGTGATCCACTTTAATTGTGATTTATTCTTAAGGTTACTTTTACATTCTCTCTTCTTGTAGCTATTGCAAAACACTTTATAAAAACCTTTAAGAAAAGTATTAATACCCATACCAGTCCAGGATTCTTTAAGAATACCCTGTACGAATGCTGCACTATTTTTAATGTTGAATACTCTTTTATCTATTACAATAAACCGATTCTCATTCAAATGTAGATTGGATCGATTTTTCAAAAGAACCTCAGTAAAAATACCTGCTTGCCCGTCGGCCAAACCATTGTGATCTACCTCACCACCCAAAACACATGCATCAGGCAGATTGGTTATGATATTGTCGATACATGAAGTACTATTATTTCGGATGAAAGTAGCACAAGTGATTAGATGCCTAAAATGATAACATTTTAATAAACTAAGGAATTCCGCACTTTTTTTATTGTCCACTAGCAGATCAATATTAAAATCACCGCACACTATGCATTTCCTATTGAATAAATAGTCCAAAAACTTCTCCAATCTTTCGAAACTGTTCGAAATTTTTATCAACGGGATTTCGATAGCAACAACAGATATAAAGACCAGTGATAGTATCTTTAGCACCACAAATTTCAAAACATTCCATTTTATACAATTTGTTAATTGGTTCACAAATTTCGGTCTGCCTATCCACATGCCCCAAAATTTAACTACCTCGACGTTCCACCGAAGAAAAGTTGATGCCACAGTGTAGTCCCGACTGTCAAGCATGGTGGCGGATCTGTTATGGTCTGGGGTTGTTTCTCAGGCTATGGGACTGGAAATCTGGTCCAAATTAAAGGAATTATGAAAAAAGAGCAGTATAAAGTAATTTTGGAGAAAAATGCTATTCCCTCCGGACTAAAGTTAATCGGCCAAGGTTTTATTTTCCAACAAGATAATGATCCAAAGCACAGTTCAAAATTATGTAGGGGCTATTTAGACGAGAAACACTCGGAAAAAGTGTTGGAAAACATGACATGGCCACCTCAAAGCCCCGATCTTAACCCTATAGAGCTCTTGTGGGAAGAGCTTGACCGAAACGTTCAGGAACAATGTCCTTCTTCACAGCAGGCCATGTGGAATGCATTAGAAGAAAGCTGGAGGAATATCTCGCAAGAGACTATAAATAAATTAATTGCCCGCATGCCAAGATTGGTAAAACAGGTCATAAAATGCAAAGGAGGATATTTTGATGAAAAATCTGTATAAGCTCTCTTGTGTGTATTTTCTTTAGAATATTGTATTCGTCAAAACTTCATGTAATTTTGTTAATTTTAAATCTTGCGTAACATGAAAATAAAACCTGTTTTTCATAAAGTTTTAAATATGTTCACTTTTATTTGTTTTCTTATTTTTTTTATAGTGGTCTCAAACTTTTGACCGGCAGTGTATATGACCTAACTGTGGAGGCTAATTAAAAATATTAACATGGGACTTAAACATAACTGGCGAAATGTGGGTACTTTAAGTACACCTCTGTCCAACCCTTCGGGGAAACGAGGCGTGATATGATAGAAAAAATGCGTATTAATGACGAAAAACTATTTTATCCAACCTACGGAATATATCAATATTTATGTAGGTAGATACTCTGTCTTTTTTTACTGTTATGTTAATTGGCTTTTTATTTATAATTTATAAACTGTAGGTATCTGTAGGCTCTTTTTCACACATTTCTTGAACTACTTATATATTTTTTTTAAACAACCGCCAATTATGTTTTTGGTCTTTATAGTACTTTTTTTCTACTATAATATTATAAATGCAAATGTCTGGATGTACTGATGTCCTTCGTTCACCCACAAAATACTGGATGTATTTCAGTGAAATTTGGAAATACTTAAGAAGATAGCATATACCTTGGAATAGCACTTAGGCTACTTTTTATAATGTACTTAATCATGTGCAAAAGTCACGGAAACAGATAATGGAATACAATCTACTAACAAGTTTATTTTTTTACGTCTTTTCTACTTCAGTGTACTCAGACACAACACGTTTCAACCGGTTCGGGAGTAAAGAAGGTCATCGTTAAGTATGAAATCATCGCTTTTTACTAGTCATTCGAATTTGGTGGGATAACCAGCCGTTGTGTACATGTTTTGTTTTTTGTTTATATTTACTTAATGCGAACATTTCCAAGCTGAATATTGTCACTATATATTTTTGATTAAACGCACTAATTCTTTGTTTAGACCCATACATCTTGGGTTGAGCCAGTTTCTTGTATTTTGCCGTCAAAGTTATGACACCGTCGTTTTGACTTTTAGCAATATTATTCAATAACGCATACATGTACACTTTTGAAAATTTTATGATTATTAAAAGCGCCAAGAAGGACCGAATACAGTTTTCAGCGAGCTTATACGTTTTCTCATTTAGGCGCTACGAAATTTTTTCGGGTTTTCAAAAAAGCGCGATTACTTGAAAACTATAAATATTTTCTTTAATCTAATTCTGTCACAAATACGCACAAATAAAGAGCTACTCGTGTATTTTTATTCTAAAGGCGCACATACGGTGTGCACATAATGGTTTTAGACATACACGATTCTGCAAAACGTTACTTCAGCAGGATATGCAATATCTCGAAAACCCGAAGACGCACAAATTATATTTTCGGCGCACATTTTTGCACAAATATAAGCTATCTGCCCAAGCAAAATATTTCTCTCTCCGATCATTCGTTTAGAATTTTGCTGCTGGAAAAACGTTACTCCAGCAGGAATCGTTTTTTCTGTTTTTTTCCAAAACGTCAAAGCGCACATTTACAGCAGATTACGCACTAATTATACGTTCCACTCATATCACTCTAAGAGACACTTTCCTGCTGGGGAAACGTACACGTGCGCAGCGCGGTGGCCGAACTGGGCCTCGCCTACTCGCGCTAATGATAACTCTGATAACGTTGATATTGAAATGTGGGTGCAGATTCTGCCTGTCGGCGTCGCACTCGCGCGCGCAGCTGGACGAGTGCCTGGCGGCCGTGCGCAGCGTGATGGCCGAACTGGGCCTCGCCTACTCGCGCACGCTCTCGCCCGACCACTAGCACACAGCACCTACCGCCTAACACATCGTATACTAATTATACTCAATAAATTATTTTCTCACGCTTCCAAATCTTTTATTTGCATAATTACCTTTTTAGTAGTGTGGTGCGCCTCTTGCATTTGGAATTTAGTTGGTGGAAAAGCACCTAGGTTTAAAAAAAGTCAGCAAAACACGCAAGTCGGTAAAAATATCCAAATTGCAAAAGTTGAGGCGTATGCACGTAACTGACTAGCCGTCCTTGCGCATCGTTACATAGTTGTTGCTCCCGTTGTGCTTTATGACGCGTACGGAACTACGGACTGATGCAACCCAACATTCTACAAGGTTCGAGCGCGCCGACCAGACGTACAGGCTTTACGGTGCAGCGGTGCACTATGGAAAATATAGGTCGGTATCGGATCAAAAATCTGTAACTTCATGAATTTTTGTCGTATCGTGATGAAATTTGGCACAAATATGCAGTAAGGTTTGGAGATTCGAATGATGTGTAGTGGTTATGGTGTTTTCTTGTATATCTATGTATGTTTTTTTGCATAGAATGAAAGAAATGGGAAAAATCACGAAAAAAATAGTTAAAAATTTATTTCAAGTGGAATACAAGTTTATAATGACTAAAAAGATTAAACCATGGTTAATTACAACAAGCAAAGTAAACAAAATATATATATATATAAGAAAACAATTTACTAAATTAAAATCATATTACTAATAGGTACATCCTATACTCTGGCTTCAGGAAATGATGTAGCACAAATATAAGTAACTAGCTTTTGCCCGCGGCTTAGCCCGCGTGGATGTCGGTTATCGCATAAAAAAGTACCGTATGTCTTTCTCCATATCCCAGGCTATATCTCAAAATTCTAATAATTAATTTTAATGTGACTCACTATGTGAATAGAAACCGAAACAAATGATTTAATATAATAAAAGTACTTATGTTCTGAACGTGAATGAGTCTTCACCTAAAGATAACAAATGATAATTTTGAAATAATTCACGTAAGTACCAACAATGTGAAAACAAAACGAAATCCTCCGAAATGTCGCATGATACACCATTTGTGCTGATAAAACGCTTGAAATATATAAGGTCCCATTAAAATAGGTGGACAAACTTTTAGAAATAATTCAGACCACCAAAATAAGGAAAATGGTAAAAAATAATAATTGAAAAACGCATAAAATAATTACAAGAAAAAAAAAAACTGCGAACGAAAATACACTAAAAATGTTGGTTACCCAATGCATAAACACATCCATGTTTTTGTTATCTCACAAATGTGCAGGAGCACATCACCACGTTGCCGCCCGCGGCGCCCGCGCTCGCAGCGTTCATTGTTCAACTCATGCCATCTCAGTCTAACATAGCCCTTCCGCGCCGCGGGAAGCCCGCCTCAATTTCAGTTTTCGTCGCGCAACCGAGCCGGCAAAACATGTTGCACGAACGCGAATTGTGTGTGTATTGTTACGTAGGTATAACGATCGACAACAATGCCTAATTACGCGTTCAGCAACCAAGAATACTTGGAAATGGTCGTGTGTATGAACACTACCCTAAAAAGGTGATGTGTATTCAACTGAAAGTTACAATACTATGATTAAATACATAATGATGTTAACAGAACTGACTAGGTAGGTACCTACCTACGAGCACGCGCGCGGCGCGTCGGGGCGCGAGTGCAAGTACCTACCCATAACGGATGTGTTTATTCTAGTGTGCCAACAATTTATTTGTTTTAGGTCAAAATAAAATCACTTTAATCAGTGTTTTTTTTTTTTGCTTGGATATGTTTGGTTAGACGTACTGAACGCTGTGTTAAAATTTGTTCACCTATTTTAATGGGACCTTATATAATGAACACCATTGGTGCATAACTTTTCTCATGGTCACGTTCGCAAATGGACGAAATATTTGACATTTATTTTGTACTTGCAACAAGATCTGGCTGTAGAATTCGATTAATCGACTAATACTTGACCGGTTGACATTTTAGCGGGAACACTACTAAACGAACGGATAAGAAAACAAAATACGTCTGTAGTCTGTGGTCGTGTGGCGGTGTGGTGCGGTGCTTAATGTAAGCATCAAGTATAGTGTTCTGTGGTAAGCATTCATCAAGGTTATACGTGTCGTAAAGATTCAATGAAAAAACGCTTTAATCTTTGAAGAATCTTATACAGAATTACTGAGAAATAAGTGTAGATTTCGTATTGAGTGTTAGTTTATCGAAAAGGGATAAATATGTCAGTGAAAAAGTAACGAAAGTTTTGGAATGCACAAATTTTGATCATAAGGCCGCCGTGTTTAGTAATGTTTTTCATGATAAATATTCTTGTACACTGTTTGAAATACACATAAGTAGCTAGCTTATTTATCTACGAACATAATTTGGCTAATAGCTACTGATATTATAGCGTATTGTTGTCGTAATCGTATTTCCAAGAGTAAAATTCGGCAAACAAATACCTACAAAAAGTCAATAAAATGGATATAGTATGTTATCCTTAAGAGATAGACATATGCAATCGCGAACTTTTTTGAAGACTTTTATAAGATACATAATTCCACCATACATTATTTTGCTATATCTCAAAGGGTTTAGACAGCGTTTTCGTTGAAAGCTCCCAGACGGCTTATTTTTTTCCGACACCTCCAACAAATATCGTTAATTCATACAAAAATGCATACAAAAGCATAACAAATTATATACTAAAACCTTCCTCGAGAACCAAGCTATCCATTGGTGAAAACAGCATGAGAATCGGTGCAGTAGTATTCGAGTTTATCGCGAACAGACAGACAGACGCGGCGGAGGACTTTGTTTTATAATATGTAGTGATAACTAAATATAAATATTATTTTTAACTTATACCACTTCAGGATCAGGGTCAGTATATGTGGGTTCACTTTCAGGTGCCACGTTTAAAAGACTTAGTGCCTCCTCCCTGAAACATTTTTGAACAAGTTCTTTCTTTTCTTTTTTTAATCTCTTATTTTCCTCAGTTGAAGCAGACCAAGTCTTAAACGAAAGATTATAGGAAATATGCAATATCATTTCCATGCAGCGAATCCAGGCGTGTAAGGTGGACAATCCGTATTGGTAGGCGTTTTCGTTTTCAAGTCTGGCAGTTACTTTCGATTCATTAGCCGTGGAGTAGCCCCACATATCGGGCATGTGGAACCAGATGGAGTATCTGTAAGGACCTGAGCCACCTTTCCATCGATCATCGTTAGAAATAGTTCATGCTTCACATTTACTACAACACCATCTTTGTTTGTAAGTGATGTTTGTGCAGCCCTAATTTGTTTTTTAATATCATCGACAACTGCCTTGGTTTTTTCTGGAGTTTCCTTACAAACCTCAATAGAAATGGGTCTGCAAAAACGGACAGATGAAGGTACCGGATTTTGCCAAACAACGGATCCCGATTGATCAACTAATCGGATGGGGACTAATGAAGTGATGAACAAATTGGCATCTGAAATTGTTTCCGACTCTTCTGCAAGTATTTGCTTGTATTGGCTTTGACCAGATGATCCATCACATCCCCATTTACAATAAAAGGATCAATGTTCTATGCTGTTTTTGGAAAACAGAATCGATTTTTTAAATTCTAGCAGCAGTATGATCCAATAAATCTTGGATATTAATCACTTTAGCATAAGTATTCGTGATTTCGATTGTAGAAGATGGTGGATAACAGGATCTTTTTATTTCTTGTATTTTGTAGTAAGGCGGGAATATTCAACACTTTCGTTCGTTGGTTAAGTTTTTCAGGTACATATATTGTGCTTTTGTTAGATCCAAATCTATAAAAGCACTCAATGCTTCCGTATCGGAAAGAATCTTCATCTGGTCTGAGTCGTTCCATTTACTTGAGATATCTAATTTCTTTTGAGTGTCAGCGGTTCTTAATTCTTCGACAAGATGAGCTTCTGTGTACTCACGTCAGAGCCCGTAGTCCCTGCACATAGGCGTTTTTTATATGCTCGAAGCCATATTCTTGGAGTAGAAGAGTGTTTTTCCTCTTCTTGGTAGATTCTGAGGAGTCTCCATAAGCCACGCATGCTCTTCCTTGTTGGTCAGATGTTGATGGCGTAGAATATTGTTCAGAATCCGGTAAATTTAACGAATACCTTGAGTCCAACCAAGTACAATTCTTCTGTAAAAATGTTTCTTTTTGCCGAGATGCCAGGGCCCAGCACTCGTTGAAAATAGGAAGAATGTGCCTTTGTATGTCACTAATTATAAAACACAAGTTGTTTTCAGAAACATTGAGCTTTTCCACTAAAACTTTGGATAATGATTCCATGGTCTTGCCACCCTCGATATAGGGGATTATGAAGTCTCGTTTGGTACAAGTGAAGGAAGACATTTTAACACTTCACAATCTGCAGAAATAATAGGCGTAGATGAGATTTGCTTCCCTTGAAGTTACACTGATGTAGATGGTTCGAATAGTTTTTGCTTCCCTTTATATACTCATTTTACAATATCGAATTGGTACCTACATCATTATTATCTTGTAATTTCCCACGCAAACAGAGTGCAAATTTGATAAGGTCCCTTTCTTATCACGAAATAATGAAGAAAATATCCAAAAAGTTCCTTATTGTTCATGTGAATGGTGTCA
This sequence comes from Dryobota labecula, assembly GCA_947523025.1. Classification (NCBI taxonomy): domain Eukaryota; kingdom Metazoa; phylum Arthropoda; class Insecta; order Lepidoptera; family Noctuidae; genus Dryobota; species Dryobota labecula. Next base: position 28,338,021 of record OX383286.1, read on the forward strand.
GTGGTAAACCGCAAAAGATACCAATTTTCGGGTTCTGACTTTTATCAGTTTTTTTCTCATATCTTCTAAAACCGCAAATATCCGCAGCAGATTTTTTTTTGCATTCTATTTATGAATATTTAGACTACTAGTCAACATAAAAAGTAGCGCTTAACACTGAAAATCTTCGACGAAAAAAAATATAAGTGAAAAATAAGGTATGTCACTTTTTAAGTAATTACTGAAATATTTTTCTTTACTTTTAAAATCATTAAGCTGTATCGCAAAAAGCATAAAATAACCTTTCTAAAAATGTATAGGTAATACTGCATATCTGTACCAAGTATTTTTTTCACAATATGGTATTGAAACATGTATACGCAGACTTGAGTTTGGCACTTCTGTCTTTTATGTATTTCTATCAATGAAAAAAAAACAAATTGCGCGTATTAAGTGAAAAAATCCTAATGAATATTATAATTTGACTATTAGAGAACCTAATAAAATAGCCATATTAGCCAAATTATGATATTCGTAATAAGCATTTTTGATATGCGCTTGTTCTACCATTTTCCATAGTGCGGCGCCCCACGGTGGGCTGATTTAGTGTTAGAGGACCAATGGCACCAATCTAAGAACATATTCCCATTCGTCCCCTTAAAATCCAGAGGGGGACGATCGGAAAAAAAATTTATATTATTTTTGTAAATTCCCGTTCGTCCCCCTAGGTGGACGAAATCGAGGGGACGAACGGAAATACACGTGAAAATCGGCTTTCATAGACTTAGACGGGTTTTCAATTTGCAAGTGCCGGATTAGCTTCTATTAGTCATTACTATATACAAAAATAACAACAGTTAATTCTGCTCCAAAACGAAGGAATTATAATTTTTTTACGAAAAAAATTTATGAAGCTAGTATGAAAAATCTAATTATCTCTTAAACGGAAAGTTAAATACGAATATCCTTTCAGGTGATTATAGTGTTAATTATTTATATTTTTTTTGTCGCCGATTTGCCGAAAAATATGCCGTTTTTTGTTTTAAAATCGTCAAAATATTTTTATTTATTTTTACATATCGTCGTGAAAAGGTGAAAATGCTAAAGCGGCTAAATGGTATTTTTGGGAAATGAGGTTTAAAGTATTTTTTTTTTTTGTTTTTAATTCATATCGTTTTAATTTTTTGCCGATTTTATTAATCTAAAAATATAAAATTATTGTACATGTAAAAAATATTTATAATATTTATCTCTATTTCGCGAAATAGTAGTCGCTTTAGCAAAAGTATTTTGAATAATAAAAAATGTTAGTCAGGAAAAAATTGCTGATATTTCTACCTCAAATGTATGAATGTATGAATGTTGGTGATTATTTAAATTATTGGTACTAAATTATTGACATAAAATTGTATTAGTGATATTGATTTAAAATGTGTAATGAATTTTAACCTATTAATGTAATGTGTTTTTTTAATTAATTTTTATTATATTCTTTACTTAATTTATTTTATTACTGTAATATTTTTCAACACAATGTATTTTGTTATGAAATAAATGACTAGTGACTAGTGACTACTCAAATTCTTCGAAAAATGCTTTTAAATGGTAAAACCCACTTCTCTTGGAAACAAAAAATGCTTAAGTAACTCAGACCGTGTAAATCTTGTAAGGAAAAATTGCTAACGATTGCTTATGATGATTTCATGCCGTGAAGAAGAAGTACTAAAGAAGCGATATAAACAGTTTTGCTAAAATAAAATAAAATAATCTTTATTTCGGATAAGCAACATCCATAATTATGGGTTAGTAAACAAAAAGATAACTTAATATCTATGTTAGTAAAATTATTATCTATTTGGTAACGAGGCTATTGTTCGACATACATCTTCGAACAACATCACCTAATAAAGGAGACTCGTATCTCTCCGCTATAGTCTTCAGGATGGAGTTGGAGCTGCCCCTCACTCTGCAGAGCAAAGAGGCAGACTTCTGTCTAACGATGGCGTGGAAGCCATCGACATGTGCTTGTACAAACATACCTGATGCACTACAGAAACGGGGCAGCCCCATCAACATCCTGAACCCGTTATTATATTGGACCCGTAGGGCGATGATAGCCCGCTAAGTATAGTTGGTCCACAGACTGCACGTGTAAAACACTTGGCAATAAGCTTTAAAAAGCGTGATTTTAACTGCCCTGCTACAGCGTGCAAACCTACGAGCCACCATGTTACATCGGACAGCCAGCGTCCTACGTTCCCTCTCAATATCCACTTGGTCATTAAGGTCGTCGGTTACATAATGCCCCAAGTACTTGAACTGGTACACACTCGCAATATGTCATTCTCATTTAGTTGAATCGGGGGTACATATTAGCGACGAAATTTTTGACCTCTTTTTAAGAAATGGTGGTTGTCCTAATCGTAATATGCAACTTTTGCCCTTGGTCAATTTTTACGTTAGGTTGGCACGGTAATTCCTCCACTTAGCTTATTTTGCTTGTACATGGCAATATTTTATTATGCATATTTTATGTTTTTTCCTGACAAAGAAGATTTTTAGTAATCATCTAGTTCATTTTAACTCATTTTATTTTTTTGCTAAACGGCGTTTAGTTAAATAAGACCTTTAGAAAAAAAAAATCTGGTTCAGCTTAGATTACCGACCTAAGAAACACCATCTCTTGTCGGTTAGTAAATTATTACCTGCCGTTTTCAACTGTCGTTTTACTGTTTAAGCAATTTATACTTGAACTTATGCGATTATTAAATGTTGGTTATATCCTACAGGCGCCTCACATACAGGTGTTTAGGTGATTTTTAGTTCGCATTAGTCATTTACAAAATGTTGGTTTCGCCTACGAGTGACACGTGCACGGTCGTTTGCGCATACAGTGAAGCTAGCTTCAAAGTAACAAAGGAACTACAGTGTTAGATGGGACGTCACTTCGATAGCACGCGCGCGCTGCAGTCATGCTGTTGCTCCCGCTCGCTCCCTCGAGAGCTTAAACTCAGAGATGCATTACGTAAGCAATTCAACAGAGCCAAAAATACTAGATTCCCGGACGACTGGGAGCTATATAAAGAGACCCAATATACATACAAAAAGCAAATCAGAACTGCCAGGTGAATAGCATGAAGGAAATTCTGCGAATTCATTGAAACGAACAATGAAGCCGCAAGGGTAAGGAAGATCCTATCGACCGATCAGCACCGAACTCTTGGCGCGCTGAAAAAATCCGATAACTCATACACACTAATTGACCATGAAACCAGTAAGGTCCTTCTCGAAACTCACTTCCCAGACTGTAAACTTTTAGAAGACAGAACGTGGAAAGCTGAACCATAACGAACCCCAACGGACCAAGATTGCTCCAGAGCCCGCGACATAGGAACGGAAGACCGGATGTGTGTCCGGAAGTGTATGTACCCCTCGCATGGCGCGAAGTGAAAGTAATTTTCATACCGAAGCCATGCAAAACCGACTACACGCAACCCAAGGCCTATAGGTCCATAAGCCTCACATCCTTCCTACTTAAAGCCCTTGAGAGACTTTGTGACAGACAATTCCGAGACGGACATCTCAAGGCAATACCACTACATAACCAACAGCATGCGTACTCCACAGGCACAACAGAATCCGCGCTGCACAGCATGGTTTCCAAAATTGAATGCGCTGTGGACCACAAATGCTCATCACTGGCCGTCTTCATTGACATCGAAGGCGCCTTTGACAAAACCACGTTCAACAGCATCAACACGGCCCCCGACAGACATAACATAAACTCGACCCTGAGTGGCTGGATCACGAACATGCTCAAAATGAGAGCTGTGCAAGTCACAGTGAACAACACTACAAGGGCCATCGTAGCGATGGGTTGCCTGCAAGGGGTCGTCCTCTCGCCGCTTCTATGGAACCTGGTTGTAGACACCCTTATCAAAACACCCAATGGCAAAGGTTACTTCACCGTAGGCTTTCCCGATGATATAACCATAATAATAAATGGTACCCATGAAAATACCCTATGCAACCTCTGCGCCAAGCCTTGAGAATAGTAGAGGACTGGTGCAATAAACACCAACACTCAGTGAACCCCTCATAAACGACACCAAAAAATCACGCTTCTTCGGAACCACCTTATGCCTATCAACTGAAACCAAATAGGTACCTGGGCTGCTATTTTGACAAACAGCTGAAATGGGCAAAACATACTAATTATATCATTACAAAAGCCAGTACGAGTATATCACTGTGGCAGTGCAAGCGACTACTTGGCAGGAATTGGGGAATTAGCCCCAAAGTCACTTAGGTACTGGCTATACACCACAGTCATCCGTCCAATCATCATTTACGGCTCACTAGTCTGGTGGCCCCGAACAGACCTGAGCACAGCCCAAAAAGATCTCGAAAAACTACAGAGATATGCTTGTTTAGCAATCACTAGCTGCATGAAAACCACAATAACTGCCGCCCTACAGGCAATGCTTGGGCTGCCACCTCTGTACCTCATAGTGCGGGAAGAGGCGGCCCTGGCCGCTCTCAGGCTCGACATAATGGGAACCCTGAGCAAAGACTCGCACATATGTACGTATTAAGGAGGATGCGATCGAACGACAGCCGATGATGGCAGCACCCTGTGACAAAGCCCCGAAACTACACTATTTTCAAAAGCACTACAACATTGTACTCACAGAAGAACGATGTGACTTTTCATGCCCGAAAGAAATGAGAGTGTACACCGACGGGTCGAAGACAGACTCCGGAACCGGGGTCGGAGTTTTCCCACGCGACCTTAAATATATCCAGCCCACAGGAATCTGGACAGGAATGGTCTACGCCTGGACAGGAATGGTCTGCGCCTGGTGACAGGGACTATCACGGGACACTGCTCGCTAAACAAACATTTCCACACAATAGGGATAATGGACAGCCCTCTATGCAGGGCATGCATGGAGGTAGAGGAAATCGTTGCGAGCGTGCTCTTCGAGTGCACAGGCGTCACCCAGATTAGGAAAGAAACAAAACTTTTGGGGTGGTTTTGGATCTACCTCCAAGTGGTCCACCCCGGTTAACGGCACCACAGGCTTGCCTGTGGTACGGCTGAACGATCCTACTTAGCGGTGGTAGGCTCCGCAAGGGGCCGCCTGGCTCGCGACCACCATCCCACCGGAGTCCGGCGCCAAGCAGCTTGCTGTGTTCCGTCGGTGTGTGGGACTGCCAGTGCCTTTGGGGGGGAAGTAGATTGTCAGTTGCGCTGTTCAGAACCGATCTTGGTCTCTGGGCACAGTCTGCCGGGTAACTCATTTTGGAGGGTAGCGGGATCCGAAGCACGGTGCCTGCCGTTGGCCGACCGCAGTCAGTAGGGGGCCCAAGTAGCACGCCAGCCACGTGCCAAAGGCTGCCCCGCCAACTCGCGAAAAATCCCGATATGCTCCACCGTGCCAGCTGGCGACTGGATGGGAGGACCCGGTGGCCATATTCGGGGGGGTTCGAGCGTCCCCGCAGTCTCCAAGTGAGTTCCCCATAGGTTTGGCTGGCTCTAGAGTTCCACTTGGTTCACTGAGCAGCGCCTCGACAATTCGACTTTTCCCCCGAAAACTACACACAATGACCAAAGCCAGAATGAAAAATAAGGTTAAACAACGGCTGCACTTCCTCCCACTAAAAGTGCACCTCACTAACATCAGGGGGTTGCACTCTTATCTCGATCCGGTCCATCACCACCTGGAGACCGAGAAGCCGCACCTGTTTTTCCTAACGGAGACGAAGATAACAACCCCGTCGGACGTGGCGTACCTCAACTACCCGGGTTACTCTCTTGAACACAAGTTCAAGAAGCAGGCTGGGGTCTGTGTGTACGTCCGCGATGACATTTGTTGTCGTCGTCTCCGTTGCTTTGAGGAATCGGGTTTTTCTGCCATATGGCTACTTGTGGACACTGGCGTGGAGAAATCTCTCTACATCGGAGTCTACCGATCGCACAGCGGTGACCGGGAGACAACAGCGCTCTTTAATTTCCTCGTGGAGTCGACTGACGTAGCCCAGCAACGGTACCCAACAGCGAAGCTCATTTTTCTGGGGGACTTTAATGCCCATCATAAAGAGCGGCTGTTCCCGTACCAGAAAACTGACCATGCCGGGTTAGAGGTGCGCAAGTTTGCTTTAACGCTAGATCTAACCCAGATGGTGAACGTAGCAACGCGGGTACCGGATGTTGATGGCCATACACCCAATTGCTTGTACCTTCTGCTGGCATCTGATCCGGACAGTCATTCGGTATCGGTCTCAGCCCCGCTGGGAACCTCTGACCACTGTCTGGTGAAATCCATATCGACCTGCTCTCCTCCAGATGAGAGTCCTAGAGGCACGAGGAGAGTATGGCGTTACGAGTCTGCAGACTGGGATGAAATGCGGCACTTTTTTGCATCTTATCCATGGCGGCAAGTGTGCTTCTCCTCGGGTGACCCCTCGTGCTGTGCTGACGTGGTTGCCGTGATTCGGCAGGGGATGGAGTATTTTATTCCATTCTCCGACATCCCGCTCGGTCACAAATCCCAGCCTTGGTATAATGCAGAATGCGCCCACGCTGAGGCCCGAAAAGAGTCTGCCTACCTGTTATCGCACCCTCCGGGTAGTAAACAATTCTGGTCCCTGTCTAAAGCGGTTGAAACGAATTTCTGTCGTCCCACTTTACCTCCAATGATGAAACCTGATGGGTCGCTGGCTCACTCTGCGTGTGAGAAAGCGAATTTATTTGCATCTCTCTTCGCAAGCAATTCACGTCTGGACTCTGGCTCCAAGCAACCACCTACTATACCTCATTGTGACTCCTCGATGCAAGAAATCGCTGTCCACATCAAAGAGGTCCGAAGAGTATTGTGCAGTCTAGACGTGAATAAGGCCAGCGGGCCTGACGACATTCCAGCGAGAGTGTTGAGGCAGTGTGCGCCTGAACTGTCTCGTGTGTTGACACGCTTGTTCCGCCTTTCTCTATTAAAAAGAACGGTACCAAGATCCTGGAAGCTTGCAAATGTACAACCACTCCCCAAAAAGGGCGACCGAGCAGACCCGGCCATTACCGTCCGATCGCCATTACCTCCATTTTGTGCAAGGTTATGGAAAGGGTACTGAACAGTAAGTTGCTGACCTACCTTGAAGACAATGATCTCCTCAGTGACCGTCAATATGGCTTTGGCCGAGGACGGTCAACTGGCGATCTTCTTGTGTATGTCACGCACTGCTGGGGCGAAGCCATCGAGAAACACGGCGAAGCACTTGCTGTATCGCTTGATATCTCGAAGGCCTTTGACAGGGTCTGGCACGCTGCACTACTCAGCAAGCTTCCTGCTTATGGCATCCCAGCTGATTTTTGTAGCTGGATATCAGACTTCCTGAGTGAACGGTCGATCAGAGTAGTCGTGGACGGCTGCTCCTCTGACCTTATGGCTATTGATGCCGGAGTTCCTCAGGGGTCTGTTCTCTCTGCAACTCTTTTCCTGCTGCACATCAATGACCTGCTTCTGCCTGATATTGGTGGGTACGCGGATGACAGTACCGTTTCAGAGAGATACTTGTCCAGCGCAAAAACCAGCGGGGCTGAACTTCGTTCCCTGAGAGAGGCCATGGTTGAGCGGACTGATTTGACCTTGAGTCTTGTCTCCCAATGGGGTGACGACAATCTGGTCTCTTTTAATGCCACCAAAACACAGGCGTGTCTCTTTACCGCTAAAAGGAGTCGTTTTGATCAAACTCCTACTTTTCGGGGTACATCTGATCCTGTAACTGATCGGCTCGAGCTCCTAGGCATGGAGTTGACATCTGGTCTCAACTTCGGCTCCACCATCGAGTGCAAAGCTCAAACTGCGGCCAAGAAACTGGGCGTTCTAAATAGGGTGAAGCGATACTTTACGCCTGGACAGCTTTTAACCCTTTACAAAGCACAAGTCCGTTCCTGCATGGAGTATTGCAGCCACCTTTGGGATGGCTCAGCAAAGTACCAACTTGCTGCGCTTGACTCGGTGGAACGCAGAGCTAAGAGGCTCATTGGCGACGTAAAACTGGTGGATGCCAAGCTTCACAGCTTGGCTCATCGCCGCAAGGTTGCCTGCTTGTCGGTCTTCTACAGATTGTACTTCGGAGAGTGTGCCCATGAACTCCACGACCTCATTCCACCAGCCCCCTTCTACCATCGGACATCTAGACGCACTGCAAGTTACCACCCCTACCTGGTTGATATTCCACCAACTCGCACTAAGCGTTTTCAAACGTCTTTTATAATGCGCGCAGCAAAGGAGTGGAACTCTCTGCCTGCGTCTGTGTTTCCGAACGCATACAACCCTAATCTATTCAAAGTGAGAGTGAACAGGCTTATAGTAGAATTAAAAAAAAAAAAGAAGCCCTCGGGGCACCCAGATCCTTCACTGATGTTCTAGACAGACTGGGAGACATTATTAATTTCTAGAAGGTGGGCTGGTTGGAATAACCACTGACGGCCGCTGTGGCTCACGCACAATGGTCCATCTGAAGGACTAAGTGCGGAAACTAAACCCTCTAACATAGAAAATAGAACAACCCGCTCGCTCCTACCTCAAATGATAAATAAGAAAACTGTATGATGACCGCGCGAATGAAATTTTTATTTTCTTTTTTTGTTTTGTTTTAATTGATACTGATTTTTTAATCTTCTTGTTGCATTTTTAATACAGCATGAGGTATATTTCAGAACAATGGATGGAGAAAATATGCACATAGTAAGTACTATTAATAATAAGAAATTGGTGCCTGTCGATTTGTATTTCTCGTTTTATTTGATTAAGAGGTACCTTTTTTTATTTTACAAGCAGCCTTATATATCTATTAGCTATATTTCATAAGTATAACGGCTGAATAAAGCTCAATACAGTTTATAAGTGTATTTTTGTTGTCATTCCTGATTTAAAAATTAAAAAAAAAACAAGTTTCTAAAACAAGAGTTACTAAGTTAAATTTACTGAGACGCGTCAATTTATAAATTAAATATAAGCAATTTTGCCTCTATTTCCCAACCTTTTTGATTTTGGTTAGGTTATTTTGCTGTGATATCAATTCAATAAAATTTCTCTTTATTACATTTTAACTGTACTTTTTCAGGTCGACCCGTGTCGGTTAGTATATTTTTCCGGTTTCAATTTTCTGGTAAAATTTACTAACCGACACTTAACTTTTGAAATAATAGTGTTTTTGAATAGTTGCATACACTGCAATGTAGATAATAAAATAATATTTCCAAAACAGTAAAAATTACGCCTGTGGGATGGTTACAAGAATTTATATGATTTTTTTTTTCTGAAATGTCAAACTTTAAACTGTTCTCCTGTAAAATTAGCCCAATGTCGCTTAGTCAAAGTAGCCTTTCAAGCGTCGATTTTTTTTTTTTTTTTTGCAACAGGGTCTGAAAGGTGGTCTTAAAATTTCGAAATGCGGCTACTAGGGCATATGGGGCATCATAGAAAATAGCGCTGTTTGCACATTCTCAAACATTTTTTCTTTTCTTTTTGGGCTTTTGATGAAAAATGTAAAAAAAAATACGATATTTGTTGGAGGTGTCGGAAAAAAATTAGCCGAATTTGCGACACCTCCAACAAATATCGTTAATTTATACAAAAATGCATACAAAAACTTAACAAATTATATACTAAAACCTTCCTCGAGAACCAAGCTATTCGTTGGTGAAAACAGCATGACAATCGGTGCAGCAGTTTTTGAGTTTATCGCGAACAGACAGACAGACAGACGCGGCGGAGGACTTTCTTTTATAATATACTAGCTTTTGCCCGCGGCTTCGCCCGCGTGGATGTCGGTTATCGCATAGAAAAGTATCCTATGTACTTCTCCATAACCCAGGCTATATCTCAAAATTATAACTTAATATTAATTTTAATGTGATTCACTATATGAATAGAAACCGAAACAAATTATTTAATATAATAAAAGTACTTATGTTCTGAATGAGTCTGTACCTAAAGATAACAAACACAACATGAAAATACGAAATTTCACTCAAATTCATAAAGCATTCAATTGTTCCAAATTACAACACGAAATTAAAGTGCGACACAAATAATAATTTTAAAATAATTCACGTAAGTACCAACAATGTGAAAACAAAACGAAATCCTCCGAAATGTCGCATGATGCACCGTTTATGCTGATAAAGCGCTCGAAATATCTAATGAACACCATTGGTGCATAACTTTTCTCAGAGTCACGTTCGCAGTTGGACGAAATATTTGTCATTTATTTTGTACTTGCAACACGATCTGGCTGTAGAATTCGATTAATCGACTAATACTTGACCGATTGACATTTTAGCGGGAACACCACTAATCGAACGAAAAAAAAAGAAAACAAAATACGTCTGTACTCTGTGGTCGTGTGGCGGTGCGGCGCGTTGCTTAATGTAAACATTCATCAAGGTTATGCGTGCGTAAAGTAATGGATTCAATGAGAAAACGGTTTAATCTTAAGAATCTTATACAGAATTACTGAGAAATAAGTGTAGATTTCGTATTGAGTGTTAGTATATCGAAAAGTGATAAATATTTCAGTAAAAAAGTAACGAAAGTTTTGGAATGCACAAATTTTGATCATAAGGCCGCCGTGTTTAGTAATGTTTTTATGATAAATATACTTGTATACTGTTTGAAATACACATAAGTAGCTAGCTTATTTATCTACGAACATAATTTGGCTAATAGCTACTGATATTATAGGGTATTGTTATCGTAATCGTATTTCCAAGAGTAAAATTCGGCAAACAAATACCTACAAAAAGACAATAAAATGGTTATAGTATGTTATCCTTATGAGATAGACATATGCCATCGCGGACTTTTTTGAAGACCTTTATAAGATACATAATTCCACCATACATTATTTTGTTATATCTCAAAGGGTTTAGACGGCGTTTTCGTTGAAAGCTCCCAGACGGCTTATTTTTTTCCGACACCTCCAACAAATATCGTTAATTCATACAAAAATGCATACAAAAACTTAACAAATTATATACTAAAACCTTCAAACCTTCGTGAAAACAGCATGAGAATCGGTGCAGTAGTTTTTCAGTTTATCGCGAACAGACAGACAGACAGACAGACGCGGCGGAGGACTTTGTTTTATAATATGTAGTGATAGTGATAGTGATAGTGATTCGTGGTGTATTCATATTTATTTAGGTAAGCAATCGCTTAATCGCGCAACAGTCGCTTTCAGTAAGGACGCAGGTTCACACAACTTGCGGTAATTTAATCCGCCGATGGTGTCGCGATAAGTAGCGCTGGCTCATGCGTCACCGCATATCTGAGTTTGTATGTAGTAAAATATTATTGACTATCTTGTTATCTGAAATATTCGCCGAAATACGATGATAGTGACTCCAAAAAAAGGAAGATATTGAAATACGTTGGTATTTTTTGTTACCTGTAAATTCCGTTTTGCAAGTCCGTAGGATTGTAAGTACCTACTAGTATAGTTCGAGGTGAAGAAACGTTCTTCAATGAGATGAGATTGGGTATGGCGAATAGTGCTGGGTGGTGGTGCCACTAACTGAACTGACTAAAAACGTTCGTAGCTGGAAGTGCTAGCATGGTTTAGTCTTACGAGTACGTCAGCTCAATTATAGTAGATTGTTGCATCGAGCGCAAAGTGAGTTATTAATGCACGAGTGTTATGTTGGTGCCCGAGCGCATGCGAGGGCACTAAATTAACACGAGTGCATTAATTACTCACTTTAGCAAGGGGCGTAATCTACTTGACTTTCAATTACCAATCTACCTACCTACCGTGATAAAATATACCTTTCTGGAGTTGAATTCATATCGCTATCGCTGACTATTTCCATTTTTCGGGTTCCGTACCTCAAAGGAAAAAACGGAACCCTTATAGGATCACTCGTGTGTCTGTCTGTCTATTATAGCCAATTTGCTCCGAATGTAATGGACCGATTAAGTTGAAATTTTGTATACATATCAATTTGAGTGACTGTGAATGAATTTAGAATATTAGGGTCAGTTTTGGGGGGCAAACAAGAAAATTTAAAAAAATAGTTTTGCCAACTGTACCATGTGACATATCAAATAAAAGGGTTTACTGTGAGGGTCTCAAATATATTTTTTATATAATTTTAAAATATATATTTTTTAAGTTATAAGTGAAGATAGACGAAAATTTACCATTCCCCCTCCTTGTCTATGTAATGGACCGAATAAGTTAAAATTTGGTATACATATCAATTTGAGTGACCCAAATACGGATGTGAATCGTAAATAAATGAATTAAGAATATTGTGGTAAGTTTTGGGGGGGCAAACAAGAAAATTAAAAAAAAAGTTTTGCAAACTGTACCGTGTGACATATCAAATGAAAGGACTTACTATGAGGGTCTCAAATATATTTTTTATAATTTTAAAATATATTTTTTTAAAGTTATAAGTGAAAATAGGCGAAAATTTACCATTCCCCCCTTATCTCCGAAACTACTGAACATATAATTAAAAAAAAAAAAAAAAAATTACAGAAAATAGTTCTATACTTATAGATTACAGGAAAATCTATCAGAAGTCTATGGTCTTAAAATTACATGGTAAATCTCTCGATATTGTGCGTACAAACTTACATTTGCAGTTGGAATGTATGGGAGATTATGTTTACTAACTACAATGTTAAGTTTGTTCTTAGGATAAATTCTTTCCAAGTGCGGAACCCTTCATTGTGCGTAGTCCGACACGCACTTGGCTGGTTTTTTTTTTAAACTTTTCTTGCTAAATATGAAGTATCAAAGTTTTACAATGGTACAAAATGCGCACCATTTGTTTTGAATAGTTTTTTTTTTTTTCTTTCTTCTATTTGGTTTATTCAGCCGATTTTTATTTTCAGCCAGTATATTTATGATCTAATGCATACATTTTATATTAAACTTAATGGGAGACATTAAACCTCTGTGGTAAAGAACATGTCCAGTTTCTGCCATCTGGTAATTCTGGTATCGATAAATGTTCATGATTTAAGGTTTTACAGTAAGATTTAAAAATTTAGACCTAAATTACTATAGATTTATTAATTCAGTATTACTTGCGTAACATAATTCTCAAAAAACGGTACTCAATCGTAGCTTCATTTTGCCATTTTTAACGGGAAGTACACACATGTTTTTGACGTTCCATTTTATCCCGTAATTACCTTTAAGAGTGTGCACAATAACTATAAGCCGCTTATTTTAGATTAAAGGAATATATTAACGTAATTGCGTATAAAATACGAGAATATTAGTAAAATATTTTTGTGTACACATCAAACGTGTTTTTCTTTGAATACCCGCTTCCTAACATGAAGGTAAGTATTTATTACTTTTTTGACCTGACATTGACATAATAGCACGTATTTTTTGCTTGCTTTATTTGCATTGCAATTCCAAGTTGCGTGTATGCGTTTCTTGCTTACTGTGCGATTATTTTGTGTTACTGATATTTTCTTTTAGCGAACATTGGTATTCTACATGGACTAACATCATCTAGACACGATTACTATTGCAATTCTTATTGGATTCTGCTATTCCCTTCGATTTGGCTATTATGATGAGGTTTTGGATGAGGTGCATCAATTGTGGTATCGCTGTGCGTTACCCCTGCAAGTGAGACTTGCTCGATGGTTAGCAAATCAGGTACGCCTCTATACTACGGCAGTCGCGTAAACCATGCAGTAAAGGCAGTATATTATGCAGTTGTGTAATAATTTGAAAACTACAATGAGATTTGTTATTGTTCCAGCTCCCATTAGATGGATACGCTAGTCTCGATTGCTATAATTTATTAAATACCGAAGCTGCTGACAATGAGAGATTACTAGGTCATATAATGGTCTGCCGTGGATGTGGTATCTCAGTCGGACTCGGAAATCCAAGACACCGACGTTTCTATAGCGTTGCAGTGGACAACCCTTTAGTACCCAATTTTTGGATAATGTTTTGGTGTCTCTAGAAGACATTTAATATTTTTATCATTTTATTTAAGGCGAGGTGATCCGACAGAGACCGCGATTACTAGTTTTTAGAATCCTTGGGAAACCTAAAAAACAGTGGTTTAAAATTCTGAAAAAAATATATGTGTTATTTAAGGATCTGGCGGCTTCGATCAATAATAGCACTGGCGGAGATGCAATCGCTTTTAATAACACGATTAGATTAACTTTTCTCGATAGAAAAAAATCACAAAGTTACCTGGCTACAAAACAGACCCTTTTTTCATAATTTTTATATCATTGAAAAGGTGTTAAAATTTTCTAGTGCCAATCGCTGAGTTTTTCTTGATAAAATGATTAAAATAATTACTATGATCAAATACCTACCAAATGCGCAAGGCAACCACTCGCAACTTCACGGCGAGTTCACTTCAGTCGCGCGTTGGCGCTCTTAGACGACAGACCTATGTCAGTGCTTTATGCGCGATCACGTGACCGTACGTGAAAATATTATTGGGCAACAATGACTGATAAACGAAAAAAAAAAATAGAGTAAGAAATCATAAACAAAGAATATTCTCTCCAAAGAAACCTGAAAAATTAAGTAAATGTTGAATTGATGTCTATCTGATTTTAGAACAGATTTTCTAGAAGCACAGTATAATCAAGTAACAGTATTTCGTCTCGGCGGTGATTTGATAATGCTATATAAAACACTCTTTTTAACCGACTTCAAAAAAGGAGGTTTCTCAATTCGTCCGTATATATTATATTTTTTTAATGTTTGTTCGCGGATAACTTCGTCGTGTATGAACCGATTTTGATGATTCTTTTTTTGTTGGAATGGATATATCCCAAGAGTGGTAATATGATAAGTAAACCAGGATCTGATTAAGTGATCCATGAGAAATTGAGGGCACTCCTCAAATATTATAGGCATACATATAGCGATTTTTGTATTTTCATCAACAACTCAAGTATTTGCATTCAGAAAGTATCATTTGATGAAGTAGAACTGATGAAGAAGACCATAAATGGCCACCGGGACTCCTCAATGATAATTATTTTACGGGTGGCGATAAGATATCTCGATTAAGATAGTTAAGCGACTATGAAGCAAATTTAAATAAATAATTCGTAGCGGGAAAGTATGGACCGGAACTCCGTAATAAAACAATGTATCCTAGCCGTGTTTGGGCTTATGAAATGGAAATGTCATGAGGTGCACTCGGGCTATAAATGGTTATTAACCGATTTTTATTAACTTTGCTTGGGTAGTCTTTTTGAGTTAGCTTCGATAATGCGTATTTAATCCACTTCGTATATCTTGTGTCACTGTTGTTTGTGCGGTGTAGCAAGTAGTGGTAATCGAATTGATGTGGGGTAGGTAACATTTATAACAAAAAAAAAACGACTTCCAAAAAAACACTACGAAGTGAAAAATAACTTTAATTTCGGAAGTCGGTGGCAAAAAACTAAAAGTTTTTTGAAGTCGTTTTTTTATTTTTTATTAGATAGGTTTTTATATTCCAAAATCCACGGGGCGAAACCGCGAGCAGAATCTAGTATTGGTATAATATACCAATACTAGATTCTGCTCGCGGTTTCGCCCCCGTGGATTATCTTATTCCTTCACTCGCACCGATCGCATGGAAAAAATGCGATAATCATCTACTAAGTACCTGTCAAGGACGTTATGCCACTACGCTTCAATAAATATAAAGTCTTAACTACTAAATAACACAGATATAAATAAAAACAAAAAATATTTTTATAGATTTGCCGATTCAGTAGGTAATTAAAAAAAAAATACTTTTCGATATTGATGAATTCAAACATCCATATTTCACGGAAATAAATCTCGCACCTACCGCGTCCATGCGTAACGGCAGGGCACTCGAGACTGTTGCGTACTGGTATTCACCGAGATTTCGAAGCGCGTCGTTTCGGCCGTTCTCTATGAAGACGTAATACTCTTTATTATACTATGCTACTCGTAGAAGCAAACAAATTGATTGAATTGAGGTATCAGGATCATCTGTGTATAACCATACGAAATGTGGTATACGAGTAAATTATTTTAGTAGGTAAACAACCAGTGTGGATATAATGTAGGTCAATAATGATAATATTTTATTCTGATTGTTTGCAAAACAACACAAACACTCAATACAGTAGACAAGTATAATATATTTGTATATCTTTATATTATTTTACAGATATTCGTCAAACCCGCAGATTTTTTAACATCGTACTGAGCTTTCTTCAACAAGCTTTTTCACTCCTTTGCCCTCAGTTGATATGAATATAGAAAATCCAAGGTAGGTAGTACACCTTTCTAGCAAAAGAAACAGCCCTGTGGTAGACGGACGGACGGATGAACGGACAGATAGCGGAGCCTTAGTAATAGGGCCCGCTACCTTTTTTTTTGTTATGGGTGTAAAATCCTCATGGATGTCCCTCACCCTGGGGGGGGGGGGGGCGTTTACTGAATAAAAACCACCCCGAGTGTTCCATCTCTCACCTACGCAGGTCGCGGGAAAATACGACCCGCGGCCGGCACTAGGCGGGGGTTGCGAAAGATCGCAACTCCCGACTCGTGCCGGCCGCGGGCCTCCTCAGGTCGGGGGGAGGAGTGAGGTATTTGTCTCCCCCCGCAACGTCTAAGAGGAGCGCGCGTGGAACACTACGCGCCGCTACCTGAGATCCTGATGTATGGGGGTGATGGACGTCCCCGGATCCGTCGCTCTTGGACCCATTTTTGGGCCGGAAGAGGGCGTTGTCCGCCCTCCGCCGATGCCCGGTGCGCCTGCTACGGGCCGGGTGAGAGGATGAGATCTATCTCTCCCTTTCCACCACCTCTTTCTGGGAGATTACTATTTCGCAGGAGGATACCACCGCGTCCCTGAACTCCTCGCTGCCGACTATCGCATTCACTAGGGCCGGCAAAGACAGGTCAATGCCTACTCCTGAGATGAGGGCACGGCGCTAGTCTTCCCAAGCGGCTCACTCTGCCAGCGTATGCCGCGCCGTGTTCTCCCGGCAGTCGACGAAGTGGTGACACCGAACCCAGATCGGGGCCCCGTAAGGGGGCATCGATCGCACGATCCAGCCGCCTACAAGCGGCGCTCAGGCCCCCCAAATTGGGAAGCAGCGTTGACAGCACTCCAGCCGCGCTCAGCAACTTGGACTCCAGCCGCCGGAAGTGGGGGCCGAGATCCCAGCAGCTGTCGACCACCAATCCCAGGTACTTCATGGTATGCTCGACAGCAATTCGAGCCCCCCCGACCGCTATGTGTGATGTGGGCGGTGGCGTCCGCCGGGGATCATGAAATATCATAGCTCTTGTTGAGGGCCACCTCCAAGCCTAGGCGCCATATGCGGCTCACCACCGCCACCAGCGCCAACCGACGAACCAACCAACGTCGCCAGCAACGCTGCCTCCCTACGAATTCCCCCGGACCGTGACCAGAGTGTCGTCCGCGTAGCACGTTAGGTCTACGCCCGGTTGGAGTTTGCCGCTCAGTACCCAGTCGTACCCGATGTTCCACAGGAGCGGGCCTACGACCGAGACCTATGGAAGGGTTCGCTACCTTTTTTTTTTGTCTGTGTGGTAATCCTCATGGATGTCCTCCTCCCTGGGCCGGGCAGAGGGGTCTGTCCGACTCTTACTGACTAAATTCATCCCGGTGTTCCCTCGCACACTTGAGTCAGGGGGCTGCGGGTGCGAATGTGTCTTCCACTACCCCGGGCTGGTGACGCGCGCTGAAGTCCCCATCCCATAGGGGGAGTGTTGAACTCCCCTTGTCTTAGAAAGGTGCGCGTGGAACACTACGCGCTAACATCTCGGGTCCTGGTTTGGGGTCCACCTCCTTTTTTTTTTTTTTTGACCGCCCGCTCGTCGGGGGACGAGACGAGGTATGTGGGACTCCCTGCCAAAATGGCAGTATACCCACTAAAACTCAGCGGAGTTCCCTCATCCCCTTGACGGGAGGGTCATGGGAAACCGGCACAGCCTTTACGTCCACAACCCTCCCGGCGCATGCCCGCCTAGCTGGCGGGCCCCGCATGCCCCTCAGCCTGGGGGCGATATGGGAATGACCGGGAACACCTGGCCATTCCCGTCCGACACTGGTGGAGGCCTGTGCAATACAGGCAAGGGTGCCCCCGCACCCGTTGCCTGCTGGCCTCCACTTGGGACCTCGCGCCAGACGACCCCGCGTCCAGGCGCCCCTGGTCCCACTGCGACGGGTCAGGTTAGTGGCCCCGCCGCCTACCACTTTTCGGCCGCAGAGGATAGGGAGAGCGGCTAACGCAATACCGACACTCCTCTTCCTCTGCGGCCCCACCGCGTCCTCCATTCATCGGTGGCGACCCCGTCAAGGCCGCAGAAGGTAGGGAGAACGGCTCACCGCAATACCGGCACTCCTCTCCCGCCGCGGCCTCCCACACTCAGCCGCGATGCCGCCCATTCGACATCGCGGCCCGCCTCAGTTGCGATGTCTCCAAAGCGGCACCGCAACCTACGGCCGCTACGTCGTCGGCTTAGCCGCAAAAGCCCTGACAAGCGGCCCCCTCCTCGGGTTCCTCTTAGCTTCACCGTGGCCCTCCAAGCCACGGCTACTGAGCCCCCCCGCCTCGACAATGCGGGAACCCACCGGGGGGGGTTGGGGGGGTCCACCTCCTAACCTAACCTTAAAAATGAAGTCTAAATCTATTTATACTACAACTAAATTCAACTGACAATATTGCCGGCTCCGTTGGCACCCTTTGAGTAAGGAATCCTTAAAAGTTGCCAATGGCAATATTGCTGGCAAATAAGAAATTCGCCGGCAATATTGATGCTGGGAATATTGCCGGCAGTGGCAATATTGCCACCGGCACGTCATTAGGTACAGATTACAAATTTTTTGTCTATTTTTAACCAACTAAAAAACGTACACCATGGGTGTACGGATGATATAAGTCACAAGTTAGTTCAGTCAAATATTTATATTTTACTAGCTGACCCGACAGACTTCGTTCTGTCAAAAGCTATTTGACTGTGGCAGTTTGTCTACGCGCAAAGGAAACTACCTACCTACCCTACCCTACTTTACTCTACCCTACCTACCTATCTACCCTACCCTACCCTACCTACCTACCCTACCCTATTCTACCCTACCCTACCCTACCCTACCCACCTACCTACCCTACCCTACCCTACCCTACCAACCCTACCTACCCTACCCTACCCTACCTAACTAAAACCATATTTTTTTTTTTTTTTTTTTATAAAATCTATTCTCAGACCTACCAAATGATGACTGACACGTTATGTCAAACGCCATAAAGTTACATTAGAAGATAGAGTTACCTACTTATTATTACAATAAAAATGTAAATATGGTCGTTTTCTTACAATTTTTTTTTTTTTAACTTTCTTAAATTTTTGTACATAAGAACCTTCCCCTGACAATAACAAATACAACAAAAAAATAATTAGCGAAATCGGTCCAGCCGTTCACGCGTGATGCCGTGACCAAGGGAAATAGGGATTCATTTTTATATATATAGATTTTCGAATCCATTAACCAACACCCTATCTCTTTTTAGGTTTTTGAAAAAAATATCAGTAACCAAGTCATATCATCTTTAAACTTATTTTCAAACTATTATCAGTATCCACCTACATCATCAGACATTTATTTTCAATTTTATTTCAGGAATGCTGCTTTTGACTCGAATGAACCATTCGTGGTAGAAATAATAAAAACTAGGCGTGATGATTTTCAACCGGTTCAAGGACGAAAGGATAATTAATTTCAATTATCTACTTACCCAGCTTCAAGAAAAAACTAAATATAATGGATTATTTAACTGTAAACTAGCTGATATTGAATTAGTAGGAGAGAGAAGAATTGGTAATCATTTGGTAATTTAAATAATTGTACCAATTAAATTAAAAATAGGATCCAATCACCAACTGTGTAAAAACGCTTTTCTATAGAAATAAATATTTTTGTATTTGTATTCACTTTCTTTCTGTTCAAATACTACAGTCTTACTGATATCGCTGTACTATGACCCTGTGTTATTGTAGCCGCCCGAACTTTTAATGTCGCGCTAACGTACTCGACGAGCAGGACGTGCGGGCGGCGCCCCGCGGATTGCCCCGCACCTCACTCCCTCAAATCTGCTCGAGCGTGGAATCATAGGGCCTTAAGCATGTTGTATCTACAATAAAAGAATTAGTTTGGCAATAAATACATACATAGTTTTATTTATTATTTTCCCAATTCAGTACAACAAGTAACTAAATATAAATAGTATTATGGGTATTGAAGATAGAAACTAAAATACGGAATTACAAGATGATACCAAATAAAAATACTCTGTTAATAACGAAAAAAATAAAAAATGTTAAGCACTTAGTAAAACTAGTAAGTATTTAATAGATAAACATTTATAGGTGCTTTCATTGATATAAATAGTAAAGATACGGTCGTCCGAACGTTTGCCGGACACGGTCGCCATACAAAAACACTAGCGCCATCTATTAGAACTACGATGTCAATCGGCGTTGTCTGCTCCTAGACGTAAAATTGTAAAAGCGGGTATTTTTCGAGGTACAAAGAAATAAAAAACCTTCTATTTTTCGAAATTTATATTTATTGCAGTTTGTTTGTGTTATAAAATTTCCATTGGCCTTCGAATAAAACAATATTTTTAAACTTATTTTTTTTTAACTTATGACACGACTCCAAACTTTATTTCGCACGGAATCAGAAGGAAATCTGCAAAATAAATACGTATTTCACTGTACTTACAGATTTTTTAGCAGTAAGTACATAAAAACACATTTTAATTTGCTTTTAATAAACAATAAAAATAATTTTATACATAATTAAATCATATAGTAATAATAATAAATCTTTTCATTTCATCGGATAAAAACGCGCGCCGCTGCAAAGTTATGTCGCACTTTTACGCGGCTTCGCTTCGTCTTTGCCAAACGTTGAGACAAATTAGAAAGAAAATTGTTTTAAATAATGTTAGAAGTTGATATAATTACATATTTTTAACTTATCGGTGATATGAAATGTTATCAATTGTTTTATTGTGCTTTTTGTCGTAGTTCACGCAACCCTTCACGACACAACTTGGCATTTTTGCTTGTAAAATTTTACGACCGCTCCCGAAGACAGCCGAACGCGTTCTAGTTCACTTCGTTATAGGGAAGACCATTTTGGGACCAAGTTCGAGGCGTCATTATAACATGCGGTCCGCCCAGTCCTTACGCAGTAATATATATGTCAATGGGTGCTTTACATTTTTGTTAAATTGTTACACAAATAGAAATATCCAAAAAAACGGCAGAATATGATTTCAGACCAACAAAATATTAAATGTTTTGTTAACCTCACAAAGGCATACCACCAATTAGTACCTGTATTCACTCACAGATGGCGTTATACTAAAAAAAAACTAAGAAAAATCCCCAGCGCATAAACCTTATTTTGACCAGTATACGCAAGATCCTGACTCCTGAAACTTGTCAACTGATAAACTATAAAATACGACGATTATAATAAAATAACAATCATTACTGAACATTTTCTTTGACTACCTAGACAATCGCCCATTGCTCCACCAGACATGTCCTTTATATCTAAAAATAAAAAATACAAAACAGTGCATTAATGAAAAACTGCATATACCATTTCTGCACTATTTTGGTTCTAAGCAAAAAATACGTCCTTTGTGATCGATTTTGTAATGATTAATGATAACATTACTACGTAGTTGAAAGAAAATTTCTTAAAACACTCGATTCCTTTCGTTCATAAAACTTGGTAAACAGGAAAAGTGACCCAAATACGCCACAAGCCGCAAGCCGATACCTACAAGCTCAGCAAATCAGTTAATGAGTCACATATCCATATCTGCTTATCAAACCGCGGTCCAGATACGACAGATAACAACAACGGAGGATTCGCCGGTCGTCGCTAGTTCCCCACGCACCGCGCTCGCAGCTCCTGCCTTCTCGAGCTATCATATTGTGTGTTGTGAAGAGTGCCGGCTACCGAGGTTGTGCCTGGCGCGAGTGCTGTGTACGGGCGCGTGTGAGGGAGCCATGGCGGGCAGCGCGGGCGCGCTGATGCTGGCGGCGCTGCTGCGCGCGGCGCTGGCCGACGGCAACGTGTCCGTTCAGTGGAAACAGTGAGCCATCCGCGACTTCCAGTTTTACCATTCATTATGTTTTAGCAATAGCAATCGCACATCACCTTCTTCAACTCAGATGTAGGACTGTTTGTTTGTTGTTTCTACGTCGTGCTTTATTAGTAGTAGGTACATACATAAACACCAATGTGTAGACACCTTAATAAAGAATGAGTTTTTGATATACGACTTTACAACAATCAAAATGTCTGTCATACAAAGTGGTGAAGAGTCATGGGCTCAACTTCAGACGAAAAAATCTGCACTATTATCGCTCAGTTCAGAGTAGGTAATAACGCCAAAGTTAGGTGATACGCAAAAAATACAAAAAAAAACTGTGTTCGATTCCTGGCGGTACATGAAGAATGAATGAATGAAATGCACCGACCCCAGCGTGGTTAAACCTGACTCGATTATTCGAATGAACCCAAAGATTCACACTAGCCTCTGAAGCCTCATGTTTCATGGTGCTACAGAGACCATTGCATATCAAGGAGTAGACCGGGGGGCACGATAATGGCAGGGAAGACGTGCCCATAGGATATGGAAGGATTATGAGAGCCTACTGGATATGCATCCTTAAGCAAGGAATGGAATATTGGAAAGACGGGTAATATTTATCGGGATTTATCTTTTAACAACGTCGCAGCCATTTTGGCTCAGGTCCAGCTGCTTTCTCGACTGCTTTCTGTGTCACTGCTATGCTGTGTTTTACGTTTACACGTTGCTGTTTCCAAAGCCTTCGTCTGAAATCCGTTTCCGGTTTCTTATAAATCACGCAATAAAGTAGCATTCTTGATCTTATCTCGGTCCCCAGCCGTGTCTATCCAAAAATTGATTTCCTTCTTGAAGTAGGTCTTATCCTGTTTTAGGTTGTGGTTCCATGTGTAAATAGATCAGCCGTTGTTCTAGGATTAAGCCGGGTTCTGCATTGATTGGTTCGCGGCGTCAAACATGTGGTTATTCTTAGGATTGTTTTTCGGAATTGGTACCTGCGTTGGTAGCACTTGTTCGGCTGCTTCGATTTTTTGTTGAAGAAAAAAATAATGGGCTCCAGACGGGTACGAACTTCACAAAAAAAAACTATTGATTCACGTTTGTTTAGAGGACTTTGGGTGGTTGAGGTCGCTCAAATAAATGAATAAAAGATTTGCTTTGCAGTTTACGGCAATTTAGCTTAATGCTATATTTGTAAACATGCAAGACTTACCTATTATGGGAAAAGATTTTTTGTACGAAATCTAAATACTTATACCAGTAGCCTAAAATAAATGTTGATATGTTCAAACTTCACACACACTTCACCATTCACTTGCTGAAAGAGAACTACTTGAAATTTACGCTCCCGAAGTTCTCCCATGATCTAAACAATAATATACCCAACCTAGACCCAATGAACCCCACCGCTATCGAAATAGAGCTGAAAATCGATACGCGGTCCTTAAAGCAAATCCCTGACAGATAAAACGGAAATCTCTCACCCAATTATCGGCTCAGGATTCTTTGGCAAGCATTAGTCCCTCTTATGCCCTGGATCGTCTGAACGGAGATCAGAGGCGCACCTTTGCACAGTTCTAACAAATTCCATTCGGCGACACAGAGACCTAACAAAACAAACACTGATCGATCCCGACGACCGACAACAGACCAGGGCCTCAAGTCTGCTATTACAATAGTGTCAGAATGGTCTCTTCATTGTGAGTTTTTGACAGATTTGCCATACAAACACTGTCAAATACTCACAATGGCGAGACCATTCTGACACTATTGTAATAGCAGACTGAGGCCCTGTTTCCTGGCGGTACATGAAGAAAACAAAAATTCGATCTTGTTTAATTCAAAATCGAGCTCAAGTCAGTAAGAGTTTGACTTCCTGAACTCCTATTCCAAAAGCTCATTTTGGATGCCTGCTAGAGATATATCAGATACTCATAGCAAAGCGTACTAGCTACTTTATCAAGGAAGTTGTTTTCAAGTCCATAAGAAATGCAAGATATAGTATACTTAACTACACTGTGTTTCTATGGATCCCTGTGTGCACAATGATGTTATATAGGACTAGATCAGCAGTGTACGGCGGCGCCGACGCGATACTACGTCGTATAGACCTTATTTCTAAAATAATATAGGCACGTAATAATAATCATTATTATTCTACAAAAACGGATACAGATACTCTTGCAAAATCACACCAACACACCTTACACGTCTACAAACCCCCCCCACAAAACACACCCTCCCCTCTCATACACCACATCACGTCACACCTCATCCCACTCACACAGCCATCCCCCCCTTTTACACACATACTCACCCTTTCATATTCATAGTTAAATCAGGTCATTATGGGTTTATTAACACACATAAATAAAGGTTTCTTTTGTACACGACGTTATAGTAGAACACTGACTCCTAGGTCACAGGGTTCCCCTAGTTTAGGAGGCAGGGTTTTTCACTATTTGTGCAGGCTTTTCCCAAAATCCAATGTAACCAAGTGAAATGTTTTGGTGTTGTCATGCAAAGGTATTTTGTGCTTTTTTTATTATATCCTTTATTCCAATAAATACATATAAATTATATTTTTAAATATTAGAATATAAAAACATTTAAAAATATAAAAAATAGTAGCCCACCGGTATCGGGAACAGGGTCCAAGCTACCGGGCGGCGGTCAAGGCTCCAGAGAGAGGAACCTCCTAACAATGCGAGCCGTGTCCAGAAGTACCGCTTTCTGAATCAAGCCCTTGATCCAGCTGCCCAACGAGAGCCTCCTTAGGTGTTGGTCGAGGCTCTTGGCAATTAGGCTGAGGCTACATTAGGCCGCCACGCGACCTGCGACACGTGAGCGACTAAAACAAATAAATGAATGCTCACGCATAATATGGCTACACCGTACATCAAATATTACTAGCGATTTTTTTATTTCTTTATGCGATGGGAACAACATTATTGTAATCATGGCATCGGCTACATCAATATATCAGCGAAACAGAAGCAAATTTTTTAGAAAATTTCTCACTTGCACGACTAGTTCAAAGCTACCAAATATGCGTGTGGTTACATTATGCATAGCAATTCATGCGGCTACACTATACTTTTTATAGTTTAGCCGCATGAATCGCTCTTGCTAATTCTTTTTGTAGCTTGTGTACTGTAGCCATGTCATCGCCGAATATACGCCGGATTTTCGCTTATAATGTAGCCATACCATGTTTATCTCGTTTCGCTCTTCCAGTCACATCGCAAATCGCTGCCTATTGTAACCTCAGCCTTAAGCCATTGGCTGATACGACTATCGGAACAATGATTGCTGAGTCCACATCCCACATGTCGACAACCTCGTGAGCCAAGTCAAGATACTTGATTTGTTCATCTTTCTCGGCTTTCACGAGGTTCTTTCTCGTCATGTGGGACTGTTATATCAATAATCATTGTGCGCCGCTCTATGCGATCCACCACCACTTTATCAGGCTTATTGGCAACAATAGTCCTGTCAGTGATGATGGATCGATCCCAGTACAATGTGATGTTTCCATTTTCGAGAACTGGGGTCGGGCACGTACCTATAGTACGGCACTTCCGATTCCACTAGGCTGTATTTCAGAGCAAGTTGCTGATGGATATTCCTGGCTACAAGGTTGTGTCTATGCAAGTACTCTTCGTTAGCGAGACGAGAACAACCGGAGATAATGTGTCGGATTGATTCTCCCGGACGGTGCCATGCCCGACAAATGTCAACCATGCCATCCTTCACAATAAATCTCCGGTAATTGTTCGTCATGATAACTTCGTCCATAATTGCACAGACAAAAGCTTCGGTTTCCCCAAAGAGGTCACCGAAACGCAGCCAGGCTACGAACGCTAGCAAATCTACATCGGGTCCATGTAGGGTCCCGAAAAAAGCGTCCGTGAAGCTCCTTACTCTGCCATACCTCCCTGCGATCGTTAGTGTCAGGTACTAAAGGCTTGCGCCAGTTGTCTTAAGCCAAGGAAAGCGGGGTGAGGCCCTTGTCCACCGCGACCACATCTCGATGCATCCCCACATCGGCTTATAGGAAATGTTCCCTGAGACTGCATGTCTCGCAATTGTGGAGGGTCTTAACGTTTAATAAGCCTCGACCTCCACACTTTTGGAGATAAAGTCTCATAATCGATGACCGTGGGTGATGCATTCGATTTACAGTCAGTAGCGTACGGACCCTTCTATCCAGGGCGTCCAGTTCGGTCTGAGTCCATTTGAGTATGCCGAAAGAGTACGTCAAAACCGGCATGACCCAACCTTGTTGCCGCCTGATAGAAGACTATTAAATACTTTTTTCAGGGGGCAAAAGAAGCGTTCCTTCAACGATTGCTTCATGTCAGTAACATTGATGCTTAAACGCTTCCGAAATACCCAAATACTTATAGGTTTCGGATGCGGAGAGGGCTCGAAGGTTTATGGAATCCGAGAGTTGAGTTCCCACGGATTCCACAATCTCTCCTCGTTTTACATGTATGACCGCACGTCATTTGTCCACACAAAATTCCATCTTGATGGCGCTACTGAAAGTTTCAGTTACTTTCAGTAGCTCCATCAGTTGCAAACTGTTGGGGGCAAAGGGTTTTAGGTCATCCATGGAGGTGAGATATAACCTGACCACCTCTCCTCAGCCTAGACCTGAATCCTCCAGCAATGTGCTTAGAGGATTCAAGGATAAGCAGAACCAAAGTGGACTCAAACTATCACCCTAAAATATGCCTCGCTCGATCCTTATCGGTTCGCTATTTCTCTGGATATTTCGACATCCTGGATAGCGAAGGACCGTCCTCCATTGCCCCATACACGACATCAGGAAGGTGCGCAGAGTTGCATCTACTTTATACAACTCCAGCACCCTCATGAGCCATGTTTGTGGCACCGAGTCATAGGCCTTCTTATTATCCAACATGTCGACAGATCCTTTCGGGAACGACGAACCTGTTGGCTAATGGCCATATCAATGAGGAGCAGCTCCTTTGTACCGCGGGACCCGTTCTTACATCCATTTTTATAAGCAGACATCATGATAGAGTTGGTATCTACATGTTTGTTAATTTTAGCTCTCAAAATGGATGAAAGAACTTTATAGACCGTCGGTAAACACGTGATCGGCCTATAATTTTTGGGTTCCGCGGTGCTACCTGATTTATGGAGCAGATGGGTAACTACTGTTGTTAGGAACTGGGACAGCGAACCGGACTCCAAAGCAGTCTGGTACTGAGCCGCCAAGCAAGCGTGCGATCTCTGCAACCATTTGATTCAAAAGTTGTGCAGCCCGCCCGGCCCTGGAGATTTCCAGCTAGGCAACGGACTGACTGCACGAGCTACATCTTGGGGACAGATGGCAATAGCCCCCATTTCTGATATTGCATCGCAGGCTCGCTCAACTTCCCGAGTCCAATCACCTTCGGTGTGACTGACAGGCACCGACCAGATACTGCGCCAAAAAGAAAACATGGCATCATTATCCGGTAGGCACGTGTCAGTCACACCTTGGTCCAGTCGCTCCCAACCCCTGTAAACCCACCTTTCATCGCTTTGGAAGTTGCGATTCTGAGTGTATCGGTTCACCCGACGCTTATACCTATGAATACGGTTCGCCCATGCATACACTTTCTGCTTCAGGAAGTCGATGCGCTCTGTGACACGGGATATATAGTCCTGAGGCTTGCGGTCTGTTAGGTAGGACAATAGAAATCACAAACAATGTTTAAGCAAAAAACTTACCTACCTATATTATAAATACGAAAGTTTGGATGTACTATATACATATATTTCTGTTCATCAGTCAACTGTGAATAGGTAACAAACGGACAGACAGACTTCTTATTACTTGTGTGAATATTCAAAGATATTACATTATATAATATTTATTTAAGTTAAGGCGGAGACTGACTTATAAATTTTGTTTGTAATGTATTGTAGGAAGGCGCAGTTGGCTCTGTTCGCAGACGACACGGCCATTTACTACGAGTACCATGGACGTTGCCTAGATTAGATTACTCGCACTCTCCAGACCACAGCCGATAAACTCGGCGCCTGGTTTAGAAAGTGGAGAATCGAAGTCATTCCCGACAAAAGCCGAGTTCGACTTCGATTCTCCACTTCGGGTCGGGGCGGTTCTCTTTTCGAAGCCGCGTAGACACCCCGCCCCGACCGATCACCATGTTCGGCAAGCCAATCCCTTGGGAAAAGCAAACCAAATAGGTGTGATCCTCGATGAGCATCTCTCGTTCTTTCAGCAATAAAGAAGGTTAGTCCGCGCGCTGCTTTCGCTCTCGGTAGGCTCCACTCCGTTCTTAATGCATGCAGCAAGTTGTCATTCAAGTGCAAATTGCGCATCTACACAGCGTGCATCCACCTAATCATGACCTATGCCTGTCCAGTCTTTGCACACACAAAACCCCATCACATCCATAGGATGCAGACAATCCAAAACCGTTTTCTCCAAAAGATCACGGGAATCCTCTGGTTTGTTCGGAACGTCCTCCACCTAGAGGTCAAAATCCCCACTATCCGACAATTCATGAAACGCAATTCAAAGCGTTTCTTCGACTCCGCAGCCACTCACCGCAACATTCTGGTTGTCCAGGCCACCAAGTATACCCCCTCTCGCATCAGTAAGCTCCGCCGTCCACGGCATGTTATCACCGACCCAGTATTTTGAGTACTTTATGCGGCCTACCCAAATGTCCTTTCTTTGGTATTTTTCGTCGAGTCGTTAAGCTCCTTAAATCCTGAGCTGAGCTACACTATTACTGACAAATGCTTGCACTGACTGGACAGGTCCACTCTTAATTGTGTGGTTCTTTCCTCAAAAGACCATTTCAGACACGGATCTACATGGTCCTCAGATGATCTGACCAAGATTAAGTCTGGACTTTAAGAGATTTTGACCCCTGAGTTTGTTTCGCTATTTCTTCTCTGGCGTAGTCAGATAGGAAATTTCGACTCCATCTAGCTTATAATGTTTTTTTTATATGACGTGTAAAAGTGATTCCAATATCCTATTTACAGAATAAACGATTTCATTTCATTTCCAGGTGACTCCATAACCCTCCTCCAGGAGAGCAGTAGGGCCACCAGTACAGTTAAACACAAAACACGACAGTCATTCCGACCTCGCCGCCGAGGTCCCTCGCAACGACCCCGACTTAACGTCCCCCCCGACCCTTGCTCGACGAAGCGCCAGCCCGCGCCGCAGCTGAGCCTGTAGCTTTAAATTCCACTATTAATAGTCCTAACCCAGTTTTGATCCAGCCTGTCCCACCTTGCTGTCCTCCCCCCGACGCTGCCCTAAGCCGAGGTTCGTACCCCTCAGGGGATGCCCTTAGCGTGCAGTCGTTTAGTTTATAAGTTTTATGCCCTGGCAGCTTTAAGTTCACTTAAGGCAGCCACAGGAAAGTCCGGTTAAGGAGTCACGACTTCTCAAGGTCAACTCCGAGATGCCATAATTTAAAAAAAATTGTTCAGTACAGTTCAGTACGCAGCTCAGTAATAGTAAGTTATATGTAAGTAATAAATCTACAGTGCAAATCAAAAGGGTTTTTAATCAAGTCCCCTACAGTTTCGTTATCTATATACTCTATATACTAATATATAAAGCTGAAGAGTTTGTTTGTTTGTTTGAACGCGCTAATCTCAGGAACTACTCATTGGAATTGAAAAATTCTTTTTGTGTTGGATAGTCCATTTATTGAGAAATGTATAATGTTGTATGGCTATATAACATCACGCTACAACCAAAAGGAGCGGAGCAGAAAAGAAAAATGTTGCAAAAACGGGAAAAATTATTCCTTTTTCAGAGCTTCCGTTGCGTGCGCTGCGTAAACGGTTTAAGTTACGCAAATATCATCTATACTTCTATACTAATATATAAAGCTGAAGAGTTTGTTTGTTTGTTTGTTTGAACGCGCTAATCTCAGGAACTACTCATTGGAATTGAAAAATTCTTTTTGTGTTGGATAGTCCATTTATTGAGGAATGTTATAGGCTATATAACATCACGCTACAACCAAAAGGAGCGGAGCAGAAAAGAAAAATGTTGCAAAAACGGGAAAAATTATTCCTTTTTCAGAGCTTCCGTTGCGTGCGCTGCGTAAACGGTTTAAGTTACGCAAATATCATGTATGATGGAATTGTTCCTCTTTAAATTTTATAAAAAAAAGTCCGCGACAGCATATGTCTATCTTTTAAGATTGACTCACTATAACCTTTTTTATGGTGATCAAATTTGTTCGAAATTAATGCATTATTTGCGAAGGAGTTTTCATAAACATGGTATTAATCCTTATCCAAATAAATACGTTATTCATCACAAGTATTTAATTTTGAACAAAGTTGCCCTTACATCATTTAATTTCAATGAATATCTTAGGAGATATAACTGTTTTATAATAACTCCGCAGCAAAATAATGATCAACTCTGCGAGGTAGTAAGAGTTTATTTGTTTGTTTGTTTGAACGCGCTAATCTCAGGAACTACTGGTTGGAATTGAAAAATTCTTTTTGTGTTGGATAGTCCGTTTATTCAGAAATATTATAGGCTATATAACATTACGCTACAACCAAAAGGAGCGGAGCATAAATGTAAAATGTTGCAAAAACGGGAAATAATATTCCTTTTTGAGAGCTTCCGTTGCGTGCGCTGCGTAAACGGTTTAAGTTAAGCAAATATCATGTATGATGGAATTGTTCCTCTTTAAAAGTTCTAAACAAAAGTCCGCGACAGCATATGTCTATCTTTTAAGATTGACTCACTATAACCTTTTTTTATGGTACCTAATCAAGTTTGTTCGAAATTAATGCATTATTTGCGAAGGAGTTTTCATAAACATGGTATTAATCCTTATCCAAATAAATACGTTATTCATCACAAGTATTTAATTTTGAACAAAGTTGCCCTTATATCATTTCATTTCAATGAATATCTTAGGAGATATAACTGTTTTATAATAACTCCGCAGCAAAATAATGATCAACTCTGCGAGGTAGTCTATTCCAAAGCTGAAGAGTTCGTTTTTAGGGTTCCGTACACAAAGGGTAAAATGGGACCCTATTACTAAAACTCCGCTGTCCGTCTGTCTGTCTGTCTGTCCGTCTGTCACCAGGCTGTATCTCATGAACCGTGATAGTTAGACAGTTGCAATTTTCACAGATGATGTATTTCAGTTGCCGCTATAACAACAAATACAAAAAAACAGAAAAAATAAATATTTAAGGGGGGCTCCCATACAACGGACATGATTTTTTTGCCGTTTTTATAGATAACTAGCTTTTGCCCGCGGCTCTGCCCGCGTGGATGTCGGTTATCACGTAAAAAAGTAGCCTATGTCCTTCTCCATATATCCCAGGCTATATCTCTGCCAAATTTTATGACGATCGGTTCAGCGGTTTAGGCGTGAAAACGTAACATACAGACAGACAGACAGAGTTACTTTCACATTTATAATATTAGTATGGATGGTAAGGAACCCTTCGTGCGCGAGTCCGACTCGCACTTGGCAGGTTTTTTTGTTTTTGAACGCGCTAATCTTTGGAACTGAGAGTTGGATTTGACAAAATCTTTTTGCCTTTTACAGCCCAATTCTTGAGGAAGAATTACATTCCTATTAACTAGGACACAATTTTTTTTTAATGAAAGTTTAAGCGAAAACTAAGTAAAAGCACGGGCAGGCAATGTGATGCAACGAGGTGGGTCGGGGGAACAAGAAATTTCACGCGGACGAAGTCGCGGGCAGAAGCTAGTTTAATTTGAAAATTTCAAATAAAGTATTACTGAATGTTTGTTTCATAAAGAGTTTCGTCAATTAATTTTAAGATTTTCAAATAAAGTGTTACTGACTGTACACCAATTTGACCCTTTTATTTCCGACATTCAAAAACAAAGACATAGAAAATCAGTAATTTTGGGAAAAGTTGATTTTGAGATTTGTTCATTATGAGATCAGTGCAATATACTCAAACTCAAACTCAAAGCATTTATTTCAAATAAACCAATTACAGGCACTGAATTGTCAAGGGGTCGGTCAGTCAGAAAGATGAAGCTAGTTGCCCATTCCAAAGCGTAGTAGATTCCCATGGAGAAGAACGGGCAAGAAACTCCACGGACACTTTTTTAAAACAAAATATTGTTACAAAAAATGGGTTACATCATTCATATTGAAGTTATACATGTGAGAACAATGTAGAAAGACGTGCAAGTTAGAAGCGTCCATAATAAAAACAATTCAAAAATTATAATAAATTAAAATAAGCCGTGGCAGCTAAGAGATGATCAGTCTCAACTGAAGGCCCGTTCATGAACATGACGCATGGATTAGCACCATTTAGCTCAACCATTTTGAAGGAAACTTAATACAGGAATCGGTCCTAACAGACCGCAAGCGTCCTGAGGACTGATATCAGTCCCTAAAAATGCCCGCCTCACAAAGCGCATCACTCTAGGGCGAGTTTTGCCCCCCCCCCTGTAGCAGAATAGTTTGCCGATGAGCGTTCTGGCCCCACCAATACGTCGTTCAATTCTGCACTGCCAAGCTGGTACAGCTGGTTTTGGTCGTGTAGCTCTGGAGTCATTAGTAAATTTGACGTGAGCTACACGACATGCCGCTACAGCCACGCAGTACAGAATCGAATGAGCATCGGTGAGCTTTTCGCAGTCATCAAAATAGTTTGACAAATGCGAATCAAGGACCGCCGCCAGCACCCTATTTTTGATATGCATGGGCAAACGAGGTAATCGTGGCCTAAGTTCGGGCGAAATGAACTGATATTCTCGATTTTATTATTATTAAAGCATTCCTCAATTCCTCATTGCATTGGGTACTTACGTTTGTAGCCCTGTTATCGATGTCATCACTCCCCTCATCAGCTTGATTTGTGTTGAACTGTGGTGGTACTACAACAATCTGTGACATGGCTACTCTGCATTTCACTTCGCAGGCGATCAAGTACAGTGTCATCCAACATATGATTACGTTGGATGACCTGCACCTGATCCGACAGTCGTTGTGTTGAAACATTGACAGTTGGCTCAAGCACCTGAAAAAGAGACAGCATCCGAACACGGTACGCGGTCAGATTGCTTCCCCCCTCTGTAGCCCCATAGTATGAGCGCATGACGTTTTCATTGATGGCTCGTGTCCATCTCATGCGCTGCACACTTCCGCCGGGAGCTGGGACCCTATCAGAGGCCGGTGGGCCTCGAGGTCCTAAACCGTCCGGCGGCCGGCGTCCGCCCCGTCGACGAGCAGGTGGTGGCGTCGTGGGACGGGAGAAATACTCGTCGCTCAAGCTCGACGCAACTACCGCGGCCGGTGTCGTCACAGCGCTCACAGTGGGGCTGGGTACCGGCGGAGGCGAGGCGGAGCTGAGCGAAGAGTCCGGAGGTGGGGGCGTGCTTGACGTGCGACTGATCTTGTCAACATAATACGGTCTTCATTTTCCAGTTTTCATGTTCATTGTTTTTTTAACGGAGGTGACATCTGTCATATCACCACGGCAGTTTTTAATTAAATTCTATTGCATTTTGTTGTATTATGGTCTCTTTTTTGAATTTCCAGTGGTTTTCCGGTTTCAGGTTTCGTATAGAAAAAAATCTGGTAAAAATGCGTTAAAATTATTATCACTGTTAAAATTAGGAAAATAAGACGTTTTGTGGACACGGTGTTGCCAGTATTATTTATTATTATTTTTTATTTATATTATTATTATTTTATTTTTATATGTCTACATATCTCGGGACCCTGGGGTCCCGGCCCTTTGGAAAGCATACGAGGGGCCGAAGCCTACTCGCAGAGGCCCGTTAGACGCTTTTATTATTTTGATATTTATTTTATACTAGCTTTTGCCCGCGGCTTCGCCCGCGTGGATGTCGGTTATCGCATAAAAAAGTACCCTATGTCCTTCTCCATATCCCAGGCTATATCTCAAAATTCTAACTTAATATTAATTTTAATGTGACTCACTATGTAAATAGAAACCGAAACAAATGATTTAATATAGTAAAAGTACTTATGTTCTGAACGTGAATGAGTCTTTACCTAAAGATAATAAACACAAAATCAAAATACGAAATTTCACTCAAATTCTTAAAGCAATCAATTGTACCAAATTACAACACGAAATAAAAATGCGACACAAATAATAATTTTAAAATAATTCACGTAAGTACCAACAATGTGAAAACAAAACGAAATCCTCCGAAATGACGCACGATACACCGTTTGTACCGGTTTGTGCTGAGAAAATACTCGAAATCTAATGAACACCATTGGTGCATAACTTTTCTCAGGGTCACGTTCGCAATTGGACGAAATATTTGACATTTATTATGTACTTGCAACACGATCTGGCTGTAGAATTCGATTAATCGACTAATACTTGACCGGTATTAATACATTTTAGCGGGAACACCACTAAACGAACGAAAAAAAAAAAGAAAACAAAATACGTCTGTACTCTGTGGTCGTGGCGGTGTGGCGCGATGTAAACATTTATCAAGGTTATACGTGCGTAAAGTAATGGATTCAATGAGAAAACGGTTTAATCATAGAAGAATCTTATACAGAATTACTGAGCAATAAATGTAGATTTCGTATTGAGTGTTAGTTTATCGAAAAGTGATAAATATGTCAGTGAAAAAGTAACGAAAGTTTTGGAATGCACAAATTTTGATCATAAGGCCGCCGTGTTTAGTAATGTTTTTATGATAAATATTCTTGTATACTGTTTGAAATACACGTAAGTAGCTAGCTTATTTATCTACGAACATAATTTGGCTAATAGCTACTGATATTATAGCGTATTGTAATCGTAATCGTATTTCCAAGAGTAAAATTCGGCAAACAAATACCTACAAAAAGACAATAAAATGGATATAGTATGTTATCCTTAAGAGATAGACATATGCCATCGCGGACTTTTTTGAAGACCTTTATAAGATACACAATTCCACCATACATTATTTTGTTATATCTCAAAGGGTTTAGACAGCGTTTTCGTTGAAAGCTCCCAGACGGCTTATTTTTTTCCGACACCTCCAACAAATATCGTTTATTCATACAAAAACTTAACAAATTATATACTAAAACCTTCCTCGAGAACCAAGCTATCCATTGATGAAAACAGCATGAGAATCGGTGCAGTAGTTTTTGAGTTTATCGCGAACAGACAGACAGACAGACAGACAGACGCGGCGGAGGACTTTTATGTAGTGATAGTGATAGTGATAGTGATGTAGTGATAGTGATAGTGATAGTGATAGTGATAGTGATTCTTGGCTAGCCGGAAGAGCTAATAACACGAGCCTAACCCTAGTAGCATTTTTTGTTGGCATTTAGTTGGGCCACATACCTCTGGTTAGTTGGCAAAAGCATACAATTGGCGGGCAGTTTGCGGGTTGGGTCCACAACTGATTGCCTACGTGGATTTGCCTACGAAGGCCCAACTTGCGATGGGGCCAACGTACATTGCCCTACGAAGGCCCGACGAAAACGTGTTAGGGGTAGGCCCAACGACACAATACATTTAGGCAAGCGGTTGTATGTTGGTTGGTTCTAAGACTGGTTTTAGAGCAACGCGTCTCGCCAGCGCCGGCCGTACTCGCGTCGCTGTACATGAACCTTATCGGCTTCAAAATAAGGTTGGTTTTAGCGATGTGTTTTGAAAAACCACCCTTATTTTGAAGCAGATAAGGTTTCGTGTGCAACGAAGATTTTTACACGTTTTGTAACACACATGCAATGAGTCTTCCGTGGCGTCATCCATTCTTCACGCACCATACCGAGTTCCCTACCGTAACCATCATCGTCGTAAAACTCCACAACTTTATACATTTAACACTTTCACAAACACTAAAGGTTAACTAACTAAACTAAAACACAGCCTGCCAGCCTGATATCAGGCTAATATCTTTGTTGATGCGAACAAAACAAACACTCACAAATACTCCTCAGCAGTGTTGCCATGTCCAAAATCTGGTCAGTGGTAAATCCATTATAAAAATACGGTAGATTTTATAAAACTACGGTGATTGGGTTATGAGAAAAAACGGTGGAATTACGGTGTAACACTTTTATTAAAATCATACAAAAATACGAGTAAAGTTATTAGATAATAATTCAAAAACATAGCTTCTATACTTCTATATCTATATCTATCTATATATATATCTATATATCTATATCTTCTATATCTATCTACATATATCTATACTAATATATAAAGCTGAAGAGTTTGTTTGTTTGTTTGTTTGTTTGAACGCCTTAATCTCAGGAACTACTGGTTGGAATTGAAAAATTATTTTTGTGTTGTATAGTCCATTTATCGAGAAAACCTATATAGGCTATATAACATCACGCTACAACCAAAAGGAGCGGAGCATAAATGTAAAATGTTGCAAAAACGGGAAAAATTATTCCCTTTTGATAGCTTCCGTTGCGTGCGCTGCGTAAACGGTTTAAGTTACGCAAATATATACTAACTAGCTTTTGCCCGCGGCTCCGCCCGCGTGGATGTCGGTTATCACGTAAAATAGTAGCCTATGTCCTTCTCTATATCCCAAGCTATATTCCTGCCAAATTTCATGTCGATTGGTTCAGCGGTTTAGGCGTGAAAACGTAACATACAGACAGACAGACAGACAAATAGACAGACAGACAGAGTTACTTTCACATTTATAATATTAGTAAGGATAAGGATTTGTATGGATGGTACGGAACCCTTCGTGCGCGAGTCCGACTCGCACTTGGCCGGTTTTTTTGTTTTTTGAACGCGATAATCTCTGGAACTGCGAGTTGGGTTTGAAAAATCTTTTTGCATTTTACAGCCCAATTCTTGAGGAAGAATTACATTCCTATTAACTATATACCCAAAGTCTCATTCTGATAATTTATGTAAACAAAGGGGATAACATAACAAAAAAATATCTTCGTAATGGTAATTCACATAAAATGGCGAAAAAAGAGGTTTTATTTTCTTTTAAGAACTAATTTTAAGAAATAATAATTAAAAAATAATCATACCATAATTATTTTTATACATTTTCGGTTTTAAACAAAGTTATTAAAAAAAGGAGATTTTCTGGTATAAAATATTTTATGATACTGGTAACAATGCAGGAGATCCAAACATTTTCACATTTTGTACATCTTCAACAACACTAATATTACAATTCTCATTCATAGATTCATATTATAATAGTACTACATTTTGGATGAAAATGGCTGTAAATTGTTTCGAGTGGAAATCGATTTTGGGAGGCCTACGTCTAGCAGTGGACTTAAAAGGGCTGATTAAGACGATCATATGCCGTGTTTCCGACATACTACACAAAACATTGTTTGGCAACAGTATTTTGTTTGCATAATTCTTATAATTAATTCACTTTAATTTTAGCGATGACAATTTACAACAAAAAAAAAAAAAATATTATAAAAAGTTTTGCACCACTGTCCTGTCATTTTGACAGTGACATTTCTTGACATTACTTTGTTTACAAATGATCTGAATTAGAGACTTTGGGTAGGTTATAAGACACAATTTTTTTTATTGAAAGTTTATGCGAAAACGAAGTAAAAGCACGGGCAGGCAATGTGTTGCCACGGGATGGGTCGGGGGAACAAGAAATTTAACGTGAACGAAGTCGCGGGCAGAAGCTAGTCTATATCTATATCTATATACATATAATAAAATCGTAGCGAAGTCAAAACTGTACATTGAATATTTTTGAAAAAAAAAAAGTAATTGCTACGAGGTCTAGGAACGATTCTGATGCCGAAAATATAGTTTTTAGAATTTTTGTCTATTTATCTGTTTGTCTGTTTGTCTGAATGTATGTTCCAGCTAAACGAAAAAACTACCGGACAGATTTTGTTCAAATTTTGCATAGGTATTCATTATAGGTCTGGTCAAATTACTACGTATAAATTATCACGCTATTTGCTATGGGGGATGAGCAGTATTGCATTATGTTTTGAGATGGGTCCATAAGGGCAGGTACCTTAACCGTGGTAGCTACAAGAAAATGGTCTTAGGAGACTATCCTTAACTTTTAGAAAAAAATTGATCTGCATTCACAGATTTTGAAAAAATGTACAGTCAGCAAGAAAATGGGCAATTTTCACAAAAAAGTTTTTTGATGCCAATCGATCCTGTTTCTTACGAGGATCAAAAAACTCTGGGACCAACTGAGGTTTGAGTACTAGAAAAGTCAGAAATCGAAAAAAAGTTTTCCCATACAGGTCGTAGGTGAGACTGAGATGAGAACGAACACAATGTATCAGTGTATGGCAACAGTCGAATTGCATTACTACTTCGCTGTGTTGAATAGGAAACGAATTTATCAGATAGTTACAGATTTAATCTTTTAAATGATTATCATACCTTATGGATCTAAGTAGTCAATTATGACATATTATGCTATTTCAGTCAACTTTCAACAAAGCAATGCAAATCTGATTTCAATTCCAAAGAATTGATATTATGTGCTTCTTTTTAGGGATCCGTACCAAATTGTTAAAAAACGGACCCTTATGGTGCAACTCAGTCTGTCTGTCCGTCTGTCTGTCACAGCTGCAAAACTACTTATGCTATAACCTTGAAATTTTGAATAATTTTAGATGACGTTTGCCCAACTATATTGCAAATAAGAAAGTTTTTTTTGCAACTGGGACTTAACTGGGTGTCTTAAAAAATCGAAGTGGGACTACTAGGGTATGTGGGGTATCGTATGAAAGAGCGCTATTTGCACATACTCATATTTTTTTAGGCCCCATTTTTTCAACTTTTGAAAAAAAAAAACACTATCCCCCCCCCCCCCCCCCCTTATCTCCGTTGTTTGCATAGAAAAAATATGAAATTATCTTATGTGATAGTAGTTTATGTAAAGATTACAGGAAAAATAAAACGATTTCTCTAAATAACACTTTTCAGATATCATCAACAAAAATTGCATTAGTTCCATTATCGATCAAGAGATGGCGCTGACCTACAACTGCAATATTGTACACCGCAGTGTTAAAATTCTCTGATGAATATTGACCTCGCCGATGAAAATTTAAAAACATTTCACGGTTCACAACCAAAATGTCCTCCTTCCTACCTACTCGCAGATTGCTTTGGGTTAAGCACAGTAAGTTGTAGTTTTTTCTGGGCACATAACTATTTAGGTACTAATACGAATAAAGCTGACGGCACGGTTGGCGCAGTGGTTAAGCGATTGACTGCAGCGCTGCGTGTCGCGGGTTCGATCCCCGCACGGAACAAATATTTGTATGATCTACAAGTAGTTGTTCCGGGTCTGGCTGTTTGTGTATGTGAGTTTAAGTGTTTGTAAACGCACCCACGATACAGGAGAAATTCCTAGTGTGGGGCAACGTTTATAAAAAAAAAGAAAAAGCTATACAATTATGATGGTACGGAACCCTCGGTGCATGAGTCCGACTCGCCCTTGACCGGTTTTTTTACATTTTGTTACCGTAATTGTGATAGTTTGAAGAACTTTATAGGACTTTTTTTTTGGGTGGGAAATTATCAAATAACTTCTCCCGCTCTGGGGGGAGCGGGAGGGCGTGTCAGACTTTTACTGACTAAAACCCACCTGTGTTACTTCAGTTGCTTTTGTGCCAGGGCCACGGTATCCCTTTCGGAAAAACCCGCAACCCTGGCATTGGTCCTAGCGGATCCCGTCACAGTTCGTGCTGACCAGGACCGGCTTTACCTATGGTGCCGGGTGTGCGGCGCACAAGGGCGCAGGGTCTTAGGGGGCGCCGATCACCGGCAGCAATTAAATATTTTTGAATTAACGACAAAGTTGTGCTATTTTATTCTTATAAGCCCTCCCTCTAAAAAAATACTTTTTACCCTCGAGGGTACCGGTCTACCCGCGGTTCCTCGGGGGCGTACCGCAAACCAAGAGAATAGGCTATTGCTTCCCAACATCATTCGTAATTGCACCATTTTCACCCAAATTTCCGATCACTAGGGATAATGTGTGTTTGATCGCGCGCCAACTAGAGGGCGCCAGGGTATTGATTGCACTCGGGCACTACATGGGCTAGAGCCGGCGCTGGTGCTGACATCTCTTTGTGGCACGCGTAAAACACAACGCGCCGTCAACCTGGGCCTGGTCCTTACCAGACGGCGAGCTGCCCATTGCTCGCCGTCCGCAAGCCCGCGTCTACGGTGGCCAGGAATCGCCAATTGATTCCCGCCGCCCAGGGCGTCTTCTGCGGCAACTAGGGGCGTGAGGGCGCACAGACTACGTCTCCCTCACGCGTTCCGCCTCCTCCTTCGCAAGCATTACTGCTTCGCAGAAGAAGGTGACGGCCTCCTATGCACTCTCGCTCCGTACCATGGACCATTACGGGACACTGCACGCTAAAAAAACAATTCCACACAATAGACATATCGGACAATCCTCCGTGCAGAGCTTGCATGGAGGCTGAGGAAACCGTCGCGCATGTGCTCTTTGAATGCACAGGCGTCACCCAGATTAGAACAGAGACCCTCTGGGCACCCTGATCTTTCACAGATGTTCTAAACCTACCGGGAGAACTTCTGGAGGTAGGTGGGCTGGTTGGAATAACCACTGATGGCCGCCATGGCCCATGTACAATGGTCCACCTGAAGGACTAAGTGCGGAAACCAAACCCTTTACCATAGAACATAGAACTGTACGTCGCTTGCTCCCGCGTCACCAGTCCTGACTCTCTGTATACATATTTTGACTGCTGTGACCAAAACTACAAACGTAGTGTTCAGGGAAGTTTTATTAAAATGTGGCTGGTATTTTAGTATATTATGGTGTTTTACGACTTCCACGCGAACGAAGTCGCGGGCAGAAGCTAGTCTTGTATAAAAATGTGGAGAGGTAAGGAAGTAAATACCTTAACTATTCTGAATCTGACACCAAAATCTCCTCATTTTTGTAAATGTTTTAATTTCTTAGCCAATCGCGAAACTCTGGTTTTAGTAGCCATTCCTCTCGAAACTTCTGTTTAGACTTTTCTTTTTTTAGTCTGCACTTCCATTTCAGACTGAGAGTCAGTGTCACTTTCAGTTTCACAGTTTCAAAAATAATCGACAGTTAAACAAAGAAACTGTAAAAACTTGACGACTTGACAAGATACCAAAAACAAACTTAATTCGACGAATGCTATGTAACTAAATGAAACGATCGTAATATTACTCGAAATTAATATCTAGTATATACGTCAACTCAATTTGTTAGCATTATAGAGGGCCCGAAACAGGGGGAATCCCCAAACTTGTCTGCTGGTGTGACCATTCTAGTGTCGGAAAAAAATATTAGGGATTGGAGTGCGTTCATAATAAATATTATAATACGTCTTTTGATTTAGTTAACTTTTTTTACAACAGGAATCACATGACGGTAGATTTTGTCACCGTTGTCATGCCTCGATGGTAGGTGGTAAATTGCTGAATACGGTGCATTTACCGTAATTACTGTGTACATGGCAACACTGCTCCGCAGCCGCAGGTGTACAAATGAATAACAAAATGGCGAGCGGGCTAGGCGACGCGTGCCGCCGTCAGCTCCCCGCGCACCCCGCTACCATCCCGTTGGAGTAGCAGTAATTGGCCCACTGAAGGATTTTTAAGTTGGACCGATGTTGTTATGATAACTTAAATCCCTACAAATCTCCCAACAGTAGGAATAGAAGCAGCAGGCCCGCGTTAGTTGGCCAAATGTTGTAATCATAACTTAAATCCCTACAAAAATCACCCAACAGTAGAAATAGTAACAGCAGGCCCGTCGTTGGCTATCCGTTGGGAAAATAGTGCATGTTTATGACAATGGGCCTATTTTAAGTTTATGTTGGCGGAATAACTAACCGTCTGCCAATACATTCCCAACTGTTGGCGTATGGAAGCCAACGGCAATTGCTACTAGGGAAGCCAAGTGATTATCAGTTGGATTAAGTGATTAATTAATTAATTAAGATTCATTAATTATTATATTTATTTTTAATATACTACTGTTTGTTTTCCCTTAAAATAAATAAATAAGTGCGGTCACGGTCGGTCAGAAGATTGCACAGAAGATGTTAGCGTATTTGTGTTTAGATGTGGGTTATCTGAATCACATTGCAGAAACTTTCTCACGAGTCTGCATGTGTTTAGTATCGCTGCCTTCTGCAGCAGATGGTAGGTATTTGGGGATAAGTTAAGGGAATTAAGGGACTGGTGAAGTTGTGTTGGTATTACTCCTGTTGTAGACAATACTATTGGAACTATTGTAACTTTTTGCAAATGCCAAAGTCGGGTTAGTTCATCTTTTAATTCAGTTTATTTGCTCAGTTTCTCTGCTACTATTATTATATGTCCGTTGGCATATCCGACTTCAGTTGTCAACTTGACGTCAAGTGAGCAATTGCTTAGCGATAAAAAAAATCTAAATGGTGAAATATGCGGGTAAAATTTGCATGTCACAGTCTGCAAAGATTAATAAAGCAAGTGGTGTTACATTTCACAAGTAAATTTGCTAAATTTTCTTCAGATTAATCAAAAAAACAGTACGAGACGAATTAGATTTGTCAAACATTGATTTTGCTATCAGTGTTACCAGTAAAAACGATTTTGATTTTGCCAGTGTAGTAAAGAATAATTGACAGTATTTAGGTTTTATTTAACAAAATTCAACATGACAAAATCGATTTCAATTTAATAAAGTAACAATAACTCATTTGTTAGTAAAAAACTTATCCTACGTTAGTAATATGATAATCAACAACTGAGAGCCAGACTGTTTGGTCTTTTTTTAGTAAAGAATAAAAAGTCGATAAAAAATCCACAGAGCATGAGAGGTGTTAAGGGGTCTGAAAGGCTAGCAGATGACCCCTTCAGTCGACCATTTCGATTTGGCACACGATGCACCAAACACCCTGTATAACCTTATTGTGAGTGCATATTAATAATATGTGTATTGTGTAAGTTAACCTAGATTATAGTTAGCGGCGTTGTCTGACAGGCTCACGTTCGAGGAGACGCACGAGCTGGTGGTGACTCCGGCCGTCGAGTTCATCTTGTCGTTTGCACCGGTGAGTCCACTCTACACGAATTTTACGTCCCGAATAAACATAATTAAATGAATGCTTGTACCTTAGCGGATTTTTTGTTGATTTTACTCAGTGAAAGTGTAACACAAGCTCCTTGATATTTGTAGCACCCGGCACAGGGCGTGTTTCCGATGCGAGTGTGGGTCAAAGCCGACGGTGGCGACACGTCGCGGCCGCTGCTCATCACAGCGAGACGCAGGATAGGTAAAGAAGATACAATTTAATTGACCTACCACAGAACACATGGTGTCCCGTAGGTATTGAAAAACTGCCACTGCCGCAGTCTCTATGTTTATTCTAAACACTCCATGTTACGTCGCACTTACCCATAGTTGGCTCTTTACCTGTTTGTTTTGTATGGGTTACCTATTTATGTAAGGCCCGATGTGATGACAGAGTCGGTCTCCACACTGCACACTGACTGAGCGCTCATCAGATATAGATTCGGTCTCCACACTGCACACTGACTGAGCACTCGTCAGATATTAAAATTTTCCTATTGAACGCACTTTGTTCAATTCCCGGATCGCGTCCAAAGGTGCGAAAGGTGCGAAGGTGCGAAGTTCCTGGGTGTCCAAGCGTCCAAAGATGTGCAAGTTGACGTGTGAGGAACAGCTATAGGTAATCTATATATGGATTTGTCTGTGAAACAAAAACACTCCTTGTCGTGATAAGAATAAGAATAATTTATTTTTGCAAATATGGGTAGATGATACAGGTGTTAGTACAGTACAAAGTTCAGCCATATTTTGCCATTCAGCATGCAAATATTTACGTCAGATTATTATCATGATAAATTATATTTTTACATCAAATTATTATCATATATTATTAGCATCAAATTATTATCTATCATTAGATCAATTATTATTAAATTATATACCATTAAATTAATCATTATTCAATTAAAAATTAGAGTTCCTTATATATAACGAAAACTAGAAAAGTCAACAATTTTTTTTCTCAGATAGGAACTCAGTCATACTGTAGTACGTTTTATCTATCAAAAATATACGTAGTCTATTTTTAAACAGCAAAGCATTTAAAGCTTTCCAATCTCTTGGTAATTTATTATAAACAACTGGGCCCATGCAATAAACACTCTTGCGCATGAAAGCGGTTTGCCACCTCAATTGACATAACCCACTGTTGTCACGCCTATTTCTTGGAGCTACATCAGCCATACGTTCGAAACGACTTGGATTGTGCTTTACGAACATAGCTACTTCCAAAATATAAATACAAGGGAGCGTCAGAATATTGTACTGCTTAA
The DNA here is from genome assembly GCA_947523025.1 of Dryobota labecula. Lineage (NCBI taxonomy): Eukaryota > Metazoa > Arthropoda > Insecta > Lepidoptera > Noctuidae > Dryobota > Dryobota labecula. The sequence continues at coordinate 28,382,564 of OX383286.1, forward strand.
AATATGGCTCGCAGCTGTCGATGGTTTTAAGCTTAAACATTGCTCTTAGACATCTTTTTTGAGCTTTAAATGCTATGTCTTTGTCAGTTGAGTTCGCCCAAAAAATTACACCGTAGCGCAAGAAAGACTCTACTATACCGTGATATTCTGTAAGGAGTGCGCATGTATATACTATTGATGATAATCTATATAAAACATAGGAAGATGAATTTAATTTTTTTCACAGTAAATCTATATGAGCCTTCCAATTTAAATTATAGTCTATTTGTAGTCCTAAAAAATTGGTATCACCTACTTCGTCAATATCGTCATTTTTATAATGTATGTGGAGGTTTGGCACACTGGGTGTTCGTTGTCTAAAGTGCATCACCTTTGTTTTAGTCAAATTGATAATCAAATTATTTTTATCCAGCCATTTAACTATAGAGTCAAGAGAATTATTAATGTCATTTCCATAAGTAATTGGGTTTTCACAAGGGATTATTATGGTGCTATCATCAGCAAACATAGTTAAAGGTCGTTCAATGTAAAGGGGCATGTCATTAACATATAGTATAAATATAAAAGGGCCAATAACACTTCCCTGTGGTACATCGAATGCAATTTTACGTTCTCGTGACCGTGATATTTCTTCTTGTTTATTAGCTACATTAATACGACTAACTTCAGTTATTTGTGTTCTATTTTCTAAATATGATTTTATCAGGTCAAGTACGTTACCTCTAATGCCGTAGGCTTCTAATTTATTTAATAAAATATTGTAATGGACATAATCAAACGCCTGAGTCATGTCACAAAATAAGGCACATATTGGAGAGCGTTTATCCATATTTTTAACAATATTATACAAAAAGTCATGAATTGCCATATTAATGGTTCTGTGCTGCCTAAATCCTTTTTGTTCTTCACACAGTATTTAATTTTTTTCGATGTAGTTACATAGTTCTTTGTACATGAATTTTTCAAATACGTTTAAAATGACTGGTATGAGTGATATGGGTCTATAATATTCCATCAACTCCTTATCTTCTTTCTTAAATAAAGGTTTTATAATAGAAATTTTGAGTGCTTCTGGATATATACCTGTACAAATACTGAGGTTAATTATGTAACTAAAATGACTGCATATTTCAGCTGCCACTGACTTCAGTACCTTAGTTGTGATTCCATCATAACCTACACTAGTGGTGTTTTTTAATAACATTATTATTTTATGTATGTCATGTGGTGTGCTAGGTGCCATAAACATTGATTGGCTCCTTGCAGATGACGTGTCTGGCTTTGGCTTAAATTTAGCATCTATTTTTGGATGTATTTTATCAACAAAATAGTCATTAAAAGCATTAGCTATATGCAAAGGTTTTTGTATAATTTCATTTCCAACCTTAATTTTTTCTATTTGTTGTTTAGGGATATTGTATTTTGACTGATTAATTACTTGCCATGTAGTCTTTGATTTTTTTTTTATTGTTGTAGTTTGTGATTATTTTGTGCTCTTTGTGTTAGATTAATAATTTTACTGTAAAGTTTAGAATAAGTAGCAAATTTCTTTTTATTTTCATAAGTAGGGTTTAATCTAAATTGCCACAGAAGATTTCTTTTTTTCTTACTACATAATTTAACGCCACGCGATAGCCGTAAATAGACAAATGTACGCATTCGTATTAAATAATCACAAATATTTATCTTCTTATTTCCAAATAAAATAGCTAGACAATCAGATGAGCCTTCTTTGACTTCTCCTTCTTGTTGTTAGATGCGACCTCGAGGTACATTCTAGGTACCTTAAGGTCGCGAGATTTATCTGTCCACTCGCTTATTTATCGATCGTCTGAGATGGTACGGTGCGGTGGCCAGCACATCAAGCTACACGAAACTGTCAAATTTCTCTAAACGATTTTAAACTTTAAAATGTTGATGATTAAGTTCAAAATCAAACGAGAAAATTTGACAGTTTGTGGTAACTTGATGGGCCACCGTACCTACTGATATCTACACAGTGTCGAACCAAAAAAGCCGTCGCCTGCGGTGATTCGTAATAACTTGCACGGTATATTGAGAGTGAGGTGTGCGTGTGGGTGGCAGGTGCGTGGACGTGGCAGTTGCCGTACCGCTCGGGCGCCACCATGCTGTACGAGCTGGAGCGCACGCTGTGCCCCGACGACAGCGTCGACACTGAGAAGCTGAACGACGACTGCGGTCAGTACCATTACCATACGTTAGGCGTTCCACATAACACAACACACTCGCAGTCAGATGATCACCAGCGACGAGCTCACATGCCTTGGTGCCGTGCGTGACTGAGCTATTGGTTTTTGCATAGGGCGCGTGGGTTCGATTCCCGCAACGATTTTTTTTTAAATAATAGTATGTATATCTAGTAGTTGCTGTTTTATGCTGCACAGCTACTACAGCATCAGAAGGTTTTTCTGGGTTCAGCGTTTACTAAAATAAGATTTGTGTCTGCTACACACTGGTCGTGATAAAGAAGAAATTCCTGATGGTCGTTTCCACAAAAAGTCGTAAGTGTTTCATGAATTTAGTATCGATGCCCTAACCAAACAAAATTATTATGTAATGTCGTTAGATTCTGATGACCCGACCTTGCCTATGTCGGGCGAGTTCTCCCTGCACGTGAGCTCGTCGTGCGCCGCGCCCACGCTCTTGCAGCTGCGCGCCACATTCGCGCGCGACTGGCGCCTGCCCTTCCAGTCCTCAACCGCCGTAGAGACGCAACAGGTACGTGGATATACTGTCCATTACGTGGCACAGTGTATACAGTGTATACCTTACAGTCCCCGGCGACCGGATCGAGTCCGAGATCAGTCGAGATTTCACGATACTTCATATTTTATAGTCCCTAAAACAAATGTTCCGCGATACGTTTCTATTCTACAGAATCGCGCGAGAGTCCATGACCTTCTCCGTCGTATTCGATGTCGCGATGAGACTTGCTGTCGGACGACGTCGCGCTATTTCGTGCGATGTGTTTTTCAATGGCCTTTGGTCTAGTGAATACCGATTTTAGTGTTAGGTACAAGGAGCAAGCACATTTTTTCTGGCACTTATTTCCAAGATTAACACTGAACACTCGTTGACTTCGTTTACTCAATGTTGCAGGGAGCGCCGCGCGTTAACTTCTACAGTTGGCTGCCGGGACAGAACAACGTTCGGTTGGTGGTGGAGTCGGAAGACGACGTGTGCGCCACCATCGCCGTGCAGAACTACACGGTCAGTAACCCCTGCAACCAGCAACCAGGAGCCTACCATGACCGCTGGCAGAGCGGTTACTTTAACATCCAGTAGAAGACTTGAGCCAGCACTTAAGTAGTACACAGTTTTGTTTTGTTCTGTAATAGATTGGAGAGCTTGTTATTTCCGACTGACTACCTGCGATTACGACGGCGCAACACCTTAAGTCGTCGCAGCGTTGGTTAAGAACTTAGGTACTTACATACTTCTGAGGGAGACGTCTGTCCTGTATTGTAAGTACTTAATCATTGTGTGATTCGTAACATTGTTTCAGTGCCCGATAGCAGAGACGCTGGAGGAGATAGAAGTTTCGACGCTAAGGATGTCCGTGATGCGATCCGGCGGGGTGCAGCTATCGGTAATTAAAACCATTTCACCTATAAGTACCTACCTATCACCATTTTTAGCCTATGTGCACTTTCGAGAGTAAATAAATAAAGAGTTAGTAATAAATTAATTGTAAGCAAGTGAAGTGCCTATGTTGGTTTTCAGCGTGACCGCTACCCGCGCGGCTTCTACGTACTGTCGGTAGTGCAGCACTCGGACGAGGCGTGCCGCGAGGAGGAGCCGGCCGAAGGAGACTGGCTGTGGGAGGCCGCCGTGCTGGAGCAGCGGCAGAGCCTCAGCGAGGCGCCGCTGCCGCGCCGCAAGGCGCTCACCCTGCACACGCGGGTACAGTGTACAGTGCACAGCATGCCCGGCCACGCGCTCGGCGCCGTGACTGCGTGTGACGTGCGACGTGCGCCGTGTTTCAGGCGGCGCTGAGTCGCGCGCAGTACGTGGCGGGCGCGGGCGTGACGTTGGCGCTGTTCGTGTCGTTCTACGTGCTGTTTGGCGCGCTGGTGCTGGTGCAGCGCTGGCCCCGCTGGAAGAAACTGGTGGGCCCGCGTGCGGTGCTGGCTCGCAGTAAGTATGTCGGCGATAAATAGACCTGCGCGGGAATTGCGACACTCATAGGTGTTGCCTTGCATTTTGACAATTCCAACATTCATTGCGTTATTTACGTTGTCGACCAGACGATTTTTTTTAATCAATATCTTGTTACATATCATTGGAGAAAAATGTGGTGAGGTATATGAACAATTTACACGCGAGTACAAAACTATAGATGACTTGCTAAATGACTTCGACGCATTTTTTTTACCACGAAAGAATATAACGATAGAAAGACATACATTTTTTCCCGTGACCAACAAGATTTAGAGTTAATTGAACAATACGTATTTGAACTGAATAAAATAGCAGCAAAATGCGAGTTCAAGGGATTGTGCAGTGAGTTGGTGCGTGATAAGATGATTTGTGGAATTAAAGACAGTGGACTCAGAGAAAGACTGTTAAGAGAACCAGACTTGACCTTACCAAAAGCTATAGATATCTGTAGATTAGCGGAAGTATCACGGGCTCAAGCAAGAAATATAAAAAATGAGAATCTGGATCAATTTCTTAGTGTACACTGTTACAAATAAAGAGAAAGAAGAAAATCAGGTACATTATACAAGAAGTTCAGCGCCGCGTCATAAGAAGTGGCGGTCATCCGGTTCCGGTGGTGGTGATGCCAGGGCTTCCCGTCAGGATCGTGATCAGAGAGACGGGCAGAGATCAGGTGACTACGCACGCGAACAGACAGGAGAGGCTCGTCGAAGATCGCGTGCAGTGTGTGGAAAATGTGGGAAAACCCATGACAAATATAAATGCCCAGCGTATGGTCAGCGATGTAATCAGTGTAGAAAAATGAACCATTATTCAAGAATGTGTCGTGTATACGCACGAGAAGACTCCAGCGATCAGGCAATTCACGCTATTGATAGTTATTCTAGCAATGAGTGGACGGTAGCATTGTGTATTGGAAATAAACATGGCAATTTTAAACTGGACACTGGAGCCGACGTTAATGTCTTGCCAAACAAATATCTAACTAAAATTAAATTATCGAAAGATGAATTAGTCCATACAACAATGAAGTTACAGGGTTATTCAGGTAGTCAGATTAATGTTATTGGTAAATGTTATCTTAAAGTACAATATAAAAATAATACATACATTTTACAATTTATAGTTGTTGACACTAATGCACCTCCCACTTTGGGTAGAAGTTCATGTGATGAATTAAAATTATTGAAGAGAGTAATGAGTATAAAACAGACAGATAAAAGGTACGCAAATATATTAGATGAGTTTCCTGACATATTTACAGGAATGGGTTGTTTACCAGGTACATATGAAATACAATTAAAAGATGGGTACAAACCTGTGGTTCTGCTCCACGAAAGTTACCTATTGCGTTAAAAGAACAAGTAAAAGAAAAACGAATGGAAATGAAAAATCAGGGTATTATTGCAAAAGTTGAAGGACCCACCGATTGGGTAAATAGCATGACGGTTGTAAAAAAGCCAGACGGAGATCTCCGTATTTGTTTAGACCCGCGTAATTTAAACAAAGCGATAAAGCGGGAGCATTTTAAGTTGCCTACTCTTGAAGAAATAACCGCAAACCTATCCGGTGCCAAATATTTTAGTACATTAGATGCTAAACAGGGATTTTAGCATGTAAATTTACACCCAGCTAGTACAGACCTCTGTACATTAAATACGATTTTTGGAAGGTTCAAATTTTTGAGAATGCCATATGGTATATCATCAGCGTCAGAAATATTCCATAAACGTTTATATGAATGTATGTGTATGTGTTATATTGTTTATCGATGATCTCCTCATCTACGCGGAGACAACGAAAAGTCTTGAAATGGTGTAAGGAAATAAACATAAAATTAAATAAAAGTAAATGTAAAATAGGTTTAAGTGAGCTAACGTACTTAAAATAACAAAAGACGGTATCAGCCCAGATGAGTCACAGGTATTGGCTATTAAAAATATGTCAAGGCCACAAAATGTCAAAGATGTTGAAAGATTTTTAGGTATGATAACCTATGTGAGTAATATCATTGAATTTTTTTCTAAAAAGACATCTATTCTTCGCGAGTTACTAAGAAAAGATGTAGCTTGGCACTGGGATCATACACATGAAAAATGTTTTGAAATGTTAATAATAATAATACCATTTATTTCAGGCAACATAGGCCCATAGAAATATACCTTAACCTAGACATACATATTTTAATATAAAACTTAGTACTTCACTTAGCACTAGCTGCACTTTGTACTGTCCTGCGGAACTTGTCCGCGGAAGCGACGGAACACCACGTCCTGCGGCCAAAAGTCTTCTTCCATGACGACGGGCAGATACAGATTCGGAACACGCACGATGAACGCCTTGAAGTTGACGTTCCGGTGCGATTCCAGTAACTGCACCCTCGGCATGTACGTTGTCCTTTGGTGCACGTACTCCACGATGTCCTCCGCCTTAGTGGTGTAGTGCAGGCGGGAGATGTACACCGGTGTGTTCGGCTTTGCGGCACGCAGACTCACTTCGGGCTCCGGAGGAGCTTTGCCGCAGCGGTTTTTATGTTCGTTCGCGAACGGCGCTTCCTCCTTTGCACCGTCACGAAACCATCATCATTATCAGCCCTTTTCAGCGCCTTTTCTGGCATGGGCTTGATACTAGGAGTGCCAGGGGCACTCGCGGTGATGCTAGCGAAATCCCTTTGGAGGAGTTTCGCCAGGGCTGCACACACTGGCAACGGGACGGGGCGAGGGGTTCGGGAGGCGCTGCGTGGAGGAGCCACGGTGACGAGCACGGGGCTGTGGGTCGCCCCAGCGCGGTTTTCTGCTAGCTCAGCAATCAACGGATGCGCTGGCGACGAAACTGCTGACGCGGAATTCGACGACGATATATTGAGGCCGGCTCCGCGACACGTGTTTACGATTGACGCATCAACAGGTGATCTAATTACCGCCACACTGTTGCGCAGCTCGCTAACTTCCTTGCGCAAATCAGCGACGGTGTTCCGAGATGCATCCAATTTCGTCAGCACATCCGCGAGGCGGGCCTTCAGGAAGACAATGTTTCAGAAGGCTCGTTACATCGACGTGGTCGAAGGTGACGAGAGGAAGCTTGTGTAGCTCCTTCGCCACAAACGTCGGCACGTCGTCAGGGTCGGTCACCTTGAACAGCGTGATAATATCCTGCAGGCTCCTCTTAGTCCCGTCACGCTGGCGGGACACCATCTGGTCGCGCTTATTCAGCACACTGAACAATAACAGCTTGGCAGCAGCTATATCATCCTCGCTGAAGTTCGTTGCGCAGATCTGAATAGCGGACACTTCGTCCATCACATCCAGCTTCTGCTGCAGGAACGCCAGCAGCTCATTCGCCACAAGTTCACACATGGCGGGTAAATTACGAGCGACAGCTTGCGCCGCGCTAATCGAAATAAATATTTTGCAAACGCGTCCGCATCGAAACGCAGCACAAGCGAGAAGCAGTTAATCAGTCCACCTGTGTTAAGATATTACACACTCGAGAAACCCATAGTTATCTCAATAGACGCAAGTAAAAGTGGTTTTGATGTTACGCTTCGAAATCATTAACTAAAACTGAACAGAATTATGCTCAAATTGAAAAGGAATTATGCCTGTGTATTTGCATGCGAGTGATTCTATACTTATATATATGGCCGTAACGATGTGACGATAGAAACAGATCACAAGCCACTATACCGAAAGTCTCAAATTCAGATAATTTATGTAAACAAAGGGTATAACATAACCAAAAAATATCTTCGTAATGCTAATTCACATAAGATTGCGAAAAAGAGGTTCCATTTTCTTTTAAGTACTGATTTTAAGAAATAGTCATTAAAAAATAATTATACCGTAATTATGTTTATAACTTTTCGGTTTTAAACAAAGTTATTAATAAAAGGAGATTTTCTGGTATAAAATATTTTATGATACTGGTAACAATGCAGGAGATCCAAACATTTTCAAATTTTGTACATCTTCAACAACACTAATATTACAACTCTCAAATTTTTTTTTTTTTTAAGCAACGTTTATGAATAAACCCCCTAGTTGTTTTGTCGAGTGCTAATTATTGACATTTACAGTTATCAGGTTTTTATTTGCTTTCCTCTTATTCGAAATGAAAATTTCATTTCAGTCTGCCAACATAATTTTTAGAATAATCGCACTGGCCAGCACGACCGAATGAAAATAGTACGTTGTGATACAAGGGTGGGAAGTAGGTCATTGCAAACGAGCTGTCATTAACAAGCCCGAGCCGAAGGCGAAGGTTTTTAATGACACGAGTTTGCAATAACCAACACACTACACACCCGTGAATCACACGATGTTTTTCAATACAGTTGTAAATAGTAAAAAACAAATAAAAAAATGATTAATTTATCACACAAATTAAAATTTTCAGAAAATGGCGCGTTTTTGCAACTGGACATATTTTTTTTTTACAATGAAAACCGCCTATACAGCGAAAATAACTAAATTAAAACTGGTAATTAAATATTTAAACAAACATTTAAAAGACTTTTGAGAATTCAATGGTAAGACGTACGGACTCATTCATTTTTCCTCCTATAAAATCTATACCATTTTATTCTATGTATGAAAACTCCTTGCTACTAAACTTTTTAAATTGACTTGTAAATTTAAAACTAAACTGCAAAACAAAATGATCGAACTCGTAAACAAAAGTCACGACCGCGTAACAGAAAGATGCCTATGCAAAAGAATATATTTTTCACTTCAGGAATCAGCTGTTAGTTAAAGATTGTAACATAACCTCACTTTTACTTAATACAGTTTTTAACCCCCCACAGAAACGGAGGGGTGTTATAATTTTAACGTATGTATCTGTGTGTCTGTCTGTGTCATCATAGCTCGCAAACGCCTGAACCGATTTTAATGAATTTATTTTTGTTTTAAAGGTGACTTGATCGAGAGAGTTCTTAGCTATGATTCAAGAAAATCGGTTCAGCCGTTTGAATAATATCAGCTCTTTTCTAGTTGATCAATTGACGTGAGCATCTTCCTCAGGTCAGATTGAGTTTGTCGTTTGTCGTGTCGTATTGGTCGTAGCGTGATGTAGCCTATAATATTCCTCGATAAATGGACTATCCAACACAAAAAGATTTTTTCAATTCCAACCAGTAGTTCCTGAGATTAGCGCGTTCAAACAAACAAACAAACAAACTCTTCAGCTTTATATATTAGTATAGATGTAAATGATATGTTTTTAAATGAAATAAAGGAAATAATAATAATGTATAAAGCTGAAGAGTTTGTTTGTTTGAACGAGCTAATCTCAGGAACTACTGGTTGGAATTGAAAAAATCTTTTTGTGTTGGATAGTCCATTTATCGAGGAATAACATCACGCTACGACCAATAGGAGCGGAGCAAAAATGAAAAATGTTGTAAAAACGGGAAAAATGATTCCTTTTCGAGAGCTTCCGTTGCGTGCGCTGCGTAAAAGGTTTAAGTTACGCAAATATCATGTATGATGGAATTGTTCTCTTTTTGTTCTCTTTATAACTTTGTTAGTGTAGGTATAGCTATTTTGATTTTATGTATATTTTTTTATTTCATTTTTTTCTCTTCTACACTTACACACGTTGTCTACATCTCTATATCTACTTTCCTATCGCAGGTATGCTGGAAGAGATTTCATTAGAAATAAGCATCACCTTTGTACGTATTTTTCTGTTCCTTTCTTCTTGTCTGTTTATATGTGTGTACATAAATTGTTAAATAAATAAATAATAAAAAAAGTCCGCGTCAGCATATGTCTATCTTTTAAGATTGATTCACTATAACCTTTTTTAATGGTAATCAAAGGAGAATGATCAAAAAAAAACCCAGAGCGAACAGATACAGGATGTAGCTCAGAATTTTAGTGATATTTAGTGATATCATTCTGTAAATATTTCACTATTAGATTCGAAGGCTAAAATGTATGATATAGTGCTATTTGCTATTTGTTTTTCATCAGGGGTGATTTTTTTTTTTTTTTTTGTTCAGGCATTAACTCACGCCCATAATCCCATAGAAGTAGGAAGAGAGCAGATTGTCAATCAACTATCTATAGTCCACTATTCGCCGCTTTTCTGCGAGCCTCAGCTTGATGAGTGGCGAACTCTGTCGCCACCGTTTGAATGTAAGGTCTCATATAAGTCTCTTATTCAACTTTTACGACACGCCGAGAAGAAGGCGTTGGTCGTAACCGACACCACACGCCTTAAATAAATAAATACATATATACAGGGTGAAATTGAATTCATGGGCATCCTCTTAAGGGGAACTCATCATTATGAACAACTTTTATTTTGGGACCAAACCTGAAAACGCGAATTAAAAAATCATTACTTTTTGACGAGTTAAGCGAACATAATTCATTTATGTTCGCTTAACAAAAGATTTATTTTCGTGATAAATTTTTGAAACCAACCACATTCACTACTGACCCATTTTAAATAATAATAAAACAATCTAACATTTATTTATTTTTATAAATAAATAAAAACATTATATAATACTATATTTTTTATTTATAAATAAATTAAATTAAATGATGTTGGTTTGTAAGCGCATCAATAGAGAACTGCTGGACCGATTTTAATGCGGTTTTCACTAATTCCTAAAGATAACCAGGAATGTTTTTGTACAGTTAGTGTTGATGAGCAAATGGACTGTATGTATTTGAATGATTGGAGGATGATGGAAACACTTTAAATATGATTATCTGCTATCTATGAATAATAATTAACTGGATAAAACTATGTACAAGGCAAACTGACACTTGACAACTACTATATAAAAACAAAATATTTCTTCTATTCTAAAAATACAAAAGTCATTATAAAAATATATATACTTCTTAAAAAAAGGTGGCATCCCAGCCAGTCGCCAACATACCGGACCCCCAGTGGAACACTAACAACCGGTGGCTACTGACTGGGAAGCAGCTTCCATTAAGGCCGTATGATTCCACGCTCGAGCAGATTTGAGGGGGTGAGGTGCGGGGCAATCCGCGGGGCGCCGCCCGCACGTCCTGCTTGTCGAGTACGTTAGCGCGCCATTAAAAGTTCGGGCGACGACAATAACATAGGGTCATAGTACAGCGATATCAGTAAGACTGTAGTATTTGAACAGAAAGAAAGTGAATACAAATACAAAAATATTTATTTCTATAGAAAAGCGTTTTTACACAGTTGGTGATTGGATCCTATTTTTAATTTAATTGGTACAATTATTTAAACTACCAAATGATTACCGATTCTTCTCTCTCCTACTAATTTAATATCAGCTAGTTTACAGTTAAATAATCCATTATATTGTGTTTTTTCTTGAACCCAGCTTCAAGCACAAACACAATATAATGGATTATTGAAATCAATTATCCTTTCGTCCTTGAACCGGTTGAAAATCATCACGCCTAGTTTTTATTATTTCTACCACGAATGGTTCATTCGAGTCAAAAGCAGCATTCCTGAAATAAAATTGAAAATAAATGTCTGATGATGTAGGTGGATACTGATAATAGTTTGAAAATAAGTTTAAAGATGATATGACTTGGTTACTGATTTTTTTTTTTTCAAAAACCTAAAAAGAGAAAGGGTGTTGCTTAATGGATTCGAAAAAAAAATAATATATAAATATTTGACTGAACTTACTTGTTACTTATATCATCCGTACACCCATTGTGTACGTTTTTTAGTTGGCTGAAAATAGACAAAAAAATTGTAATGTGTACCTAGTGACGTGCCGGTGGCAATATTGCCACTGCCGGCAATATTCCCAGCATCAATATTGCCGGTGAATTTCTTATTTGCCAGCAATATTGCCATTGGAAACTTTTAAGGATTCCTTACTCAAAGGATGCCAACGGAGCCGGAAATATTGTCAGTTGAATTTAGTTGTAGTATAAATAGATTTAGCCTCCATTTTTAGGGTCAGGTTAGGAAGCGGACCTCAAACCAGGACCCGAGATGGTAGCGCGTAGTATTCCACGCGCGCTTCTCTAAGACATAACAGGGGGAGTTCAACACTCCCCCTGTGGGACGGGGACTTCAGCGCGCGGGCCGTCACCGGGATGAATTTAGTCAGTAAGAGTCGGACAGACCCCTCTGCCCGGCTCAGGGCGGAGGACATCCATGAAGATTTCCACACCAACAAAAAAAAAAAAGGTAGCGAACCCTTCCATAGGGCTCGGTCGTGGGCCCGCTCCTTTGGAACATCGGGTACGACTGGATACTGAGCGGCGAATTCCAACCGGTCGTAGACCTAACGTGCTACGCAGACGACACTGGTCATGGTCCGGGGGAGTTCGTAGGGAGGCAGCGTTGCTGGCGACGTTGGTTGGTTCGTCGGTTCGCGCTGGTGGCGGTGGTGAGCCGCATATGGCGCTTAGGCTTGGAGGTGGCCCTCAACATGAGCTATGATATTTCATGATCCCCGGCGGACGCCACCGCCCACATCACACATAGTGGTCGGGGGGGCTCGAATTGCTGTCGAGCATACCATGAAGTACCTGGGATTGGTGGTCGACAGCTGCTGGGATTTCGGCCTCCACTTCCGGCGACTGGAGTCCAAGTTGCTGAGCGCGGCTGGAGTGCTGTCAACGCTGCTTCCCAATTTGGGGGGCCTGAGCGCCGCTTGTAGGCGTCTGGATCGTGCGATCGATGCCCCCTTACGGGGCCCCGATCTGGGTCCGGTGTCACCACTTCGTCGACTAACGGGAGAACACGGCGTGGCATACGCTGGCAGAGTGAGCCGCTTAGGAAGACTAGCGTCGTGCCCTCATCTCAGGAGTAGGCAGTGACCTGTCCTTGCCGGCCCTAGTGAATGCGATGGTAGGCAGCAAGGAGTCCAGGGACGCGGTGGTATCCTTCTGCGAAATAGTAATCTCGCAGAAAGAGGCGGCGGAAAGGGAGAGATAGATCTCATCCTCTCACCCGGCCCGTAGCAGGCGCACCGTGCATCGGTGGAGGGCGCCCTCTTCCGGCCCAAAAATGGGTCCAAGAGCGACGGATCCGGGGATGTCCATCACCCCCCATACATCAGGATCTGAGGTAGCGGCGCGTAGTGTTCCACGCGCGCCTCTCTTAGACGTTGCGGGAGGAGTCAAACACCTCACTCCTCCCCCCGACCTGAGGAGGCCCGTGGCCGGTACTAGTCGGGAGTTGAAAAGAAGAAAAAACGTTTATTTGCGGTAAACATGACGCAAAGTTGCGATCTTTCGCAATCCCCGACTAGTGCCGGCCGCTGGTCATATGTTCCCGCGACGTGCATAGGTGTGAGATGGAACACCGGGGTGGTTTTTATTCAGTAAACGCCCCCCCCCCCCCAGGGAGAAGGACATCCATGAGGATTTAACACCCATAACAAAAAAAAAAAGGTAGCAGACCCTATTACTAAGGCTTCGCTATCTGTCCGTTCATCCGTCCGTCCGTCTATCACAGGGCTGTATCTTTTGCTAGAAAGGTGTACTACCTACCTTGGATTTTCTATATTCATATCAACTGAGGGCAAAGGAGTGAAAAAGCTCGTTGAAGAAAGCTCAGTACGATGTTCAAAAATCTGCGGGTTTGACGAGTATCTGTAAAATTATATAAAGATATACAAATATATCATACTTGCCTACTGTATCGAGTGTTTGTGTTGTTTTGCAAACAATCAGAATAAAATATTATAATTATTGACCTACATTATATCCACACTGGTTGTTTACCTACTAAAATAATTTACTCGTATACCACATTTCGTATGGTTATACACAGATGATCCTGATACCTCAATTCAATCAATTTGTTTGCTTCTACGAGTAGCATAGTATAATAAAGAGTATTACGTCTTCATAGAGAACGGCCGAAACGACGCGCTTCGAAATCTCGGTGAATACCAGTACGCAACAGTCTCGAGTGCCCTGCCGTTACGCATGGACGCGGTAGGTGCGAGATTTATTTCCGTGAAATATGGATGTTTGAACTCATCAATATCAAAAAGTATTTTTTTTTAAATTACCAACTGAATCGGCAAATCTATAAAAAAAAATGTTTTTATTTATATCTGTGTTATGTAGAACGTTATATTTATTGAAGCGTAGCGAGAATAACGTCCTTGCAAGTACTTAGTAGATGATTATCGCACTTTTTCCATGCGATCGGTGCGAGTGGAGGAACAAAATAAACCGCGAGCAGAATCTAGTATTGGTATATTATACCAATACTAGATTCTGCTCGCGGTTTCGCCCCCGTGTATTTTGGAATATAAAACCTATTTAACAAAAAAAAAAATACCGACTTCGAAAAAACTTTTTAGATTTTTGCCACCGACTTCTGAAATTAAAGTTATTTTTCACTTTGTAGTGTTTTTTTTTTTTGAAGTCGTTTTTTTTGTTTGTTTAATATGTTATCTACCCCACAACAATTCGATTACCACTACTTGCTACACCGCACAAACAACAGTGACACAAGATATACGAAGTGGATTAAATACGCATTATCGAAGCTAACTCAAAAAGACTACCCAAGCAAAGTTAATAAAAATCGGTTAATAACCATTTATAGCCCGAGTGCATCTCATGACAATTCCAGTAAGTCCAAACACGGCTAGGATACATTGTTTTATGACGGAGTTCCGGTGCATACCTTCCGGCTTCATCTTCAGATCAGTTCAATGGTACCATTTTCATCAGAATTATTTATTTAAATTTGCTTCATAGTCGCAACTATCTTAATCGAGATGTCTTATCGCCACCCGTAAAATACTTATCATTGAGGAGTTCCGGTGGCCATTTATGGTCTTCTTCATCAGTTCTACTTCATCAAATGATACTTTCTGAATACAAATACTTGAGTTGTTGATGAAAATATAAAAATCGCTATATGTATGCCTGTAATATTTGAAGAGTTCCCTCAATTATATTATGCTCCTTTCCCACAAAAAAAGAATCATCAAAATCGATTCATAAACAACGAAGTTATCCGCAAACAAACATAAAAAAAATATATATATATATATATATATATATATACATAATTATATACGGTCGAATTGAAAAACCTCCTTTTTTGAAGTCGGTTAAAAAGAGCGTTTTATATAGCATCATCAAATCACCGCCACCGCCGAGACGAAATATTGTTACTGATTATACTGTGCTTCTAGAAAATCTGTTCTAAAATCTGATAGACATCAATTCAACATTTACTTAATTTTTCAGGTTTCTTTGGAGACAATATTCTTTGTTTATGATTTCTTTTTCTGTTTTTTTTTCGTTTATCAGTCATTGTTGCTCAATAATATTTTCACGTACGGTCACGTGATCGCGCATAAAGCACTTACATAGATCTGTCGTCTAAGAGCGCGACTGGCGCGACTGAACTCGCCGTGAAGTCGCGAGTGGTTGCCTTGCGCATTTGGTAGGTATTTGATCATAGTAATTATTTTAATCATTTTATCAAGAAAAACTCAGCGATTGGCACTAGAAAATTTTAACACCTTTTCAATGATATAAAAATTATGAAAAAAGGGTCTGTTTTGTAGCCAGGTAACTTTGTGATTTTTTTCTATCGAGAAAAGTTAATCTAATCGTGTTATTAAAAGCGATTGCATCTCCGCCAGATCCTTAAATAACACATATATTTTTTTCAGAATTTTATAACACTGTTTATTAGGTTTCCCATGGATTCTAAAAACTAGTAATCGCGGTATCTGTCGGATCACCTCGCCTTAACACGAGCTACGGGCCGGTCGGCGCAGTACGCCGCCCCTAGTGCGGACGTCTGCCACGCGGACCACTCCGTCTGGCCCTGGGTAAATCGACACTATTCTTCCTAACGGCCATAAGCCACGAGGAAGGGTAGGGTCGGCGATCAGCACCACGTCTCCCTCACTGAAACTGAATTTGTTGGTGGAGGGTCCCCTTGCTCGCAGCGTGGGCAGGTACTCGCGCAGCCAACGTGCCCAAAACTGATCTGCCAGACGTAAGCTTCGACGCCAGTCACACCTTCTGTCTAAGTCTGCATCTGTGAGCATACTGGTCCAAGGTACGACTGAAGAGGAACCCAGGATGAAATGGAAAGGGGTGATCGCTTGTAGTGAGTCGGTTGAAGATGGCACATACGTGAGAGGTCTCGAATTTATTATGGCCTCTGCCTCAAGGAGTAGTGTGGACAGTACGTCTTCTTTTAATACTTTTTCGGCGAGGCAGGCTCTCAGGGCTGCCTTCACGGTTCTTACCAATCTTTCCCATGCTCCGCCCATGAACGGTGATGCCGGTGGGATGAAACGCCATTTGATTTTGTGGTTTGTGGCGTATTCTTGCACTACGTCGTCATGTAACGAGCGTAGCTCTCGGGAGGCACCGGCAAAGTTGGTGCCATTATCTGTAAATATTGTTGAAGGCGATCCTCGGTGAGCAATAATACGTCTTAGGCTCATATTGGCAGCATCGGATGAAAGTGAGGTGACAAGTTCTAAATGGATGGCTCTCGTTACTAGGCATGTGTACAGCGCGATGTAGCGTTTTTCGTGGCATCGGAATATTGTGACAGTGATCGCACTAAAATAATCTAAGCCCACGTGCGTGAACGGCCTCTTGTGATGGTCGAGCCGCTCTTTCAGTAGATTGCCGATTTGAGGTCGAGCAGGTTGGCCCTTCCACCTTCTGCATTGGAGACAGGCTTTGGCCACGCTACGGATGCTGTCTCTTGCTTAAAGTATCCAAAACTTCTGCCTGAGCTCATTAAGAACAAGTTCGTTGAAACAATGTGCGGCGTGAATATGTTCGTGAAGGATGAGGAGTCGTGTGACTTGATGGCGACCATCCAGAATTACAGGCGACATGACTCTCTCAATCACTCCTGGCGCATACTTTGTCCGTGAGTCCAGTCGCAGCAAGCCATCCTGGCCAAGAGTTGGCGCGAGTTTTGCTATTCGGCTGTTTTTAGGCACGGGCTGCGAAGATTCGACTGCTTTCAACTCATCGGGGAAGCTGTCTCTCTGAGCTCGTTGGAGTATCATCTTCTCAGCTGTTATGATGTCCGCCGCGTGAAGTTGTGAAGGAGATGTAATGCTGTCGATATATATATTAGAATTTTGATCTATTGTCCGAGACAGTTTAAGCCGGAACAATCGCGCACCCTGGAGAACACGGGCGTTAGCACGCAAAAGGCGCAGCCAAGAGCTAAAATACGTCGCGTCAGGTACTGAACTCGAGAACGGAACGTCGAGGAGCAACCCCACCAGCTCCGATTTTAACTCGAGGTCTGATAGAGTCTCCTCGATGTCAGCAACTTGCTCGGTCGGCCAAGCGTATGGCGGTTGTAGGTTTAATTTTTTAGGTTTTGTAGCATCGTCGGCGACGTTGAGAGAGGTAGGGATCCACCTCCAGTTGGATGGCTTAGTGGTTTCTAATATCTCTCCCAACCTGTGCGCTACGAATGGTTTAAACGCCCGAGCATCACTCCGAATCCACTTAAGGACAGTGGTTGAGTCTGTCCGAAAAATGATCATGAAATGATGAATTGAGACCGGCCTTAAGGTCGAAACGCGTGCTTTACTGCCGATTAGAGTTGTAGACACGGAATCGTCATCGGTACTAAAACGCCAATAGGCAGCACATGCATAAGTTTGTTCGCCACCATCGGCTACTACATGCAGTTGGGTATCCACTACATCAAAATGTCCGTCATCAAGTTGGCGCGCCGATGATTCGATAATGTCTAAATCGTCCGATACGTGGTTAACAAATTCGAGTGGCTTTGACGAAACGGAAAGCGCGCCGTGAATTACCCAACCTAACAAAGTTCTCGAGGCGACAGGATCACTTTTCTTGCCACATCGCACTTCGCGACTTAAAGACAGGTGCCAATCGGGCGCACCAATGAGGACAGTAGGGGTGACGTCAGTGTATGAAAGTTCGTCTGAGAAGATAATTTTGCCTGGGTGTTGCGTGCGCAACCCCAAAGGTTTGATCGCCCGCGCGTGTTTTACTAAATAACGATCAGACAAATTTCGACCTCGAATGTAAAAGTTTACGTAACTTACGTCAACTTCTTTCGTCATACCACTGACGCCTTCGATGCGCAACCGTTCCTGACAGATGGTTCAAATTCGTTGGTTAAATTGTCCACATTGGCAAGAGTGGGCGGTTCAGCAATCAAAGTTTGAGTATTGTTGCATTGGCTGCTGGATGCTACGCTAGGTTTGGAGTTCGCCCCCCCCGGTGGGTTCCCGCATTGTCGAGGCGGGGGGGCTCAGTAGCCGTGGCTTGGAGGGCCACGGTGAAGCTAAGAGGAACCCGAGGAGGGGGCCGCTCGTCAGGGCTTTTGACGTAGCGGCCGTAGGTTGCGGTGCCGCTTTGGCGACATCGCAATTGAGGCGGGCCGCGATGTCGAATGGGCGGCATCGCGGCTGAGTGTGGGAGGCCGCGGCGGGAGAGGAGTGCCGGTATTGCGGTGAGCCGTTCTCCCTACCTTCCGCGGCCTTGACGGGGTCGCCACCGTTGAATGGCGGACGCGGTGGGGCCGCAGAGGAAGAGGAGTGTCGGTATTGCGTTGGCCGCTCTCCCTATCCTCTGCGGCCGAAAAGTGGTAGGCGGCGGGGCCACTAACCTGACCCGTTGCGGGGGGACCAGGGGCGCCTGGACGCGAGATCGTCTGGCGCGAGGTCCCAGCTGGAGGCCAGCAGGCTACGGGTGCGGGGGCACCCTTGCCTGTATTGCACAGGCCTCTACCAGTGTCGGACGGGAATGGCCAGGTGTTCCCGGTCATTCCCATATCGCCCCCAGGCTGAGGGGCATGCGGGGCCCGCCAGTTAGGCGGGCATGCGCCGGGAGGGTTGTGGACGTAAAGGCTGTGCCGGTTTCCCATGACCCTCCCATCAAGGCGATGAGGGAACTCCGCTGAGTTTTAGTGGGTATTCTGCCATTTTGGCAGGGAGTCCCACATACCCCGTCTCGTCCCCCGACGAGCGGGCATGCGTAATGCATTTCTCAGCGTAAAAAAAAAAAAAAAAAAAAAAAAAAAAAAGGTAGGGTTGGTAGGGTAGGGTAGGTAGGTGGGTAGGGTAGGGTAGGGTAGAATAGGGTAGGGTAGATAGGTAGGTAGGGTAGGGTAGGTAGGTAGTTTCCTTTGCGCGTAGACAAACTGCCACAGTCAAATAGCTTTTGACAGAACGAAGTCTGTCGGGTCAGCTAGTACATTATACATATGAAATGCATTATAGAACTGAGTATTTTAGTTAAAACGAGGGTTTATGTGATGCTTATAACCTACCACTAGTAAGCAAGTACTTAGCATAAGAGGGGAAGTAGATACTTACCAAAACTTACCTAGTCTTTACAATAAATACTGACGAGGTTTAGTGAATAATCTCGATAATTCACTAAATATCTCTATTTTATTAATATTTATGTTATTTAATGTTCGATTTTTTAATTTTAGCAATACCGAAATACGTGCGTTGCGGTCGATCCGTTATTTTTTTAGAGCACTGAATTTACTATCTTAGGGGTTAGCTAGAGCTGAACATTCGAGCTCCTAGATTTTTAGAGTGAGATGCCTATTTTATGGATTAGGTTCCACTTACTAAAGATGGGTGAAAAAGATTAAAAAAAAAAACCCTATAGTTCGTCTCCCGCCAATGACTTAATAATTAAGTGCCTTCTTCAATCAAGTATTTATAAATTTTTCAGAGCCTGATGAAGTTACAAGATCAGAGGTGGCAAGTACAATGTCCATGTCCATGTCGCCCGGACGTCGACGGCGGCGACACTCCAGTGAGTTATAACGTAAATACAAGACTTGCTTTTGCTGATGTTTGTAGGGGTTCAACTTTATTTGTGGAAATCGGTCAAGGAGTGGGTCAGTGCCCGAAGTCAAATACGATCCTTTTTGTTTGCTGTTATCTTATCCTTCTATGCCTTTTCCCGTGGCTTATTGATCGGGGATGATAAACCTACATCTTAATAAAATTTTATTTAAGTATCTACCACTGTTTTTTATAGCGGCGACATTCGACAGCAGTGATAACAGTGACACGGACGAAGCGGAAGAGGAGACGGGTACTGCCACCACCATCGTCACCACCGGGGTCATAGACAGCGTCACCATCACCGCTGTCGCCACTACCAATGACACCACCCCTCCTGACAGTGACAGAAGGGGCTCCATCAACAGTTCTAGACATACTGCAACCGGCCACGACGCTGCACTTGTTACTGACGAGCACTTCGTTGGCCGCGAGGATGTCACCACCGACATCGCCGACATCCCCGACGGTGACACGAACACGCGCGGAGTGCAGACCGAACAGAATGGCAACGGGATCTACGTGCTACAAGCTAATAGAGATCGGGTAACACATCAAGTCACGTGACGCGTTTATATAAATTAAGCCATTTTACAATGCCGCAGTTCAGTTTGTATTTATCTGTAAGTGAAAAAAAGAGAGTGAACAGCAGCAATCGGGCTCATAATAATAATATCTCCTGACCGAACTTCGTTCGTGGCGGCCAAGCTCATCGGAGAATAGCCAAGTAAGCAGGAGGAATACAGCTTATTGGTAAAACACAGATAAAACACTAACAACTTTGCAGGAAAATTAATTAGGTGCTAAAATCAAAAACAACAACTTTTGTTCTATGACTAAAAAAACATAAAACATTTACCAAAAACAAACCTTCATTCGTTGTTCTATCTAATACCTATATTTCAACTCTGTATTTTGTTGTACCTACCTACGCCTCCCATGCGCTGTCATCCCCATAGAAATATATTTCCTACTAGCTTTTGGCCGCGGCTTCGCCCGCGTGGAAGTCGGAAATAATCCCACGGGAATGTACTGTCGGGATAAAAAGTATCCTATGTCCCATAACAATATGCAAAGTAATTTTAATAAATTTATATATAAATCTTATTGTAAACAGCACACTAAGTGCAAAAGAAAATATTTTTGAAACTTATTGAACTAATTAAAAATACGTCTTAGAATACACTACTTATAAAACAACATAATAAACCTAGCGGCAGCGTTGTCACATCTACCAACTTTGTGGTAGAACTTATCTATTTCACGTCCCATCTACCTATCTACCAACTTCGGCCTCAAATCTACCTATTTTTCAAAATATTACGATCGAAAACATTTTTTAGGAACACACAATTTGATGCAAACTCAAACTCAAACTCAAAGCATTTATTTCAAATAAACCAATTACAGGCACTTTTGAATTGTCAAGGGGTCGGTCAGTCAGAAAGATGAAGCTAGTTGCCCATTCCAAAGCGTAGTAGGTTCATATGGAGAAGAACGGACAAGAAACTCCGTGGACACTCTTTTAAAACA
Source organism: Dryobota labecula (assembly GCA_947523025.1). NCBI lineage: Eukaryota > Metazoa > Arthropoda > Insecta > Lepidoptera > Noctuidae > Dryobota > Dryobota labecula. The sequence goes on from OX383286.1 coordinate 28,404,075, forward strand.
AACAAAAATATGGGTTACATCATTCATGTTGAAGTTATACATGTGAGAACAATGTAGAAAGACGTGCACGTTAGAAGCGTCCGTAATAGAAACTATTCAAAAATTAAAATAAGCCGTGGCAGCTAAGAGATGACCAGTCCCAACTGACGGCGCCCGTTCACGAACATGACGCATGGATCAGCACCATTTAGCTCAACCATTTTGAAGGGAACTTAATGATCCAACACACACGCCACCACCAGCGAGACATTTGAGTGAGCATGACATACTCTCAGCCGCCAGGGCACATTCAAGTCAATAAAAGACATATTACCCGGTAAATGGTAGCTCTATAGTACATAGTACTCACACCTGTGCTATGCAATTATATAATTCAAGGACATTGAGTTTATACAATGCAAAAATAGTTTACAATCTTCAGCAGCTCCAATAATATTTTCAAATGCTAATCAATTAGTTTATGAGCCCTTATGGAGCAGGACCAGCATTGAGCCATGCATGCCACATGCCATGCATGCGTCTTGTACATGTAATGGAACGTTACCGTCTTGTCGGGTAATGGAACGTTACCGTCTCGTCGGATCGCGCTATGACACTTGAAACGGAACTCTGTGATTGTGATGGATGGACGACACTGACACTGACAGTTAGCAGCGTTCCGAAACGATCTGTGCTCCGGTTTTGTCGCGATATTTCTCTTTCCATCGCGTCAGTATTTATGTGAGCGGGAGCGGAGTGAGCGTGACAACGATACATTATGGGTTGTTTATGGACAAAATTAACGAACGTTTGTCATTTTTTTATGAATTGTGAGTTCGCGCGTTTTGTTTATATTTCGTACGCGGCCATTTGAATTTTGTAGGTACCTATGTAACTATTTAACGTGCTTTTTTACCTATTCTCGTCTCGTTATCATTACATCACAATGGATTCTAACAACAACAATGAAAATGATAGTAGAGGAGAAGGAAGACGGAGTCAAAGATCCGAACTAACATCACCAATAAAAGAATAAAACCTCTTTAGAACAGAAAACCTTTTTATTTACTCGAATTATTAATTCTGAAAATGTACTGTGAAATTAGGGTGGTACGATCTACCAATTTTTCATTTAAAATCTACCTATTTTTAACATGCCATCTACCGATTTTCTTAAATCAGGTGTGACAACACAGCGGTTGCGTTTCGTCCGTCAAAAAATACAGATAAAATTCGACAACGACCTACCATTACAAAATTCAACTATCTATGAACGAACAACGATTATTTTTAGAAACGAACGACCAACAAAACACTTTGCATGAATGAGGGTTACTATCCTATGGAAAGTCTTAACACCGCGATTCAGAAATTCGCGTCATTTGCACAGCGCCATCTATCGACTACACTGGTAAACCTAAACTCTCTGTTCCACCAACCTGTTGCAAGTAGTGATAACTTTTGACGGAGTGAACCGATTTTAATGAAATAAAGACATAGGGGTTTATTCATAAACGTTGCTTAAAGTTAAGTGACGTTCAAACGTCAAAAATGTATGGTTAAACAGTCTCTAATCATTACTTAACTTTAAGCAGCGTTTATGAATAAACTCCTAAATATCACCTCCAGATACGGACAATGACTATATTTCCAATCCTTTAAATCTCTTGAAAATAGTTACACAAAAACGTCAATATTACATGTGAATTTTAAAATCATCCCCTATTTTAACCGCTTGAGGGATCATTTTAGAAAAACGATGAAATACATAATTCATTATTTGTTACCAAAAGCATAAATTTAAATTTTCATATCCCTAACATAAGAAATAACAGATTTCCCATACACACTTTCATCCCCTATATCCCCCTTTAGGGATACTTTTGAGAAAAAAAGTAGCCTATGTCCTTCCCCGGGATGCAATCTATCGCTCTGCCAAATTTTATCGAAATCCGTTCAGTGGTTTAGGCGTGAAAAGGTAACATACAGACAGACAGACAGAGTTACTTTCGAATTTATAATATTACTAGCTTTTGCCCACGGCTCCGCCCGCGTGGATGTCGGTTATCGCGTAAAAAAGTAGCCTATGTCCTTCTCCATATCCCAGGCTATATCTCTGCCTTTCATGACGATCGGTTCAGCGGTTTAGGCGTGAAAACGTAACATACAGACAGACAGACAGAGTTACTTTTACATTTATAATATTAGTATGGATAGTATAAGTCTATATAATAAATAAAGAATATAATTCCAAATTCAAATTAGGAAAATGTGTGATTTATGAAAAAATAGAATTAAAAAATAATTCATAATTGATAGTTGATTCTTGGATATGGTCTTATTCCTACCCTAGAGTAATGGGATATTAAAAACACCTTTTATTATGTCTTTAACAGTATAAAAGACTTTCTGGCACAGTTTCCGCTTTATAAAACACTAGCTTTTGCACGCGGCTCCGCCCGTGTGGATGTTGGTTATCGCCTATGTCCTTCTCCATAATTATATACTTGGCTATATTTTGCCAAATTTTATGACGATAGGTTCAGGCGGGAAAACGTAACAGACAGACAGAGTTACTTTCACATTTATAATATTAGTATGGATTTGAATTTATTAAAGTTTAAAAAGAGATAACCTAACCTATATGTGGAGGTTGCTAAAATTTTCGAGCTCGGTTCGCACACTCTTAAAGCCTTGGTTCATAAACAGACAATATTCAGTGTGAATATTTTCTGAATGAGTCGACCGAGTAGTAGTTCAGTCAATTAAGAACCAAAAAGGGGTCAACCTCAGAATGAGGTACCTATAATAAGCTGGAAACTCGTACCTTCTCGCCATTGTGAGTATTTGACAGTGTTTGTATGGCAAATCTGTCAAAAACTCACAATGAAGAGACCATTCTGACACTATTGTAATAGCAGACTTGAGGCCCAGACATCGTGGCAATTACTTTTTATTTTTTAATATTCAATGTACAGTTTTGAATTTTGCTACGATTTTATTATATGTATAGATAGGTTACCCTATTACCTGCTCCGACACTTTTGACCACACATTGGTAACCTTGCTCGTCTTCAACGTCATTAGAACGGTCCGTCTTATTCATTTTAGCTACGTATTCATTTTTCCTTGAATGAAAAACCCAATTACACCCCACACACTCAGCAGCCGTGTGATATGAAGTCATCCCTACAGTCGCGCCCGTTCGGGCTGCCGGCGCGGCTGCACGTGGCGGCGCTGGCGCGGCGGCGCGCACGCGTGCTGGGTGCGCGCTCCGACCGCTACCTGTATACACTCTACACCGTGGCGCTGTTCTACTCGCTGCCCGTGCTGCAGTTCGTCGTCGGCTACCAGATCGTGAGTACCACTACGACGGTACGGTGCTAGTTGAAGCCGTCCAGCGATGCTCACTGTGTTGTCTCAGGTGCTGAACGTGACGGGCTCGCTGGATGTATGCTACTACAACTTCCTGTGCGCGCATCCGTGGGGCGGCATCTCGGACTTCAACCACGTGTTCTCCAACGCCGGCTACCTGTTGCTGGGCGCGCTGTTCATGCTGCAGGTGCGTCGCCGCAAGATGCGACGGAAGAGGAAGCCTAGGGACGAGGTACGTATGCAGGGTAACACAGACTGAGTGGAGGCAGCAGTCAGGCAGTACATTGTTCTCCCGCAGGAGTACGGCATCCCGGCGCACTATGGGCTGCTGTCGTCGTTGGGCGCCGCCATGATGATGGTGGCGTTACTGTCGGCTACGTACCACGTGTGCCCCAACGCTCTCAACTTCCAGTTCGGTACGTACGCATCGCATAGTTCTCAACTCACGAATGATTCCAACCTCATGGGTACTGCTTTGTTTGTAACTAGCTTTTAACTACAGTTAATACTGATATAAATAACTTAGTTGCTAATTGATTGAAAACGCAAAATGTTTTAGGATATCATGTTCAAAAGTTATTCTATTTAGTAGGTCACTATAGTAGAGCTACATGTAATAATGTAGCCGATAAGTTAGGATAACATTGTGAGCGCACAGGGCGGAGATCTCATGCAGTTTTTGGCGCCATAGGTGGTCAGTCTGTTGAGACGCTATTCCAGTGAAAACCTGATATCAGTTATCAGATATAATGTAATGTTTTTGTTTGTACTTGAAAAGTGGCCTCACTTACCCGCCGCCGACCAGCTCTGCACCCAGGATGTTATTGCTGCTCTGATTCGTCCCGGGACGGGCTGATACTTTCACGGGTTTCACAAGGTTTAGGCCGTGTTAGTGGGAAGTTTATGGTTAGGTTAGTTTTTTAGTTAATTTTGAGCACATTCACTAACGGCGTTGGAGGCTCCGCTCGTTCAGTGTTGTGACTGACATTAAAGCCACGCGCGCGGGCGTGGCCGTGTCGAGAACTTTTTAACTCTAGCGCGTTGTTCGGCGCCGAGAAGCCGTTGCGCGTTGGTGGTTTTGGAAGGATTTGTAGTGGAAGCCAAAGCAAAAACCCAACGTATAATGTAATAACGGTCTAATCAAAGTGATTTTCACAAATATTTATATTTATTACCCCCGACAGAAATGGAGGGGTGTTATAAGTTTAACGTGTGTATCTGTGTATCTGTCTGAGTCATCGTAGCTCGCAAACGGCTGAACCGATTTTGATGTTTTTTTTTTTTTTTTGGTTGAAACGTGACTTGACCGAGAGTGTTTTTAGCTATGATTCAAGAAAATCAGTTCAGCCGTTTGTAGAATATCAGCTCTTTTCTAGTTGATGAATTGACGTGAGCATCTTCCTCAGGTCAGATTGAGTTGAAACTTGGTATTTCGTTACTTCTTACTTCAACGATATTAAAAGAACATAGTAATCTTGAACTGCTGCTGCAGCTTCACCTGGAATTTGCAGGATATTCAACTCCCTTAACATACAGCAGAGGTATCGAGTTTGGGCTTCTTGGAATGGTCTCAATGAATAGGTTATAGATAGATGGTGACCAGGGGCTGATGATAGAATAGGAAAGAGAAATGGATCGTGTTATGTTCGTGACAATGAAACACCGAGATTCAATGCAGACTGACATTTATTGTATTTCGACATACCCTCACAACGTGTACTTATTATGCGATACATAACAGATCGGTTCAGCCGTTTGAAGATTATCAGCTCTTTTCTATTTGATGAATTGACGTGAGCATCTTCCACAGGTCGGATTGGGTTGCAATAAATATATCTGTAGATATCTTTAATAGTGATGTTGTTGCACAGACACGGCGTTCATGTACGTGCTGGCAGTGCTGAGCATGGTGAAGATCTACCAGTCGCGCCACCCCGACATCAACGCGCGCGCACACGCCACCTTCGGAGTGCTCGCCGTGCTCATCGCGCTCGGTACCACAGCATACCTTATTATGCTTTTATAGTGCTCATCGATAGCAACGAAAACAAACGAGGAAGCATAGGAAACCTTGCTCTCAGTTGCCAGTTATGATTAAGTCCCATGTAATTAGGGTAACCATTTCGAAAGAAAACTCCTGACAAAAAGTCCGGACATTTTACATAATAATCCTTCTTTTTTCAGTATGTAGGTAATCACTGTTTTTTTTTAAATTTTCTTAAAGAAATTCCCTTCAGTCGAAAACTCCGGACAAATGACAAGACCGAACAAAGTCCGGTCGGGGTCCAAGACCCGGACGTGTCCGAACTGTCCGGACAAGTCCGGACGGATGGTAACCCTATACGTAATAGAAGGTCCCAGGTTACTACTATAACATAACATAACGGCCTTTGATTTGTTGCGGGGTGGCTCTCGCAAGGCCAGGCTGATGCCCGATGGTCTAGAGCGCAGAGGTCGTGATGACGAGGGGCTGTAGGGTGCGTGTTGTGTACAGTGGTGTGGGGCGTACTGGGCGGCGGGCCGCTGTTCTGGAGCGTGTTCACAGTGCTGCACATCTTCACCTTCCTGCTGCTGTCGCTGCGCATCTACTACGTGGGACAGTTCCGGCTCGGTATGTACACGTGTCACACGACACCTACATTCATATTGTATAGTGGCCAGCACATCAAGCTGCACGGAATTAAAACGATTGTAAACTTTAAAATGTTGATGATTAAGTTCGAAATCGTCAAATTTGACAGTTTGTGGTCACTTGGATGTGCTGGCCACCGCACAAACCTCTCATTGCTAATTATGTTATCCCGCAAACGACTAGTTATTGCTAAAGTAAGTCACGCTATAGCCAGTCAATAAACATTGATATCTAACGCACTATCAGGTACTCTTTATTGCACACCATAAAAATTACAGATTTAAGGCTCGTACAGACTAGTGCGATATCGCGGGCGCAACGCGACAACTAGTAGCACAATTTCTTTGTCGCTGCCTGTCGCACCCGCGATATCGCGCGAGTCTGTACGAGCCTTTATATGTAGAAAATTTTACAAGGGGTGACACAATAGGCGGTCATATCGCTAAAAGCGATCTTTTAAAGACAACCTTTGGATGGATTAAGGGAGAAGGAAAAACATTACTGCAGGGCCTCAATTCTGCTCAATGTCATGTAGTTCAATTGCACGTCGCGTCGTCAGCATGGCAACAGCATAAAATTACACTTTTGGTATTCTGCTCCTTTAAGAAAGTTGAATAGCCGCTATTGATACATTTCGGAATTCTATTAACCAATGGCATCACAATAGCGCCAGCACGGCAACATAAATATGTATTCTCTTCTTATTTGACGTTTGTACTGATAGCGTTGGCATCGTCGATATCTGTCAAAATTGGCCATCGAGAAACAATTGTGCAGCCATACGTTTTAGAATTGACCAGCAGGGAGGAACGAGCTCGTTCATGCGCGAGTTATACACTCTGCTTTTTACTTCGATTGCGAGAAAATTAACGCAAATGAAATAAAATAACGACTTTAATCTGCGACGTTTTATTGTGCGTGTGGCTGTTGGGCCTGATTATCTTAGTCTCAATAAAAAAAATACTTTATGCACACACGGCTACATATCAAGCTATACAAAACTAGTTTACGCTGGTCTCGCATTGTATAGGATTTCCGTATAGTGAGAGATCAGCTTATACTGGAAATGTATAGCTTGATATGTAGCCGTGTGTACTAGGACATGAAAAGCGATTTTATGTCGCCTATGCACGACATAAAGATGAACTTTTAGAGCATGAGAAATGAAAATAATAATACGGAACGGAAGCTTTGGTAGCAAAGGAAGATGTCAGACCACTGTCAAACATCAAAAACCCCCGTTTTTTTTTAAGTCTGACGAAGCAATTCAGTAAATTTTGGCTGTATAATGTTTTTACAATAATGTACGTATAGTGGTTTATAGCCAAACTGATGCGATGCTGACGACGTGCCAGCGATATGCTGACGACATTCTTATCAAAATTAGTAGAATACCGTTTTTAGATCAATGGCGTTGGCAAATCAATCGCGAATTAGGTTCAGGCTTTGGAAAAATATTACTTAATTACCTTAGCCCTAGTTTTACCAATAATTGTTATCATAACATAAGTTTTAAGCAAATGATTAAAAGAATTGCAAACACAAACCTAAATAATTATTCTACAATGGTTTTGTTATTAAGTAATAGTACTGGTATTACCAGAAAGGACATAGTGGATGGTGTAGACACCTTATTAAAGTTAAATGTAGGAAAGCTGATGTTGTGTGCTTTTCCCTACTTTAATTCTTTATCTGATGCTGAAAATAATTATATTTATAAGTTGAATAATACTATTCACAGGCTGGGCCTCAAGTCTGCTATTACAATAGTGTCAGAATGATCTGTCAAAAACTCACAATGAAGAGATGTCAGGGCCTCAGCCCTGACATGTTGTCATAGTGACAAATTATTGTATTTTGACACTAACAGGTTTGTCAGTGGATTTAAGTTAACTCAGAGAACTTTATCTCTGTCTTGGGAATGTAGACATATGATTGCTATGTTGATAGCATATAATATTAATGAGGTTATAGCATTTAAAAATGTATGCAAAATAGCTAAAGCTCTTTATATTAGCCATAAAATAAAATCTGCTGATGATAAAATAAAAACTACTTGGCAAATAATAAATAATGAAACAGGTAGGAAAAATCAGCGAAATACTGAATTTAATTTAGAGACTGCACATGGCCCCGTCAACTCCGATGTAGAAATAGCTCAGGAATTTGAAAACTTTTTTGGTAATATTCCCCTTAAAACTACAGAAACTTTAAATTCCTCACCCGCGCTTTCTGCTAGAAAGAATGTAAAGGCATGCCCTTTGGAGTTCAGGTTTCAACATACAAACCCCCAGGCTGTTATAAAAGCTTTTAAAGATCTTAAAATTAAATCAACAGAAGATCTTTGGGGAATGACTGTAAAAGTCTGTAGGTCTATTATCGAAACCATTGCGCCCTATTTAGCATTCATATTTAACACCAGTGACAGTGACACCAAGGAGTCTTTCCAGATCTCATGAAACACAATAAAGTAGTTCCATTGTTCAAATCTGGTGATAGTAAGGAACCTAACAATTATAGGCCTGTGTCAATTCTTCCAGTTCTCAGTAAGGTGTTTGAAAAGTTGATGCTCAATCAAATGTTACGTCACTTTAATAAAAACTCCATCTTTCATGAACAACAGTATGGTTTCACCAAGGGGCGTTGTACAACTGACGCCGGTGTTACCCTAATAAAGAACATTTTTAACGCTTGGGAAGAAGCACAAGATGCCATTGGAATCTTTTGCGACCTCTCTAAGGCGTTCGATTGCGTAAACCATGAGACACTTCTGCTGAAACTGGAGCACTACGGAATTAAGAATATCGCTCTAGATTTACTAAGATCATACCTGACGGATAGGAAGGTTAAAGTTCAGGTAAACGGCGTAAACTCATTAGGGTCTGAAATGAAAATGGGCGTTCCTCAAGGTTCGATATTGGGTCTATTCCTCTTTTTAGTTTACATTAACGATTTACCCCAATTACTTCAAAATAAACCAAAGATGGTGTTATTTGCAGATGACACATCATTGATTTTTTAAATAGCTCGACGGTCACAAAAACTTGACGACGTGAATAACTCTATTCTTCAGGTCCAAAATTGGTTTAGCGTAAATAATTTGGTACTAAATAAAACAAAAACCAAATGCATTCGATTTAAGTTACCTTATGTTAGAAGTAGCGAATGTGACATCATACTGAACGGAGAAAAACTGGAATTTAATAATCAAACGGTTTTCCTAGGAATCACGCTAGATGAGAAATTACAATGGGAGAAATTACATATAACATCTCTTGCGGGGCGGCTAAGCTCGGCCGCGTATGCTGTTCGAAAGATAAGACAGTTAACAGATATAGAAACCGCGCGTTTGGTTTATTTTAGCTACTTCCATAGCATTATGTCGTATGGCATTTTACTGTGGGGTCGGGCTGCCGACATTGAATCCATTTTTATTTTACAAAAGAGGGCTGTCAGAGCCATTTATAATCTACATCGCCGCGAATCTCTTAGAGAACAATTTAAAACGATTAATATTATGACGGTACCTTGCCAATTCATTTATGAAAATATTATGTATGTAAGAAAAAATTTACATCTTTTTAATAAAATCAGTGATAGGCATAATTTTAATACTAGAAATAAAGATATAATAGATCAACAATTTTTCAGATTATCTAAAGTACATACATCTTTTATGAGGTACTGTGTTAAATGTTACAATAAAATACCTTCTGATATATTACAATTAAATGAAAGAAAATTTAAAACTCATATAAAAAGCACACTTTGTAAACAAGCATATTACAAATTAGAGGATTATATCCAAGATAAGAATGCTTGGAAACATGCTGGTCCTGCTCCATAGGACAATTTAGAGTCTAAACAAAATCAAACTGGTTGCTAATTTAACTGTATAATTTATAATTTTTATGATATTAATTTTATTTTCTGTGATTAATATAAATTTAACTCACACACTGATTTACGAGTATTATTTATGTTTAATTTTTTTTGGAAAATCATATACAATGTTTGTAAATATGTGAGCACCATGTACCTATCGCATTTATTAATTTTTCTGTCATTACTTCACTTTTCATTTTTTTTACCAATTGTGGTGAGTAATTTTATTTTTATTCCAGGTACATCGTCTTCACCTATGATTATTAATTAATGTATACAAACTATTGTTAACATTTTAAAAGAGTAAGTATGGAGTTTCTTGCCCATTCTTCTCCATACATAACTACCTTTTGGAAGGCGCAACTAGAAATTTTTGACGTTCATAAGTGCATCTTCGTGCCTATTTGAAATAAATGATTTGACTTTGACTTTGACGTGTCTGCGACATAGTAATTTGTAGTAAAATAGCAGAATTGAGTCCCAGGTAGTTTGTGGTGTACCATTTACATATAATTATACAATAAATACATACATACATATAAAACATGTTATACTTATCTTTATAAATATATACAATAATAATCATGAAGCAAGTGCCAAGAACAAAACAAAATATAAATTACTAGCTTTTTTATTATAACATTTTACACAGTACCCCATAAAAGAAGTGTGTACTTTAGACAATCTGAAGCGTGATTGATCGAATTTGTTCCTATTGCTAGTGTTAAAATTATGCCTGTCACTTATTTTACTAAAAGGATGTAGATTTTTTCGAACACACATAATATTTTCATATATATATTGACACTAGCTTTTTCCCGCGGCTTCGCCCGCGTGGATGTCGGTTATCGCATAAAAAAGTACCCTAGGTCCTTCTCCATATCCCAGGCTATAACTCAAAATTCTAACTTAATATTAATTTTAATGTGATTCACTATGTGAATAGAAACCGAAACAAATGATTTAATATAATAAAAGTACTTATGTTCTGAACGTGAATGAATCTTTACCGAAAGATAACAAACACAAAATCAAAATACGAAATTTCACTCAAATTCTTAAAGCAATCAATTGTACCAAATTACAACACGAAATAAAAGTGCGACACAAATAATGATTTTAAAATAATTCACGTAAGTACCAATAATGTGAAAACAAAACGAAATCCTCCGAAATGTCGCATGATACACCGTTTCTGGTGATAAAACGCTCGAAATATCTAATGAACACCATTGGTGCATAACTTTTCTCAGGGTCACGTTCGCAATTGGACGAAATATTTGACATTTATTTTGTACTTGCATCATGATCTGGCTGTAGAATTCGATTAATCGACTAATACTTGAACGATTTACATTTTAGCGGGAACACCACTTAACGGACGAAAAATAAATAAAACAAAATACGTCTGTACTCTGTGGTCGTGTGGCGGTGTGGCGATTCATCAAGGTTATACGTGCGTAAAGTAATGGATTCAATGAGAAAACGGTTTAATCTTAGAAGAATCTTATACAGAATTACTGAAAAATAAGTGTAGATTTCGTATTGAGTGTTAGTTTATCGAAAAGTGATAAATATGTCAGTGAAAAAGTAACGAAAGTTTTGGAATGCACAAATTTTGATCATAAGGCCGCCGTGTTTAGTACAAAAAGACAAAAAGACAAAAAGACAATAAAATGGAGATAGTATGTTATCCTTAAGAGATAGACATATGTCATCGCGGACTTTTTTGAAGACCTTTATAAGATACATAATTCCACCATACATTATTTTGTTATATCTCAAAGGGTTTAGACAGCGTTTTCGTTGAAAGCTCCCAGACGGCTTATTTTTTTCCGACACCTCCAACAAATATCGTTAATTCATACAAAAATGCATACAAAAACTTAACAAATTATATACTAAAACCTTTCTCGAGAACTAAGCTATCCATTGGTGAAAACAGCATGAGAATCAGTGCAGTAGCTTTTGAGTTTATCGCGAACAGACAGACAGACAGACAGACAGACAGACGCGGCGGAGGACGTTGTTTTATAATAATTATATGTAGTGATTTTATTTTATTAGCTTCATTTATTTAATTCATGTACCTCATCAATAATTTTGCATGCTAGTTTTAGCGAATTGTTTTAGAAACTTTAAAAAACCTGACCATCTTTAATGTACTATAATTCTTGCAAATAAATTTCATTTCATTTCATTTCAATGCCATTAGAACATGTTAACCTTACTGACGCTGCAGCATCATCTGGAATTTGCAGAATACCCAACTCTCTCACCAACGTATAGCAGAGATATCGTGTTTGGGCTCATTGAAATGGTCTCAATGAATAGGTTAGTTATAATATAGATGGATGGTGTTCAGGGTCTGATGATGGAGTACCAAAGAGAAATGAGGATAAATGAGTAACAGCTTCACTGTAGGAAAAAACGTAAGCTGCGCAGATTTCGGCGAGTCACGTGTCGATCGCAGCGTGTATACTAATGTAATGTAACGTTTAAAAAGCAGGAAATATGATAAAAGCTAAAATTTAAGAAACATCCGACACAAACACAAAACCTATAAAAAGTTTTGGTTCAAGCGTCGCGTCGTCGTCGCAGCGTCGTCGGGGGAAGGGAAAATACAAGGCTTAATATTATACCTAGCAATAAAGAATGTATGCTATTGTAAGGATTTGATTAGCCGTCCCCGACGACACTTGGACCAAACTTATTATTAAACTTAAAGGGTCAATATTTTTTTTTTACTGTTCACAGTTTTTTGATTGTGTTGGGGATTTTTCAATTTTGTTTTTGTATCAATAATGGCTTACTTTATTATACCTACTGTGACCATGCTGTAATTCAAAGGGGCTCGTGGCTAAGTAATAACATCCGCACGAGTCGACCGATCAGCATAGCAGGCTATTCACAAAGGTACGATTCGCTACCGTATCGACAATAGAGGTGGGCGCCACGCCGCATAATGCGCGCCGCCGCGCCGCCGCCGCCGCCTATTCGAAATTTGGCGCCGATTGACGCAGGACCAGATTTTTCCCAAGAATGCTGGAGGTACCTAGCTTCGGTCGATCCCAAAGAAGTGGAGATTTTGAACAGGGATGTGCTTACCATTGGCGAGAGAAGATAAATGTGTTCCCAGGACTTGCTGCGCTTGCCAGGACTATTCTTGTAATTCCTGCTACAAGTACGGCGAGGAGTGAACGTGTTTTTTCAATAGCAGGATTGGTTTTGAACGCAAAAAATCGCGACTGAGCCCTACACGCGTCAACAAAATAATTTTCATAATGACAATTATAAACATTGTAAAAATATGTAATTATGTATTTTCCTGATTTTAATTTTTATTTCTGCCTTTGATAGCTTTAAAATATAACACTTAAACCAAAAACTGCTTTTTTTTTAAGACCCGCGCAGCGCCGTTGTGCCGCCGCGCCGACTAGTTCCTCCAAGCGCGCCGCCGGCGCCGCCGACAAATATTTAGTCGGCGCCCACCTCTAATCGACAACGGCACTTGTTCGATATTCTGATTTCTGAACCGAAGGACTGGCAAAACCGGGCAAAACGCTATTCACAGATCCGTGTGAAAAATACAAAATGGTAGTAAAAAGATAACTATGGCTGAAAATTTAAAGATTTAAATCATTTAAGTAGACCGTACGTCTACTTAAATGATTTTTATTGGGTATTTCATTAAATGCAACTATAGAATATTAACTATTAACAAAAAAAAAATATGAAAATAATGAACAGAAAATAATGATTCTATTATAGAATATAATCATTGTTTTCTGTTTTTTTCCCCGTTCCTCATATCTCTATAGGTATGAGGAACGGGGTGTAAAGTTCACTCATCCTCTATTGAAAAGGGAGGATCCTCCGACCAGACGGGTGTCGTGTCTGGTGGGCAACTGCCCGATGGTTGATGTCGGGAAATCGGGATGTTATATAATTTAAGTAGTATATGCCAGTCGCGCGGTAAACACTGCTTGCGCGATGCAGGATTTGTATGACGTCAGGTCTTTGATGCGTAGTTCGCAAGTGGCAAATGGGCGTGAAAAGCAGCGGCAGATCTATGCTCATTGCATTCACGCAAGGGTATGAGAAGACCTTGCCTGGGGACAGGACCGGACGCAGCCTGCACAAGAAAAAATCTGCTAGACTAACCACGTAAAAATAGAATCACGTCATCAAAATAGAATCACGTAATCCATCTACCCAAATAATTTAAAACAAAGTCTAGAACGAATATGAATTTCGATGGTTACATTCGTACGTCTTGTACGAATGTAACCATCGAAATTCAAATTACAAATGTAACCACCTAAATGCAAATTCAAAATTAAATCTTTATCGTCTACCCTCTTTCTTGTTCGTTTTTTGCGCTCATTTCCGCTACCACTGTCACTCGCAACTCGATTCTGTTCTCGACACACGAAACTCACTGTGTCCAAATGACCAAATATAGGAACTTCAACCGGGATGATGGGTTTCAATTTCAACTGTCGAAAGCGTGGAATCCAGTGGTTCAGCTGTGTAAAAACCGAAGAAGTGCTGAAAAAAGTTCGCGAGCGAACACAGTGAGTTTCGTGAACTCGTAATATATATTTTGTAATGTGTACCTATATATTTTAATAATAATAAGTATGTTTTATAATGATGTATATATATTTTAATGTATTTATATTTTGTAATGTATATATTGTAATATATTATTATATATAAAAGGAGAAACTAACAGTTAAAAGGGGTAGAGGTGTTACATTTTGTAAGAGAAAATACAAAATCCACGCGGACGAAGTCGCGGGCGAAGTGCTAGTTTAATCACATATGAGTAATTGCATGATTCAAAATAAATAGGAATTAAAATATTGTTGTCATAAATCGAATAAAATTACAATATATAATACATTTAATTATGTGATAAACGTTTTTACAAATTTCTAGATATGCAGCGATCAAAACAACAATTAAACTAATATATTATGTATGTATAGGTACCTACTTACTTCAAATAGTGCCTAAATTAGTTTGTTTTAAACAATTTATGTTGTTCGATATCACTTCCACCAGAAAATATATGTTGGAAGAACTGATGTACTTAAGAACTGATACCGTATTTGAACTGTCAAAATTGTATGGTTATGGATTTGTGAATAGCGTAGGACTTCGTCGATAACATCGACGTTCGCGTTGGCTTATTCCACAAATGCCCGCTGAAATTCCCCCTTAGGAGGAAAAGTGGAATCTATAAAAAACAGTCTAGAATTAACTAACCCCTGATCCCGCTTAGGGGGGAAAACTAGAATTGATTAAAAAAAACTTATTCCAAGATCCCCCTGAAAAAAAGGGGAAAGTTTTTACATTAGGGTTCAGTTTTCCCCACTGCGGGGATTCTTTCAGGGGGGATTAGTGGAATAAGCCTTCGTGTTCGATACGGCACGAAACCGTATCGTACCGGTGTGAATAGCTATGCATTGGTCCCGGTTGTCATTCGTGGGTCTTTGACAGTCGTCAGAAGCCCGCAACTCAAACAACCAGTCTTACCAAGGGGTATCATATTACCCAATAACTGTGTTGTGGAGGGCAGATGGGCAGTCGCTTCATGTAAAATACATATAAAGGCAGATGATGATGATGGTGTAATACTCGTATATAGGTAACTATAACTGGCGACCCGCCCCTGCTTCACACGGTTTTTACGACTTGACATACATGAAGACTTCTTTATTACGTACATCCAAGTTAAATTTTAATATTCATACACACCTACCTACACATAAACCTTCCGGAATCAATTCTCTAAATGAAGTTGAAAACCGCATCAAAATCCGTTGCGTGGATTGCATACTTAGTTTAGAAGAACAACGCGCTCGTACAGACAGACACGACAAGCGACTAGAAATTATAATAATTATTTAATATATATATTATTATTATATAGATACTAGCTTTACCCGGCCCGGCTTCACACGGGTGGCACTAGCTATCTACCCTCTATCCTACTTACTTACCCTACCTACCTACCTTACCGTACCTACCCTACCCCTCCTACTTACTCTAGGTAGAGTAAGTAGGAGGGTAGGGTAGGGTAGGTACCCTACCCTACCTACTTACCTACCTAGTACCTACCCTACCCTACCCTTCCCTACTGTAACGTTACATTTTTCCGGGAGGGGAAAAATGTAAGGTCAGAGATAAAACTACCACCTACCTATTATCAGAACTGGAGGAGTCCTAGCTTAAGAAGAAAATAAACAAATTAAAGAGTAAACAATTTAATAAATAAAATACAATTTGGATGGTTTAATAGGCCCTAACGAATGGGTATTGGAGGGTCCTAACTGAAGGATAATAAAGAGGCCAGGGCAACCGGGGAGAAGTTACGTTTCAGGTCCGTCCTTAAGAGAGGTCCAGGGGTTTCTTGGAAGGAAACCTCGAGTCAGGCTTCCAAGTCGCCGACCTCGGAGGAGCAGGTCGTATCAAGAGGTCCGAGAGATAGATAGATAGATAGATAGATAGAATACTCTTTATTATGTACACCCTAAAAATTACAGATATAAATGTAGAACTGTTACATAGGGTGTCACAATGGGCGGTCTTATCGCTAAAAGCGATCTTTTACAGACAACCTTTGGATGGATCAAAAAGTAGAAGGAGAGACAATACTGCAGGTATTTAGTGGTGTAGCCACCAGGACGGACCTGAAACGTAACTTCTCCCCGGTTTCCCTGGCCTCTTTATTATCCTTCAGTTAGGACCCTCCAATACCCTTCGTTAGGGCCTATTAAACCATCTTTATTGTATTTTATTTATTACATTGTTTACTCTTTAATTTGTTTATTTTCTTCTTAAGCTAGGACTCCTCCAGTTCTGATAATAGGTAGGTGGTAATTTTATCTCTGACCTTACATTTTTCCTCTCTCTGAAAAATGTAAAGTTACACTACGGCCAGCGAAACAAACAAATATTTAAGGGAAGGTTTCAGGTAGGGTAGGGTAGGGAAGGTTTATTTTTATTTTTTTTTAAGTTTTTTTTTTTTGATTAATAAAAAAAAAAACCTTCCCTACCCTACCTTACCGAAAACCTTCCCTGGCGCATGTATACAACATTGACAATAAGACATATGGTCTGTTTGAATTAAACAATTCCTTGCTGAACAACTGAACGTTAAATAAAAAAATTATATACAAACCTTTTCCTGACAATAACGAACACAAAAGAAAAAGAATTATTCAATTTGGTGCGTTCGGAAGATAGGAATGCGCGTAGATATATTTCGGCGATTCGTTTTTATTTATATAGGTATAGATATTTAGCAGTATATACATATTAAATATTATCTTGTTTAAAAATAAAATATGTAATAAGGTGTGTAGGAATGCTAATAGCCACCACATTCATACCTCTGTCCAAAATGGGGACGCATCCAAAGTTTGGAAGTTTCTTAGAACATTAGGGGTCGGTAAAACCCGACAAGAGTCAATCCCAAAAGATATAGACATCGATGCAATGAATAATCATTTTACTGCTTCGTCTAATTTTGATAGGACAACTAAATTGAATACACTGAATTATCTTTCTTCTCTTCCGACTCCCAGTTATTCTCCATTTGTTTTTGGTCAATTATTCGCATGTGATGTTAAGAAGAGCACACTATCGATTACTTCCAACGCAGTAGGAAGTGACTGTATCAGCCTAAATCCACAATCAAGTAAGCACTTTTCTCTCCCAAAATAATCTCCTCAACCCCTTCCAATCTGGCTTCCGTTCTGGCACCACCACAGCGCTTCTGAATATTACGGACGATATAAGGTCGGCCATAGAAAACGGTAATCTAACGGTCTTAGCTTTGCTATATTTCAGTAATGCTTTTAATAATGTTGATTTTGATGTTTTGCTTGGCATTATATGCTCTCTTAATATATCTCCATCGGTAATTGACTGGTTTCGAAGTTACCTGTTCGATCGCCGGCAACGTATTTACATCGGAGAGACCTCGTCTTCCTGGAGTAATACTTCTGCCGGTGTACCTCAGGGTGGCGTGCTTTCCCCTTTACTTTTCGCAGTTTTTATTAACTCAATCTCCGACGAACTAATTTCTTCCTACCATCTTTATGCAGAGGATTTACAAATTTACACATGAGCTCCTCTTGAAAATCTCTCAGAAGCCATCTTAACAATTAATCCTGATCTGGCCCGTATATGCAACTGGAGCAAGAGATATGGACTTATGGTCAACCCCATAAAGACGCAGGTTGTTGTGGTGGGCAGTTCTAGGACGGTATCAAGGATTGACTGGACGACTCTTCCCCAAGTTTCTTCTGACAACTCAGTTATTCCGTTCAGCGAGAAAGTGAAAAACCTGGGGATTATCATTGACAAGAAATTTTCTTAAGCTGTTTGCTTCCGCTGCGTCTTTGAGGAGACTGCGTAATTTTCTACCGATTGCCACCAAGATTGCGCTTGCACAATCACTTCTTCTACCCATCCTTGATTATGCTGATGCCAGCTTTCTTGACCTTACTCAAGACCAACTCGATAAACTTGAGCGGCTTCAAAATTTCTGTATTAGGTTCATATACGGTTTACGCAAATATGACCATGTTTCCGAATTTTGTATGAAGCTCAAGTGGTTACCAATTCGCCTTCGCCGGAATGCTCATATTCTTTCCCTTTTTTATAATGTGCTCTTTACCCGTTCCACCCCTCTCTATCTTAAAAAACGCTTCCAATTTCTTTGCGACTCCCACACGAAATTTTTAAGGTCATCAGATAACTTGAAGCTTAAAATACCCATGCATTCCACAACTTTCCTTGACAAATCCTTTACGATCCAGGTCGCTCGTTTGTGGAATGCATTGCCAGATCCAATAAAACGCGCGCAATCGTTGCCTGTGTTTAAGACTCGTGAAGGGACATTACTTGTCGTTGTGATTTTGTTCTCGTTGTTAGCTGTGATAATCTATACACTTCATTTATTTTCTTTGCTTATATAGTTAGTATATATGTATATATTATATAGCATATATCTGTGTATCTATTATAGGATATTGTGCTGTTATACTTTTTATTTGCACCAATGACAACCCCATTTCATGTCCAGAAATTCACTATCCATGTCAAGGTTGCCTGAAAGAGATCGCAGTATGCGATAAGGCCGCCCATTGTATATTCTATAGTGTATAAGTTTTACTTTTCTTTTGTAATGTGTTATCTGATGTACAATAAAGTATATGTAAATAAAATAAATAAATACAATGTTTTCAAGAAACAGATTAAAAATTACGTTGTTTTCCTAGCAGCTGTATATTTAGCAATGATTTGTTAGGTACTAAAATATTAATATTATATGTATAGAACTTTTGGTAACCCCTACCACGATGCTAACAGCATGGGTTCGTGTGTATGTGCACAGAGAAGCACAGCCTGCAGCAGGCGGCGCGCGAGCTGGCGGCCATGCCGGCGCGCGGGCTGCGGCCGCTGTACACGGCGCGCCTCATCATGCTGCTCATCGCCAACGCCGTCAACTGGAGCTTCGCGCTCTACGGGTACGTGCTCCTACGCA
Organism: Dryobota labecula; assembly: GCA_947523025.1. Taxonomy (NCBI): domain Eukaryota; kingdom Metazoa; phylum Arthropoda; class Insecta; order Lepidoptera; family Noctuidae; genus Dryobota; species Dryobota labecula. The sequence goes on from OX383286.1 coordinate 28,423,511, forward strand.
CTCAAGGCTATGGTACTCTTAGCTATGGTGGCGCACTCGTCAGGCACTAAGAGTGGTCCTTGTGGCAGGTTGTTCACGCAGAGTGCGGACTTCGCGGGGCACCTCCTGTCCGTGCTGCTGTGCAACACGCTGCTGTACATGGTGTTCTACCTGAGCATGAAGCTGCTGCACGGCGAGCGCCCGCGCTGGTACGCGTGGTTGTACCTTGCCGGTGCCACGGCCGCCTGGGCGCCCGGCCTCTACTTCTTCGTCTCCGGCAGCACCAACTGGTACGTACCCCTTATGACACCTGCTGCACGCACTAGATACCTACCACTAAAAACCGGTCAAGAGCGAGTTGGACTCGCACAACGAGAGTTCCGTACCTACCATCAAAAAAATTACATTAGTTCCACTATCGGTCAAGAGATGGCGCTGACCTAAAACTGCAATATTAGAAAAAGTGTGCTATTTAGAGACATCGTTTTATTTTTCCTGTAATATTTACATAAACTTCTATCATATAGAATAATTTCAGATTTTTCTTTATGCAAACTTAGGAGATCAGGGGGAGTACCAGTATTTATTTTTTTTTTTTCGTCAAAATTCGAAAACGCGTTTCATTTTGGTACTTACGCGATTGAATTCTTTTTACCAATTGTGGTAAGTATTTTTTTTTATTTTTTATTCTAGGTACATCGTCTTCACCTATAATTATTAATTAATGTATACAAACTATTGCTAACATTTTAAAAGAGTAAGTATGGAGTTTCTTGCCCATTCTTATTTATTTATTTATTGACTTAATGCCTGAGGCATTTCCTACCAGTCAACCTTAGGGTGATGCAGAGACAAAACATGGCAGGTGCAACATAAGGGATAAATAACTCGAAAAAGGAAAAATTGAAGTAAACTAATACATAAATAGATACATACATACATAAATATAAGCAAAATAAACAGAGTCAGGTGAAATAACGATTGGTAGGGGAGAAAACGAATCAGCGCTGGGATGATTCAGCCAACTTCTTACGAATATGTTCACGTACCTTCACTTTAAATGATATCCGACTGTTGCCATCCTGATATGCAGAGGGAACGCATTCCAAAGAAAGACCGCTTGGACAAAGAAAGAAGAGTGAATGAAACCAGAGCGGTGAGATGGATATCGTAGAAGACGATTTTTTTTTTTTTGGAACAATAATTGAAAAATTGGTGGAACGAAGATTTTTACTATGGGCAGAGCATAAGTATTGAACATGGGAAGTCAGGTAAGAAGGAGAAGTGGGTTTGTCGAGTATGGAAAACAACATAGACAGAGCCCTCAACTCTCTGCGCTGACGAATGGCCAACCATTTTAAAACCAATCGGTGCGCGGACACAAGAACATACTTACGAAGGTTGAAAACGAATCGAATGCAGTTATTTAGAAGGCGGTCGAGTTTATTCAGGAGATCTGCATTCAGGTCATAGTAACACACATCACCATAGTCAATTATGGGAAAGATTAGGGACTGTACAAGCATTGCCTTTATGTATGATGGGAGCAGATTTTTCAACTGATAGAGCGACCGCAACGTTCCGGTGACTTTTTTACTGACAGTCGTAACCTGCTTTCGCCAGTCAAGACAAGTGTCGACATGTAATCCAAGATCCTTAACATCGGAGCTAAACTTAACTACATTTATTATTTATACTATTCTTCTTCATACATTACTACATTTTGGAAGGCGCAACTAGAATCAATTAACTATTCATGTAATTTTTGACGTTCAAAAGTACATCTTCGTGCCTAATTGAAATAAATGATTTGACTTTGACCTTTGACTTTGAATCAAATATTGTAAAAGTAAGGATTTTTAAACTACTATATTTTATTTTATTTTATTCTATTCGGGAAACTTACAGCTAACATAAACAGTGTTCTTAAACAATATGCATTTGAAGGCCATTTACAAGTTTCCACTGATAAACACTTGAAACAAAAAAGACAACAAATAAAATCGGTACAAAATACCTATAACATAAAGTAGGAAACAAAATAACACGATCGATTAACACAAATTAAAAATTATTCAGACGCAAACAATTACTTTTCCGTAGAAAAGCTTTTCACCAATAACTGCTTAAGCCGAGAAACACTGGTACGGAAAATGTCCAAATCATGTTCACCAGTTAGTTTATTAAAACTTCTGCTCGCACGAATAATATACGAATTCTGCCTGTACGCGGACTTGGTATGAGGGACATGCAACAAGCTAGGATTGCGAAACATTTTGCAGTGTGTAACTAATCCTAAGCTGCCTGACAGTTCAGGGCAATCTATAGTACCATTTGCGATTTTAAATAAATATGCCATGTCGGCAATACGTCTGCGCTCATGCAGTGGTAATATATGAAACCTCTTGCATCGCGCTAGATAATTAGGAGAATATTTCCTAGTTTTGTACTGTAAGAAACGTAGGAACCGCTTTTGAATTCCCTCAATCCTATTTATACTTATAAATATTATAACTAGGGTTCCAAACTTGTGAGGCGTATTCTAAATGGCTGCGGACAAAAGCACAATAAAGGATTTTATACGTTTTCACGTTTTAAAAATCAGCTGATAACCTCAGTATAAATCCAAGTGCTTTGGAAGCTTTATTAACAACGTTTTCGATGTGTGCATAAAAAAGCAACATAGAGTCAAATGTTACACCCAGGTCCCTTACAACGCTTAACCTGTTTATATTAGTATTATGTAACTTATACTGAAAAGTGATTGCATGTGGTTTGCGTGTGTAGGTACTAACAAAACATTTAGAGACATTCAGTTCCAGTTTATTAAGGAGACAATAATTTTGAAGTCCATTTAAGTCCCGCTGTAAACTAAAACAGTCGGAAAGTTCTGTTATAGGGCATAAAATTTTCATATCGTCGGCGTAAAGAATTATTTTGGAACGGGTAAAGCAAGAACCAATGTCATTTATAAAAATAATAATATATATATATATTAGATAGAATGCGATAGATAAACATTTAAAATTGTTTTTTTCTTATTTATCAAGTAACTAGTTTTTGCCCGCGGCTTCGCCCGCGTGGATGTCGGTTATCGCATAAAAAAGTACCCTATGTCCTTCTCCATATCCCAAGCTATATCTCAAACTAACTTAATATTAATTTTCAAGTGATTCACTATGAGAATAGAACCGAAACAAATGACAATGATTTAATATAATAAAAGTACTTATGTTCTGAACGTCTGATGATTATTTACCTAAAGATAACAAACACAAAACCAAAATACTAAATTTCACTCAAATTCTTAAAGCAATCAATTGTACCAAATTATAACACGAAATAAAAATGCGACACTAATATTAATTTTAAACAGTGTGAAAACAAAACGTGCTGAGAAAACGCTCTAAATGTCTAATGAACACCATTGGTGCTTACCTTTTCTCAGGGTCACGTTCGCAATTGGACGAAATATTGTACATTTATTTTGCACTTGCAACACGATCTGGCTGTAGAATTCGATTAATCGACTAATACTTAACCGGTATTAATACATTTTAGCGGGAACACCACTAAACAAACGAAAAAAAAAAATACGTTTCTGGTCGTGTGGTGGTGTGGCGCGATGCATATTGTAAACATTCATCAAGGTTATACGTGCGTAAAGTAATGGATTCAATGAGAAAACGGTTTAATCATAGAAGAATCTTATACAGAATTACTGAGAAATAAATGTAGATTTCGTATTGAGTGTTAGTTTATCGAAAAGTGATAAATATGTCAGTGAAAAAGTAACGAAATTTTTGGAATGCACAAAGGATATTGTTCTGCAACCATACATCGTTCGCCCCAGAAACAACAGCACAGGAAAATTACTTTACGTGTTCTAAATTACAAGTATATACCCATGAAGACAAAGTTTAATGACGGACAAGTTACAGAAAGGATTTATTTCAAAAGAAAACAAAGATCTGAGGTTATATTTAGTAAGAAAAAATCCTTTCAATACTTCGAAATACATGCTAAAAAATGCATGTCACTGTTATTTCTATTGCCTATATGTGGTTAGTTAAGCTAAGAGAATCAGAAAAACATAATTATATGTACTTACCTAAGTACCTACCTATTAGGTATTTGGTAAATCTTCTAGTTTTTGTATTAAAGTAGGTAGGTAAATAAGTACTTATTTATTTTACATCAATGCAAACGACTTATGCCCAAATACTCAAACGTTACTTAACTTTAAGACGTTCTTATAAGTGTTTCTGTCGCTACAAAACAGTTTAAGGTGACAGAGACAGCATTAGACTTAACGGCGACTTAAAATTGAATTGCGTTTGAGTATTCGGCAGTTAGGGGTTTATTCATAAACGTTGCTTTCAAGTTAAGTGACGTTCAAACGTCAAAAAAGTATGGTTAAACAGTTGCTAATCATTACTTAACTTTAAGCAGCGTTTATAAATAAACCCCTTTATCCTAATGTATTTTTGATTTTATTTATTTATACTTAGGTAGGAAGTCATATTACCTCATGTATGTTATTCATGTTAATGAAAGATTTGTACATCACTAATTGTCATGTCTAATTTAATTGTCAAAGAGGGCGGCATATTTTAAGTGATGTCGATAGTCGCTCTTTTACTTGTTCATTATGGAACACAGAGTGTCCGTTTCATACAGATATTCGCAATTAGTCTAATAAAATATATTTATAATTATTATGTAGGTCAGATGTTTGTTGGTTCTGGGGCCATTTCCGATGATGTCCTTTGATCATAAGGCCGCCGTGTTTAGTAATGTTTATAAGATAAATGTTCTTGTATACTGTTTGAAATACACATGAGTAGCTAGCTTATTTATCTACGAACATAATTTGGCTAATAGCTACTGATATTATAGCGTATTGTTATCGTAATCGTATTTCCAAGAGTAAAATTCGGCAAACAAATACCTGCAAAAAGACAATAAAATGGATATAGTATGTTATCCCTAAGAGATAGACATATGCCATCGCAGACTTTTTTGAAGACCTTTATAAGATACACAATTCCACCATACATTATTTTGTTATATCTCAAAGGGTTTAGACAGCGTTTTCGTTGAAAGCTCCCAGACGGCTTATTTTTTTCCGACACCTCCAACAAATATCGTTAAATTATACATGAGAATCGGTGCAGTAGTTTATGAGTTTATCGCGAACAGACAGACAGACAGACGCGGCGGAGGACTTTGTTTTATAATATGTAGTGATAGTTAATCTTACTGTTGTGCGTCCATTCGAAACTTACATAATATGACTAATTTAGTAATTATTTCTTGTCAGTATAGTATCTGCTGCTTGTAATTGTGACTATTCTTAAATAAAAATATATTTTTATACTTCTTAATATTCTTTCGCATTCAATGCAATAACTTTTTTTGCCGAGTTATTCCTACTAATAGTACTCCAAACAAATCGGGAAAAGGATAGGTATTTATATTATATTATATTGTTTTTATAGTATACCTATCCTTTTCTTGGAGTCGTTGCAGTGTCCACCTCTTCTATCCTTTCCTGTTTCTCTTCAGTTATATTAAGTAGGTACATATATACTGCGTGCCTCGAAAGATGAGGCTTGACCCGTGCTGCCCTTGCTCTTGCCGCCACCCGTTGTCGTCGACACCCGTGCGTCAGTAGGTTAACGGAGAGGCAAGTCCCATCTTTCGTCGCACGCACCACAGTAACTATTATTGATAGAATCCCACTTCACGTTTGCTACTTTTTACTCAAGTTTAGCCATACCATAGTATTTTTACTATTAAAAAGACAGCAAAAGGGTTAAACATTTCTTATTCATATTGATGTATTCTTGTATGTATTCCTTAAAAAAAATCCTTAATAATTTCATAATCCCGGAATCCCGGAGGCATATCCATACTAATATATACGTGCCAGTTCATTGACCCCAAATCAATCTACCTACTCCGATCACTGGTAATGGCAGATAAATTAATTATTCGATAGATACATGGTGCTCACATGTTTACAAACATTGTAAAAGTAGATGATTTCCCTAAAAATTTTAACATTTAATAACATAAGTCAGTGTGTGGGTTAACACAGAAAATAAAATTAATATCATAATACAATTAAATTAGCAACCAGTTTGATTTTGTCTAGACTCTAAATAAATTGTCCTATGGAGTAGGACATGGCATGTTTTCAAGCATTCTTATCTATACTAATAATATTATAAAGCTGAAGAGTTTGTTTGTTTGAACGCGCTAATCTCAGGAACTACTGGTTGGAATTGAAAAATTCTCTTTGTGTTTGATAGTCCGTTTATCGAGAAAACTTATAGGCTATATAACATTACGCTACGACCAAAAGGAGCGGAGCATAAATGAAAAAGGAAAAATTATTCCTTTTTGAGAGCTTCCGTTGCGTGCGCTGCGTAAACGGTTTAAGTTACGCAAATATCATGTATAATGGAATTGTTCCTCTTTAAATGTTCTAAAAAAAAGTCCGCGACAGCATATGTCTATCTTTTAAGATTGACTCACTATAACCAATTTTTATGGTAATCAAATTTGTTCTAAATTAATGCATTATTTTCGAAGGAGTTTTCATAAACATGGTATTAATCTTTATTTGGATAAGGATTAATACCATGTTTATGAAAACTCCTACGTTATTCATCACAAGTATTTAATTTTGAACAAAGTTGCCCTTACATCATTTAATTTCAATGAATATCTTAAGAGATATAACTGTTTTATAATAACTCGGCAGCAAAATAATGATCAACTCTGCGAGGAAGTCTATTCTAAAGCTGAAGAGTTAGTTCTTAGGGTTCCGTATCCAAAGGGTAAAATGGGACCCTATTACTAAAACTCCGCTGTCCGTCTGTCTGTCTGTCCGTCCGTCATCAATCTGTATCTCTTGAACCGTGATAGTTACACAGTTGAAATTTTCACGGATGATGTCTGGTCTGGTTTGGGAGAATAATGACGTAACTAAAAATAATTGATTTTGGAGAATGTAATTTTTAAATTTCTGTATAAATGTTTATGTGCATAAAAAATGAAATGTAGGTAAATGATTTATTGAAGGTTAAAGTCATTACTGATTCGAGGAAAATTTGTCGTTCACGATAAAATATTAAAGATTTAGGATCGTTTGCCATACAGTGTTCATTTTGACAGAATTTTGAATTACGTCGATATTCTCGCAAACCAGCGATGTATTTCTGTTGCCGCTATAACAATAAATACTAAAAAACAGAAAAAATAAACATTTAAGGGGGGCTCCCATACAACAGACATGATTTTTTTGCCGTTTTTATAGATAACTAGCTTTTGCCCGTGGCTCCGCCCGCGTGGATGTCGGTTATCGCGTAAAAAAGTAGCCTATGTCCTTTTCCATATCCCAGGCTATATCTCTGCCAAATTTCATGACGATCGGTTCAGCGGTTTAGGCGTAAAAATTTAACATACAGACAGACAGAGTTACTTTCACATTTATAATATTAGTATGGACTAGCTTTTGACCGCGGCTCCGCCCGCGTGGATATCGGTTATCGCGTAGAAAAGTAGCCTATGTCCTTCTCCATATCCCAGGCTATATCTCTGCCAAATTTCATGACGATCGGTTCAGCGGTTTAGGCGTGAAAATGTAACATACAGACAGACAGACAGACAGACCTACAGACAGACAACCAGAGTTACTTTCACATTTATAATATTAGTATGGACTAGCTTTTGCCCGCGGCTTCGTCCACGTGGATGTCGGTTATCGCATAAAAAAGTAGCCTATGTCGTTCTCCATATCCAGGCTATATATCTGTAAAATTTCATGACGATCGGTTCAGCGGTTTAGGCATAAAAACGTAACATACAGACAGTCAGACAGACAGACAGACAGACAGAGTTACTTTCACATTTATAATATTACTAGCTTTTGCCCGCGGCTTCGCCCGCGTGGATGTCGGTTATCGCATAAAAAAGTACCCTATGTCCTTCTCCATATCCCAGGCTATATCTCAAAATTCTAACTTAATATTAATTTTAATGTGACTCACTATGTAAATAGAAACCGAAACAAATGATTTAATATAGTAAAAGTACTTATGTTCTGAACGTGAATGAGTCTTTACCTAAAGATAATAATCACAAAATCAAAATACGAAATTTCACTCAAATTCTTAAAGCAATCAATTGTACCAAATACAACACGAAATAAAAATGCGACACAAATAATAATTTTAGAATAATTCACGTAAGTACCAACGATGTAAAAACAAAACGAAATCCTCCGAAATGTCGCATGGTACACCGTTTGTCCTGAGAAAACGCTCGAAATGTCTAATGAACACCATTGGTGCATAACTTTTCTCAGGGTCACGTTCGCAATTGGACGAAATATTTGACATTTATTTTGTACTTGCAACACGATCTAGATGTAGAATTCGATTAATCGACTAATACTTGACCGGTTGACATTTAAGCGGGAACACCACTAAACGAACGAAAAAAAAAAGTAAACAAAATACGTCTATACTCTGTGGTTGTGTGGCGGTGTGACGCGATGCTTAATGTAAACATTCATCAAGGTTATACGTGCGTAAAGTAATGGATTCAATGAGAAAACGGTTTAATCATAGAAGAATCTTATACAGAATTACTGAGAAATAAGTGTAGATTTCGTATTGAGTATTAGTTTATCGAAAAGTGATAAATATGTCAGTGAAAAAGTAACGAAAGTTTTAGAATGCACAAATTTTGATCATAAGGCCGCCGTGTTTAGTAATGTTTTTATGATAAATATTCTTGTATACTGTTTGAAATACACGTAAGTAGCTAGCTTATTTATCTACGAACATAATTTGGCTAATAGCTACTGATATTATAGCGTATTGTTATCGTAATCGTATTTCCAAGAGTAAAATTCGGCAAACAAATACTTACAAAAAGTCAATAAAATGGATATAGTTTGTTATCCTTAAGAGATAGACATATGCTATCGCAGACTTTTTTGAAGACCTTTTTATGATACACAATTCCACCATACATTATTTTGTTATATCTCAAAGGGTTTAGACAGCGTTTTCGTTGAAAGCTCCCAGACGGCTTATTTTTTTCCGACACCTCCAACAAATATCGTTAATTCATACAAAAATGCATACAAAAACATAACAAATTATATACTAAAACCTTCCTCGAGAACCAAGCTATCCATTGGTGAAAACAGCATGAGAATCGGTGCAATAGTATTTGAGTTTATCGCGAACAGACAGACAGACAGACAGACAGACAGACAGACGCGGCGGAGGACTTTGTTTTATAATATGTAGTGATAGTATGGATTATTTTATTTTATTCGGAATCAATCAATTAATTTATATGTATGCATGATTTTAAATTTAATTCTATAATTTTCAACTAATTTGAAATGAAATAATATTATGAATGTAAATATTTGTTGATTCAATTTTTTATTTTATTTAATGTTACATATAGTTTTAATTGTATGTTATGTTTTAATTTTTTATTGTGTGAAATTAATAAAGCTTTTATTGTTATTATTTCCTTTATTCGAATAAATACATGTAAATTATATTTTTAAATATTAGAAAAATATAACAACATTTAAAAATATAAAAAATAGTAGCCCACCGGTATCAGGAACAGGGTCCAAGCTACCGGCGGTCAGGACTCCAGAGAGAGGAACCTCCTAACAATGCGAGCCGTGTCCAGAAGTACCGCTTTCTGAATCAAGCCCTTGATCCAGCTGCCCAACGAGAGCCTCCTTAGATGTTGGTCGAGGCTCTTGGCAATTAAGCCATTGGCTGATACGACTATCGGCATAATGATCGCTGAGTCCACATCCCACATATCGACAACCTCGCGAGCCAAGTCAAGATACTTGATTTGTTTATCTTTCTCGGCTTTCACGAGGTTCTCGTCATGTGGAACTCAATACTCAATATATTTATTGCTTCCACATGTGAACTTAGGTGGTAGGTTTTACAAAGATATGATCATTGTGGACCCTGTCGGGCACGGCAAAAGTAGGAGAGAGGAAGAGGGGCTTTTATTTGACTACTTAGTTGTTATAATAATAATATTGAATAGGTGTTGTGATTATTAACATATAACATGTTATGTCAATGATCATTGCGCGCCGCTCTGTTCGATCCACCACCACTATATCAGGCTTATTGGCAACAATAGTCCTGTCAGTGATGATGGATCGATCCCAGTACAATGTGATATGTCCATTTTCGAGAACTGGGTCGGGCACATACCTGTAGTACGGCACTTCCGATTCCACTAGGTTGTATTTCAGAGCAATTTGCTGATGGATAATCCTGGCTACAAGGTTGTGTCTATGCAAGTATTCTTCGTTAGCTAGACGAGGACAACCGGAGATAATGTGTCGGATTGATTCTCCCGGACGGTGGCATGCCCGACAGATGTCAACCGTGCCATCTTTCACAATAAATCTCCGGTAATTGTTCGTCATGATAACTTCGTCTATAATTGCACAGACAAAACCTTCGGTTTCCCCAAAGAGGTCACCGAAACGCAGCCAGGCTACGGACGCTAGCAAATCTACATCGGGTCCATGTAGGGCCCGGAAAAAGCGTCCGTGAAGCTCCTTACTCTGCCATACCTCCCTGCGATTATTAACATTATTATTATTATTAACATTTGATTGAGCATCAACTTTTCAAACACCTTGCTGAGAACTGAAAGAATTGACACAGACCTATAATGGTTTCAATGATAGACCTACAAACTTTTACAGACATTCCCCAAAGATCTTCTGTGGATTTAAGATAAGATCTTTTAAGATCTTTTAAAGCTTTTATAACAGCCTGGGGGTTTGTATGTTGAAACCTGAACTCCAAAGGGCATGCCTTATTTATTTATAATATTAACTTCTGTTAAAATTGAGATATACATGTAAATATTATTTTTGACAAATACTGCGGCCTCAAATATATAGACACATGGCAGTGTGAATACGTTCATCTTTAAAAAAAAAATAGTTTAAATATAGCCCTGATGCAACGTTTTGGAGCAATGAAAGCACGCTCCTTGTCTGTACTGTTGCCCCAGAATGTTACACCGTATCTGAGGATAGAAATAACGTAACCGTGGTAAGCTGTAAGTAAAGTAGTCTGATTCGCTATTTTCCCCAATCTGTGAAGTGCATATGAAAACTGTCCCAGTTTTTTGCGTACATGGTCAATATGTAATTTCCAATTAAGTTTGTTGTCAATATGTAAACCTAGAAATATTGTTACTTCAGTTTCTTCAGTGTCGCTATCTAGGTAATGGATTTTTAAAGTACCCGTACGAGGAGTTCGTATTTTAAAATTCATTATTTTTGTTTTATCAATATTAAGCATTAAATTATTCAAGTTTAGCTAGTCTATAATTAATAATAAAAAATATAAAAAATTAACTGGGCGTCCTAAATAGGGTGAAGCGATACTTTACGCCTGGACAGCTTTTAACCCTTTACAAAGCACAAGTCCGTTCCTGCATGGAGTATTGCAGCCACCTTTGGGATGGCTCAGCAAAGTACCAACTTGCTGCGCTTGACTCGGTGGAACGCAGAGCTAAGAGGCTCATTGGCGACGTAAAACTGGTGGATGCCAAGCTTCACAGCTTGGCTCATCGCCGCAAGGTTGCCTGCTTGTCGGTCTTCTACAGATTGTACTTCGGAGAGTGTGCCCATGAACTCCACGACCTCATTCCACCGGCCCCCTTCTACCATCGGACATCTAGACGCACTGCAAGTTACCACCCCTACCTAGTTGATATTCCACCAACTCGCACTAAGCGTTTTCAAACGTCTTTTATAATGCGCACAGCAAAGGAGTGGAACTCTCTGCTGCGTCTGTGTTTCCGAACGCATACAACCCTAATCTATTCAAAGTGAGAGTGAACAGGCTTCTTCTGGGTAAGCTCACTCCATCGTAGACTTTGTCTCTGTCATCCAGACCTAGACTAAAGTCAAGAGCAAACTCATAGTAGAATAAAAAAAAAATTGTTCGGTTAATGTCAGATTCTAGATCAAGATCAATTGTATTATCAACAACGAATAAAACCTTGCTGTCATCAGCAGATAGTGTAATGTCATGATTTGTTACCGAAGGTATGTCATTTATATAAACAAGGAAGAATAAAGGACCCCCGATAGTCCCTTGAGGAATGCCGAATTTAGCAGTTCCAGATTCAGAGGCATATATTTCTTCTGTTTTAGTAGTGGGATTTAACCTCCTTACTTCTGTGAATTGTTGTCTGTTGTTAAGGTATGATTCTATAAGTTTGTTCACATTCCCTCTCACACCAAAGTCAAAGTCAAATCATTTCAAATAGGCACGTAAAATGCACTTTTGAACGTTAAAAATTACAAAAATAGTTAATTGATTCTAGTTGGCCCTTCCAAAAGGTAGTTATGTATGGAGAAGAATGGGCAAGAAACTCTATACTTACTCTTTTAATATAATAACAATAGTTTGTACACACGGCGACACATCAAGTTAGACACCCTATATACCCATAACTACGCTACCAGCAATACAGAGAATTGTATGAAAGGGACTGCGCATCGTGGCATCGGCCAATCACAGCATTTGTTGCGTTTCGCCTACGCACACAGATGATTTTTTTTGTTCACGCAAAAATATTCGCTATATAGTTTCACTCGTGTTTTCTATTCTATGCCAGTCAGTTCCTAAACATTGTCGCCCGGCCGGGATTCTAGGCTCCTACAAACAGGCGCAACACGCGACGCGACAAAAAGAGACCGCGCTGCACGCGGCGTCTGTGTGTCACGTCGCGTGTCGCGCCTGTTTGTAGGAGCCTTCATGAATATTTGTTGTTCCCGCGAAAGGGATTTTTTTATATATCCCGAGGTTACAAACGTATTAGCGTGGTGCACCAATATTAATGGCGCCGCAATTAACTCCACAACAGCGGCAGCTGATAGTGGTGTTGCGAGAGGGTGGTTAAACAATAAAATAAATTGAAAGGAGGACGGGAATTAATATATTATTATGTATTTAGATAATATTTAGTCATAAGTTCATAACCCGTAGTCATATCATATTCATATTTATTTATTTATTTTTATAATCATTTTTATTTATTTATTTATGTCATATTTAGTTATTACCCATGAGACTCATTGCATCCAAGACAATACCATTTCGAACATCTTCTTTAACGAGCGCGGCGGCCGCGTAACAATAGATATGTAATTAGTTCATTGTTTCGCATTAGTTAACGCTTGAAAGGCATTTATTTACATTTACGCGTTTTGGTTGGTGGGACGAACGGGAATCTATACTAATATTATAAAGAGGTAAAGTTTGTTTGTAAGTTTGTAAGTATGTATGTAGGGGGTAATCTCTGAAACTACTGAACGGATTTTGAAAATTCTTTTAATATTTGGTAGCCCAATTCTTGAGGAAGGTTATAGGCTATTTAACATCACGCTGCGATCTTAAGGAGCCGGACAAAAAGAAACAAAAATCAGAAAGAACGCTATGTGAATAGGAAGTAATAGCACGGGTAGGCATCGGGATGTGACGCGGAGGGTCGGAGAAATTTCACGCGGACGAAGTCGCGGGACAGAAGCTAGTAATTTATATATTTTTTTTTAGTCCAATTGTTTTTTGGTGGTGGGACTACCACCAAATAATTCTAGACTGGTTGTTTAATAGCATAAACTATTACGACATGAGACGAAATAGTATTAACTATGTAGGCAATCTAATAATATTTATTAGTAACAAAAATGGACTTACATCAGGTAGTAATAATAATAATACTTTGTGCTACTAAGCCACCGACTTATTTAAGGATACTAGAGGAACAGAATCTCAGGTAAGCCAATAGGTTTCACGCAAATAAAACAATGTTATCGGCACTCTTTTGTTAAGTAGCGGCATAGTCGGCGCATCTCGCCCGAGCCATAAAGGTAATATTTATACTCACAGTACAATTTATTTTGTAAAATAATTATTAAATCCAAATACGTAACTAATTTGAAAAGTAAACTGCAAAGAAAACGATTACATAGAAACATTCGTATTTGTTTCTTCGGTTGACAATAAAGTAATACGTGTTTCAGTGTTTTTGAAAAAATGGAATGAAAGGAATGGGTGTTTGGATGATGGTGTTGATTGAAAGTTTGTATATTAGGTTAAATATTTCGAGCTTGCGCGCAAGCTCGAAATATTTAACCTAATATACAAACTTTATAATATAACTAGCTGTTGCCCGCGGCTTCGCCCGCGTGGATGTCAATTCTTCCCTAGTTGAATCGGACTTTGTCCAGAATATCATGGGTTTAATTATTTTGTTTGTAACCCTAATACATTATTTTTCTAATATAAAAGTATCCTAAGTTACTCCTTATATCATCAGCTATCTGCCAGTGAAAGTCTCGTCAAAATCGGCCCAGCATTTTTGAAGATTAGCAGGAATAAACAGGCAGACAGACAGACAAACAGACCGACAGACGCAAAAATTCAAAAATAGTTTTTTTGGTTCAAGAACCGTAACTCGTACTACACATGCAGTAAATTCCTCCCTTTAAGATTTACGACCCTTTCTTTACCCCGTTAAGGGTAGATTTTCAAAAAACCCTGATACACGTTATTTTTTATTAAATAGGTCTCAAGTGTAAATACCGAGTTTGAGTTAATCGGACCGCGCATAATACAAACTTTGACACCTCCAATCCCCTTGGTGGGGTAGTTTTGAAAAACGAATAATGACAGACTTTATTACTTACTCACGAAAGTATTTGTGCCAAGTTTAAAGTTAATTAACCAAATGCATAAGATTTTTCATATAAACTATATTCCCTGTTCTCACCAACCCCGGAGAGGATTTTAAAAAAAATCTTTAGGAATGTTTACATAACTTGACCTAAAAATTATTTATACCAATTTTTGAGTTAATCAGGCCACAGCAGTAAAATCCTCTTTTGTAAAATTGACTACCCTTTTTCACCCCGATAAGGGTAGAGTTTTGAAAAACCCTGATACATATTATTCTTTATTTTTGGTCGCAAGTATTTCTAATGAGTTTCAAGTTAATCGAACCGCGCGTTAAAATTCAAAATTCAAATTCAAATGTTTATTGCTCAACACAGTACATAATCATACATTTCTAGATGTCAAGTGAATGCGCAGTCCACTGTGTTGCACCAATTCAGGCATGCAAAATTATTATTAAAATTATAAGCACCATTAAAATTATACCATTTCATAAATTGACAGTTATACAATAATTTCAAAATAGTACCATACACAATGTCATAAATTCAAATCAATAAGCATGTTATGTCAGAATATATAATGTCATGATAACTAAGTAATGTCTAATACAGTCCACACATAATTTACAATACAAATAAGAATAATTTTAATAAAAATAAAAACAAAAACAAATCGGACTCCAGTCTTCACCCTAATTATATGTAGGTATTATTATTATACACCCAAATTCCTATCAGACGGGTATTCATTGATTGTGTAGTATGGCTTACTTATCAGTAGATTATTGAGTTGCTTCTTAAATAAATGGATATCTTTAATACTTAACAAAGCATTAGGTAATTTATTATAAACTAGCTTTTGCCCGCGACTGCGTCCGCGTTAAATTTCTTGTTCCCCCGACCCACCCCGTCGCAACACATTGCCAGCCCGTGCTTTTACTTCGTTTTCGCGTAAACTTTCATTTAAAAAAAAAAATGGTGTTCTAGTTAATAGGAATGTAATTCTTCCTTAAGAATTGGGCTGTAAAATGCAAAAAGATTTTTTCAAATCCAACTCGCAGTTCCAGAGATTAGCGCGTTCAAAAAACGAAAAACCGGCAAAGTGCGAGTCGGACTCGCGCACGAAGGGTTCCGTACCATCCATACAAATCCTTATTCTTACTAATATTATAAATGTGAAAGTAACTCTGTCTGTCTGTCTATTTGTCTGTCTGTCTGTCTGTATGTTACGTTTTCACGCCTAAACCGCTGAACCGATCGTCATGAAAGTTGGCAAAGATATAGCCTGGGATATGGAGAAGGACTAAGGCTACTTTTTTACGCGATAACCGACATCCACGCGGGCGGAGCCGCGGGCAAAAGCTATCCATACTAATATTATAAATGTGAAAGTAGCTCTGTCTGTCTGTCTGTCTGCATGTTACGTTTTCACGCCTAAACCGCTGAACCAATCGACCTGGGATATAGAGAAGGACATAGGCTACTTTTTTACGCGATAACCGATATACACGCGGGCGGAGCAAAAAAAAAGGCAAGAAAATCATGTCCGTTGTATGGGAGCCCCCCTTAAATATATATTTTTTCTGTTATTTTAGTATTTGTTGTTATAGCGTCAACAGAAATACATCATATGTGAAAATTTCAACTGTTTAACTATCAGGGTTCACGAGACAGCCTGATGACAGACGGACAGACAGACAGACAGACGGACAGCGGATTTTTTAGTAATTGGGTCCCATTTTACCCTTTGGGTACGGAACCCTAAAAACTAACTCTTCAGCTTTAGAATAGACTACCTCGCAGAGTTGATCATTATTTTGCTGCGGAGTTATTATAAAACAGTTATATCTCCTAAGATATTCATTGAAATTAAATGATGTAAGAGCAACTTTGTTCAAAATTAAATACTTGTGATGAATAACGTATTTATTTGGATAAGGATTAATACCATGTTTATGAAAACTCCTTCGCAAATAATGCATTAATTTCGAACAAATTTGATTACCACAAAAAAAGGTTATAGGGAAAAAGATAGACATATGCTGTCGCGAACTTTTTTTTAGAACTTTTAAAGAGGAACAATTCCATCATACATGATATTTGCGTAACTTAAACCGTTTACGCAGCGCACGCAACGGAAGCTCTCAAAAAGGAATAATTATTCCCGATTTTGCAACATTTTTCATTTATGCTCCGCTCCTTTTAGTTGTAGCGTGATGTTATATAGCCTATAATATTCCTCAATAACTGTACTATCCAACACAAAAATAATTTTTCAATTCCAACCAGTAGTTCCTGAGATTAGCGCGTTCAAACAAACAAACAAACAAACTCTTCAGCTTTATATATTAGTGTAGATTAGTATAGATATGAGGTGGCATTCCTAGGAAGTTTTTACGGAATACTACTTTTTTGTGTTGCCTACTGCTTATTTTATTTCTATGTCGGGAACTGTGTAGTTTTTCAAATAGGTGGAAGTTTGTTTTGACAAATACGGCCACCTCATATATGTATAGGCATGGTACAGTTAATATACGGAAATTCAAAA
The DNA here is from genome assembly GCA_947523025.1 of Dryobota labecula. NCBI lineage: Eukaryota > Metazoa > Arthropoda > Insecta > Lepidoptera > Noctuidae > Dryobota > Dryobota labecula. The sequence continues at coordinate 28,440,823 of OX383286.1, forward strand.
ATAACGGTTTGCAGCTTTCCGTGCCCCGAATCCCGCATATTGCCCTCACACACCTATTTTGCACTCTAAATATTAACTCCTTGTTGGTGGAGTTACCCCAATATATAATTATAATCCCGTATCGTAATGCGGACGTAACATATGCATGATACGCCGTAACCAAAACTTTCTGATTTACCTCCTTTGCGAGATTACGTAAGGCATACGAATGTTGACTACATACAAATTTTGACACCCCGCAAACCCCCTTTAAGGGGTAATGAGATTGTAGGGAAAAAGCAAGTATTTGTGCCAAATTTCAATTTAATCAACCAAATGAATAAGATTTTTCATACAAACTTTCACCCCTATTTTATCCCCTTAGGGGTGGAATTTCCAAAAATTCGTTCTTGGTGCACCCCTAAATCTCATAAGGAACCTAAGTGCCAAATTTGGAATCTCTAGACCCAGTGGTTTGGGTTGTGCATTGATATGTCAGTCAGTTTCTTCTTTTATATATTTAGACTAGCTTCTGCCCGCGACTTCGTCCGCATGAAATTTCGGCCCACTCATCGCGTCGCATCCCGTCCCTCGACCGCGTTATCACTTTGTTATCGCTTAGCATTCTTTCTGACTTTTGTTCTTGTCGCTTGGCTCCTAAGGATCGTAGCGAGATGTTATACATATAGCCTTCTTCGATAAATGGGCTATCCAACACTAAAATAATTTTTCAATTCGAACCAGTTGTTCCTGAGATTAGCGCAAATTCAAAACTAGTTGCGGTATGTCCCGTAATGAAAATTTTAGAATGAAAAAAAAAAACAACCTTTAAAAGAACTCATAAAACAATACCCAATAGAAAACTACTACAAAATGACTACTGCATTTAAAAGTATATTTTTTTTTGTTGCGGAGTTATTTTAAAATTATGATATCTCCTAAGATATTGATTGAAATCAAGTGATGTCAGGGACAGTTTTGTTTACATTTAAATACTTGTGATTAATAACATTGTTATTTATTTGGATAAGGATTAATATGATGCTGATGAAACTTCTTCGCAAATAATGCACTAATTTCGAAAAAAATTGATTACCATAAAAAAAGGTTATAGTGAGTCAATCTTAAAAGATAGACATATGCTGTCGCGGACTTTTTTTTAGAACTTTTAAAGAGGAACAATTCCATCATACATGATATTTGCGTAACTTACACCGTTTACGCAGTTCACGCAACGGAAGCTCTCAAAATGGAAAAAAAAAATCGCTTTTACAACATTTTTCATTTATGCTCCACAACTATTGATCGTAGCGTGATGTTATTTATAGCCTATAACCTTTCCCGATAAATGAACTATCCAACAAAAATATTTTTTCAATTGTAACCAGTAGTTCCTTACATTAGCGCGTTCAAACAAACTAACAAACTCTTCAGCTTTATAATATTATTATATAAAAATATAATTATATAATATATTAAATTAAATTAAAAATAATAAATAATATAAAATATAATAATAATATAATTAATATAATATAATTATATTATATTATATTATATCATATTTGTATATTATAGTATAGATTAGTACAGATAGATAGATAATATACTAAAATGATAATAATAAATACCTACCTAATGAATGTATTATAGTGCACACTCAAAAGCGCAGCGAAAATCGAAAAAACAACTTATAATACGAGCTTAACTTGTCTACAAAATAACTTTTTTTTTTTTTAGGGCATCTCAGAGTGTAACTACTAAGGTTCCGACTCTTTAACCGGACTTTCCTGTGGCTGCCTTAAGCTCCTAACGAAACTTAATGCCTCCAGCCAGGGCATAAAAACTATAAACTAAACGACTGCTGCTCGCTAAAGGCACCCCCTGTGGGGTACGAACCTCGGCTTAGGGCAGCTGAGTCGGAGGGAGAGTGGCAAGGGACCGACGGTGGCTGGATAAAATCAGTGTTTTGATTATTATCGTGGGGAGTTTGGATTACATGCTGCTCAGCTAAAACGCGTGCTGGCGCTTCACTTACAACAAAATAACATTATACGTATCTGTATGTATAGTATATTAAAGATAAAACGCCGCATGGTGGTGGCAGGGCGGCGGGCGGCGGCGGCGGCGGCGCATGCCACGTGCTCGATGTGCGTGAGTGAGACGAAATAACAAAACAATATCGCGCCCTCTCGCACGATTTGCAGCGTTCAACTTCTATACCCAAAGTCTCAAATTCAGATAATTTATGTAAACAAAAGGGATAACATAATCAAAAAAAATATCTTCGTAATGGTAATTCACATAAAATGGTGAAAAAAGAGGTTAAATTTTCTTTTAAGAAATAATAATTAACAAATAATCATACCGTAATTATTTTTATAAATTTCCGGTTTTAAACAAAGTTATTAATAAAAGGAGATTTTCTGGTATAAAATATTTTATGATACTGGTAACAACGCAGGAGATCTAAACATTTTCATATGTTTTACATCTTCAACAACACTAATATTACAAGTCTCATTCATAGATTCATATTGTAAGTAGCATATCTAGTATCTAGCCACATTTTGAATGAAAACGGCAGTAAACTGTTTCAAGTGTAAATCGATTTTGGGAGGCCTACGTCTAGCACTGGACTTAAAAGGGCTAATTATGACGATCATATGCCGTGTCTCCGACATACTACACAATACATTGTTTAGCAACGGTATTTTGTTTGCATAGTTCTTATAATTAATTCACTTTAATTTTAGCGATGACTATTTACAAAAAAAAGAATATGATAAAATGTTTTGCACCACTGTCCTGTCATTTTGACAGTGACATTTCTTGACATTACTTTGTTTACATAAATTATCTGAATTAGAGACTTTGGGTAGGTATAGTAGTCCAAAGTCCAATCAGTATCGGTTGATGTGTAGCCGTGTGTACACATTAATTAATAATTATAGGTGAAGACGATTTACCTAGAATAAAAATTACTTACCACAATTGGTAAAAACATGCCACCATATGCATACATCTTTCTTAAGAGGATCTTGTGGTCGACACGGTCGAAAGCCTTCGATATTTCCATGTATAGCGCGGCAGCCGGTAGCCCTTTGTTCAAGTTAGTCATCACCTTATGTAAAAAGTTATATATTACCACATTTCTGGATTTGTTTTTCCTGAAACCATATTGAATGGACGTTAGAATGATGTGTGTTTCAAAGAAAATATAAAGACAGTTAAACATCACCTTTTCAAAAAAAAATCCAAAAATTGGTATGAGTGCTGTGGGCCTATAGTTGCTCATGTTAATTTTGTCCCCTTTTTTAAATACTGGCTTTCTAACAGATATTTTTAGTTTGTCTGGGAAGGTGCCTTACACTACATAAATTAACAATGAAGCTTAGTGGTTCAGATATAATATGAGCTACATCTTTAACAATATTTGTCAAAATGCTGTCATAGCCGACACTGGTTTTATTTTTTAAAGCAATTATTATTTTATTAATGTCATCAGGGATAGTCGGTGTCATAAAAAAATATTTGATATTATATATCAGTTTATTGGAAGATTTTTGGGGTACACTAGTATTGTCGCCGCTATGTTACCCGATGCCAGGACGTACAAGCTGGCCAGGTGGCAGCGCCCCATCCCGGATAACGTAGCGGTGAGAGAATTTAGTTTTTGGGAGCTTATTGAATTATCTGTACCTGGGGTTTGTTCCGAGAAGAATCTTCAATATCTTGGGAGGATTGCTTCGCATTGATCGACTTTAGTTCTTACTGGCTCACCCCATCGTTCAGCCCGCCATCTGTAGTTAAAAATTAAATTGATTCCCACCGTTCTATAAGTGAATATATCGCACCTTTAGAATTATAGAGACCTAATGTCTTCAGAACTTCTGAAGACATTAGGTCTCTATAATTCTAAAGGTGCGATATAAATGTTTCTGGTGTCTTAGGTGTAAAGTCACAGCATATGAGTGTTACACACATACATATCTGCTAGATTAATACATGCTCTCCTGGTCATCGTAATGTATTGGGTATTAAAGAGGAAACCGCAGCCAAGTCTGCCAATTAGCCTCTTATCCTTATATCTATGTTCAACACAGAACCATATGTATCTCCTAGTAGATACAGTTCAGTTGTATGTACTATATACCGTAGTACATACAACCGTATGTTATGTTTTACAGAGACTTCGTATTGGAGCACCGAAGGTCTCTGACTATATCACGGACTGATCACGGCCTTTTGCCTAGTCCAACTCACGAGGTTTTCGCATTGCAGCCTCATTGCAGCATCGAAAGTCCTCTTAATGTAACCGACTTCTAAGAGCAACAGAAACTTCTTAGTATTGAGCAATAATTAGCTCCTTTAAAAAAGCTAGAAATCTAGAGCCGGCTGGGAATCACTACACTATTGTCTAGTGCTACCACTTAGCTTATATTTCTCTCAGGTGAGCTGCCACTAACTGGACGCCTCGCATCAAGCACCATTCACTTTTACTTTGCACTAGTTATTGAATTAAATATGGCGCATTCCAAGTGTACCGGAGGACGCCAAATCATAAACTATACATATATATACATCGTCATAATCGTAGAACAGTGACGGATCTGAAATTTATGTTGAAGTAAGTATAACTTTTGTCCAAATTTAGTTGAGCATTGATTCGGAATCAGCTCATTGCGCTGATTCCGAATCTATGTTTGACTCTATTTGGACAAAAATTATAGTTACTGCTGTTATTGCCCGCGCGGCAGAGTTCAACATAAATTTCAGATCCGTCACTGTTCTACGATTATAACGACATACTCTTTGTCTATGGTGATATCTCTATGGGTTCGATTTTGTCAGAGATCACCTCATGTTACTATACTCAATGGATGGAGGCACACACCTCATGCTATTGTGATTCGCTTGTTACACGTTTCGCCTCATATATTAATTTAACTTGGTTACCTTTTTACTTCGCGATCTACACGTCGCGACAAGTATTATTATCATTGGTGTCAAGAAAAAAGCCATTAAATGAATTCGCAATGTCTTGAGGATTATTTATGATTTCGTCATTCGTAATTAATTGATTTACGCCTGTAGAAAGTACTGTTCGGCGCTATGGTGACCTAACACTCCTTTCTCGTATTGATAAGTTATGGTATATATGGTAAAAGTTAAAGTCTCAAATTATAAGGCAAATAACTATATTGATCATTTTAACAGTTAGTTACAAGAAATGGTAAACTATATAACTAACTTATTGGTAAAATGTATGGTAAAATGGTAGTTGTAATGGTTTTGAATACGTGTTGTCTCTAATGAGATCTGAACGCGAACTGACCCACATTTTGGTGAATGAGCGAATTGTGCATACTTGCGTTTGATGCAATTATGCATTTTCGCTGAGTGTTCTATGAAAACTCGAACATACTCCCGAGAACGAGAAGAAATTTAGGATGATAGCTAAAACTACATGATGGTGTGTGCAAAATCATTAAACTACGTCAACACATTCGTTTCTAGCTATCTTAAATGGTAAGTATTAAAACATTGTAATAAAAAGCATAATATAAGCATATTGGTCTAAGTACTAAATTAATCATAATTATGTATTAAAAACATTAACGACGATTTAAAGTTACACTATTGAGTCTTCCACAGTAAAAGCAATATTTTGATTGCCTGTGTCCGTATTTTTGTCCCGTTTTATTTATTTTATTTTATTTATTTGGCTCACCAACAATTGAATACACCGATACAAAGTTAAGAAATACATCCAATAGACTTATAGACTAGTGTACCAATTTCTTACAGGTAAGCACATCATGCATAAATAATTTGTTGATTGAAATTGTGCACCTACTTAAAATTAGATGAGTTCTTATACTCACCGAACATAAGAATGTTTTCCAAAATAAAATCCAAATTAAAATCAAAAATCCAAATTAAAATCATAATTAAAATCACATAAAATCAAATTAAAATCAAAATTAAAAATACAATTAAAATCCAAACTAAAAACAAAATTGAAATCATAATATAATTAGAATCAAAATCAATACTGCAATTAAAATCATAATCAACACGGCAATTAAAATCAAAATCAGCGCTAAAATTAAAATCAAAATTAAATTTACACTAAAATTATAAAATTATTTATACTAAAATTATTTTACAAATTTTTGTTCATAATATTACGGAACCTACCAAGTGAGTCAGAGTGAATATCAATAAGATCACTGCAGCTATTTAATAATTTACATAAGCGGGGGATTGGAGAATTGGCACCAAGGACAGTTCTGCGAAGAGGAGGACATAATGGGGTTATAGGAGTTCGTGGGCTTTTTGTAGGTACACGGAATTTGATTCTGCTCAACAATTGGGGACAGTCAATTTTACGTCCCAAAATTTTAAATAAAAATAACGAGTCTAGTAAATCTCTTCTCTTCTGTAGGGATATCATTTTGAAATGCAAGAGTCTATCTTTATACGATCGTTTCTTTTTAGTTATCCCGGAAGAGTATGCTAAATGCCACAGAAATCGTTTTTGAAACCTTTCCAATCTTAGTGTGTGGGTGGCATAGTGAGGTCTCCAAACAGTGCTGCAATATTCCAACGAGCTACGGACCAAACAATTATAGAGCAAAATTTTAGTCTTGTTGCGACGGAAACAAGTGACATTTCTTATAACAAACCCAAGCATTCTAGATGCTTTTTTAACTACATTTTCGATGTGGGGTACAAACGTTAACTGTCTATCGAACAAAACACCCAGGTCTCTTATCTGTTCCACTTCCTGAATTAAGTTGCCACTGATGTAATAAGCAGATCGTGTTAATTTAGTTTTCCTGGTGAATTTCACGTGGTAGCACTTGCTGATATTTAAGCTCATATCATTATCATCACACCATTTTATTAACATGTTAATATCTCTCTGTAGCAACTCAACATCAAGGTCTGACTCAATTATTCTGCAAAATTTTAAATCGTCAGCATACATGTAACATTCAGAAAATTTCAACTCATTGGCAAGATCATTACTAAATAGGTTAAATAAAACTGGGCCAACATGTGATCCCTGTGGGACGCCAGATGTAACCTTGTAGGAGCCTGACTGGTAGCCATTGAGGACAACAAAGAAGGAACGACCATCGAGATAGGATTTAAACCAATTAAGGAGGGAGCCGGTGATGCCGTAAGCAGTTAATTTATGCAAAAGTATATTATGGGGGACGCGATCAAAGGCCCTGCTAAAATCAGTATATATCACGTCAACTTGCTTCCCAGAGTCAATGGCACTTGTCAGGGTCTCCATGAAAGTCACTAAGTTTGTGCATGTAGATCTGGAACTCACAAAGCCATGCTGGGAGTTACTTAGGTAAAGTTTCAAATGAGACTGTATGTAGGGACAAATCATGGATTCAAAAACTTTGGCAAGGGTAGATAAAATTGAAATTGGCCTATAGTTAGTCACATAACTACGGTCACTGCATTTATGAATTGGTACCACCTGTGCCACCTTCCAAATATTTGGAAATATGCCGGACACAAGTGATCGATTAAATATTTTTGATAAGGGAGTTACCAGAGGCAAAGCACACATGGAGACAAAATAAGGAGGGATTCCGTCGGGACCAGCGCCTTTTCGACGATCCAGAGATTTCAATTTATTGAGCAAGGCATCACTTTCAATCGTGGGTGTTGTCAAAGGTAAACTATAAGCCAGCATGTCCTGCATGTATTCTGAGGAAGACAAATGATCAGTCACATTTTGTTGACTGTACATGGAAGAGAAGTGAGCAGCAAACATTTCTGAGATAATGCTGCCATCCGAAGATGATGTGGTGCCGTCAGTCATTGTTAGGGGATAAGAACTAGTGCCACCTCGCTTGTCCTTAACATAAGCCCAGAATCGCTTCGGATTCTTGACTATTACTGTTTCTAAGTCGCTAACATATTTACTGTAACATGAGCCAGCCATAACCGAGCACCGTTTACTCAGCAACTTCAGTTCAAGCTCATCCATGGGGTTTTTGTAGGTTCTGTAACGCTGTCGTATTTTTTCCTTTTCTCTCAAAGTTCTTATTAAATTTTTATCGAACCAAGGAGGGTGTGTCTTACGTTTTCGTGTGATAGGGGGATCTTGCATTTCTATAATATTTTTAATTTTATCGTAGAATATACTGAGCATATCGTTCACATCGTGAGTGCTATCAAATAAAAGGTTCCAATCGATCTCATTTAATTGTTTACAAATAACATCATAATCTAATTTGTAAAAATTTAGTCTTTTATTACTATTGTAAGGAAGTCTTGTGTCTTTATACGGTTTCAAATTAATTTCGATTGGAGGATGGAAAGGGTCAATTATACTCAGGGGATTTAGAGCAGAACATACGATACCGGAAGTTAAGTTAGTCAACGCAAGATCAAGCACACGTCCTGACTTATTTGTTATATTGTTAAGTTGTAATAAATTGTTTATATGACTAAAATCAGTTAACAAGTGACCAATACCTGGTGCTACATAACCACTGTCCAACTCACTTGCCAAGCTCCAATCAATATTACTTAAGTTAAAGTCACCAACTATACACGACTATATTTAACGCACTATAGTTCGCGCTAGGCCAGCGTTTGGCATAATTGTGTAAACGAAAACCGATTTCACTTTTATCCTTAAGATCCGTGGCACTGAGCACTTTACCATATGATTCGTGTCTTCTGGTTGGTTTCGGTGTCAGCGGAGCCGCTGCTATCTCCTGTTGACAGCGACTCTCGCTGCGGCGTCGAGGTTTTGGAAGCGGCGCGGCGGGGTCAACGCGGTCTGGTGTCGACGGGATCCCTTGCCACGGTGTCCGGCGGCAGTCTTCCGGCACAGGCGACATCGCCCGGTCCTCCACACCCAGACTGCTGCCACGCATAGAGCGATCGACAGCAGCACATAACAAATTACGTATTGGTGGATATCATGGGGTGATATATCGTCTATTTTCGAATCGCTTTTCTTTAGTTTTTCTATCACCTCCCCCAGACTAGTCATGGATATGGTTAGGTTTCTGTCATCAGTCTGTCTTTCGTCGGGGATTTTTATGTTAATCAAGTGATTAATCTGATCGAATTCAGGCATGTAAATGGTTGGTGAAATGTTCATTTGGTTGGATTGATGACGTATTGAATATAATGAAAAGTCATTTCCTTTGATGACGCACTCTTGACCTATGCCAATGACCCCGGCTTGGCTCAGCTGACGAACTGTTACATGATCGTCGCATATTATTTTTATTGTGTAGGTATTACAACAAAAGTAAAAGTGCTGAGAAGTCAAATGTAGTTCAAGCCATACGTTGGTGTAGTTGGTTTTTTCTACTTTACATTTATTGGTTGCAGAGTTCTTGTCGCAAAAACTTTCGTCATTTTGCAGGTCTGTAATTGGTTTTAGCAGCTGACACAGGTAAGTTGGTCCATGGTGTAGACATGCCGTTAGTTCTTGGGTGGACATGCTAAAGAAGGAATCTTTTTTTAGGATTACTGCTACATATTCGGAGATTGGTATTATTGTGGTCATAATGGTGTTTGTTTGGTGCGGTACAGGTATTAACTTGTACAGTTTGAAACTTTCTCTGGATACAAGTTGAAAAGTAACTTCAATGATAACAAGTTTTTGCATCGCTCTGGCCTTGACCTTCAGTAGTTTGTAAAGATACTGAAGATCAGTGTGTAAATTAGTAATTGGTAGTGAGTTCGCTTGGCATCTGGCCATATATGGTTTGGAGCTCACGTTTAAGTTGCGTTAGTGGCAGTAAATGTATGCTAATTTGACCGTGGTAGATGTCTGTTAACGCATCGAGCAACGTGTCTGGAAGTCGTCTTAATCCTTGCAGCAAGTTGTTTCCAGACATTGCTGACAACGTGAAATCATTGACGTATGAAATATTGATGAAATAGTGTTTTCACATTGTTGGTACTTACGTGAATTATTTTAAAATTAATATTAGTGTCGCATTTTTATTTCGTGTTGTAATTTGGTACAGTTGATTGCTTTGAGAATTTGAGTGCAATTTCGTATTTTGGTTTTGTGTTTGTTATCTTTAGGTAAAGACGTTCAGAACATCCATAATATATTAAATAATTGTCATTTGTTTCGGTTTCTATTCTCATATTGAATCACTTTAAAATTAATATTAAGTTAGAAATTTGAGATATAGCCTGGGATATGGAGAAGGACCTAGGGTACTTTTTTATGCGATAACCGACATCCATGCGGGCGAAGCCGCGGGCAAAAGCTAGTATTCAATATAATATAACTCCTCTCGTGGCTCGAACACATGCGGTGATCCTCCTGGGCATGCTGAGAATCAAGTTATCCAGCATTCTTGGGGTAACCTGTCCCATTCTTGAATAGCGGCTTCCCTGAGCTCTGGCACTGTCTGGGGACGTGGCTGACGGTTCCGAACAGCTCGCTTAAGAGCATCCCACGCGTGCTCTATTGGGTTTAAGTCAGGCGAGCCGAATCATAATATAATCTACCGTACCTAACAAAAAAGATTTCGATTTTTCAGTGATCGCAAACTTTTAAGCTATTGCATAGCTTCTATCGCGGGCCTTGAGCGCGGGGACCGAATCCAGAAATTCCGTAACGAAAAAACCTCACGCTCCCCACTCCGACGGTTTTACTACACCAGTACCCTCTAGTGATCTAATAATTTCTGGCAGTTCTTTTTTCTGTGTACTGCGTATTTTATTCTTATAAATATTAGTTTATAAAATTATGATCTTCACAAAAAGTGATTGTTGATAGTGGGGTTTGAACTCTCGACCAGTCGATTACGAGTACATTCAGTTCCCCTGTTGCACCGCAAGGCTACAACGACTTAATTAAAGCTTGCCAAATAGTTGATACCATTCCAGTTGAACAATTTTTAAACTTGATTAGACGGTTGGAAATGACTCATGTACATGGAATTTTTTCGCTGTCAAAACAGTTTGTCACTCTTTTTTTATTTAAAATTACTTTAGGTTCAACACTTTCGTCTATTTTAAAGTTGTTATTATGCTTATATTTGAATAGTATTTGACTTTGTTTACGTAGTTATACACTTTTACGACGTTCAGCACTTATTTATTTTGTTTTTAAGCTATTGCATAGCTTCTATCGCGGGCCTTGAGCGCGGGGACCGAATCCAGAAATTCCGTAACGAAAAAAAAAAAAAAAATATCAAAGAAAAAGAAATACTGCATAAATAAAATAAATAAATAATTATAATTGCATAAGTTGATACAAAATGCTATGCAATAGCTTTACCCCGGCAGTCCCCGAATGCCACACGTCTTTTTTTGATGTGTGTCAGTTTATTGATGATTTCTGAAAAAGTGTGTTATTTAGAGAAATCGTTTTATTTTTCCTGTAATCTTTACATAAATTTCTATCACATAGAATAATTTCAGATTTTTATCTATGCAAACTTTGACAGAGATAAGGGGGCAAACGGTATTTTTTTTTTTTGTCAAAAATCGAAAAGAATGCGGTCTAAAAAAAATGTTTGAGAATGGGCAAACAGCGCTCTTTCATGCGATGTTGATGTCGATTTTTAAGACCCCGTTAAGTCCCTAGTTGCAAAAAAAAAAAATATTGCAAACTAGTTGGGTAAACGTCATCTAAAACTATTTCAAGTTGATAGCATTAGTAGTTCTTGAGATATCCAGCTGTGACAGACAAACGGTCAGACAGACTGAGTGATAAGGTTGCTTTATACCATTTTGGTACGGAACCCTAAAACGAAGCACAAAAAATATCAGTTCTTTGAAATCGAAATCAGATTTGCATTGCTTTGTTCAAAGTTGACTGAAATAGCATAATTGACTGCTTAGATCCATAAGGTATGATAATCATTTAAAAAATTAAATCTGGAACTATCTGCTATATTTGTTTCCTATTCAACCCAGCGAAGTAGTAATGGAATAATTCGACTGTTGTCATACACACTGATACATTGTGTTCGTTCTCATCTCAGTCATTTCAGTCTCAGTCTCACCTCAAGGTTCGATATTGGGTCCATTCCTCTTTTTAGTTTACATTAATGATTTACCCCAATTACTTGAAAATCAACCGAAAATGCTGTTATTTGCAGATGACGCATCATTGATTTTTTAAATAGATCGACGGTCAAAAAAACCTTGACGATGTGAATAACTCTATTCTTCAAAGTCAAAGTCAAATAATTTATTTCAAATAGGCACGAAGATGCACTTTTGAACGTCAGAAATTACATGAATAGTTAATTGATTCTAGTTGCGCCTTCCAAAATGTAGTTATGTATGGAGAAGAATGGGCAAGAAACTCCATACTTACTCTTTTAAAATGTTAACAATAGTTTGTATACATTAATTAATATTTATAGGTGAAGACTATGTACCTAGAATAAAAAAATAAAAAATATAAAAAAATTCATCAAAATTACTTACCACAATTGGTAAAAATAATGAAAAGTGAAGTAATAACAGAAAAAATAATAAATGCGATAGGTACATGGTGCTCACATATTTACAAACATTGTATATGATTTCCCAAAAAAAAATAAAAATAAAAACAACATATAATAAGTCAGTGTGTGAGTTAAAATATTAATCACAGAAAATAAAATTAATATAATAAAAATTATAAATTATACAGTTAAATTAGCAACCAGTTTGATTTTGTCTAGACTCTAAATTGTCCTATGGAGCAGGACCAGCATGTTACCAAGCATTCTTATCTTGGATATAATCCTCTAATTTGTAATATGCTTGTTTACAAAGTGTACTTTTTATATGAGTTTTTAATTTTCTTTCATTTAATTGTAATATATCAGAAGGTATTTTATTGTAACATTTAACACAGTACCCCATAAAAGATGTATGTACCTTAGATAATCTGAAAAAAGGTTGATCTATTTTATCTTTATTTCTAGTATTAAAATTATGCCTATCACTGATTTTATTAAAAAGATGTAGATTTTTTCTTACATACATAATATTTTCATAAATGAATTGGCAAGGTACCGTCATTATATTAATCGTTTTAAATAGTTCTCTAAGAGATTCGCGGCGATGTAGATTATAAATGGCTCTGACAGCCCTCTTTTGTAAAATAAAAATGGATTCAATGTCGGCAGCCCGACCCCACAGTAAAATGCCATATGACATAATGCTATGGAAGTAGCTAAAATAAACTAAACGCGCGGTTTCTATATCTGTTAACTGTCTTATCTTTCGAACAGCATACGCGGCCGAGCTTAGCCGCCCCGCAAGAGATGTTATATGAGGTCCCCATTGTAATTTCTCATCTAGCGTGATTCCTAGGAAAACCGTTTGATTAATAAATTCCAGTTTTGTTCCGTTCAATATGATGTCACATTCGCTACTTCTAACATTAGGTAACTTAAATCGAATGCATTTGGTTTTTTTATTATTTCGTACCAAATGATTTACAGTAAACCAATTTTGGACCTGAAGAATAGAGTTATTCACGTCGTCAAGTTTTTGTGACCGTCGATCTATTTTAAAAATCAATGATGTGTCATCTGCAAATAACACCATCTGCGGTTGATTTTGAAGTAATTGGGGTAAATCGTTAATGTAAACTAAAAAGAGGAATGAACCCAATATCGAACCTTGAGGAACGCCCATTTTCATTTCAGACCCTAATGAGTTTACGCCGTTTACCTGAACTTTAACCTTCCTATCCGTCAGGTATGATGCTAAGTAAATCAAGAGTGGTATTCTTAATTCCGTAGTGCTCCAGTTTCAGCAGAAGTGTCTCATGGTTTACGCAATCGAACGCCTTAGAGAGGTCGCAAAAGATTCCAATGGCATCTTGTGCTTCTTCCCAAGCGTTAAAAATGTTCTTTATTAGGGTGACACCGTCGTCAGTTGTACAACGCCCCTTGGTGAAACCATACTGTTGTTCATGAAAGATGGAGTTTTTATTAAAGTGACGTAACATTTGATTGAGTATCAACTTTTCAAACACCTTACTGAAAACTGGAAGAATTGACACAGGCCTATAGTTGTTAGGTTCCTTACTATCACCGGATTTGAACAATGGAACTACTTTACTGTGTTTCATGAGATCTGGAAAGACTCCTTGGTCTACACTGGTGTTAAATATGAAAGCTAAATAGGGCACAATGGTTTGGATAATAGACCTACAGACTTTTACAGACATTCCCCAAAGATGTTCTGTTGATTTAATTTTAAGATCTTTAAAAGCTTTTATAACAGCCTGGGGGTTTGTATGTTGAAACCTGAACTCCAACGGGCATGCCTTTACATTCTTTCTAAGTAAAGCAGCAGAAAGCGCGGGTGAGGAATTTAAAGTTTCTGTAGTTTGAAAGGGAATATTACCAAAAAAGTTTTCAAATTCCTGAGCTATTTCTACATCGGAGTTGATGGGGCCATGTGCAGTCTCTAAATTAAATTCAGTATTTTGCTGTTTTTTCCTACCTGTTTCATTATTTATTATTTGCCAAGTAGTTTTTATTTTATAATCAGCTGATTTTATTTTATTGCTAATATAAAGAGCTTTAGCTATTTTGCATGCATTTTAAAATGTTTTTGAATATTTTGCAACATATTTATGAAAGCTAGTATTATTCATATGTTGCTTTAGGCCATAAAGTTCAAATAGCTTTTCCCTGCTTTTACGAATACCTGGAGTTGCCCAATCACTAAATAAGAACTTTTTATAAATACTTTTAGTCTTTAGTGGAAATGTGTCATTAAATTGCGTATTTAATAGTGAAAAGAACTCGGCGTAGAACTCATTTGGGTCACATACATTATTAAAACTCTGACGGCATAATTTACTGGCCAAAGAATTATTTAATTTTTTTAAATGTTTACATGTAATTGGCCTAAACCTTATTTGAATTTTTTGTAAAGGCATGTAAGAGCAAAATGTTATTGTTTGTCCACTGTGATCAGATGGCAACTTATTTACGATTTGTTTGTGTAAGTAATCACAATTACAAAATATATTATCTATACAAGTGGCAGAAGACGCTGTCACTCGGGTTGGTTCAATAAAAACATTTGACAAAGCAAATGACCTAAAAAGACTTAACAATCTGACACTATTCAAGTTATTTTCTAATAAATTAATATTAAAATCACCACATACGATTATTGATTTACTACTAATACTAAGTTTCATTAACACATCTTCCATTACAGAATCGAACATAACAAGATTCTGGTAACTTGGAGGTCTGTATACGCATACTATAACATGCTTATCGAGCTCAACACAGGACAATTCAATTGTGTGTTTAACAGACAGTTCAATGATGTCTTTTCATTCTTTAGATTTAATCGATTTTTTAATCAATATTAATGATCCGCCGTGTATCATACGTTTTCGGCTGAAATGGCTGACTATGCAATAATTTTCATAGTTAGTTGACATTACTTGATGATCTTTCAGCCAATGTTCTGTTAAACAGATGACATCAAACTTAGTTTTTTCCAAAAATAATTCAATTTCCAGTAATTTGGAAGAGCAACCTTGGATATTTTGATTAAATAATTTTAAAGTATGTTGCTCTCCCTTTGTTTTTTTATTTTTAAGTGTTACATGGCCAGAAGATACCTTTTTATTATTCACTAATAATAATTGGTTATTTGAAGGGGTAACTTCTGTTGTCTTACTAACTAGTTTAAAGAATTATCCGGAGTGACCTCCACAACTACAAGTGAAGAATCTATAATGCCCGTATGAGTTCCAGCAGGTAGAGAATATCCTATCTGACTGGTAGTGGCCTCCAATGATGTTGGTATTATAGGTGGATCCTCCTTCGTACAACATGATGATACATAATTAATCACTATGTTGTTAGTATAACTAGACAACACAGACTCGTCTCTAATACTACAATCTGTTATATTAGCTATAAACTCATTAATATTATATGCTATCAACATAGCAATCATATGTCTACATTCCCAAGACAGAGATAAAGTTCTCTGAGTTAACTTAAATCCACTAACAAACTTGTTAGTGTCAAAATACAATAATATGTCACTATGACAACATGTCAGCCTGTGAATAGTATTATTCAACTTATAAATATAATTATTTTCAACGTCAGATAAAGAATTAGAGTAGGGAAAAGCACATAACATCAGCTTTCCTACATTTAACTTTAATAAGGTGTCTACACCATCCACTATGTCCTTTCTGGTAATACCAGTACTATTACCTAATAACAAAACCATTGTAGAATAATTATTTAGGTTTGTGTTTGCAATTCTTTTAATCATTTGCTTAAAACTTATGTTATGATAACAATTATTGGTAAAACTATGGCTAAGGTAATTAAGTAATATTTTTCCAAAGCCTGAACCTAATTCGTCACAAAAAAAAATTGATTTGTTCTGTGTATTAGCACAGATCTCTGCTGGAAGAGCCAACACCGGAGGGGGCAAGTTTGGCTGAGGCTGAGTAGGAAGTGGTTGGTCGGCACAGCTGCATGAAAGGTTATTAGTCAGAGACTCATACCTCTCAGCATTGCACTTCACCAAGTCCAATAGTTCCCCAGCCTCAAACAAGCGGTCACTTAATTGTTGTTGTGAAGTCTCATATTTTTCAAAAATATCCTTCAGCAAGTGCTCCTTTTGTAGTATTTCATTATAGAGGAGCTGGATATCAGTGTCATATTTTTCCCTACATTTATCTAACTCGATAGAAACTGTATTTAAGCTTTTTGATAAGACAACACGTTCCTTTCTAAGTGAAATATTAAATTTTAAGAGATTTTGTTTTTTAATTGTTCTCTTTGACCGTTTAATTAATTTTTTGATTTTAATATATTTCTTTAATTTATTGTGACTCATAACAATAGGACATAATGGTATGGTGTCATCACCAGTCAAATCTATTGTTACAGCTGGCTCACACACTGATTTTGTCTTACTACCTACCAACTCATCAAAAAGCTTACTAGTGCTAGAAACCAGTTTGCTAACCTTGATACACTCGGAGAGAGATAGCGCTTTTGGGCTTCACACAATTTTTGTTCAAGTTCAGTAATTCGATGCAAAGCCAGTTCGTGGGTGTCACTGCACTCTTGAAATGTGGACACTAGATGTTGTAAATGGCTGTGCTGGTCAGTTAAGTCCAGGTGTTGTGTATGTAGGTGAGACAGTTCATTTTTGAGGGAGGAGTTTTTAAAAATAATGTTTTCCACTTCCACTTCACTGTCTTCCCTTTCCTGGAGCAGCTGTTTGCATGTAGCTTTAGAAGCCTCAAGCTCCTTTAAGGTAGCTCGTAATTTTGCTTCTAATTCCCTGATGGTAGCACTGCGGGTCATCATTTTGCTTTGAACTGTCAGTCACCTGGAATGTGTGAAGATATGCAGCTAAATAACAGTGTAAGAAAAAGATGTTTTAAAATTTAGATTAGTAGGAGGTAGAAGGCATCGATTTAGAATACCCTAGATACACTATCACCTACAAATCAAAGTCGCAAAAGTGTCCCATCGCTAAGTTACAAGTGTGTGCGTCTACTAAGGCAAATCTAAAACACATAATGTCCTTAAGAACATTTAAATTTTCCTTACATACAACCTTATGTGAATGGAATTAAAGTGTGGTTTCGAGTGTGCGCGATGGGCGGTTATGACATTACAAAATTAGACCATCGCGCAAGTCGTAAAATTTTATTGCTCTCAGCTGTAGGTAAGATAATTTTAAACGATACTATTCCTTAAGCAAATGCTTATTAAGTCAAATTCAGTTTACGCCGCGTGACACATCGTAAAAAAAAATTGTTTTGGAACAGAAGGATAATGGAGTGGTCTTGAAATTTTACTCAGTATTATGTGCTTATATAAAACAGGTTGAGGTGGTTAAAATTAACTTATTTTTATTTTATTTATTAAGACAATTTAAAAAGATTGATAGATAATGGTGCCGATTCTTTTGTCACAAAATTCTCTAAACTAAGACTAAAAATCACCAAAATTTAGTTTATTCCTGTCAAATGACCATTTCCTATTCTGAAATTGACGAAAGTGACACAACTTAACTATAATTTAGTTTGACAGCTCTAAGATGGTACTGAGTTTTTAAATTTAGTGAAAATGGCAATTTTACTATTCTGAATTTGACGTTTTTAAACTAAAATTTAGATTTTCTAACTAAATCTGATATATTTATAATCGCGATTAAAAAGGTGTGGAATAAAATTAGTTTTCAATATTTTTTTTTTTTTTAATAAAACTTTGCCCACACTAGGAATTAAATTAGTTTGCAAAACCAGTACCGTATATAAGGTGTATCTATTCATACACGAAATATTTTATGAGATCCATCTTTAAGTCGTAAAAATGCCACAGAAGCGAATTTTTTTTTTTATCTTAGTGTTTTATATTTCTACATTATTATAATTTTAAAATTGCTTGAGACATTTTGCGAAAAAATCCTTTATTTACTTATTCTATGAATGACCCGCCTCGACGCGGTGACGCCGAACGGTGCGGTGGGGTGGCGGCACGAGCGCGGTGAATTTTGATAATTAATCATCATATCAATTTTTTTTTTTTTTAATAATATACTCTGAATAAAAAAAATCATTTCCTTGGCTTCTTTACCACCTATAGGTGTATCACTTAAGATATTTTGTGTTTATCCCAATATATTTTTTTTTTCTTTTGCTTATATCTCCAAAATGGTGCGTCCTATCGCAAAAATAATGAAAATTTCGATCCCCTTTTAGAAACGCTTAAACCGCTATTACTCTACATGTAGGTAATTTTTTTTTTTTTTCACCCAAAAAGTGAAAAATTCCATAAAAAACACGTCGCGGACTCGCGGCTGCCCCCCTATGCGCGTTTCCGGCTCTAAAAAAACTCATAGGCAAACAAGTACAACGTTGCGAAGCCATAAAAAAAAATACCACGTGGAGTCACGATTGTCAAATTCGATTTAGTTGTATCAAACTTATTTTTAAATTTAGAGAATTTTGTTTGCAGAATAGCTTTAAGATTCTCATAGCCAAAAGTAAGGAATTTTAGTGATAGTTTAGTTAGTTTAGTTCGGTGTACAAGAGAATCGGCACCATTAACTCAGCACATTTACTCAGTAGTCACAATATTTTATGTAAAAACTTACTGCAATACATGGAATAACCCCTTTCTTTACTTTCCGAAAGCCTTTCTTCGTATAATACATGTCATTTTCTGAGAAGTGACAAGAGCGAACCACACTATTTTTTTT
The DNA here is from genome assembly GCA_947523025.1 of Dryobota labecula. Taxonomy (NCBI): domain Eukaryota; kingdom Metazoa; phylum Arthropoda; class Insecta; order Lepidoptera; family Noctuidae; genus Dryobota; species Dryobota labecula. The sequence continues at coordinate 28,460,053 of OX383286.1, forward strand.
TATAGAATCATTTGGCTTAAAAAAATCTTCACTCCTCTCATTAGCTATAATTTTTCGCCATTTTTCCCATTCAATTAATAATAACTATAATATAAAAAACACCAATCACCATTCAAATAAACTTTGCTCATCTCCGGACAGGCTATAGTTATTTTATGTTAATTCCATATTATTGACATACCGCAGAAAGAAAAAAACAATAAGCGACTCTATTCATTTAATATTTGACTATGTTCCACTTTATACATCTTCCATCTCCTTTCCACTTAATACAAGTGCTGCGCGAGGGAAAAGCCAACTGCGTAGCGTCAAATGAAGAGACGTATTGAAATAAATTTTAAAAAAATATGTTTTTAATGAGTTTGAAGGCGTATTTTGCCACAAATTCACTACATTATAAAACTATTATCTAGTACTTACCGAAAATACGATATGCCATCCCTTTTCAACGTGGTGGAAGTATTATTTTTGCACTTTTTTACGGAGCACTTTGGCATGTTCACCCGATAGCGAAGCGCGCGTTACTGAGAGCGCAACTGTGCTAAGAAGTAATTTTAGCACAGTTGTATCGAGACACATTTCAAGCGTTGACGGTGTATCTAGGGTATTCTAAATCTATGGTAGAAGGGGAAAAAAAATTGTATTAAAAATAGGTAATAAATTGTTAACAAAGATATTACAATAAGATGTAGCTAATAAGGAATTAGTTTAGAATGTTAAACAAAAATGAAGTTAAAAGGAATAAGCACTGCTTTTATTATTTAAGACAAAAAAAACTTTATTGACAATATAAGTTTATGACACATTACAGGTTTGATAGGTAAGAATAAAATAGGTAATCAATAAGGCCTAATGAACCTATGTTTTATGTATAGTAAATTATGTAGTGTTTATTGTCTGAGCGAATGTTTTCGTCGTCGATTTTGCTTCCACTAATTGTCAAGCAAAAGGAGACATAAACCGTGCCAGTGTGTTTTGGACGTAGCTCAGAGACCTGAGCAGTATTTTGTGATGTTCTACGGTCTGTAAATATTATGCAGATAACATAAATAAAACAAAATACTCCCCGGGATTGAAGATATGTATTTGAAATCCGTCACCGTTGGTTTGGTCGAGTTGACAGCCGGTTTAAATCCTTTTTGTGCGAAGTTATCGCGACAAAAAACACTGTATAATCACTGAATATACTACTTACTAACTAGGTACAACTATATTACCTTCAGGTCCAAGATTGGTTTACGGTAAATAATTTGGTACTAAATGAAAAAAATACCAAATGCATTCGATTTAAATTACCTAATGTTAGAAGTAGCGAATGTGACATCATGTTGAATGGAGAAAAACTGGAATTTGTTAATCAAACGGTTTTCCTAGGAATCACGCTAGACGAGAAACTACAATGGGGATCTCATATAACATCTCTTGCGGGGCGGCTAAGCTCGGCCGCTTATGCTGTTAGAAAGATCAGACAATTAACAGATAAAGAAACCGCGCGTTTGGTCTATTTTAACTACTTCCACAGCATTATGTCGTATGCACAGACCATATAGTATTGTCGTATGGCATTTTACTGTTGGGTCGGGCTGCTGACATAGAATCTATTTTTATTTTGCAAAAGAGAGCTGTCAGAGCCATATAAAATCTACGTCGCTGCGAATCTCTTAGGGAACTGTTTAAAAGGATTAATATTATGACGGAACCTTGCCAATTCATTTATAAAATATTATGTATGTAAGAAAAAATCTAAATCTTTTTAATAAAATCAGTGATAGACATAATTTTAATACAAGAAATAAAGATAAAATAGATCAACCATTTTTCAGATTGTCTAAAGTACGTACATCTTTTATGGGGTACTGTCATCGATTTAGAATACCCTAGATACACTATCACCTACAAATCAAAGTCGCAAAAGTGTCCCATCGCTAAGTTACAAGTGTGTGCGTCTACTAAGGCAAATCTAAAACACATAATGTCCTTAAGAACATTTAAATTTTCCTTACATACAACCTTATGTGAATGGAATTAAAGTGTGGTTTCGAGTGTGCGCGATGGGCGGTTATGACATTACAAAATTAGACCATCGCGCAAGTCGTAAAATTTTATTGCTCTCAGCTGTAGGTAAGATAATTTTAAACGATACTATTCCTTAAGCAAATGCTTATTAAGTCAAATTCAGTTTACGCCGCGTGACACATCGTAAAAAAAAATTGTTTTGGAACAGAAGGATAATGGAGTGGTCTTGAAATTTTACTCAGTATTATGTGCTTATATAAAACAGGTTGAGGTGGTTAAAATTAACTTATTTTTATTTTATTTATTAAGACAATTTAAAAAGATTGATAGATAATGGTGCCGATTCTTTTGTCACAAAATTCTCTAAACTAAGACTAAAAATCACCAAAATTTAGTTTATTCCTGTCAAATGACCATTTCCTATTCTGAAATTGACGAAAGTGACACAACTTAACTATAATTTAGTTTGACAGCTCTAAGATGGTACTGAGTTTTTAAATTTAGTGAAAATGGCAATTTTACTATTCTGAATTTGACGTTTTTAAACTAAAATTTAGATTTTCTAACTAAATCTGATATATTTATAATCGCGATTAAAAAGGTGTGGAATAAAATTAGTTTTCAATATTTTTTTTTTTTTTAATAAAACTTTGCCCACACTAGGAATTAAATTAGTTTGCAAAACCAGTACCGTATATAAGGTGTATCTATTCATACACGAAATATTTTATGAGATCCATCTTTAAGTCGTAAAAATGCCACAGAAGCGAATTTTTTTTTTTATCTTAGTGTTTTATATTTCTACATTATTATAATTTTAAAATTGCTTGAGACATTTTGCGAAAAAATCCTTTATTTACTTATTCTATGAATGACCCGCCTCGACGCGGTGACGCCGAACGGTGCGGTGGGGTGGCGGCACGAGCGCGGTGAATTTTGATAATTAATCATCATATCAATTTTTTTTTTTTTTAATAATATACTCTGAATAAAAAAAATCATTTCCTTGGCTTCTTTACCACCTATAGGTGTATCACTTAAGATATTTTGTGTTTATCCCAATATATTTTTTTTTTCTTTTGCTTATATCTCCAAAATGGTGCGTCCTATCGCAAAAATAATGAAAATTTCGATCCCCTTTTAGAAACGCTTAAACCGCTATTACTCTACATGTAGGTAATTTTTTTTTTTTTTCACCCAAAAAGTGAAAAATTCCATAAAAAACACGTCGCGGACTCGCGGCTGCCCCCCTATGCGCGTTTCCGGCTCTAAAAAAACTCATAGGCAAACAAGTACAACGTTGCGAAGCCATAAAAAAAAATACCACGTGGAGTCACGATTGTCAAATTCGATTTAGTTGTATCAAACTTATTTTTAAATTTAGAGAATTTTGTTTGCAGAATAGCTTTAAGATTCTCATAGCCAAAAGTAAGGAATTTTAGTGATAGTTTAGTTAGTTTAGTTCGGTGTACAAGAGAATCGGCACCATTAACTCAGCACATTTACTCAGTAGTCACAATATTTTATGTAAAAACTTACTGCAATACATGGAATAACCCCTTTCTTTACTTTCCGAAAGCCTTTCTTCGTATAATACATGTCATTTTCTGAGAAGTGACAAGAGCGAACCACACTATTTTTTTTTATAGAATCATTTGGCTTAAAAAAATCTTCACTCCTCTCATTAGCTATAATTTTTCGCCATTTTTCCCATTCAATTAATAATAACTATAATATAAAAAACACCAATCACCATTCAAATAAACTTTGCTCATCTCCGGACAGGCTATAGTTATTTTATGTTAATTCCATATTATTGACATACCGCAGAAAGAAAAAAACAATAAGCGACTCTATTCATTTAATATTTGACTATGTTCCACTTTATACATCTTCCATCTCCTTTCCACTTAATACAAGTGCTGCGCGAGGGAAAAGCCAACTGCGTAGCGTCAAATGAAGAGACGTATTGAAATAAATTTTAAAAAAATATGTTTTTAATGAGTTTGAAGGCGTATTTTGCCACAAATTCACTACATTATAAAACTATTATCTAGTACTTACCGAAAATACGATATGCCATCCCTTTTCAACGTGGTGGAAGTATTATTTTTGCACTTTTTTACGGAGCACTTTGGCATGTTCACCCGATAGCGAAGCGCGCGTTACTGAGAGCGCAACTGTGCTAAGAAGTAATTTTAGCACAGTTGTATCGAGACACATTTCAAGCGTTGACGGTGTATCTAGGGTATTCTAAATCTATGGTAGAAGGGGAAAAAAAATTGTATTAAAAATAGGTAATAAATTGTTAACAAAGATATTACAATAAGATGTAGCTAATAAGGAATTAGTTTAGAATGTTAAACAAAAATGAAGTTAAAAGGAATAAGCACTGCTTTTATTATTTAAGACAAAAAAAACTTTATTGACAATATAAGTTTATGACACATTACAGGTTTGATAGGTAAGAATAAAATAGGTAATCAATAAGGCCTAATGAACCTATGTTTTATGTATAGTAAATTATGTAGTGTTTATTGTCTGAGCGAATGTTTTCGTCGTCGATTTTGCTTCCACTAATTGTCAAGCAAAAGGAGACATAAACCGTGCCAGTGTGTTTTGGACGTAGCTCAGAGACCTGAGCAGTATTTTGTGATGTTCTACGGTCTGTAAATATTATGCAGATAACATAAATAAAACAAAATACTCCCCGGGATTGAAGATATGTATTTGAAATCCGTCACCGTTGGTTTGGTCGAGTTGACAGCCGGTTTAAATCCTTTTTGTGCGAAGTTATCGCGACAAAAAACACTGTATAATCACTGAATATACTACTTACTAACTAGGTACAACTATATTACCTTCAGGTCCAAGATTGGTTTACGGTAAATAATTTGGTACTAAATGAAAAAAATACCAAATGCATTCGATTTAAATTACCTAATGTTAGAAGTAGCGAATGTGACATCATGTTGAATGGAGAAAAACTGGAATTTGTTAATCAAACGGTTTTCCTAGGAATCACGCTAGACGAGAAACTACAATGGGGATCTCATATAACATCTCTTGCGGGGCGGCTAAGCTCGGCCGCTTATGCTGTTAGAAAGATCAGACAATTAACAGATAAAGAAACCGCGCGTTTGGTCTATTTTAACTACTTCCACAGCATTATGTCGTATGCACAGACCATATAGTATTGTCGTATGGCATTTTACTGTTGGGTCGGGCTGCTGACATAGAATCTATTTTTATTTTGCAAAAGAGAGCTGTCAGAGCCATATAAAATCTACGTCGCTGCGAATCTCTTAGGGAACTGTTTAAAAGGATTAATATTATGACGGAACCTTGCCAATTCATTTATAAAATATTATGTATGTAAGAAAAAATCTAAATCTTTTTAATAAAATCAGTGATAGACATAATTTTAATACAAGAAATAAAGATAAAATAGATCAACCATTTTTCAGATTGTCTAAAGTACGTACATCTTTTATGGGGTACTGTCATCGATTTAGAATACCCTAGATACACTATCACCTACAAATCAAAGTCGCAAAAGTGTCCCATCGCTAAGTTACAAGTGTGTGCGTCTACTAAGGCAAATCTAAAACACATAATGTCCTTAAGAACATTTAAATTTTCCTTACATACAACCTTATGTGAATGGAATTAAAGTGTGGTTTCGAGTGTGCGCGATGGGCGGTTATGACATTACAAAATTAGACCATCGCGCAAGTCGTAAAATTTTATTGCTCTCAGCTGTAGGTAAGATAATTTTAAACGATACTATTCCTTAAGCAAATGCTTATTAAGTCAAATTCAGTTTACGCCGCGTGACACATCGTAAAAAAAAATTGTTTTGGAACAGAAGGATAATGGAGTGGTCTTGAAATTTTACTCAGTATTATGTGCTTATATAAAACAGGTTGAGGTGGTTAAAATTAACTTATTTTTATTTTATTTATTAAGACAATTTAAAAAGATTGATAGATAATGGTGCCGATTCTTTTGTCACAAAATTCTCTAAACTAAGACTAAAAATCACCAAAATTTAGTTTATTCCTGTCAAATGACCATTTCCTATTCTGAAATTGACGAAAGTGACACAACTTAACTATAATTTAGTTTGACAGCTCTAAGATGGTACTGAGTTTTTAAATTTAGTGAAAATGGCAATTTTACTATTCTGAATTTGACGTTTTTAAACTAAAATTTAGATTTTCTAACTAAATCTGATATATTTATAATCGCGATTAAAAAGGTGTGGAATAAAATTAGTTTTCAATATTTTTTTTTTTTTTTAATAAAACTTTGCCCACACTAGGAATTAAATTAGTTTGCAAAACCAGTACCGTATATAAGGTGTATCTATTCATACACGAAATATTTTATGAGATCCATCTTTAAGTCGTAAAAATGCCACAGCAGCGAATTTTTTTTTTTTATCTTAGTGTTTTATATTTCTACATTATTATAATTTTAAAATTGCTTGAGACATTTTGCGAAAAAATCCTTTATTTACTTATTCTATGAATGACCCGCCTCGACGCGGTGACGCCGAACGGTGCGGTGGGGTGGCGGCACGAGCGCGGTGAATTTTGATAATTAATCATCATATCAATTTTTTTTTTTTTTAATAATATACTCTGAATAAAAAAAATCATTTCCTTGGCTTCTTTACCACCTATAGGTGTATCACTTAAGATATTTTGTGTTTATCCCAATATATTTTTTTTTTCTTTTGCTTATATCTCCAAAATGGTGCGTCCTATCGCAAAAATAATGAAAATTTCGATCCCCTTTTAGAAACTCTTAAACCGCTATTACTCTACATGTAGGTAATTTTTTTTTTTTTTCACCCAAAAAGTGAAAAATTCCATAAAAAACACGTCGCGGACTCGCGGCTGCCCCCCTATGCGCGTTTCCGGCTCTAAAAAAACTCATAGGCAAACAAGTACAACGTTGCGAAGCCATAAAAAAAAATACCACGTGGAGTCACGATTGTCAAATTCGATTTAGTTGTATCAAACTTATTTTTAAATTTAGAGAATTTTGTTTGCAGAATAGCTTTAAGATTCTCATAGCCAAAAGTAAGGAATTTTAGTGATAGTTTAGTTAGTTTAGTTCGGTGTACAAGAGAATCGGCACCATTAACTCAGCACATTTACTCAGTAGTCACAATATTTTATGTAAAAACTTACTGCAATACATGGAATAACCCCTTTCTTTACTTTCCGAAAGCCTTTCTTCGTATAATACATGTCATTTTCTGAGAAGTGACAAGAGCGAACCACACTATTTTTTTTTATAGAATCATTTGGCTTAAAAAAATCTTCACTCCTCTCATTAGCTATAATTTTTCGCCATTTTTCCCATTCAATTAATAATAACTATAATATAAAAAACACCAATCACCATTCAAATAAACTTTGCTCATCTCCGGACAGGCTATAGTTATTTTATGTTAATTCCATATTATTGACATACCGCAGAAAGAAAAAAACAATAAGCGACTCTATTCATTTAATATTTGACTATGTTCCACTTTATACATCTTCCATCTCCTTTCCACTTAATACAAGTGCTGCGCGAGGGAAAAGCCAACTGCGTAGCGTCAAATGAAGAGACGTATTGAAATAAATTTAAAAAAAATATGTTTTTAATGAGTTTGAAGGCGTATTTTGCCACAAATTCACTACATTATAAAACTATTATCTAGTACTTACCGAAAATACGATATGCCATCCCTTTTCAACGTGGTGGAAGTATTATTTTTGCACTTTTTTACGGAGCACTTTGGCATGTTCACCCGATAGCGAAGCGCGCGTTACTGAGAGCGCAACTGTGCTAAGAAGTAATTTTAGCACAGTTGTATCGAGACACATTTCAAGCGTTGACGGTGTATCTAGGGTATTCTAAATCTATGGGTACTGTGTTAAATGTTACAATAAAATACCTTCTGATATATATTATACTAGCTTTTGCCCGCGGCTTCGCCCGCGTGGATGTCGGTTATCGCATAAAAAAGTACCCTATGTCCTTCTCCATACCTATCCCAGGCTATATCTCAAATTTCTAACTTAATATTAATTTTAATGTGATTCACTATGTGAATAGAAACCGAAACAAATGATTTAATATAATAAAAGTACTTATGTTCTGAACGTCTAATGAGTCTTAACCTAAAGATAACAAAATCAAAATACGAAATTTCACTCAAATTCTTAAAGCAATCAATTGTACCAAATTACAACACGAAATAAAAATGCGACATTAATAATAATTTTAAAATAATTCACGTAAGTACCAACAATGTGAAAACAAAACGAAATCCTCTAAAATGTCACACGATACACCGTTTGTGCTGAGAAAACACTCGAAATGTAATGAACACCATTGGTGCATCACTTTTCTCAGGGTCACGTTCGCAATTGGACGAAATATTTGACATTTATTTTGTACTTGCAACACAATCTGGCTGTAGAATTCGATTAATCGACTAATACTTGACCGGTATTAATATATTTAAGCGGGAACACCACTAATCGAACGAAAAAAAAAAGAAAACAAAATACGTCTGTACTCTGTGGTCGTGTGGCGGTGTGGCGCGATGTAAACATTCATCAAGGTAATGGATTAAAGTAATGGATTCAATGAGAAAATGGTTTAATCTTAGAAGAATCTTATAAAAAATTACTGAGAAATAAATGTAGATTTCGTATTGAGTGTTAGTTTATCGAAAAGTGATAAATATGTCAGTGAAAAAGTAATGAAAGTTTTGGAATGCACAAATTTTGATCATACGGCCGCCGTGTTTAGTAATGTTTTTATAATAAATATTCTTGTATAGGTACTGTTTGAAATACAAATAAGTAGCTAGCTTATTTATCTACGAAAATAATTTGGCTAATAGCTACTGATATTATAGCGTATCGTTATCGTAATCGTATTTCCAAAAGTAAAATTCAGCAAACAAATACCTACAAAAAGACAATAAAATGGATATAGTATGTTATCCTTAAGAGATACGAGTAGACATATGCCATCGCGGACTTTTTTGAAGACCTTTATAAGATACACAATTCCACCAGACAAAGGGTTTAGACAGCGTTTTCGTTGAAAGCTCCCAGACAGCTTATTTATTTCCGACACCTCCAACAAATATCGTTTATTTATACAAAAATGTATACAAAAACTTAACAAATTATATACTAAAACCTTCCTCGGGAACCAAGCTATCCATTGGTGAAAACAGCATGAGAATCGGTGCAGAAGTTTTTGAGTTTATCGCGAACAGACAGGCAGACAGACGCGGCGGAGGACTTTGTTTTATAATATGTAGTGATAGTGATTACAACTAGCTTTTGCCCGCGGCTCCGCCCGCGTGGATGTCGGTTATCGCGTAAAAAACTAGCCTTTGTCCTTCTCAATATCCCAGGCTATATCTCTGCCAAATTTCATGACGATCGGTTCAGCAGTTTAGGCGTGGCATCTTATAAGAGGTACTGTGTTAAATCAATATCTATCTATACTTCTATATCTATATTAATATTAATATATTATTTATAATTATATAAAGCTGAAGAGTTTGTTTGTTTGTTTGTCTGAACGCGCTAATCTCAAGAACTACTAATTGGAATTGAAAAATTCTTCTTGTGTTAGATAGTCCATTTATTGAGGAAACTTATAGGCTATATAATATCAAGCTACAGCCAATAGGAGCGGAGCATAAATGAAAAATGTTGCAAAAACGGGAAAAATTATTCCTTTTGCGAGCTTCAGTTGCGTGTTCTGCGTAAACGGTTTAAGTTACGCAAATATCATGTATAATGTAATTGTTTCTCTTTAAATTTTCTAAAAAAAAGTCCGCGACAACATATGTCTATCTTTTAAGATTGACTCACTATAACCTTTTTTATGGTAATCAAATTTGTTCGAAATTAATGCATTATTTGCGAAGGAGTTTTCATAAACATGGTATTAATCCTTATCTAAATAAATACGTTATTCATCACAAGTATTTAATTTTGAACAAAGTTGCCCTTACATCATTTAATTTCAATGAATATCTTAGGAGATAACTGTTTTATAATAATAATAACTCCGCAGCAAAATAATGATCAACTCTGCATGGTATTCTATTCTAAAGCTGAAGAGTTAGTTTTTAGGGTTCCGTACCCAAAGGATAAAATGGGACCCTATTACTAAAACTCCGCTGTCCGTCTGTCTGTCTGTCTGTCCGTCTGTCACCAGGCTGTATCTCATGAACCGTGATAGTTAGACAGTTGAAATTTCCACAGATGATGTATTTCTGTTGCCGCTATAACAACAAATACTAAAAAACAGAAAAAAAAATATTTAAGGGGGGCTCCCATACAACGGACATGATTTATTTGCCGTTTTTTTTGCTGCGCCCGCGTGGATGTCGGTTATTGCGTAAAAAAAGTAGCCTATGTCCTTCTCTATATCTCAGGCTACATTCCTGCCAAATTTCATGTCGATCAGTTCAGCGGTTTAGGCGTGAAAACATAACATACAGACAGACAGGCAGACAGACAGAGTTACTTTCCCATTTATAATATTAGTAAAGATTTGTATGGATGGTACGGAACCCTTCGTGCGCGAGTCCTACTCGCACTTGGCCGGTTTTTTGTTTTTTGAACGCGCTAATCTCTGGATCTGCCAGTTGGATTTGAAAATATTTTTGCATTTTACAGCCCAATTATTGAGGAAGAATTACATTCCTATTAACTAGTACACAATTTTTTTTAAATAAAAGTTTATGCGAAAACGAAGTAAAAGCACGGGCGAGCAATGTGTTGCGACGGGGTGGGTCGGGGGAACAAGAAATTTAACGCGGATAAAGTCGCGGGCAGAAGCTAGTGTTACAATAAAATACCTTCTGATATATTACAATTAAATAAAAGAAAATTTAAAACTTATATTAAAAGCACACTTTGTAAACTAGCATATTACAAATTAGAGGATTATATCCAAGATAGGAATGCTTGGAAACATGCTGTTCCTGCTCCATTGGACAATTTATTTAGAGTGTAGACAAAATCAAACTGGTTGCTAATTTAATTGTATAATTTATATTTTTTATGACATTCATTTTATTTTCTGTGATTAATATACTCACACACTGACAGGTTTTAAATGTTAAAATTTTAGGGAAATCATCTACTTTTACAATGTTTGTAAATATATGAGCACCATGCATCTAACGCATAATTAATTTGTCTGTCATTGCCTCACTTTTCATTCTTTTTACCTATTCTGGTATAGTAATCTTATTCTAGGTAAGTGCATTGTCTTCACATATAATTAATAATTACTGTATACAAATATTGTTATTCCTCAATTTTCGCTATTGCACCTACTACTGTATGTCTCTGCATCACCCAAGGGTTGACTGGTAGAAAATGCCTATGGCATTAAGTCCGCCTCTGTACATGTTTTTGTGCTTAAAGTATTAAATAAATAAATAAATAATATTGTTAACATTTTAAAAGAGAGTTTTTTTTTTTAAAGAGTAAGTTTGGAGTTTCTTGCCAATCATTCTTCTCCGTACGTAACTACCTTTTGGAAGAGGCAACTATAATCAATTAATTAATTATATTTGTAAATTTTGACGTTCAAAAGTGTCCTTTTATGTGGCTATTTGAAATAAATGATTTGACTTTGACTTTGACCTACGAACTGTATGGGAAACCTATTTTTCGATTTCTGACTTTTCTGGTACCTACTCAAACCTCAGTTGGTCACTTTTTTGTGAAAATTGCCCATTTTCTTGCTGATTGTAATTTTTTTTTTTTTTCAAAATTTGTGAATTCAGTTTTTTTTTTCTAAAAGTTAAGGATAGACCATTTTCTTGTAGCGACCACGGTTATGGTTACGGTTACGGTTATGGTTTTGAGATCATCGCAAAACATAATGCAATACTGCTCATCTCCCATAGCAAATAGCGTGATAATTTATACCTTGTAAGTAATTTGACCAGACCTATAGGAAACATCTATGGAACAAAATCTGTCCGGTAGTTTTGCGTGATACTGGAACATACTCTCTACTCATCGTAAGCGTTTTAAATCTGAATGTGACAGATGTTTTGAAAGATACATGAAATCGGTGGAAGACAGTATTCCACTTAGCATTAAACATTTCTGGACTTACATTTCAAACAGGAAGGGCAGGGCGGAGATTCCAGCAAATATGTTTCTTGAAAATCTTAATTCAAATAATCCAACCGATATATGTAACATGTTCTCTCCACTTTTTTCACCTCAGTTTATGAACCCACGAATTTTAACCCCGTGATGTGGCAGCCACCTAACACATATGCAGATAATTCGCCCTGTATCTCTGACATCTATTTGCCAGTGGATGTTGTGCAGAAAGCGATAACGCAATTAGATTTGAATAAAGGTCCTGGTCCAGATAGCTTCATCAAATCAAATCAAATCATCAAATCATTTATTTCTTTGCAAACATGGGTCTATATACATAGGTGTTTTTATAATAAAGTTCTCCATATTTTACCGTCACATGGGCATGCAAAGGTTTACAATTCCTAATAAAAAACCAAAAATAAGTACCTACCTAACAGATCATTGTAATTACAAATTATACATAAAAAAATGTCAGCGTGGTCACAACAATAAAAAATAAAATAAGTCTATATAATGTCAAATGGAAATAAAAAGTAACTAAGTGAAACCAGGATCACAATAATTATGTCAATCGGGGTAACAGTAATGTCAATCAGCTAGTGAATTGTCATTAAGAAAATCGTCAATCGTGTAATAAGTTTTCATAATTAAAATTTCTTTTAGCTCCCTTTTAAATTTTAATATCTAGTCATAGCTTGCCACCAGTCTTCATTAAGAAGACCGCAGAAACTATTGTACTCCCACTTCATATTATATTTAATAAATGTTTACGCGAAGGTACCTTTCCCGACATTTGGAAACAGGCACATATCACACCGGTGTTCAAGAGTGGTGATAAAAACAACATATGTACAAAATTATCGCCCTATCTCTATACTCTCCGCCTTGTCGAAGCTTTTTGAGAGTCTTGTACATAGCGAAGTATATTCTCACATTCACAACATCATTATTGGTGAACAACATGGGTTTGTTAAACGACGCTCGACGAATACCAATCTCATGTTGTTCGCAGACTTTTTATTCAAAAGCATGGATGAACAAGTTCAAGTTGACGCTGTGTACACGAATTTTCGGAAGGCTTTTGATAGGGTGGACCATAAACTGCTCTTAGATAAAATTGCTTACAACGGAATCCGTGGCAATTTATTGCGATGGTTCATGGCATACATACACAATAGGTCTCAAAAGATAGTTATTAATGGTTTCCAATCAAGTTCAATCATTGTCACCTCTGGGGTGCCCCAAGGCTCAATTATGGGGCCCCTACTCTTTATTTTGTTCATCAATGACATAAAAAAATGCTTCATTCATTCCCGATTTCTAATGTATGCCGATGACATCAAAATTTACAGGTCGTGCAAAAGACAATCTTGTGTGTTTTTGACACAAGATTGTCTGCTTCTGCAGGGGGACCTTGATAGATGTTCACAATATTGTTCATATAACAAGCTCCAGATTAGTTTACCTAAATGCAATGCAATCACTTTCACAAAAAACAAAAACATTATAAAATTTGATTATAGTCTACATGGTATCTGTCTGCAGAGAGTTGACCATGTCCGAGATCTAGGAGATACAATAGACTCGAAACTGCACTTCAATCTTCATATCGATAATATCGTTATTAAGGCGTATCGGATGTTTGGTTTCGTCATGCGTTCTTCAAAAGACTTTAAAAGACCGTCTACTTTTTTACTTTTATACAAAGCTTTGGTTCGTTCTCAATTGAAATTTGCAGTTCCGATTTGGAGTCCCATTTTTGATATTTATATAAAAAGAATGGAAATGGTTCAAAAAAAATATTTACGTGTTATGCATTTCAGATGCACTAAGTCTAAAATACCATACACTCATTTGTTAACGCGTTATAAACTTCAAAGCTTGGAGTCAAGACGCAGCCTACTAATGGTCATGATGCTGCATGGTCTGTGTAATAACAGGTTCGATTGCACAGATATTACCAATAACCTATGTTACATTGTACCTAGAACTGTCATGCGTCGAGAGGCGCGTGTGCCCCGGCTATTCCACACTGCAAGGTGCAGAACTCACGCTGGTGCACGGGCGCCTCTCCGACGCATTGTAGACACGTATAACACACACTTCATCGATTTGGATATTTTTGCGCTTACGCACTTTAAGTTCAAAAAGTTGGCTATTGATTCTTTAATGTAGTCTTTGTATTTTTTTGTTTTGTTGTACATAAATATAAACATATCATTTAATTTTTTGCTATGTATCTTCTGGACAATGGGGTATATATAAATGAATAGCCATATTACACCTATTATTCCAAAATATGTATGAGTACTGGCAACACACGCATTAAACTAAGTACCTATCTATATACCATTATTTCGCGGACATTTGTGTGGGTTACATGTTTACCTAGTTTTTAAGTTATTCTGTCACACTTAAATTGTAATGTGTAACTGTTTTATGTCCCAATAAAGTAAAAATAAAAATACATTCAGACAAACAGACAAAAATTCTATAAACTATATTTTCGGCATCAGAATCGTTCCCAGACCTCGTGGCAATTACTTTTTTTCAAAAGTATTCATTGTACAGTTTTGACTTCGCTACGATTTTATTATAAGTACCTATAGAAGATGTGTGGTGCGTAATTGTGAAGTTGTAACGAGCGCTATGTTGCAGGGCGACGACGCCGGCGCTGTCGCGGCACCTGAACCACGAGTGCCGCGTGCTGCAGTTCTACGACTCGCACGACCTGTGGCACATGCTGTCGGCCGTGGCTCTCTTCTTGTCCTTCAACGCCATGCTCACTTGGGATGACGGACTTGCCGCCGTCAAACGCACCGAGATCGCTGTGTTTTGATACATATTATTCAAAGCATTATTTAATAAAGCTGTAGGTACCTAATTTCTTAATAGTGGTTTAATTTTTTTATTATATTTCAGGCTCCATCCTCGAGATTAGCATTTTATATACATGTAGTAACGCGTAGTAACACACCATTCCACCCTATTTTGAGAGAATTTTGATGTGTTTTTTTTTTTTGTGTAAATAAGTCTTCTTGATTCCTGCGCCCGCAATCTGTGTTCGCTTTTTAGTGCTGCGCCATTCCACACTCGCTCGCGATTACACTTACTTTTTTAACCCCCGACGCAAAAAGAGTGGTGTTATAACTTATAACACCCCTCTTTTTGCGTAACTTATAACTTCGTAGCTCTTAAACGGATGGACCGATTTGGATGCAGTTTTTTATTTTTATTGAAAGGTAATTTAATGGTGAGTATTCTTATGTATGTTTTACCAAAATCGGTTTAGCCGTTCGAAGATCATCAGCTCTTTTCTCGTTGATGAAGGGATGTGAGCAACTTCCACGGGTCTAATCGTTACGAAATTTGGTATTCTATTACTTCAATCGTATTGCAAGAATATGGTAACCTTAACCTGATGCTGCAGCATGACCTGAGGTCTGCAGAAACCGAACTCCTCGCTTAGTTACAGCAGAGGTATCATGTTTGGGCACATTGGAATGGTTTCAGTGAACAGATTATAGGAAGATTAGTAACCTTGAACTGATGCTGCAACATGACCTACAATGTGCTGGATAACCTACTCCTCACTTACGTTCAGCAGATGTTGAGATTTAAACTTTTATCTGTACCGAATTAGAAATCAAAACAATACTAAATATTATTGAGACAAAGCTTTTATTCTCAACAATAATATTTAGTTTTCGTTATTGCGAACTAAGTGTACAATGTTGGTGTTATGTTATGTTATGTTCTTCCATTGCTGATGTATCGTGAGGACAATTGAATAGTTTTTTTAAATCTAATTCACAAATTACTATGCCCTGTAAACTTTTAACACGGCTCAAAGCTACATAGGCCTGGCCTTTAGCAAACGTTTTTTTGCCTAAATATACATCAGCCTTTTCTACTGTTGTTCCCAGTAATTTGTGAACCGTAACCGCCCAACTTAAAATGATAGGAAACATGACTCTTTCAATATTGCCATACCCCTTTAGGCTCTGGAAAGTTGAGCTCTGCGGCTGTATTGGAACGCATCCATTTTTATCTTTAAAACTCCTACCGATCGACTTATCATCACACTCGATGAAAATAAGTTTTGGAAGTTCCCCTTCTTCCAATTGGTCTCTTCGAAGTCCATTCCATTCTAGTTTTTTTATTATTCCCATGCTTCCATTCACTCAACCAAACCCTCTGACACTTTTAAATTCATCCGCAAAATTACCCGCGCGCGCCTGTTGCTATTTTAATAGAACCAACTAATCCACCTGTACAGTTCGGATCTTGGGGAATGGAACAAAGATTGGGCTTTTGGCCATAAGTAGCGGGTTCCCTAGATTCATCACGAGCATGTATCGTGTAAATCTTCACAGTCCTGGCCATTAGTGCCACCATTTTCTCACTATAATCATTCACGAGTTTGACTGTAGGGAAAATACGCACCGCTTCCCCGTCAGCAAAATCGCCAATCAAGGGCACACGACTTCTTTCTAGCAACATTTCATATTGCTCCATACCTAACTCACCTACTCGAAAGTTATTCAAAATATCTATAAATTGGCAGTCGTTTTGTTGTCGCACATTGGTTTGCAACTCGCAAAGCCCTTTCCGAACTTTTAACATCTAGGTCTGTCAACTTGATCCAAGATTTCACATTCCCAGCACACGCGCGGAGACCAAGTATGCCGAAAATATGAACCCGATTGTTCTTTCAGCGCCACGCATATCCTTGACTTTATAGCGGTCATGACCTAATACTTCAGTCACCTGAAAAGGTCCTTTGAAAAGTGGTAATAATTTAGTACTCTGCCGTCATTTGATTGACTGGTCTATGAGTTTCCCATTTCGATTAAGGCCCTATGATTCCACGCTCGAGCAGATTTGAGGGGGTGAGGTGCGGGGCAATCCGCGGGGCGCCGCCCGCACGTCCTGCTCGTTGAGTACGTTAGCGCGCCATTAAGGGGTTTATTTATAAACGCTACTTAAAGTTAAGTAATGATTAGCGACTGTTTAACGTTTGAACGTCACTTAACTTTAAGCAACGTTTATGAATAAACCCCTAAAAGTTCGGGCGGCGACAATAACACAGGGTCATAGTACAGCGATATCAGTAAGACTGTAGTATTTGAACAGAAAGAAAGTTAATACAAATACAAAAATATTTTATTCTGTAGAAAAGTTTTTTAACACAGTTGGTGATTGGACCCTATTTTTAATTTAACTGGTACAATTATTTAAACTACCAAATGATTACCGATTCTTCTCTCTCCTACTAATTTAATATCAGCTAATTTACAGTTAAATATTCCATTATATTGTGTTTTTTCTTGAAGCTGGGTAAGTAGATAATTGAAATCAATAATCCTTCCGTCCTTGAACCGTTTGAAAATCATCACGCCTAGTTTTTATTATTTCTACCACGAATGGTTCATTCGCGTCAAAAGCAGCATTCCTGAAATAAAATTGAAAATAGATGTCTGATTCATGTAGGTGGATACTGATAATAATTTGAAAATAGTAACGTAGTAGTAAATAAGTTTAAAAAGATGATTTGACTTGGTTACTGATATTTTTTTCAAAAACCTAAAAAGAGTTAGGGTGTTGGTTAATGGATTCGAAAATAAAATATAAATATTTGACTGAACTTACTTGTGACTTACATCATCCGTACACCCATTGTATACGTTTTTTAGTTGGCTGAAAATAGACAATAAAATTGTAATCTGTACCTAGTAACGTGCCGGTGGCAATATTTTATTTTATTTTTTATTTTATTTGAAAGGTACACCAACGACCTATTCACTAAAAACATTAACATAAAAAATAACAAGCATAAGTTATGGTGAATACTTACAGGCGTACACAGCAATTACATACATAAAAAATAGCTTCATATTTTTTTTTTTAAAGAGTTTTTACTCGTAATGAGGATAGACAAATTATTTAGAAATAATGAAAGTAAAAAACATCAAACAAGACATTAAGTAAAAAAAAAAAAAAAAATCATAAATGAAATTAGAATTAAAAAAATATCAAACCTAATATACAAATTATCATTAGAATAAAAATTATAATTAACACATTAAGATTAAAATTTAAAAAAGATATGAATAAATAGTAAAATTGAAATTCAAAATTCAAAACGGTAGAACGTGGTAACAAGTGCAATACAAGAACATTCAGGGTGTAAAGCAATTTTAGTGTCGATATGGACCGAAACTCCGAACAAATGCTCCTCACAAAACCCGAAATTTTTGACGCTTTGGATACAATCATGTCAATATGATTGATGAGTGTTAGCTTGCTATCGAGTTGGACGCCCAAATCACGGATGGTATCAACCTTTTGCAGAGGAACTCCATCCAATGCATAAGATGATGATCGTACTTGTTTGTTTCGCGTAAATCTCATGTGATAGCATTTACTTGCATTGAGAGTCATCATAATTATTAAGTTGACACCATTCTTGCACCGCATCTAAGTCTTCCTGAAGAAGAAGAATGTCGCAGTCTGTTTTAATTTCTCTGTACAGTTTTAAATCGTCTGCAAACAAGGAACATTTGCAGTGCCGTATTGACTGAACAATATCATTGACGAAAATAAGAAGAGAATCGGTCTCAGGTGAGATCCCTGTGGTACCCCGGAGGTAGAAAGATAAAACGGTGACTCATAACCCCTCACAACCACTTTCTGTTTCCGCTCAAATAGGTATGAGGCAAACCACATGAGTAGTTGGCCGGATATGCCAAACTGCTGGAGCTTTGCGATAAGTAACTTGTGATTAACCTTGTCAAAGGCACTGCTGAAATCAGTATAGATGGAGTCAACCTGTGTGCGGGAGTCCAGAGATTTGCTAATGTCATTAACGTAATGTACCAAATTAGTGGTAGTGGATTTGCGAGCACAGAAACCGTGCTGTTGGGGACCCAACTGCGCTCTTATGTGCGAAGTCAATATAGGACAAACAAGCGCTTCAAACAGCTTCGCAAAGACGGAAAAAAGTGATATGGGACGATAGTTTGAAGAATCGTCGACTTCTCCCTTCTTAAAAATGGGCACAACGTTAGCAACTTTCCATTGCGAGGGGAACGTAGAAGATTTAATTGACTTGTTAAAAATCAACTTAAGCGGAAGAGACAGGTTAGCTGCACATTTCTTGATATATAACGGGGGCAGGCCATCAGGTCCCGGGCCCTTGCAAGCGTCAAGTTTCTTTAACTCCTTAAACACGTCTCTCTCCGTAAAATTCATTCCACATAAAGCGGATTGAAAGTAATTATGCGAGCTATTACTGGGAGCATTCGGGCTAACGGATGGTATGAAGGTTGAAGAAAAGTGTGTGGCAAATTGTTTGCTTATTTCTTCACCAAATGTTGCAATACTCTGTCCCAAATGCATAATGGAAGGAATTTCACTAGACCCAGTTTTTTTTGCCTTCACAAAGGATATAGTATCTGTTTATTACAGATATGATTAATATATCACTCTACTTACGTTTTTCTTTCCATTCATCATACTTTTTATTAGTTTTTCATCATATTACACAATTTTATTCTTTAAACGACATTTACGTCAAAAGTGTCAAACTGAAGTCTACTTATTTCATAGATTTTCTTACCAGCCTATTCAATGAAGGTTGCATTAAGTTTGTATTTTCTAAAAATCATTTACTTATATAATTTTGGATATTCTAAATTTATTTTATACTTAAATACGTTGTCTACTAAATAACTAAATTCTAAATTATTATAATTATAAGTTTCTTAAACGCACTCTCAGAATTTGATCAGGAGGTTTTATACATCTTGGCCTACTACACCTGGCTGGTTAGATAACTGGCAGAACAGAGGACAGCATAAACTTGAAATCGAAAATGGATTTTTCGAAGAGAATAGAATATTCAAGAACGTCCAGATTTTCCTATAAAAGGGGCCTGGAGATGCAATCAGTTCAGTTTATGTTTACGTCTCGGTTCTGAGTGAACTATCTTCACTGCAGAAGGTACTGCCTAATTCCTGGAGAGTAATCACATATATATATATCTCGTGTTTGTACTGCTAAAGTTGGGGTCGCCGACACTCTGACGCGCCCCTACAATTCTTCTCGACACTGCGGAGTCTGCACTTACGATTTCTGTTCCTGGGAGCTGCCTGCCCTCAAGACGTCCTGACGTGGAGCTGGGAGTTACTTCAAGTAATTTAAATTTACCTCCTTTCTTGCCTTGAGAGTGCATAATAGGTAGGTTTTATATTCATAATTAAAATAATCTTTCTAAATATTGTATTTTTTTTTACTTTTTCATTAAATTGTTCAGTCTTTTTTTTATTTGTTAGGAATAAGTAGACTTGACAAGGACCAGAAGAGTTTTGGGTTTTGTGCGATATTCCTTTCCGTGCTCATTACGTATGTCTTATAGCAGTTCTTGATGATTATTCTTGCGCGGTCGCCTAGGATTTTATTCATAATTATCTCTAGGATTTTTATATTTTTTATAGCGAGATCTAACTGTTTCTTTTTCGTTCAGTAATCTAATAAGAGACCCAGAAAACCAAAATGGAAATTTGCCATTAGGTACTTTGGAGAGAGGAACACACTCATTTATAATACAACGAATATGTTCGTACAGCACATGCACCATAGCATCGACCTCAGGCAGTTCAGAAAATATTTTTATCCAATCTATATCTCTTAGTTTCAAATTAATCAACGCATAGTTAGCACGTTTGAAATTCGGTTTTGAGATTATTTTGTTTATTAACGGAGCTGGTCAAATATTGCTAACAGTGATCATAATGGGTGGGTGATATACATCCACTTTGGATATTGGATCCTTGCACTCGCTAACACTTCCTCCGTAAAAGTTAGAAAAAATTAGGTCTAAGGTTTTATTGTAATAATTTTTAACAGTATTTAGTTGCAACATACTCGTATTATTTTCTGACATAAAATCTATTGTTACGAGCTTGCGGTTCGTGACAATAAAAACTGCCGATTTACAAACCAAAAATGACACTTTAATTAATCAACACTGATAACAACTCGAACACACTAATTATAAAGCACTACTGATCGCACTTGTTCGCTTGTTCGCTTCGACTTCGACTGTCCCGAGTCGCGGTGCATACGGCCTTTTATATTCCTTAGATCGTTCCAGAACCTTGTAGAAACATCTAGAATGTTCGAGTACATACCGGCCCCTACTGACCAGTGTCGAAAGTTCTAGAAAGTTCTAGCATCGAAATCTCTAGAGGAATCTCGAGTCTGCTAGTTCTGCTACTCGATACTAGATGACGCTAGTGGTACTTAAACTTGTGTGGCGCGTAACACTGCCCCCTCCTAAGACATGCTCGTCCCGAGCACTATCGGCCCCATAATAACGTGCCAGTCGATCCACATGGACGATCTTAGGAGTACCTCTTGCACTTTTCTGTATCCGGTAGGTTACGTCATTGATCTTTGTCACAATCCGGTATGGTCCGTCCCATTTAGCTTGAAGCTTAGGGGATTTTCCTTTGCTGCGGACTGGATTGTGCAACCACACTAGTGAACCTTCGTCGAACCCTTTATTGTTCATTTTGCGGTCATAACGGGTTTTCATCTTTTCAAACATTTGCTGGCCCGATTGTCTGACGTGCTCATAAATGTCATTCATTTTGTTTCGCAAGTCATTCACATAATCGGTTATACTGCGTGGGGTATCAGGTGGTATTCCGGTGATCAGGTCTGCAGGCAGCCGTAATTCTCGTCCAAAGTTTGCGAAGGCTGGTGTCACCGATGTACTTTCGTGAACAGAAAAGAAAAAGAAAAAAGAAAGAAAGAAAATTTGTTTATTCTGCACAAACAAAACGCACTTAATAAAAAATAAAATTATAAAATACATACATTGAAGTAGCCAAAAGCCTCTTATTCAAGCAATAAAAGTTTGACAATTTAGTCCATTGCTTGATGTCAGGACCAGGGACCAAAGACAATTTATATTGTTACACTGTGTTGCGTCACTGACAAAAATGTCAACAAACAAACGATTTATACAAAAACATTATGCCGATCACAGAGTGGAAAATGACTACTTTTGTAACAAACAAACAACAGTAACAAGAACAATTAAGCCGTGTACAGCACTTCGATATGACAACAAAAACGGTTGTATGTGCTTGTCCCAATCTCGTTGCCGATTTTCCACAACTTTTGCCAGATATCTCTCCAATGTTTGATTAAATCGTTCCACCATTCCATCCGATTGTGGGTGGTAAGAAGTTGTTCTCGTTTTATGAGTACCCATTACTCGGCAAGTTTCTTGAAATATTTGGGACTCAAAATTCCTTCCCTGATCGCTGTGAATCTCCAAGGGTACTAACCTACTCAAATTTACCCCTATGTCACGAGCCGCACGTATTGTTAATATTATTACAGTATCGGAGGATATATTTGGGCAGAACCCGCCGAAATTCATTCAAATGGCACAAATAATAATTGAAAGAGGTATTGTGTTATAAACATTTGTCAGGTTTATAATTTTGTTTATTATCTAGTATTTATGTATATTTCTTTGTACATAATTTTACTTACAAGTCATTTTATTTATTGTAAATTTGTGTAGACATGTGACATAACATCGCCTTGGATGACTCTGTAAAGATGTTATAATTGTGATTTAAATAAATAATAAATAAAACTGCAGAAGACTTCATGAACCAGCTTATCTGCAACTGTTGAAGCTTCTTGGTTTGGAATGGCGAAGACTTCCGGCCACTTAGTGAAGTAATCCATTACAACCATGAAGTACTTGTTACCACTTTCACTTTCCGGAAACGGTTCCGCAACGTCAAGAGCTATCCTCTCCCATGGTGCACCAACATTGTACAATTTTAATGCACCTCTACTACGTGTCTGAGGTCCCTTTACAGCTGCACAACTTCTACATTTACGACACCAGTCCTCGACATCGTCTCGACAGTGGATCCAGTAAAACCGTTCTCGTATCTTCCGTAGAGTCCGTTTTACTCCCAGATGACCTCCTGAACAACCATTATGGTACAGCTGTAGAACATCCGGTACTTGAGCTTTGGGGACAATCATTTGCAAATGACAGCTGTCTCCCCGAGCATTTTCCCATTTACGGCACAGGACTCCATCCTGAATCGCCAAGCTGTCCCATTGAGCCCAATAGCTTTTTGTGATCGAACTCATTGCTGAGACGTCGCTCCACCTGGGCTTAGGAGTTCTGGCCTTCATCCACTCCAGAATCGGCTTGATGTCCGAATCTTCCTGCTGTGCACGTTGTAGGCATTCCTTCCACTCGCTGCTGAGGTCTGTCCTGAGCATCCTCACAGGTACCACTTCCTTACCCTCACGCCTGGTACAATGCTTGCAGTCTTCAGGACAAGGTCTTCTTGATAATGCATCTGCGTTGCCATGAGATTTCCCGCTGCGATGTTCGACCAAAAAGACATATTCCTGCAGTAGCTCAATCCATCTCGCAACTTGTCCTTCTGGATTTTTGAACTGCAATAGCCATTTTAGTGCAGCATGGTCAGTTCGTAAGTGGAATTTCCGCCCCAGAAGATATTTGCTAAAATGCTGCAATGACTTTACCACAGCAAGCAATTCTCGTCTCGTGACACAATAGTTCCTTTCCGGCTTTGATAATGACTTGCTGAAGTACGCTATCACAACCTCTTGATCACCATCCCGTTGAGACAATACACCACCAAGTCCTATGTCACTTGCGTCTGTGTCAACTATGAATTCCTTGCCTGCATCAGGGTACCCCAAAATAGGTGTTTTGCACAGTCGGTCCTTTAACTCCTGGAATGCGATGTCGCAGCTTTCATCCCAGCAGAAATGTCGCTTTTCCTCGGTTAGCTTGTGCAGGGGTTTGGCTATATCTGCAAAGTTCTTATCAAATCGCCGATAATAAGAGCATAAACCCAAAAATGCTCTGACCTGCATCTTGTCTTTTGGAACTGGCCAATCCTTGACAGCGGCGATTTTCTCTGGATCCGTGCGGATACCTTCTTCCGACACTACATACCCCAAAAAGCTAACTTGCCGTTTGAATAGTGAACATTTCTTCGGACTCAACTTGAGGTTGGCACTTTGAATCGTCATGAGCACGCGTTCCAGGTTTTGAAGATGTTCTTCAAACGTACGGCCTACGATGAGGATGTCATCCAAATAAACCAGACAGGCATCGCCAATTAACCCGGTTAGTACAAGTTCCATAAGCCTTTCAAACGTTGCCGGAGCGTTGCACAATCCAAACGGCATAACTTTAAATTGCCACAGCCCCTTTCCTGTAGAGAATGCTGTTTTCTCCTTGTCTTTAGGGTCAATTTCAACTTGCCAGTAGCCACTTTTCAGGTCCAGCGTGCTAAACCACTTTACTCCAGTAAGCATGTCCAGTGTGTCATCAATTCTTGGCAAAGGGTAGCTGTCCTTCTTCGTAACGTCATTCAGATGACGATAGTCAACACAAAATCGCATGCTGCCGTCCTTCTTCTTTACCAGCACTACAGGTGAACACCATCGACTAGATGAAGGTTCAATAACACCATCCTTCACCATTCCCTCAATCATGGTTTCCACTTCCTTTTCACGTGCTACCGGCAATCTCCTTGGCCGCTGACGAATAGGCAATTCTTCTCCTGTGTTTATTTTGTGTTGAACTAGGCCAGTCTTCCCAATGTCAGCATCGTTCGAAGAGAAAACATCGGCGTACTTGAGTAACATCTTCTTCGCCTTGGCCATTTCATTTTGAGACAGAGCGCTGCGACAGTCTTCTAAAAGTGTGGTCACTCTCTTTGGTGCATCCTTGCTGAGGGTCCCACTCGATACATATTCTGCTACTCGATACTAGATGGCGCTAGTGGTACTTAAACTTGTGTGGCGCGTAACACTATTAAAGAGTGGCCTAACCTGTTAGCGTAGTTTGTAGGGGTTGTACATGGAGAGTAACCAAGAGTATTGTCTATGTCCCAATTGATAAAACTGAGATTGAAGTCTCCTGCTATAATCGTTTCTTCTCCCGTAGACTCCATCAATGTTGATACTCTGTCTAATAATGAATCCAGTAAGACTTGTTGAACTGGTGGGGGCAGGTAAACGGCGTAGATATTTAAATTACGGTGCCTTTTTCCCTCGGTGATTTTAAGTCTTACCCATAGATCTTCAATGTCCGATTCCCATTTTGGCATACGTATGGAATCAATAACCTTAGACACTGCGATCAGAACACCTCCACCCCTCTTGGTTCCCAGAGTAGTTGAAGCCCTATCCCTGCGATAGACGCGATACCTCGAGTCGAAAATTTCGCCGTCATTTATGCTGTCGTCCAGCCACGTTTCTGTTCCAATTATAACGTCATCGTTGCCCAGTTGTGCAGCCAGCTTAATGGAATTAAGTTTGGTTTTCAGGCCTCTGAAATTCTGGTAATAAATTATGAATTTTTAAGTACTGGTGCACGGTATCATTGCATAAGTATCGGTTGAACAATCTCAAAGTAAAGCAACGGCATCTAAGCTTTTCATGTGTTTTGCTTGCTTACCGTCGGCTTTTCTGATGAGAACTTTGCCATCGCGTACCCACACGTATAAATATCCCTTTTCACGTGCTGCTTTCCTAGTAGCCGCGTGGATTCTCTTATTCAACGGGGACAGGTGTTCGGATACAAAAATTGGATTGATAGCGCCTCCATAGCCTAGATGTTGAGTACTCAGTTTTTCATTCGGATGAGCCTTGTTAAATTGTAAGACAGATGTAAGGACTGTATCTCTCGACAATGTGCTCCGTAGCTTGACGATAACCGCTCTTGGGTTCTTGCTCTCTGGATCCAATTTTCTCACGCGTACTGCAGATAAGATGTCATCCTCCTTAATCGTACTAGACACTACGTTCCCCAAATGCACAATTGACTTTTCCAGGTTTTCGGCCTTGTTTTCCGGTAGGTATACCGTTGATCTTTAAATTTTGTTGGCGTAAATTTTGTTCTATTAGGTTAACTTGCAGCGATAATTCAGAAACCGTAATCTTGAGGAGTTCGTTATCTTTATGAAGACTGTTGTTGTCGCTTTTGCATGCGTCGAGCTCAATTTTCATACGATCATATTCAGCGCTCATGAAATTGACGGAGTGCTCCAAACCACGAAACATTTCTTTAACCTCCCGTAGTTCATTAGTAATGCAGGTTTTAATGCTTACTGAGACCTCGGAAGATAAAACTGAACGTATTTCTTGACGAATAGTATCAAGTAGTTCATTCGTCGCGGACTCATGGGAGTTTGAGTGGGGGTCTGAATTTGGAGAGCATTCAGTACGCGGGCGCTTATATCTTGCGCATTTGTTAGATGTGCTCGGCGAACTTGCAAGGACCGCTGGTATATTTGGCTCTGATTGGACATGTGGTGAATTACCGGCTTCTTCATCTTTTGGAGGAGTGCGAAGCATTGTAACTAAGTCAAGCGTTAGCAAACGTTAGGCGTTAAATCATGCACCGGGTAGAAAGCGATGAATATGCTTGAAGCCAACCCAGGCGTCGCTGTGCGACGTGCTCGGAAAAAAGGTCGTAAGCGCCGTGGAATACGCGTCGCTTACGCGTATGAGTCAATGAAGTTCACGGGACACAAAAACTTTTGAACTTTTTAACGATATTGTGATGAAATGTTATTTTAACCTAAATAACTGGTAAAATTAGCTTTAGACACTATCAGCCTTATTTATAAAAATCTCGCTAATCACTGATTAGCCACTGTTTAGCTAACTAAGGCCTGTGTTCACCAACATTCAAACCACCGGTTAGGTATTTAAACAGTTGGTTTATGTTAAATTTCCTAACAAATTTTGAGTAAACAACTGATTAAATATCTAAACAGTTGATTTAAATGTTGGTGAACACAGGCCTAATTATTAGCTCTTAATCAATGATTAACTTTTCTTTATTTATAAACACTAGTTAGCAGATGATTAGTTGCGAAACGAAATATGTAGAGGTGAAATTACGCGTTTGGCACAGATTATAATCAAAATAGTCGCCTAAAAAACATAATTTTAAGAATAAACTTGTCAAAACTACGATTTTTGTATCTGTCGTGACTTTGACAGACAAAAGTCAAAAAATATAACGGAATATTTTAATTTGAATAAAAATAATTTACTATGTTTACTTCATTGTGTTTGCGATGATAGCAATGAAAATAATAAGCTCCAATAACTGGAGTAACCAGGAAAAGGTATTTATTTCTGAATTTATATATCTAATTACTAATGTAAACTGCCCAAATGAATGTTAAAGCAGTGGCCGATAATAGCTATGTATTTTCATGTCCTTTATGCTTGTTAACTCGAATTCTTTAAAAAGTGTATGTAGGTACTTGAGTCTATTTTATATTACTTCCTATTGCTTTTGCACCGGGGTTTCTGTGTCCTTTAATAACAATTATTATTCTTGTTTACAGGTATAAGTTTGACTGCTGCTATAAAAGCCACTAGCACCAATACCATTATTCAACCTCGCAAAGACGGCGAGGCAGGAGACCATGCTAAGAGTGATAAGAGTGGCGTGACAGTCTTATTCATAAACGCCTCTTAAATTTTAATCATTTGCTAAGCAACTGATTAGCAAAATTCTTATTCATAAACGCTATTTAGCGCTAAGAGGTTACTAAGCAATTGATTAGTAGCTGTCAGAATTAAACACCACTGGTGCCCTGTTAAGAGGATGCTAAGAGGCAAGATGGCGGATTTTACTTGAATCAGCTGTTCGATTCAATAGATTTTTGTGTATTTCGAAGTTATTTTGTTCCTAATATCGAGTTGTGCTATATTAAATATGGATTTCAACAATATTTTATGGGATTTCCAAAACGACGTAGAAGAATTGAATAATTATGAAACGCTGCCGGCGGGTAGTAGGCAGAAGAAGACCTACAAAGCTCGTTTAAATACGCTACGAGACTGATTACCTGTTACATATTCTTCATTCGAAGTACAAATGACGAAAGGATTTATTGGGAAAACTCAATCAAGAGGAGGCTCAGTAGGTGCTCAGGAGGTTTGAAGAGAATGAGTTCATGAGGAAGCTCATCGGGGATAGTGATTATCCTCATCTTATGGCGCCAGTTCTAAGGCCCAGAACTAAAGAAAAGCCACGTTATGGCAGTCACACACAAATAAAAAGAGACATTTTATAGAAAACTATTTATTTTGATACATAATAAAGCCACACTTTTGTTTTAAATTCGTTTCCAATATTCTTCCTCCAAAGACATGTGTGCCATTCTTTTGTCATGCCACTCTCATTCCTCATATTTTTTACGTAGCATGGTCTATAGCTCCCTCGCCGTCTTTGCGAGGTTGAATTGTATTGGTGCTAGTGGCTTTTATAGCAGCAGTCAAACTTGTATCTGTAAACAAGAATAATAATTGTTATTAAAGGACACTGAAACCCCGGTGCAAAAGCAATAGGAAGTAATATAAAATAGACACATGTACCTACATACACTTCTTAAAGAGTATATTCGTGTTAACAAGCGTGTAGGACATGAACATACATAGCTATTATCGGCTACTGCTTTCAACATTCATTTGGTCAGTTTACATTAGTAAATAGACAAATTCAGAGATAAATACCTTTTCCTGGTTACTTCAATTATTGGAGCTTATTATTTACATTGCTACCACCGCAAACACAATGAAATAAACATAATAAATTATTTTATTCAATTTCAAATTTTCCGATAAAATATTTGACTTTTGTTTGTCAAAGTCACGACAGATACAAAAATCTTGGTTTTGACGACTTTATTCTTAAAATTATGTTTTTTAGTCGACTATTTTGATTATAATCTGTGCCGAACGCATAATTTCACCTCTATTTCGTTTCGCAACTAATCATCTGCTAACTAGCGTTTATAAATAAAGAAAAGTTAATCATTGATTAAGAGCTAACTGATTAGTTAGCTAAACAGTGGCTAATCAGTGATTAGCGAGATTTTTATAAATAAGGCTGTGAATGTTTATCTACGTACTATTTCATTGCTATTAAGTATGTGCACCCACGTCTAGGTGACGATATAAGACTGATTGATAAAATTATGAAGGGTGTTTGTTATATTATGATTTATTTTGAATTATGTATCCATGTCCCTCATATATTATGCCCACCCATCGCGGCGCCTCCCGTCGCTTAGCGTTCTTTCTGACTTTTGTTCTTTTCGCTTGGCTCCTAAGGATCATAGCGTGATGTTATAGCCTATAGCCTTCCCCGATAAATGGGCTATCCAAGATTTTTTTTTTTCTATTCGAACCAGTATCTAGTTCTTGAGATTAGCGCGTTCAAACAAACAAACAAACTCCTCAGCTTTATAATATAGCTAACCCGCGCAACTTCGTCTGCGCCACCTAAGAGAGAGAGTGGTTTAAGTAATGAATTTTCTACTTATTTTGTTACGGAGTTATTTTAAAATTATGCTAACTCCTAAGGTGTTGATTGAAATCAAGTGATGTCAAGGACAATTTTGTTTTCATTTAAATACTTGTGATTAATAACATATTTTTTTGGTTAAGGATTAATATTTTGTTGATAAAACTCCTTTGGAAATAATTAATTAATTTCGAAAAAAAATGATTACCATAAAAAAAGGTTATAGTGAGTCAATCTTAAAAGATAGACATATGCTGTCGCGGACTTTTTTTTGAACTTTTAAAGAGGAACAATTCCATCATACATGATATTTGCGTAACTTAAACCGTTTACGCAGCGCACGCAACGGAAGCTCTCAAAAAGGAATAATTTTGCCCGTTTTGCAACATATTTCATTTATGCTCCGCTCCTATTGGTCGTAGCGTGATGTTATATAACCTATAATATTCCTCGATAAATGCAACATCAAAAGATTTTTTTTTAATTCCAACCAGTATTTCCTGAGATTAGCGCGTTCAAACAAAAGGAGGTTATTGTTTTTAGTGGGTTTCTAGCATTCCAAATAAATAATGTGTATAACAGTATATATATTTTAATGCTAGTTATTATAATATTTTAAATAGAGTGACAGCGAAAAATAGACAAAACATACAAATTAAAAACTAAATTTAGAACCTATCAAATTACCTATGAAGAAGGTTGCTTATAGCTACCAAATAGTTCCAACACTTCCCCTACTTCTGAATAGGTAATAGGCCATTATAATTAATGTTAAATTAATCCTAATTCTTTTGTTAAACACAGATGTCTTTGCTTCGGTAGAAACTTAGTTAAGACATCTGCCTTCATTTCATTTGTGGGAACATATTATAAATTGATAATACCACTAGCGACAGTATCCCTTATAAAATGATGTCTTACATCAATGTGCTTAGTTCGCGAGTGATGAATGTTGTTTTTAGTTAGCATTTGAGCTCCCTGATTATCGCTGTAAATACAGACACCATTGTCAAAACCTAACACTTCCATCAATAAGTTTTTGAGATAAATAGATTCTTTAGAAGCATCACTAATTGCCATATATTCGGCTTCAGTTGTTGACAAGGCGACTGTTCGCTGTTTACGAAATTCCCACGAAATAGGTCCATTTAAATAAAATACATATCCAGTGTAGGATCTCCTGTCAATTTGACATGCACCATAATCTGCATCAGTATATCCCGTAAGTGCAAGTGTATTTTTCTTCTGGATTTGAAGTTTAAGATGCATTGTCCCTTTTAAGTATCGTAGAACTGTTTTTGCTGCATTCCAGTGAATTGTTCCAAAGTTAAACTGACTTAACACACTTACAGAATGTGTAATGTCTGGCCTTGTTCCGACAGACAAATACATTAGAGATCCAATCAATCTCTGATAAGGCAAATGTTGAGCTGCCTCTTTCTCTTCATTGGAAGGATTTACTAATTTTAGATTTGGATCAGCAGGAGTGCTAGCAGGTTTTGCATCAGTCATAGCAAAGTGATCTAGTACCCTTTTAATATATTCTTCTTGATCAATGGTTATTCTATTTTCCTCTTTTATGATCCTCATTCCTAAGAAATGTTTCAATATTCCCAAATCCTTGACCTTAAAGAAACTTTGAATATTCTTTTTAAAGTTTTCTTTCATGTCAGTACTATTGCTAAGAATGCATAGATCATCAACAAAGATTGCGACAATTAATTTGCAAGTTCCTTTGACTTTATAGTAGAGGCAATGATCATGTTCAGACCTTTTCATTCCTAGTTGCATCATTGCTTCGTTAAGTTTGAGGTTCCACTGTCTAGGGGCTTGTTTTAGGCCGTAAAGTGCTTTCTTTAACTGGCATACCTTCCCCTTAAATATTTCTTCATTTAGATCACCGTTAAGGAAGGCGGTTTCAAGATCCATTTGATCCATTGAAATGTTCCATTGAGCTGCGAAGGCGAGTAATAATCTGACTGTTGAAAGACGTGCCACGGGTGCGAATTTTTCATCATAATCTATGCCGTAAGTTTGTGTAAAACCTTTGGCTACTAATCGCGCCTTATATCGTACGTTTTCTCCGTTTCCATTTTTCTTGATCTTGAATACCCATTTACAACGAACTATTTTCCTATCTTTTGGTCTATCTATAAGGATCCAAGTTTCGTTATTCATAAGTGAGTCATATTTGCTTTGAAGAGCTTCATTCCATTTATTTTTATCATCAGAATTAATGGCTTCCTTATAGGTTGAAGGGGTTTCATCTTTTGCAACTTTATATAGAACTATATCTTTGGACCATTTTTTATTGATTCTGTTTCTCAAAGGATATCTCCTATCAGGTTGAGAAACTTGATTGTTTGTATCATCTGGAATCTCTGCTATACTGTCATGAAATTCCTCTTCAATGTTTTCATTTTCAGATATATTGAGTTCTGTTTCCTGTACTAAAGGTTCAGAAAAAGTCTCGATAACTTGAGTTTCCTGGATTACAGGTTCAGTAAGAATTTTGTTGACTTCTCCTTCAGTTGGTATATTTTCAAAATTTTCTTGAAATATAATACACAGACTCACAGACACAGACTCTGATACTTGAGTTCCAACTTTATCAACCATATTGTTTTGGTTAGTTGACTTTAATTTACATAGAAAGTCATTTTCAAAAAATTTGGCATCTCTTGTTTTTATTAAAGTTTTTGGATGCTCGGGATCAACTACTCTGTATCCCTTCGTTTCGGTGCAATAACCTACAAATATGCACAGTTTGGCCTTCACATCAAATTTCTTTCGAAGATTTTTAGGTATGTGCGCATATACTTTACATCCAAAAATACGAAGATGTGAAACATTTACTTTTCTTCCAGTCCATATTTCTTCAGGAGTTTTTCCTCTAATAGCCTTTGTCGGTGAGCGATTTTTCAAGTAAGTCGCTGTATTGACGGCTTCTCCCCAGTAAGTCTTAGGTAGACTAGATTCTGATAGCATAGATCTTGCTTTCTCAACTAAAGTTCTATTGACCCGTTCAGCTAAACCGTTTTGCTCTGGATTGTAAGGAACAGTTGTTTGATGAACTATACCAGACTGTTTTAATATTTCTTTAAATTCAGAATTCAAATATTCAGTACCGTTGTCAGAACGTAGAACTTTGATCTTTTGATCAGTTTGCTTCTCGACTAAGTTTTAAAATTCGCAAAATTTTTTAACGACTTCTTATTTTTGTTTCATTAGATAAGTAAATGTTTTTCTAGAAAAATCGTCTGTGAAAGTTACGAAATATGAAGCACCTCCCAAAGACTGGGTACTCATAGGTCCGCAAACATCACTATGAATAATTTCCAGTAGATTTGACGATTTTGAATCTGACATTTTAAAAGGTTGCTTTGAAAGTTTACCTTCCACGCAAGCAATGCAATTATCTTTAATAGAACCATCAGGTTTTGGATACTTAACACCAAGAGCTAAGTGAAGTCTTAGTAATTCCATGGATCTGAAGTTCAAATGACCAAGACGTTTGTGCCACAAATAAGCTGAGTTATCTGTAACTTCTGTTAAATTCGCCTGATCAATAGGTAAATCAAGTTTGTACATACCGTTTACGTTTGAGGCTGTTCTTATAACTTTTCCGAATACCTTACAAGTTTGACCATCAATAATTTTACCAGATTTCGAAAAAAGTACGACATTTCCTTTGTTTACCAATGAGTTAACTGAAAGCAGGTTCGTTGACAGGTTCGGAACATGCAAAACATCGGTAATATTAGAAGTGTTTTGTTTTACAGTACCAATGGCATCTGAAATAATTATTTGATCATTAGCTATTCTAATACGCTTTTGAATAGGTTTAGTATCATATAGCCAATCAAGTCTATTAGTCATGTGACTCGTTGCCCCGGAATCTATAAACCAGTCATCACTCTTTACAATATACGTCTTATCAAAACTTGGTTCACAAACAAAAGAGTTTACAAAAGTTTCACAAGTGTCAGCATTATCAAAATTAGAATTACTTTCTGACTGATCATCAACCATAAGTGTTACCTCAGAAATATTGACCTTTTCCTTTTGAGATTTGGCTTTGAGTATTCTGCAATTTGCTTTTATATGCCCAGGTTTACGACAGTAATTACAAAATATGTTCTTAGTGTCTCTATTCAACTTTTTATGTAACATCACCAAAGCACTATCTTCATGTGTGTCACTGCAGGCAGCTAGATCACGGCTGTCTTCTTTCAGGAGTGCAGCAACAACATTATCTGAAGTCAGTTCAGAGCTGGAATGTTCCAATGCCATGACAAGTGGTTTGAATTTCTCTGGTAGACCACATAGCAGAATAATTGCGAGAAATGAATCATCTACTTTTTGATTAATCTGTTGCAACTGTTGATGTATTGACATAATCTCATTTACATAGCTTTCCATGTTATCAGTATATCGAGAATTCATTAGTTTTTTCATTAATGTGAGCTTTCTTACAAGTCCGCTGTCTGCGTATGATTTTCTTAAGTTATTCCACGCTTCAAATGCAAATTTAGATCCCATTATTTTTGAGAAGACTCTCTCGTGGCAGCACAAGCCAATTTTAGAGCGGGCTCTGTCATAACGGCGAAGCGTCTCTTGTGAACTAGTATCTAAAGGTGGATGCTTAACACAATCCCAAAGTCCACAATCAATCAACATCATCACCATTGAAAATGCCCATGTCGTGTAGTTCGAACGTCCATCTAATTTGTTAAAACATGGAGTACTTACAGTTTGTGTAGTTGAAACATGGGGTACTACACTAGTATTACTTCCATTCTTATGGGAAAGAAGTTTTGAGCAAGAATTTTCTTCCATTTTTTTATGTTCGAAGTTCGAAGTACATACGAAAAATAAATCACAAAATTTCTGAAACACACTATTATAGAAGAATATTGGAGTTCTAGAGTTCTGGGCCCATAACCAAAAGGAGGTTATTGTTTTTAGTGGGTTTCTAGAATTCCAAATAAATAATGTGTATAACAGTATATATATTTTAATGCTAGTAATTATAATATTTTAAATAGAGTGACAGCGAAAAATAGACAAAACATACAAATTAAAAACTAAATTTAGAACCTATCAAATTACCTATGAAGAAGGTTGCTTATAGCTACCAAATAGTTCCAACAAATTCTTCAGCATATAATATAATTTATATATATATATATATATATATATATATATAATATATATGTATATATGAAGCTGAAGAGTTTATTATATTATATATATAATATATATATATATATATATATATATAGCATAGTATAGTATATAGTATAGATAGTATAGATTCATTGCTAAAATGTTTGAAAAGCTATACTGCTAAAAGGATCTTTTGGCGCTCGGAAACACTTGAAATGTACACAAAAAATAATATGGTGGCGTTCGTTCCGATTATGACCACGTGCCAAAATAACCTTGTAGTGTTAACGGGGGGCGAAAAGGGTACCATGACACATAAAGTGTAACCAATCTCTCCGACTCTAATTTCGGGCAGCTATGATGTCAAATTGTTACCACTGAAATGCGGTTGACTCTAGTAGGTACAGTGTGCCCAGTATATCTTGGCTATTGGTATTATTAGTAATACTAACCCGTGCGCACGTTTGTCCTGTTATTCTATTTCGTTGTTTCGTCAGTGTTAGGTTCATAAGGTTTTATTTCATTCCACACATTGGTTTTTATGTTAGGTTAAAATAAGAAAGTTTTACAAACGTTGCTAAGAATCTCTTAGAACAAAGAAACGAACGAAACGCATTGAAATGTCAGTGACACAGTGACGTCACGTCAGCGACTGTCGCGTTCTCATTATTTTTATTTCGCAATTTCGAAAATATCTGCATAAATTTATTATTTTGTGTCGTTTATGTGAAATATTTAGCTCTGGCACATATCACTGATATGGATAACCAATACTACTACAAACTGATGGCGAACTATCTATCAAAACGGAACTGTGACGAGTCGTTTATGCGATATTTTTTTGGTAAGAATTCGCTAAAGAAAACACCCGAAGAGTTGGAACGGGCAGACGAGAGGAAAAGAAGACTGCAGCGAGAACGGTCACGTCGATATCGAGCGTTAAAGAACGCACGTCGACAACACGAGGGCGGCGGGAGTGGCGGCGGCCGGGACAGCGCGGACGGCGACGCGGCGCGCTCCAAGTCGCGCGCCCTAGCTCTCGAAGAGGAGTACAGCGACGGTGACGAGCCGCCCACGCTGTGTGACCTCAGCTACGACGACAAGTGGCGGGAACGCGCGCCCGCTTCAGACTGCGCGTCTGACGACAACTCGGCGCAGTCAGCGGCCGAGCTCACGGACGCGGCACTCAGCACTGAGGCGCCGCTGAGCCTGCGCGAACTGCTGAGCTCGCCGAACGCTGAGCTGGACTACCCCACCGTGCACAGCCTGATGTTCCACTGGCTACAGACGTAACACTCCACACTAGAAATCATGCGACAACTTTGGCTCCCACTTACTTTTTTTCTAAATCCTAAATTGTTTCCATTTGTGTGCTGCACAGCCCTGTCTTCCATAGTAACTAGTACTGGTACTGAGTTGCCAGTCAGTAGGCAAGCATTGACAAGATTCATATCAAATGCCATGTATTCCTTAGAAAAAACTGTGAGTGTGGTAGTCTTTCACATATCAAAATGTTGCCGCTTTTATGATATGATTGATCACATGTGTTGAAAGAACCGTCCTGCTATGATTTATTGACTAATTAGATCGTAGTTTAATATGTACTTTGACTGTAGATGATAATAATTAATGGTTCAGGGTGGTTTTAGCAAGCTAAGCGATATAGGTACAACTTTGTTTGTAAAAGGGTAAATGTAAGCTTTCCAACAAGCAAAGGGTGCATTGATGCCCTATGATGTTTATCTACACAGCATACAACACAACAGAGGTATAATTAAAATCCAAATAGGTTGTAATCATGTTATGTGAATTGGATATTAATACACATGCAATAGTTTGATTTAGAAACTACTATGTCCATTCCATAGTGGACGATTGTAGTTGGCTTGGCATTGTTTAACAATAAGAACATATCAGTTATTTGCATTTGAAGCCATGCCATTGCACTGAACGAGTGGTAGTCTGTAGTCTACATAATATTGTGGTGATAGTATGTGGCAGAGATGTGCTATGAACACCTGCTACAGGTGCTGTGTTCTGAGCATAGCACCAGCCAATAGCTTATAGAGTATTCCACTAGACAATAAGTTGTTGTTAAGTTGCCATATCCTAATATTTAGATACTCAACAATTATACATAATTTTATTATAATTATATGCATAGAAACATATAGAGTATTATATATACCTATAGTTTGTGATACGAATGAATTTACATGTTGTGTGAAATCTACAATGTTAGGTAAAACAGGTTCATAGTGTAAGTTAGTGCAGCAAGTGTTGTGCTGGAACCGCACTGGGCTGCACACGCACGTGATCCATGCACGTGCTCCATATTGCGAACACATTGCGAAATGCAACATTCCTATAGGTAAAAAATTTATATAAACAGCCCCATATTTGCTGGCAGTGGTGTGAATATGAGCTAATGCCAGCAATATGTGGTGCAAACAAGATAATGTGATGTTTGAAGAAGTATGGTGATTTATAAAATATCAACCAAGTCAATATGTTTCCAAATATTTTTTTAAATAAATGTAGGTTCTTGATTCAAAGTAAGTGATTGGCATTTAAATCTTAGTTTAAAGTAACTCCTACACTATCTATTTGAAATCATTTAGCAATCACAAACATGCACCTCCTCATTTAAAAGTTTTTGCTAGACCTACAGAATGAGTTTTTGAGATGGTCCACTATGGCAGCCTTACAAGCTTAGTTTCGAATAGTCCCAGTCGCCCCCACTTGGATTGCCACCAGGTGGCAATAATGACTACATTACTCATTTCTTTGTTCATAGTTCCGGTCTCAAGATTGAAACCTATAACAGAGAAACTAACAACATTCTTATTTTGATCTTAGCTAAATCTGTCTCAATCCCATCTCAAAAAATCATTCTGTGGGTACCTATACAATATCTACTTTCGATGCGACTGCTTAAATAACTACGTATTTGCATTTATGATAAATACTCTGTTTTTGAATATTTTGCTCTCTTATGTTTAATCAACAAACGAAGTATGTACTCTAAATACTAAAATTATTTTTAAACAGTAGGCACATGAAGGGCCCAAGTCTGCTGTTTATAAATTCGTCACTCCAACACGATCCCATTGTCATTTTGCTAAAAGTTCGTAATCTGCTAAATTCATAATGGTCGATCATTGTTCGGTCAATGGTCTCGTAATAGAATTGTAATAAAGGCATTTTGAACATTTATTCATGCCAGATTTCATTTATATATATTTTTACATATTATTTATTAGTGTTATAATCAATCTGAAGTAGTACGGAGTTGGAAGTTTAGTAGGAAGTTTCATTTGTCATTATGTACGAGATTACCAATTCTTTCAATGGAGTATCAGTGGCTGACCATTGGAAAGTCATAATGACGCCATTATCTTAGTAGATTACCAAACTTGTCAAAATCAACAATTATGAAATCAATGATAGACCATTCTGACACTATTGTAATAGCAGACTTTAGGCCCAGTGTTCACACTAATCACTTTTAACAAAATGTTTAAAGGGTGTAGTCTGAAAGTTGGCAATGCCGCAAATAGCTGCCAAATATTTCGCTGTTTTAGTAATATTGACGTTATCAATAATAAGTAGGTACTAAACAAAATATTCAGTGTTACGGTAATACAACTATTGCAGTTTCATCTATCACTACATATTATAAAACAAAGTCGTCCGCCGCGTCTGTCTGTCTGTTCGCGATAAACTCAAAAACTACTGCACCGATTTTCATACTGTTTTCACCAATGGATAGCATTGTTTTCGAGGAAGGTTTTAGTATACAACGTGCCCCAAAATTCAACGATAAGTGGGCACCAGAAGGTGCCCCTGCTCAAAACGACTCGAGAAAAAAAAAAATGAAAAAAATACTTAAATTTTTTTTTTATTCCAAAAAAAATTTGTAATCTTTCGAAAATTGACACCCCTTAAGATATTTTTGACTACCATGACCATAATTTTTCATATATTTCTGTGTTTTTTTTTTTTTTGTATCGGTAACCTAAGTAGCACTGCTATCCACTCCAATCCTAAAAAATCCCAAAATGCCTGTAGTTTTTACACAAAAATCTCTCAAAATTATTTTTTTCGCTAATTTTTTTTTTTTTTTTTTACTTTCTATGCACTTTCACTCATCGTGGTGTAAAAAAAAAGTATGGACACTACTATGGCAAGTTTTCTTAAAAATTGACGTAACTAACCAAGATTCTAAAATGGTATAATAACCTAGGAATTTTAGCCACACAAAAAAATTGCGTACTATTTGTAAACCAGAACTAAATTTCATAAATTGTTGTTGATAGTAATCACTTTTACCATGTGCCCAAAATGGGGATTTTGTTGTAAATTCTTAAAATTTGAATGGGTCATGTGCGTAGTCAATAAAATTTAGAAGTTAAAGAGAGATTTTACGTTAGAGAGAGATAGATAGAGACGGATTATACGTTAGAGAGAGATAGATAGAGACAAATTATACGTTAGAGAGAGACAGATAGATGTAGATGTTCGTTGTCAAATGACAATGGGGCAAGTTGAGAAGTTGCCGTTCGTTCTATTTCTAAATGAGAACCAGGCACATGGTAAAATTGAATACAACAACAACAATTTATGAAATTTGTTCCCAAAAAGCGGGTGCTTATCTTTGAATTTTGGGACACGTACCTATAATTTGTTAAGTTTTTGTATACATTAACGATATTTGTTGGAGGTGTCGGAAAAAAATTAAAATGTGGCTGGTATTTTAGTATATTGTGGTTTCTTACGACTTCCACGCGAACGAAGTCGCGGGCAGAAGCTAGTACAATAATATAATTATTATTATAAAGAGGTCAAATTTGTTTGTATGTAGAGGGTAATCTCTGAAACTACTGAACGAATTCTGAAAATTCCTTCACTAGTATGTAGCTGCTCTATCCCATGCTATACGCTATAATTTATCTATATTTTTGTCAAGCAAGTCGGAAATAATACCTCTTAAAAAAGAATTATTTGCATGAGCTGCGTAAACGACGTGAGTTTCATATACTTACTTAATTGAAAACAATGTATGGCAATCTGATCCGCCATAAATAAACCTACTAAAAAAGTCAGCGACATTATATTTCTATATTTTATCAGTTATAGGAGGATTTATGGTTAAAAAACCGGCCAATAGAGTGTCGGACCACGCACAAGGGTTCCGTAGTTGGGATGAATTTATCCCAAGAACAAACTTAACATTGTAGTTGCAAATGTAAGTTGGTCGACTATTACTCGGTAACTTGTAAAGCCTACTTATACTCAAAGTCTCAAATTCAGATAATTTATGTAAACAACGGGGATAACACAACAAAAAAATATCCTCGTAATGGTAATTCACATAAAATTGCAAAAAAAGAGGTTCTATTTTCTTTTAAGTACTGATTTTAAGAAATAATAATTAAAAAATAATCATACCGTAATTCTTTTTATAAATTTTCGGTTTTAAACAAAGTTATTAATAAAAGGAGATTTTCTGGTATAAAATATTTTATGATACTGGTAACAATGCAGGAGATCCAAACATTTTCACATTTTTTAATCTTCAACAACACTAATATTACAACTCTCATAAATAGATTCATATTGTAAGTAGCATATCTAGCCACATTTTGGACGAAAACGGCTGTAAACTGTTTCGATTGGAAATCGATTTTGGGACGCCTACGTCTAGCACGGGGCTTAAAAGGGCTGATTATGACTATCATATACCGTGTCTCCGACACACTACAAAAAACATTGTTTGGCAACGGTATTTTGTTTGCATAGTTCTTATAATTAATTCACTTTAATTTTATCGATGATTATTTACAAAAACATTTAATGATAAAATGTTTTGCACCACTGTCCTGTCATTTTGACAGTGACATTTCTTGATATTACTTTGTTTACATAAATTATCTGAATTAGAGACTTCAGGTTTAGCTGTGACTTTTTTCACATATCCAAATACAATCATTTAGCTGGCAGGTACACTTTTATGTAAACGGAAACTATAAGGGATCCTTGTTTACTACGGAACCCTAAAAAAGAGCTTTTTCAACATATTTACGTTTGGATGATTATTTATACAAGAAATTATGAATCCATAGCAAAATAATTAATTATAATTATTTTATAAACCACAAGGACATCATAAGATATGCTCATCAGTATGTCAATTGGTTGTATAGTTTCGGAGATAACAAAATTACTGAAACGCAAAATGCGACTTAAATTTGTAAGTTTGTAGTAATCTCTGGAACTACCTGTCGGATTTGAAAAATTCTTTTTGCATTTGATAGCAGGGTAATGCCGCCAAAATTGTCAAATACATCACAAAAGTAACAACAGATTTTGTGTTACACAAATGTAACTAGGGTTGCCAACTTTTTGTACAAGAAATAAAGTGTATTATGGTCAAAGTGGGAAAATAAATAGTGGTGCCGATTCCCTTGTTCACAAACTAAACTAAATTTAAGTTCAGTGCATCTTTTTCTTTCTATTTCATTAAGAAAATGACAGAAAATAAATTTTAGTTTAGTTCTGTCAAATTAATCAGCGTTTGACGTAAATTTACGTAATTTTAGTAGGCATGTTTTTAATCACGTCTAAACTTGTATGGAGTAGTGACAGGTGCTGATTAATTTGACAGGACTAAACTAAAATGTATCATCTGTCCTTTTCATAATGAAATAGAAAGAAAAAGATGCACTGAACTTAAATTTAGTTTAGTTTGTGAACAAGGGAATCGGCACCATTATCTCGAAAAAATTAACAGTATTTGAAGTTTTTTTTTTTAAATATATTTATAAATCATTCCTGCTACTTGCGCAATGCGTCAATTCAGCACCAATTTCGTAAGCCACACCAAATAGATGAGGAGCAATTTTTTTATCAATCTCTCTATTTCTGTCGTTCCACCACTTAGCATTCATCACTCATTCTGAGAATACTGAGGTGGCAAAATAAACTACATTTAATACTAGATCCAAAAGGTATTCTGACTGCAATTATTTATTTACTATGTCCCGAAAATTCGGGTCATTTACCAGTTTCATTCTGTAATTAAGGCTAGCTGAATCACCGCGCCCATGCCCAGGTGCATGCACGATGTTCTAAAGTTATTATTTAGGCATAGCCGTGGATATCAGTGAAAACAGTATATTCATAAACTTTATTTTTGTTGAACAGTAAACAGTATTTTAGAGTGGAAAACAGTATAATACTGTTTTTAACAGTATGGTTGGTAACCCTAAATGTAACCCAAAATTAACACATCTTTTGGGTAAAGATGGTTTCATAATAGTTAAGTGAAAAAAAAAACATAAAAGATTAAATTTTTAAATTGGACGGACTGCAGTGCAGTGATATAGGAGTAATGAAATACGATTTTTAAACGACGTACTTTCGTACCTGTAATAATGAAATTGAAAAAAAACGGACACAAATCTATCATAAAACAAGAGTTTAAAAAATAAAAAGGATCCTGAGTTCTCTAAAGATGATTTTAAACTTTTTTAAATTAGTTCTTGATAGGTGAGATTTTTTTTTATATCTTAGATTATAGGTATATATATTATTATTCTTTATTTCATTAATATACCCACATATATATATTATTATTATGGTTTTTAAATATAATTTTCTCAGGTTAGTACCTGGCTTTTTCAGAATCTCACGGGTGTGAACCAAGGTGAGATTCTAGTTATTATTTTGAGAAGGTAAATTACTCTGTACTGCTGTGAAATTATTACCCAAATCTTGTTGTAAATTTTTTCTTATTATTATTACTTATATATTTTATTATCCTTTATTTCATTAATATACCTACATATATATTATTATTTTGAAATGTTTACATATCTCGGGACCCTGGGGTCCCGGACCTTTGGAAGGCATACGAGGGGCCGAAGCCAACTCGCAGAGGCCCGTTAGACGCATTTTAATTGAATGAGGCACCAACCGACGATTATCCCTGTACGCACTACGCAAGTGCACCCAAGGACAACCCCCGGTTGGTGTAGGACTATTGCAAGATATGGAAACAAAGATATTGGACTATGGGTTTGGGTGGTTAAAATGGACTGGTTACCTAAAACTATGGAAGGACTATGGCCCCTGCCTGATCAATGTTTTTTTACACGGATAAAATGGCAGGGGGTGACTTGCACACTCAATAATGGGCCCCCGAAAACGGTCGCTAGCACATAGTGACGTAGTGACAAGGGAGCAACATGTCCTGAGGTGCTCGAGGAGTGGAGAGGTATTCCAAGGCTCTCAGAACAATCCCAGAGCCCGGAAGATGGTCAAGATCCCTACAAGCACTTACTGGAATACTTCCTTCCTCCGAGCACGTTTGCTCTTGCGAATCTCCACTCAAGCCGGCCAATAAAGGCAAGAATGAGGTGGGAGCTCAGTTCCTCGTCAATGTTCACTCCAGCCGGCCAATAAAGGCAAGCTAGAGATGGGGAACATGACTTCTCCCGGGAGATAGGGTCCGTGGGGTCGCAACTGCCCAACAGCTCGCCACATGCTGCCCTGCGGGTTTCTGTATCTCTCTTGGTCTGGCTCCTCACCCTAGATATGTTCCGGCAAAGTAAACTCTACCGGTACAGACCTAGAGTTCGGAGCGCGCAAGCCCCACCACGACGTCAACGTAGAGATACGGCGGTGGGGA
Organism: Dryobota labecula; assembly: GCA_947523025.1. Classification (NCBI taxonomy): domain Eukaryota; kingdom Metazoa; phylum Arthropoda; class Insecta; order Lepidoptera; family Noctuidae; genus Dryobota; species Dryobota labecula. Next base: position 28,503,524 of record OX383286.1, read on the forward strand.
TATTATTATTATTATTATATATTTTATTATCCTTTATTTCATTAATATACCTACATATATATTATTAATATTATTATATATTATTTTATATCTTCTCTGTCGTTCTGCGGCAGTTAACGGCATTGTCTATAAAAAAAAAATGGACAGTTATTATATGCACATGAATAGATTATATTTCAATGGAAGAAAAACATAATCAATTAGTTCGGTGTGCTAAAGACCCTTTCGTGCAAGTTTCACTTGTATTGTACTGAGTTTGTCATACCTACAAAATCACACTCAGATAGGTACAAAAAATCAGTACAAATACCACTATTCATGCGGCTTTACAGATCTATTGTGTTACAATAACACAAATGTAACACAAGCGTAATACAATTGCAACGCAAAAGCTAAATTTTTACAACAATTTTAGTTTATATTTCGGTTATTTATTACAATTGGGCACTAATCGGCGGTTCTAAGTATACTTTTGACCTCATCGCCAACAAATATAATACAATAATGTTTAATGTTTATTTATTTCCAGTAAAATGTTCACAAAGATTACAAGTACAGTAATATGGATGAGAGTCAAAATGGCGGGTGTACCATAGCGAATTAAATTATACCAATTACCAAACAAATGTACCTAAAATGTACTATTTAGTACCTAGCTCTAAAAAATTTGTACCTCCTTCAGAACGAAATTATTTCGAAATTAAGGTACACCCGCCATATTGACATCAAGATGGCGGGTGTACTAAAATATTTTATTATTTAACCATTACTCATAAAATGTATTTACACAAAAAAATTGTACCTAAAATGTACCTCAAGTAAATAGAAACACACACTTGATTAGTGGGATAGTTCCTGAGAAATAAAACAACCGTGTCTCGGTTTACTTATGTTTATTATTATTATTATGTATTATTGATCTAGGTACATATTTATATATATTTTTGGGATAAATCTTGAATGGGGGGTGAAAAATCACGTTTTGCGGTAGGACTCAATGTAACGCACTCAAAACATCATGCTGATGGATGGATTGAATAGTATGGAGGTCATGGAAGTGTTTACAGTAAAAATCTTACGTTAATAAAAACATGTAATTAAAAAAAAAACGTGAAAAAGTTTAAACTTTGACTCTTAATATCTCCGTAACTAGAAGGTTCCTAGGTATGGTCTAGTCTAGAACAACAAAATAATCGCAATGACGGGGAGAACAAGTACCTTTTGGCATCGTTAAAGGTCTTGTTACACCCTTTATACAGGGTGTCAGGGACATCGACGCGAAGCCTGTTACCATGGATTCAGTACATGATCAGTACATGATTCTGAACCCCCTGCGTTGAAATTTTGGGTCGGTTATTTTACCTACGCGGTCAAAATGTATGAAACAGCATTTCATTCAACGCAGGGGGGTTCAGAATCATGTACTGAATCCATGGTAACAGGCTTCGCGTCGATGTCCCTGACACCCTGTATAAAGGGTGTAACAAGACCTTTAACGATGCCAAAAGGTACTTGTTCTCCCCGTCATTGCGATTATTTTGTTGTTCTAGACTAGACCATACCTAGGAACCTTCTAGTTACGGAGATATTAAGAGTCAAAGTTTAAACTTTTTCACGTTTTTTTTTTAAATACATGTTTTTATTAACGTAAGATTTTTACTGTAAACACTTCCATGACCTCCATACTATTCAATCCATCCATCAGCATGATGTTTTGAGTGCGTTACATTGAGTCCTACCGCAAAACGTGATTTTTCACCCCCCATTCAAGATTTATCCCAAAAATATATATAAATATGTACCTAGATCAATAATACATAATAATAATAATAAACATAAGTAAACCGAGACACGGTTGTTTTATTTCTCAGGAACTATCCCACTAATCAAGTGTGTGTTTCTATTTACTTGAGGTACATTTTAGGTACAATTTTTTTGTGTAAATACATTTTATGAGTAATGGTTAAATAATAAAATATTTTAGTACACCCGCCATCTTGATGTCAATATGGCGGGTGTACCTTAATTTCGAAATAATTTCGTTCTGAAGGAGGTACAAATTTTTTAGAGCTAGGTACTAAATAGTACATTTTAGGTACATTTGTTTGGTAATTGGTATAATTTAATTCGCTATGGTACACCCGCCATTTTGACTCTCATTAATATGGTACAATATAAAGTGCATTGAGTATTATCTCCTGGCACCCAAACTAGGTTTATAGCCTGTGACTTGGGGACTAGTGATTCCATAAGGGTTAAAAATGTTTTAGTAAAACAATAACATTAAAATACCTGTTCCTAACTTCAGAAATCACATTAAATCTTTTTTTTTCCAAACAAATAATAACGTGACGCGCACTTTAGGCTCCTTAACTAGCGAAACAATATACGGGCCTTTTGTTTTTCGATAACAGTGTTGCCTTATTAAAACTGCGTTTTGCACTTTGGCTCTTTAAATATTAGCTTTGGGGTAAAAATTCGTCACACAAATAAATCGTAACACAAAAGTAAATGCATTGTTTTATTTTAAAGTATCAATAAATCAACTCAGTTCAAGGATTTTCGCAACAATATTATTATTATAGCAGGGGTCTATCATCTAATTCTTCGACGGTATACATATAATTCAGATATCTCTACAATTTATTGAATATTTTAACCTTAAGTTACTGCAAAAAAAAAAACGACAAAACGGTCACACAAAAAAAAAAATCGACAATTTTGGCGGCCTTACCCACCCCCATTCTTGAGGAAGGTTTTAGAATATTTTACATCACGCTGTGACCCGAACCGCTGTGAGACGAACAAAAAGAAAAATCGCTAAGTAAAACAAAATAATATCGCGGGCGGGCTATGGGTCGGGGGAACAAGAAATTTCACGCGGACGAAGTCGCGGGCAGAAGCTAGTTATCAATATTTTAGTGCACTACAGAGCGTTAAATGAAATGAAATCGTTTATTCTGTAAATAGGATATCGGAATCACTTTTACACGTCATATAAAAAATATAAAAACAAGCAAACAATTTCCTATCTGACTACCCCTGAGAAGAAATGGCGAAACAAACTCAGGGGTCAAAGTCTCTTTTAAAGTCCAGACATAATCTTGGTTAGATCATGTGAGGACCATGTAGATCCGTGTCTGAAATGGTCTTTTGAGGAAAGAACCACACAATTTTGAGTGGATCTGTCCAGTCAGTGCAAGCATTTGTCGGTAAACGTGTAGCTCAACTCAGGATTTAAGGAGCTCAACGACTCTACGAACAATACCGAAGAAAGGACATTTGGGTAGGCCGCATAAAGTACTCAAAATACCAACCATCATTAAAACTACATACGTGAGAAAGAGGAAAAAGAAAAAGAGATAATCTTAAAGAAAACAAATGATCCACATAGTGCTCACATTCACAATAATTATAGTAATATATGTAATACTTTTCAAAGTAAATATTCATGTCATTTTGTATATAATATTTAATAATGTCAATAATTATGAATATAAAACGTTGTATAATTATTAAAATGTCAAGTTTTACGGTTTAATCACAAGGCTTTAAGCAGAGCGAGCAGCTCAATCCCAAACTTTTTTGTCTTCTAAATAATCAGAAATTTTATAGTACCCTTTTTTGCAAAGTTTGGTTTTAATACAGCTTTTAAATCGTTTAATGGGTAAGTTTCGAATTTCAATGGGAAGTTTGTTGTAAAAGCGTATACATTGACCCATGAATGAGTTGCCTACTCTGTGGAGGCGAGTGCGATGTACAGCAAGATTGTGTTTATTTCTGGTATTTAGACTATGAATACCGGATATTTTGTTAAAATTTGATATATATATATTGAGAGGCTACAGTCAGAATATCTATTTCTTTAAATTTTTCCCGAATGGAATCTCTTGCACCAAGGTTATAAATGGCTCGAACAGCCCTTTTCTGTAAAACAAAGATTGCATTAATATCCGCACAGGTTCCCCAGAGAAGAATCCCATATGACATAAGACTATGAAAATAACTAAAATAAACAATTCTGGCAGTATCTACATCAGTTATCTGTCGATTTTTTTTAACAGCATAGGCGGCCGAACTTAGCCTTCCTGACAATTTTTCTATGTGTGGGCCCCATTGTAATTTACCGTCAATCGTTATTCCAAGAAAAACCGTCGACTCAAGAGGGTCCACATCTATTCCATTAAGTTGAACATTAGTAGTTAGCTGCCCGACATTTGGCGTTGAAAATTTAATGAAAAAAAGACTAAATGTCTTTTTTTCATTCAGGAGAAGATTATTTACATTAAATCAATGAACAACTTTAGAGAGTGCATCGTTAACTTGTTCAAAGTTGACTAACTGACGTTTGATTTTAAAAATGAGGGAAGTGTCATCTGCGAATAACACAATCTTGTGATTATCCCTTATGTGATAAGGTAAGTCATTTATGTAAATCAAAAACAAGAAAGGACCTAGAATTGAACCCTGCGGAACGCCCATAGTGACCGCAGATCCTGCAGATCTCTTGCCATTAACATCAACCTTACCTTATTTCATAATTTAATTTAGAAATTGTATTGATAAATTATTGCAAACAACGAAACATTTGCTATTTATGTAACTGCGACGTTGCCAACTTTCAGAATTCACCCTTAGTCGTAAGGTCTGGTAGGGACCTTAGGAATACACTCAATGTTGTTTCTACGATAGACTAAGTTATGTTGGCTTTCTGTTTCGCTACTGGATTCATAGATTTCAAGGCTCTTTCAATGTAAGCGTTCGCAACGTGTCAATTGTGTGGACAAAAAACGATCAAAAGCTTAAATTGAAAGAGTCCTTAGACACAGTATAAATATGGACAGTATGAAAACTAGAACTATTTGTAGAAATAATTACCTACGCTCCTTGGAGCGTTAGGGTTAGCACTCTTAATGTTTGTAAAACTGATACCTATGTGTTTTATTGGAACGAAGTTCTTTTAACGCGGCTTGCGGTAGGAGTTGACAGGTAGAAATCGTCACGCGAAAAAGCGTTCCTACATGTTATGCGACACCGCCCTCCATGCGACTTTCTTCTTTGGTCAAAATAGAAATCTAAGATGGCGGCTGCGAAAATTTTCATATTTTTCATCATGGGTGTCGTTTTAATGGTTTTCGAGGGTGCTAAAGCCGATAGTGAGGTCAAAATGTAAGTCATATCTATTTCCGGTATAATTAAATTTTAATTGTGTCTGTGCCAACACATAACTCTCTGATTCTTTTGTCAGAAATCAGTCTCTTTGATATTTTCCCATTTTATTGTCAATTTCGTATAATTTTTTTTTTTTTCTTCTACTAGCATATAAAACATGCATGCAAAACAACAACAAAACATGCAAAACTAAAATCAGATCTCTTAGCAAAAAGATCGGATTTTAGTTTTCTTTATCGTGGTATGTCCAATGAAAGAGATCTGAAAGTTTGAGTACTGCCACATGCTAAAAGTATTATATTTTCTTCTGTTTGTGTAGGTACAGATTTCAACCAACTTCGGAGCTTCGGTTAACGTTTGTACATCTTTTTTTAGTAAATCTGGTAGATGAAGAGATGGTAATGAATTAGTTTTAAGCCTCTTGCGATGCGTTCCTACTAAAATATCCATAGCGTAAAAATGTTTTTCACAAATGGCATAATTTTGTAGCGATCTGTTCATCAAATCTTACGTACGTCACTATCTGCTTTAGCACCCTCGAAAACCATGAAAACGACACCCATGACGAACAATTTGAAATTTTTCGCAGCCGCCATCTTGGATTTACATTTAAACGTCACTATCGGCTTTAACACCCTCGAAAACCATAAAAACGACACCCATGACGAAACATTTGAAAATTTTCGCAGCCGCCATCTTGGATTTACAAATAAATTTACGAATTTCTGATGATCGATCACACGGACCATAATTTTCTAATTATAACAATATATCATTCTTACCTTTCAAGATCAGCAGGAATTTAAAAAAACGAAAGTTCCGGTTTTGAAGAAGCCGAGTTCAAACAGCCGTATACTACGCAATACTCGTACATTCGAGGCATTTTTAAATTGATCGCGGACGGTCCGCGGCAAAAGAGATTAAAGTGTATTACGAACACTCTTCTCCTCGAAAGCGCACCCGCGACTGAGAGCACTGCCATGCGCTTTTATGTCTCGTTGATGCGCGCGTCTGTGTGAGTGTGCCGTTTCGAGCGTTTCTTCGTAGTTTCTGTACTGTTCATATTTATATTGTGCCTTAGACTCATGATGCCTAATATTGTAAATCCTGTTTTCCTAATTTAGTGGAAGTTCAAGGTGCATGGCACAGTTATTACTGAAAGGCGGCAATGCCTTGCAGAGCTGTAGAATGCTCATATTAAAGATGCAAAGTAGAAGTTAGTCATGAGATCATGACTCTTCAATACATCATTCACAATCAATGTTAGATAAATGAAAAAAAAAAAAAAAAACAGAACCAGTAAATACAGTTAAGTTTTAAGTAAAGTAATCAATAGTAAACTGGGCCGCAAGCTAGATATGCATTGCTTGTATCTTGTTACGACTCAGTGCAGGGACACCGTCAACATATTCGACGCGTAAGGCCATAATATTAGTTTAGACTTAGTTTTAAGTAATCTATAGAAGGCACTAATTTGTAACAGAATATTGTTTTTTTTAATATTATACACATATAATATACACAAGATCTGTTCCCTAATTGCATAACACACTATCAATCGGAATCTGCATGATTTTGAAGCTAATTGCTAATCCATGCTTCATATAATCGGGGTTGTCTGCTCGACAACGTAAATAACGCAATGAATGTTGTTGAACTGTCAAAATGAAACCCATTCCTACTGTACCTACGTGTGTTACGCAATTGGGCTTCTGGTCACACCACGGATACACTGGCGATGGCGTAAGTACGGTTAGCAACGAAAGTTAGATAACAGTGTTATCGCTCTTACGTCTGGAATTCTGGATTGATATAAAGAGATTCGATACACATTTTTTTCAGCTTTTTCTACTTTAGTTGCTGGCCGTGCCTCAATTGCTCGTGTTTTCATTTTCGGATGCAATGATTATAGGTATTACCGTTCCAATAGGTGCTTTCGTTCTCAGTTTTGTATGTCTTAATATAGTTACGGTACTGGCAGCTTAATTGATAAGGTAAATAGAGGAGAGTTGGAAATGGAGCGTATTCTGAACAAACTGAAAAGATTATATATATTTTGTTAGTGCAACAAATTTTGTTGCTAAAATATGAACAGTGCTAAATATACTTGGAGTGCCATTAGTGACGTGGTGTTCAGCAGACGACCCGCCTGCGGCGGCGATGCCTTCGACGAAATTTAATGTTATGTGAACTATGCGTAGGTACTTTAAGGTAGTGCCATATTAAAAGAGCTTCCTGTCTATTTTTAATTACTAGTCTTTTATTAGTTGTTGTTTCTGTATGTGGCACGTCTCAATACCTGCCATCGGCGTACCTAGCACCAGGGCGCGGTCTCCAATGAAGATCTCGGAGCCCCTTTGCATGTGTGGTTTTATTTAATAGATGTCCATCATAATAGCCCTTACCCTCCGCCTTTACAAAAAAAAAGAAAACAATAATTTCAAATACACTTAAATTTTATTCATTTATGTAGAAAAAGCCGTGTATTCCCGTTCGTCCCCGCGCCTTTGTCCACTTAGTGTGACGAACGGAAATTCGTGTACGTTACCCCAGCAGGAAAGTGTCTCCTAGAGTGATATGAGTGGAACGTATAATTAGTGCGTAATCTGCTGTAAATGTGCGCCACATAAAAAAATTGTGCGCTTTGACGTTTTGGAAAAAACGATTCCTGCTGGAGTAACGGGTTTCCAGCAGGCAAATTCTAAACGAATGATCGGAGAGAAAAATATTTTGCATGGGCAGAGAGCTAATATTTGTGCAAAAATGTGCGCCGAAAATATAATATGTGCGTCTTCAGGTTTTCGAGATATTGCATTTCCTCCTGGAGTAACGTTTTGCAGAATCGTGTATCTCTAAAACCATTGTATGTGCGCTTTTAGAATAAACATACACGAGTAACTCTTTATTTGTGCGTATTTGTGACAGAATTAGATTTAAGAAGATATTTACAGTTTTCAAGTAATCGCGCTTTTTTTTAAATCCGAAAAAATATCGTAGCGCCTAAATGAGAAAACGTATAAGCTCACTGAAAACTGTATTCGATCCTTCTTGGCGCTTTTAATAACCATAAAAAGTTTCAAGAGTACATGCATGAGTTATTGAATAATATTGCTAAAAGTCAAAACGACGGTGTCTTAACTTTGACGACAAAATACAAGAAACCGGCTCAACCCAAGATGTGTGGGTCTAAACAAAGAATTAGTGCGTTTAGTCAAAAATATATAGTGAAAATATTCAGCTTGGAAATGTTCGCATTAAGTAGATATAAACAAAAAACAAAACATGTACACAACGGCTGGTTATCCGACCAAATTCGAATGACTAGAAAAATGCGCCAGTTTCATACTTAACGATGACCATCGTTATTGGACGTATTAAACCTAAGCTGTTGTCCGTACAGTCGCGTTCAAACGTTTATTGGCAATTATATGACCTAACTTTGGGGGGTAATTAAAAATATTAACATGGGACTTAAACATAACTGGCGAAATGTGGGTTTACTTTAAGTATAATAATAATAATAATAACGTTTATTTGGACTCAATAAAATATAGCCTATATTCTAGTTCTTAGGAATATAACTGTATTACAGTTATACTCGTATTCCTAAGAACTAGAATACAAATAATGTAAGTGAGTAGACGGCTAAAACTATGTGAACTCCTGACTTCCAAACTAGGTAAAAAACCTGTATCTTGGAAATCAGTGCTCTTCCGTGATACATTAGGTGTAAAAACTTACAAATCACATACATGAAAATTCCAAAGTCAAAAGACTTAGGCCCGTATTACAGAACGTCACTCAATAATCAAGCATTACTTAAAACTAGATTCAAGCCATTTGATTGGGTGAAACTAGTTTTAAGTAATGCTTGAGTATTGAGTGACGTTCTGTAATACGGCACTTAGACTATGGTACTTAAGTCTAAAACTCGACGGATGAGTGACGTAGGTGAATGTGTGTGGTGTGGATGTAGGGTGAGAGAGTGCGTGCATGTTGTGTAGTGTGGATGTAGTTTGTGAATGTTTGTGGTATGTGTGTGTAGTGTGGTGTGAATGTGTGTAGGTGTACGGTGTGAATGTGTACGCGAATGTGTAGGTGTACGGTGTGAATGTGTACGCGAATGTGTATGTGTTTTTGGTATGTTAATTCTATTTTAAAATATCCAGTGTTTTTTCCGTATTGATATAATCAAGGCTTAAGAGCCATTTAGTGACCACTATTTTACATTGATGTTTAGTTAAAGGATATATTTTTAGAATAAGATTGATTTTGTTGTAAAAATGGCCACCTAAGAAGTTGAAAAATCTCTGTGCAAAGTGAGTGTGGCAAGCTTTATATACGCAGACTGTATGTTTTCTACGTTTCTGTTAAAAAGCTGCAGGATCATACATCAGTAAACCATGCATTTTGAGGATAGTGTTAAGTATGAAAAGCTGTCTTACTGTTAATACTTCATAGGTTTTGTAAAGGTCGGTAGTAGGATGAAAGAATGGCAGGAACGCACTTTAAGCAGCGCTCTTTGAGCGCGCTCAAGTTTCAAAATGATTGTCTTACACGCACCGCCCCAGGAAGTTATACAATAGACCAATAGCGACTGACATAAGGCGGAGTAAACAGTTTTTAGTACCTTAGAACTAGCTAAACGTCTGAGATTAAAAAAAAAAATATATTAATTTCCGAACCCTTGAAGAAACAAGGCAAAAGCAAAATTAAGTCTGCTATCTATTAGGACGCCAAAGTACTTAATGGTGTTCGTTTGATCAAGCGAAGGACAGTTACAGGGTGTTAGACGACTACAAATATGGATGTGGGCAAAATAAGATTCTGTATTACTTACTATGAGTCGATTTTGGGTCATTTCGGAGTGAAAACTTTCAAAGTTTTGTTTTGTCCACATTTAATGTTAAGAGGTTACATCTCAGCCACTGGCTAACGGCATCGAAACCACATTGAGTATGTTGAAACGTGCCATGAGCTACCTCTGAACACAAGGGCCGTGTCATCTGCAAAGGCAATAATATTCCCATTTTGGAGTTCAAGGTCACAAAGGTCATTAATGTAAATGAGGAATAGAGTAGGTCCAAGGGCGCTACCTTGAGGAACTCCGTAGGTAATGGGAAGGTCGTCACTTATCCAATCACCAACTCTGACACATTGGAATCTGTTACTAACGTAGTCTGTGAAGAATTTAAGCTGTAACCCCCTAATTCCCATACGCTCAAGTTCGACAAGTAACCTGGGAACAGAGAAAGCTTTTGCCAAATCGAGAAAAATCGCCAGAACTTTATTTTTATTATCAATATTATTGACAACAAAGTCCGTGACCTCATGAACTGCATCACTAGTAGTTTTATTACATCTAAACCTCTATTGAGAAGCAGAAAGTAGCTTGTTTTTCTCTAAGTAGCAGGGACCATTTCGGTTACCCAATGAAAGGGTTTTCGTTAGGGTTTCTCTAAGCAGTTATTCAAAAACCCATACGATTTGGGTAACCCTTTTGAACGGCTTAATATAAACCATAAAAGTTTTGGTTACCCATTGAAAATTTGAAAGGGTTTTCCATAGGGTTTTTATAAGCAGTTATTCAAAAACCCATACGGTGTGGGTAACCCTTTGAACGGCTTAATTTAAGCCATTCAAAAGGGTGACACTTTCAACTCTCATAAAAACCATAACAGCGTAACATTCAGACTCCGAGCAATGTAATATGATCTTTTGATGGTGGCCATAGGTTGCAAAATGGAGAAGCACGCGTTATGCGGCCGCGGCGCGAGCGGCGCCTTTGTGGCTATTTACTGAGCGGGTGGTAAACAGGGATCTATGATCATTATTACATGTAAGATAGAGTTCATTTTAGCATTGCTGGCTGTATATCAAAATGACTATTATGATTTTTTCATGTCTGTACTTGTTTCTTAGTTATTACTTTATTGCAGGGACCGTAAAATTGACATTTTTGCAGTTGGATTTTTTTGAACCCGGCCGTCTTTTGCGATATAATTAGTCAGTGCGAATTTTTGAATTTTGAACAATTTCTAAAATGCCAAAACCGAAACGAGATGCTGGATATACACCGCTATTATCTATAAGATGCATCAAATAATACAAATGTAATTTATGTGGACATTTCTTAAAGTTAAGCTGATACCTACCTACATAATTAGGTATCACTAAATATTATAGAGAATATTCTCCGAGAGAGAATATTCTCTCGACCCATCACTACACACAATACAACTCAATTGTCAGAAACTCAGGAGTTCAGGAGACACACCACCAGTAGGCATCTAAATCTAAAATGTAGGCAGCACGTGTTTCGTCTACAAGCCATAGTCTACATGTCTAGTGAAATAAAATACAGTTACAGAAGTTTACTGAATAACCATAAGGTAAGCCGAACAAAACCCTTATATTATATAGGTTATCATAATGAAGGAGTAACCCTTTCACTGGGTTTCAAGTATAGAACCCGTTCAATGGGTTATCATGTAACCCATTCAATGGGTTATCCATGTTGAAAGGGTAACCCTTATAATGGGGTTCAAGCATAGAATCCATTCAATGGGTTATCCATATTGAAGGGGTAACCCTTATAATGGGATTCAATCATAGAACCCATTCAAAGAGTTACATCATGATAAAGGTAACCTCATAAACGGGTTACCCTTTGAAAGGCTTAACTCTTAACCGGGGTTGTACGGTCCCAGCTAAGTAGTTTATAAGTCTTTTATTATTTATTTATATTTATTTATTTATTTAATACTTTAAGCACAAAAACATGTACAGAGGCGGACTTAATGCCATAGGCATTTTCTACCAGTCAACCCTTGGGTGATGCAGAGACATACAGTAGTAGGTGCAATAGCGAAAATTGAGGAATAAATATTCATTTAAATATAAAGATATACATAAACCTATTACAAACTATAAATTAAATATATAAATCTTATTATATATAAATATAAGCACAAATAAATACACATAAATATGTTTACTAAAACAAATAAGACACACAATGGGAAAACATTACCGTTATGATGATACTGCCAGCTTCTTGCGAATATGCTCACGAACTTTTACTTTAAAAGATAATCGGTTGGTTGCCATCCTGATTTCCTGGGGGAGCGCATTCCACAGAGAGATAGACTGTATGAAGAAGGAAGAGTGAATGAAGTCTGTGCGGTGAGTGGGACATTGAAGAAGACGATTGTGAGATGAACGAAGATTTCTATTGTGGTTATCAGTTTTTCCAAAATCTTTGACAAAGTAGGTAATATTGAAATTGGTCTATAATTATTAACACAGTCCCTGTCACCAGACTTAAATATAGGTAGGATTTGTGAGATTTTGAAGGCTTCTGGGAAAGTTCCAGATGTAAATGCCAAGTTACAAATAAAAGTTAGTGGGGAAACTAGTATAGATCTATAGCGAGAAAGAAAATTTGCAGAAATATTGTCACGACCAGCAGCACAATTAATTTTTAGATTAAGAATTAGGTTGTTTATCTCATTTTCATCTGTAGGAAGCATTCCAAAAGAATGAGGACAGGTAGGCTTAAGGGGTACTGAAGAAACTGGCGAAAATTCTTGGGATAAATGTTTCTCAGCTAGTGATTGCCCGACATTTGCAAAGAAAGCATTTATAGTGTCAACGGAACGCTGGGGATTACATGGCGATATCAATTCAGAAGCGACTTCCTTGGATCGAGTACGAGGGCTGCACTAAAAGTATCGGGAATGGAATATTTCCACTGTTCCTGTCATATTAAAATCTTTTTAATTGAAAACTCCTTGGTTTTAAAAATCGAATAACATTTATTTATTTAAAAAAAGATTCTCGGTCTTGTCACAAGGTTTTGTCAAACTTGTTTAGTCGTTGAGAAAATGGAATTGACTCGAGAAAATTCAAGAGCGATGATTTATTATGACTTTCGAAGTGGTTTAACACAAAAACAGTGTGTTGACCGGATGATTTCTGCATTTGGGATGAAGCCCCATACAAAACCACAATTTATCGCTGGTTTGCTGAATTTCGACGTGGACGTGTCAAGCTCAGTGATGATCCCCGTCAAGGTCGTCCAAAAACTGCAGTCACCCAAGAAAACGTTGATGCTGTGCGTAAGCTGATTGAGGAAGATCGACATGTGACATACCGCGAAATTCAGGCAACTTTAGACATTGGCATGAGTCAAATACAAATAATCTTGCATGAACAATTAGGTGTAAAAAAGTTGTTTTCCCGATGGATACCGCATTCGCTCTGTGAAGAGCAAAAAGCGGCTCGCGTTACTTGGTGCGTCAGAACTCTCGAAAGATTCCACGCAGGATCCTCAAATGCTGTATACAACATCGTATCAGGTGACAAATCCTGGATATATACGTACGAACCCGAAACAAAAAACCAGTCACGAGTTTGGGTGTTCGAAAATGAGTTAAAGCCAACAAAAATTGTTCGTTCACGGAGTGTTGCAAAAAAAATGGTGACCACGTTTGTCTCCAAAACCGGCCATGTTACGACTATTCCTCTTGAGGGACAAAGAACGGTTAATGCAGAATGGTATGCTAGCATTTGTTTGCCACAGGTCGTTTCTGAACTCCGTAAAGAGAACTGCAACCGCCGCATCATCCTCCATCACGACAATGCGATTTCTCACACCGCGCACAGAACAAAAGAGTTTTTAGAGCAAGAAAACATAGAATTATTAGACCATCCACCGTACAGCCCCGACCTAAGCCCTAATGATTTCTATACTTTCCCTAAAATAAAGAATAAATTGCGTGGACAGAGATTTTCATCACCTGAAGAAGCTGTGGACGCCTACAAAACGGCCATTTTGGAGACCCCAACTTCCGAATGGAATGGTTGCTTCAATGATTGGTTCCATCGTATGGAAAAATGTGTCAAATTTCGCGGAGAATACTTCGAAAAGCAATAAATACATTTTTAAATAGTAATGTTGTGTCTATTCCTTGATTCCCGAAGTTTTCAGTGCCGCCCTCGTAGTGTGAGTGATTTTTTTAATGGCGTCCTATAGCTTTTTAGAATTGTTTCCTGCGTTGTCGATTTCCTTCCTTTCATATTCACTTTTAAGTTTTCTCAACAATCCATTACAGAAATTCCTGTACCTAGTATACGAGTAGGTTAGCTTGAGAGTCATATTTTTAGGAGATTTATTTGACTTGAAGTGGAAGTTATCCCTATTTCTCATACATTTCAAAAGCCCTGGAGTTATCCATGCCTTTAAAATTATTTTACGTCTTGGTATAGTTATAGTTTTTGTGCATGATTCCATAGCAGTACATATAGAACCAGTAAAAGTGGCTACATCATCATTCACGTCAGTCATTGCGAAAAGAGGCGCAAAGTCAATGTTAGGGATAGCCAAGTCAAGGGAAGCATAATCAATTCGCTTTAACGTTGTCACATGCTGCTTAGAAGGAAGTGACTTATCAACGGAAATAATGACACTATAATGATCAGTAAGGGAAGTTTCAATTACCAAGCATGTTGCTGGCAATTTGGTTTTGAGTATTACATGGTCAATGCAAGATTTTGAGTTAGTGGGAATCTGATGAGCTGGCAGCATGCCATGCGAAGCCATTAGGTTTAAGTAGTTGTGTTTTCTTATGTCCAATGTGTTTTCGGAAATATCAATATTTATATCACCAGTTAAGATACAGTTTTTATATTTAGACGCAACATTATACAGCAAATTATGTAAACTTTCCAAAAGCTATCAACATTCTTAACACTCGGTGAACAGTAAATAGCAAGAACCATAGTATGCTTTTCGAGTGTTATTAATAGACTATTACAGTCCAAGACGGATGGTTCCTTTACACATGCATTAATACCTTTTTTAATGAAAACTACTATCCCTTCATTTTGGGTATTGTTATTAGAAGTTGAATAATAGTCGTACCCATCCATTATAGGAGGATTGTGAATACCACGTAACCAGCACTCCGTTAACACTATTAAGTCCCAGTCAACATTGGATCTATCCAAAAGAGTCAGCATACCAGCCATGTTGCAGTTAATGCTTCTAATGTTTTGCGTAATGACTTTCAGAGTTTTACCAGAAGATGTGATTAAAGATGAGCATTCATCAATGCTGCAGGTAGATGCATTAGCTACGGATATAAGGTCAACATCAGTAGATATATCATTATTTATGTTATCGAATTTAAAATTAAGACACCTGTAAATCTAAAGATGTTTAAGGAAAAAAATATTTTATAAGCAAATAGAATTATACCGGATGTTAAGTACAATTGAAGTTGGGTGTGTGTGTAAGTGTGCGAGTGTTAATGATGTGATCGTCAAGTTAGTGCCAAGATGGCGTAATAAAATTTTATCAATCAGATTGAGCTTACATTTTAAATAACCTAACTGGCATAAGGCCTTGTTATTAGATAGCAGTATTAAGATTTGATCATAAGTGATAGTGCTGCTCAGGCAGTAAAGTCATGCTTGAGTAAGTTTCAGAATATCTTCCTCATTATCAACACGTATGGTTGGTTGATCATCACTTTTCTTCATGTAAATTTTGCCATAAGAATGCCAGCAACCCGTGAAAGAGTTTTTTTTAGCATGTTGACGAGCCATGTAGAACAGTTTCTTAGCATATGGAGTAAGAGACTCAGATATATAAACAGGTTGCGTTGGACCGTTGATCATTAGGTGTGTGTGTGTTTAGGTGCAGTATTGTCTCTCCTTCTACTTTTTGATCCATCCAAAGGTTGTCTGTAAAAGATCGCTTTTAGCGATAAGACCGCCCATTGTGACACCCTATGTAACAGTTCTACATTTATATCTGTAATTTTTATGGTGTACATAATAAAGAGTATTCTATCTATCTATCTATCTATCTATCTGTGAACTATTTAGCTTATTTTCTTTGTTGCTCTTATTAAACAGCTTAGCCTTCTGAATCATATTTTCTTTTACGGATGTTGATGTAAATTCAACTATGATTGGAGAGTTAGCATTGCTTTTCGTTTTCAACCTGTATGAATCTCGAATATCAGAAAGCTGTATGGACTGCTGTAACACATCGCCGACTTTGGTTATTATTTGTGTGATATTTTCTTTGGTCTCAGTTGGCGACTGCGGCACATTTCTCAGCTCAATAGTGGTGGACCTGGCTTTTCTTTCCAAAAAATCTATTCTCTGTTCAAGTACTTCAACCTGAACCTTATAAGCGGAGTTTTCCTTCTGCATTTTACCCAAGCTTTCCAGTACCTTGTCATACTTCTCTGACATGAAGTTCACGGATTTTCTTAACTCCGCAGTCTCTTTATTTAACAGTGCCATGGCTTCAGTAAGAGCATCAAATTTAGTAGTTTGTGTCTTGGAGGATTCCTCAAACAGTTCACTTATTTCAACCATTTGCAGGTTGTTTTATAAATGAAAGTCTCAATACTTTTATAGGTACTTCACAGTTTAATCACTGAATCAATTTTAGCTTCGTGCCTCAGATTTTTACACAATGACATCCCAGAAGGCGGGCTGTCACAAAACTACATTTCAATGAATGTCAAATCTGACACAGTGGCTATTAGCCCATACAACACGCTGTCTTTTCATAAAAAACTAATACATAATCATAACTAACTTAACTATTTAATCTAATACATAGTCTTTCAGAAAAGCTGGAATTTTTCGTTCTCTTCTAGGTCTATTCATTATTGGACTAGGTGACTTATTAACTACGAGTAAAGGAGTCTTAGTAGTAGATTGAGAACTTGGATTGGTAGCTACCAAACAGTTTTGGGTTTCTGGATCCTCTATGAGGTTAACATCTAAATTAATTAAAGATGAAGTGATACAACTTTGTCATTATCTTGTTGTGTGTTTGATGTAGGTACATTCTCTTGTTCCTTAGCGACAGGAAGTTGTGATGTGATATTCGTGGTATTTTGAGTTTCAGCTACTTCTGTTGAATGTGGTGAAAGTGGACGAATGTGTATAAGGTCTCTTCTATATGTTGAATCATTCACATCCACTAAGTAGGAACGATCTGAAAGAACGTCTGCGATTACTCCAGGAGTCCAAGTTTTGTTAGATGCTGGGTGAACCTGAACTGATACAGACTGTCCTATTTCTAATGTGGTTGCTCTTTTGGCCCTTTTGTCATGCAGGTATTTTACCCTCTCTTTTTGTCTTGATTTTTTCAGAAACATTTTCAACAACATTTGGTTTCATTAAAGTTTTAATAGTTGGTAGGAATCCTCTTGTTCTTCGTGAAAATAACCTTTGCACAGGGCTTGAATCTAATTTGTTAGGAGTATTTCTCAGGCAGAGCAGACTCAACCAGACATCCTCTCTATCTTCAGTAGCTTTTGTTAATAATTTCTTGGCTATCTTGACTGTAGCTTCAGCCTTGCCATTGCCTTGGGGATGATGCGGAGATGATGTGACTTGTGTGAAGTTCCATTTACAAGCAAAGTCTGAAAACTCTTGACTGACAAAATTAGTGCCACCATCTGTGACAACAATTTCTGGGATTCCATGTCGTGAAAAGTTTTTCTTGCAAATTTCTATTACTTGTATAAAGGACAAGTCTTTTAGTACATCAATCTCAAAGAAATCTGAGTAATGGTCGACTGTTATTAAATATTTAATTTGTTTACCATTTTGGTTGAAGAAAAAAACATCCATAGATATTATTTGGAATGGATAATCAGGTATTTTGTGACTTTGCTTGGTAAATTTTTGCTGACTTGGTTGATATTTATTACAAGTAGTGCAATTTTTAATCATTTCTCTAATGTCATTAGACATTGATGGCCAGAATATAGCATCTCTTGCTAATTTTAATGTGTTTTCAATTCCTGAATGTGCTTTATGTAACTTACTCAACATTTTTTTTCTTTAATTTTCTGATATTACTCGTAGTATAGCTTGATTCTTAAGTACAAGGCCATTATAGGTTGTTAACTCACCTTTATAGTTATGGTATTGTTTAATGGCATCTGGCACATCTCTCAAATATTTTGGCCATCCATGTAGAAGTTTTTTAAAGCCATAACATTGTAATCTCTTGATGTTGCATCCTCTATTTCCTGTATGCAGTTATCAGTTATAGGTAAGTTTAACAAAGGATTAATTCTTTCTATAATTTTAAATATTTTCAGGTCTTTTGATCTGTCAATGTCTTTACATTCTAAATAAAATCGAGATAATGCATCTGCCATAATATTTTCTTTTCCAGATACAAATTGAAACTCAAGACTGTATCTTTGTAGCATCAGAAGCATGGATTGAAGCCTTTTTGGAGCCTAAAGAAGAGGTTTTTTGTTATGATCTATAATAGCTTCTGGCATTGTATCTCCATAAACAAGCAGATCGTCGACCAATGCCTCAATACCATTTAACCCCTGAATCATTTCTCATTTTTATCTGAAAATGATCTGGTGCTGAAGAGATGCCAAAGGGGAGGACCTTCCATCGGTATTTACCAAATGGTGTCCAGAATGTTGTTAATTTACTGCTATTTTCAGATAGTTTCAAATGCCAAAATCCTTTTTTAACATCAAATGTAGAGAATACTTTAGCTTTACCTAGCTCTGGTAGGATTTCTTCAACTATGGTAAATTGGTAATTAGGCCTTTTGATGGCTTTGTTTAATGGAATTGGATCTAGGCATATTCTGAAGTTTTCTTTCTTTTTTATAATAAGTACATTGCTTACCCAATCTGTGTGATTATCTTCTTTGCAGATTATCCCTTCTTCTTCTAATCTCTTTAATTCTTCTTTCAGCATTGGTCGTAGAGCTACTGGGACACGACGAGCTTTTTGGTGAAACCGTCTCATCAATTTCAAGATCCACTTCACCTGAAAAACTACCTCTGCCTTCAAAAACAGAACTATATTTATTTATAATTTTTTGTGTTTCCTGTGTATAGTTGCATCCCACTTCCTTGCAGAATTTCACAAGACCCATATTTCTACAAGCTTGATATGATAAGAGTGGAATGTGTTTGTTGTGTACTATTTGAAATGTAACAGTGTGATTGTTTTTATGACCTGCAGTGCTATTCTGTAACCATCTCACCGTGAAACCTAAGGTGAAGTGAGCGTGGAGTGAGCTGTCAGTGTCATCCCACCTAATGCTAGGGATGGACCAAGCATTACATTTACAATCATAATCGAGATTTTAATAATATTTTTAATGTGAATTCTATTGATTATTTCATATTGTTTCAAAGCTAGTATTTTAAAGTCTAAACATTACAATTAAGGGGGGATTTTAAATAAAATAGCAAAATAGAAATTCAGTCAGAAACAAAAAAAAATTTTTTTTTTCAATTATTTTCCCAAACTAGTACTTATAGCCTGAGGCACGAGAGCGTCACGCACGTACATTAAATAAATTAAAACACACGTATAAGCTAGCTAGGTACATAAGTACTAAATAAAATCGCATCGACATTGTTAGTATGAACCCATATTATTGTTAAACTGATTAAATAAACGCAATCCCATGTCCCAATCGCGATGTGTTTTGCAGAAGCGATAGTGGATGGAGTCGAGTAATGACTGTGTGACGTTGTTATTAACCCAAATCTATTCAATACGAAGTCTGAGTCCGACCGTGTCAAGTGATCGAGTGTTAAAAGTGTGCCTGGCTGGCACCATAGAATTTAACCCCACACAAAATATATGGGTTACTTACCTAAACGATGTGTGTATTATTTTTATATCATTGAAATAAAAATACGTGCGTATTATACCTTAGCACTTACCTAATATTTTATTGTACACAGACCTACTTAACTAGTCGTTGCCAATAATAAAAGAATATTCGTCAAATCACCGTCATCCATACCAAAACTATTACAAAATTCAACAGTTCAATAGCTGTCACTATAGGTAGTCTCTTGCAGCGCGAGCACAGCCTCACTTCACGCAGCCACGGTGAAGTGGTGTTGCTATGGCAACGAGAATCGCGTGGCGTGTCAACTCGCGCATGCGCCTTGCGAGCACGGTTTTTTTTTTTTTAATTTTCCCTCGTTCGTGGCCATGTCCATAAGCCTATTCGTATTCGTATTCGTTCAGGGATAGTAATTAGTACTTACCTATTTATGTATTTCAATGCTTTTAAATATTATGTATTTTAATCTCCATAAATACAACCGTTTTTGTACATTCAAAAAGTCAGTTTAATGCCTATATTTTCTAAGCCTAAACGCGTCACGCATGCGCACTAAGAACATTAAGAAAATGCAATACTAACGTCCAATAAGTTCAAAATAAATATTTTATTGTAGATAGATACCTACCTAACTAGTTAATTGTTGCCAATAATAAAATAATATTCGTCAAAACATCGTCATCCATGCTAAAAAACTATTACCTACAAAATTCAACAGCTGTCGTCTCTTGCAGCGCGCGCACATTCTTATACCGGATGACTTTTTTTACCGTCTCGAAAAAAATTGGGTATACTAAGTGAACGGAGTAGAAGCCTATGGCATAGCGATTTTTTTTTTTTTTTCAGAAATAAAACTAAAATAAAAGATAAAAATATTGAAATTTGGGTGCGTATGATTTAAATTTAAATATTATTTATCGTATTTATTTATTGAATTATGTTTTTTGTTAAATTTCTGTGTTTATTGTTATAGTATGATAAGTTTACTTCAAATGTGTGGTATTTATCCATAGATCAATTTCTTTCTAGGTTAAAGAAAAAATAATAAAAACTATGCCATAGGCTTCTACTCCGTTCACCTAGTATACCCAAATTTTTTCGAGACGGTAAAAAAAGTCAACCGGTATGTGTTCTGTGGCACAGTCTCACTTCACCCAGCCACGGTGAAGTGGTGTTGCTATGGTAACGAGAATCGCGTGACGTGATCATTCCGCCGCGCATGCGCCTTGTGCGCACGGTTTTATTTTTTTAATTTTCCCTCGTTTGTGGCCATGTCCATAAGGCTATTCGTATTCGATTTCAGAGACAGTAATTAGTACTTACCTATTTATGTATTTCAATGCTTTTAGATATTATATATTTTAATCTCTATAAATACAACCGTTTTTGTACATTCAAAAAGTCAGTTTAGTGCCTATATTTTCTTAGCCTAAACGCGTCACGCATGCGTACTAAGAACATTAAGAAAATGCAATACTAACGTCCCATAAGTTCAAAATAAATATTTTATATACCTACTTAACTAATTGTTGCCAATAATAAAAAATATTCTTCAAATCATCATCCATGCTAAAACTATTACCTACAAAATTCAACAGCTGTCGTCTCTTGCAGCGCGCGCACGTCTTATATGTGTTCTGTGGCACAGTCTCACTTCACCCAGCCACGGTGAAGTGGTGTTGCTATGGTAACGAGAATCGCGTGGCGTGATCATTCCGCCGCGCATGCGCCTTGTGCGCTCGGATTTTTTTTTAATTTTCCCTCGTTTGTGGCCATGTACTTAAAGGCTATTCGTATTCGATTTCAGAGACAGTAATTAGTACTTACCTATTTATTACAATACTTTTAGATATTATGTATTTTAATCTCTATAAATATAACCGTTTTTGTACATTCAAAGTCAGTATAGTGCCTATATTTTCTTAGCCTAAACGCGTCACGCATGCGCACTAAGAACATTAAGAAAATGCAATACTAACGTCCAATAAGTTCAAAATAAATATTTTATTATAGATAGATACCTACTTAACTAATTGTTGCCAATAATAAAAGAATATTCGTCAAATCATCGTCATCCATGCTAAAACTATTACCTACAAAATTCAACAGCTGTCGTCTCTTGCAGCGCGCGCACGTCTTATATGTGTTCTGTGGCACAGTCTCACTTCACCCAGCCACGGTGAAGTGGTGTTGCTATGGTAACGAGAATCGCGTGACGTGATCATTTCGCCGCGCATGCGCCTTGTGCGCACGGTTTTATTTTTTTAATTTTCCCTCGTTTGTGGCCATGTCCATAAGGCTATTCGTATTCGATTTCAGGGACAGTAATTAGTACTTACCTATTTATGTATTTCAATGCTATATTATGTATTTTAATCTCTATAAAAACAACCGTTTTTGTACATTTTAAAAAGTCAGTTTAGTGGCTACATGTTGTTTTCAATAATTAAACAGTTTTTATTTTTATTAGCTACATGCGCACTAAGTATGAAAGTGCAATACCAATATCCATTATGTACCTACAGCTTCTACAACGTATCTTCTCGTAGTCTGCGCATAGGTTCTTACCTACATAATTTGTGGTTAAATATGTGAATCTATTGTGAGCTGATGATTTAAATGCAATCCAACAACTAGCGTGATGAGAATCTAGGTACTTTAGGTAATTTTTGTAGGTACTTAACACATCTTCATTTAAATGAATAAAAGGATGTGCGGATCTTAAGCACCATAAATATTTCATTGTAGACATAACTACCTACTTACTTTTACCTTGGAAACCATCGGGTGGTTTCTATGGTAACGAGAATTGGGTGAAGAAGGTAGATCATCACGGACATGCGCTAAGCGCTGTCATTATCATCACATTGAGATTTTTTTTACAATTTTCTACAACTTTAAAGCCATGTCTTCATTGACGTATTCGAGTTTAGAGTAGGTACCTATTTATTTCCATGCTTTTAGATATTTTAATGTCTAACAGTTTTTGTACATTCAAAAAGTCAGTTTAGTACCTACATGTTGTTTTCAACAAATGGATATTATTTGAGGGGGGAAAGTATTCAGGAATTGGTGTTTTGTACGTTTAACTATTAACTAAGTACATTTTTAGTACGTAAAACTCAAATAGGTAGTAGATAATGTCTCCTCATCTTAACGGGTGCTGCTAAAATCTATATACATACTAGCGACCCGCCCCGGCTTCGCCCGGGTAGCAAAGCATAATATAATATAGCCTATGTCACCCGGAGATAGTGTAGCTTCCCAACAGTGAAAGATTTTTTTGGTTATACCTTAGCCTCAGCAACACGTGGTGGTTATGCTATAAAATTGTAGCTTATATGAAGTTTGTATTTTTAACATAGCGCCATCTATTGAATACTTACTCAATCCATTCAACAGATATCGCCATCTGTTAGAATTGTTTGGAGCTAACAGATAATTGTGACTACCTATCAATTAATAGACAAATAATTTGCAATAAAATAATCTTTTTTTTTTTTCTTTTTTTTTTAAAAACGTTGCCCCACACTAGGAATTTCTCCTGTATCGTGGGTGCGTTTACAAACATTTAAACTCACATACACAAACAGCCAGACCCGGAACAACTAATTGTAGGTCATACAAATATTTGTTCCGTGCGGGAATCGAACCCGCGGCACACAGTGCAGCAGTCAATCGCTTAACCACTGCGTCAACCGTGCCGTAATATTGCGACTATATTTTGAGATGTAAGCTATCCTATCTTTCAAGTTGGATCAAATTGCACACGGTATGCAAATCAAATTTAAAATCGGTTCAGTAGTTTAGGAGTCCATCGCGGACATACAACGTAACATATAAGATGTAGGTACATACAAATTGCTTTTCTACTTGCTAATAAGAAATTAAAATTGTTATAATTATTCATGTATATTATAAATGTATGTATGTTTATTTTAAGCCGATAAAATTAGGTTACTGAAGTTTAATAAGTTTTCCTGTAAACTGTTTTACACACGGTGTCTACGTCTGTCAGTCAGCTCTCCTGTCGCAGGCCTGCTGCAAGAAATTTCTTATGCTATAAGCAGTTCCTTTGTGCTCTTCTATCTTTATGTATTTTACTTTATGAAGTGTTTAGTGTGTACATAAATAAATTAATAAAATTTATTCATTAGTATCACATCAAAAAATTTTGCTAATACATTTTCTCTATTGAGCCTGCTGACTCCCAAGGTTCAACTTATTGATGCTGGGAACGGAGGGGCCTCTGATGTGTGTGTTGACTGTGCTGCCTTCTGAGGTTCAACTTCTTGATGCCGGGAACGGAGAGGCGACGGATGTGTGTGGACTGCATGCCACCACAGCTGGGAAAAATGGTAAGCATTTATTACTGTTTCATTTATTTATTTTTATTTTATTTATTAAAACTTTATGCACAAGTAAAGAACTGTACAAAGGCGGACTTAATGCCTTGTGCATTTTCTACCGGTCTCTCTTAGGGTGATGAAGAGATAATACATAGTAGGTGCAATAACAGAAAACAATTTAGAAGAATTTATAACTAAGATACAAGAATAAATACATATATACATACATACAACAAAAAAAAAAATGTTCTGAGAGTTAAACAAGAAAACCTACAACAACTTAATTCTGAGACGAATCTGCCTACTTCTTGTGTATTATTGTGTTCTCGAGCTTTCACTTTAAGGGGTTTATTTATAAACACTGCTTAAAGTTAAGTAATGATTAGCGACTGTTTAACCATACATTTTTGACGTTTGAACGTCACTTATCTTTAAGCAACGTTTATGAATAAACCCCTAAATGTGAACTGATTGGTTATTGGTTTTATTCCTACTCATCAGAGTATTTTTAAATCAATTGAACCATCTAAAATCAAATTGTCATTATCATCAGCATGTATAAACTGTTGGAATATTGAACCATGCTATGTATCGGTACACTATTCAACTTGTCTATGAGACTGAGATTGAGGTAAGGATTTATGAATAAATCCATGCTTTTTATCTGTTAATGTTGTCTCGATGACACTAACGGTACTCAACTCTCTAAAACTGTTCATCGCCTAATTGCAACGTGTCTGTTTAGCTGATTTTCTTTATCCCATAATTTTAATGTTAATCATATTGTATAACTTGTAATTTTCTTCACTAGACAATAATAATTATTGTACTTTGTGATGGTGTTCATTTATTTTCACTCGTCGCCTGCAACCTATCAACCTAACCTGTTTTCCATCCACTGACAAAAGCTAGGCCTCCACACCGCTTGGCTGGCTCTCTGCTCAACATAAAGTACCTGTTAATTCGCCCGGGTAGTAATCACAACATGAATATTTAAATATTATTAATTTTAAATATTTTATTAAAATAACAGTCTTACTAGGCAGACAGGCATAATATGGTCATAGTGTTTGATGTTCCGAGAATAGTTGTGTTCACAATACTGATAAACATCTGAAAAAAAAAATGTATACACTTGTGGGTAGGTAGCTAATCCATACTAATATTATAAATGTGAAAGTAACTCGTGTCTGTCTATCTGTCTGTAAGTTACGTTTTCACGCCTTAACCGCTGAACCGATCGTCATGAAATTTGGCAGAGATACAGCCTGGGATATGGAGAAGGACATAGGTTACTTTTTTACGCGATAACCGACACCTACGCGGGCGGAGCCGCGGGCAAAAGCTAGTGATAACATAGGCCTTCGCTAACATTTGTGACCATTCCTGTTGTAATTTCCTCGATCGAAAACAATGAAGGATAAGACCAACTTTGAGGCAATACTTCTCATAGATGTACTTTTTTCAAAGTTTTTCTGGCACAAACTTATGTAATTTGTGAAGATCTCGAGTGCATAAAATCACTGTTACTGCTCAGAAACCACTTTTTGAGTCGTTTATGGAAACGTATGCATTTCCATCCTTTTGTTTACGACTGCAAGTTCGTACCGCCAATGCAAAATAATACACAAAATAAATCACTGCGAAGATATGAACGAGAATAATTAATCAACACACACTTTACTCGCACAAAAACAAAACACTGTATTTGTATTGGTTGAAAACTTACGAAAACCGCCTAAATTTGACAGTAACATTCATCAATTATCTATGATTTGAAAAACCATAGACAACACAGTTGAGTTTTTTTAACTAAAATTTCACTAATAATTAACGTGCATTACGATCGAAGAGTAGAAAGCAAAATTAAGAACACTCATAAAGTCGAAATTACGGTATAATTGAACATGTCTACGGTAGGTGGTAGATATGTTCAAATTACAGTAGGTCGACCGTAATTACGGCGTTGTTGGAGACACTGCCAGTTCATTAAAAAAATCGCTATACATTATTATTTGGTTCTAAGTTTTTTCTTTTAATCAGCACTGTACGACAAATTGAAACACAAAATAAGGATTTTAACTGTTTTAAATAATTGCCTTACAATATTTGAATGCACATTCACAGCTCTTATCTCGAATCTGCAGCTATCGAAATGGTGGGTATCTACTCAATCGGGCATGTAGCATCACTGATCTTGTTATCACTTTCTATTGTAGAGAACTAGAGGTGGGTCATTGGCGGTTTTTTGTTTAATGTAATTTAACTGTTAATCATCAATGATCAACAGGTTAAAAAAGCTGTTAAATTATTAACAGGTTTTGAATTGTGAAAACTGTATCGTTCGAAAATATTCGTTTCGCATACTAGTTGATTCTCAGAAATTAATAAAGTTATAGTGAGTTGAGCCGTTGACGTATTTATTAGCAGCTTTAGAAGCATTTCATTATCAACTGCTTTTTAATTCAATCGGTAGTGTTTAGCGTCAATTTATGACAACGTTTTCAATCATTAGCAATTTTGTTGCAAATAATTAATTGAATAAAATTATAGTGAAATAATCCGTTGAGCCGTTTAGCAGCATTTTAATTTCAACAGTTTTTTTTTTACTATTGAACCAATGCGTCTTGTGCGTTGACGTAAATTAACAGCTAATAATTTAAACCTGTTTTTTCATTGTTGATTAACAGTTATCTCGTTGACGAATGAAAAGTCGTTAAAAAAAAACAGTTTATTGATTCAACGACCACCTCTATAGAGAACTATCTCGTTTTTGCAAATAATGCCAGTGTTGGCATTGGCAGCTAAGAAAGTGACCCCCCCTGAGCACATG
The DNA here is from genome assembly GCA_947523025.1 of Dryobota labecula. Lineage (NCBI taxonomy): Eukaryota > Metazoa > Arthropoda > Insecta > Lepidoptera > Noctuidae > Dryobota > Dryobota labecula. The sequence continues at coordinate 28,530,540 of OX383286.1, forward strand.
TCAGATTACTCCAGTGAATTAATTATTCGACTTTAGTTAGAGGTTCTGAGCGCGGTAGCCAAGCAGCCAGCTCTGATCCTTAGTTCCTGCTTCGATAGCTCAGCAGTCTTCAGGAACTAGCTCAACTAGCCAGCTAAGGGAGGTCTGAAGGGCAATAGCCACGAAGTCCCTTTCATCCCTTCACTTAGGGTAGTCAAGTGCTAAATTGTAACGTGTAGACATGAGTCCGATATCATGTCACATGTTAAAATCATCGATATTTTAAAATCATTTCATCATGCAATGACAACAACAAAATCACCAATGCCTAAATCATTACTTTAATGAACGCGAATTTCGGTGATTCGGATGTCTCGGGGTGACGGCGATGTTGCGAGACTGCGCGACTGGCGACACGCCACTGAAGCTCCATTATGAGTATGAATAATCTGTGCACTGAAGTCGCAGAACAACAGAGTTTCGATAAAATGCCCGGTGCTGGTATATGCCGCGCATAATGATAATTTCACTAAGCCGTTCCGTAATCATTTCAGCACTCATAATTGAAGTGACGTGATCTTATACATACTCAAATAAAAATCATTGATGATTTTGTCATTGTTCCCGTCATCGATAGTTTTTTGTCATTGTCATGCAGTCATTGATACAGAAAAATCATCAATCAGCCCATCTAGTAACGTGTAACAATATGTGAAGTTGCCAATAAATTATTTAGCATCATGTTCAACTGGGCTTTAATTTCCACAAAGAGCAACCCTACAATTGTAAATAATATTGCGTTATCCTAGGATAAACATTATTATTATTATATTAACCTGTTTAAATTTTTGATCTCGAATTTCGAAAATAGTTCCATATTTCGCCATGTGCATAACGTCTTTTCGGGCTGTAGATGTAATTATTGATATTGTTTTTTTCTACACCTCTATAATTATAACAACATATCCGTAGTCGAGTGTAAGTATTTAAGTTTTAACTAATCTGTGTATATTATTATCATGGAACAGAGTACCGGTTTTAATTTAAGGCGATAAATCTCAACATGTCAACTGAATTTTTTAAATTCATGTTGCCAGTACTGGTGGCTCGCGACACATTGTTTCAAGTTATAAAAATAACTGCATAACTCTAAATAAACAAAAATGAATGTTTGAATTTAGTACCTACCTACTTTGTATTACTTGGTCAGTGACAATTTTAGTGTAATATTATATGATTTATATGATCCCTAATTAAAGATTACTAAACTTCATCATCTGTGGTGAAAATGTGTTTATCCATGGTACGGTGGCTAGCACATTAAGTTACTAATAACTGTCTTTTCTCGTTTGAATTGGAACTTAATCTTCAACATTTTAAAGTTTGGAGAAATTTGACAGTTTCGTGTAACTTGATGTGCTGGCCACTGTACATTCCGCAACAGAAGAAAATAAACTATCAAACGGTAGCGTATTTCCAAAATAAGCTGTAAATAAACAAATGAATGCTTGAATTTAGCACACTTATTTAAAATGAACTTATCAGTGTCAATATTAGTAAAAAAAAAACTCAACTGTGTTGTCTATGGTTTTTCAAATCATAGACAATTGATGAATGTTACTGTCAAATTTAGGCGGTTTTCGTAAGTTTTCAACCACTACAAATACAGTGTTTTGTTTTTGTTCGAGTAAAGTTTGTGTTGATTATTCTCGTTCATATCTTCGCAGTGATTTATTTTGTGTATTATTTTGCATTGGCGGTACGAACTTGCAGTCGTAAACGAAAGGATGAAAATGCATACGTTTCCATAAACGACTCAAAAAGTGGCTTCTGAGCAGTAACAGTGATTTTATGCACTCGAGATCTTCACAAATTACATAAGTTTGTGCCATTGTCCTTCATTGTTTTCGGTCGAGGAAATTACAACAGAAATCGTCACAATTGTTAACGAAGGCCTATGTTATCACTAGCTTTTGCCCGTGGCTCCGCCCGCGTAAGTATCGGTTATCGCGTAAAAAAGTAGCCTACGTCCATCTCCATATCCCAGGCTATATCTCTGCCAAATTTCATGACCATCAGTTAAGCGGTTTAGACGTGAAAACGTAACATACAGACAGACAGACAGACAGATAAACAGACAGAGTTACTTTCACATTTATAATATTAGTGTGGATGATTAACATTAAAAGATGGAGAGGGATAAAGAAAATCAGCTAAACAAACATGTTGCATATAGGCAATGAACAGTTTTAGAGAGTTGAGTACCGTTAGTGTCATGGAGACAACATTAACAGATTGAAAAGCATGGATTTATTCATAAATCCTTACCTCAATCTTAGTCTCATAGACAAGTTGAATGGTGTACCGATACATAGCATGGTTCAATATTCCAACAGTTTATACATGCTGATGATAATGACAATTTGATTTTAGATGGTTCAATTGATTTAAAAAAATATACTCTGATGAGTGTAGGAATGAAACCAATAACCAATCAGTTCACATTTAAAGTGAAAGCCCGAGAACACAATCATACACAAGAAGTTGGCAGATTCGTCTCAGAATTAAGTTGTTGTAGGTTTTCTTGTTTAACTTTCATAACATTTTTTTTTGTTTTTTTTTTTTTGTTGTATGTATGTATATATGTATTTATTCTTGTATCTTAGTTATAAATTCTTCTAAATTGTTTTCTGTTATTGCACCTACTATGTATTATCTCTGCATCACCCTAAGAGAGACCGGTAGAAAAAGCACAAGGCATTAAGTCCGCCTTTGTACAGTTTTTTACTTGTGCATAAAGTTTTATAAATAAAATAAAAATAAATAAATGAAACAGTAATAAATGCTTACCATTTTTCCCAGCTGTGGTGGCATGCAGTCCACACACATCCATCGCCTCTCCGTTCCCGGCATCAAGAAGTTGAACCTCAGAAGGCAGCACAGTCAACACACACATCAGAGGCCCCTCCGTTCCCAGCATCAATAAGTTGAACTTCGGGAGGCAGCAGGCTCAATAGAGAAAATGTATTAGCAAAATTTTCTGATGTGATACTAATGTATAAATTTTATTTATTTATTTATGTACACACTAAACACTTCATAAAGTAAAATACATAAAGATAAAAGAGCACAAAGGAACTGCTTATAACATAAGAAATTTCTTCCAGCAGACCTGTCAGAGCTGACTGACAAACGTAGACACCGTGTGTAAAACAGTATACAGGAAAACTTAAATTAGACTTCAGTAACCTAATTTTATCGGCTTAAAATAAACATACATACATTTATAATATACATGAATAATTATAACAATTTTAATTTCTTATTAGCAAGTAGAAAAGCAATTTATATGTACCTACATAAATGTATATTAGATTTTAACAGCACCCATTACCAGATGAGGAGACATTACTACCTATTTGAGTTTGTATAAATGTACTTAGTTAAACGTACAAAACACCAATGACTGAATACTTACCCGCCTCAAGTAATATCCATTTGTTGAAAACAACATGTAGGTTCTAAACTGACTTTTTAAATGTACAAAAACGGTTAGACATTTAAAATATCTAAAACCATGGAAATAAATAGGTACCTACTCTAAACTCGAATACGTCAATGAAGACATGGCTTTAAAATTGTAGAAAATGGGAAAAAAAAATCTCGGTCAGTGGGTCGTCTTGGCGCATGTGCGTGATGATCTCACTTCTTCACCCAATTCTCGTTATCATAGAAACCACCCGGTGGTTTCCAAAGTAAAAGTAAGTAGGAAGTTAGGTATGTATCTACAATGAAATATTTATGGTGCATATGATCCGCACATTCTTTTATTTATTTAAATGATGATTTGTTAAGTACCTACAAACAAATTACCTATAGTACTTAGATTCTCATCACGCTAGATGTCGGATTGCATTTAAATCATCAGCTCACAATAGATTCACATATTTAACCACAAATTATGTAGGTAAGAACCTATGCGCAGACTACGAGAAGATACGTTGTAGAAGCTGTAGGTACATAATGGATATTGGTATTGCACTTTCATACTTAGTGCGCATGTAGCTAATAAAAATAAAAACTGTTTAATTATTGAAAACAACATGTAGCCACTAAACTGACTTTTTAAAATGTACAAAAACGGTTGTTTTTATAGAGATTGAAATACTATCTAAAAGCATTGAAATACATAAATAGGTAAGTACTAATTACTGTCCCTGAAATTGAATAAGAATAGGCATATGGACATGGCCACGACCACGAACGAGGGAAAAAAAAAACCAAGCGCTCAAGACGCATGCGCGAAACATCACGCCACGCGATTCTCGTTACCATAGCAACACCCACAGACCATATAGTATTCAGACGGTAATCTCCCATAGAAGAAAAATCGCCATACGAATCTGCTTTCTTGAAAGTGACGTTTGTTTTTTTTTTTAAATTTTACCAATTTTTCGCTTGTTGTTATGAGGCTGGGTCTTTTTGCCACAGTTTGACGAACCCAGAATACTTTGGAAACCAGCCTTTTAAGCCTTTAACCGACTTAAAAAAAAGGGGTGCTGCTTTAATTCAACCCAAGGTTGTGATTGTGTGATGAAAATAAAAAACTCAATATTATTTATTTATATTTTTATTGTTTTATATATTACAAATGCTTTATTTTGCATTGCTGGCAAACTTGCTTTCCAACCTAAACACATCTATGCCCTTTATTATTTTATTTATAACGTTGCACCAATTAAAGTTTGCCACCAATGAAAAAAAATGAAAAAAAGTTTGTAAAGGTATTTTCCTTTGAAAAGTTTAGTGCTCTTCAACTGTTTTCGGGATTTAAAATATTCACAGTAGAGCCTGGCACATTTTGTTTAAAATAACACGCCTTCTTCTGTGACAAAGCCTCAGTGTAGAAGGAATAACTGCATCTGTAAATAAAAATGTATGATAAGTCAACAAAATATGAGTGTGCTTTGCAGATTGTAAACCATACCATCCGCAACAACCATGGCAAATAATTTAAATAATGTGAACTATATTTACTTAATTTGAATTATTTGCCATAGTAGAGTACATTGTTCAGTGAATACAGCGTGCCTCTGTCAATTAATGTCACCATTGCAGCAGCACGCTGTATGTATGTCTCACTAGTGGTGAAAGATAATTGTAATAATCAATTTTAATACCTCTTATGATGTGGCTTTGTGAGGCTTCATTTCCACAGCCTGAATTGGAGGGCACGTCAACTAATGATGTTGTGGTGTGATCCACAAAGTTAGCAATAACACTAGCAGCCATAACATCAAAACCTGGAAACAAAAAAAACTTAAATTAAGAATTATACATCAATCCAGTTTAGATTAGAGTAGTTAGGTTAGAGAAAGATACAGCCCCGTGACAGATACGATGGATGGCAGAGCCTTAGTAATAGGGTCCCGTTGGCACCCATTTTGGAACCATAAAAATAGTAACTATGTTTATACTTTCCCATATACTATGTGATAATATCAAGTTATTATGTTGTTTCACTGAACAGTAAAAATGTTAATTACACAGTAGTTTTTATAATGAACAATTTTTTAATTTTGTCTGGGTATTGTAATAATTTTGTACTTAAAACAGAGCAACATTGATGGACAGACATAGGCTACGTTTTATTTTCTTTAAAATGTGTGGCTTCTCTGTGAATTTCCACAGTGGATAATTCAAGTTTTGAAACCGAAATAGCAGCAATTTTATTTTTTAATCAGTGCATGAATATTACATGATGCACATTTGAGTATAATTATATGAGGATTATATGAAAAAATGTGTTATACTATTATATGTTGCCAGGTTAACGTGGTACTTACCAGTGTGGTCAGTGTCCATAGATTGAAACCGAGGAATGCCACTGCTGATTTCGGTATCGGAAAACAGCGTGGGTTATGCCCCAACATGAAGACGAGTCATCGCTTTAGTCGAGATGATAAACTTCTGTTCAAAATGCTTTTGACAGACAACGCTTGCGAAGATCGTCCACCGTCGTGTCTGTGTTTCGCAGTACTTCACAGTTAATACACTCTAACCACTTTTGGAGTCCTACCTCACGTATGGGAAATTGAAATAATCTAACGTCCTTTCGTTTACTAACACAATTCACAACACAGCAAGTGCGGTACATACTGCACGTTGTAATTACACTATTACAGGTTTAACTTTGAGAGGATATGTTATGGAAATTAATCAACGTAAAACTTTTCTCGATCAACTGTAAACACAGACCATCAGACCATAAACACAGAACACTATACTCCTCCTGACCATAAAGTAGTAATGGCGGGATGAAGAGACAACCATAGCTATGATAGACTTACAACAAACAAATATGGCGTCGATTGCACTGGCGACAAAGGGGTAAGGGACGAGGGGCGGTTGTCACTTTGAAGAAATCAACCATAAACAAAATACGTCTATTACTGCCAGGATATTTTGTTCTGAGATTACCCGCCGTGGCAACACCACTTCACCGTGCCTGCGTGAAGTGAGACTGTGCCACAGAACACATATAAGAATGTGCGCGCGCTGCAAGAGACGACAGCTGTTGAATTTTGTAGGTAATAGTTTTTTAGCATGGATGACGATGTTTTGACGAATATTATTTTATTATTGGCAACAATTAACTAGTTAGGTAGGTATCTATCTACAATAAAATATTAATTTTGAACTTATTGGACGTTAGTATTGCATTTGCTTAATGTTCTTAGTGCGCATGCGTGACGCGTTTAGGTTAAGAAAATAAAGGCACTAAACTGACTTTTTAAATGTACAAAAACGGTTATATTTATAGAGATTAAAATACATAATATCTAAAAGCATTGAAATACATAAATAGGTAAGTACTAATTACTGTCCCTGAAATTGAATACGAATAGGCATATGGACATGGCCACGACTACGAACGAGGTAAATTTAAAAAAAAACTAAGCGTGCAAGACGCATGCGTGAAACGATCACGCCACGCGATTCTCGTTACCATAGCAACACCACTTCACCGTGCCTACGTGAAGTGAGACTGTGCCACAGAACACATATAAGAATGTGCGCGCGCTGCAAGAGACGACAGCTGTTGAATTTTGTAGGTAATAGTTTTTTAGCATGGATGACGATGTTTTGACGAATATTATTTTATTATTGACAACAATTAACTAGTTAGGTAGGTATCTATCTACAATAAAATATTTATTTTGAACTTATTGGACGTTAGTATTGCATTTGCTTAATGTTCTTAGTGCGCATGCGTGACGCGTTTAGGTTAAGAAAATAAAGGCACTAAACTGACTTTTTAAATGTACAAAAACGGTTGTCGATTGTATTTATAGAGATTAAAATACATAATATCTAAAAGCATTGAAATACATAAATAGGTAAGTACTAATTACTGTCCCTGAAATTGAATACGGATAGGCTTATGGACATGGCCACGACTACGAATGAGGTAAATTTAAAAAAAAAACTAAGCGCGCAAGACGCATGCGTGAAACGATCACGCCACGCGATTCTCGTTACCATAGCAACACCACTTCACCGTGGCTGCGTGAAGTGAGACTGCCACAGAACACCTATAAGAATGTGCGCGCGCTGCAAGAGACGACAGCTGTTGAATTTTGTAGGTAATAGTTTTAGCATGGATGACGATGATTTGACGAATATTATTTTATTATTGACAACAATTAACTAGTTAGGTAGGTATCTATCTACAATAAAATATTTATTTTGAACTTATTGGACGTTAGTATTGCATTTGCTTAATGTTCTTAGTGCGCATGCGTGACGCGTTTAGGCTAAGAAAATAAAGGCACTAAACTGACTTTTTAAATGTACAAAAACTGTTGTCGATTGTATATATAGAGATTAAAATACATAATATCTAAAATCATTGAAATACATAAATAGGTAAGTACTAATTACTGTCCCTGAAATTGAATAAGAATAGGCATATGGACATGGCCACGACCACGAACGAGGGAAAATTAAAAAAAAAACCAAGCGCGCAAGACACATGCGCAAAACGATCACGCCACGCGATTCTCGTTGCCATAGCAACACCACTTCACCGTGCCTGCGTGAAGTGAGACTGCCACAGAGCCCACAGAACACATATAAGAATGTGCACGCGCTGCAAAAGACGACAGCTGTTGAATTTTGTAGGTAATAGTTTTTTAGCATGGATGACGATGTTTTCACGAATATTATTTTATTATTGGCAACAATTAACTAGTTAGGTAGGTATCTATCTACAATAAAATATTTATTTTGAACTTATTGGACGTTAGTATTGCATTTGCTTAATGTTCTTAGTGCGCATGCGTGACGCGTTTAGGTTAAGAAAATAAAGGCACTAAACTGACTTTTTAAATGTACAAAAACGGTTATATTTATAGAGATTAAAATACATAATATCTAAAAGCATTGAAATACATAAATAGGTAAGTACTAATTACTGTCCCTGAAATTGAATACGAATAGGCTTATGGACATGGCCACGACTACGAACGAGGTAAATTTTAAAAAAAACTAAGCGTGCAAGACGCATGCGTGAAACGATCACGCCACGCGATTCTCGTTACCATAGCAACACCACTTCACCGTGCCTGCGTGAAGTGAGACTGTGCCACAGAACACATATAAGAATGTGCGCGCGCTGCAAGAGACGACAGCTGTTGAATTTTGTAGGTAATAGTTTTTTAGCATGGATGACGATGTTTTGACGAATATTATTTTATTATTGACAACAATTAACTAGTTAGGTAGGTATCTATCTACAATAAAATATTTATTTTGAACTTATTGGACGTTAGTATTGCATTTGCTTAATGTTCTTAGTGCGCATGCGTGACGCGTTTAGGTTAAGAAAATAAAGGCACTAAACTGACTTTTTAAATGTACAAAAACGGTTGTCGATTGTATTTATAGAGATTAAAATACATAATATCTAAAAGCATTGAAATACATAAATAGGTAAGTACTAATTACTGTCCCTGAAATTGAATACGAATAGGCTTATGGACATGGCCACGACTACGAACGAGGTAAATTAAAAAAAAAACTAAGCGCGCAAGACGCATGCGTGAAACGATCACGCCACGCGATTCTCGTTACCATAGCAACACCACTTCACCGTGGCTGCGTGAAGTGAGACTGCCACAGAGCCCACAGAACACCTATAAGAATGTGCGCGCGCTGCCAGAGACGACAGCTGTTGAATTTTGTAGGTAATAGTTTTAGCATGGATGACGATGATTTGACGAATATTATTTTATTATTGACAACAATTAACTAGTTAGGTAGGTATCTATCTACAATAAAATATTTATTTTGAACTTATTGGACGTTAGTATTGCATTTGCTTAATGTTCTTAGTGCGCATGCGTGACGCGTTTAGGCTAAGAAAATAAAGGCACTAAACTGACTTTTTAAATGTACAAAAACTGTTATCGATTGTATATACAATATGTAACAAAAACCCTGTCCGATCCAATAAAGGCATATTCCTGGTTCAACATACGTACTAGAAAAAATTGTTATAAAAATGTAACTCATAAAAACCAAAAGTTATTGATTTTTTATTTTTATAATCAATGCGAAATTTAACACTGAATATGGCAAATTTTCATAAGTTGACAACACTCCACCCGCCGGCAAAATCTTTTTATTTTTACCTATTTTTATTTCAAAGAACACCGCCCTACACTACCGCGTTTAGGCACTCTTTTAACTAGTCGCCGACACTTTGATGTCGCCGACTGGTTGCCTACCGGCGCGCTACTTGTTGGCCAATGGCCAGTCTTTCGTGGAGATAGCTTTTGATCGGACGTCCGTACGTATCACGTGCCGCTATCGTTTCGCGAATAATGTCGTATTCCAATGAGGAATATTTTAATATGTTGATGTGCTTAGGCAAGACCGACTGTAATTATGCAGCTGCGCGTAGAACGTATGAGGTGCGCTTCGCTAATAGGCCAGGTGTGACAGTACCGTCGGAGCGTACGTTCCAACGCCTGCATAACCGTATGTTCACCAGAGGCAGTGTTCATGGGCACGAGTCGCAGGCCGCTGATGCTGGAAGACCACGAGAGCGCAACGTGGAAATCGAGGAACAAGTGCTGGATATGTTTGCCGCGGACCCCACGCGAAGCACACGCTCTGTTGCGCGACAATTAGAGACAAACCACATTCGGGTTTGGAGAGTGCTGAAGGAAGATGGTCAGCACCCTTATCACTACCGGCGAGTTCAATCCCTTCTGCCCACAGATTACGAACCAAGAATGGAATTTTGTAATTGGGTCTTAAGAAAAGTCGAAGAAGATGAAGGTTTTTTGAATCGTGTGCTTTTCTCCGATGAATGCTCGTTTGAGAGAACAGGTGTATTCAACTGCCACAACGAACACGTGTGGGCGCTCGAAAACCCGCACGCTATGAAACCGAGTCATTTCCAACATCGTTGGCGTGTTAACGTGTGGGCTGGTATCCTCGGAGACCAAATTATTGGTCCATATTTTTTGAATTCCACCATGAATGGACCCAACTATCTGTTTTTCTTGAGCGAAGAGCTAAGTGAAGAGTTGGATGATTTAGACCTCAATTTCCATCGCTCAATGTGGTTTCAACACGACGGCGCGCCACCACATTTCTCGCGTGCGGTGCGCGAGTATTTAGATACTCAGTTCCCAAGGCAATGGATTGGTCGTGGGGGACCAGTTTCGTGGCCAGCACGATCTCCCGATCTTACGCCTCTGGATTTTTATTTATGGGGTCATGTTAAACAAATAGTTTATAAAAGAGAGTGCCATTCGGAACTCGAAGTCAGAGCTCGGATTGTGGCAGCTTTCGACTCAATTAAATCGGACACAAGTGCGCTGCAAAGAGTACGTGCAAATTTAGTGAAAAGGTGTCGAATGTGTATTAGTGTTGGAGGTGGACATGTGGAGCACGATCGCCGAAGTATGCAATAACAATAAGTGAACTGACTGATAAGTAAAACGACCTGCAGTCGGTAAGTACATTGCCAAAAGCACATCACATTTTAAAAAAGCCCTTATCAGGTCTACGTTTAATTCAATTAATTGTTTCTTAATAAACTGAATTAGGTCAGAAATCCGGATCACTATGCCTACAAAACAATATCAGCTGATACTTACGTGTAGGCATAAGGTATGACGTAGCGTAGGTTTCGTTATAAATGTTTGGCGGCACGCGACAAAGCAGGTTCATGACAAAGGATCATACAAACCGTCTTGCTCAGGCGGCTTCTTTGACAAAAAACTGTAGGTAATAAACACGTGAACTTTGTCGAGCGATCAGTGTTGCCTTTGATCAGTTTTTATTTTTTATTTTTATTTAATTATATTCACTGGGGAAAAATAATAATCTCAAATCTATTAAATGGTTACATAATAGTGTACTCAGTATGATGCCGAATAATACTCTTCAGGATCGGACAGGGTTTTTGTTACATGCTGTATAGAGATTAAAATACATAATATCTAAAATCATTGAAATACATAAATAGGTCAGTACTAATTACTGTCCCTGAAATTGAATAAGAATAGGCATATGGACATGGCCACGACCACGAACGAGGGAAAATTAAAAAAAAAACCAAGCGCGCAAGACGCATGCGCAAAACGATCACGCCACGCGATTCTCGTTGCCATAGCAACACCACTTCACCGTGGCTGCGTGAAGTGAGGCTGTGCTCGCGCTGCAAGAGACTATAGTGAAAGCTATTGTATTTTGTAATAGTTTTGGTATGGATGACGGTGATTTGACGAATATTCTTTTACTATTGGCAACAACTAGTTAAGGGTAGGTATCTATCTACAATAAAATATAATGTAGGTACTAAGGTACATATAATCCGCATGTCTTTTTATACATAAAAATAGCACACACATCGTTTAGGTAAGTTCCCACATGTTTTGTGTGGGGTTAAATTCTATGGTACGTCAGCCAGGCACACTTTTAACACTCGATCACTTGACACGGTTGGACTCGGACTTCGTATTGAATAGATTTGGGTTAATAACAACGTCACAGTCATTACTCGACTCCATTCACTATCGCTTCTGCAAAACACACCGCGATTGGGACATGGGATTGCGTTTATTTAATCAGTTCAACAATAATATGGGTTCATACTAACAATGTCGATGCGCATTTTCTTTAGTACCTAAGTACCTAGCTAGCTTAAACGTGTGTTTTATTTTATTCAATATACGTGCGTGACGCTCTCGTGCCTCAGGCTATAGGTAAGTAGTAAACTAAGGAAAATAACTGAAAAAAAAATTTTTTTGTTTCTTACTGAAATTCTCTTTTGCTGTTTTATTTAAAATCACCCTTAATTGTAATGTTTAGACTATAAAATACTAGCTTTGAAATAATATGAAATAATCAATAGAATTCACATTAAAAATATTATCAAAATCTCGATTATGATTGTAAATGTACTGCTTGGTCAATCCCTAGCATCAGTGGAATGACACTGACAGCTCACTCCACGCAAGTTTTCACGGTGAGATTTTTACAGAATCGACCGGCTGAAATATTGGTTCTTAAAGTTAAATCTATTTCCCCATGTACTATAATATGATTTCCTCCAAAACCAAATAAAGTTTTCTTTGAAGGTCGCATTTTTTTTTTTGTACATAACTTTCACCAAACATCTTAACATTTTGGAGACCAATTAAACACTCATCAGCTGCTGTATCAAGTAAACATTTTGTGGTTTTCCATTTGTTTTTAACAAAGTATTCAAGTGTGCATTCTGCTAAGTTCTTATTCTTGTTGTTTATGATCTTGTTGATAACATATTCAGTGTCCGAGTCTGAGACAAGGCTGTTATTTTGTTCTTCTTTCACTACCTTTACTTGTTTCTTTTTCTTACATACTTTCTCTAAGTGGTTTTACCCTTACAGTTTTCACATTCTTTACCCCAGGCTGGACATACTTCTTTCTTGAAGACGTGATAATTTGCACAAAACTTGCATTTTCGTTTTTCATTGACATCTTTGTCTTCTATTTTCTTTATTTCTGATGTTGCTGATCCTGATAAATCCTTCATATGTCTTTCAGTGGCCTCTGCGGCGCGGCACAAATTGACTGCATCTGATAAAGTCAGGTTATCTTTTTTTAATAACTCTTTCTTTGTTTTCATGTCTATTATTCCTAAGACGATTTTGTCTCGTAACATTTCCTCTTTGAACGTAGCATATGCACAGTCTTCAATCAGTCTTGTTAGGTCTGCATAGAAAACATCAAACATTTCGTATTTTTGTTGCATTCTACTTAAAAAAATGTACCTATTTAATTATAGATGATGTTTTTTTTAGGGAGCATTTTGGTAGATATAATCTGTAATATCTCCTTGCATGTTTTATAAGCTTTTTCTGTGTCTGTAAGACCGAAATTCCCATATTTTTTTAGTGCTTCGACGCCTATGGCACTAAACAAGACGCTCAACTTTCTCGATTCCTGTTCCGGTGACCACTCATTCATTTGGGTTGCGGAACAATAATTGTTTCATGCAGATGAGAACGATTTAAATGCGTCTTGCGGGCCCGCATCTGTGTTTATAGGTGCTGGCCAGGGCACATTGATGCTTTGAGGGAGTGACTTCTGAGATAGTCTTGCGATCTCCTCCTGCATAGACTTCAAGAGCATAGTTTGTTGCTGAATTACGTTCATTATTATTATTATTTTTTTAACAAAATTGAAGTTTCTTCCATTTTTGCGCTGCCACCATGTTTTATAAATGAAAGTCTCAATACTTTTAGTGTACGTTACCCCAGCAGGAAAGTGTCCCCTAGAGTGATATGAGTAGAACGTATAATTAGTGCGTAATCTACTGTAAATGTGCGCCAAATAAAAAAATTGTGCGTTTTATCGTTTTGGAATAAAACGGAAAAAACGATTCCTGCTGGAGTAACGTTTTTCCAGCAGGAAAATTCTAAACGAAAGGTCGGTGAGAGAAATATTTTGCATGGGCAGAAAGCTTATATTTGTGCAAAAATGTGCGCCGAAAATATAATATGTGCGTCTTCAGGTTTTCGAGATATTGCCTTTCCTGCTGGAGTAACGTTTTGCAGAATCGTGTATCTCTAAAACCATTATATGTGCGCCTGTAGAATAAACATATACGAGTAGGTACCTCTTTATTTGTGCGTATTTGTGACAGAATTAGATTTAAGAAAATATTTATAATTTTCAAGTAATCGCGCTTTTTTAAAAACCCGAAAAAATATCGTAGGGCCTAAATGAGAAAACGTATAAGCTCGCTGAAAACTGTATTCGATCCTTCTTAGCGCTTTTAATAACCATAAAAAGTTTCAAAAGTGCACATGCATGCGTTATTGAATAATATTGCTAAAAGTCAAAACGACGGTGTGACTTTGACGGCAAAATACAAGAAACCGGCTCAACCCTTGGGTTGAGCCGGTTTCTTGTATTTTGCCGTACGCACTAATTCTTGGTTTAGACCCACACATCTTGATGTGTGGGTCTAAACCAAGAATTAGTGCGTTTAGTCAAAAATATATAGTGAAAATATTCAGCTTGGAAATGTTCGCATTAAGTAGATATAAACAAAAAACAAAATATGTACACAACGGCTGGTTATCCCACCAAATTCGAATGACAGGTAAAATGCGACGATTTCATACTTAACGATGACCTTTTTAACTTTACTCACGAACCGGTTGACACGTGTTGTGCCTGAGTACACTGAAGTAGAAAAGAAGTAAAAAAATTAACTTGTTATTAGATTATATTCCATTATCTGTTTCCGTGACTTTTGCACATGATTAAGTACATTATAAAAAGTAGCCTAAGTGCTATTCAAAGGTATATGTTATCTTCTTATTTCCAAACATTGAAATACATTCAGTGTTTTGTGTGTGAACGAAGGACATAGGTAATATATTTGCATTTATAATATTATAGTAGAAAAAAAGTACTATAAAGACCGAAAACATGATAAGTATGCAATCTATACTAATACACTTGAGAGCAATAAAATCGCACACCCCTTGTAATTTGGTTTATTACTGATTGTTTTCTAAAATCTAAAGATATTGAGTAAAAATCATTAGACAAAATTAAAGCATACAAGCTTAGCTTTACAAAAACATAAAATTAAAATCATTGACCTTCACGTAACTTACAAAAACCGACCGTACACCGAATTCCCCAAATTCACGCGTTTGCGTTGTCACTACTTGCACCCTTAGCCGCAGGTATAAAAAAGTCGGTTTATTGGAATTTTTAATCAGTTGCATACCGAAGGTCCACGTGATAACATCTCTACTGAAAGCATACGGATTTACTGGAAAAATATGGATACCACGCCCGCAGAAGCCGCTCAAGTTATTGCCTTGCTCGAAGCAGGCCATAACCAAAGTGAAGTTGCTCGACGGCTAAATTTGAGCCGCTACTCTGTTCGTCGTGTATACCAGAGGTTCCAAGAGACCGGTGGCTACATTCGGCGACCAGGATCTGGCCGGCGACGCACAACATCAGAGCGTTATGACCGCTTTCTTGTGACAAGGTCTTTGAGAAATCGGCAACTGAACGCGGTTCAACTGGGACAACAGCTTCGAGAAGTTCGCAATGTCAGTATAAGTCGGTGGACAGTTCGAAGAAGACTAGGTGAAGCAGGAATGACTTCACATCGCCCAGCAAATGGTCCGAAATTGACCACAGCTCACCGACAAGCCCGGCTACAATTTGCTAGGGAACATTTAAATTGGACGTATGACCAATGGCGGGCTGTTATGTTCTCTGATGAGTGCAGAATGACTTTAAATGGTCATGATGGACGCTCTAGGGTCTACAGAAGGTCATCAGAGCGATTTTCACAATGCTGCATAAGCGAACGTGTGGCTTTTGGAGGTGGATCGTGTATGTTTTGGGGTGGCATAATGTTGGACACTAAAACTGACATTGTATTCATCACTACGGCGAATACCGGCCCGAGATCGAGAAGTTTGACGGCTGCACGATACGTCGAAGAAGTGCTCGAAGAACATGTGAGGCCGCTTGCGTGGCTTATGGGAGAAGATTTTCTCTTAATGCACGACAACGCTAGACCGCATGTTGCTAGAACAGTTTGCGACTACATGGAAGACGTTGGAATCACCGCGATGGAGTGGCCAGCTCGTAGGCCTGATCTCAATCCGATTGAGCATGTCTGGGATGAGCTAAAAAGAAGAGTTCGAGCAAGAAGCCCTGCTCCTACGCGCCTCCAAGAGCTTCAACTTGCCATTGAAGAGGAGTGGAACGCCATACCACAAGATTTCATGTTGAAATTAATACGGTCCACGAAAAACCGATTAAGAGCTGTAATCAAGGCTAGGGGAGGGAATGCACCGTATTAAAAAACAATTTGATCAAGCATTTTGAGTTTTATTTTTATTCTTTCTTAAGCTAAATTGGGTAATTTTATCCGTATGTTGGGTTTTGTGCCCTAAAACATCCTATGGGTACTTTTTTTACACTGTATTTGATATCATTAGAAAGGTACTGAAGTAAACATTCAAATAGTGTAAGTTTTATTTTAATATGTATTCACATTCATGAAAAAAACTGCTTTAACAACGAAAAGTCAACGTGTGCGATTTTATTGCTCTCAAGTGTATTATAAAGCTGAAGAGTTTGTTTGTTTGTTTGAACGCGCTAATCTCAGGAACTACTGGTTGGAATTGAAAATTTCTTTTTGTGTTGGATAGTCCACTTATTCAGAAATATTATAGGCTATATAACATTACGCTACAACCAATAGGAGCGGAGCATAAATGTAAAATGTTGCAAAAACGGGAAAAAATATTCCTTTTTGAGAGCTTCTGTTGCGTGCGCTGCGTAAACGGTTTAAGTTACGCAAATATCATGTATGATGGAATTATTCCTCTTTAAAAGTTCTAAAAAAAAGTCTCCGACAGCATATGTCTATCTTTTAAGATTGACTCACTATAACCTTTTTTTATGGTAATCAAGTTTGTTAGAAATTAATGCATTATTTGCGAAGGAGTTTTCATAAACATGGTATTAATCCTTATCCAAATAAATACGTTATTCATCACAAGTTTTTAATTTTTAACAAAGTTGCCCTTACATCATTTAATTTCAATGAATATCTTAGGAGATATAACTGTTTTATAATAACTCCGCAGCAAAATAATGATCAACTCTGCGAGGTAGTCTATTCTAAAGCTGAAGAGTTAGTTTTTAGGGTTCCGTACCCAAAGGGTAAAATGGGACCCTATTACTAAAACTCCGCTGTCCGTCTGTCTGTCCGTCTGTCTGTCACCAGGCTGTATCTCATGAACCGTGATAGTTAGACAGTTGCAATTTTCACAGATGATGTATTTCAGTTGCCGCTATAACAACAAATACTAAAAAACAGAAAAAATAAATATTTTAGGGGGGCTCCCATACAACGGACATGATTTTTTTGCCGTTTTTATAGATAACAAGCTTTTCCCCGCGGCTCCGCCCGCGTATATGTCGGTTATCGCGTCAAAAAGTGGCCTATGTCCGTCTCCATATCCCAGGCTATATCTCTGCCAAATTTCATGATGATCGGTTCAGCGGTTTAGGCGTGAAAAGGTAACATACAGACAGACAGACAGACAGAGTTACGTTCACATTTATAATATTAGTATGGATGCCCGCGGCTCCGCCCGCGTGGATGTAGGTTATCACGTAAAAAGTAGCCTATGTCCTTCTCCATATCCCAGGCTATATCTCTGCCAAATTTTATGACGATCGGTTCAGCGGTTTAGGCGTGAAAACGTAACATACAGACAGACAGACAGAGTTACTTTCACATTTATAATATTAGTATGGATGGTAAGGAACCCTTCGTGCTCGAGTCCGACTCGCACTTGGCAGGTTTTTTTGTTTTTGAACGCGCTAATCTCTGGAACTGAGAGTTGGATTTGAAAAATCTTTTTGCATTTTACAGCCTAATTCTTTAGAAAGAATTACATTTCTATTACCTAGCCACATTTTTTTTTTTAAATGAAAGTTTAAGCGAAAACTAAGTGAAAGCACGGGCAAGCAATGTGATGCGACGGGGTGGGTCGGGGGAACAAGAAATTTCACGCGGACGAAGTCGCGGGCAGAAGCAAGTGTATAATAAAAAAAAGTAGTTCAAGAAATGTGTGAAAAAGAGCCTACAGATACCTACAGTTTATAGATAAAAAATAAAAAGCCAGTTAACATAACAGTAAAAAAGACATAGAGTATCTACTTATATTGATCTAAGCCGTAGGGTAGATAAAATAATTAAATTTTTCGTCATCAATACGCATTTGTTTTATCATATCATGCTTCCTTTCCCCGAAGGGTTGGGCAGAGGTGTACCTATAGTAAACCCACATTTCACCAGTTATGTTTAAGTCCCATCTTAATATTTTTAATTAGCCCCCAAAGTTAGGTCATATAATTGCCAATAAACGTTTGAACGCGACTGTAAGGACAACAGCTTAGGTTTAATACGTCCAATAAAGATGGTCATCGTTAAGTATGAAGTTGTCGAATTTTTCTAGTCATTCGAATTTGGTCGGATAACCAGCCATTGTGTACATGTTTTGTTTTTTGTTTATATCTACTTAATGCGAACATTTCTAAGCTGAATATTTTCACTATATACATATTTTTGACTAAACGCACTAATTCTTGGTTTAGACCCACACATCTTGGGTTGAGCACGTTTTTTGTATTTTGCCGTCAAAGTTATGACACCGTCGTTTTGTCTTTTAGCAATATTATTCAATAACGCATGCATGTGCACTTTTGAAACTTTTTATGGTTATTAAAAGCGCCAATAAGGATCGAATACAGTTTTCAGCGAGTTTATACGTTTTCTCATTTAGGCGCTACGATATTATTTCGGTTTTACAAAAAAGCGCGATTACTTGAAAATTATAAATATTTTCTTAAATCTAATTTTGTCACAAATACGCACAAATAAAGAGGTACTGTAGGGATACCTACACTACAGTACTCGTATATGTTAATTCTACAGTCGCACATATAATGGTTTTAGAGATACACGATTCTGCAAAACGTTACTCCAGCAGGAAATGCAATATCTCGAAAACCTGAAGACGCACAAATTATATTTTCGGCGCACATTTTTGCACAAATATAAGATTTCTGCCCATGCAAAATATTTCTCTCTCCGAACTTTCGCTTAGAATTTTCCTGCTGGAAAAACGTTACTCCAGCAGGAATCGTTTTTTCCATTTTATTCCAAAACGACAAAACGCACTTATTTATTATTTGGCGCACATTTACAGCAGATTACGCACTAATTACACATACGTTCCACTCATATCACTCTAGGAGACACTTTCCTGCTGGGGTAACGTACACCGGAAATTCGATGTTTTTTTCCCGATCGTCCCACTGATTTTGTTGGTGGGACGAACGAGAATATTTTTTTTTTTTTTTTTTTTTTGAGTCCCATACGTCCCAGCAAGTATTTTCAGACTGGTTGTTTAATAGCATAAATTAATACAACATGAGACAAAATAGTATTAACTATGTAGACAATCTAATAATAAGTAGGTATTCATAACAAAAATAATCGTAAAAAAAATTTAAAAACTCGCTTTTATAGAAAATCCAACTAAAAAATAGAAAATAAGTTTGAATTAGCAATAGTGTAATTTTTTTAATAGGTATTAATTAAGAATAGTGTAAAAAAAAAAATTAAAAAATTAAAACGTTTTTCATAATTCAAATTTATTTTCTATTTTTAGTTCGATTTTCTGTAAAAGCGTGTTTTTTTAACTATCTATGATAAATCCAACAAATAAAAAAATGAAAAATAAATAATTTTTCATATTTTTTTTTGTTGGATTTTCTATAAAAGCTTTTTTTATTTTATTTTTTGCTTTTAAATATTGAATTGTCATCGGTGCAAGAAGTATGCCAAATTTCGAGTTAATCCGATGTTTGGAAGGGGGTCAAAATCATGTTCAAAGTTTCCGTTACATAAGACACATACGTATGAAGCTAATAAAAGCGTGTTAAAATCGACTTACATCAGGTAGTTTTCCACAGAATTCGTGTAAAATTACTATTACATTAACACCTGTGCTGTTTCATTGTTTTGTCACACCACTAACTATTTAGAAGTACTCTAGGAGCGATCTGGATGTCGCTACGCCCCCGCAAGGGGGCGTGGCCGGCGGAACCGGGGCATTGCTCCCCGTCTGCGGAGGGGTCTCAGTGACCCACTACTATGGGCCCCTTCTCTGGTCAGCCTCGAACGGCTCATGGCTGTTGAGCCCGCGAGCAATCGCGTGCCCTATGTTAGGTTTTCTGTGATTGTTTCTGTAGTCGCGCCGCGACACTGTTGCACAGTGTCGCCTCTTCACGACATCTCGGCGGTCCGTCCCCGCCAGGTGAGACCCCCAGTTACCCGGGGGAGGCCCGACGGAGACGACCAGCGCCGAGATGGCGACTTTATGGCGCTTCTACAGGTCAATGTAGAATATACACGACCCACTTATCATAGCTAGCCAAACCATGACCCGGGTAATAGGCGGAATATGAGTGTGAGAGCGGCATTGTACTGTAGTGTAACGCCGCCCGGTGAATACGTATAGTCGCGACTAGTGCTTCCAAAATTACGGATTTGCTAATTACGTAACTAGTTACGCATTTTGATGCTTCAATTACGTAACTACGTAATTACGTACTTAACTGTTTTGATTTTTTAAAGCACGATAAATTCTGGGCTTATTACGTATTTTAGAAGTAAAAAATCAAACAACTTCAAATGAAAAAAAATATAATATTAAGGAATTAAAAGTAAATTACAGATTAAAATGATAATTTTAAAATTAAACTCAAAATCAAAATCGTCAATCAAATCAAAATGTAATATTTTGATTTGATTGACGATTTTGATTTTGACTAAACTCAATCAACAATTCAAACAAAACATGTACCACGCACAAATGGTTTAAAAGTAAGAAACAATATAAAATATGGTTATTTTTCCAATCTTTGTTCTTGATAATATGATCTCATAAATGATAACGAATGCAATGTTCTGTCACCAAGGGAACTTCTTAGTTTAGAACAAAGATAGCCGGCAGAAGAAAATGCCCGTTCTGCTTCAACACTAGTAGGCATTATACATAGTAAATAATTATAAGCTGCTGTTAGGAAAACTTCACGACCGCCGCCAGTGCTATCGTAGATACACATTTCAACTCTGATGATGGATTCAAGATCTGTGTTTACTCCAGATTTGTTTACTGTAGACATAGTTTTCTGTATTTCTTTTTCTAGTTGCTGTGCAACAGTCAACTCGTCGCCACAACCATCATTAGCATCATTGTCATCTGCTTCGGAATCTAAACTCATTTGTGTACTTGTAGGCGGTGTAAATTTGAGCCTTTCTAATAAGTTTGCAACATATGTTCTAATATAATCCGACGTCGGTTTTGTAAAAGTTTCTGTTTCTTCGGTTTTATAATATTCTTCATTATTATGCAAATACTGCAAGACACCAGACACATTTGTTCGCCTTTCTTTTATTCTTTTTCTAAGGGATACAGCAAGCTTGTCACTGAGCCCATTGGACTGAGCATCAAGCTTATTTAACATAAACTGAAGCGCAGCATCTGCTGCTAACAAATTCGAGTCACGGCGACACAATGCCATCACTGTAGTTTTTATTATATCTAAACTATGATGAATGTTATGTAGATCTTGTATTTCTGTGTCTGTGAAACTTATATTTGATTTTAAGTCTAATAAAGCCTTAAATAAACTTGATTTCAATTTCAGAAATCGTCCAACCATATCTGATAAGCTGTTCCATCGCGTTTTGCAGTCTAGTATAAGATCGAGGCTTTTACCATGCTCTTGTAAAGAATATTTTTGCAACAAATCGGTCTTCAGTGGTGATTTTTTGAATGATTTAACAAGTTTTCTTACTTTTACTATAATATCTTTGTACAGAAACTCTGGTTCTAGAACTCTAGGTACTTCTATGAAAAGTCCGCCATCGTTTTCTTCAATTTCTTCAGTGTCAGTATCTGAAGCTTCATCTTCTAGTTCTGGTTCAGTAGTTGTACTTTTCCGTGTCTTATATAATACGTCCAGCACTGCAAGTTGTATTCCGTGAGCAAAACACAACTGATGGTGACCATCAAAATTTTTGCCCATTTTAACCATAACACTGGCTCCGTCCGTTGTGAATGCAATTATATCTTCAAGTTTCAAATAAAAGTCATTTAGATGATTTTCTAACAGTACAGTTCCAACGTGAGCTGGCATTGAACCCTTTATCCTTACTAGTCCTAAATTTTTATATTTAGCTGGTTCTAGGTCTTTATTATGAATATTTATATTCATATACCTCCGGTTCCGGGTAGAGGTCCATTCATCAAACGTTATAGTAAACCGTTTTTTTTGGGACTTCATATCTTTAAACTGATTTATTATTTGTTTTTTTATGGCACAACTCTGTTCCAGGACAATTTTGGTAATAGTTGAAGGAGATTTCGGTAGATCATAGCCAGATTTTTTGAAAACATACCTTAGATCTTCAGAAGTACAAAATTTGCTTAATGGGATGCCATCCAATGCTGCCATTCTAGTCACTATAACGTCCAAGGAATACTCAGTCGAAAAGTAATCCGTTAGTTTAGTTTTCTTCGATGGAGGTTCTAAACTTTTTCTTGCTTGAAAGCACGATGAAGTACTTGCCCTTTGCGCATCTTGCTCTTGTGACATCTCGCCAATATGTTTAGCACGCATATGTGTATGTAGTGCTCCAGTAGCACCACCAGGAGTCTTCAAAATTTTTTGACAATGTTTACATTGGACACTTTGCCCATTTTCAGCCCTCAAAAAGTGTTCCCATATAGCTGATTGTGTGCGTTTGTTCAAAAACTCCTTATAAATAGTCTTCTTTACTGCAGACCTAAAACAATATATAAATATTTCATAATTTAATAGTTAGGTAATACATATAAATAGCATCTATAGTTAGGCACTACACTTAAAACGGGATACATTTACATACGTACCGTGAACTCATAATCAATGTCTATTTGCACAGACATCTAACAAGCAACAATAAAATAAAATCGCACATATTTTTTTTTTTTTTTTAAACGTCGCACCACACTAGGAATTACTGCTGTATCGTGGGTGCACTCACAATCATGTAAACTAACATACACAGGACACCCAGACCCGGAACACCTATCTGTAGGTCATACAAATATTTGTTCCGTACGGGAATCGAACCCGTGACCCGCAGCGCAGCAGCCAATCACTCAACTACTGCGCCAACCGTGCCGTCAACAATATAAAATCAACTACTAAATTATATGTATAAACTCTCACACAATACCCTAGAAACAAAGTAAGTAGACAAGTAAAGTAATGTTAAAATAGGTACTTACATTTTCGTTGAAGTATCTCTACTCGTGTATGGTGATATCTACTTAGAAACTTGTAATGAAAAGCTTCTGAAAACCAAGCGTCAAACTTTGCGGCACATACACAAAATCACAAAAGTCAATAAAATAAGCTTAGACCAGGCAGGACAGTATCTCGCAGGTGTACGTAAGACGACTGAGTACCGAGTATTGAGATTGTTTCTAAATTCACGAAAGTAAAGAAAAATGTAGGGAGTTCCCTTAGCTTGCTCAATCCACAATATTAAACTTTATTATCTACGAGGTAGATCAAATACTTGCGAAACACTTATAAACTTTGATTGTGTTACGTACCGAACTATCCACAACCAACGGGGATTCCCTTCGTTTCCCGATTGGTCAACAATGAACTCTATTCTGTACGACTAAGAAATTAAATCTTGCGGACTCAAATTGGAAGTTATAAAATAAACCCCGGGAATTCGGGGGATACCCACAGAAAGGGTTTTGGTGTTGTCATAATGTAAGTCGTAGGTTAACTAAATTAAGGTAAATTGTAAATACACAGATAAACCCATGCCTTTTTCCCATGGAGTAGGCAGAAACTATAGAACTAAATAAATGGGTACCTAAATTAATTAATATTATCCTATAGTTACGTAATTACGGACTGCAGCTCTTCAGTTACGTATTTGTGAGATTTCTAAAATCTGTCCGTAATTACGTAATTACGTAATTACGTAATGGAAGCCCTAGTCGCGACCGCAGCTGCGACTATACGTGCATATATATGTGCCTGTATAGAGGTGAATGTCTGTTTTTGTTACGTATTCATACCTATATTAATCTAGCATACAAATACGTAACGGATGCATCTTGTTTGTAACGTGTAAGAAGTACTCTATGCTACTAAGCCACCGACTTATTTAAGGATATTAGAGGTAGAGAATGTCAGGTAAACCAATAGGGTTCACGCAAATGAAACAATATTATCGTCACTCTTTTATTAAGTAGGTAGTGGCATCGCCGGCGCATCTCGCCCGAGCCATAAATAGGTAATATTTATACAGAAAAATTTATTCTGTAAAATAATGATTAAATCCAACCAAGTAACTAATTTGAAAAGTAAACTGCAAAACAACGATTACCATTTCATGCATAATATTATTTAGTGGGACGAATGGTACCAATCTAAGAACATGTTCCCATTCGTCCCCCTAAAATCCCGAGGGGAACGATCGGGAACAAATTTAATATTGTTTTTTGTAAATTCCCGTTCGTCCTGCAAATTACTACACTTTAGAATTATTTTTTTATGTAAATGGTAAATAGATTACAGTGCTTTGAATTTATCGTGAAATAACGGAGTTTATTAAATGGTTTACATCGTGCATCGATATAACGAAAGGGTGAGAACAGTTATTTGTCTAATGTTATAATAAATGGAGTATAGGTGGACGAAGTCGGGAGGACAAACGGGAATACACGGAAAAAGCCACGCGGGCAGCAGCTAGTGAAAGTATATACTTAGGTACCTACGGTACTTACAACAAATAAACATTGTTTATAAAGTTGTGTCTGTTCCGGCTAATCTCCGAAACGGCTGGACCGATTTTGACGGGTCCTTCACTGGCAGATAGCTGATGTATACGGAGTAACTACGGCTACCAAGTTTTATTTTAGAAAACGCCACGCGGGTGAAGCCGCGGGCAGCAGCTAGTTATAAATACTTTTTTAATGAATGTAGTTGGTTAAATAAAGAGCAATTCGTTAACACATCAAGCAATCCTTGATTAGTTCAAATACCTTTATAAAAAAAAGACATCGACATGCACCTACGTACCTACCTACGCATTAAAAGGCATGCACAAATATGGTACTTTTTCAATGTCAACCGCATTGCTAGTTTGCGGCATCAGGCAGAGGTACTACAGATAAATAATTATAATATCGGCACGTCCTGTTTCTTTAAATAAAATTTCTCTAGCCCCAAAAAGCTCATCAATTCGATCAGGGCCTCTGCCTCCGTGTATTCCCGTTCTCCCCCCCCCCCGACTTCGTCCACCTAGTGGGACAAACGGGAATTTACAAAAATAATATTTAATTTGTTCCCGATCGTCCCCTTCGGGACGAATGGGAAAAAAGCGTGGGGTGCATGGTGTCAATAGTTATAAATATTTTATTGACAGATATGAATAGAAAGTTTATCATTTTGATATTAACTTAAAAAGCACCCCACGCTTTTTTTACAAAAAAAGCGTGAGGTGCTTTTTTTCTTATTTACACTAGGTATTCTTAATTTATATTTATTAAAAAAAAATACACTATTCTTAATTCAAATTTATATTTAAAAAAAAAATTGGATTTTCTATAAAAGCGTGTTTTCTTTTTTTTACTATTATTATTGTTATAAATATTATTAAAATTCAAATAATTTATTTCAGATAAACAAATATCCATATAATGTTAGTAGCAGTATTAACCTAATGTTAGTCTTAAAAAAAAATTATCCACAAATATAATTATTTGGATAAGTGTGTCTGAACACTTACCCACTTTCGAAAGAGGGGAGAGTCCCACCGCACCGGTCAGAAAACACATGCCGGATGCACTAGGTATTTTTAATTTATATTTATTAAAAAAGATACACTATTCTTAATTCAAATTTATAAAAAAAAAAATTGTTGGATTTTCTATAAAAGCGTGTTTTCTTTTTTTTTACTATTATTTTTGTTATAAATATTATTAAAATTCAAATAATTTATTTCAGATAAACAAATATCCATATAATGTTAGTAGCAGTATAACTTAACCTAATATTAGTCTTAAAAAAAAAAACACAAATATAATTATTTGGATAACTTGTGTGTCTGAACACTTACCCACCTTCGAAAGAGGGGAGAGTCCCACCGCACCGGTCAGAAAACACATTCAGGATGCCATTGGAGGAGGAGCGCAAGCGTGCCATCATGGAAACGCATCGCTTCCGCATAATCGCTGCGAACCCGTCGACGCACGCTTCCGCAAACATCCCTGACGCGCTACATCGCCACAGTAGCCCCCTAAATGCGTTATTGTACTGAACGCGCAGGTCGCTGTATGCCCGCTGGGAAACGACCATATAGCCCCTAGACGCCTAATAACAGGTGGCCGATGTCTGTCGACACATCAGACTTATAGATCGGTCGCCACTCAATAATTTCGATTCAGTTTCGACCAGTTCTGTGAGCCATAAACACTTCTGCGTTAGTCAATAAAAATTGGTGAAAATAAATATTATAATAGCCCCATGCACAATACGTTGGTGTGGTAAAAATAGCCACACTTCGAGTTTCCTTAAAGATAGCATTACAAATTCATCGGTAAGTTAATAGTTTCATAATCATAATTAGATTTATTTTCTGATATTATTTATCGGAGTTCATCTTATACTGGTCATACTTGTAGGTGAACCAGAGGTGCAAAGACTCTCGTTGATGTCTTTCGAGTTTGCGTCCCTTTCTTTTGAAAGTAATTTTTTCGTTATCTCTTTTCCTCTATTATTAGGTAAACATAAATAGTGATGCAGCATATTCAAATTGACCAAATCTGTTATCGATAAAGCAAAAACCTATACTATAGGTATAAATAAGAAATTAAAAAAAAACACTAATTACAATAGAGAAAAGCTGCCCAATGCAAAGGCGAATTATTATTATCGCCACTTTAGTGTTTGATAGGATTAAAATAAAATCCAAAGTTAAAAGTAGTCTAATAGCTTATAGAGACAAAGGTGGCTTGATATATCCTTCACCAACTGTGATCAAAATTTGTCGTCGTTCTGAAATAACCATAAAAGCATACCTTGAAAAAATTTAAAAAAACCAACGCCCTGGTCAATAATACTTTAAGCATTTTCATTGGCGAGGAACTATTTCCTAATATAAGTAACCATCAATTCCACTCTGAACTAACCAATCATGTAGTGGATTTGTCAATAAGTGTTATGCACAAATTATATTTCCACAAGGCTAGCTTTCTTACAAAGTCTGCCCAACACAAACACTGTTCGAAAGATTTAGACAAAGTTAATACATTTCAAAAATGATTAAAGTATCAGTGTTTTTGGGAGTCCAAAAATTATGTATATTTTAATCCACACAGAAAATTTCCCTCTCACGGAGAGGCGTCTGTCCCAGCAGTGGGAATATTATATTCTTATTCTTTATTCTATAAATAATTATTAGACTTTCAGAATTTAGTCTTTTTTTAACTATTAAGTACAATATATGAAACAACCTCAAAAAAAAAAAAATACTTTTTAAATAAATACGGAAAGAATTTTTATATTTTGTTTTTATTTATAACATTTTATGTTATTACTTTAAGTACCTATATCAATTACATTAAGTGCATGTTAAAATACTATTAAGAAATAGGAAGGTCACTTATTTAAAAAAAATATCGATACCTTCGTGTTTTATTTAAACTTGCCCCATCCCTAGTAATACGTAATGACCTTGGTAGGGCCAATCAGAACGCAGTACCCCGCTTCCTCATACCTCAGCTAGTTGACAGAATTGTTTTGATGCGTTAGATCAAGCATTAGGCGTCTATGGGCTTTAAGGTCGTTGCCGCTGGGTATACTTCGTCCACAGGCTGCACGTGTAAAATGACTGGCAGATTTATTAGATTGCCTACATAGTTAATACTATTTTGACTCTCTTCATGTCGTATTAATTTATTTGTGTTAGCCGTTTTGCGTGGATGTGACGCATATTCCCCGTTTTTTTTTTTTTGTGTTTATGTTTTTTATTGCGTTATGTTTACAGCAAATAAACGTTTTTTTCTTTCTATTAAACAACCAGTCTGAAGTTATTTGAGGAGACCAAAGGGACTCGAAAAAAAAAAAATATATTCCCGTTCGTCCCACCAATAAAATCAGTGGACGATCGCGAAAAAAAATAACGAATTGCCGTTCATCCCACTAGGTGGACGAAGTCGGGGGACGAACGGAAATACACGTCTGCCTCGGGGCGAACGATGCTGGTTGAAAGAAATCTAAATAGTCTATTTCAATCAATCAGAACATCCAAGTCTGTGCTGACTGCACTGACGTATATGACTGGCCCTGTTGTGCAGGGCTTGTCCGAGGCAGGTTGCGAATTGCGTGCGAGCGCTGTAATGCGCGCGAGTCTCACAGCTGAAGTACCTACCCCTCCGTCCCGAGTTCCCGACTGCGCTCCGTATAGCTAAGTTAAGTTTTAAATAAATAAATAAATAAAGTATTACCGTTTATTCCTGGTCGTCCCCACTGGTGTACGTTACCCCAGCAGGAAAGTGTCTCCTAGAGTGATATGAGTGGAACGTATGTATAATTAGTGCGTAATCTGCTGTAAATGTGCGCCAAATAAAAAATAAGTGCGTTTTGTCGTTTTGGAATAAAACGGAAAAAACGATTCCTGCTGGAGTAACGTTTTTCCAGCAGGAAAATTCTAAGCGAAAGGTCGGAGAGAGAAATATTTTGCATCTTATATTTGTGCAAAAATGTGCGCCGAAAATATAATTTGTGCGTCTTCAGGTTTTCGAGATATTGCATTTCCTGCTGGAGTAACGTTTTGCAGAATCGTGTATCTCTAAAACCATTATATGTATGTGCGCCTGTAGAATAAACATATACGAGTACTGTAGTGTAGGTATCCCTACAGTACCTCTTTATTTGTGCGTATTTGTGACAAAATTAGATTTAAGAAAATATTTATAATTTTCAAGTAATCGCACTTTTTTTAAAACCCGAAAAAATATCGTATCGCCTAAATGAGAAAACGTATAAGCTCGCTGAAAACTGTATTCGATCCTTCTTGGCGCTTTTAATAACCATAAAAAGTTTCAAAAGTGTACATGCATGCGTTATTGAATAATATTGCTAAAAGTCAAAACGACGGTGTCATAACTTTGACGGCAAAATACAAGAAACCGGCTGAACCCGATGTATGGGTCTAAACCAAGAATAAGTGCGTTTAGTCAAAAATATATAGTGAAAATATTCAGCTTGGAAATGTTCGCATTAAGTAGTACCCACATGGTATACTACCACTACACGAAATTTCATCCAAATCCGTTTCCCCAAGGTCGCGCCGTCCCCTTGTTAAGAGTTTTAAAACTCCCGTTAAATCCTAGATGCAAAAAAAAATCTTCCTTATTTGCAAAATAGTTGGCAAACGTCATCTAAAACTGTTCCAAATTTCAATTTGATTGCTTTAGCAATTCTTGAGATATCCAGCTGTGACAGACAGACGGTCAGACAGACTGAGTTGCACCATAAGGGTTTCTTTTTACCATTTTGGTACGGAACCCTAAAAAGAAGCACAAAAAATATCAATTCTTTGAAATCGAAATCAGATTTGCATTGCTTTGTTGAAAGTTGACTGAAATAGCGTAATATGTCATAATTGACTGCTTAGATCCATAAGGTATGATAATCATTTAAAATATGTAAGTATTAAATCTGTAACTATCTGCTCTATTGGTTTCCTATTCAACCCAGCGAAGTAGTATTGGAATAATTCGACTGTTGTCATCTCAGTATCATTCCTACGAACTGTATGGGAAAAGTTTTTTTCGATTTCTGACTTTTCTAGTACTCAAACCTCAGTTAGTCCTATAAAGTTTTTTGATCCTCGTAAGAAATAGGATCGATTGGCATCAAAAAACTTTTTTGTGAAAATTGTACATTTTCTTGCTGACTGTACATTTTTTTCAAAATCTGTGAATGCAGATCAATTTTCTTCTAAAAATTAGTCTCTTAAGACCATTTTCTTGTAGCGACCACGGTTAAGGTACCTGCCCTTATGGACCCATCTCAAAACATAATGCAATACTGCTCATCCCCCATAGCAAATAGCGTAATAATTTATACGTAGTAATTTGACCAGACCGGAATAGTAATATCTATGCAAAATTTGAACAAAATCTGTCCGGTAGTTTTTGCGTTTAGCTGGAACATACATTCAGACAAACAGACAAACAAGACAAAAAATTAAACTATATTTTCGGCGTCAGAATCGTTCCCAGACCTCGTGGCAATTACTTTTTTCAAAAATATTCAATGTACAGTTTTGACTTCGCTTCGATTTTATTATATGTACTTATATAGATATAGATTATTATTACTTTTTAGGAACATTGCTTGTGTGAAATAAAAAATTCCAATCGTCACCACTGGGGAGGAACGAAACTTTTCCACACGTACCCAGTGGGGACGACCGGGAATTAACCAGTATTACTATACATGGAATGTATGCGCCATATGCACAAAATTAATTTTATAATGAAAACTATGTTCTTCTTTTTCTTTACACACATTTAGGTTTACATAATAAGTAGGTACAGTGGCCAGCACATCAAGCTACCCGAAACTGTCAAATTTTTCCAAACGAAATTAAACTTTAAAATGTTTTTGATAAAGTTCAAGTTCGAACGAGAAAATTTTAGTTTGTGGTAACTTGATGTGCTGGCCACCGTACCTAATAAGTGAATTGAATATTTGGTTTCCGGTAAATATAATTTAATAAATAAGTAGGTAATCTTCACCCACAATCTTGCTTAAAAATAAATTAAAACAGGTAGGTAATACAAACATTTATACTGATTTATGCATCTCTAGTACCAAGATCCTGTATCACAGCATTCACAGCCGTATTATCAGAGTTTAAGTAGGTGTACCAACCACTATCTGTGGTAGGTACCTACCCACCTGACATAGACTATATCTATATCTATACTTAATATATAAAGCTGAAAAATTTGTTTGTTTGTTTGAACGCGCTAATCTCAGGAACTACTGATTGGAATTGAAAAATTATTTTTGTGTTGGATAGTCCATTTATTGAGGAATATTATAGGCTATATAACATCACGCTACGACCAATAGGAGCGGAGCATAAATGAAAAATGTTGCAAAAACGGGAAAAAATATTCCTTTTTGAGAGCTTCCGTTGCGTGCGCTGCGTAAACGGTTTAAGTTACGCAAATATCATGTATGATGGAATTGTTCCTCTTTAAATGTTCTAAAAAAAGTTCGCGACAGCATATGTCTATCTTTTAAGATTGACTCACTATAACCTTTTTTATGGTAATCAAATTTGTTCAAAATTAATGCATTATTTGCGAAGGAGTTTTCATAAACATGGTATTAATCCTTATCCAAATAAATACATTATTCATCACAAGTATTTAATTTTGAACAAAGTTGCCCTTACATCATTTAATTTCAATGAATATCTTAGGAGATATAACTGTTTTATAATAACTCCGCAGCAAAATAATGATCAACTCTGCGAGGAAGTCTATTCTAAAGCTGAAGAGTTAGTTTTTAGGGTTCCGTACCCAAAGGGTAAAATGGGACCCAATTACTAAAAATCCGCTGTCCGTCTGTCTGTCTGTCCGTCTGCCACCAGGCTGTCTCGTGAACCCAGATAGTTAAACAGTTGAAATTTTCACATATGATGTATTTCTGTTGACGCTATAGCAACAAATACTAAAAAAACAGAAAAAAATAATAAAATATAAACCCATACAACGGACATGATTTTCTTGCCGTTTTTTTTGCTCCGCCCGCGTGGATGTCGGTTATCGCGTAAAAAAGTAGCCTATATCCTTCTCTATATCCCAAGCTATATTCCCACCAAATTTCATGTCGATCGGTTCAGCGGTTTAGGCGTGAAAACGTAACATACAGACAGACAGACAGAGTTACTTTCACGTTTATAATATTAGTAAGGATTTGTATGGATGGTACGGAACCCTTCGTGCGCGAGTCCGACTCGCACTTGGCCGGTTTTTTGTTTTTTGAACGCGCTAATCTCTGAAACTGCGAGTTGAAAAAATCTTTTTGCATTTTACAGCCCAATTCTTGAGGAAGAATAACATTCCTATTAACTAGGACACAATTTTTTTTTTTTAAATGAAAGTTTATGCGAAAATGAAGTAAAATCACGGACTGGCAATGTGTTGCGACAGGGTGGGTCGGGGAACAAGAAATTTAACGCGTACGAAGGCGCGGGCAGAAGCTATATTATATAAGGATTAATATTCATTACCATCGATTTAGAATACCCTATACTCCATTTACAATAGCATTAGACAGAAGTTAAAAAAGGTTATTTTTGATGCACACTTTATACCAAAAGTACAATAAACTTGTTATAGTTACGATTGACGCCAAATCGATTAAAATGAATTTATATATCAGCTATCACGCTTAATTGTAATCATTTAAAAAAACAACCATATGAAATTAAGTAGCTTTCATTTAGATATATTATTTCATTCCAATTTAAAATTACAGTGCCTATGCTAAAAACCTAAAAGAAGCAGGAGTCAACAATACTGCAACGCTTTTTGTTTCACTATAATCCTACCAAATCTAAAATGTTACTTAATCCCTTCATAAGCTGTGACAGCCGGGGATTCCTAATTTTACTGGTTTATGTCGTCTGTGAAATTGACTTGACAATGTTCTAAGATTGTCATGTATGTCATTTACTTGTGAATACTTTGTTTGTTATTGT
Source organism: Dryobota labecula (assembly GCA_947523025.1). Classification (NCBI taxonomy): domain Eukaryota; kingdom Metazoa; phylum Arthropoda; class Insecta; order Lepidoptera; family Noctuidae; genus Dryobota; species Dryobota labecula. Next base: position 28,563,514 of record OX383286.1, read on the forward strand.
TTAATTTTCGTGATTTTGTTGTTATTTATTAAAATAATAAATAATATTTAGTTATTTCTTTATTATTGTATTGTTATCAGTGTTGTCATTGGGTTGTTTGTACAAAACGTTACTTTTTTTTTTGAGCTATGAGTGATCCCGGTGCGGGACCGAGTGGCTTACAACATATAAGTGCTGAGTCTGACCAAAGCCAACGGCGAAAAAAACGTGGTCCAAAAGTTGACTCCGACTAAATAATAATGTCTCCCAAAAAAAAGAGAACGCTGCGTGCTGTAGAAAAACAACCTGTGATAAATATTTTTAAGCAATTGGAGTCCTGGCCTGCAGATACTCCTCATTATAGGACTGAGATGATAAACAAAATCGCAGAAGTTGCCGGTAAGGATGATTCATAAAATTATTACTATAAAAATATTTGAAACTAACATGCATTGTGATAAAATGTATTATATTTTAGAAACTCCGCACATGATTTTATTATTTACAGGCGTATCTCGGGCTACTCTGTCCAATATTCTCAAAGAGTACAACATAAAAAGTCGCCTGCAATCTCCCCCTCCCCAACAGAAGCACATGAAACGTGATGATTTTGATGACATCACATTTAGTGGAATATGCAGGAAAATTCATTCCTTCTTCTTTAATAATGAGTTGCCCACCTTGGACAAGATGCTGGAAGTAGTTAACAGTGACGAGTCTCTGCCAGATTTTAAAAAAGCAGTCTGTATAAAATAATTAAATAAACATTAAAGTTCTGATTTTATGCACTAAGCAGTGTATGACCTCTTGCATTCAATAACATTATAATTAATTATACAGTTAAACATAATTTCATAAAATTGGTTCGTGAAATGAATGTTATTTATATTAATAACCTTTTATCATACAAACAGGTCACACGAAAAGCCTAATATGGCATGACACTAATAATAAGTCTTCAAAAGAAGCACATTGGGAAGGTCTATCTGCTGGTTTAAAAAATCCAACTTATAATCGGTCATACAAACAGGTCACACGAAAAGCCTAATATGGCATGACACTAATAATAAGTCTTCAAAAGAAGCACATTGGGAAGGTCTATCTGCTGGTTTAAAAAATCCAACTTATAATCGGTCATACTGGTATGTATTTTATGGACTGTCCTTGCCATAAAAAAATGAACACCCCATTGTTATTGACTATTAATTAAGTAATACATATTATATTGTATTATGAATTAACGCATGCAAAGCGAACTTTTAAAGTTATAAATTTTGTTATAGTATTTATCTATGAACTATTTCCAGCAGTGAAATTATATAGGGGGTACGGAATAATTGACTTGTATTAATTTTATTTCACAGGGTTTGTGAAGGGTTTTTAATGGATGCTGCATTAATATTTGATGCAAAGAATGGTGATGAAGATGACCACTCCGAAATGGACGCCTTCAACTTTAATAATAATAATAATTTATTTATTTACACTTCAAGACACAATCATCTGTGTAGCCCTGACTCTTGTACTAGGATTTCCTGTTTCATAAGAGCCAGACCTCTCAATTTACAGGGAATATGTTATAGAAGCGCGACAGACAAAAGTGAAAATGGTTCAAGTTAATTTTGTCAAAAATTGAGAGGCGCTGTAATTGTTATGGACAATGCGCTATACCACTGACGGACATTGGAGAAGCTGCCAACCACAGCTACATGAAAGGCAGATATACAGGAATGGTTTAAAAGCAAAAATATTCCTTTTGAGGAAAAAGATCTTAGGGCAACTTTATTAGAAAAAGCAAAAATACAAATACATTTATACCAAAAGTTTGTTGTAGATGAGATGGCTAGAGAGAAGGGTATTTCAGCATTGCGCCTCCCACCCTACCACTGCGAGTTCAACCCTATAGAATTAATATGGGCTCAAATGATGGGGTATGTGGCTCAACATAACAAAACGTTCAAATTAGACAAGGAGAAACAATTACTCCCACAAGATCTGGATAGTATTACGCTAGAACGATGGCAGTCTTGCGTTGCTCATGCAATTAAAGAAGAGGAAAAGTTAAAGCAGAATGGATGATGTGGTAGAAAGATTTATTATTAGGTAACGTCGGTGAAACTTCTTCATCTTTATTATCTGATGATAGTGACTAAATTATATGATGAAGACGAAGAAGTTACACCAACTATTGTGTGTTGAAAGTTGTTGTTTTAAATAAAATATTGTAAAAAAAAAAGACTTTTATTTCCTTTAATCTTAATTAAATTTAAATCATCACGACGTAATCGTTTGTTTCATTCATTCGTTTCGTTGTAAGTAATGTGTGATGAAGATGTTATTACGACCTATTTATCAAAGTTATGTTAAAACATTTTTAGTTTAATTGTTTAAACTTTAAACTTTGAATAAAATGTTTCGCACTCCTGCTTCTACGAGCCTCTTTTTTCTAATGCTATAGTAAATGGAATATAGATACACCGTCAACGCTTGAAATGTGTCTCGATACAACTGTGCTTAAATTACTTCTAAGCACAGTTGCGCTCTCAGTAACGCGCGCTTCGTTATCGGGTGAACATGCCAAAGTGCTCCGTAAAAAAGGGCAAAAATAATACTTTAACCACGTTGAAAAGGGATGGCATATCGTATTTTCGGTAAGTACTAGATAATAGTTTTATAATGTAGTGAATTTGTGGCAAAATACGCCTTCAAACTCATTAAAAACATTTTTTTTTTTTAAACTTATTTCAATACGTCTCTTCATTTGACGCTACGTAGTTGGCTTTTCCCTCGCGCAGCACTTGTATTAAGTGGAAAGGAGATGGAAGATGTATAAAGTGGAACATAGTCAAATATTAAATGAATAGAGTCGCTTATTGTTTTTTTTTCTTTCTGCGGTATGTCAATAATATGGAATTAACATAGAATAACTATAGCCTGTCCGGAGATGGGCAAAATTTATTTGAATGGTTATTTGTGTTTTTTATATTATAGTTAAATAATATTATGTTTTTATTTATTATTCCAGATTCCAGATTTCCTAAAAATGAAATTGAAAGGGAAAAATGGCGAAAAATTATAGCTAATGAGAGGAGTGAAGATTTTTTTAAACCAAATGATTCTAGTGTGATTCGCTCTTGTCACTTCTCAGAAAATTACATGTATTATACGAAGAAAGGCTTTCGGAAAGTAAAGAAAGGAGTTATTCCATGTATTGCAGTAAGTTTTTACATAAAATATTGTGACTACTGAGTACACAACATATGTACGTACACGTTAATGGTGCCGATTCTCTTGTATACCGAACTAAACTAACTAAACTATCACTAAAATTCCTTACTTTTGGCTATGAGAATCTTAAAGCTATTCTGCAAACAAAATTCTCTAAATTTAAAAATAAGTTTGACACAACTAAATCGAATTTGACAATCGTGACTCCACGTGGTATTTTTTTTTATGGCTTCGCAACGTTGTACTTGTTTGCCTATGATTTTTTTAGAGCCGGAGGCGCGCATAGGGGGGCAGCCGCGACGTGTTTTTTATGGAATTTTTCACTTTTTGTGTGGAAAATAAAAAAAAGATTACCTACATGTAGAGTAATACGGGTTTAAGGCTTTCTAAAAGGGGGTCGAAATTTTCATTATTTTTGCGATAGGACACACCATTTTGGAGATATAAGCAAAAGAAAAGAAGAAAAAAAAATATTGGGATAAACACGAAATATTTTAAGTGATACACCTATAGGTGGTAAAGAAGCCATGGAAATGATTTTTTTTTTTATTCTGAGTAAATTATTTAAAAAATTAAATAATTTAAAATTACTTGATATGATGATTAATTATCAAAATTCACCGCGCTCGTGCCGCCACCCCACCGCACCGTTCGGCGTCACCGCGTCGAGGCGGGTCATTCATAGAATAAGTAAATAAAGGATTTTTTCGCAAAATGTCTCAAGCAATTTTAAAATTATAATAATTATGTAAAAATATAAAACACTTAGATAAAAAAAAAAATCGCTGCTGTGGCTTTTTACGACTTAAAGATGTTTCTCTTAAAATATTTCGTGTATGAATAGAATAATACACCTTATATACAGTACTGGTTTTGCACCAGAAGTCGTGAGAGTCGGTGATTGGTGTGAATTTTAGTTCATGAAAACAAATTTTATTCCACACCTTTTTAGTCGCGATTAAAAATAGTCAGATTTAGTTAGAAAATCTAAATTTTAGTTTAAAAACGTCAAATTCAGAATAGCAAAATTGGCATTTTCACTAAATTTAAAAACTCAGTACCATCTTAGAGCTGTCAAACTAAATTATAGTTAAGTTGTGTCACTTTAGTCAATTTCAGAATAGGAAATGGTCGTTTGACAGGAATAAACTAAATTTTGGTGATTTTTAGTCTTTAGAGAATTTTGTGACAAGAGAAACGGCACCATTATCTCTATCTGTCAATCTTTTTAAATTGTCTTAATAAATAAAATAAAAATAAGTTAATTTTAACCACCTCAACCTGTTTTATTTAAGCACATATTACTGAGTAAAATTTCAAGACCACTCCATTATCCTTCTGTTCCAAAGCAAACATTTGTTACGATTGTCACGCGGCGTAAACTGAATTTGACTTAATAAGCATTTGCTTAAGAAATAGTATCGTTTAAAATTATCTTACCTACAGCTGAGAGCAATAAAATTTTACGACTTGTGCGATGGTCTAATTTCGTAATGTCATAACCGCCCATCGCGCGCACTCGAAACCACACCTTAATTCCATTCATATAAGGTTGTATGTAAAGAAAATTTAAATGTTCTTAAGTACATTATGTGTTTTAGATTTGCCTTAGTAGACGCACACACTTGTAACTTAGCGATGGGACACTTTTGCGACTTGGATTTGTAGGTGATAGTTTATCTAGGGTATTCTAAATCACATAATGTTAAAATTAAATTCAACAAATCTATAATAAAAAATCCTGCTTCGTTGCTGCTTCGTATCAATCATGAATTCAGGATTATGCAATGTGTCGTTCTTGATGTAAACCAGATAAGCATACGTAGGTACGCACTGTGCGGAAAACTGACTGCTGATTTGCTGAACATGCACCCTCCTTAGTTAGGGAGGGTTTTGTGTGCTTTTGAATCCTTAAAGCCGTTTAATAAACCATTTTCATTCATACAGCTCATAATACATGTATTAGGTATCGACCTAATGTCTATGTATCGACCTAAGAGCCTGCGTGACTATATCGCAAGCGTACCGGAAAAGTGCGCGTCCTATGCGCAGTCAGTGGAGTGGAAACCTTGTTGTAAATCAAACAGTAAGGCAACACTCTTACATTTTTTCCAACTGTAAAAGATAATTAGAAGTATAATGTATGCGGCGCGTGCGGTTCTGTATGGATGAGCAGCTCGTAGGCGGAGCGCGCGGCGCGAGCGCAGTGCCGCCGAGGCCGCGCTCTGCACCGGCCCGACGGCCGGCTCGCGCCCGACCGCGTGGGCGCCCGGCCGCTCGGCCGCCCGGCCGCCCGTGTTCACCAGGCCTACGCTCATAGTGCACTAGTGTCGCTTACTCTCCGCGCACACGAAATATGAAAACCTGCACCATGTACAAAATAACTTACGTGACAAGGAAAAAACAGGTAACTTTCTAAAACGAATTAAATAGAATGTATTTTGGAATTTGTAAAGTTGGTTACGGATTACCTAACCACCACCTAATGACTACTCTAACACATTTCCTTCACCTTCATAGGAACTTTTACATGTCTTCAATGTATTGCTCACTGTTACGGATAGCGGGAACCCCCCAGCCCCCGCGCTCGCCAGCTCGCCGCGACAAACGCCCTCGTAGTCATCAGCGTTCAGGGAATATATCATAGCTCCTCCCAACTGATTTTCTATGATGAATTTCGCTTTCTCCATAACACTTTGGGTGCCTTCATAAGAGACCCATTCCTTGTTACTGTATAAGTAAGGTACCTTAGCCTCATTGTCCTCTGATATGTTAACATTACTTGTGTTGGTTACAAATGCACACACATCAGGATAGTTGACAAACCCTAGGGAGCCCAGAGACCCAAACCCAGATGCTGGACTACTCACTTGGTGGTTGTTGCCATTGACCAAAGTGAATGTGTGACCATAGGTAGGTATGCCAACTACAATTTTATTACGATCCAGCCCCTTGTCTAAGTACATGTGAACTGTGTAGTTGATGTTCAGAGTAGCTAGGTACAGCTGTTCTCTGCTACGCTGATACAGTGGCGAGTTAAAGCCAGTGAAAGGTGTGTACTTAGTATAGTAATGAAAATCATATGTCATGATATTCACAAAGTCAACATATTCATTCAATTGGTCGACATCATAGGAAATATCAACTATTGTCTGTGGAGCCGCTGCAGCAATGGTCAGTAGATAATTTCGCTTTTCCCTAATGTATTCCATGCGGATCTCCCGCAGCAATTGTGAGAAGTGCTGTCTTTCGCGACGGGCTACTGCTACATTGTGTAAGGCTGGAAACTCCCAGTCTAGGTCTATCCCATCCAAGGTATAATTTCTCAATAAATTCTTAATGGATTTTATGAATATTTTTCTAGATTTGTGATCTACTACCATATCTGGAAAACCATTATCATTTTTGGCACCTCCAACCGACAGCAGTATTTTCAAGTCAGGGTTGTTATTCTTTAATTTGACTATTTCAAGTAATGTTCTGTACTGGTAATCTTCTAATGCAATCTCATTTTTCACCACTCGAGCAAAAGCCATATTAATGTGTGTACACAGGTTTGGGTGAATATCTGTGGGCATCAACTGCTCAGCAGCATGCTCGCTCGGGAAATTATAGTAGCAGGAAATAACTTTGGGGCGAGCAGCTCGGGATACAATGTCCTTTTGCCTAACCACATCATATTTTATCTGCATTGAGTTTCCGGCGAGATAGCCACCTCTGTGCCACATGTGGTACAATGAAGCACAAGCAGCCACTGTGATTAATACAATCAACAAACAGCTTGTGACTCTCAACACTGTCTCACCAAACCTCGAATTGGCTCTTGTCACATCACCTTTAAGATGGTCATATTCATTTTCTCGTAATTGGTAATATTTATTATTGGTCTCTTCTTTAATGGTATTACTCAGCATGGTAACGTTTTCTGAAAATTTATAAAACAATACATTTTGTACGTGTATGACTTTGCATGTAAAGTACAGTTTAGTCAATCGCACGTCCTTAAGAACAGAGTGATTAAACAGTGCCGTTCATCGTAGCAGTACCTAAGGGCAGTTTTATTAGCACAAGTGTTTCTTAGGTAGTGCGGTTGACCGTACTTATACCTACTTTACTGTAAGTGGAACACTCATAAACATTTAACAGAATATTAATATCCAAAAACAAGTAACGAAAAGCCTTGAAATTTACCTTAGTATTTACAATAGTAGGTGGTAGATGCAGGTTAGAGAAAAACAATTTGATCAATCACTTATCACTTCACATCAGGGTATTCCATTTCCTGAATGAACTCAAACAATGCAGTCAACCAGAATGCAGTCGTAGAAAATCAGAATTTGATTATTATTTTTTTCCATTGATTAAGCAGTAATACTAAATTCAGTGCCTGAAGAAAAGTGAATAAAATAAACAAACACAATCACACGCTTCACGCAACACTCAACAGTGTCAACGTCAAACGTCAAACCTCTTTGCTGTCAACCTGAGACTCCCATGCTTCCTCTGGCTCATGGAATTAGTATATAGTGTATATAATGTCGGGAAAACAGGTTGGTTACGACAACCTTTAGCCCAGTTTTAGCCATCAAAAATAGAAATAGTCACCGTAAAACTATCTATAAGGATCTTCCAACTCCCTCAAAAATTCTCCAGTCTAACCTCTTGCTAATGATGTCATACACACATCCCATTAAAATCAAACAAACACAAACAAAAATTTACTGTCATAACTTTTCATGTATTTGATCAATGAAAGAATAAATAGAATATATAAATCGAAAGGGCATTATTCAATGTTTAATTAAATAAGAACTATTTTGCATTTGGCTGTGTTATAAATTTATAAACCAGTATTTTCTAAATTTTGGTTTGTGCGGGTATTAATGCGAAGCAACGAAATGTAATCGGCTTAATTGTTCTTGTCCTTGTCTCAAAATTTGATATAACATAGCATCCTGTCTCGGGAGGCTAAGCTGCCATTGACGTCATTGTGACCTTATTAAAAGAATGCAAGAGTGTAAGCTAGAGCGAGAAAGAGGTAGAAAATTGGGGCATCCCGACTCGAAATAGGTTAGATTTTCTGTATGATTTTACCAAATGAATGCAAGAGCTTGCGAATTGGCGTGCGCCTGTAGCATAAAACCTTTATAACACATTAAGAGGTTTATTCATAAACGTTGCTTAAAATTAAGTGACGTTCAAACGTTAAAAATATGTGGTTAAACCTTAGGGTTAAACAGTCTCTAATCATTACTTAACTTTAAGCAGCGTTTATAAATAAACCCCTAACTTATTACGTTTTTCCTCTTATCAATAAGAATTTGGATAATATATTACTAATTTTTCTTACGTCGGGGGCCCCTGTAGCTTGGGGGCCAAGCTCATTTGTAGTTTTTGCATGTAAATGAATTCCTAAACGAACAATTTTGTTTATTGTTTTGGCAAATGACAGCTTTGGTTTGACACTGACACTTTGACAGTGACAAGTCACGATTCAATGTATGATAGTGTTGATAGATTATCTTCTTTTCAATTTAATTGCATTATTTATATTAATTTGATGTAGGCGTGTGGTTTTATCATATCAGAGGTTGTACAGGCCTCAAACCTATCATATAGATATGGACGACGCGTCCATGAACCGCTACGAAAAACAGCTGTATAGTGTGTTTAAAACGTTCGACGTAGATAACGAGGAAGCCTTAGACAGATCAGCAGTTCATAAACTTTGTGACGCATTGCAGCTAGAGGATCGCGGAGCAGCCCTCTTGAACACGCTGTTTGAGCGACGCTCTGATCGCGTTACCTTCGCACAGTTCCGGAACGGGCTGCTAGCCGTGCTGGGGGGCGCAGGTGGCGAACCCGCGCGTTCCGTGCCCGATCCGCTGGAGCCGCTGCCGCAGCCCGACCCGCCCCCGCATCACAGTGACGACGACTCCTCTGGTCGTGAAGTGGCTCCAAAATTTGTGTTTGGCTCCAAGAAATATGGTCGTCGATCAAGGCCTTCTCGTTCAGGAGCCGCGGCTGACGAACCCCCAAGTCCGCGCTCCTCTTCCGCCTCCCGCATCGACACCGACGATAAGAGAGCGAGGCAGCGAATGAGGTGCAGACGTAGCGCATCCGCAATGGAGAGCCGCGACGACAACGTCGTTCTTGACGGAGGCCAGGATGGCTCCTCCGCCACGGAGACGTTCGAACACGACCGCCGCATCGACAGGGACGAGGCCTTCGCCTTGTGCCGCGGCCTGAACATGGAGGGTATCGATCGGCGGCTCATAGAGCGAATATTCGATGAAACTGAAACCACAGATACGACCGTCGGCGAGTTCTTCGATCGGTTAAATGCATCTCTCACTACTACTATGGAAGAGGCATCGCGCGAAGTGCGGACGACCGCGACGATAGGCGACGCCGCTGCCGACGCGGCAGACGACGAGACGGCGGCCGGGCTGCCCAGCGAGCTGGTGCTGGAGGCGTGGGAGCGCGCTGGCGTGCAGCAGCCGCGGCGCCTGCTGGCCGAGCTCGGCTTCGGCGCCGTCGCGCTGCGCCCGCCCGAGCTCGAGCGAGCTCTCGACGAGGAGCTGCGCGCGCTCGCCGAGCCGGCGGGCGAGCCGCGGGACGCGCGCGCGCTGCTGCTGCTGGCCGCGCTCGCGCTCACCCGGCTACGACTGGAACTGGCCCGGCGGCGCGCGGACTTGGCTGCCGCCGAGCGAGACAAACTCCGCGGTGATGTCGCCGAAGCCAACAGACACGCTAGGCTTCTGGCACAAGAAGTAGACGAGAGCCACGCTCGCATCGAGGCCGAGTTGAAAGCGAGCCTTCGGCGTGCCGAGTCGCGTCATGCTGAAAATACGCGCCAGACGGCCGCGGAGACTGCGGCAGAGCGCGAGCGGGCGGCTGCGGCGCGGGCGCGCTTGGAGGCCGAGGTCGGGCGGCGCGCTGACGTAGAGGCGCGCTTGCGTGGGGAAATAAGTAGTCTTCACGCTCGCGCCGAGGAGCTGGAGGCGCGCGCGGCGGGCGCGGAGGAGCGCTGCGGCGAGGCGGAGCGCGAGCGCGCGCGCCTGGCGGCCGAGCTGCGCGCGGCGCGGGCGGCGGGCGCGGCGGCGCGCCTCTGCGCCGAGCCGCGCGACCTCGCCGAGCGCCTGCGCGAGCTGCGCCGCGACAACCAGCTGCTGCGCGACCGCAACGACGAGCTGTGCGCCGCGCTCGAGGCTCACGCGCGGCGCACGGCAGCGGGGCGGCCTGAGGTACGCGGGGGGGACCTGTCCACTGAGCTCGACGAGCTATTGACTCATGAACGTTCCGAGGTGAGTCTCAGTTTGTTACCTTTTCGTTGACAGCTTAGTACCTAACCGATTAAATGATCTAATATTACTGAAAGTTCACTTGAAAGGGTTTGTTTTCTAGTATAGTATGGTGGTGGTAAATTGAATACTGTTGGTAATTTTTCTGATCTGGATTATATTTTCCCTTCCAGGAATGTGATTCATCTCCAGTGAGTATAAACCAAAAGATCTTGGGACACGTGGAAGTTGTAACAAAGCTCAGAGAGATCTTTGATAGCGTACACGCGATTCCAAGTATCAGCGAGACGGATGTTCAGTTGTGCGCGTCGTGCGCCTCCGTGGGCGACGCCACGCGCCGCATCAAGGAGCGCGTGCACGAGCTCAGCGACGCGCTCGTCTGCGCCGAGCGTGGCCCGCGCGCCGCCGACATCGCCGCGCAGACAGACGCGTTGGGCGAAGGCGACGGCAACGCGCTGCGCCGGGACCTGCATGACGCCGAGCGGCGGCACGAAGACGAGAAACAGAAAATGGCCGGCCTCATCAAGTGAGTATGCGTTCCACAGTGCTGAGTGTGGCCCGGTCGTGGTGCCGTATTCAACACGAGGGACTATCATTTCAGGGATCTCGAGAGCAGCCTCGAGCAGATGAAGGCGGAGTACGACAAGTGCGAGGAGTACTGGAGTGGCAAGCTGGAGGAGGAACGCGACATGTACAGCGAGGAGCAGCGGCTGGGAGACGAGCGGCTGGCCGAGCTGGTGGCCAAGATCGGCGAGTACGAGAGGCAGTTCGCGCCCGCGCCTGCGCTGCCCACCATCGACGAGCGCCACAGCCTCGAGACGCAGTTCACCGACCTGGACGACGAGTTCCAGCGCTACCGCCGCGACAAGGAGGCGGAGCTGAGTGCGCGCGGCGCCGAGCTGGCGCGCATGGCCGAGCGCGTGGCGGCGCTGGAGCGGCGCCTGGCGGCCGCGCCCGCGCCCGCTCCCGCGCCCGCTCATGGGCCCGCGCCCGCTCCCGCGCCCGCGCCCGAGCCCGCGCCGCGCCTGGCGGGCGAGGTGCGCGAGCTGCGCGCGCGCACGGCCCGCGCCGAAGCCGCGGCGCGGCGCCTGCACGCGCGGCTGGCGGCCGCGGACTTGCTGGTGAAAGACCTGTACGTGGAGAACTGCCAGCTAGCGCACCGCCGCCCGCTGTGACGCACGCATTATAGCAGGTATCGGCTTGTAAGTCGTCGCTACTTGCCTCGCGTTCGATACCAGTGAACGACTCGGTTCAAGTGCCTTTACATACAATCGTATGTAGTGCCTCTTATAAACATGCATAAATACATATAATCACTAAGTCTGAGATTGGTAAACGTTACTTAGGGCGGGTTGTTTCACGTACACTTGACGCACGCGTATACGTCATAAATGGCGCTAACTATCGTCAAACCGTTGTTTCACAAAATTATGCCCTTGACGTTCGTTAAAAAATGACGATTACAGTAACAGGTGTCATACCCACTGGTTAACGCCATTTTATTCTTTTACTTTTGAACTTTGACGATCGGTTTTTATGCAGTGAAACAACGCTTTGTATTTAACGAACGTTAAACATCATATGTAATCGTTATTATTTGACGTACGTATGTTATGTTAACGAACTGTTTGAAACAACCGGCCCTTAGCATATGCTATGGCTTACATATGTTCCGACTTGGCCGTCACTATCTTATTATGTAATTTAGTTGAGATCCAAAGTAACATCGACCTTCACCCATCTGTTTACCGGATATTTTTTTATTTTTATAAATAAATTGCAAATGGGTTGCCCAATTACATTTATGTTCATGGTTATCTTAATATATAAAACAAAAGTCTGCGTTACGATGGCGCGGCCACGGCGATATAAAAAAAGAGATATTTAAAACTAAGCGTTTCAGAGATTTCAAGCTGTTATTTACCAAAATTTCAGATCTTTGCAACGCTTAGGTAGTATTAATTAATCAGCGCTTGACATAAATTGACGTAATTTTAGTCGGCAAGTTTTTAATCACGTCTAAACTTAGAGGGAGTAGTGACAGGCGCTGATTAATTTGACAGGACTAAACTAAAATTAATCTTCTGTCCTTTTCTTAATGAAATAGAAAGAAAAAGATGCACTGAACTTAAATTAAGTTTAGTTTGTGAACAAGGGAATCGACACCAATACACCAATGTAAATGGTAGCTCTATAGTACATAGTACTCACACCTGTGCTATGCAATTATATAATTCAAGGACATTGAGTTTATACAATGCAAAGATAGTCTAACAATCTTCAGCAGCTCCAACATTATTTCGAAATGTTAATCAATTAGTTGTGGTTGTGGAGCAGCATTCAGCCTAGCATTTTTATCAGCGATCTAATCCCCTTAACTTATAATATACCTGCGTGCATAGTATGCGTTTTATAAAAGATTTGCGTTTTATACAAGTCTCATTCAGATGAAGTATGTGGGGAGGAATTTTATTGTAACATTTAAAAAAGTACCCCATGAAAGATGAGTCTACTTTAGACAGTCTGAAACCTGGTTTAGCTAATAGGTCCCTATTTCTATTACCATAATTATGTCTTTCACCTCTTTTCCTAAAAACATGTAAATTATTGTGCTATGATGTTTTCGTAGATATATTGCCAAGGTAGCGTCATATCGTATTTTCATAATATCCTTAACTGTTTAAGGATATTAACATCATGAAGCTACCTTGTCTCCCTTAGAGAACTCCCATAGATAATCGCGCCTGCGGAGATTACATGTGGCTCTGATGGCTCTTTTCTGCAGAATAAAAATAGACTCGATGTCTGTAGCCCTGCCCGTACTATGAAAGTAACTAAAATAGACTAGCCTCGCGGTATCTACATCAGTAAATTGACGGATTTTTCTGACAGATGCTGCTGAACTTAGCCGTGCTGCAAGAGAAGTTATATTGTAGCCTTAAGTCGAGCGTGATCCCAGGAAAACATTTTTATCGACGAATTCCAATTTCTCTTAATTCAATACTATCTCACAATCACTACTTTTGACATTTGGTAAAGAAAATTTTATGCACTTGGTTTTTCCCATTTAATACTAAATTATTAACAGTAATGGACCTGCAGTAGATCGTTATTTACGTTGTCAAAATTATAGCACGTCTATCTACCTTAAAAATTAAGGAAGTATCGTCAGCAAATAACACCATTTGTGGTTGATTTTTTTAAATAAATAGAGTAGATCATTTATATACACAAAAAAAAAGGAAAGTACCCAATATCGAGCCTTGTGGAACACCCATTAATTACTTTTAAACTGAGTGAATTGATACCATTTATTTGAACTTGCTGTTGTCTATCATCTATGAGGTCTTTACCTATGAAATTGCCGTTTTTCATTAAATAAATTAACGCCCTTGTTTCGCTATATTTTTTATTTTTATTAATAATATAATATTAATAAAATTTGAAATTTATTCAAAAATAAAAATTGGAAAAATAGAGTATAAATCTTAGAAATAATGTAGGTATTACAAAGTATGATGCCTGTACTAGGATAAACCTGTATCACAGGCGGCATGAGTTCTTACAATTACTATTAGGACAACTGATTTCTTAGCAAATATTTAACATAAGTTTTATGAATAGTGCAATAGTTAATTAAATTATGTTAATATATACTTAAATACTAATAATTAAGGTCTTAAACATGTAGATAATTTCTATATTATATACGGAAAAAAGTTGTTAGCACTTAGTTATACAATTATGATTGCGTCTGCAGAATTAATAACTAGGTTGAAAACAAATATTGCATAAATCACCTTAAATGCTACATTTGATATTTGAAGTGATCAGCTAATGTGCTTAGCCAGCAACAAATCGATGGTAAGTAGGACATCGCAGTGGTCAGGTATATTTTTGAGTCAGCAACAAGCAAAACGGAAGTCTGGCCTCGAGTATGACGCACTAGGTGCCCTCATAATCGATGGAGTTAATATACCTGTACTCTGCTATTTTCCTTGCTGGGCATTCAGCGTCTCCCGTTTTGTGATCACTGGGCTTTTTAAAGCGTGAGCAACTTGCACTTTTTGGAATATCGGCTTTCTTCGCATATTCGGCCACAGAATGGCCTGCGTCACCACAGTGACCACACGTCGAAAAGACCTCTCGGCAAGTTTTTGCTGCATGGCCATATTGCTGGCATTTATAACACCTTGTTACTAATGTAAAGTCCCTGACAGGACAGGACGTCCAATTTACAAAAAGCCTTTGTTGTAGGATAAGGGCTTTACGAATATCGGCTGAAACTTCAACAACGTAGTTACAGGTCATAGCATCTCTCTTCCGCGATTTGTGGCTAAGTTTTATCAAGGTCAAAAAGGATTCCAAGGACATCGCTGGTAACTTGTCGGCTACGTTTTGTTCGAAAATGCACCAAAACACCTCGTTTTCAGATAAGGCAGTCGGCACTCCGACAACCACGATCCGAGGTTTTCGCTTGCTGGGTTCGTCGGCGGTAAGTCCTGATGTGGAGAGCTGGACTGCGTGCTTCAGTTTATCAGCGTCATGTTTTGTCTCGGTACTGATAATTACACCTCCATTTTTGGTTTTCCGGACACCACGAACGTGCAGCTTCATTTGCTCGGGCCGTATGATCTTTTGGACGAGTTCTTTTGTTTCGTCACTTGATTTAAATTTATCATTAGGATAAATGGCAACAGAGCTTAGGTTATTGGGTCGTACAAAATCATTTGATCCCTTTTTCACCATATCGGCAAAAGAAGCATTTCCCGCAGAACCAGAGTCCTTTATCGTCTGCTTGAGGTCTGAAATATGTTCCGTCAGGTCGCGCTTTTCTTGGAGTTCATCAACCATGTTATACGCATAAATAGCTTTTTGTTTGAGCGACTGATATAGGACTGCCACTTGTGAGGTGCCAGGACCTACTTTTCGGCATAGGGTAGAAATTTTCAATTTCTGCTCCGAGTTCAGTTTTCCTTCCGCGGCAATAGAGCAAACTTCGTTTAGGTGCTGCTCGATGGCCGACATCCATTTTTGAATCTCGGGCGTCGAAATAACATCAGCCGTGGCCGGCTTGAGGGCTGAGTTTGGCGCCGTCGTCTTCGACGGTGAGGCGGAGGGTTGCACTGGGCCCCTTGGATTAAAGGGGCTGTTATCCATTTTGTTTTATTACAAGTTCACTATTTTATGTCCATTATTAACAAAACTACACACTAAGCAAAATTTTACATATGCATTACGACAGTAATGCACTAAAGGAGGTCACTATTATTAAATAAATTATTGATTCAATATTGCTAACGAACACGTCTGTGCGCTGCAAGTGCAAGTGCAAGCAACCCAATAATCAAAGCAATTACCCATGCAATCAATGCATTTTTGCCAACGAAGTGGTAGCTTATTGATACCCTTTTTGAAAAAGTCTGCTGGATGGGAGGCAACAAATTCTTCAAAGGCATTTTGAACTGCCTCTCGGTTATTGAATTTTTTCCCCGCCAAGAAGTTATCCAAATTCTGGAAAAAGAAGAAGTCTGTAAGGGCAAGGTTTAGTGAGTACGGTGGATGACGGAGAACTTCCAACCCCAGCTCTTATAACTTGGACACCGTCTGCTGTGCAGTATGAGGTCGCGCGTTGTCGTGCAGGAGCAACGGAGCCGAACGATTGACCAAGCTGGTTGGAGATCTGCGAGCTTCTCCATCATAATGTTGTAACTTTAATGTAAGGACAAAGCTAAATTGTTCCTAGTACATTAAACGACGGGCAATCAGCGTACAATAAAAAAGCTGCTAATCTCAACTAAGCTCTTTCTGTAATAAAAACAAAGAATTTCGTTGCTCCGACAGGAAATTATCAACAAAGCATTTATTGTGGCTTTGTTGACCTGTTTTTCTCTGAGTGCGTTCTTAATCGTTAATGGTTTATACTCTGGCCTTTGATTGCGGTGTTTGGGGTTAGCTTGAACAGTTTTCACATGTAGTAGACTATGGTTTGAAGAGTGAGCTGATGACATATAGCTGCTGTCAGATTTTGCTAGTTCAATCGTGGTTGCTTTATTCAATAAGTCAGAAAAATCGGTCACCATTGTTTCCTGCAGTATTTTGGTTCGAATATCGGTGTTATTTAATCCTCTTATAAATTGTAAGGTAAGAAAATTATCACAGATCGACTTCTTACAGTTATTGCACGTGAACTCGCCATCTTGAGCTAAATGTTTCAAGTCTGTCGAATATGACACGATTGTCTCGTATGCGTAACCCCAGCAAAATATTGCGCCTTAGAGAAAACTGAATATTACAGATAATTAGTTCATAGATAGTTGCAATTCGTTCAAGTATAGCAAAATTTGTACAAGTTGTATTTTCGAAGTTATTCAAGAAAAACTGATTTTGCTAGAGTAACGTTACCCCAGCAAAATGTTTTTCAAAAAAGCATTTAGCCTGGAACCAAGTACATGAAAAGATAGCTTTTGATGAGTTGTAAATGTATACCAATAGCAAAATTTGTTCATCTTATAGTTTTTGAGATATTCAAGATTTTGCTGGGGTAACGTTTCGGGATGATCAAAATCTCGAAAGCTGTTAGTTATTTATTTATTTAATACTTCAAACACAGAAATGTACAGAGGCGGACTTAATGCTATAGGCATTTTCTACCAGTCAACCTTTGGGTGATGCAGAGACAAACAGTGGTAGGTGCAATTGCGAAAAATCTTGGAATAACTATATAGATACACTTACAAACTATAAATATAATATATATACCAAATTTCCAATTTCTATATAAATACAAGCACAAATAAACATACATAAATACACGAATATACTGAAACAAATAAGACAAACAATGGGAAAACATTAACGTTGTACTGCCAGCTTCTTACGAATGTGCTCGCGAACTTTCACTTTAAATGATAATCGGTTGGTTGCCATCCTGATTTCCAGAGGGAGCGCATTCCACAGAGAGATAGACTGAACGAAGAAGGAAGAGTGAATAAAGTCTGTGCGGTGAGTGGGACATTGAAGAAGGCGATTATTTGATGATCTTAGATTTTTATTGTGCTTGACACAAATGTACTGAAAGTGGGGGGCTAGATAACTAGGGGAAGTGGGAGAGTCAAGAAATGAAAACAAAGTATTCAGCGCCCTTTGCTCTCTGCGCTGGCGTATGGGCAACCACCAAAGCTGTTCGTCACATAAGTTTGAAAAAAATATCAGTTATAGGCCGACTTAATTACGAAGGCTACGAAAAGGCGACGATATCATACATGAGCGTAACCATCTGAAAAAAAACGGTATAATAGTCATTTTTAAGTGGTACAGTCGCATATAAGAGGATTATTTTGGTCGATTTATTTTTGTTCTGTGGAGTTTGAAAACGCTATTTTAGTTGAGATTTCAAAAATACAACATGACAACATTTAATAAGTACATATTGTTATGCATAATAAATCGAAAAGGATGACTTTTTTGGTATATTTTTGTGATTATGTCTATGATTTTAAATAATTACCACCCAACCATAACATTTAAAAATACTTAACAAATCTATAGCAAAATTGAATAACCTATACTTAAAACATTTGAGATTTCGGTTAAGTACATGAATATTTTTCTGCCCGACTGTACTCAATATCGGTTATTAGGCTGCTAATTTGGGTCGGACACCCGCAAGTATGAAATCGTCGCCTTTCCGTAGCCTCCGTAATTAAGTCGGTTTATAAGAGAATTGCTGACACTTTTTTGTTTTTTGAATAACTTTTTTCCATTCAGGATTTAAACCTGAAACTTCCAGGGATGTTTTATAACAAAATGAAAAAATTTGTTCTCTATAGTCCATCGTTTTGTATTCAGAGGGAGCTGTGTATTCGATCGCCAAAGAAACACTGCTTGAAATTTGATGAAATCTCTTTATATCTTCATGTCGCGTAAAGTTTTTTAATCCAGATTTGTACAGCTTAAAAGGGTATATAATAGGTATATTTAACTACTTTTTATTTGTTTGTAGATGTGCAAATTTACGAGTAATTCTATTTTTTCTGATTCTTAAAAACAATTACATCGACATTTGTTGATGAATCGAAATACTTATATTTGAACAAATTTGAACAAATTAAGGCATATAACTGGTATTTTATTCAAACTTCTGCGACGAACAGTTTTCGAGATTTTGAAAATCCCAAAACGTTACCCCAGCAAAATCTTGAATATCTCAAAAACTGATGAACAAATTTTGCTATTGGTATACATTTACAACTCATCAAAAGCTATCTTTTCATGTACTTTGGTTCCAGGCTAAATGCCGTTTTTGAAAAACATTTTGCTGGGGTAACGTTACTCCAGCAAAATCAGTTTTTCTCGAATAACTTCGATAATACTACTTGAACAAATTTTGCTATACTTGAACAAATTGCAACTAACTATGAACTAATTATCTGTAATACTCAATTTTCTCTAAGGCGCAATATTTTGCTGGGGTTACGCATACGATTGTCTCATCAGAGCCTTGAAGTCGCGAAATAAATTTATGTTGACGGGCCCAAATACTCGGTTTTGGATCTATACATATAGTGTTGTAATATTAGGTCTTTACCTATGAAATTGCCGTTTTTCATGAAATAAGTTAACACCCTTATTTTTCTATATATATTTTTTTTTATTAATCAAAATAATTACCAATACAATCAATGCATTTTTGCCAACGTAGTGGTAGTTTATTGATGCCCTTTTTGAAAAAGTCTGCTGGACTGGAGGCAACAAATTCTTCAAAGGCATTTTGAACTACCTCTCGGTTATTGAATTTTTTCCCCTCCAAGAAGTTATCCAAATTTTGGAAAAAGTAGAAGTCTGTAGGGGCAAGGTCTGGTGAGTACGGTGGATGACGGAGAACTTCCAACCCCCAGCTCTTGTAACTTGGAGACCGTCTGCTGTGCACTATGAGGTCGCGCGTTGTCGTGCTGGAGCAGCGGAGCCGAACGATTGACCAAAGCTGGTTGGAGATGTGCGAGCCATCATAATGTTCAGTTCTTCACAGTACACATCTGCTGTAATGCTCATCCCGTTTGGTAAGAAGCTGTGATGAATGACACCGGCGCTAGACCACCAAACAGTGACCATCACTTTTTAGGGGTCAGTTTTCGTTTGGGGCATTGTTTAGTTGCTGAACCAGAATCTAACCAACTTGCTGAGCGCTTGCGATTGTCGAACTGAATCCATTTTTCGTCGCAAGTAACAATGCGATTCAATATGCCTTCGTTTGTGTGCCTGTTGAGCAGTGCAAGGCTCAACTCGACGCGTGCTTCGCGCTGGCGAACTCAAGAACGGCTGGATCGATTTTGATGATCTTGGATTTTTAGGATTTGTCTCCGCTCCAAATAGCAGAATAACAATTAAAACAAGCAATTTTTTTTTTTTTTTGTAGGATATTCACTTTCTCATACATTTTGTATAATAGTACGGCTTTTTTGATATCTCGAGAACGGATTGGGTAACGGGGGACAAGAAATTTCAAGCGGACGAAGTCGCAGGCACAAGCTAGTAATTAATATAAGAGACTGTGACCTCTGAGTTTGTTTCGGTCTTTCTTCTCAGAGTAGTCAGATACGAAATGCCGACCTCATCTAGTTTTAAAATATGATTGACGTGTAAAAGTGTTTGTAAAAACCTACTTACAGAAATAAAATCATTTATCATTTATAAAATACTGAAAGTTTTTTTTTAAATACTAGATTCTAATTGAAAGTATAAAGCTTAAGAACATGTTGCCTACCTTGTGCCGGTCCCTATTACCGGGTTGCCAGGTATAAACAGGTGCGCTAGGTTAGGACCAGAAAAAGGTAGGCAACCTAACTGTGACATGTTCTGTATGCTTTACGAGTATACTTTCAATTAGAATCTAATTCGTTTGGTAAACAAATCAGTGAAATATAAAAAAAATACTTATAGTAGGTATTTTAAATTAATTATAGCCATGAACATATTTTAATTTTCTTTTTGGGTACAAATATATTGCCTATTTGCAATATATTTGTTAAAAAATAATTTTCATCCAGTAAGCAGATGGTGAAGGTCGATCTTACTTCGGATCCTATACTAATATGTCAGATGTGCGACAGTATCAGAAAGAATATTACTTAATCCAAAGTGCGTGCTAAGTAACGTTTAATGTTGGCTTAAATGGCCCTGGTACATGTTTGCACATGGTTACATGTGTGTTTACGCGTTCATCATATTATATTATTATAATGTTACGAGTATCAGATGAATTGTACTGCAATGATAGATCCGCGAGTCGCTAGCTAGCTCTTCCTAGTGATATCTGTAGAACCAGATGCTCTCAATATTTATATTGGTTTACACTTATTTTATATGTACAAAGGTTTTTATACAAAATTCCGCGGAAGACGATCTTTTGTTGTGTGGTTTGGTCATGTTTGTTCGTAAAACCACTAAGTCATCAGTCCTGTACTTGGTTGGACAATGGACAGCAATCACTGACTTGACTGTTTGGCTATAACATAACTTCTGTTAACGGATTGTTCCGCTTTCTCTGTAACACTATTGTAACGAAATACGGTCTGCTGTTCTATGGTGCGTCGTAGGCGCGCTAGTCTTCTAACCGAGCAGTAAGCATAGTATGCTGAACAGCGATTGTTACATTTCGGCGCCACACCAGGGCCTCAAGTCTGCTATTACAATATTGTAAGAATGGTCTCTTCATTGTGAGTTTTTGACAGATTTGCCATACAAACACTGTCAAATACTCACAATGGCGAGACCATTCTGACACTATTGTAATAGCAGACTTGAGGCCCTGTGCAGTAGTGTCAATAGCGTGTCGCCGCGCTCGCCGCTCAGGCACGATATACTAGAACACGACTTTACTTACTGCTTTATCATATAATTTATCTCTTCACTTTGTATGTTGTATTTCTCTAAGCTACTCAAGGTAATTATAATTATTTAATACTTACAACTATACTAATGAAGTTCTCCAGTAAACATTTTTCTATTTGTTTTTCGTGTTAGATTTTCTGCGTATCATTTAAGTTGCCCAGTTGTAAGGGTAATATTATTGAACCGGACTTCTCGCAGTTTCTTAGGCAGTAACAACGCCATAGGCACAGATAAATACAGATGGGACACTCCGCAGTTTAGGTATGAAGCTACTAGTAGCTTCATACCTAAACTGCGGAGTGTCCCATCTGTATTTATCTGCGGCGGGCCCATTAACTGGGCCAATTCAGTAGGACTGGCGCGCGCCGCCGGCATAAGAGTAACGCAATAGAAAGAGAGTTAGAGAGGCAACTTGCAGGTGAATATAACTGTAGGTAATAAGCGATGTGCGATTAAGTTCGACTACGCGCTTGCATTAAGTGCAAGAATCGCTTTTTATTTAAATTATTTTGCGGAGTGTCCCAGCTGTATTAATCTGTGCGACTGGTTACCATATCCTAGGCCAACGACCATATAGCCCATAGACGCCTAATAACAGGTGACCGATGTCTGTCAACACATCAGACTTATAGATCTGATGTAGGTCGCCACTCAATAATTTCGATTCTAGTTCGACCAGTTCTGTGAGCCGTAAACAGTTCCGCGATAATCGATAAAAATTGGTGAAAATAAATATTATAATAGCCCCTTGCACAATACGTTGGTGTGGTAAAAACAGCCAGACTTCGAATTCATCGGTAAGTTAATAGTTACATAATCATAATTAGATTTATTTTCTGATATTATTTATCGGAGTTCATCTTATACTGGTCATACTTGTAGGTGAACCAGAGGTGCAAGGACTCTCGTTGATGTCTTTCATGTTTGCGTCCCTTTCTTTTGAAAGTAATTTTTTCGCTATCTCTTTTCCTCTATTATTAGGTAAACATAAATAGTGATGCAGCATATTCAAATTGACCAAATCTGTTATGGTTAAGCAAAAACCTATAAATATATATAGGTATAACAACCTATAATATAGGTATAAATAAGAAAATTGAAAAAAAAAAAACACTAATTACAATAGAGAAAAGCTGCCCAAAGGCGAATTATTATTGTGGCGGTATCAACAACGCCACATGCGAACTACGCATCAAAGACCTGACGTCACAAATCCTGCATCGCGCTATCAGTTTACCGCGCGACTAGCATATATACAAAATCCCGACATCAATCGTGGGGCAGTTGCCCACCAGATACAACACCCGTCTGGTCGGAGGATCCTCCCTTTACTATAGAGTATAAGTGAACTTTACACCCTGTTCCTCATACCTCTAAATTAGTGACCCCGACGTGATATTAGCGAAGCCTTCGTGCAACTATTTCAGCGTGACGTCACCCATCACTTCCTCAAGCTTTCAAGCGGCGAGTCACACAGCCAGCCAGCACCCACGGGCTCAACGGGTATCCTGACCACCAGCATGCAGCGAACGCGCATACCTGGTCATCACCCTCAGCCTCATCAGCAACCTTGGCACAGCACACTGCACTTTCGGCCGGTCCACAAGCGGAGCCCTTCAACGCTCTCCTGGTCGACGCCAGCAGTCAGCCTCAACCCGGCGCTGTACGACGTCCGACTCACTGGATCAACAAACGCAGCGCCACCCCGAGTCACTGGGGAATCACCGCAGACAGTTCCGACTTACCGTGAACTATGCGGCACCCGGTTCCGACTCACTGGAATCACAACTGGCCCTGGCAAGCATCATATGCACTGACTCAGCCCACTATCGACCTCCGGTTTCCGGAGGGGAGTAATGTGGCGGTATCAACAACGCCACATGCGAACTACGCATCAAAGACCTGACGTCACAAATCCTGCATCGCGCTATCAGAGTTTACCGCGCGACTAATATATATACAAAATCCCGACATAAATCGTGGGGCAGTTGCCCACCAGACGCAACACCCGTCTGGTCGGAGGATCCTCCCTTTACTATAGAGTATGAGTGAATTTTACACCCTGTTCCTCATACCTCTAATAGTTATTTATGATACTAGTGCGGTAAGTTGATTTTTACAAACGAGTAGACGAATTTAAGCCCGAGACGAAGTCGAGGGCTTACCATAGTCACGAGTTTGTAAATACCAATTTCTGCACGTGTGTCATACAACGTTTTTCAACACTTTTGCGAGAAAACAGTACAATATGTACTTTTTCCATTAGACTATTTTTAATAGAAAATAAGAAATTATACAGATAGGTCACTACTCTTGGAAATTAATAGTAAAATTTGAACTATTATTGAAATTCAGTGAAATTTGCTGCTTTGGAAGCTTAACTGACTGCCTGACATTATTAATTTCACACGTATTATGTTGAACGGGAGAATGTGGCGTAAATTATATTTATATTTATACACTTTGATATCTTGTCGCCTATTTCAATTTTATTGTGCACCGAGTTTTCAATATAACCCTCTGCAACATTATTAGAGCGCCATCCTCCGTGGCGTTTCAGTGTAATGATATCGGCTCCGGAATTAGCTAGTAATGTTGCAGAGGTCCTTCTAAAGCTGTGACCGGTATAACTAGCCGGATTTTCCAATTTCAAGAACGTGGCTATTTCTTTTGCTACACTACCGATTTTGTTAACGCCAACGACTTGCCGAATGCATTTACCGTTTTGGTACTTCTGAAAGAATCTTTAACTTTTTGCGTTTTCGATATCGTTTAAATTTGTTGGCTAATTCTTGTCGTCTGCACGCCCCAGATATACCAAAAATTAATATAGCCTGTAATAAAATACAAATAATTTAAGTAAGTAATTAGCTTTATTTAGTATAATTTTATTTAGCTTAATGTAGTTCTGTACCTACAGGTAAATGACCAAAATAATTAACTATCAATTATAGGTACAGTGGGCTGCGTCAATTGGGTACCCCATTTGTATTAAAATTTGCTTTCAAACCCACATCGCGACGCTTACTGTACCTAACTACTAAATTAAAAATTGCCTAATAAACTATTATAGCAAATAAGTAAGTGCCTACAAAAAGGTTTAAAGTAAAGAAAAGTTTTAAAAACGTACCTTAATTACTAAATATTTTTCATCTGGCGCGTCAATACTTTTGATTTCTTGCTTTTATAGTCATCTGACTGTCGTTTCAAAAATACATGTAGTTTTATGTATTTTGTTAAATCTTTTTCATTATTGGTTTTTAGAGTCGTTTTTAACATTGAATATATTGACCAAATTGAGGACGGCTTATACTTCACAAGTAATTCATTGAAATAAGCCATCAAAACATTTTCAGAGAATGATTGAGTATTTCTTCGAGTCTTCCATGCTATAAAATTATTATAAATCATTAAATAGCGCTCTCGCGATTTTGGCGGCAAGAGACCGTTTTCTGCAATTTGCGCCTCATTCAAAATATCAGGTGGAGTAGATTCCATATTAATATCAGATTCCTCGCTTGAACTCATATTATTATTTTGTTTATAAATATCAGTCGGAAAGTCGCAACAATCTTTGACGTTTCTAATATGAAAATGGCGCCAATTTGCAAATGGCGCCACATGCACGTGGTGAAAATTAGAACTACATCTTTCGTCTCATTTACTTTTTAGTATTAAAGTGAGACAAACGTATTGAGCAAAAGCGCTTCCAAGGAGGTTCGATCAGTCAGCTTATTTATTCTCGTAATGTGAAACTTGTTGGTGGAATTCTTATAATTTTTTTTACGTTACACCTGGCCATAATGTGAGTTTTACCGCATGCTACGCGTAACGTAAAACTCGCATTATGGCCAGGTGAAGACGTAAAATTGTGTACTCACCACGGGCAGTAAAAAAGAAAGCCCTCTATCGCCACCCTAAAATTATAATCCAAAGTTAAAAGTAGTCTAATAACTTATAGAGACAAAGGTGGCTTGATATACCCTTCACCAACTGTGGTCAAAATTTGTCGTCGTTTTGAAATAACCATAAAAGCATACCTTGAAAAAATTTCAAAAACCAAAAGCGCAAAACCAACGTCCTGGTCAATAATACTTTAAGCATTTTCATTGGCGAGGAACTATTTCCTAATATAAGTAACCATCAATTCCACTCTGAAGTAACCAATCAAGTAGTGGATTTGTCAATAAGTGTTATGCACAAGTTATATTTCCACAAGGCTAGCTTTTCTTACAAAGTCTGCTCAATACAAACACTGTTCGGAAGATTTAGACAAAGTTAATACATTTCAAAAATGATTAACGTATCAGTGTTTTCGATTGTCCAAAAATTTGGTATATTTTAATCCACACAGAAAATTTCCCTCTCACGGAGAGGAGGCGTCTGTCCCAGCAGGGGGAATATTATAGGCCATTATTGTATTCTATAAATAAAACTAGTAAACAATATTTTTTTTGTTGGTTTTTGATGTTTCTAAACTGTTTCTTAGTAATTTGAGTTCGCTGATTTCATATCTACCCTCAGTTTTTTTCTAGCAGCTCTAGTTTTTGTGATACAGGTACTTCTTAAAATTTCGTTACGCGGCTTACAAATATATTTTTTTACTGCAAAAAATTATTAAATTCCATAAATAAATCGATATGTGTACATTAAAAAGAACTTGCTTAAACGATCCAAATAGTTTTTGTGCCGTTTGTGGTGAATATATGTTTCGAGAATGTCAATTATGTGCGTCTGACTTTATAAAAAAAGCCTACTTGGACTTTTTCGCTAAAAATGTAATATGTTAATATTTCAAAAACTCGAGCTGCTAGGGAAAAACTGACATCAGATTTGGAATCAGCGTGGCGAAATCATACAATCAGGTATGAAACTTCATAAAACAAAACCACTGTTTACCAGTGTAATTATTTGACTTTCAGAATTTAGTCTTTTTTTTAACTGTTAGGTACAATATATGAAACAACCTCTGAAAAAAAAAATATTTTTAATTATATACGGAAAGAATTTTGATATTATGTTTTTATTATTATCATTTTATGTTATTACTTTAAGTACCTATATTAATAACATTAAGTGCATGTTAAAATACTATTAAGAAAAAGGAAGGCAAAACAGCCACTTATTTAAAAAAAAATCGATACCTTCGTGTTTTATTTAAACTTGCCCCATTCCTAGTAATACGTAATGACCTTGGTAGGGCCAATCAGAACGCAGTACCCCGCTTCCTCATACCTCAGCTAGTTGACAGAATTGTTTTGATGCGTTAGATCAACCATTAGGCGTCTATGGGCTATATGATCGTTGTCCTAGGCACACGCTCTCTGCGTCACTTGCTGTATCTGAGCATTTATTTTGCTGGGAATGTAACCACCTCACTGGACGGTCCAGTTTATTCCAGCATGGCGTCACGATGTTATTTTTATATTCTGTTTAAGTGTTATAATTATATTATTCTCCTGTGTTATACAAATATTATTGAAAATTAAAATCTCTGTATTAGTAATAGTTGGTTCGAATGGAGCGCTCCTCACTTGTTCAGTCGTATTCGTCAGGACTCAGGAGGATGTCTGACAGGTAGTATGTTTGTGTGCGCGCTCACTACTTTAGTTCCAATTGTTTTCTGTATTATTGAATGTATTGTCAGCATGCAGCCCTCGCGTGCCTGCAGTGCTGCCCGTGCAGCCACGTGACAGCTCATGACAGCTGCTGACACGTGACAGCTGCTACTAGAGATGGGCGATTGTTACTGATTCCAATAATCGCATGGTTTGATACTACTAATATTTACATTCGAATACAAAAACGATCGATCGCTAGTTCGCAAATTCGAATAAAACCACTAGTTCATTCCATTCACTTTGCAATACAAGCGTCAATACGAAATGGCGGGTACGGAAGAAGAAGGTAACGCTATGATCATAAATTTATATTTCTATGGCTATGATGATTGTTTATATTTCTTTCTCGCTTACACTTGTTTCGTTTATATTTTTATTCCCTCGTACAAGTTAGTTAGGTTTTACAATCAAAATAGTTTCTTATTCGGGCGCAATAAAAACTAAGAATATTCAAATACAAACTAGTAATGTTCGTTAATTGCGATGATTTGATGATTCAATTTACCACGCGAAATTGAGTATTTTTTCTCAGTACATAGAGTTTACTTTTAGATGAGGTTACAGATATTCGAATATATAAACTAGTAGTAATGAAATTTGAATCGGAAGGAATGAGACGACGAAATACATTCTTATTTACTTCTCGCTTTTTTTTTCAAATTCGAACGAGTTGTAAGGTTATTCGAATAATTTGAATGACTTTTACAATCGAATCATTCGAATAATGTCATTCACAATTGCCCATCTTTAGCTGCTACCACGAGAACCGGGAACATGGCGCATAGCGTCGTCGCCGAGCACTGCTTTTGGTGTTCTGTCTGTGTAATACGTACGACATTCATAAGCAGCTGAGTTTGTTGTAAATGAAACTACAAACACACTTTAATTACGTTTAAATAAGCTAGGTTGTGTTGTATTCCATTCCATAAGGTATATACTTTACATATCCTTGCTGATATATTGTTTGTTAAATTAAATACTTATATTAATTCGCTGAAACAGTGCCTAAACTATGATATGTGATCACAATCAATGTTAACTAATTAGGTAATTTTAAGTAACTAATAATAGATAATTGTGACGTTGGTTGTAGCCTAACCACGTTCCTAATAGAAAGCGATCTTCGCGATCATTTGTCGCTGTCGCTCATTTGTTCGGAAAACCAGAAGGTCCTGTCGGAGCGACGACGCGTTTGGGTTCGCCAACGACGATCGCTTCTATTAGGACAAGGTCTAGTGATAGTGGTACACGCGACGCGGTCACTGCGAAGAATTGACCTAAGTCTTGGTGTATGCAAGCCGGGAGCAGTGGGAGCGGGGATACGGCCCGCAGTCCCGGCGACGTGGATCTGTTCATGTTTGTGTGGAGTGACGCCCGTTTGGTTGAGCATTGATTAGTACCTATACAGTACGCGGCCAGGCTGGTGTACTTCTGTGTTTAAATATTATTGTGATTATTAAAGTGTTGATCAAAAACTGCGTTTTGTTAATAAACATCCAATAGGGAGAATTGAAGAGAAACAACAACAACAACAGAATAACGTTTATTGAGATACTGTGGGTCAATTAAGTTACAGTTACCTTCATACTAAACACTTGTTAGACGAATGGACGTCATTTTCATCTCACGAATCTGATCAAATTGATAAAATGTAATCAATAGTTGAAATAATTAGTAAGTTCTATTGAAATGACAATTATATATCGATTTCGTGCGACTGTCACACAGCAAACTAGCAAAAACAGGCTTTAATACGATAATGAAACCTATGAACATAAAAATAATACCTACACTTGTTTCTTTTAGAAATGTCGTAAGTCACAGATCGATAGTGGCGACTGGAGTACTAGTGATAATGTTATCGGAGCAGTGTGCTACAAGTACATGCCGTTGACGAGGTAGTCGGCGTCGTGCGCGAAGGGCGACTTGCCGCGCCCGCGCCGCCGCCGCAGCGCCGCGCGCGCTCGGCACGTCAGCATGCCCATGATGGCCGTCATCATGAACAGACCTGCGCAGACGAGTCACTGTAACAGCGTGTCTGCAACGATAGCTGCGCGCGGGGACATGTGGTGGCCGCGCAGGCGCCTGCCCGCCTGATATTTCATGCGTAGCTAAGCCTTCATCGTGGCCAGCGATTAAACTGCGCCCAAAGAAATGCAAGCTCCCTCAATGGCATACGGAAAAACCGGCCAAGTGCGTGTCGGACCACACATAATGAAGGGTTCCGTAGTAGGGACGAATTTATCCCAAAAACAAACATAACATTATAGTTGAAATACAATGTTCTCCCATACATTCCAACTGCAAATCTAAGTTGGTTGATGTTATCTTGTAAATCCTACTTTAATGTGATAGTTTTCCTTTCGCCGAGCTAAACCGCGGACAGACAGATAGACGGACGTGGCGTAACTATGTGGGTTCCTTGTTGACTACGGAACCCTAATAAAGTGAGTACCTACCTAGCACGAGTAGCATCATGGCGGCAGGCGGATGCTCGCTGAGCCCGTCGTGCTCGTCGTGCTCGTCGTGCGCGCCGGCGGGGTAGTGCACGTGCGCCGCCGCAGACACCGCCTTTTTGTCCGCGCTCTCCGCAGACTTGCTCGTCTGAACAGTCTGCACCTGCACACGACAGAATGCATAGTTATAAGTAATATAAAGAAGTACAACCTAGATATAACGAATGACACTTCAACCTAACAGTACCTACTATCAAGTTTTTTTTAAATAATATTGACGTGACTACCCCACTGAGAATGAAACTTACAGAAACTTTCTACAATGTTGATAGACCCCCATATGAACATTTAAAAAGAAAGATCATATTAAACATTACTGCTATTTTCATTTAACATGTATGTTTTAACTTAGCAAAATGTTAAAACGGATGTCGCAACAACTTTACGTATAAAAGTTGTTTTTTATACTTTGAAGAATAGACTTACTTACTGTAAGTTATATATTAATGATATTCCTACAATGTCATTATAACGGGAGTGATATGAAGATTCGAATGACGTTATTGCGACGCACGCTATTTCGAGAAAAAATAAGGGTGGTACGTCAGTTCGAAAACACATTAAGTCGAAAACCGATATAACGAATGACGTTGTCGCGAACACGCTGATTCGAAAAACTGTTTGAATGGTACGCTAGTTCGAAAGTCTTGGCATGAAATCCACTGTTGCGAATAGTATATTCCAATATGAATTTGTCTGGGGATCGAATTCGCGACGCAGTGATTACCAAGAACTACCTACGCTACGATGATAAAACTGACACTGAGCTAGTTGTCTATACTACTAAGTATAAATGATTCTAATATTAGTACTTATTATGATTTAGCTATGTATCCCTAGCATGCTTTCCGTTTTGATAAGATAACATTACAAATAGGTACTTACTACAGTACATTACAAATACTGCAGTAATGCATTCACAACAATAAAGTATGCGTAACCCCAGCAAAATATTGCGCCTTAGAGAAAATTGAGTATTACAGATAATTAGTTAATAGTTAGTTGCAATTTGTTCAAGTATAGCAAAATTTGTTCAAGTAGTATTATCGAAGTTATTCGAGAAAAACTGACTTTGCTGGAGTAACGTTACCCCAGCAAAATGTTTTTCAAAAAAGGCATTTAACCTGGAACCAAGTAGGTACATGAAAAGATAGCTTTTAATGAATTGTAAATGTATACCAATAGCAAAATTTGTTCATCTTATAGTTTTTGAGATATTCAAGATTTTGCTGGGGTAACGTTTTGGGATTTTCAAAATCTCGAAGACTGTTCGTCGCAGAAGTTTGAAAAAAATACCAGTTATAGGACTTAATTTGTTCAAATATAAGTATTTCGATTCATAAACAAATGTCGATGAAATGGTTTTTAAGAATCAAAAAAAATCGATTTACTCGTAAATTTGTACATCTACAAACAAATAAAAAGTAGTTAAATATACCTATCATATACCCTTTTAAGGTGTACAAATCTGGATTAAAAACTACGCGATATCCATACTAATATTATAAATGTGACAGAGTTACTTCTGTCTGTCTGTTACGTTTTCACGCCTAAACCGCTGAACCGATCGTCATGAAATTTGGCAGAGATATAGCCTGGGATATGGAGAAGGACATAGGCTACTTTTTTACGCGATAACCGACATCCACGCGGGCGGAGCCGCGGACAAAAGCTAGTAAAGATATAAAGAGATTTCATCAAATTAAAAGCGGTGTTTCTTTGGCGATCGAATACACAGCTCCCTCTAAATACAAAACGATGGACTATAGAGAACAAATTTGTTCATTTTGTTATAAAACAAATTAATAAAGATTGACTTAAATTTATTTTTAATTTCATATAGAGACCACAGAATACCTAATAGTACTCTTATACTTTTGTTGAACCACTCCCTAATAGTTTATTAGTTTTTTTGGATTCCTTTAAGTACATCTTTCATTCCGATTGACGTGTCGGTGTGTGATAAACATAGAAAATGAGTAATAATCGTTCTTATCGACCATTGAGTTCCCGTAAAGGGAAAAGTGTATAAAATAAAGTGTTTTAATTATTGATGGATTTATCATGCAGCAAAACAAAAAAGTGGACAACGTACAATATTGGTCTAGTTTAAACAAAAAAAAACATTGTGCTGCAAAAGTACCTACTGCAAGCAGTTATTTAATTAGATTCGTTAGATTTCGTTCGTTCGACGAATCTGCACGAAATCAAATTTGTAATGTTATTAGATTATCAAAACGGGAAGCATGCTAGGGATACATAGCTAAATCATAATAAGTACTAATACGAGTATTAATCATTTATACTTAGTAGTATAGACAACTAGCTCAGTGTCAGTTTTATCATCGTAGCGTAGGTAGTTCTTGGACTGGGACCGTCACTCGCTAGTTACCCATAACCACGCAACTAGGATGGTATCAGCAGGTAAAGGACATCGACCATTTCCCATACATCGTTGGGCCCACAATTTGATGAACCGTTACAAGTTCCAAATTAGTGTTACTTGTTAGATAAAAATATCAGCTATAAGCTGTCAAAGTTTCAGTTGAATTGACAATTGCATAATCAAGATATAAGGGTTTGAATCTAAGGTTAGGATATAGGTATTAGAATTTGTGTTATTTAGTAATGTTCAAATGACTAATAGTAACTGAGACTGATTCTTGAGATAGGTTTCCATTGTATAAAATAACACAGACCGACTTAACACAGTGAACGATATACAGCGGAAAATGCATTAAATATCGAATGTACCACTTATATAAAAAAATTGAACAAATATTTTTTTTACAAATGTGTCCTCTGTTGCATTGAAAACACTAATCTAAGACTCAACCAATGTAAAAATATTGTAAGATTTATCCTTAATGTGTATTAAGGTAAGTACATTTATCTATTTATATATCCTAATAATCTCACATGCCATGTCATGCCTAGTTTTTAGTGGGTAGATACCTAGGTAAAGTATAATGTGTAAATAGATTTAGTTTTAAATAAAGAAAATAAACATTTTGTAGGTAGTCATTCTCCTTTATTAATTAATTAACATTAGTCATTGCGTCTTCATAAACAATTGGAATAGAATCTATGTAGTGTGTAGGGGGTAAAATAGTTTTTGGTACCTAGCCCAATTCAAGTACCAAATAACTGACATAAAAACAACCTACTGTACGCCTTCCTACTATACAATTACTTACAATAATATTGCAATATTTCTTGCCTTCCACTTAGAGAACTGTCAAATAAAATGTATACAAAATGTGTTTTTTCTACTAATATGCCTAGAGTGAATTTTTCCTCTTAATAACCAAGTACTGTTTGAAGCCAAAAGCTCTCTTAAAAGATCATTATCAACCTCCCTCCACACTTCTATTACATCTGCCCTTACGTATTCCCCATCATAGGAACGAGCCATTATTATATATTATTGGGTATTTGGTATGTTCCTAAGGAAACTAATACTAATTCGTTATATATATGTAAGCCGTGGAAAATCTGCTTAACATTACTATTGACTGGTTTTGGCCGAAATTCTGCTCTTCTTCTATTTAAATTATTTTGTACAACATAGTCTGCTAACCTATTTTCCCTGTACATACATGCTTGCATTGGTTATTTGGAGAATTTCCCTGGTATCATCCTGCAGTGCAAGTACGCACTTTGCATCGATAAGACATCGAGATCGCTAAGGTTTGCATTTTTATCGGTCTTGTTAACGAATTTGGAAGTACGTAACACGTAAAGAAAGTAAATACGGTACTTACTTTAACGATCGGTAGATAAACTCTAAAATTTTAACGAATTTAACGAAAATGCAAGTACGAAATGACATTTTGACAGTTGAGATCGCCAATTTACGCTGTCGAGCTCGGTAATTTATCGACACCATGTAATAGCCCGATAAGCATAGCGATCATTACTAATCATGGATTTAGGACTTATGAAGTTATGACTTTATTACATACTGTTGATGACAGTCATTTTAATTGTTTGTTAAATACTAATTTATCAATATATTTCTTTATCGTTTTCTCATATTAACTGTTTCCTACATCTCAACCACCTAACTTTAACAGAGTGAATCGAATTTGACAATCGCGACTCCACGTGGTATTTTTTTTAGCTTCGCAACGTTGCACTTGTTTGCCATATCTCATGATTTTTTTAGGGCTGGAGGTGCGCAGGGGCGGGGTAGCCTCAACGTGTTTCATATGGAAATTTTCACTTTTTGTATGGAAAAAAAAAATTACCTACATGTTGAGTATTACGGGTTTATGCGTTTCCTAAAGGGTGTCGAAATTTTCATTATTTTTGCGATTGGACGCACCATTTTCGAGATATAAGCAAAAGAAAAGAAAGTATATATAAATAGGGTGTATCTATTCAAACACGAATCATGGAACCGATAAAAAAAAAACTATAATTTAAAATTACTTGATAAAATATGATGATTAATTATCTAAATTCACCGCGCTCGTGCCGCCATAGTCGCCGTGTCCGGGCGGGTCATTCATAGAATAAGTAAAGGTTTTTTCGCAAAATGTCTCAAGCAATTTTAAAATTATAAGCGTAGCTTAAATTACAGTGTAGCTTCTTTCAATTATACCCATAAATATTGTTTACAATCCAAAAATGTATGACAAAAAAAAATAATTAATATCTCTGACATTAGTCGTGCCACAGAAATCCCACCTTAAATGTTTTGTCTGTGGACGTCCTCAGTATTGCCATTTGACAAGCGATCCTTAACGACTCGAATCGGCCAACGATATCTCGATAAGACATCGAGATCGCTAAGGTTTGCATTTTTAACAATCTTGTTCGTATTAGTACTTAATGATCGCTATGCTTATCGGGCTTTTACAAGGTGTCGATAAATTACCGAGCTTGACAGCGTAAATTGGCGATATCAACTGTAAAATTGTCGTTTCGTGCATTTTCTTTAAATTTGTTTAAATTTTAGAGTTTATTTACCGATCGTTAAAGTAGAAGTTACTTAGTTGCGACATCGATTCGATTCGATAAAAACTGATTTTATCGAGAATAATTGTCAAATTTATCGAATCGAATCCTACGTACTTGCACTGCTGGTTAGATAAAACAGGATGAAACGCATTTATAAGAACAGCAGCCAACTCAAAGTCTTGCATCAAGTGCTTTGATGCTACATTAAAATACTCTTGCCTAAGAAGCTTAAAATCTCTCTTGAATCTACCATGCACTACTTCCATTACCCAATGACAAATGGGTACTTCTACGAGTTCGTGCAAATTTGTTATTTGTAGTCATAAAAAAAATAAAAATAACTTTGAGTGTGTGCTTTCTATCAGAACGAAATATAACAGTATTAAACTATAGCCATACGGTAACGTAAATTGCTATTTCCAATGGGTTTAATAAATATTTTACAAAAATATGCTAAAAATCATCTACCTTCAGTGTCCGTTCGTGAGTATTGCCGAATAGGTGTTTCAATTTTAATGCTGCGTTACTACAATCAATTACTAAGTGAATAAATATTATTACATACATTACAAAGAATCTGTAGTCATGTTTTTCACAAACTTAAACTGGATAATTAATTTGAAAAGAAAAAAAAAACTTTTGT
Source organism: Dryobota labecula (assembly GCA_947523025.1). Lineage (NCBI taxonomy): Eukaryota > Metazoa > Arthropoda > Insecta > Lepidoptera > Noctuidae > Dryobota > Dryobota labecula. Next base: position 28,598,663 of record OX383286.1, read on the forward strand.
CACACAAAATTGATCATTACCAGCGGCTAAATTTGAAAGTACAAAATATCTGTGTATGTTACTCTGTGGTTTTATTCCCCTCGCCCCGCATTTCACTCGCCAGCCAGTTGAGCCACAGGCACGGGAGAGGAAGGCTACGCGTTTGGGTTGGAGAATTATAGAACATTGAATACTCGAAATTTTACTTTGTCACGAAATATTTGTCTTTACCGTCGCCTAAATTGTGGGGTAAGTAATAAGATTTTATTTATGTTTGATCTTTAAAAAGGAAGCTCACTAGGATTATTAATGTTCTTGTTGGTTTGATAATTGTCGTATTTACGGATATAGGGTTACAGACTAAAATGTCCTAAAATGTCATTACCCTCAGCATCATCACCTTCTTTTACCTTCAGCTTTGAAACTGAAGGTAATGATCCTAAACGGAAGGTAGTGATGAAATTATAAAAAAAAAAATTACTTTTTAAATCTTAATTTTAAAGCTCTGAGTAGGTACTTAAATCGTTTCAATTACGCGGTCCGTTAATGTATCTAAATATTTATCTTTATCCAGATCTTCTTTATCAAGTACTTGGCACATTAATTGCTAATCGGAGCTTTAAAATATTATATACCAGCATTCCTAAGATAAATCTAACCCAAGACACAGCACAGAAAATGTGTATAATTAGTTTTTTTTTTTGGAAATAAATGAATAAAATGTACAGTCAGCTGCAGAGAAATCTCACCCCCTAGCAATGTATTTAGTCATTGCTAGGGGGTGAGATTTATCTGCAGCTGACCGTACACAATTTGCGGTGTCGTGGGTTGGATTTTTCTTAAGAACACTGGTGTTATCATATTTATGGATATTATCGTGTACTTTTTTTAATAAGCACATACTTTATGACTTCTATAGAAAAAATATATATATATATATATATATTTATAAAGGTCACGGCAGAGGGAACTTAAAGTAAGCTTAGTATTCTTTAGTTAAATAGATAATTAAATACAGTGTTTTATTTACAGGAATAAGAATCATGGCGAAACTGAAGGCGAAGAATAAGAAAACTACCGAGGAAAAGTTAGCTCAACAAAGACTTCATAAAAGACAAAAGTATGAAGAAATAAAAAAAGATCCAGAAAAATATGCTGCTCCAAAAGGAAAAGAAAGGTTACGATATTTGAAACGCAAAGAACAGATTAAAATAAAGTCAGTTAAAGACTTAACGCCACGGCAACAAAGACAGAAAAGAAAATAATGGAGAGAAAATCGTCAACGATACATAGAAAAGAAGAAAAAAGAAAAAGCAATAGAGCAAATGCTTGTTGATAATTCTCCACCTACCAGTGATGATGAAACAATAGATCGTCAAGTGCCTCAAGTTAGTGAAGTTGACCCACTGGAGGGACCAACAACTTCTCAGATCGAAGTCAAAAAGAATAAAGGAGATCAATTTAATAAAAAATGTGAAAACTGCGTTAAAAGAATAAAAACAATACGGCGCATTCGTTATATTTATACTAAAAGAATTGGAATATTGATAAAAGAAATTCAGAAGGAACAAAATGAGAAGAGAGAGCTGAAAAAAATGATAGGCTTAGGAGAGAGAATATAAAAGCTAAAAAAGAAAATCCATCAACTGAACAGAAAATTGAAAATTTATTGGATAAAATATATAAAGGCAAAAAAGAAGAAGTGAAAAAGAAGTTGATATTTGGTGAAGTTATTTTTAAACAGCTGAAAGAAGGGTTCAAAACTCTAAGAAAAACAGATAAACGTAAATTCAGTGATGTTATTGTAAAAGACAAAGAAAGTTTCAAAAAACACAGAATAACGACAGCAATAATGCCATTTACATTGAGAAATAAAAAACAAGTACATGAAGATCAGGAGAATTGAATAAAACGAGAAATAGAAGAGTTCTTTGATGAAGATAGTAATATAGTCTTCCCTGTTGTCATTACCTTCACTATCAAAGTCATTACCAGTTCGAAAAAAAATTAAAACCCTTATAACTTCTAAGTTTATGTGTGCAATTGGCTATTAATTGGTAAAATTATAAAGAATTATGCATATTTTAGAAATAAAGTTCTAGTTTTGAAGTAAAAAAAAATCTCTTATTTTCGCCAAGTTTGCACGACATGGAAGAATTACCCAAATGGTCACCGCCCTTGATTTGTTTGCAATGAATCAATCAAATCAATCAAAATAGGTATTTTATTTCACATACCTACATGGGCACTTACGAAAAGTTAGAACCAGCTTCTATTGTCGACAATCGTGTTTACCCTGTTGTAACGAAGCAGGTTAAGTAAGAGCAAGGCATCCCGAAATCCCCATTATCCAGAACAAATGCATCACCAGCCTCAAAATAATCTCACATTGCGGAACCATTTTTGAATTCTTGCTACATTATTTTTAATAACTTGCGTGTAAACACGACCAAAAACAGACCCAATTTTTGTTTAAAACGTTGCCCCACACTAGGAATTTCTCCTGTATCGTGGGTGCGTTTACAAACATTTAAACTCACATACACAAACAGCCAGACCCGGAACAACTACTTGTAGATCATACAAATATTTGTTCCGTGCGGGGATCGAACCCGCGACACGCAGCGCAGCAGTCAATCGCTTAACCACTGCGCTGCACTGCACTGAGAAAATGTTTTATTTATTTATCTAATGACCATTTTATTTTGACAATGACATTTGTTTAAAGACTTGACTCATTGCCTTTTTAGCGATTTCGAGACGGAATGCATGATCTCAACAAAAAACACAAATATTTAAAAAAATATTTTTCTATGGTTAGCAACTGTAAATTAAAATGATTTTTTGTGATTTTGGTTTATCATAAAATAAAGTATATTTCCACAATTTTTTTTTTTTCTGTAACACGCTGGGCCCAAAAGTGGGCAATCTCCTTTGGAAGGAATTATTTTGGCGACCGAACACTTGATAAAAGAGTACCATACCTTCTCAACCAGCTGCCAATTGAAATAAGAAGTCAGGAAACAAAAGGTAAATTAGCCAAATTACTTTAACAAATCTTTTTCCAGAGTTTATAAGCGATGTTTTTTCCATACATATAATAATAATAATAATAAGCCCGCAGAGCAGCATGTGGCGAGCTGTTGGGCAGTTGCGACCCCACGGACCCTATCTCCTGGGAGAAGTCATGTTCCTCATCTCTGGCTTGCCTTTATTGGCCGGCTGGAGTGAGCACTGACGAGGAACTGAGCTCCCACCTCATTCTTGCCTTTATTGGCCGGCTTGAGTGGAGATTCGCAAGAGCAAACGTGCTCGGAGGAAGGAAGTATTCCAGTAAGTGCTTGTAGGGATCTTGACCATATTCCGGGCTCTGGGATTATTCTGAGAGCCGTGGAATACCTCCCCACTCCTCGTGCACCTCAGGACATGTTGCCCCCTTGTCGCTACGTCACTATGTGCTAGCGACCGTTTTCGGGGGCCCATTATTGAGTGTGCAAGTCACCCCTGCCATTTTATCCGTGTGTAAAAAAACTTTGATCAGGCAGGGGCCATACATAGTCCTTCCATAGTTTTAGGTAACCAGTCCATTTTAACCACCCAAACCCATAGTCCAATATCTTTGTTTCCATATCTTGCAATAGTCCTTCTTTTTTTTTTTTTTTTTTTACGCTGAGAAATGCATTACGCATGCCCGCTCGTCGGGGGACGAGACGGGGTATGTGGGACTCCCTGCCAAAATGGCAGAATACCCACTAAAACTCAGCGGAGTTCCCTCATCGCCTTGATGGGAGGGTCATGGGAAACCGGCACAGCCTTTACGTCCACAACCCTCCCGGCGCATGCCCGCCTAACTGGCGGGCCCCGCATGCCCCTCAGCCTGGGGGCGATATGGGAATGACCGGGAACACCTGGCCATTCCCGTCCGACACTGGTAGAGGCCTGTGCAATACAGGCAAGGGTGCCCCCGCACCCGTTGCCTGCTGGCCTCCACCTGGGACCTCGCGCCAGACGATCTCGCGTCCAGGCGCCCCTGGTCCCCCCGCAACGGGTCAGGTTAGTGGCCCCGCCGCCTACCACTTTTCGGCCGCAGAGAATAGGGAGAGCGGCCAACGCAATACCGACACTCCTCTTCCTCTGCGGCCCCACCGCGTCCGCCATTCAACGGTGGCGACCCCGTCAAGGCCGCGGAAGGTAGGGAGAACGGCTCACCGCAATACCGGCACTCCTCTCCCGCCGCGGCCTCCCACACTCAGCCGCGATGCCGCCCATTCGACATCGCGGCCCGCCTCAGTTGCGATGTCGCCAAAGCGGCACCGCAACCTACGGCCGCTACGTCGTCGGCTTAGCCGCAAAAGCCCTGACGAGCGGCCCCCTCCTCGGGTTCCTCTTAGCTTCACCGTGGCCCTCCAAGCCACGGCTACTGAGCCTCCCCGCCTCGACAATGCGGGAACCCACCGGGGGGAATCTTGCAATAGTCCTACACCAACCGGGGGTTGTCCTTGGGTGCACTTGCGTAGTGCGTACAGGGATAATCGTCGGTTGGTGCCTCATTTAATTAAAAAGCGTCTAACGGGCTTCTGCGAGTTGGCTTCGGCCCCTCGTACGCCTTCCAAAGGTCCGGGACCCCAGGGTCCCGAGATATGTAAACATTTAAAAATAATAATAATAATAATTTTATTGCAGGCGAGGCAGGCCCATAGATAAATACCTTAACCTAAACATACATATTTTAATATAATAAAATTAGATTATTGTACACGAACACGATTGTACGATTGTAGGTATATAGATTATCTATCTATACATATAATAAAATCGTAGCGAAATCAAAACTGTAGGTACATTGAATATTTTTGAAAAAAAGTAATTGCCACGAGGTCTGGGAACGATTCTGATGCCGAAAATATAGTTTTTAGAATTTTTGTCTGTTTGAATGTATGTTCCAGGTAAACGCAAAAACTACAAGACCGATTTTGTTCAAATTTTGCATAGATATTCGCTATAGGTCTGGTCAAATTACTACGTATAAATTATCACGCTATTTGCTATGGGGGATGAGCAGTATTGCATTATGTTTTGAGATGGGTCCTTATGTACCTTAACCGTGGTCGCTACAAGAAAATGGTCTTAAGAGACTATCTTTAACTTTTAGAAAAAAAAATATCTGCATTCACAGATTTTGACAAAAATGTACAGTTAGCAAGAAAATGGGCAATTTTCACAAAAAAGTTTTTTGATGCCAATCGATCCTGTTTCTTACGAGGATCAAAAAACTCTATGGGATTAATTGAGGTTTTAGTACTAGAAAAGTCAGAAATCGAAAAAGTTTTCCCATACAGTGTCGTAGGTGAGACTGAGATGAGAACGAACACAATGTATCAGTGTATGACAACAGTCGAATTATTCCATTACTATTTCGCTGTGTTGAATAGGAAACGAATATAGCAGATAGTTACAGATTTAATCTTTTAAATCATTATCATACCTTATGGATCTAAGCAGTCAATTATGACATATTATGCAATTTTAGTCAACTTTCAACAAAGCAATGCAAATCTGATTTCAATTCCAAAAAATTGATAATTATTATGTGCTTCTTTTTAGGGATCCGTACCAAATTGGTAAAAAGGAACCCCTTATGGTGCGACTCAGTCTGTCTGTCTGTCACAGCTAGATATCTCAAGAACTACTAATGCTATCAACTTGAAATTTGGAATAATTTTAGATGACGTTTGTCCAACTATGTTGCAAATAAGAAAGTTTTTTTTTTTGCAACTGGGACTTAACTGGGTATCTTAAAAAATCGAAGTGGGACTACTAGGGTATGTGGGGTATCGTATGAAAGAGAGCTATTTGCACATACTCATAATTTTTTTTAGGCCCCATGTTTTCGACTTTTGACAAAAAAATTAAAAAGCATTCCCCCTCCCCCCTTTATCTCCTTTGTTTGCATAGAAAAAATCTGAAATTGTTTTATGTGATAGTAGTTTATGTAAAGATTACAGGAAAAATAAAACGATTTGTCTAAATAAGACACACTTTTTCAGAAATCATCAACAAAAATTACATTAGTTCCATTATCGGTCAAGATATGGCGCTGAGCTAAAACTGCAATATTGTATACCGCAGTGTTAAAATTCTCTGATGAATATTGACCTCGCCGATGAAAATTTAAAAACATTTCACGGTTCACATCCAAAATGTCCTCCTTCCTACCTACTCGCAGATTGCTTTGGGTTAAGCACAGTAAGTTGTAGTTTTTTCTGAGCACATAACTATTTAGGTACTAATACGAATAAAGCTATACAATTATGATGGTACGGAACCCTCGGTGCGTGAGTCCGACTCGCCCTTGACCGGTTTTTTTTACATTTTGTTACTGTAATTGTGGTAGTTCGAAGAATTTGTAAAAATAATATATAATTGTAGCAATACAATTAGAGGGGATCGGCACTGTTACTCCTTAATACAGGCTATTTCATAGCCTAGCAAGGAGAGCAGCACGTCACCCACTTGATTGTCAGAGATTCAATTCTACCCACTTTGTGATAACTGTTACATGTACTACAATCTGTTTTGTAATAAAGATTATTATTATTATAAATTTTATAGGATTTTTTTTTTTTTTGGGTGGGAAATTATCAAATAACTTCTCTGGGGGGAGCAGGAGGGCGTGTCAGACTTTTACTGACTAAAACCCACCTGTGTTACTTCAGTTGCCTTTGTGCCAGGGCCACGGTATCCCTTTCGGAAAAACCCGCAACCCTGGCAGGCATTGGTCCTAGCGGACCCCGTCACAGTTCGTGCTGACATCTCTTTGTGGCACGCGTAGAACACAACGCGCCGTCAACCTGGGCCTGGTCCTTACCAGACGGCAAGCTGCCCATTGCTTGCCGTCCGCAAGCCCGCGCCTACGGTGGCCGGGAATGACCAATTGATTCCCGCCGCCCAGGGCGTCTTCTGCAGCGACTAGGGGCGTGAGGGCGCACAGACTACTTCTCCCTCACGCGTTCCGCCTCCTCCTTCACAAGCATTATTGCTTCGCAGAAGGAGGAGGCGGCCTCCTATGCACTCTCGCTCCGTACCATGGACCATTACGGGACACTGCACGCTAAACAAACGATTCCACACAATAGACATATTGGACAATCCTCTGTGCAGAGCCTGCATGGAGGCTGAGGAAACCGTCGCGCATGTGTTCTTTAAATGCACAGGCGTCACCCAGATTAGAACAGAGACCCTCGGGGCACCCTGATCTTTCACAGATGTTCTAAACATACCGGGAGACGTAATTAACTTCTGGAGAGAGGTGGGCTGGTTGGAATAACCACTGATGGCCGCCATGGGCCATAAACAATGGTCCTCCTGAAGGACTAAGTGCGGAAACCAAACCCTTTACCATAGAACATAGAACTAACTGTACGTCGCCTGCTCCCGCGTCACCAGTCCTGACTCTCTGTATATTTTGACTGCTGTGACCAAAACTACAAACGTAGTGTTCAGGGAAGTTTTATTAAAATGTGGCTGGTATTTTACTATATTATGGTCTTTTACGACTTCCACGCGAACGAAGTCGCGGGCAGAAGCTAGTAATACCTATAATATTATTGTAAGTTTCATAAGTGCAGTAAGTGAAAATTAATCAAATCATTTATTTGCATAGAATGTAGGTATTGTACAATAAAGTTGCTATAAAAATATAGTGAGCCAGGTACCTTTTGCCTGATTTTTGGCATGCAAAATTTAACAAATAATGTCACTATCAATAAGCTCATAAGCAAAATTAAGAAATAGATAGTAAATTAATAAATCATTCATGCACAATAGTACATTATGATATCTACGAGTGTACAGTGTTGGTCATTACACTCGCGTTTCATACGACGTTTTTCAACACACTTGCGAGGAAAAAAACAGACTTGTTGTAAAAACTTGCTACAATAACGTAATTATAGAGATGATACATTTAGATTTATAAAGTTCAACTGACCTTTGTTGCCAGGTACTGGCAATCCGGAGGCGTATCCGGACGTTTTAAAAAAACTGTTTAACGTCGGTTGGTGACAATACTTTAGATTTCGTATTTTTAATAGTAACTAACAACACAACGAAAACGTTAACAAATATTTATGGAAAATGGCGCGCTGGTTTTGTATTTTTTTTTCTGCGCGCCCCGCTTGCTATGCGCGCGCATGTGTAAATAAAGGCACTAGCGAAACTGCTAAACAGCATTTATAAAAAATAAAAATTTGACTGATCGTAGTTTAGTTAGTATGGAATTAGAAAGTACTATTGGCATAGAGAAATATACATTAGTTCAGTGAGAATCCGCAATAATAGAACGTCAGTCAGGATCTTTTCCGTTTGGTTCCGGGAGGGACCATGGACAATTTAAGGTAGGAGTGAGGCGTATATATCGTAACAGCTAAATACAACAGGTATCATAAGATACCAGACTGTAACTGTGACAAACAAACTGAAAAAAAAGCTTCTGTTCCACGACGAGATAACAGAATCCATCCAGTCACAAGCTTTTGTCTATTCATGCTTATGACAGTTACCTTAGTTAGAATATAGATAATAAATGTTACTGTTACACTGTTACATCGTCCGTCACAAGCTCTTTCCTTTTCTCGCATAGGTGTAACACCATAGTTAGAAAGAGAAGTACCTCCGTGTATTATAACTGTGCAGCTGTGGTAACAGAGAACACACAATAGTTTGTTCCCACATAGTATGAAACAACAGCCTGCTATTCATGGCCCTTTTAAGGCAGGCCGGGGCCCTTGGGCACACAAGAATTTGGGGCCCCTTTGAAAAGTAAAAAAAGGGAATGGCAAAAAAAGTCTGTTATGATTTTATATTAACTATGGGTGCTCGCGCAAGCTTAAAACTAAGTTTTTAGTATAACATTTCCGACCGCAGCTTTGAGCTATATTTCCTTCCCTCCCAATTCCCATACAACAGAAAGAGAGGGACGCTCATCGCACTGTTATAACTGGGTTCCTATTTGGGTTTTTTAAAAAGAAACCACTTTATGCTAAAATAGACTTTGTATTAATTTTAAATATGCTAAGACACGAGTACGAGATATACGATGTGCACGGAAGGAAGGTTGGGAGACGACTAGCGTGTTGGACTGTGAGGAGGAGGAGAGAGGAGCGAGAGGATGCTGCGTCAGCAGCAAGAATGCAGCATAGACTGCTGAGAGAGCCAGAAAGGGTGCAGATAAAGGGTGTAACAGCCCCCCGATTACGATGAAACTTACGGGTGAAAGGTAAGTTGACGCCGGAAGGAAAGGTAAGTATTTCCAGGTTTTTAGGTTACTCGGAGACGAGGAGCAGGAATATCTTCGACATCTATGGATGCCATTTCTATGGGAGTATCTGGTATAGGTTTACATCTAGAAGTCTTAACTAACTTACAATAATAATACAATTTATAGAAAATAACTAAGATTATAATTAGGCTTATAATAACAGTAGTGTAGGAATAATAGTTACCGTAAAGGACAATATGAGGTTTTTCAATTACTCCATTAAGGTTTGTTTTAATTTGATTAGTTACTTTATTATAATTTGAAAAAAGAGAGTCCAAATTATTAATGTTTTTTAAGTTAACGTAAGGAACTTTAATATTGTCTTTTAATTATGTAGTAGAACTACAACAAGTATCGTTAATTAGTTCGAAATGCAGTACTATTGGTTTAATTTTTATTTCAATATTATGTTTAGGTATTAACTTATTGTCGTTGCAATAGGCAATACAATTGTCTGGTATAGTTAGTAAACCAGTACCGGAAATAGAAGATTCAAATAAATCTTGATTATTACATTCTATTGTCATTTTAGAATTTTGACTACTTAATCATGTATATCGATTAGTTATTATGTAATTTATGAAAGGTTTCGAAATTGCCATTAACGAATTCAGTTTTGCAAAGCGGTGGAACGGAAGTCAGAGCTTTTGAAATAACCTCAGTTTCACATATTGGTACGGCTGACATGGAATATGTGTTGGTAATTTCACAAATATAATATTGCGTATTTATAACTTTACAGGTATCAAATGAATTTAATTTACAATAAGATGATTTATCTTTAGTTATGCCCAAATACTTAGTGGATGGTATCATTGTAGAATACAACGTATTGTTTATAGTTTTAAGGGCAATAGGATAAGGTACAGTATGATACAACTCGAATTCTTTTGTATTCACTAAAGGCATTTGTATTACAAATATTATTTTGTTATTTGCTGTTTTCTAAAATATGGATATTATCTAAAGTTAAGGGTACAGGTAATTGCTTAGAACTAGGGAGGAATCTATAATTATCCACAAGATCCGAAAACAGTTGTTTAGGGGGTAATAATAGATGGATACAGTACATTAGACTTACTAAACATAATAGCGTTATTAATATCTTCTAACTTAAATGATAAAGTTAATAAACTACTTTCTAAAATATTCGACAATCCCGATATTTTAGATCTCATTAATAGTTTATCGGAAACTAGTGTTAAATTCGCCATTTCCTGATTCAAGGTATCAATAGCATAACTTAAACTAACTTCATTTGTATTAATTTTATCAATTACTTCTTTTAGAGACAACAATGTGGATGTTGTAACCATCATGTTTTCTTTCATGAGGGTTGCCAATTTGGTTTGATCATTCTCTAAAGTTTGAATGGCATTACTATATTTTTCGGCATAATTTTGGTCCATATTACCGAACAGTTGTTTAATTACTAAGCCGATTCCACCAAACCAAGCTGATCTTTTATGAGATTTGGGTATAAGATGGGAAATAGAATCAAAGTCTCTTATTCTATCAGAATAGCGGGATAACTATGGTTGGAACAAATAGTGACATTCGCCTTCATAGTATGCATTACTTTGATTACATAAGAATTTAGAAGTTCTCAGGACATCCCTTATATTATCCAAATGTGGTTGAATGAAAGAGATATTTAAGGGAATGATAATATCTAGAGTATCATCAGTTATTTTTAGAGAGCCAATGGGGTCAAAATATATGCCTGCGTCGTCTGATGCTGGCTGGATATATTCTTTATATTCTTGACCGTTTGACGCCAGGGTAGGATAAATGTAACCAATTCTGGAAGGAAAGGTAATTAAAATTAACTAAATTATAAATTAAAATACTATCTAAGTTTCGTTATTAGTAGCTAATTTAATTTCGTCTAAATGATGTTTGACGTGACGTCTATTTATTAAGAGTGACGCAGTGTTATTTCCATGAATTTTCACGATTTTAAACGGACCTTTCCATATAGGTGAAAGAGCTTTTCTAAGGCGTAAATGATTTTTAAGATAAACTAGATCGCCGACTTTATATTTAATTGGCCTTGTGTGAGTGTCGTAATAAGTTTTGGAGTTTATCTTTGATTTCTGTATATATTCTATTGCCTTTGTTCGACAGTACTTAAGTCTGTTTTGGAGTATGCGGACATATTCAGGGTAAGTAACGCCTGTTGTTTCTTCGTAAATCGAATTCGGTATATATGGTTTATTTCCAAATACAAGTTCATATGGAGAAAAATGAGTGGTTGAATGAATGGCTGTATTATACGCAAGCATAGCTGTGTATACAAAGCGGTGCCAGTTATTTTGTTGCTCGTTTACATAGGATTGCAAGTATTCTTTAAGGGTAGAATGACTTCTCTCGAAAGCATCCTGAGTCTGAGGGTGATACGGGGTGGACCATAACTGTTTGATCTTTAATAGATTACATGTTTGTTTAAATAGCTCGGCCGTGAAGTTGGTACCTTGGTCTGTCAGGATTGTTTTAGGTATTCCAAATAACGTAATAAAATGGACCAAACATTCGCATGTTTCCTCAGCAGTAGTGTTGATGATTGGATAAGCAGTTGAGAATTTGGTAAGGTCATCTTGCAGAGGCAAGATGTACTTATATCTATCGTTACCAGCTTCTGGTAGTGGTCCTACGATATCGAAAGCTACGCGTTCAAAAGGGCGTGTAGAAAGAGATGTGATTTGCATAGGGGCACGATTGGTTCTTCTAAGGGCTTTGTTAATTTGGCATTGCGGGCATTTCTTTACGTAATTTTCGACATCTGTTCGCATGTTTTTCCAATAATATTTTTCCTGGATACGTTTCAGCATTCTACCAGAACCTAAGTGACCGGCTATAGGGAGATCGTGATTATCTTTCATGATTTTAGGAACTTCACTTAACGATGGGTAGATAATAGTATTTTTATAAATGTGTATAGTCATTTCTGAGTTGTGAAATAAATATAGAATTATATTGTATAGTTTGATATACTGATGAGTATCAAAAGGATTATTGAAGTCAGTTATAGCTATTTCGGGGTTATTTTGACCTGTGAGACTGACAACTAACTCGTTTCTCACGGATTTAAGACATTTGTAGATATCTTCATATGTACAGGTATCAAAGTGATTGACCTTGGTAAAAATGAAATAATAAATTTTATCTTCAAATTCATATTTAAGGAAAGAATGTAATGTTCTTTCAAGTAAGGAAAACTCGTTCAAATTAGGAATATTAGATAAGACCTCTTGAGTATATGGGATGGATTCGTCCATATCTATAGATGTAGGGATGATAACATATTTTTTATCAGTTTTAGACAGGCTTTCGTTATGTTCTATTATGGTTACGTTAGGGTTAAAATCTTTAGAAGGGGTTTTAAGGAATTCTGAGTAATTGCCATCTGGGGTACTGGAGCTACTAGGGCTCACACGTCAGGAGGTGTGAGGTTTGGATGATTATTTATTATATTATCAAGGTCGTCAAGGTTACCTAGCTCTGGTAAGCTTGAAGGTTGGATAAGGGGATCTATTAGATCTTCAGGTTGGATTAAATCGTCAAGAGAAACAGCTGGGAGAACATCTGGATTCGATGTTTCATCATGATCAGGTGAGTTTAAATTCTGATTAGAAATACTGGGTATAGGATTTATAGGATTGACAGATTTGGTTATAGGATAGCGGGATAATGCATCAGCAGCATTATTTAGTTTCCCTTTTCTATATATTATTTCATACTCATATTCCTCCAATTTTAACCTCCATCTCTGGAGTTTACTACTGGGGTCAGAATGATTGAACAGCCAACGTAAGGGACGATGGTCGGTAATGATTGTGAATTTTCTGCCATAGAGGTATGGACGGAAAGTTTTACAGCCGAAAAGAATTGCAAGCAATTCCTTTTCAGTTGTACTATAATTGCACTCATTTTTGTTGAGTGTGCGAGAAGCATAGGCGATAGGCTTATCCTCGCCTATTTTGCCTTGGGAAAGAATAGCGCTGATCGCATAATTGGATGCATCACAGCTGAGAAGGAACGGTTTAGAGAAGTCAGGGTATGATAATAACGGAGCTGTAGTTAATTTGTTTTTTAGGGTCTTAAAGGATAACTGATGTTCGTTTGACCATACGAACACTACGTTCTTTTTCAGCAGATTTGTTAAAGGTTTTGCAATGCTTGAAAAATCTGAGATGAACCTGCGATAGTAAGAGATGAAACCAAGAAATGATTTCACGTCTTTGGGAGTTTTTGGTATAGGGAATTCATGAACTGCTCTTAGTTTTTCAGGGTTTGGTTTTACGCCTTTGTCGGTAATGACATGGCCTAGATATGAAACTTCCTTTCGTAAAAATTCGCACTTATCGGGTTGTAATTTTAATTTGAATTGACGGAGTCTAGAAAATACGTTAGTTAGGTCATTCATATGAGAAGGGATATCAAATGAGTAAATGACGATATCATCAAGATACACGAAGCATTGGATGCCTTGGAGACCTGATAACGCGGAGTTCATCAATCTCTGAAAGGTAGATGGTGCATTCTTTAGTCCAAATGGCATACGTGTGAATTCATAATGCCCTGCTGGGACTGAAAATGCTGTTTTGCGAGAATCATCAGGGGACATATTAATCTGATGGAAGCCAGAGGCTAGGTCTAATGTGCTGAAATATTTGCACTTGCCTAATTGCTCTAGGATTTCGGCTATGTTTGGGATCTGATAGGAATCGCCGATAGTCACGTCGTTAAGTTTGCGGTAATCAATTACAACGCGCCATTTTCTTTGACGGGAAGCATCAAGCTTCTTGGGTACTACCCAAATTGGTGAGGACCATGGGGACATAGAAGGTTTTATTATACCTTGTTTTAACATTTTCTCCACTTGGGAATCAACCTCTTTCTTATGGCATTCGGGAAATCTGTATGTTTTAACATGAATTGGGTTATCACAAGTGGTTTTAATTTTATGTTCTATTGCGTCAGTGTAAGTTAGCTGATCATCGTGGAGATGGAAAATGTCTGAAAACTGAGAGCAGACAGAGTATAATGCCTCAGTTTCTTCTGAATTAAGGTGGGACACGCGAAGCTGCTTTAAAACTTCTTCTGTGCGTTCATGAACGTGGGGTTCGGCTATGGTACCGATAAAGACTGAAACTTGTAGTTCAAAAGGATTTAAATGTAATTTAAGATCAGATTTAATGGTTACAGGTTCTTCTGAGGTATTAACAATGGAAATATTTACACGGTTGTTATTTTTTACTTGAACCATACAGTTTGCTATTAATAGATTTTTAGATATGTGTTGGTCGATTATTAAACCTTCTCTGATTTCTGGATTCGCTACAGTACATTCGATTATGGTTTCGCTGCGTGGTGCAATAGTATAAACGGGTTCATTGAAATGCATTTTAAGTTTAATATTTTTTAAATGTAACATACTTTCATCATAGTTAATTTGACCACTCATGGAATTGAATAAGTCATTGCCAACAATACCATCATAGGGTATGTTTAGTTCATTGACTAGATTAAATATATGTGTTAGGTATTTACAATCACTGTGAGATTTATCATGTGTATAGATGGTTATAGGGATTTGTCCTAATGTGTGTAGAGGATTATCAGTGTTTGAATTTTGACCTTTGATTTTGAATGTAATTGATTCGTTAATTACAGGCATATCGTCGATAGCAGATTTTTTTATTATACTTATAGATGCGCCAGTATCGACAAGGAGGGTCAGATCATTAGAGGTCACGGGAGATTTCACTTTTATAAAGGGTAAGTATTTATTTGGTATATTAGATGTAAATTCATATATTTCTTTATTTTCAGGATTCTGGATGATGTCTACGATTTGCGGCTGGTTACCTTGTTGCTTGACTCCAGTGAGATGACCTCGAGTTTGGGGCTGGTTACCCTGTCCATGGGTCATTATTCGAGTTTTTAAGGAGAGATGACCTCGAGTTTGGGGCTGGTTACCCTGTCCATGGGTCAATGTTTGAGTTTTTAATGATTTGGAGTCTACGATTTGGGGCTGGTTACCCTGTTGCTTGACTCCAATGGGATGACCTCGAGTTTGGGGCTGGTTACCCTGTCCATGGGTCATTGTTAGGGTTTTGGCGTCGTCTATTATGGAATTTATATGTCCCGTGTGACGCCTATCCGGGACATTATTTAGTTTAAATTGTTGTCAACAGTATCATAACCTTCTACTTCGGTTAAGACGTTGATATGGGGTTTGAAGGAAGATGTGCTCGGCTGCGCGTTTGAAGTGGAAGGTTTATTTTGATTATTAAACCTTTTGTTATTATATTCGCGGTGTTGGCATTTTTCTAGAATATGTCCTGATTTCTTGCAATATCTGCAGAATGGATCATTTGAGGAGGGTTGATGAGAGGTAGGTCTTTGAGATATATTATTATTAGAGTTACTGGGTTTATTTGGCTTATTATTTGGATCATTATTACGAAATGATTTCGCGGCAAGATTTTGTTTGTAGGAGTATTGTTGCAGTTTTTCTTCGGAAATCGCGTAATTTATTGCGTCATTAAGATTTTTCGGGTCCCTGCACCTAACAATGTTAGCTATGCGAGGGATAAGGCCCATCGTGAATGTATGGAGAGCGAGGTCCTCCATTGCAGCTACTCTGCCGGGAATTTCACTCTTTCTGTGGCTAGATACGGAGATTTCTGTAAGTAATTGAGACAGACAGGTTTCTATCTTAAGTGAAAATTGGTTAACATTCTCCTGGGCACCCTGCCTACAATCTTGGAGCTCTGCAAGAAGATGAGCGTAATATTTACGCTCTCCAAATTGTTTTTGAAGGAAATCTTTAAGGGATGGCCACGAATCAAATTCTTTAATAGAGCATGCAACTTCGGCTTTACCATCCAACTGGCTGATGACATACTTGAAGACGATGTCGACTTGATAAGGGGAGGCTAAGGAAATTGCATTATCGCAATTATTTATAAACGCATTTAATTTTTCTCTGCTGCCATCGAAGGGCTTAATAAATTTAAGGATTACATTTAAAGGTATTCCTTCCTTAGGCTCCTCTTTCAAGCTCTTAGAATCTTTAGACATGGTTAGTTAAAAGATAGGCTTAGCCTTAACAAGTCTGGAATTAAATTAGAGATTAGACTGGTCGACAATGTATGTATTAAGATAAAAAGTCTTATCGCTTATTCTCTGAATTGAGGCTGGAACTGCGACGGGCGACGAGACATAATATCCGTCGATACAATGTTTGGAATGTTCGAGATAACTTACAACGGGTAAGTTAGTTATGAGTTGAACTTGGAGCACTTTATTATTATGGGAAAATGTGTTCATAACTCACAGTATTATTATGCACATTTTCTTCATGTTTTCACTGGAACTGGAACTGGGTTGACCTTGAACTTGGTCAGTACCGGGTTTACCGGTGAGGTGAGTCGTCTCTGGAGATTTTGAGGCACTTAAGCACTATCACTTTTGGCACTTATTACTTTTGGCACTTATCACTTTTGACACTTAGCACTATTTAGGAGGGTTCCAAGGATTTTTCAATCCCACCGCTGCCACCAATGTTATAACTGGGTTCCTATTTGGGTTTTCAAAAAGAAACCACTTTATGCTAAAATAGACTTGTATTAATTTCAAATATGCTAAGACACGAGTACGAGATATACGATGTGCACGGAAGGAAGGTTGGGAGACGACTAGCGTGTTGGACTGTGAGGAGGGGGAGAGAGGAGCGAGAGGATGCTGCGTCAGCAGCAAGAATGCAGCATAGACTGCTGAGAGAGCCAGAAAGGGTGCAGATGAAGGGTGTGATAGCACGCACCGAATCAGAGGCGTTTTCGCTTCAGCGTAAGCCAATCGCTGCACACATCAACTGTGATTTTAGAGAAAACTCTCTCGTTTGAATTGCTGTTCTAACTCAACGTTCACGCAATGCGCATCGTCGCATAAATTAATCCGCTAATATATCAAAAACTCTAAACTCTCTATAAGTATAAAAGTGTTGGCCGACACAAGTGTGACATTTAAATATTAAGCGAAAGTGCATCACAAGGAAAGTAAGAAAATACGCCAACGTGCTTCGTCCAGAAGATTCCTAAGTAAGTCCATCCACTCCAATTTTAACCTCAAATACCTCATATTCCATCTTTGCTCAAATCTGTGTCGTCCAATATTCCACCCCGCATAAAATTATATTCCGCATATGGTCCTTCGAAAGCCGCGTCAACTTATACCATAGCTTTTGGTCCAATCGAGTTGGATTCAAAGAATCAACGATCATTAAAGGTCTCATACCTAGGATTTAGGTCAAAATACCTAAAATACAAAGTTCGTAAAACCGCCATATTGAACGCGTACTTACGTTCATACACTCCCGCTAGATACATTATTCATTGAGAATTACTGTATCAACTTAATATTTCGCCTATTGCATTGAAATAGCATAGGTAAATATTCTAACCGCTAATTATCGTGAGTTAGTTCAGCTAACTTACCTACAACATAATATTCAACCGCATTCCTTTTTTTATACCGGCTTAGAACAAAATTATTATTCTAAGTCTACCCGCTATACCTAATATTTTGTACGCTATATTTTCTAGAATTATTCCAACATGGAAGATCTTAAAATTAAAGTTAAATTACTTCAAGCTAAAAATCAAGCAATTTTTGAACGTTTATCGTCATTATACGAAAACTCTAAGAAAATAAATACGACTAGTATCGAGCTTCGTTCGGTGGAAACATTCATGGCGGACACGGAGATACTCTCGGTCACTCGTCAAGAATTTAGTTCCAATTTAGATAAAATAAATACATATTCTTTACAATTAAATTCTGATCATAAAATCGATTATAGGCAGTCTAACATATTACGACGGAGTATATACTCGCGTAGAACGAGTGCTATCACTGATCCCCGCGAACTATTCAAGGTCATTAGGCGACTCAGCGTCTCATGAAAACGCAAAACAATATAAAGGTGCGGTCAAACTGCCACCGATTTAAATTCCGTTCTTTGATGGTAGGATTGACAACTGGCCTATTTTTTATGAATCATTTAAATCAAATATCCATAGTAATTTAAACCTTACAGATTCTCAACGTGTGCAGTATTTGATAGGTAATTTAAAAGGAAACGCATTGCAAATTACCGCCGGAATTATTCCCTCGGGTGATAACTATACCGCTATCTGGAACAGTTTTGTTCAAAAGTATCAAGATAAACGAGCACTAGGCTCACATTACATGTCTAATATATTAAATATTAAACCCGCAATTAATAATTCCGCATCTTTAAATAGTTTAATTGAAAGTTTTCACGCGTCCGTTTCCGCTTTAGAACAATTACAAATTAAAGATTTAAAGGATTTCATTTTGCTAAATTTAGCTTTGAGAAAATTAGACCCCGCAACTGTACATTTATTCGAAATGCATAAGAGAGATGAGGAAATTCCTACATATACGGATTTCGTTGAATTTATAAAATCGCAAGTTAAAATATTAGATCGCACTATTTCATCTCGAACCGCGTTAGTGAGTAACAACCCTAATAAAAATAATTCTTTTCGTATTCAGTCACGTGATACTACAGTGCATACTTTTGTTGCTTTTGATAACAATCAAACTTGTTTGTATTGCAATAAAATTGATCATTGTAAACTTTACACTTGTCCAACCTTTAAATCACTATCAGCCAATTCTCGTTTGGATTTTATTAAAGGCAAACATGGATGTGTAAACTGTCTTAGTGTAACGCACACTGCTTCACAGTGTAAATCTATACATACTTGTAGGACGTGTAACAAAAAACATCATTCTCTTTTACATCTTGATCTAGAACACAGTTCACAGCCGCCTAGATCTGTCTCGAGTTCGACTGACGCTGTCACTATTTCCGCGAATTTGGAACGGGTGGCGCTGTGTGCGTGCTCTCGCGTCGGTACAAACAAGGTACAAACACACCGCGTACTAGTACTGTACTTCTGTCAACTGCGCAAGTCTATGTTGATAACAAATATAGCAAATACGTTTCTGTGAGATGTTTAATAGATAACGCTTCGCAAAATAATATAATTACTTCCGCTTGTTGTAAAAAACTACAACTAAACATTAAACCGCTTTCAAACTCAGTTATAAAGGGTGTCGGAACCTCTTCGCGGCCTATCATAGGTTACGTTGAGATAACAGTTACTGCTAAAAATAAAACTAATGTTTTTAAAATAACCGCTCTTGTTGTCGATTGTATCACGGATAACTTGCCATCTCACTTTGTTGACATTTCTGCAGTGCAACATTTGTTTGATTTACCGCTCGCTGGCCCCCTGTGGCACGTACCTGGTGATGTTGAATTGCTTCTAGGGGCAAAACTGTTCCCGTATTTATTACTTCACAATAAAATTATCTCACCTACCGCTCCGTCCGATATTGAAACCTTGTTTGATTACATTCTTATGGGTGAGGTACCCGCTAGTTTATCTAATAATAATTATAGTCCCGCTGAATTAAATACCGCTTCATATTTTTCTACCGCGCTAAATATAGATAATTTTCATTGTTTTCTGTCTTTAGACGAATCTTTACATACATTTTGGAACATTGAAGAAATACCTTCAAAACCTTTTATGAGCCCTGCTGAACTGGAGTGTGAACAGCTGTACGCTTCTACTGTGTCACGTGACCCCAGTGGTAGGTATTGTACCGCGTTACGATTTTGTAAAAATCCAGATTCACTTGGAAATTCTTATGCTGTCGCTTATCGACGTCTAATTAATTTGGAAAAAACTAAGCTTCGCGACCCTGTTTTGCGCGCTAATTATAATGAAATAATCCAAGAGTATATCGATCAAAATTATTTAACTGAAACTACACCTAGTTCTGTTAATCAGACTGTAGGTTATTACATACCGCATCTCCCTGTTATTAGGAATGATAAACAAACCACTAAAGTTCGCATCGTTCTTGACGCAAGCGCTAAGTCTCATAATGGCGTGTCATTGAATGACTTGTTACACACAGGGCCGAATTTACAGGCTGACATATTTTTATTACCTTTACTTTCTTCTTTAAAATTACCTCGTCATGTAGCCGTTACCTACTATGGGTTGCGTGACAAACATAGTGGGTTTTACCGAAGCCAGCTTGAATGCATATGGCTGCGTCATATACTTACATGTCACTGATACAAATGATAACACACACGTAAATTTGGTGTGTGCTAAATCCAAAGTTGCACCTGTTAAGGACCTTAGTATCATCATCGACCTTGCGCATGTGGGCGGAGCTAAGCGCAATACTCCCGCACACACGTAACGAGTGGCGGCGGCGCACTACACTAAAACGACGACCAAAGAATATCGGCTGGCGCAGATATGCCACGTAGGTATTTTTGCCTACATTTCCAGAAAGATAGACGCAACTTTTTAAAGTTTGTACTGTACTTAGTTTATTTAACATGTAGGTAATAGGTAAGTATGTCATTAAAGTAAGATTTGATACTTAATATATTTATTTGCTCAAACATGTACAAACAAGAATAAAAGCCTGCATGTAGGATATTTTTTTTTAATAAATTGTAAATTGTTGTACAGATAATTATTATGAATAATTATCAATAATTAATCAATAGAAATGGCACCACTTATAAAGCGTCCTCGCGCATAATCGAATTAGCCTCTCTGCAGCGATCTAGTGATGGATTAATTAGCATTCGTATTCACTGTTAGCATGCGAATGCTCATCTAACATTTCACAAATGAAATGTAGTTGCGAAATTCTGTGAAATGCTAATTCTTTGCTTCGTATCTATCATAGGTTTCGCAGCGGCAGCGTGCGCTCTCTGTCGCACCCACGGGAAGTTGGTAATACTAAATCTATCTGTTTCAATTGACCCTGCTACTCCTACCTACCGTCCAACCTTCTCCTGATAATAACAAACACAGCAAAAAAATAATTAGCGAAATCGGTCCAGCCGATCAATAAGTTTTTTTTTTTTTTTTTCATCTTTTCTCAACGTTTAAACCTTCCCTGAACTACGACAAACATTTCAAAACCAAAATCAGCTAAATCGGCCCAGCCGTTCTCGAGTTAAAGCGAGACTAACGAACAGCAATTGATTTTTATATACATATGTACGAGTACGAGTATATAGATAATATAGATAGATTATCTTCATATCAAATAGCATAGCAATAACAATTCCCATACTATGACTAATGAAATCGCATTAATTGCCATTTGCCATCACTACAGCGATCTAATCTATAAACACACACTGTTACAATACGTTCGGAAGTATTTGCACTAACACACGCACCACGCGTAGTCGATCGATAGCCGGAGCGGAGCAGCGAGCGACACAACCCTCCCGTCTGAGTGCTAAAGCACGACTGCTGCCCGCGCCCGCGCAGGGCACCTCTTGGCTTTTATCTCAAAATGGGTGAATTCCTTGGCAATTGTTGGTTAATTTACAATTGTGCTTTGGTAATTCTGTGGTACCTGTAACTACCTATTTTTCAATGTAAAAATATTTCCAAATAACAAAGCCGTTTAGTAGGAATATGGAATAGAAGCCAAAATATTGCTTTATTTTATTTTTTTACAGCAAAAGTATTAACTATACAAAAAAAGTACTTTCGGAAAAATGTTGTACATGAATCTATAGCAAAATCATATATTTTTCAAATCTTCAAGACGAGCCGTTAATGAGCAGTTCGGTTCATAAAGTGACCGTTTTACGCTACTAAACGGGACTAAGGCCCTTAAGGTCATATCTCTAGCTCGTCTAGAGCTCTGTGCCGCTGTTCTTTTGTCTAAATTAATTAAATTAGTTTATGATACTTACCGCTCTCGTACTGCTATTGATAATATATTTGCCTTTTCCGATTCTACAATTACGCTTTCATGGATTCATTCCTCACCGCACAAATGGAACATTTTTGTTAGTAACCGTGTCGCTAAATATCAAGAAAATCTTGATCCTAAGCATTTTTATCATATTAACGGAAAGGTAAATCCTAGTGAATGTCTGTCTCGAGGTCTTCTACCTGAACAGTTACTAAACCACGATTTATGGTGGCATGGCCCGGAGTGGCTTCTGCGCCCATCTGCTGAGTGGCCTATCACTCCTTTTGTTTCTTCATGCAATGAACAATTGCCTGAATTTAATAACAAAACTCTAACATTGGTATCTACTGTATCAGAACTCAATTTAATATATAGTCTTTCACAAAAATTTGCATCATTAAATAAAATATCGCGCATAATTGTATACATTCTAAGACTTTTACGTATTATTCCTTATGATAGATAAGTCACACAAGACAATTACTGTCCGTGAATTATCTACCGCTGAAATTTATTTAATTCATTGTATTCAACAATTTCATTTTAAAGATGTGTATGACAAAATTAAAAGAAAAAAACTTCGCTCACAATTTAAAAAAACTCAATCTCTTCATAGACGAGCATAATATAATTAGAATCGGCGGCAGATTGTCAAATGCGAACCTTCCTTATGAAGCTCAGCATCCCGCTTTTTTACCTAAACATGATAATTTTACACATGTTCTATTAGATTATTATCACCGTATTTATTGTCATGCCGGTGTAAGCCTTCTTAGTTCTCTCTTACGCCAAAAATATTGGATCCTCTCTGCTAGAGGTGTCATCAGACAAAGATTACATGCTTGTAACTTTTGTTTTAAAGTTTCTCCTTCTCACCCTAGCCCAAAGATGGCTGATTTACCCGCTTGTCGCGTACAAGAGACTAAAGCTTTCGTTCATACGGGTGTGGACTACGCTGGTTCCATTAAAGTAACGTTATGTAGACGCCGAGGTCAGAGAAGTCAGAAGGCTTACATGATAAATGATTTTATTTCTGTAAGTAGGTTTTGACAAACACTTTTACACGTCAATCATATTTTAAAACTAGATGAGGTCGGCATTTCGTATCTGACTACTCAGAAGAAAGACCGAAACAAACTCAGAGGTCACAGTCTCTTTTAAAGTCCAGACATAATCTTGGTCAAATCATGTGAAGACCATGTAGACTGGTGTCTGAAATGGTCTTTTGAAGAAAGAACCACACAGATTGAGTGGACCTGTCCATTCAGTGCACGCCTTTGTCAGTAATCGTGCAGCTCAACTCAGAACATAAGGAGCTCAACGATTCGACGAACAATACCAAAGAAAGGACATTTGGGCAGGCCGCATAAATTACTCAAACTGCCATACCATGATCAGAAAAAAAAAAAATATACTGAGAAGAAAAAAATAAAAATAAACAAAGACCCACATAGTTTTCACATTCACAATAATTAAAATAATAACATTATACTTCACAAGTAAATATTCATGTCAATGTGTATAAAGCAATCACAATAAAAAAGTATCAATATATAAAATTTGGAGCAGCTCAATCCCAAGCCTTTTTGTCCTCAATATAATCTTTAATGGTATAAAAGGCTTTCTGGCACAACTTACGTTTAATGAATGATTTGAATTGATTAATGCTTATATCTTGAACGTGGCTTGGAAGTTTATTATAAAAGCGTATACATTGACATCTGAACGAACCACCTATTTTCTTGAGCCGAGTTTTAGGTACAACATACATGTGTTTGTTCCTAGTATTTATATTATGGATATCACTGTATTGTTTAAACAATTTTATGTTTTTATGGGCATATAAAAGATTTTCAAAAATATACTGAGAAGGCACAGTCATAACATTAATTTCCTTAAATTTCTCTCTGAGAGAGTGTCTCGAACTTAATTTATAAATTGATCGAACAGCTCTTTTCTGCAAAACAAAGATAGACTGAATGTCGGCGGCATTTCCCCACAACAGAATATTGTACGACATTACACTATGAAAATAACTAAAGTACACTAAACGGGCTGTCTCTATGTCAGTTAAATTACGAATTTTTCTAACGGCGTATGCTGCGGAGCTCAGCTTCTTAGACAATTTATCTATATGTGGGCCCCACTGAAGCTTAGCATCCAAAGTTAAGCCCAAGAATACTGTGCTATCTTCAGGATTCAATTCTTAGCCCTTTATCAACACATTATTTTTCACCTTCCTAATGTGAGGTAGCGTAAACTTAATGCATTTGGTTTTTTTTTTTCATTAAGAAGTAAATTATTAACATTGAACCAATGAACTACTTTTGAGATCGCGCTATTTACATCGTCAGTAACCAGCTCCTGACGTTTAAGTTTAAACAAAAGTGAAGTGTCATCCGCAAACAACACTATTTCATGATTATCATTTATGAGGTAAGGCAAGTCATTAATATAAATAAGAAACAAAAAAGGACCAAGAATTGAGCCCTGTGGGACTCCCATCGTTACTAAAGATCCGGGAGATCTTTTCCCATTAACGTCAACGCTCTGAAACCTATTACTCAAGTATGAAGCAAGAAGATCCAGAGCGGTGTTCCGGATCCCGTAGTGGCGGAGTTTCCTGATTAACGTTTCATGAAGAACACAATCGAATGCCTTGGACAAATCACAAAAGATGCCCAAGGCATCACATTTATCTTCCCACGCATGATAAATATGTCCTAAAAGTTCAACACCGGCATCAGTAGTTGAACGACCCCTTGTAAAACCGAACTGTTTACTGTGTAATATTTTATTTTTATTAAAAAATCTTTGCAATTGGTCTAACATTAATTTCTCAAAAATTTTACTAAAGGTAGGTAGTACTGAAATTGGTCTATAATTTGTGGGGTCTGATGTACTACCTGATTTAAACAATGGTATTATTTTACTATTTTTCATAAGATCGGGAAACTCCCCACAGTCGATACAATTATTAAAGATAAGAGCTAAAGTAGGTGCTACAATGTCAATAATAGACTTAGCAACTTCTACAGAATTACCCCACAGATCCGCAGTCTTTTTTACGTTTAAAGTGTGAAAGGTTTTAATTATATCTCTACAGGTAATATGTTCAAAATTAAATTCCGAATCGCAAACATTAACATTTTCCTTAAGCAAAGACTCAGCAACAGAAGGTGAAGAGTTTAGGGATTTAGTAGTTAAAACGGGAATATCCGAAAATAAATTTTCAAAGACCGCGGCGACTTGTGAGTCTGATTTTATTATTTTGTCATTAATTGATAGGCTGTAGTCAGTATTTCGGTTGCTAGACCTTCCCGTTTCACTATTAATAATATTCCAAGTCGTTTTAATAACATTACTACTGTTTTTAATCTTTGAACTCAAATAACGCGACTTGGCCATACAACAAACTTTTTTAAATAATTTTGAATAATTTCTAACATAAATTAAATTCAGCGGTATTTACACAAGTCCTTTCATTGTACAGCTCATAAAGCCGTGTTCTACTTTTATGAATACCAATGGTAGCCCAATCACTGAAAGATGCGTTACTATTAACCGAGATAGTTTTGGGAATAAACGTGGAATGAAATTGTTTACAGTTTATATCAAAAAAATCATCATATAGATGAATAGGATCAGTGTGAATAGACAAAGCTGGTAATTTATTAATGAGTTTAACTTTAAAAGCTTCCTGCTGGTTACTTACTAAAATTAATGAGCCACCATGAATAGCATTTACTCTGCTGAACGAACTACCAACCTGGTGATTACTAAAATTGAACAAGAACTGGTGGCTTTTAAGCCAACGTTCAGTTATACAAAGAGTATCAATACTGTTACAATTCATAAATAATTCTACTTCTAAATCTATGTTCATAAATCCTTGAATATTTTGATGCACCAGGTTGATACTATTTACTGATTTTAAACTTTTATTTTTGCAATTCTGTACATTATTGCTAGAGGTTGCCTCTGTTGTCTTAATTTCTAATTTAAATTATTATCAATGTCAATTTTTGAAACCAAATTATTGGCTAAATTATTTAACATATGTTTATTCATTTGTTTCGTTACCAAAGCAATTCATATTGAATTGGTTACCGACGTGTCATCGGACACTTTTATTTCCGCTTTTAAAAGATTCATTTCCCGCAGGGGACCTGTCTCTTATTTATATTCCGACAACGGAATAAATTTCGTTGGAGCCAAGGCTCAACTGCAAGAACTACTTGTTAACCGCTACCGCATAGAGTGGAAAATGATTCCACCCCGCGCTCCCCACTTTGGAGGGTTGTGGGAATCAAAAATTAAATCTACTAAAACGCATTTATACCGTGTTATCGGTTCTCAACTTCTTACAAATGAGGAGCTTTCGACTGTTCTCACTGAAATTGAGGCAGTTCTAAATTCCAGACCGCTCTGTGTCCTAAATGAGGATCCGTACCCAGAACCGCTTACTCCTGCTCATTTTATAATGGCTTCTCCGTTGACTTCGTTGCCTGTCGTGAATGTTCCCGAAACGATGAGGTCTCTGACTTGCCGCAAAAAATTGCTTGACCAAATGGTTTGTAGTTTCTGGAGAAGATGGCGTATAGAATATTAACATAATCTTCAAGTTAGACAAAAATGGTTGAATGCCGCAGACAATGTTAAGATTGGTACAGTGGTTCTCATACATCAGGATGATGTCCCTCCTTTACGTTGGCCAATGGGTGTAATCACCGAAGTTTTCCCCGGCAAGGATGGGGCAACCCGCGTTGCTATGGTGAAGACATGCAGTGGCTCTTTCAAGAGACCCGTTATCAAACTATGTCCTTTATCTTCTCAATAACATCACCGCGTAATTAAAACCCTAATTTAGCTGTAGTTAACATACTTAAAATATTTTTATTTTTCTTAGCCCGCTCTAATATAATTTCTTTCCTTTTGAGAATATTACATATCCTCAAAACCGGGCAGAATGCTCGCGCAAACTTAAAACTAAGTTTTTAGTATAACATTTCCGACCGCAGCTTTGAGCTATATTTCCTTCCCTCCCAATTCCCATACAACAGAAAGAGAGGGACGCTTATCGCACGCACCGAATCAGAGGCGTTTTCGCTTCAGCGTAAGCCAATCGCTGCACACATCAACTGTGATTTTAGAGAAAACTCTCTCGTTTGAATTGCTGTTCTAACTCAACGTTCACGCAATGCGCATCGTCGCATAAATTAATCCGCTAATATATCAAAAACTCTAAACTCTCTATAAGTATAAAAGTGTTGGCCGACACACATGTGACATTTAAATATTAAGCGAAAGTGCATCACAAGGAAAGTAAGAAAATACGCCAACGTGCTTCGACCAGAAGATTCCCAAGTAAGTCCATCCACTCCTATTTTAACCTCAAATACCTCATATTCCATCTTTGCTCAAATCTGTGTGGTCCAATATTCCACCCAGCATAAAATTATATTCCCGCATATGGTCCTTCGAAAGCCGCGTCAACTTATACCAATGGGTAATTGGTAAAAATCAAAAATAAGTTATCAACTGTTTTAAGAAACATACCTTAGTTAGGTTCCTACGTTATTATTAAATAAAATGCTGCAGGTTTGAATTGGTTACGATAATGGTTTCTTACGGAATTTCTGTTCTGCAAAATCTTCTATAATATCCTCAAAGTCAATTTTTTTTTAAGGATATTTCTTACTCTGCACTTAATTGACGAATTACTTTGTCCACTTAAGCAGAAAAGCAGAACGTTCACAAGATGCGAATTCGAAATTTTTCACCCCTCTTTCGGATAGGTAGGTTAGATTTTTTTATCATCATTCAAATAGTAATTGGAGATACTTTGCTGAGTCAGCAGAAAAGCTCAGGAATTGTGAAAATGCAGAATAAACAGCGAGCGTAGCGAGCTTGAAATTTTTTGCACTCTCTCTGAAATGGGTTAGATTGTCTTTTGATCATTCAAAACGAAATATGTCATAGTACTTAGTTATGTTGCCGTGCTATGCAGAAAAACTCAAGAGTTCTGAGAACGCATAATGCAAGAGTGAGCTCGCAAATTATATTATTGCATTATTTCGGATAGGTTTGTTTTTTTTTTTTTACCACTAATACAGAAATGGGAGAACTTAGTTTGTCCAACTTATGTAGAAAAGAGCTCGCTTTACATCACCAAAGTTAAATGATTTCGGGGATGTTCTGGAACCGCGCCGAATTTGAATTTTTGTAGTGGAGTCATTATGGCCGTATCATGCCTAGCCCTTTCGGACGCTGGTACTGTGAGTCTGCACAGTGCGCCCCCTTGGGTCACCCCAGGCAGCCGCCCCAATGGCCAACCCCTAGCTACGACGCTGGCAACTTCACCATTTGGAAAAGTTTCTTTTAATTTATCGGACTTTTAGACTTGAGACACTCAAATCCGCTGATTCCTTTGCTATATTTTTAAGTACTGCCATATATGAAACCATTCTAATTTGAGTTCATCATGATAAAATTCTGCAAATTTTTGTCAATTTCTCGGTAAATATATATAACGACGGAAAACTAAGAATTTTCAAAGACTTGAACAGAGATTCACAACTATCTCTAGGTTTAAGACCACACCTAGCTCTAACGCAACGTTATTGGGCTTTAAATATGTTATCTCTTAGACTGCAGTTACCCCAAAAAAATATTCCAAACCTCAAGACCGATGCGACCAAACCATGGTATGCTACTAAAGGAGTCTTTATGTCAACTTTTTTTGCCAGGTTAAAAAGAACATAAGCTGCAGCGCTTAACTTTTTGCACAAATCTTCTGCTTGCGGTTTCCAAGTTAATTGATCGTCTATATAAATTCCTAAAAATTTCGTAACTTTTGTTTGATTGATCTCGTGTCCATTGTACTGTGCAATAAAGTTTGGTGGAATTGTACGTTGGTGAAAATGCATCACATTAGTCTTTGGTAAGTTTATTACTAGGTAGGTTGTTTTTATCAAGCCAATCAATAATATTTCTAAGGTTAATGTTGATATCCTGTTCATAATTATCAATATTTGTACACTTTATCAGTGCCGTGCTGTAATCGGCAAATAGAACCAATAGACTTGGTACCTGCCGGGCCAGATCATTAATATACAGCAAAAACAGCGGGGGACCTAATACACTACCTTGCGGTACACCGAATTTAACGATTTTACCATCAGATTGATATTTTTGTTCACATTTTAATTTAAGACAAATTAAGTAAGTGTCCGCACTAATAAACATTATTAGATAAAACTATTTGTTCTGTTCCCACAGACAAACCGTGAAAACGGTTTTTGCGGAGCATAGTTTTTATTTTAAGATTTCTGTAAGTTTGTTAATAAATATTTAAATAAATAATAATCACTGGGTCGCGAATTCGATCCCCAGACAAATTCAGATCGGAATATGCTATTCGCAATAGTGGATTTCAATGCCAAGACTTTCGTACTAGCGGACCATTCAAAAAGTTTTTCGAATCTTCATATCACTCCCCATTATTACATGTCAACATTGCCGTTAAGTCCACGTAACGTTGCAAATGATAGTTGTTGAAAGTTTTATCTGATCTATTATGAGCAACATTGCATCTAATGTTTCTGGCGTTGCCGTTGCCGTTAGGGCTATTTAATCTACGTTCGTGTAACCTTTCTACAAGATTGCACCTTTGCATTTGTAGTTTCAGCAATGTTTATGCAACATATCCGTGCTTAGTGGGTAGGTTATAGCAGAGCTCCCAATCATGGATAAGTAGAGTGAGCAAGTGTGACCTTCCCCTTGCCGGAGTGGGCGGCGGCGGGCGCGGGCGGCGGGGCGCGCTCGGCGGCCGGCGCGGGCGCCTCGGACGGCTCCTTCTTCATCAGCTCGAAGCCCTTCTTAGGGCTGTCCCGCAGCGTCTGTTGCTGGCTCGAGTACACCACCGGGATCTCCGGCATCGTCTTCGGCGGGATGTACACCGGAATTTCCTAACAGGATATCACAGTTATTGACTTGGTTATTGTAATAACTATCTCAGTTGCAGGCCGCATCCAGATGCCTCAGGCAGGCGTCTGGATTTCTGTCCGGTATAGAAGTAGGCTTGTCCAGTCGTGCCCTAGTACATGGGACTTAAAATATAACGGGCAACATGTGGGTAGGTACCCATACAATAATAAACTTCTGGCCAACTCAACACTTCGGGGGACAGCCAAGCATGGGTGTTATGTTGTGTATCAGCTCAATACATACTAATATTATAAATGTGAAAGTAACTCTGTCTGTCTGTATACCCAAAGTCTCTAATTCAGATCATTTATGTAAACAAAGTAATGTCAAGAAATGTCACTGTCAAAATGACAGGACAGTGGTGCAAAACATTTCATAATATTTTTTTGTTGTATAGTGTGTTGTATATGTAATAGTCATCGCTAAAATTAAAGTGAATCTATATAAATAAAAAGTCCTGACTGACTGACTGACTCATCAACGCCCAGCCCAAACCCTTGGACCTAGAAAGCTGAAATTTTGCACAGAGGTTCTCTTTATAATGTAGACAAGGAATAAGGAAGGATTTTTCGAAATTCGACCCCTAAAGGGGTAAAATAGGCGATGGAAGTTAACATGAAAGTCCGTCAGTTTTGAAGTTAGGATCTTAAGATTTTGTGTTTAGACTGACGATTGAAAATTACTTTATACGTGTCTCAGCGTTTTTGACAATTCCACCCTCAAAGGGTTAAAAAGGAGTATGAAGTTGAAAAGTCCTTAAATCACTTACTATCAAGGCTTATGGTTGGAAGCTAACGGTGTTGTTAGAATTTCAACCCTAGGGGGTGAAAAGGGGGATTTAAAAAAAAAAAATCCTTTTTTAAGTTAAAATCACTAATATTTCGGCTTATGGTTGGAAACTAACACAACGTAAATCGTTGTTTTTTTTTATTTCAACTCACAAGTTTCTGAAAAGCGGGATGAAGTTTTGTATTGAAGTTGTTCTTTCGCAAAATTTTGTATTCAAGTAAAAATAATAAAAGTACACGTGTACTGTTTCTAACTTTACAATAATTTACATGGAGCGACTGCCTACCTGACCTCTACAACGCAGTTACTGGGTAATACGATACCCCTTGGTTGTCTGACAACCATACTTTCGGGCTTCTGACTCCCGTAACGACTGTCGTAGATCCACGAATGGACCAACAACTTAACGTGCTTTCCGAGGCACGGACGGGTAAAGATGGTCATCCATCCACAGACCAACCGCGGCAAGTGTAGCTTAACCTGATCGATCGATCTGTACGGCTGTCATTATTTAGCCACGGGCCCCTCCCCCGAAGAACCTTCCATCCTCTTCTCCGGGAGAATCGACATAGATATAGATTAGGATAGTTAGATTAGGTTAGATTAGATTAGGATATAGAGTACAAGACGTCAGCTAATAAAGGATTTTTGAAATTTCAACCTTTAATGGGGTAAAAATGGGGATTTCGTTTGTTTGAAAAATCTTATTCCTTGAGTTAAAAATAAAAATTAAACTTGGCACAAGGGGGGATTGAGGGATGTCAAAGATTGTATGGAAAAAAAACCGTAACGGACTGATCTATTTCAAAAAAGGCTCAGGGTTTCAGAAAGGCTTTGGTGAAAACGGGAGGGGATTTAGATTGTATGAAAAAAAATTTTTTTTAGTTTATAAACTTGAAACTCAGCACAAATACGTTCTTAAATAAGACACAAAGTTTTTCATAATTCGTTTTTCAAAACATCCCCTCAAAAGTTGCTCATTCTTTTGACAGAAT
The DNA here is from genome assembly GCA_947523025.1 of Dryobota labecula. Taxonomy (NCBI): domain Eukaryota; kingdom Metazoa; phylum Arthropoda; class Insecta; order Lepidoptera; family Noctuidae; genus Dryobota; species Dryobota labecula. Next base: position 28,630,589 of record OX383286.1, read on the forward strand.
AAAAAAGGATTACGAGTATATGGGATTTTTGAGAATTGATCCCAAACAGGGGAATGGGGGGTAATGAAGTTTTTACAGGAGAATTTACTGCGTGCCTTGAATAACTCAAAAGTTTTTATTTTTTAGGTTTTGAATTACTCAAAAGTATTTTTAATCCCGGTCATAGAGTACTTTAATCCCGGTAGTACATTCCCGTTGGGTTTATTCCGACATCCACGCGGGCGAAGCCGCGAGCAAAAGCTAGTTAATTATAAGAACTATGCAAACAAAATACTGTTCCCAAACAATGTTTTGTTTAGTATGTCGGAAACACGGCATATGATCGTCATAATCAGCCCTTTTAAGTCCAATGCTAGACGTAGGCCTCCCAAAATCGATTTCCACTCGAAACAATTTACAGCCATTTTCATCCAAAATGTAGCTAGATATATACTCTTACAATATGAATCTATGAATGAGAATTCTAATATTAGTGTTGTTGAAGATGTACAAAATTTGAAAATGTTTGGATCTCCTGTATTGTTACCAGTATCATAAAATATTTTATACCAGAAAATCTCCTTTTTTTAATAACTTTGTTTAAAACCGAAAATGTATAAAAGTTATTATGGTATGATAATTTTTTAATTATTATTTCTTAAAATCAGTACTTAAAAGAAAATAAAACCTCTTTTCTCGCCATTTTATGTGAATTACCATTACGAAGATATTTTTTTGTTATGCTATCCCCTTTGTTTACATAAATTATCTGAATTTGAGACTTTGGGTATAGGTATGTTAAAGTTTTCACGCCTAAACCGCTGAACCGATCGTCATAAAATTTCGCAGAGATATGGAGAAGGACATAGGCTACTTTTTTACGCGATAACACAATATTTACACAATATTGGGGTTTATTCATAAACGTTGCTTAAAGTTAAGTGACGTTCAAACGTCAAAAATGTATGGTTAAACAGTCGCTAATCATTACTTAACTTTAAGCAGCGTTTATAAATAAACCCCTATATCTTAGGCCATTGCAGCCGCAAGCTATGTTGTGTTTGTGAATGTGAATGGTTTTCTTGCTAACAAAGTGAGCACATAGTGTTAGTGTAAGTACCTATGAATATTACCTGCTCGGTGCGCGGCACGGGCCAGGCGCGGCGCGGGTCGGGCTCGGGCCAGTAGGCGCCGCCCCAGCCGCGCTCCGCCGACATGCCCTCCATACCTGCGCACACATACCGCACCCAGTGTAAGTGTCCTACCGTCATCGTAACATTACCGGAGCTAAGACATGACTCGGTCGAGATCGTGGTTACCATTAGCGTTCCCGTTGGGCAGCGGCGGCGGCCAGGCGCGGCGCGGCCAGGGCGGTTCGAAGGGTGGGAACTGCGCACCGCCCTCTGGCTCCTGCAGCAGCCCACCCTTGTGGCTGAAGATGTGTGAACTCGCAGGACCCTCTGCTAACATTGTTATTCGTGTAACTTCACCTTGCTTAAATGTCGTTTCATCGTACGGACCATGTTTTTAAGTTTGTGGGTGACCTAAGCAACTTTCTATTTTTTTGGTCTATAGGGCTTTATGGGGTGATCAGTTAAGATCCTGTCAAATTTATTGTTTGCTAGAAGGTGTTTGCAGAATGTGCAGCAGTTGTAGATCAACGAGGGCGCGTGTTGCGTGCAGCACGTACCGCTGTAACGGTGCTGCGGCTGCGCCTGCGCGAGGCGGTGCGGCCAGCGCTCCGGCAACGCGGCGCCGTCGCCCGGTCCGTCGCCCGCCGCCTCCACGCTCTCCTGCACAACCAGCTCTCACTGTAAGCACTACCTGACAAATTATCAATAATGTTTAGCGGTGTCAGAAGCAAGTAGGAGATAAGACAGCACCTGCAGTGGCTTGAGAAGCGCGGGCGTGGTGGAGGGCGGCGAGGGCGCGTGGGGCGGTGGCGGGGGCGGGCAGCCCAGCTCGGGCGCCTCGTCCGAGCCGTCCGCGCACTGCGCCACGCCGTCGCACGCGTTGTACACGGCGATGCACTCGCCGCCGCGCCGGCACGCAAACTGGTAGCGGCTGCACCGAGACGCTGCAACAGCCGGCAGAAGACTACTACTTCCTTCTCTGGCACAGTGGCACGACTCCGACCATGGACGAGCCCTGCGCCGCCTGCGCACATTTCCCTTCGTCGACACAGGCAGCATAGGGGATTGTCAACTAGTGTCCCTAGTAGCATTTTTGTTGGCGTTTGGTTGGGCCACATACCTCTGAAGTTGGCCCAACTAAATGCCAACGGAAAATGCTACTAGGGGTATTGATCCCACCGGAGCTGGCCGCGAATAGTGCGTCCTTTGATGACGATTTGACTGCCTAAAAGCGCTGAGCAGACGATGGACAATCTGGAATCGTATGGAAATCCCAGCAGTCATTTTGTTCTTCGTGTGCGTTATTGCATAGGTTTTCTATAAGGTCTATCGTTGCGGACATATCAACAAATCAGCGCTTATGGCGCTGAGCAGTCCGCGGAAACTGTCCGCGACAATTGAACGTATGGAATCTATGCAATAACGCACACCGGCACACGTAGGACAAATACACTGCCAGGATTTCCATACGTTCTATCGTCGCCGACAAATTGTTCGCAAACAAATTATACATAGTCTAGTCAAAATTTGATAGCAAGTCTGACAATAGAGCCGTTTTGGGGTCGAACCTTCTGATGTTGGTATTTTCCGGGCCCGGATTTCGACTTGTAATAAACTCGCAGTTAATAGTTAGTAAGGTATCTTTATTTAACGGAACATGAATCATATCTGTGCTCATGAAGTCACCCTGTCCGTTATATCCACAGTGATTAGTTGCGAGTGCTGCGACTCATAGAATGTACATGTAGTTATTGCCCCCGGGCGGCGGCGGCGCCGGCGGTTCGTTGTGTGAGGTTGTGGCCTCGCGGGGCAGCGGGCGCGGGGGCAACGCCCTCCCCGTGCCGCCACCTGTTTTGTCAGATAATCTGCGCAGGTCAAACCTAAGTATAAGGCATCGCGATCACTGAATCATTGTACTTATTTGCATCTTCAACAATTAACTGGCATTATGCAAGGATAATGTTAATAATTAGGTCCCTACTAAGGTGTCAGTCAATATTCTATAATAGGTATGTATCTTCCTATATTTTGCTTCTCGAAGTCGGCCCGGAGGACCTTAAATCTATCAGCGTAATTTTTGACTCTAGAACCCATGGCGACAATCCAGTAAGGAGGCTCGCCGCCTCACCGGAGACCATGCGGTATCCCTGTACCGGCCTGGTGACCGTGACCCTCTGGGAAGCGTTCAACCGGCGGCGGCCACGATCCTCGCATAGAGCCTCCGGCAGGTAACTTTTGGGCCGCCTAGATTGGGCAGGAGCCGCTTCAAGGCAGCCCCGGCCCGCTCCAGTCTGGGAGCCAAACGTTGGAAATGTTCCACGAAGTTCCACCGGCTGTCGAGGATGAGTCCCAGAAGAATATATAGAGAAGCCGCAGAAACAGAATATGTAGAGAAGACGTAGCTACTCGGAAATTTTCTTGTATAGACCATATATTGAGTAATATACCTGGCGCAATCCCAACAGTGCTACCACTTCATCTATTGGATCACGACACAGCACAAATATAAGCTTCCCTTTAAGGCTTCAAACAACAAAAGCCGCAATATACTATATTTACAAAAGAGACTACAGTCTAGATAATACGTATAAATTCAGTGAGTGCTTACAAAATCTATCCTGGACAGATATTTACATGGAAAGTGATGCAAATACAGCATTCAGCGCTTTTCATGAATTAATATGTTTATTTTACAATCTCTGTTTTCCAAAAGTTAGAGTAAAGGTAAATTTAAACAATAAAATAAAGCGAACGTTAAGGGTCTCAAGCAGAGTTCTAAAACGAAGCGCTTCTTACGATATCAATATTACAAGAATAAACATAATGAACAAGAGTCGATATACCACATATTCAAAATTATTACAAAAGTGTGTCCACAATGCTAAACGAAATGCTAACATAAAGTTTATGAATAATAATGACAACAAATGTAAAGCCGCATGGACAGTCATAAGAAACGAAATACACAATACGGACCGCAAAGACAACATTGAACACATTAAAATTGACAACACCATACTGACCAAACCAGCAGAAATAGCTTCTGCCTTCAACAGCCATTTCACAAATCATAATCCTACTCAAAATTGTACAAATAGTTGCCGCAGTGATACTCTAACTGCTAATTCGATGTTCCTCACACCTATATCCGAGAATGAGGTAAGGAAGCAGATATTATCATTGAATAATACCAACTCTGAAGGCTATGATGAACTTAGCACCCGAATTATTAAAACATGTGTCAATGAAATAAGCGGGGTGTTGACTTATCTCATTAACCTGTCCTTTTCACAAGGAATCTTTCCTAGCGCTTTAAAAATATCTGTTGTCAAACCAATATTTAAAAAGGGTGAAAAATGTGACATGAATAATTATCGCCCCATAACACTGATACCCATCATGTCAAAAATCTATGAGAAATGCATGTATCAAAGAATAGCTAACTACTGTGAGAAATTTAATATAATAAAAAAAGAGCAATTCGGCTTTCAGAAACATAAGTCCACATCCTTAGCCATCTTTTCACTTTTGAAAGCAATATTGACCAATATTAACAACAAACAGCTAACGACTGGGCTATTCTTTGATCTATCAAAGGCATTTGATCTAGTTTCACATGAAATATTATTAAAGAAACTAGAGGCTATAGGTATTAGAGGACTGCCACTTCAGTGGATATCGTCGTACTTAATTAACAGACAACAGAGAGTCACTGTCACTAAACTTAATGAAAGTAGGGACATGACAGAATACTCGTCTGAATATATATATTTAAAACGTGGCGTTCCCCAGGGAAGCATATTGGGCCCTATCTTATTTCTGCTTTACATAAATGACATAGTTAATGTACCAATTATAAATGCTTCCTCTTTGCCGATGACATTTCTATAATTGTTACTACTGATAAAAAATATAAATCAATCACGGATCATGAAGCGGACATAAATATAACAATAGACAATATAATGAACTGGTTAAATAATAATAATTTATCTATTAATCTTAATAATTCAGCATATATACAATTTAATCAATATTATAATAATACATTTAATTTTAAGATGGACATACCAAAAATTACACAAGTAGCACAAACTAAGTTTTTAGGAGTAGTAATTGACGAACATTTAGACTGGAAAGCACAGGTAGATACGGTTTGCAATAAAATAAATAAATTTGTCTATGCTTTGAAACAAATAAAAAAAGTCAGTAATACAAAAACGGCTGTGATGTCATACCGGGCATATGTTGAGTCCTCACTACGGTATGGACTAATTATGTGGGGAAATAGTACTGACCACATTAGAGCATTTGTCGCCCAAAAGAAATGTTTACGAGCTCTATACGAGATTCCATCTGACGAATCATGTCAACCTATATTTAAAGAGCTTGGTTTGCTACCGTTACCTTCATTATATATATATGAAGCATGCATGTTTGTTCGAAAACATAAAGAATTGTATAAAACAGCAGAGGAAATAAGCTCTCGAAGTCGGCGTGACCAATACAGACTTGTGCTGGATGAGCTGCCCAGATCAGCGAAATATAATAAAAACTCTCTGGCTATGTGTGGACGTCTATATAATAAATTACCAAATATGTTTAAAATATTAAATTGTAAATTATTTAAAATTCACTTATATAAATGGCTCAATAGCAATAATTTCTATGGTATTAATGATTTTTTTAATATGAATTTCAAGGGTTTTTGTAAGTTTTGCATGCTTTAGTTTTAAGCAAAACATGTTCGTTCTAATTTCTTTTTATAACACCCTGTATACCATGTTTTATGCAAATAAAATTATCTTATCTAGCATGTTCCTAAAAACCACAAATTTTGTTACAGCTTTTTACTAGAAAAATCACCAGGCCTGGTCGAAACATTCTCCCTTATCTATGAAGGAGGTGATACACTTTCTATAAGCGGCACAATATTGTTTTCCGACATCCACGCGAACGAAGTCGCGGGCACAGCTAGTCTATACTAATATTATAAAGCTGAAGAGTTTGTTTGTTTATTTGTTTGAACGCGCTAATCTCAGGAACTTCTGGTTGGAATTGAGAAATTCTTTTTGTGTTAGAGTTAGATAATCCATTTATCAAGAAATATTATAGGCTATATAACATCACGCTACGACCAATTGGAGCGGAGCATACATGAAAAATGTTGCAAAAACGGGAAAAAATATTCCTTTTTGAGAGCTTCCGTTGCGTGCGCTGCGTAAACGGTTTAAGTTACACAAATATCATATATGATGGAATTGCTCCTCTTTAAAAGTTCTAAAAAAAAGTCCTCGACAGCAATGTCTATCTTTTAAGATTTACTCACTATAACCTTTTTTTATGGTAATCAAATTTGTTCGAAATTAATGCATTATTTGCGAAGGAGTTTTATCAACAAAATATTAATCCTTATCCAAATAAATTATATGTTATTAATCACAAGTATTTAAATGTAAACAAAATTGTCCTAACATCACTTGATTTCAATCAACATCTTAGGAGATATCATAATTTTAAAATCACTCCGTAACAAAATAAGTAGAAAATTCATTAAACCACTCTCTCTCTTAGGTGATGCAGACGAAGTTGCGCGGGTCAGCTATATTATAAAGCTGAAGAGTTTGTTTGTTTGGTTGGACGCGCTAATCTCAGGAACTAGATACTGGTTCGAATAGAAAATTTATTTTAGTGTTGGATAGCCCATTTATCGAGGAAGGCTATAGGTTATTTATCATCACGCTTCGATCCTTAGGAGCCAAGCGAAAAGAACAAAAGTCAGAAAGAACGCTAAGCGACGGGATGCGACGCGATGGGTGGGCAAAATTTCACGCGGACGAAGTCGCGGGCAGAAGCTAGTATTATATATATTTATATAATTATTTATAGTTTTTAACCAACTTCCAAAAGGAGAAGAGGTCATCAATTGGACGATTAAAAAAATATGTTTGTATTCTCGATTACTTATTTTATGGGGCTAATTGAGTAATTCTTTTTTTTTTTACTTTGTAAGAATATAGTCTCCGATTTAAGTCGAAATTAATGTGTTTCCTACTGTGTTATTTGGAATAAATACCTATTGAAATATTAGTTTTATTCTATTTCTTAAAATAAGTTTAAAAATTCCACCATTACACAATTATCAATAATCTACAGTCCCAATATTCACAGAACTAAAATAAATACCAGAAACTGCATACCTACTGTTGTACTTATACATTTTGGGGTTTATTTATAAACGCTGCTTAAAGTTAAGTAATGATTAGCGACTGTTTAACCATACATTTTTGACGTTTGAATGTCACTGAACTTTAAGCAACGTTTATGAATAAACCCCTTTATGTTTTAACCTACGAAGGTATTTAGTCTCGATATAGGTATTGTTGTTCTAACAATACCTTACACATTTAAAAAAAAATTACCAACTCATAAAATACTTAGTCAATGTACAAACAATAAAATCTTTAAAATAATATTCGACTCCACTTCATGCCTTGTCCTGCCCGCAAACTTCGGTCATTTGTTGCTTTTTGTACATTGCTTTGTAAAAACAACTTTAAATCATACGCGTAAGGTTTGAATATGCAAAAAGTATGTTTATATCATAACTATAACTACTTATGTATAATTGGAGACAGTTTTGAGTGTTACTTTTCTTCGAGACTGTGTACCTTGGGTTTTTTATATATCAATGCTGATTACATATAATTATGTATACCGTAAAACGCTGCAACTTTGCCAACTAGCCTCGAGTTTGCCTATTTCGTTTCATTACGATATTTCGCGTTTGCTTCGTTTTTTCTTATTTTCCACCAATTGGTAGTAATTTTACATTATTAGGGTAACATATTTTTCATTTTTATAATGGTAACTCCATTAATACTCCTGCGAGTGGTTTGAAAATTTTTGTGTCACTTTTGCAGTTTTAGCTACAGAAAAGGTGGTTTCGTGCTGAAATTACGCCCTAAGGTAAGAAAATATTGTCTTTTTTCCGTATGGTTTGGTATTTTTATGAATATGACTTGATTCCATCTAAATAACTTGGTAGGTAATATTGTACACTGTTTTGGAAACTTGAGTGACACAACTTTCCCTGGGTCTAGGGTTGTCACTTGTCGGATTTTATTAGTGATATATTTTTTAGATTTCTTTCAGTGAACATAACTGATGGAGAAATGTGGTGTACATATACATCTCTGCCTAACCCTTCGGGGATTATAGTCGTGATTTTGTGTTTTGTGCTGTATTTAAGTACTCAAATTCTTTATTCTATTGCAGTTATATGAACAAATATGAGAAAGAATAAAAATCGAAACAGGAGAAAACCAGGAGCTAGAAATTATGCTGAGTACCAAGAAGAAATGTTTGAAGTTGCTCCAGATCTCGAGCGAAACAAAGTTATTTCATCATACGAAGCACTAAAGGGATAGTATTTTGTTTTAAAATACATGAAGTTGAAACAATACTCAAACATAATCAAAATAATACTTAAATATTTTCTAGTCAAGCCATGTTATAAAAATATGATTGCCAAAAAACTGCATTTGTGATTTTTACTAGTAAGTAGCAATCTGTTTAATTTTTGAAAAAGTAAATAAAAATATAAAAAAAATCTGTATTTTTTTTTTTTGAGTCAACCCTAGTGTCAACGATATTTTTGTATGGAAAGTTTGTGGTACCTGCTACAACTTTGCCTATAATTTGTAATAAAAAAAATATTACGTTCATGGCAATAATGTAGATAACTGCCGGGGACAAGAACGGATTGTCATGCACACAGAAAAAAAATACTGAAACGATCAACACTATATTTATTGAAATATCCTTCTAGGCAAAGTTGTGTCTTTTACCTACAACTTTGCTTACGACTTTGGGTGCTTGTCATTCGGAAAACCAGCAAGATTTAAAAAGATTTGGATTCTACCTGGCAAGGCATAAGGTCTATTTTCCATTTGAAACTCATAAAAAGCCATAATGATAAATAGGTTCAGAGATACGAACGAAAAACGTCAAAATCCAAAGTTGCAGCATTTTATGGTATAAATACTATGTTTAGTGAAAATTTATAGAACTGATTGATTTTGGAAGTTCATGCAATATTATGCGAGACGCGACCTAAGCAACAGCTATATGTCAGTATGCAACATTGCATTGGTACTCGTAACTGGTTAAGCTGTCGCAAGGCTGTCGCGTTGATTTTACTATGTATGAGAATGCTAGACAATTTAATAAGTGAGGTTTTGGGGTCGTGATGTCGGGGGGCTCCTGTAGCTTGCGCTTGAGAGCTCCGTATCATTGATACGGCGGCGGTAGCTACGTCCCTGCCAACACTGGCTGTGTCAGCTGCATGTGAAGTGGTGTGAGCTTAGGAGGTGAGATGCATACGTATCGTACTGGGTGGGCGGTCGGCGTGAGGCGGCGTGGGGCGCGGCGGCGCGGGCGCGGGCGGCGGCGCCGTGCTCGCCGTCGTGCTGCTGGTCGTGCTGCTGCTCGCGCCCCCTCCCCTGTCAACAAAATGGGCAACTTTCCAAAAAAACTTCTTTGATGCCAATCGATCCTGCTTCTTATAAAGATTAAAAAAACGGTCAAGAGCGAGTCGGACTCGCACACCGAGAGTTCCGTACCATCAAAAATGACCAAAAAAAAAAACCTTAGTTCCATTGTCGGCCAAGAGATGGTGCTGACCTAAAACTGCAATAATAGAAAAAGTGTGCTATTTTGAGACATCGTTTCATTTTTCCTGTAATCTTTTACATAAACTTCTATCACATAGAATAATTTAAGATTTTTCTCTATGCAAACTTCCGAGATAAAGAGGGGGGGGGGGCACGGTATTTTTTTACATTCTTCGTCAAAAGTCGAAAACCATGCGGCCTAAAAAAAAAGAAAAATGTTTGAGAATGTGCAAAAAGCGCTTTCATATGATACCCCACATAAAGTATTCCCACTTTGAATTTCCAATTTGAATTCAGTCCCTGTTGCAAAAAAAGTATATATTTTTTTATTTCTTTCTTATTTGCAAAATAGTTGGGCAAAAGTTATCTTAAACTATTCCAAATTTCAAGTTGATAGCATTAGTAGTTCTTGAGATATCCAGCTGTGAAATACGGACAGACAGACTGAGTCGCACCATAAGGGTTCCTTTTTACTATTTTGTTTTTTTTTTTTTTATGGGAATGGCTTCTCGCATTTCCGCCTAGGACGTGGTCATCTGCTTAACTTGACTTTGGCGGGCTTTCCTATGGGTGCCTCAATAAATTAAGGCCTCCAGCCAGGGCATTAAACTTAAAACTAATGTGTTAGTTTTACTTTTAAATTCGATATATAAACTACTGCTGTGAATTTTTTCATATATCCAAATACAACCATTTAGCTGGCAGAGGGCCACTTGCCTGTAACAAAAATTTGGACTTTAAAGCTTTATATTTTGCAAACGGATCCCTAAATCGAAAAATATTTTTCACAAACCCGCAATATTTTGGAACGACCTATCCAACGATATCCTACACCATGGGATAGACGAGAAAAAACATATCAGTGTCCCCTACACTTAAAGTGGGGATGATATTTGATTCCCCTTTTCTGTAAGAAGGTACCTACCCTATAAAAAAAAAATGAAGATTTTATTTTACCACTTTGTCGTGATTAATATGTAAACCCATACCAAATTACAGCTTTCTAGTACTAAGAGTCTGTGAGCTATGCCGCGGACAGACGGTCAGACGGACAGACGGACAGACGGACATGGCGAAACTATAAGGGTTCCTTATTTACTAAGGAACCCTAAAACCTAACGCCCAATTGAGGTATGAGCACTAGAAAAGTCAAAAATGCAAATAAAAACACATTTCGTAAATACAATTTCTGAAACACTATTTTGTGAAAAATTGGTCTTTGCTGAGATTATAAAAAATCGCATATCTCCTACTACTCGTAGTATACAGTGTGTCTGTCTGGTCAGCGGTGTCGGACCCGATATGATCAATTTTATCGACAAATCCACCATAATAAGGCATTCTGCCCAGCCCTGCTGTTTTGAAATGGCGGCCGATATTTTTTATATTTTTATTGAGTCTACTCAATAAAAATTTACCTTACCCTTACCCTACACTATGTTTACTACTCAGCAGCAGCGTGCTGCCATCAACTGGAGCCTCGCCCAGCTGCAGGACCAGGAGCGCCTCGGGCACCACGAGCAGGAGCTCGCCAACTACCCACTACAATATTTATGTACAGTCGAAAAAACAAACACAGAAAAATATTATTTTGTATCAAGGAAAAAACTGCTCTTAGCTGAGATTATAAAAAAAAAACGGGCAAATGCGTGTCGGACTACGCACAATGAAGGGTTCCGTACTTGGAAAGAATTTATCCTAAGAAAAAACTTAACATTGTAGTTGGTAAACATAATCTCCCATACATTCCAACTGCAAATGTAAGTTTGTACGCACAATATCGAGAGATTTAGCATGTAATTTTAAGACCATAGACTTCTTATAGATTTTCCTGTAATCTATAAGTATAGAACTATTTTACGTATTTTTTTTCAAAATTTTAGTTTTAGTAGTTTCCGATATAAGGGGGGGGGAATGGTCAATTTTCGCCTATTTTCACTTATAACTTTAAAACAATTTATTATAAAATTATTAAAAAAAAAAAATTTGACCCTCATAGCAAGCCCTTTCATTTGATATGTCACACGGTACAGTTTGCAAAACTTTTTTTTTAATTTTCTTGTTTGCCCCCCAAAACTGACCCTAATATTCTAAATTCATTTATTTACGGTTTTATATCCGTATTTGGGTCACTCAAATTGATATGTATACCAAATTTCAACTTAATCGGTCCATTACATTCGGAGCAAATTGGCTGTGATAGAGGGACAGACAGACAGACAGACAGACACACGAGTGATCCTATAAGGGTTCCGTTTTTTCCTTTGAGGTACGGAACCCTAAAAACATCACAATCATCACATCTCCGACTAGTTTATTATTCACCGTGGCATTTTAGTCGTCTTACAAAGACAGCCCACTTCATGTATCCAATGACTACTAATCATTCAAGTAAAAAAGAAAAAAATTATCCTTTGAATATTAAGCTATTGCATAGCTTGTATCGCGGGCCTTGAGCGCGGGGACCGAATCCAGAAATTCCGTAACGAAAAAACCTCACGCTCCCCACTCCGACGGTTTTACTACACCAGTACCCTCTAGTGATCTAATAATTTCTGGCAGTTCTTTTTTCTGTGTACTGCGTATTTTATTCTTATAAATATTAGTTTATAAAATTATGATCTTCACAAAAAGTGATTGTTGATAGTGGGGTTTGAACTCTCGACCAGTCGATTACGAGTACATTCAGTTCCCCTGTTGCACCGCAAGGCTACAACGACTTAATTAAAGCTTGCCAAATAGTTGATACCATTCCAGTTGAACAATTTTTAAACTTGACTAGACGGTTGGAAATGACTCATGTAGGTACATGGAATTTTTTCGCTGTCAAAACAGTTTGTCACTCTTTCTTTATTTAAAATTACTTTAGGTTCAACACTTTCGTCTATTTTAAAGTTGTTATTATGCTTATATTTGAATAGTATTTGACTTTGTTTACGTAGTTATACACTTTTACGACGTTCAGCACTTATTTATTTTGTTTTTAAGCTATTGCATAGCTTCTATCGCGGGCCTTGAGCGCGGGGACCGAATCCAGAAATTCCGTAACGAAAAAAAAAAAAAATAATATCAAAGAAAAAGAAATACTGCATAAATAAAATAAATAAATAATTATAATTGCATAAGTTGATACAAAATGCTATGCAATAGCTTTACCGCGGCAGTCCCCGAGTGCCACACGTCTTTTTTTTATTTTTTTATTTTTATTAATTATGACGCATGACATAGTTTTAACACCCTGTTACGAGTGCAGTCCGAGCCTTGTGATACAAGTACGCCGCAGAATGGATTTAGATTAAGTTTAAGTTGCAATAGTAAGAAACACATTTTTGCGTGAATGAACTCTGATAAAGATGCCGCCGCTCCATTCCGCGGCGCCCTTGTTACACAAGGCTCGGACTGCACTCGTAACAGGGTGTTTTAAACTATGTCATGCGTCATAATTAATAAAAAATAATAAAAAATAATTCAAATGTTAAAAAAAAAATACATGAATGATTAATAGTCATTGGATACATGAAGTGGGCTGTCTTTATAAGACGACTAAAATGCCACGGTGTATATTTATACAGAGTGGATTATGGAGATGGGACAGTAAGGGCAGGTACCTACACCATTTCATTTCATTTTATTTCTTTGTAGCTATAAGTAAACGGTCGTAGGAGAGTGTCTCATCAAATCAATTCAAAATATTTTACTTCATATAAACCTACATGGGCTTAGAAACGTCAGAAGCTAGGTGCACGGTTCCAATTGGTCGTTTCCTATGGAGAAGAGCCGGCAAGAAACTCCACGGTTACTTTTTTTTTAATAATTGGCTTTTACAATCTTTTCCACTCAACTCAACTCAAATCATTTATTTCAATTAAACCATTTACAAACACTTTTGAATTGTCAAGGAGTTGGTCAGTAAGAAAATGAAGCTACATGCCCATTCCAAAGCGTAGGTACCTATGGAGAAGAACGGGCAAGAAACTCCATGGACACTCTTTTAAATTAAATTGTAACAAAAGTATTCGTTACATCTTTATTGTTGAATTTATAACTAAATGTGAGAACGATGTAAAAATAAAAAAAAATAAACTTACACGTTAAAAGCGTCCAGAGTAGGTACAAAAAATAGAAACATAATAAAATAATTAAAATAACCCGTGGCAGCTAAGAGATGACCAGTCCCAACTGACGGCGCCCGTTCACGAACATAACGCATGGATTAGCACCATTCAGTTCAACCATTTTGAAGGGAGCTAAATGATCCAACACACACGCCACCATCAGCGAGACATCTGAGTGAGCATGACATACTCTCAGCCGCCAGGGCACATTCAAGTCAATGAAAGAAATATTACACGGTCAATGGTAGCTCTACAGTACATAGGACTCACACCTGTGCTATGCAATTATATAATACAAAAGAGATTGAGTTTATACAATGCAAAGATAGTCTTACACTCTTCAGCAGCTCCAGCATTATTGTCAAATGTTAATCAATTAGCTGTGGTTGTGGAGCAGGAGCAGCATTCAGCCAAGCATATGTATCAGCGACGTAATCCCCCAACTTATAATATGCCTGCCTGCTAGGGCATGCAATATCGGAAGGTTCTCAATTCCGGAACTGAGTTCCAATACTGGAGATCTGATTCCAGAATTCCGGAACTGGTAACTTTTAAAGTTTGTTTCAAATCAAACAAGATTTATAATTTATATCAGTCTTTTAACAATTTTTAGTAACAAATTAAACGTCTTTCTCTCTTATTACTCTAATTAAACATTTTAAACCGTAAAATCAACAAGGCTTATTTATCACACAATAGAAGTCTTTTAATAATTTTTAGTAAAAAATTAAACATCTTTCTCCCTTATTACTCGTACTCTAACTAAACATGGCCGTCTAGCGGCTTGTGGAAAATTCCACAGACTAGTTTGATTGCGTTTAGATAAAATAATAATCAAAATATCAAAAAATTATGAATATCGGAATTCCGATATTACTCCTCTCAATTCCGGAATTGAAATATCAGAAAAATTGTTACGGAATTACGAAATTCCGGAATTTCGGAATGTATGCTCTACTGCCTGCATAGTGTGCGTTTTATACAAGATTTAAATTTAGTCTCATTCTGTTGAAGTATGTGGGGAGGAATTTTATTGTAACATTTTAAACAGTACCTCATGAAAGATGAGTCTACTTTAGCCAGTCTGAAACCTGTGTCGTGTGTCTTGTGTCCCTATTTCTAGTACTATAATTATGTCTTTCACCTCTTTTTCTAAAAAGATGTAAATTTTTCCTTACGTACATGATGACAGTGTTGATAGGTATGGGAGGAAGGTGTAGGCCAGGGATGCACAGACCGCGGCCCGCGGGCCGCATGCGGCCCCCCGGCAATATGCGCCAGCTTATTTGTTTATACTTATATATATAATTATGTGAACAAACTTTTTCGGTACCTATTGAATAATAATAAAACAAAAAATCGAAACGCCTTGCAAATGAAAGTTTGGAAGCAATTTTACGTGTAGCTACAAGTAAATTTGAACCAAATATTAAAAAGATTGTAAGCACAATGCAGTGCCACGCTGCAAACTAGTATATAATTTTTAAAATTTAATTTTTGGCTATTTTTATGTTTTTAATTTGTGCTGGTGGCCCGCCATTAGTTCATCATTTGCCCAAGTGGCCCATGGTCTCAATAAGTCTGTGCATCCCTGGTGTAGGCCATTCAACATAGACAATGGATAAAAGGTCTTTAACTTTTTGAGACATTTTTCATTACCTCATCTCAAAAATCCATCTGTATAAATCTATACTATATACAGGTTGGATTTTTGAGATGGGGCAGTAAAGGCTCCTACGAACAGGCGCGAAACGCGACGCGACACAAAAATACTGCTCGTCGCGCTACACGCGGTGCCATGGTGTCACGTCGTGTGTCGCGCCTGTTTGTTAGAGCCTTAAGTCGTGTAGCGACAACGGTTAAGGACCTGCCCTTACTGCCCTGTCTCAAAAATCCATCCTGTATGAATATACAGTGTGTCTGGTCACCAGTGTCCGACCCGTTAGCGCGAAGCAATATTTATCGACAAATCCACTATAACAAGGCATATTGCATTTTTTTTAGGTAATATCTTAGTGCATATAAAAAGTAAAAAATAAAATATGTTAACAGTCTAGTTTTTTTTGCATAATAATAAGCATAATATTCAGCCTATAATGTCCCAGCAGTGGGAACATTGAGAGACTCAAACACAGAGAGGACTCTGTGAGAGGGAGTGGACCGTAATCTACCACGCGGGCCCAGTGCGGTTTGGTAGATGTGACATGTCTTCGAATTTTGTATTCTAGGACATGCCGGTTTCCTCACAGGTTTTTTCCTTCACCGTTTTGAGAGCAGTGGTGGTGAAACAATTTACACAAAGAAAAGTGCCTGTCTGGGTTCGGTTGCGGCCGTCACCACTAGGCAACCACTTCTCTCAAGTTTTTTTCTAGTTTTTTTTAAACATTTTAAAAATAAAAACAAATCCAACCAAATTGTTTCACACTTTTTACGTTTTAAGTATTTTTTTTAAGGTTTTAATGTAAATTTTTGATAAACCTTTTAGTGTCAACTTATTGCCTACTTTTGTAGCTGTTGAACGAAACTAGTATTATGCTTGTAGGACCTCTACATCGGTAGATATTCAAAATAAATGGAAAATCGATAGATATTAAAAAAAAAAAATGAAGCGGCCGATATTTTTTATATTTTTATTGAGTAAGGGTGTACTCAATATTCATTTTTTTTTTATATCTACCGATTTATTTATTGAAAAAACCGTGAGGAATCCGGCATGTCCTAGAATCAAAAATTCGAAGACATGTCACATCTACCAAATCGCACTGGGCCCGCGTGGTAGATTACGGCCCACTCCCTCTCACAGAGTCCTCTCTGTGTTTGAGTCTCTCAATGTTCCCACTGCTGGGACATTATAGGCTGAATATTATGCTTATTATTATGCAAAAAACTACACTGTTAACATATATATATTTTTTTACTTTTTATATGCACTAAGATATTACCTAAAAAAAAATGCAATATGCCTTGTTATAGTGGATTTGTCGATAAAATTAATCATAAATATTGCTTCGCGTTAACGGGTCGGCCACTGGTGACCAGACACACTGTATATTCATACAGGATGGGTTTTTGAGACAGGGCAGTAAGGGCAGTTCCTTAACCGTTGTCGCTACACGACTTAAGGCTCCAACAAACAGGCGCGACACGCGACGTGACACAAAAGCACCGCGTGTAGCGCGACGAGCAGTATTTTTGTGTCGCGTCGCGTTTCGCGCCTGTTCGTAGGAGCCTTTACTGCCCCATCTCAAAAATCCAACCTGTATATAGTATAAATTTATACAGATGGATTTTTGAGATGAGGTAATGAAAAATGTCTCAAAAAGTTAAAGACCTTTTGTCCATTGTCTACATATGTTGAACGGCCTACACCAGGGATGCACAGACTTATTGGGACCATGGGCCACTTGGGCAAATAATGAACTAATGGCGGGCCACCAGCACGAATTAAAAACATAAAAATAGCCAAAAAAATTATTTAAAAAATTATAAACTATATAGTTTGAAGCGTGGCAGTGCATTATGCTTACAATCTTTTTAACATTTGGCTCAAAACTTGTAGCTACACGTAAAATTACTTTCAAACTTTCATTTGCAAGGTGTTTCGATTTTTTGTTTTATTATTATTCAATAGGTACCGAAAAAGTTTGTTCACATAATTATATAACTAAATAAGCTGGCGCATATTGCCGGTGGGCAGCGGTCTGTGCATCCCTGGCCTACACTTTCCTCCCATATCTATCAACACTGTCATTTGAAAAGATTGTAAAAGTCAATTATTAAAAAAAAAAGTTACCGTGGAGTTTCTTGCCGGATCTTCTCCATAGGAAATGACCAATTGGAACCGTGCACCTAGCTTCTGACGTTTCTAAGTGCCCATGTAGGTTTATATGAAGTAAAATATTTTGTGCAACAAGAGAGCAAAGTCGTTTTTTGCTGCGAGTGCTGATTTTGAATCCTGAGTGTGGAGGGATTCAAAGGCACGAGATGCAAAAAACTTTGCTCTCGTGTAACACACATAACTTTTCACTTCAGCAGCGATATCCCATTAGTTCTAACGATGGAACAGGTAGAACAAGTTGGAAATAGAGACTCCCACTAGTTGTACTATTTTGTAATATAGTATATCGTAGTACTAGTGAGAACAAAACAAAAACTCCCATTAGTTCTACCGTGGAACTGTTCAGTAGAGAAAAGTGGGAATAGAGGGAATAGAGAATCCCAATAATTCTACTATTTTGCTATACCTAATATTTAATATCTAGTGAGAAAAATATCCCATTATTTCTACCGTAGAACTGTTCAGTACAACTCGTGGGAAGGGAACAAACCGCGAGAACACTTTAGGAGATAATAAATATTTACAGGTTAAATATCAGTTTTATTTGTAGTAAATACTTATTTTCGTATAAATACAACAATAAGTTAAAAATTCAATAAATTACATTAAAAGACATAATTATCTTTTTGCAAAATTTCTTTAGTTAGTACGAAATTCAGAACGTGTTTGTCTTTGAGGTCGAATTCAAAATCGGTACTTCGAAAGGGCTGGTCTTTGTCTCTCTTTCTTTCTAATGGCGGAAAAGAGATGCGTGAATGTTTCGAATTGTATGATTAACCCAAGGCTGAATAAGATATTTGCGGCTTTCTGAAAAAAATAAAAATTTTTTTTTTTAAAAAAAGTTACTTTGTCTCACTCAGTAAGCAAAATCGCATTTTGCTCACTGATTTCAGGCAGCAAAACCTACATGTTTGAGCTACTGAAGTGAAAATAACTATTGAATTGATTTGATGAGACACTCTCCTACGACCGTTTACTTATAGCTACAAAGAAATAAAATGAAATAAAATGGTGTAGGTACCTGCCCTTACTGTCCCATCTCCATAATCCACTCTGTATAAATATATATTATACTAGTCGGAGATGTGGTTTCTAAAAATTTCAGCAAAGAGCAGTTTTTTCCAAAACTTTGGTACAAAATAATATTTTTCAGTGTTTTTTGTTTTTTCGACTGTACATGCATATTGTAGTGGGTAGTTGGCGAGTGCCTGCTCGCGGTGTGTGAGACGTTCCTGATCCTGCAGCTCGGCGAGGCACCGGCTGATGCAGTACGCTGCTGCTGAGGGGTATACCTACATAGTGTAGTGGGTAGAGACCTCAGGTTGGCGATCTGCTGCTCGTGGTGCGCGAGGTGCTCTTGGTCCTGCAGCTCGGCGAGACCCGAGTTGATGGCAGCACGCTGCTGCTGAGTGGTAAACATAGTGTAGTGGTTAGAGACCTCAGGTTGGCGAGCTCCTGCTCGTGGTGCGCGAGGCGCTCCTGGTCCTGCAGCTCGGCGAGGCGCCGGCTAATAGCCAGCACGCCGCTGCTAAAGTTGCTGTGCGCCGTGAACTTGCAGCGGAAGTCCTCCGGGGGCCCACAGTTGAACAGGTAGCAGCTGCCGGGGCCCTACGCATATAATTCAACAGCTGTTAGTTCTATTGCGGACTGTGCTGAGGCGAGTTAGCAGAAAGGCATCAATATGAGGATAGGTCCCTATTCCCTATGCCCATAATATTATCGATACAAGTCAAGAAAACTACCATCAGCCAACATAACGATTCTACTTAATAAAACTGATAAAACATTCCGCATTCCTCCCGTGGGTGTCTTAAAAGGCGACTAAAGGACTTACTAGAAAATGGGCAGCAGCGTTCTCTGTGCATTTTTAACACCATACTGCGATCGCCAAACCGCCTGCCAAACGTGGCGATTATGGCAAATTCCCTCCCTTTCGGGGGAGGCCTTTGTCCAGCAGTGGACGTCTTTCAGCTGAAAGACATTCAATAGGGTAATATGAAATTAGAGAGTTGTGTTGATGATTTTAATGATTATCCATACTAATATTATAAATTTGAAAGTAACTCTGTCTGTCTGTCTGTCTGTCTGTCTGTCTGTCTGTCTATCTGTCTGTCTGTCTGTATGTCTGTATGTTACGTTTTCACGCCTAAACCGCTGAACCGATCGTCATGAAATTTGGCAGAGATATAGCCTGGGATATGGAGAAGGACATAGGCTACTTCTTTTGCGATAACCGACATCCACGCGGGCGGAGCCGCGGGCAAAAGCTAGTAATTCTATAAATACAGATTTGTTACGATTGCGAATAATATTCAGATCAACATATGTACATATCGACGCTTGAAACGCATGTTGTCAACTTTACCCTAAAGCATCTTAAAGTATTATTTCAAAATAAAAATAAAAAACTTTAAAATGGAGTATTGACTTCAAAAAGGAGGAGGTTATCAATTCGGAAGTTTATATATATACTTTTTTTTTTAAATATTGTTTCAGCGAGGTATGTGCCATAGTTGAAAATATTTCTGTAGAGGCTGTATATGTGCTAAGAGACTTTAATGCACACCCGGGTGAACTTTGCGGAAAGGAGTTAGAGAGTCTGTGTGAGGACCAACAGTGGATATGTGCTGATATTAAAAAGTTAGGATGTGTCATTTCACCCTATTGCCTGGTAATTAGTGACCGATATTTGAACACATGATTGTAGGTACTCATGATAACAGAAAACATTCCAAATGAAACATTTTTGTTTTAATTTACTTCTCACTTGACCCCAATCACCCCTATAGAATATTGAGTACCTAACAAGAATAATACACCATCAGCTGTTATTTAATTTAGTTAACTACTTATACCTTTTTACAAACTAAACTATTCCACTTTTACAATACATTATTCTTTTTCATTAATTTAACAACCGTACTTGAATATCCACACGGTTACATATCAAGCTATACATTTCCAGTAAAAGCTGACCTCGCATACAGTCAGTTTGAATAAAGATATAATACATTACATTACATACATTTTTTTTTAGCTGATTCACATTGTAAGGAAATCCTGTATCGGATTTCCTTACAATGAGAGGTCAGCTGATACTAGAAATGTATTATATATTTATTCAAACTGACTGTATGAGGTCTTATACAATTGAAAAAAACCATTTAAAGACAATAGATTTTACTACGCTGATCAGTGATAAGAAGGTACAATACGTGACTCATAAAACAACTGCTACTTTCTATCCGCTTGATAGAGTTCAGCGCGCGCGAATAATCCCATAGATTGATTTCAGCATGACATCACCTCTCGAGCGCGTCAGGTGACTCGCACATCTTGCAAACAAAACTATTTTTTTCTACACAATTAAAATCATACGGTTTAAAAACTTTATACCTTTTGTAAGCTTATTTTATGCACATATTTGTAAGAATCGTGGCAGATTAAACACTAATAAATAATATTATACGACTCAACTGGCCGGAATCCTGTCGTAATCCAATTATTTATATCAGTCACAATACACTAATCACTTTTCAAAGTGTTTTTAACACGAAATCACCAAAATATCACAAAACAAATTATTTTAAACATACTTTTACACGTCACACAGTGGAACGAATGTATGGGAGCGGTTGGACGTAGACATGTCCGAAAAAAAAGAGTAAAATTATGCCAAACTAATGATGCCATCTTATTCGATTACTTAATGCCTTCATAACTTGTGGTGATGAATTTCTTCATAACTCCCATATTTCGGGAGTAATTTGAGAAAATGTGAAATTTTACTATGAAAATGAGTGTATCGAGCTCTCTCCCTCCTGATTCCGGGCTTGTTTCAAGTAGCGGTCTCTAATATCATAATGCTAATACTAAGAGCTATATTTAATACTAAGACACATAGTGCGCCAAATGTGCACTTTCTGGGATAAAGAGTGATGTTTATTTTATAACACAATTTTTTTATTTTTTGTTTATTTTGTTGATTAAAACCGTTTTTCTAAAGGTTTACCTTATTACAATAACATTTCTGAGCAGCCAATTAGAGAAGATATAAGCTAATTAGGATATATAATTAGGGACTTAAGGTTTACATATAAAACTGATGCACTAATGATTACTGATAAGAACATTGCTATTATTTAATTACTAAATGGCTCTTAATACACTAATTTAGCATGCATCATTTACTAATTATCACAATAACTAATTACCTTGCAATATTTAACAAAGGATACCTGGGATACCTGGATTTTATATAAATAGGTCACTATTAGTAACTTTAAAATCAGTGTTGATTTACACCTCGTTGTATCCAAGCTAATCTCGCAATGTATTTTCCAAATTTTAATACAAATCTTGATATTCACGTTGCTTTATGCGCACGCGCACATAAAGATTTACGCGACTTTAACTATTTGTTCAGTGTTTTAAAAGATAACAGTTGTGTTCAGTTATGTGAAAGTGCTGAAACAAGTTTAAAAGACTGGTGTCGTCGATTTTGCTACCGCATTTATGCAAAATGGACACAGTCTGGAAGAAGCACAGATAAGTTTCGGAAGAAACATGAGATTTGGCTACAGGCTGCAATTCAATGGCCGGAATTACAGAATGAAAATATGGAACCTTCTACAGAAAATATAAGTGACGTCATCGAGCCCATAATTTCTCCTGCTAAATCTGATGCTTCAACTTGTACACATCCTAGTCCTCGTAAATCTTTTGAGGACCTTAGTAACCGGCAAAAAAGAAGACGCACTGAAGATAGTCTTTCATGCAGCAGTAGCAGCGCTGAAATTATGTTTTCGGCCGAAAGGGCGCTTCAAAAGGCAGGACAAAGCGATACAGCTTATGTTATGAAATACTTGACGGAGAATCCAGAAGAGGCCTCAAAAATCAAAGCCTTCATTGAAGGTAAATCAATTCAGGTACGGGAAATATCCCCTTTGAAGGCATTGGCTCTTTATGTATCGATGAACTTATCGAAATGGCGCTATAACACTCTTCGGGATTTCAACACTCAAGAAGGAGCTCTTCAATACCCGAGTTACTACATGTTGGTTAAAGAAAAAATTAAGTGCTATCCGGCCAAAGAAGATCTCACAGTTACAGAGAGCTCTGCAAAAATCAAATTACAAGCCTTGATGGATTTAACCTCAAGAAGACTTATTAGGTCGTTAGAAACCCCTGTTGATCCCAATCAACAGCTCGTATTGACCAGCAAATGGGGTTTTGACGGATCATCTAGCCAAAGCATTTATCATCAAAGGACGAGTGAAGATGAGCAAATCGATCTTGCTAGTAATTTTATGATTAGTCTTGTACCACTGCGGCTCGTCTCAAAAGGTGTAACAATTTGGGAAAACGAGCGACCATCTTCCACTTCATTTTGCCGGCCAATATTGTTTAAGTTTATAAAGGAAACCAAAGAAAATGTGCAGAGAGAGATGGCTGAAATCGAAGCAGAGATTGAAGCCTTAACTCCATCCACCATCACTGATGGAATTAGTGTCAAACACCAACTGCTGTTGACAATGATTGATGGTAAAATTCATTCCATTATATCCAATACAGCAGCTTCAGTGTGTGACATATGCAAGGCTTGTCCTAAAGAAATGAATAATTTAGAGTTAATCAAAGATAAACACGCAAACGAGGACATGTATAAATATAGCTTAAGCACCCTTCACGCTTGGATTCGCTCAATGGAATGCTTATTACACATTTCCTACAAATTAGACATAAAATCATGGCAAGTAAGGGGTGATATAGCAAAAAGGCAAGTTGATGACAGGAAGAAAAGAGTTCAAGAGGCTGTAAGAAGAGAAACGGGCTTACTTCTCGATGTTGTGAAACAAGGCAGTGGATCCACCAACAATGGCAACTCGGCAAGGAGATTTTTTGAAAACTACACTAAATCTGCTGAACTGACCGGAATAGATGCTATGCTTTTAAGAAAAATCTGTGTGATCTTGCAGTGTATTTCATCAGGAGAGAAGATCAACGTAACTAAATTCCGAGAGTTCTGCTTTGATACTGCTAAGCTTTACGTGGAGTTATACCCATGGTATTATATGCCTTCTTCACTTCATAAAATTTTAATGCATGGGCCAGACATAGTTCAGAACATGTCAATTGTGCCCATTGGTTTTCTATCCGAAGAGGCATCTGAGGCTAGAAATAAAGATTTTAGAAAATATAGAGAGGGGCATTCTCGAAAGCATAGCAGTATCTCATGCAATGAAGATATTATGCACAATCTTTTACTGTCTTCTGATCCACTTGTTACAAGTATCCGTCCAAAAGGAAATAAGTTTGTAAAAAAATCTTCTTTTAAGGAATTTTATGAGCTTACGGATTCTGAGAAAAGTGATATCGAATTTGTTAACATAAATGATTTAGCGGACATCGATTCTGAATTTGAATTAATTGATGATGATGATGATGACGAAGATAATTAAATGATGTTATTGTTTTAAAATGTGTAACTTAGTAAATTAGAGCTTACATCTTAATTATTTATTGTACTTTTAATGAAACTAGGTAATTTATTATCAACTTACTTAAAAGTCATACTCTCATCAGTTCTTGTGAATATTTTTGTTAATATATATTTCTGTATATATATAATATATTTATAGACCTCTTAATAAGTCTGTCTGCGGTTTAAAGTAAATACAAATGGGGAAAAAACGTTTTTTTTTTTAAATTTTCATTTCCTTTTATCCCAGAAAGTGCACATTTGGCGCACTATGTGTCTTAGTATTAAATATAGCTCTTAGTAATAGCATTACGATATTAGAGACCGCTACTTGAAACAAGCCCGGAATCAGGAGGGAGAGAGCTCGATACACTCATTTTCATAGTAAAATTTCACATTTTCTCAAATTACTCCCGAAATATGGGAGTTATGAAGAAATTCATCACCACAATTTATGAAGGCATTAAGTAATCGAATAAGATGGCATCATTAGTTTGTCATAATTTTACTCTTATTTTTCGGACATGTCTACGTCCAACCGCTCCCATACATTCGTTCCACTGTGCGTCAGGGACAGTTACGGGCCGGCACAGAACTAAATCATTATTTTTTAAGATTTCGTTCGAAGGCGGCAAAAATAATGGATTCGTTTACAGTACTACTGGCAAAATATTAAGAAATAAAACAATGAAGTATATTACGTCTCTCGCCTATAAAAAAATACAATAACAAAACATTCTAAGCGCCATGGGAACTGTACTTAACATAATAAACGGCAGTCCTGAAACTAGTTTATTTAGAAATAATAAATGCAGCAAAGGGCTTAGAGCCAAGAGCCGTTGTGACCCTGTAAGAGCACAGCAAAATTATTGTTAATTATAAAGATAATAATAAAAATACAATTAAAATTATACATAAAAGCTTAGTAATTAGTGTGTGTGTATTATTATGACCCGTTAATGTTATTAGGAATGTAAACTAGTCTAGATTTTATTATTTATTTGTTTTTAGTGTTAATTATTATCTACTCTGTTGCCAAGCAATCAATTAATTGGAATTTCTATTTTGCATGATTCATTTATCATTAATGTGATGTAATTAATTATTAATTATTTATTACCCATATTTTGTTTTGTTAATATGCGGATAATGTAGTGGGCTGTAATATTGTTAATATTTTGTATTATCTTTTCTTTGTTCCAACACATATTGTAGCTGTTTATTGTCCCTGAATAAATAAATAAATAAAAAAGTACATTTTACGCACATTTTTTCATTTTACTGAACAAAAATCAAAATCAAAATCAATTTTACTGAACCTCATAACTCTTGAACGGGCAAGTATGGGCGCGCGCTGATAATGTAGAATTATAGCCAACAAGCGAAAGAATAAGAATAAAGTAGTTTTAAAGCAAGACCTGTCAAGACTTGGCCAAATTTTAGCAGTTTATGTTTCATTCCATACAACAAAAAATTGAAATTATTTTTTTCCGGCCAAACTATCAGTTTTACAGAAAAAAGTTACCTAACAATTATTCATCAAAATGACAGATCTTTCGGTAAGTATAAAAAAAAAATGGAATTTGTAAATAAACCCCAATGTCCCTCATATAGCAGTTTCGAACCACTGTGCGGCGTGCCCCGCTTCTCTACCCCCACCTCACCACGCGGTATGTCACAACGAGCGCCGGCATGCCGTTGCTTACCGCATATGCCATAGCATCCTGCCGCGGAAGCCCGTGGCGCGTCTTTCAATGCCGTGCCATGAAATCCCTTTCGATGCCACGCCATCATTTTAAAGCATAGCATTTTATGTCGTATTTCTATATTGATACGTTTGAATGTCCATTGGTAAAAAATTAAAATCTATAGAACTATCAGTCGGATTTGAAAATGTATTTACTTATATTCATCACATACATATCAATCAATCAATCAATCATTTATTTTGTTAAACATAGGTATGGTTACAGATAATATATTGTCTAAAATATGTGCACTATGTTTTGCCAATTTATGGCGTACAAAATTAACATAAACAAGCAATTACAATTAAGGTGACATGTCAATAGAATACAAAAACAAAACAAAAAAACATTCAATTAAAAATATGTCAGATATGTAAACAAGTAATAAATAAAATCATAAGTGTTTAATTAGCAAGTCGGCCTCGTCATACCTCTGTTTATCAGTAGTAAACTCAGTGATGGAGTAGTAACATTATATCTAAAAGGAATTTAAATAAAGACCTCTTAAAGGCTCCCAGACACTCTTTATTTCTAACAGCTGCTGGTATACTATTATATATTTTTGGGGCCATACCTAGCACACTTTTGCTGAAAAATGCGGTTTTATGAGAGGTAACATGAATGGTATTCTGATAACGGCGAGAGCGCAGTTTTTCAAATAAATGCAGGTTACAGCGGACAAACACCCCCATTTCGTATTTGTACATAGACGGTAGAGTGAGCAGACTAAGTTCCTTAAATACTGGTTTACAACTATCAATCGATTGTAATTTGGTAAACGATCGCAAGCATTTCTTCTGAGCTTTAAAAACAATGTCTCTGTCAGTGGAGTTGCCCCAGAAAATAATTCCGTACCTAATGCCTGAAGCCACATAAGCATTATAAGCTATTTGTACTGTAATGAGGTTAACCGTTTTTGATCGTTTGTACAGAGCATACGCAAACTGACTAAGTTTCTTTGACAAAGCGTCGATATGATTTTTCCAAGTCAGATGACTATCTATGTAATAGCCCAGAAATTTCGTGCTGTTACTTTCAGAGATTGCTACGTTACCATATTTTATATTCAGTTTAGGTTTAATTGTTCTTTGATTAAATGTCATTATTTTAGTCTTGCTAAGATTTATTTTCAGATTATTATTAACTAACCAATTTATTATATTTTTAAGATCATCATTTATGTCATTTTCAAGAATATCAATGTCATTATTAGCAAATAAAATAGTGCTGTCATCAGCAAACAAGACCATCTGGTGCTTACTGACCTTAGGCATATCATTTATGTAAATGTTAAATAATGGAGGGCCATATATTTGTGTCCTGTGGGAATCGAACCCACGTCTAATAATGATAATTTAGTAATTTGTATATAAAAAGAATTTTGTAAATAAATAACTTGTAAACATTGAAACTACTAGTCATTTTATTGCTTTCCAAATTTTTGGGCACTCGTTTCAATCTATTCAAATGCGAAAAAAAAAATAGTCTTAGTACCTAACTTTTTCAATATTATCGATACCTTTATATCTATATGGTGAAATCCCTACCACAGGTTTTATAGTCTCTACTTGACGTCATCATGAATTGCCAGACGTACGAATTTATCCATAGATCTACAGATTTTGGACCTCTCCTCGGATATACGACACTGACATAATAAATCGGAGGCAAACGAACAAAACGGCAACGAGGCACGTTTGAAATTATTATATTTCAAAATGTACATAAAAAAAACCGGCCAAGTGCGTGTCGGACTACGCACAATGAAAGGTTCCGTACTTGGAAAGAATTTATCCTAAGAACAAACTTAACATTGTAGTTGGTAAACATAATCTCCCATACATTCCAACTGCAAATGTAAGTTTGTACGCACAATTTCGAGAGATTTACCATGTAATTTTAAGACCATAGACTTCTTATAGATTTGCCTGTAATCTATAAGTATAGAACTATTTTATGAATTTAAAAAAAAAAATAAGTTTAGTAGTTTCCGAGATAAGGGGGGGGAATGGTAAATTTTCGCCTATTTTCACATAAAACTTTAAAACAATTTATTGTAAAATTATTAAAAAAAATATTTGAGACCCTCATAGTAAGCCCTTTCATTTGATATGTCACACAGTACAGTCTGCAAAACTTTTTTTTTAAATGTTCTTGTTTGCCCCCCAAAACTGACCTTAATATTCTTAATTCATTTATTTACGATTCACGTCCGTATTTGGGTCACTCAAATTGATATGTATACCAAATTTCAACTTATTCGGTCCATTACATAGATAAGGGGGGAATGGTAAATTTTCGTCTATTTTCACTTATAACTTAAACAAATGTATTTTAACATTACATAAAAAAAAATATTTGAGATCCTCACAGTAAGCCCTTTCATTTGATATGTCACACGGTACAGTTTGCAAAACTTTTATTTAAATTTTCCTGTTTGCCCCCCAAAACTGACCCTAATATTCTAAATTCTTTTACGAGTATTTACGGTTCATATCCGTATTTGGGTCACTCAAGTTGATATGTATACCAAATTTCAACTTAATCGGTCCATTACATTCGGAGCAAATTGGCTGTGATAGAGGGACAGACAGACAGACAGACAGACACACGAGTGATCCTATAAGGGTTCCGTTTTTTCCTTTGAGGTACGGAACCCTAAAAACACTGAAACTGTAGGGGATCCCTACACTGAATGATATGATAACGGGGTGATTCTATTGGGATGATTAAATAAAACCGACCACCGTGAATGTTCGTTAAACACTGATTTATTGAAACACTAGCTTTTGCCCGCGGCTCCGCCCGCGTTGATGTCGGTTGTCGCGTAAAAAAGTAGCCTATCTTCTTCTCCATATCCCAGGCTATATCTTTGCCAAATTTCATGACGATCGGTTCAGCGGTTTAGGCGTGAAAACGTAACATACAGACAGACAGACAGACAGATAGAGTTACTTTCACATTTATAATATTAGTGTGGATATTTTTACATTTTATTTGCAATAAGTTATAAATGCTGTGCGTGCAGAATGCACGGCGCGTGAGTCGCAAGAGTAATGTACGGTTCCGTACAGAAACTAATACCTAGTCACACTAGTCATAGATGGTGACACGGACAATAAGTAGCGAATAAAATTCTCATTTTTTTTTTCTGAGACAAGTTTTGCTTAGTTTGTTTAGTTTTCGACATTTAGTTAGTTTTCGACATTTATTTACCTGATTTGGACTATAATAGGTTTTTCAGGCTTAATCCACCGATTTAAAATCGGATCTGGCAACACTGGCCACACTGGCCACCTACCGAGCGATAGCTGAATAAATAAATGAATATTTGCTGTTTTTGTGTTAATTATGATGTTTCCAATTGCCGCTCTAATTTTGCTACATTATGCTAGATGGCGTCACTGAGTCATGGGATCACAGTTTTTGTATGTCATTTCTTTGTATAGCCTCTCTATTGTACCTATCTTAAATCTCTTTGTTTTCTAACTATAGAATCGGATGCATTGTATTTAAATAATTTCGAAGTTCTTATTCGAGAAATGTCAACGTGTTTCGTTTGTCAAATCCTTGTCAAATCCAATCAAATAAATCAAGTCATAAATCGAATCAAATAAAGTCTTTTTATTGTGGGCATAGGTTATACAGACCTAGATGTTAGGTATATTACAGATCCATTATATCCTGCCTAGTAGGCATACAATAATAAATTATGTCAACATACAACATATCTATACTAATATTATAAATGTGAAAGTAACTCTGTCTGTCTGTCTGTATGTTACGTGTTCACGCCTAAACCGCTGAACCGATCGTCATGACAGGCAGAGATATAGCCTGGGATATGGAGAATATGGACATAGGCTACTTTTTTACGCGATAACCGAAATCAACGCGGGCAGAGCCGCGGGTAAAAGCTAGTCACATATAAAGCAAATCTTACCAAAATAAGAATTAGGTGTATGGTGACAAATTGTAGGTAGTAAGTAGGTACTAATTATTAAGAAAATCTTGGATCGTGTCAGCTGTCAGCGTGTCAGCTTTGTCAATTAAAAAATTACTACTACTAGTTTAAAATGTTCACAGGTATTTCATTGTAAATATTAGATGCCATTCCAAAAAAACTTGCCCAGAAGAGCAGTTTTATGTAGTATACTAGATATTTTAAGTGCATATCATGTGTGCATTGTTTACGGCAATTCGGTTTCAGTAGGTAGTTGGCAAGCCCGATTACCTTCTCCTCGTAGACGAAGACGTCGCAGGCGTCAGTCTCGCAGCACAGGCGCAGGCACTCGGCGCGCGCGCCCACGTCCAGCTCGGACAGGTAGCGCGCGCCCATGTCCCGCGACTCCTCCGTGCGGATGATCTTGTCGCGCTGCACGTCGAAGCGCGGCGCGCACGCCCCCGGGTCCAGCTCGCGCGCGCCCACCGCGCCCAGCAGCAGCGCTGCCCACCACGACCACGCCCGCAAGCGCATCGTTCTCACCGGTCACTCCGCTCAACACTTCGCAACACCGCTCTCACCGCTGACCAGACACAGAACACTTTGTTTCCTTGAACACACTCCCGAAGTTTGTCTTCACGGATACGTAGTATCACTGTGCGGATGTTCGCATCCCCGCCGTCCATGTAGGATGCAGGGTGTAGCCGTGAGTGCTGGCGGCAGTGGCGTCTCTGCGTGTTCGTGCTAACTAATTGTCATCGCATACATTAGCGGGCGCTGAGTGCGGCGCGGCGGCGTATCCGCGGTCGATATTGTCGCTTCTGCGCACTCACTCGCGCACTAGGCACAAGGACATAATGAAGTAAAGACACTAGATGTGGCACAAGTGTACAAAACCGGCCATGTGCGTGTCGGACCACGCACAATGAATGGTTCCTTAGTGCGTATGAATTTATCCCAAAAACAAACTTAGCTTCGTAGTTGAAAAACATGTTCTTCCATACGGAATTAATGATTTTATTTTTTTACCGGTTTTTGGAGTAATCTATACTTAAAGGTTTTGTCGGATTAAACGGTTTAGAGCAATAAAAACCGGTTAATATGGACGCACGATAAACAAAAACCGCGCGCGCTCAGATTTTATTCAGCAGTAAGATTTTTTTTTGTTTCGGGACGGGCATTTATTTCATTGCATCAATCAGCTCCGCTGCAAAAAAATCAAAAATGGGTAAATATCGAATATTTTTTTGGTGAAATTAAGTATCGCGCGGCCGAACGTATCCTCACAAGTTGCAACGCGTTTATCGACACGCCGCTCGTCGAATAAACCGTTTAATTCAGGTTAAGATAAAGTTCTTAAAACGTTCACGTCCTTAAGAAAAGTTCTGAGCAAAACCAAAATAAAACGATATCAACCGGTATTTTTAAGCCGGTTCCGAGCCCTGACTATAAGGGTTCCTTGTTGACTACAGAACCCTAAAAACGGCAAAAAAATCACGTTTGTTGTATGGGAGCCCCCTTAAATATTTATTACTAGCTTCTGCCCGCGACTTCGTTCGCGTGGAAGTCGTAAGACCAACTAAAATACCAGCCACATTTTTATTAAAATTTCCCTGAATACTAACATGTAGTTTTGGTCACGGTAGTCAAAATATACAGAGAGTCAAGACAGGTGACGTGAGAGCATGTTCCATGTTCTATGGTAAAGGGTTTGGTTTCCGCCTTTAGTCCTTCAAGTGAACCATTGTATATGGACCATGGCGGCCATCAGTGGTTATTCCAACCAGCTCACCTCTCTCCAGAAGATAATTACGTTTCCCGGTCTGTTTAGAACTTCTGTGAAAGATCTGGGTGCCCCGAGGGTTTCTGTTCTAAAATCTGGGTGACGCCTGTGCATTCAAAGAGCACATGCATGACGGTTTCCTCAGCCTCCATGCAAGCCCTACACAGAGGATCGTCGGATATGCCTATTGTGTGGAAGTATTTGTTTAGCACGAATTGACGGGGTCCGCTAGGACCGATGCCTGCCAGGGTTGCGGGTTTGTCCGAAAGGGATACGGTGGCCCTAGCACAAAGGCAACTGAAATAACACGGGTGGGTTTTAATCAGTTAAAGTCTGAAATGCCCTCCCGCTCCGCCCAGAGCGGGAGAAGTTATTTAATAATTTCGTCAAACTATCACAATTAAGTATTAAGTTTGACGACACGGTTGGCGCAGTGGTTAAGCGATTGACTGCTGCACTTTGTGTCGCGGGTTCGATTCCCGCACGGAACAACTATTTGTATGACCTACAAGTAGTTGTTCCGGGTCTGGCTGTTTGGTATGTGAATTTAAATGTTTATAAACGCACCGACGATACAGGAGAAATTCCTAGTGTGGGGCAACGTTTTTTTAACAAACAAAAAAAAAAAACAAACAAAAAGTAAATTTAAAAAATTAAAATAAAAAACCGGTCAAGTGCGAGTCGGACTCGAGCACTGAGGATTTCCGTACCATCATAAATATAGCTTCATTCGTATAGTACTTAAATAGTTCTGTGCCTAGAAAAAACTTCCACGTTGAACTCAAAATCCCCACGATAGCCCAATTCATGAAGCGCACTTCAAAGCGCTTCTTCGATTCAGCAGCCACTCATCGCAACGCTCTAGTTGTGAAGGCCGCAAGTTATGTCCTCTCAAAAATTAGTTCGACCCGCCGTCCAAGGCATGCACTGACCGACCCAGACGACCCCACTACTCTCCTCCAGGAGAGTCGCAGGGAAACTAGTACAGTTCGCAAAATGAGAGCACAAAATACACGATCGTCATTCCGACCTGGCCGCCGAGGCACTGCGCGAAATCCCCGACTAACGAATAGTCCTCCCCGACCCATGACTGTAAGTGAAGCGCCAGCACGTGTTTTAGCTGAGCAGCATGTAATCCAAACTCCCCACGATAATAATCAAAACACTGATTTTATCCAGCCACCGTCGGTCCCTTGCCACCCTCCCTCCGACTCAGCTGCCCTAAGCCGAGGTTCGTACCCCACAGGGGGTGCCCTTAGCGAGCAGCAGTCGTTTAGTTTATAGTTTTTACGCCCTGGCTGGAGGCATTAAGTTTCGTTAGGAGCTTAAGGCAGCCACAGGAAAGTCCGGTTAAAGAGTCGGAACCTTAGTGGTTACAATCTGAGTTGCCCTAGATTAAAAAAAAAAAAAAAAAACTACAACTGTGCTTCATCCAAAGCAACCTGCGAGTAGGCAGGAAGGAGGACATTTTGGTGAAATGTTTTTAAATTTTCATCGGCTATATTCGTCAGACAATTTTAAAAGCGGTGTAGAATAATGCAGTTTTAGGTTAGCGCCGTCTCTTGACCGATAGTGGAACTAATGTTAGTTTTGTTGATGATTTCTGAAAAAGTGTGTTATTTAGAGAAATCGTTTTAATTTTCCTGTAATCTTTTCATAAATTTCTATCACATAGAATAATTATTGAGATTTTTATCTATGCAATCTTCGGAGATAAGGGGCGCTCTTTCATACGATACCCTACATGCCCTAGTAGCCCCACTTCGACTTTTTAAGATCCCCGTTGCATGCAAATGGATCCCTGAATCGAAAAATTGTTTTCACAAACCCGCAATATTTTTGAACGGCATATCTAACGATACCCCACACCATGGGATAGTCGAGTAAAAGTGGGGATGTTATTTTCGCTAAAAAAATATATTTTTCAAGATTTTATTTTACCTATTTGTTTAATATGTGTACCCATGCCATTACAGCTTTGATTTGATCTCACTGTCGGCTCTAGCACCCTCGAAAACCTTGAAAACGACACCCATGATGGAAAATTTGAAAAAAATTGCTGTTGTAGTTGTTACATATCTTGGATTTTAATTTATATAAATATAAAAATAAATATATCTTTATCTTTATCTTTAAAGGTGCTAAAACCAAATTTTTGTTTGATACTTCTTTAAAAATAATGAAATGTAAAATAAAAAAAATTAAACCTATAAGGAGTAAAAGGCGTAGAGGGGCATCACGGCATACCAGCGTCATGCCGTTTGCCGTCACGCAAATGAGTCGGTTTTACTGCCAAGGCGCGTCAATAGATGTTTCACATCAAAATACGCACAACCAATCAACTGTATTAATTTATTATTTTTAACAAGAATCAAAGCGATCAAGCATTATTAGATAATAACATGGCACCGAGTAAAAGTAATACTGAAGTGGGGAGTCGTCTGTCGCCGCCGCCGTCAGTTGTCGATCCAAAAGAGAACGAATACTCCTCGACCGTCGCCGTCCGAAGTTGCTGCTAAAGCCTCAGTCACTCGAAGCGATTTATAGCTGCTGTTTTCTGTTTGCGATTACTAGCAGTTATAAATCGCCGCTAGCGTGTGACCGCTGTCGACTAGGAATTTGTTCAATTCATGTTGGTACTCGGCTTGATGTGGTAAGCAACTACGGTAAAAGTTTATCATTCCTAAAAATCTTCTTAGTTCTTGAACTGTTTGTGGTTTCGGATAGTTGTCTATGGCGTGTATTCGTTCTTGAGTGGGGTTGATTCCTTCTGATGACACTTCGTATCCGAGGAACTCGATGTTTTTCTTGTCAAACTCGCACTTATCGATGTTAAGACTGACGCCGTAGGTATTTAGGCGTTCGAGTACTTGTTCTAAGTGGCGGCGGTGTTCTTCCTTATTTCTCGAGTGTACAAGCAGATCGTCGACGAAACAGAATACGTTGTCATCAAGTCCTCGTAAAACCTCGTGCATGAAACGTTGAAAAGTTTGACCGGAGTTTCTTAAACCGAACGTCATGCAGGTAAATTCGAAGAGTCCGAAAGGTGTTATTATCGCTGTTTTTTGAGCATCTTCTTTTGTGATAGGTATCCAGAAATATGCCATTTTCAATTTGAGTTTCGAGAATATTTTCTTGCCGTGGAGTTGGTATGTGAAATCTTGAATTCGTGGAATGGGGTATCGGTCGGGAACGGTGACGGCGTTGAGTCTTCTGTAATCTCCACATACTCGAAGTGATCCGTCTATCTTTTTCACAATGTGAAGTGGACTCGCCCACGGACTGTTTGACGGCTTGCATATACCCATCTCGATCATCCGCTCGAATTCGAGTTTTGCCGCCTTATATTTGTCGGGCGGTAGAGGGCGCGCCCGTGCGTAGATCGGCGGCCCAGTTGTCTCGATGTGATGTGTGACGTCATGCTTGGCTGGAGTTTTGAGTGTCATTGGTCGAAGTACATCTGGATATTTCTTCAGCAGGTCGTGATGAGCGTGGTCGTGGTTGATAATGTATATTGATTCTTCGTTGCTGTTTATTTTGACCGCGTTTACACTAAGCTCTGTTACACGGTCGATGAGTTTTCTTTGGTGCAAGTCGACTAACAGTTTATGATGTACTAGGAAGTCGGCACCCAGTAATGAAGTCTTCACATTGGCGACGACGAAAGTCCACTTAAAACTTCTTCGTAAGCCTAGGTTGAGCTCGAGTGTGCGCTCTCCGTAGGTATGAATCTCTGTTCCGTTTGCCGCGAAAAGTTTGTAACCTGCATTCGTCGCCGGTCTTGTATATTTCTGGTTTCGAGCGGCTAATACCGATATGTCAGCTCCCGTGTCGACAAGAAATTTTTCTCTGTTGTTGGTGTCGATCACGCATAGGCGGCGGCTTGTTTGGTTTACATCGACACCCGCCACTACCGATGTACGTTCTAGTTTTCCCGCTTTGCTAAGGAACACGGTGATTCACATTTTCGTGCCCCATTGCCGAATCGGTAGTGGTAACGACATAGCCAGTCGGGATCGCCGGGCTTGCGGGCGTTATCAGTACGCTGCCTTGAATGTGAGCATGAGCGGCTACGATGTGCAGAGTTTTGGCGGGAACGACGATACGACGAATATTGATGGTTGCGGATTTCGGCGACTTCGAGTGACAATTTCTCTATTTGTTTCGACAGCATGTTGATTTGTAGGGTTGTTATCGCGTTGAGCTGTACCTCATTGACTGCTTGACTTGTTGACGGAGGATTTATTGTGGAGACCGCGGCGACTGTAGCGGGTTCAAAATGCTCCATCATTTTGTCTGCCATTGCAGCTAGCACTTCGAGCGATGACTCGGTGTTGACGGAGAGCACGGCGCGAACTTGTGCGGGCAGCTGGTTGAGCCACATAACCTTTAGCGCTTCATCTGAGAGTAGCTTGCCGCTGAGGTCTCGCATTTTACGCAGCAGCTGACTTGGCTTGTGATCGCCGAGTTCGAGGCCGCTGAGTAGCTTCTGCAACTGCCGGTGGTCTGATTCTTGGTAAGTTGAAATGAGTCTGTCTTTGAGCGCGCTGTATTTTCCGGTGAGTGGTGGATGTAGGATGATGTCTCCAATCTGTTCCAGGTCGCTGTTGCCGAGTAACGGGACGACGAGGTTGAATTTTTGTTCCTCGCCTATCTTGCTGGCGGCGATGGCGGCTTCAAATTGTGCAAACCACAGGCGTGGATTTTGGCGCCAAAATGGTGGCAGTCGTGCAGGAACTGAGACTGTTGCCACGTCGCTCGTCACTGTTGTGGTGCCATGAGCATCGCTGAAATCTTCGGTATCCTTTAACATGGTGATGGTTCTTGCAGGTGTTTGTTGTTCCAGGAAATCGGGCTTCAGCTTCAGGATCGTGTTCAGCTTCACGGGGTCACCAATTTAGCGAAGTGTGTGTTAAGGTACTTGCTAGTCGTAAATGAAACACAGGGATGACTGAACTAGACGGAACTGATTTATTTTCTAAAGCATCCTACTTATATATAATTTAACCATGCTAAACTTATGCACTAGCCCATTATTATTTGCACTAGTTCGACCAATAGCGATGCGCCGTAGAGCGAGCCGCGCGCGGGGCGCGGGGTGTTGTTTGCACACGGCACTATTCGCCGTGAAGGCATTAATAGGAATCGCGCGCCAAGCGCGGTCCTTTTCATCGAGCGCCGTCGTCGAGTGTAGTCAGAGGACTGCCTGCCTGCTTTGCTTGCTTAGCTGGCACTTACAAACCGCTTCTTTCGAAGCGAATATCCTGTTTCTTATTACTCGTCTTTTTCAAGATGATTGCTTTCACTGTTTCTTTACGGTTGTCAAAAACGTGGTGAGGTAAATGGTTCGGTGGTATGTGGTAACTTATTCGGTGGTATGTGGTATGCTTCGGTGGTATGTGCTTATGGTAGCTGGTTTCCTGGTGACTGACAGGTACTGTGTCACTACACGGATAATAGTATTTTACTATCCGGATTATCCGGATAATGCGGATAATACGGATATTTTTTAGTTTTTATTATAAACTAGCTTCTGCCCGCGACTTCGTTCGAGTGAAAGTCGTAAGAAACCACAGTATACTATAATACCAGCCACATTTTTTTTTCCGATAAATATCTTCAATATACAAAAATGTAAACTTAAACCTTCCTCGAGAACCACGCTATCCATTGGTGAAAACATTATGAAAATCGGTGCAGTATGGATGTGAGTTTAAACATAAAGTTAACAAGTGTTCAATGTTGTTGTGATCTCTGTCACTAAATTATATTTTAACTTATTGTGATTTGTGAAGTGAAGTGGGCTTGCAATCCGGATATCCGTATGGATATCCGGATTGCAAGCCCTAGTTGTGCTCCATTGATCTAGAAGAGCAAATGTTAAAAAAACTTACTGCAAAGAAAAGAAAATGGATCCGCAAATGCATTGGTCGAAGAGAATTGCTTGGAGCTTCTAATAACCTATTAATAATGGAATTGGCTGCAGAAGAATCAAACGATTATGAAAATAATCTACGCACAACGGAAGCGAAATTTAACGAATTACTTGAAATAATCTATATGTCGGAGACGTGTTGTATCCGGTACACCAGCTTATTACTGTATACAAATATTGTTAACATTAAAAAAAAGTAAGTATAGAGTTTCTTGCCCATTCTTCTCCATACCTAACTAACTTTTGGAAAGGGCAATTAGAATAAATAAACTAATTATTTTTGTAAATTTTGACGTTCAAAAGTGCATTTTATGTACCTATTTGAAATAAATGATTAGACTTTGACCATCTGTAACGCGGCGCGCAAGGGGGGGGGGCAAAATGTTGATAATTTTAGGCTAAGAGGCCTAGATTTCGAGATGTTTCAATTTTACTTTTTGAAAAACCGCCTTCAACGTAAATTTTGTTTTAACGTAAATTGAGTAGTTAAATCGCTTTTGTTTACAAGTTTCAGTGTCGAGCCAAGCAGCGCTGCAGACAAATGATTCGGTTGTGCTTAGGGCTTGCAAAATCCTTTCAGTTTTACTATCCGGATAATACGGATAATAGTATTTTACTATCCGGATTATCCGGATAGTGCGGATAATACGGATATTTTTTTAGTTTTTATTATAAACTAGCTTCTGCCCGCGACTTCGTTCGAGTGGAAGTCGTAAGAAACCACAGTATACTATAATACCAGCCACTTTTTTTTTTCGATAAATATCTTTAATATACAAAAATGTAAACTTAAACCTTCCTCGAGAACCACGCTATCCATTGATGAAAACATTATGAAAATCGGTGCAGTCGTTTTTGAGCTTATCGCGAACAGACAAACAGACGCGGCGGAGGACTTTGATTAATAATATGTAGTGATCAAACTAATAAGCTTTTGTAACACGTTTTAATCAGTCTCTCAAGCAAAATGACAAAGAAATAATAAATTATACCAATATTCCAAGTAAAAATAACATAAAAAAACTAGTTCACTTTCTAAAAATATACAATAAGACACCGATACCGCACAAATGATTTGTATCTATTCTTCTCATACTAAAAACAATTCTAATTAAAAAGTGATCTTACATTTATCACAACATCCCACTCAAATCAACCTATTTAAAACATATAATTAAATAAAAATATCACTTTCCCTGGCAAAACAGCTTAATTATTAAACAACAATAGTATAAATAAAATATAATAAAACAAAAATGAACAAAATATCTCAAAATACTCAAATAACCGTTTATTTATAATATTATGTAATTCTTAAGGCCCTCCAGAAGCTGTTTTCTTCCGTCATATTTGAGGGAAAAACGCCATAGGCATGGAACAGAGGTGTGGTGATACTTTTCTTTAAGAAGGGCGATAATGCCCTCCTTAAGAATTATAGGCCCATCTCACTTCTGAGCCATATCTACAAGCTATTTTCAAGAGTCATCACGAACCGTCTCGCGCGCTGGTTCTGGACTTTCAGCCTCCCGAACAAGCCGGATTCCGTAAAAGCTTTAGCACCGTAGACCACATACATACGCTGCGGCAAGTTATACAGAAGACCGAGGAGTATAACCTGCCTCTCTGCTTAGCGTTAGTGGACTACGAGAAAGCCTTCGATTCGATCGAGATATGGGCTGTACTGTAGCCTCTTCAACGGTGCCAGATCGACTATCGGTACATCGAGGTGCTCAAGTAACTGTACAAAAAAGCCACTATGTCAGTCCGACTCCAGGACCAGACCTCGAAACCTATCCTTTTGCAGCGAGTTGTGAGACAGGGAGATGTTATCTCTTCGAAACTGTTAACCGCTGCACTCGAAGATGACTTCAAGGTTTTGGACTGGAAAGGGGTTGGCTTCAACATCACTCACATTCGGTTTGCCGACGATGTAATTGTCATGGCTGAGACTATGGAAGACCTCATTACAATGCTCGATGACCTCAGTAGAGCTTCCGAAAGAGTGGGTCTTAGAATGAACATGGACAAGGCAAAGGTCATGTCCATGCCCATGTAACACCCAATCTCATAAATATCGGAGACGCTACACTCGAAGTTGTGGACGAGTATGTTTACCTAGGACAAACTGTCCAGATAGGTAGGTCCAACTTCGAGAAAGAGGTCAATCGTCGAATCCGACTCGGCTGGGCAGCGTTCAAGAAGCTACGCAATATCTTCTCGTCCCACATACCACAGTGTCTCAAGACGACCTATGGCACTGAAACGAGGTCGCTCACAATGGGCCTTATTAGAAGGCTAAAAGTCACCTAAAGGGCAATGGAGAGGGCTATGCTTGGAGTTTCCCTACGTGATCGAATCAAAAATGAAGAGATCCGCAGGAGAACCAAGTTAACCGACATAGCTCGAAGAATTGCCAAAGTGGCAATGGGCAGGGGGGCACATTGCTCGCAGAACAGATGGTCATTGGGGCCGAAAGGTTCTGGAGTGGCGACCGCGTACCGGAAGACGTAGCGTAGGAAGGCCTCCCACAAGGTGCACTGATGACCTTGTAAAAGCCGCAGGAATCCGCTGGATGCGGGAAGTAGGGAACCGGTCGAGGTGGCGGTGCTTGGGGGAGGCCTATGTCCAGCAGTGGACGTCTTTCGGCTGAAATGATGATGAATGATGACGTAATTCTTAAATGATTTTTTTGCGAAATTTTAATAATATGATCTTAATAATCTTAACTAATCTTTGCGATACAATACAATACTATATATACAATGCGATAATAACATGGCACCGAGCAAAAGCAATACTGAAGTGGGGAGTCGTCTGTCGCTGCCGCCGTCAGTTATTGATCCAAAAGAGAACGAATACTCCTCGCCCGTCGCCGTCCGAAGTTGCTGCTAAAGCCTCAGTCACTCGAAGCGATTTATAGCTGCTGTTTTCTGCTTGCGATTACTAGCAGTTATAAATCGCCGCTAGCGTGTGACCGCTGTCGACTACATGCAGTTTTTAGGAGCAAAACCTCATTCGTTTGGTGACGTGTAGTCGAAATGTCGTCTGTCGTAAATCGTCGCGCTGTAAGACAAATGATTCGGTTGTGCTTAGGGCTTGCAAAGTCCTTTCATTTTTACTACCCGGATAATACGGATAATAGTATTTTACTATCCGGATTATCCGGATAATGCGGATAATACGGATATTTTTTAGTTTTTATTATAAACTAGCTTCTGCCCGCGACTTCGTTCGAGTGAAAGTCGTAAGAAACCACAGTATACTATAATACCAGCCACATTTTTTTTTTTCGATAAATATCTTCAATATACAAAAATGTAAACTTAAACCTTCCTCGAGAACCACGCTATCCATTGGTGAAAACATTATGAAAATCGGTGCAGTATGGATGTGAGTTTAAACATAAAGTTAACAAGTGTTCAATGTTGTTGTGATCTCTGTCACTAAATTATATTTTAACTTATTGTGATTTGTGAAGTGAATAAATAATTGAAATAACGTAATAACAGTTATGTACTTTAAAGATGACAGCTTTTAATTTAATATTTAAAAGAGAAATACAACTATCCGTAAAATCCGAAAAATCCGGATGGTGATGCAAGTAAAATCCGGATTTGAAAATCGGCGGATATCCGGATAATACGGATATCCGGATTGCAAGCCCTAGTTGTGCTCCATTGATCTAGAAGAGCAAATGTTAAAAAAACTTACTGCAAAGAACAGAAAATGGATCCGCAAATGGATTGGTCGAAGAGAATTGCTTGGAGCTTCTAATAACCTATTAATGGAATTGGCTGCAGAAGAATCAAACGATTATGAAAATAATCTACGCACAACGGAAGCGAAATTTAACGAATTACTTGAAATAATCTATATGTCGGAGACGTGTTGTATCCGGTACACCAGCGTATTACTGTATACAAATATTGTTAACATTAAAAAAAAGTAAGTATAGAGTTTCTTGCCCATTCTTCTCCATACGTAACTAACTTTTGGAAAGGGCAATTAGAATAAATAATATAATTATTTTTGTAAATTTTGACGTTCAAAAGTGCATTTTATCTACCTATTTGAAATAAATGATTAGACTTTGACTTTGACCATCTGTAACGCGGCGAGCAAGGGGGGGCCAAAATGTTGATAATTTTATGTTGTTTTTTTTTTCGAGATATTTCAATTTTACTTTTTGAAAAACCGCCTTCAACGTAAATTTTGTTTTAACGTAAATTGAGTAGTTCCATCACTTTCGTTTACAAGTTTCAGTGTCGAGCCAAGCAGCGCCGCAGCCGTCAGCGAAGCCCTTCGTGTGCTTTAAGTGTGGGAGACCAAGTGTGACCTAGTTTCACATGAAATATTAGTTAAAAAACTAGAGGCTATAGGTATTAGAAGACTGACACTTCAGTGGATATCGTCGTACATAACTAATCGACAACATAGTCACTGTCACTAAACTTAATGAAAGTAGGGACATTTATTTATTTTATTTATTTGGTACACCAACAGCAGAACATACAAAAGATTAAAAAAAAAGAACAATAAAATAATAAAAGTACCTACTAGTATGTATGCCTATTATAGGTGTACACAGCATTCACCACAAAACAACATCTTAATTAACTAAAAATAATAATAATGAATTTAATTAAAAAATACAATAAGAATAAGAAAACAAAATTAAAATAAGTGGATATTTGAATTATACTCGTACTAAACAAAAATATTTAAATGAAATCACGAAAGGTGGAAGGTGAAAAAGGGTGTTTGTAATAATGATATCCAAGATTAAATATGAATATGAACATGAATTTACAAAAAATAAAAAGTGTTAGTTAGTATATGTACTCCCGTTTATCAGAGACAGATCTTCTAAACTTGTTAAGTTACATCGTGTAAGTCGATTTCAGATGATTTGCAAAAACTGTTGTAATTTCTGCAAATTCGGAGCATGAGAGCGTTGAGACCAAGATTGGATTTGCGGAAAGGAATATGAAACAACCTGGTGATGGGATGTCTTGGAGGTTTTGAAAGGACTGTGTGGATACGCTCAACAAGATCGCTACATTTTACAAATCCGTTTACAACTTTGTAGAGGAAAATTAAATCTCGCGAACGGCGACGGTCTCGCAGTGATTTTATATTGAAAAAGTGTAAGCGTTGCTCGTACGGACAGCGATGGCAAATTTTCCTGGATATAAAGGCTAAATGTTTAGTGAATGCTCTTTGTATACTCTCAACTCTTTGCGAATGAACTGCAGAGAATGGATTCCAGGCAACACTAACATATTCTAACTGACTTCGCACTAGGGTGTTGAACAAGACTATTCTGGTCTTTGTCAGTTGGAAGCCCTGAGTATTTCGTTTCACAAAACCTAGCATCTGTGACGACTTTTTAACAATGTAGTTGATGTGTGGCTTAAAACTTAGTTCATTGTCTACCAGAACTCCTAGATCCCGAATTTCAAACACCTTAGACAATGCAGTGTTGCAAGAGAAACGAATAAAGAAACATTTTCGTGTGTTTAAGGTCATATTATTAGCTACGCACCAGTTTTCCATATTTGTTAAATCGTTTTGAACGAGCTTAGTATCTGCAGGCCCTGACATGACAGAATGCTCGTCTGAATATATAAGTGTAAAACGCGGCGTCTTCCAGGGTAGCATATTGGGCCCTATCTTATTTCTACTCCAGATAAATGACATATTTATTATAAACAATCATAAATGCTTCCTCTTTGCCGATGACATTTCTATAATTGTTACTACCGATAAAAAATATAAGTATATCAATTACGGATCATGAAGCGGACATAAATATAACAATAGGCAATTTAATTAATTGGTTAAATAATAATCATTTACCTATTAATCATAATAAATCAGCATATTATATACAATTTAATCAATCTTATAATAATACATTTAATTTTCCACAAGTTACACAA
Organism: Dryobota labecula; assembly: GCA_947523025.1. NCBI lineage: Eukaryota > Metazoa > Arthropoda > Insecta > Lepidoptera > Noctuidae > Dryobota > Dryobota labecula. Next base: position 28,674,161 of record OX383286.1, read on the forward strand.
AAATTACACAAGTGGCACAAACTAAGTTTTTAGGAGTTGTAATTGACGAACATTTAGACTGGAAAGCAGAGGGTTGATTGATACGGTTTGCAATAAAAGCTTTGAGACAAATAAAAAAGTTACTAATATAAAAACGGCTGTGATGTCATACCGGGCATATGTTGAGTCCTCACTACAGTATGGACTAATTATGTGGGGAAATAGTACTGACCACATTAGAGAATTTGTCGCCCAAAAGAAATGTTTACGAGCTCTGTACGAGATTCAATCTGACGAACCATGTCAACCAATATTTAAAGAGCTTGGTTTGCTACCGTTACCTTCATTATATCTATATACGAAGCATGCATGTTTGTTCGAAAACACAAAGAATTATTTAAAACAGCAGAGGAAATAAGCTCTCGAAGTCGGCGTGACCAATACAGACTTGTGCTGGATGAGCTACCTAGATTAGCGAAATATAGTAAAAACTCTCTGGCTATGAGTGTACGTCAATTATATAAATGGCTCAATAGCAATAATTTATATTGTATTAATGATTTTTTCATATGAATTTCAATGTGATATAATTATTTCAATGTCATAATGTATTTTTTGTAAGTTTGCATGCTTTAGTTTTAAGCAAAACATGTTCGTTCTAATATTTTTAATAACACCCTGTATACCATGTTTTATGCAAATAAAATATCTTAAGAAATATCGCGGCTGGGTGTACGAACAGTGGCAGCCAAGCGGATGGTGGAGCACGTGGTATGTACGAGCAGTGTATGGCGAGTGGATGATTGCGTTGTACCTACAACCACCCTCAGGCACGTGAAAACATAAAGGTGTATTCTTTTGTTTACGATTCTGGTGCTGAGTGCTCGTTAGCAACGGATAGGTGTGCAGCCAAATTAAGTGGCCAACGAGTTAATAACGTTGTTGCAATGATTGGTATTGGTCAAACACGTGTATTGAGCCCAGAACAAATCTTGAGTTTGTAACATGTGCTTCCCGACAGTTACTTGCAAAGTAATATTATGATAGGAAGTGAAATATTAAACCTAGAGTTTTTTCATTAGAATGCCTTCGACAGAGTTATCGTTACATAGAACTCTTGTAGTAAATTCGGTTATAAATGATAAATTGGTCTACTAGAAACCACAACCCAAACTCTATAGTCGCTGGTCGTTCTTACCTATAAAGGGAACATGCACAGAAAAACTTTCAACTTTTATAAAATAACGAAGGTTTGGCCGTCGTGGGCTCTTACTCTATAACTTATGAATTGGAACTATCTAGTTTCGAGATTACCGAGACCAAGCACAACGATTTCACATTAAGTTAATCAAAGAAAACAAAACCTCACGTATCTCATTCATGGTCAACAACAATCACACACTATTCCCCACGGGAATACCGAGTCAACCCCTGACTCTATGGTCTTTGCTTCTTGGCAAAACCCGACTATACCATCCAGAGCTACCGCATAACGCTTACCCACGGACTACTCATTGAGCAGATACCGATTTCACTCAATGAGCAGATACCCATTTCTACGCGCTACGACCCACTGAACCGACAACCCGCTGTTTATACAAACTAAAGTGATGCCAACTTATCATCTTACTCTTTGATACTGTGACATTAATACTTTGACATCCTAAATGTCAAAGTATCTGAACCGACAACCCGCTGTTTATACAAACTAAAGTGATGCCAACTTATCATCTTACTCTTTGATACTGTGACATTAATACTTTGACATTTAGGATGTCAAAGTATTAATGTCACAGTATCACTTTGACATTTAGGATGTCAAAGTATTAATGTCACAGTATCAAAGAGTAAGATGATAAGTTGGCATCACTTTAGTTTGTATAAACAGCGGGTTGTCGGTTCAGTGGGTCGGAGACTGTTTATTGAATGCCCCTACCCTACCCTACCCTACCTAACTAAAACCAATTTTTTTTTTTTTTTTGACAAAATCCTATTCTCAGACCTACCAATGATGACTAACACGACATTTTTTTTTCTTACTTAAGATCCTTCTTCTAACAGTAACAAATACAACAAAAAAATAATTAGCGAAATCGGTCCAGCCGTTCACGCGTGATGCCGTGACCAAGGGAAATAGGGATTCATTTTTATATATATAGATATATTTACATATCTCGGGACTCTAGGGTCCCGGACCTTTGGAAGGCGTACGAGGAGCCGAAGCCAACTCGCAGAGGCCCGTTAGACGCTTTTTAATTAAATGAGGCACCAACCGAAGATTATCCCTGTAACTGTAGCGGTATCAACAACGCCACATGCGAACTACGCATCAAAGACCTGACGTCACAAATCCTGCATCGCGCTATCAGAGTTTACCGCGCGACTAGCATATATACAACATTCCGACATCAACCGTTGCGCAGTTGCCCACCAGACACAATACCCATCTGGTCGGAGGATCCTCCCTTTACTATAGAGTATGAGTGAACTTTACACCCTGTTGCTCATACCTCTAAATACCCACTATGCAAGTGCACCCAAGGACAACCCCCGGTTGGTGTAGGACTTTTGCAGGATATGGAACCAAAGATAAATGGACTATGGGTTTGGGTGGTTAAAATGGACTGGTTACCAAAAACTATGGAAGGACTATGGCCCCTGCCTGATCAATGTTTTAATATACACGGATAAAATGACAGGGGGTGACTTGCACACTCAATAATGGGCCCCCGAAAACGGTCGCTAGCACATAGTGACGTAGCGACAAGGGGGCAACATGTCCTGAGGTGCTCGAGGAGTGGAGAGGTATTCCAAGGCTCTCAGAACAATCCCAGAGCCCGGAAGATGGTCAAGATCCCTACAAGCACTTACTGGAATACTTCCTTCCTCCGAGCACGTTTGCTCTTGCGAATCTCCACTCAAGCCGACCAATAAAGGCAAGAATGAGGTGGGAGCTCAGTTCCTCGTCAGTGTTCACTCCAGCCGGTCAATAAAGGCAACCCAGAGGTGAGGAACATGACTTCTCCCGGGAGATAGGTTCCGTGGGATCGCAACTGCCCAACAGCTCGCCACATGCTGCCCAGCGGGTTTCTGTATCTCTCTTGGTCTGGCTCCTCACCCTAGACATGTTCCGGTAAAGTAAACTCTACCGGCACAGACCTAAAGTTCGGAGCGCGCAAGCCCCACCACGACGTCAACGTGAAGAGATACGGCGGTGGGGTTATTATTATTATTATTATCTATTTCGTCTACAATCTCAATACTTGGCTCTCGGGTATGGATGGCATCTTCCGAACACGGTCATGACATGAATGGACATCCTATATGATCGCCGTTGCAATGTACGGTTCGGCTCAATTAATATTATTTTAAGCTCACCCGTTTTAACTCGCGCAGTAGATATACCAGTAAATAAATGCTTTAATTTGAGTTTGCTTTTTTGAGTTTGAGTTTTTGCGTTAGAGCCAAATCCGTGGGGAATAGTGTGTAAGTGTTGTTGTCCATGAATGAGATACTGTGATAATGAGGTTTTGTTTTCTTTGATTAATTTAATGAGGAATCGTTGTGCTTGGTCTCGGTAATCTGGAAACTAAAATTTAAGCTCCAATTCATAAGTTATAGAGCAAGAGCCCACAACGGCCAAACCTTGTTATTTTATAAAAGCTGAAAGTTTTCTGTGCATGTTCCCTTTATAGGTAAGAACGACCAGTGACTGTAGAGTTTGGGTTGTGGTTACTAGGGCAGGTAACAGGTAGTAAAGGTGTGTAAAATAGTACCTTATTTTTCGTTAAAGTATAAAGCTCAATTTTTTTTTTTCTTCGGTATAACTTCAGAAATAACTAAATAACTTGTTATTAGCCTGGTTTAGTTTGTACCATAAACCAGAGAGACCATAGTGTCTAGTCAGTGGGCGATGCATACGGGCAATCTACTTGATGGATATGCTAAGTTTTGATCCGTGCGATGGATGTGTGAGAGCAATGTGATTGCTGGTTGGCTGGAGAGAGTGGTATACTCGTGTAAGCGTTTCCAGGTATTTAAGGCTCTTAGTGAAAAAGAGGATTGTTAATGTGGATAGAGATGGTACATGGCTCTGGTTGATTATTTTTGTTATGACTAAACAAAGTTTGTTTAGTTAATTTAGAAGTATTCTTTTGTTAAAACAATAAAATGATTGAGGATTAAAGTTTTCCGATTTCAAAATGTTGAAGCCGTAAATGGTACATGACCCAGGGTAGTGATTGTTGTATTTTCGATTAATCCTAAATTTACCATGTTTCATAAAGAGTAAGATTTGGTTAAAATAAAGCTATAGAGTTCTAAATTTCCTTATTTTCACCGACTCAATGAATCTAGAGTTTAGTCAGAATTGGCCGAGTGGAAAACTCGAAACTCGAAACTCAAACTCAAATAATTTATTTCAATTAAACCATTTACAGGCACTTTTGAATTGTCAAGGCGTCGGTCAGTAAGAAAAATTAAGCTACATGCCCATTCCAAAGCGTAGGTACCTATGGAGAAGAACGGGCAAGAAACTCCATGGACACTCTTTTTAACCCCCGACAGCAACGGAGGGGTGTTATAAGTTTAACGTGTGTATCTGTGTATCTGTGTGTCTGTCTGTGTCATCGTACCTCGCAATCGGCTGAACCGATTTTGATGTTTTTTTTTTTGTATTTTATGTTTTTGTTTTAAAGGTGACTTGATCGAGCGTGTTCTTAGCTATGATTCAAGAAAATCGGTTCAGCCGTTTGAAAAATATCAGCTCTTTTCTAGTTGATGAATTGACGTGAGCATCTTCCTCAGGTCAGATTGAGTTGAAACTTGGTATTTCGTTACTTCTTACTTCAACGATATTAAAAGAACATAGTAACCTTGAACTGCTGCTGCAGCTTCACCTGGAATTTGCAGGATATCCAACTCCCTTAACATACAGCAGAGGTATCGAGTTTGGGCTCCTTGGAATGGTCTCAATGAATAGGTTATAGATAGATGGTGACCAGGGGCTGATGATGGAGGAGGAAAGAGAAATAATAATAAGTAACAATAATAATAAAATTTATTCAAAAATAAAAGGTATATAGTTATTTCTTATACGAGTATCTATCTGAAGTTCACTCAATATTTGTGTCTGAACTAGGTAATCCTGTGTTTCAGACGATTGGAGGTACATTAATTGATTAAATAATCACATAAAATTAATATTATTGGTACATATGTAAAAAGGTGTATAAAATTATAGAATCTTAACTTAGCTAACTAATTAAAAAACAAAATAACAATAATACAAACAATATTTACTTTAGCACTAGTAATAATAATTTCTCTGTATCTTCATAGGATAAGTTTGAAGAGTTTCCTTAAGGATTTTCTTGCAATTACTATGATTTAAGGAGTAGATGTTTCCCATTTCATTTAGCCTGTTATACGAGTAGCGGTCCGAGGTACATATACAATTTGGCTGTGAAAGCATGTTTTGTACTTTTTTGAGGGCAAACTATATCTTTCCGTCTCTTTTTAGTAAATTCAGTGCTGTATGGAAGTGTTGCGTGTAGTTTTAGTACAGTGCTCATTATAAATAACTGTCGAACTGTTAGTACTTCACAAGATTTATACAGGAGGTTAGTGGGGAAAAGGAAAGGGCGGCAAGTAGCGATTTTGAGAATAGCTCTTGGAGCTCTTTCAATGGTCAATAACAAAGTTTTATTCGCCCCACCCCACGAAGTAATACAGTAAGTCAAAATTGACTGACAAAGAGCAAAGTATACTTGCCAAATTATTTTTGGATTTGCAATAAATCGTAGCTTTTTGAATATATATATCAGCTTACGGATTCTATTATTTAGAGCTTCCATATATTGTTTGAAGGAAAGGGTTTCATCTATTATTATACCTAGGTATTTTAGTTTATCTGTCTTTTTAATATACACACTTTATAATTTTTTACACTTCCACTGGCTATCTGCAGGAACTGGGCAACAATGAGCATACAATGTTGAGGGGATATGCGATATTTGCTTGCGCATCGAAAACTTAATGTAATGTGTCTTTTCTGCATTAGAGTTAGTGAGTTATTTTGAAGCCATTTATTTACAATATTGAATCCGTGTTGCGCAAGATTGTAGACTTCATTTTCTGAGTCAGCCGAAAAAAGTAGAGCAGTGTCGTCAGCGTAACTTATAATAGTGCCATGCTTTAGATTGCAAAGGTCATTTATTTAAATTAAAAACAGAGTGGGCCCTAAAATACTTCCGTGGAGAACACCAAAATATGTGTTTTTTTGAACAGCGCTGAGAACATTGCCAATCTTTACGCACTGGGTGCGATCTTCTAAATAACTTTTGAAAATTTTCAGCTAGGTGCCTCTTACACCCATGATCTCAAGCTTGCGCAACAGAATTGAAATGGAAACTGTGTCAAACGCTTTGGCAAGGTCAAGGAAAATTCCTACTGTGTGGTTACCCTTGTCAAGTTCTTGCACTAGATAATCAGTCAGATGGTGTACCGCAACGGAAGTTGAAACCTTTGGGCTAAATCCAAACTGCCGTTCAGACAGAATTGATCTATCTTCCAAATATTTCAACAACCGTTTCTTTATAATTTTTTCCAATATTTTTGACATAGAAGGTAATAGAGAAATAGGTCTATAATTTGTCACTTGCTCTTTGCTGCCTGATTTATATACAGGGACAATAACAGCTTTTTTGAGACACTCAGGAAAATGACCTGAAATATAGGTCAGTGGTCGTACCAAAATGTCCTTGAATTTTTTAATAATTTTTGCGATATGTTATCCCAGCCAACTGCACAGTCTTCTTTCAAGGACATAATTATATGCTGCTGTTTGTGTATGTGAGTTTAAATGTTTGTAAACGCACCCACGATACAGGAGAAATTCCTAGTGTGGGGCAACAAAAAAAAAAATATATATATATATTTTCTACCTCAGTCTCGTCACTATCTAGCAGCACAAAGGATGTTAAAGCAGTGTTGCATGTTAAAGGAGTGCTCGTTGGGTTTTGGGATTGACCCAGATTTTTTTCTGCCAGATACTTTCCAACATTAATAAAGAAATCATTTGCTATGTTAGCGGATTCCACCGGTGACGAGTGTGCTTGTAATAAACCTGAAGATGACTCATATTTTTTCGTGGTATACGTTGCGTCTTTAATATATTTCCAGATCTTTCTACTATTTGTTCCAACCTTTTCCAATGGCACTTTGTCGTAGTTCCTTTTAATTTTTTTAAGGAGATCATTACAAAAATTTCGATATCTTTTGTACGAAAGTTGCAATACTGCATTGTCTGGATTAGATTTAGCTTTCATATGCAGTTTATCCCTATTTTTCATACAGCGAATAAGACCTGATGTGATCCATGGTTTAAGGTTGTGATTTTTGTTGCTCAACTGCGTTACGACTGTGTTTTTCTGAATTGCATTTTGTAAGTTTTCAATTACATACAACCTGCTGACACTTATAACATCGAGTGACCAAAGTAAAGTCTCGCACAGGGCATGATGACCAATTTACAAAAACTCGGTCTTGTGATATCAGGGCTTTGCGTATTACTGCAGGTACTTCAACTATGTAACAGGATTCAGTCTCTTTCTTACCTGACTTGTGACTTAATTTAATTGAACTCAAAAACGCCTCAAGGCTGTAGTCCTGAAGTTTCTCGGCTATATTTTGCTCGTACAAACAGGTAAAAACCTCATTTTCCTGCATGGATGTTGGTACTCCTATTATCACCACCCTAGGCTTCCTTTTATGGGGCTCGTCGACTGTTAGGCCTGACTTGGTTAGCTGCACCGATTGTCTCAGCTTCTCGATGTCGTCCTTTGTCTCTGTGCTGATGATTACACCGCCGTTCTGTGTCTTGCGCAGACGTCTCACATGGAGCTTCATTTGTTCGGGGTTGATAATTTTTTGGACAAGAGTTTTGGTCTCAGCGCTGGTCTTCAACTTGTCACTCGGATAGATGGCCACCGAACTTACATAACTCGGCTGGATAAAATTATTGCCACCTTTCTTTACCATGTCAGCAAAGGAAGATCCCTGGGCAGGTTTCGTCGAATCTTCGATACTTAGCTTAAGGTTCTGTAGCTGCTGCGAAAGATCGAGTTGGTTTTCGAGAGTTCTGATTTTGTAGTGCGATTGGAGAACTTTAGCTTTGACGGCCTGGTACATGACGGCCATCTGCGAGGTCCCGTGACCAACCTTCCGGCATTTATTTTATTTTATTTATTAGGCTCTTCAACAATGAGTACACTATTGCCTTACAATTAGTACAATGCAAAATTAAGTCTAAGCGCCTCATTACTTATAGAAAAGCACAGCATGCACTACTTATTGCGCAGATAATAACACAATTAATTAATTACTAAACGCTAAATTGATTAAAATAAATTAAATTAAATTAGAATATATTATATTAGATTAGAATATTAGACTAGATTTTATTTTTGATAATTTTCATAAAAATAAGGTTATTAAAGACACCCATAAATAGCAAGCGCGGCTTTTTTTAGAGTCATAGGCTACTGATACGCGTTTTCTGCTCCACAATCAACTTTCCATCAGCTGCTATAGTGCACACCTCCTTCAGGCTCTGTTCGATAATCGCCATCCAGTTCTGAATGTCTGACGTCGAGATCACTTCAGGGGCATCATTTCTTTGGGTAGGCGCTTGAGGGGTAGAAGTGGGTACGGCCACGAGCACAGGTGTAGAAGGTGGGGATCGAACGCATCTACTAATCCGGTTGAATGGCCTATCCTTCATCGTGAAGCTGGTTATTTTGTTTCTGTTAAACACCAGTCATTTCTATTAACACACCTTACACAAATCTAACCTGACGGCACGGTTGGCGCAGTGGTTAAGCGATTGACTGCTGCACTGCGTGTCGCGGGTTCGATTCCCGCACGGAACAAATATTTGTATGACCTACAAGTAGTTGTTCCGGGTCTGGCTGTTTGTGTATGTGAGTTTAAATGTTTGTAAACGCACCCACGATACAGGAGAAATTCCTAGTGTGGGGCAACGTTTAAAAAAAAAAAAAAAATTGTATGCGTTGTTATTGGCTATACGGTAAAACTAGGTCACAATTTCGCAATTGGTTACTTTTTTATTGTAATAATTGCTCGATACGTCTGTTCACTACGACCGGCAAAACGCACACAATCCAAAAAAATGTATGTTATTTAGCCTAAATGATGAATATAATTACTTGATAAGAAAATACATAATATTGGCGACGATGGAGGCAGAATTGGTGCGACTTACTCGCCTGTGCGCAAATATGCGCGGCCAGCTGACCAAATTGAAACGTACACTAGAACAGTTACAAAATCCTTCGGATTACGAAGTCACGTCACGTCTGTTAAGTTTAACAAATTATGAACAGAAATTTGAAAAATTACAAAAGGAAATCGAATTACAAACACATGATACGGAAGCAGAAATTGAACAGCGGCATTCTACAGAAGAGTACATACTACAACTAAAACTGAAGCTGCATGGTTTATGCCCTACACCACCGACCACATGTCCTACCCTACACGTCGACTTACGTCACGGCTTCACTTGTAAGCACACCAGAAACGACACCAAGAATTAACTTTCAACCGTTACAGGATAGAGAAAGTTTCAATAACTTTGTTCAGAGATTAAAAACCTACATGAAGCTAAATAATTGTCATAATTATTCACAAAGCCAGACCCTCACACTGCTTAGTCTTTTCAGTGTTCTGAAGTTTGACAGAGAATCCAGGGTTTTAAAAACAAGCCATTCAGAAACCTAGTACCTTTTAAAACTAAGAAATATTAAACTGAACATACTCTGTCTTGGCCACTTCCTTTTCTTCACGGGTCATGGGAAATCTCAAGTATTGAGGGGATAGCGTCGTCAAAATTTCCTCTGCTGTTACAGCTACACACCTGCTCACTGATGGCTGGCTGAGCCCAAGTATGTTGTCTTGACCAACAGCTGTTTGATAACTGCCTTGGGCAAACAGATTGAGTGCAGCTAGAATCTGAATATGAGTTTTATTATCGTACAGGTAGGTACTAAGATAAGACTATGTATAATCTATCATTCATAAATAGAAAAGTGACTTAATGAAAAATCACAAAAAGATATTCTTACGAACTTTTAAATATAGAGGGTGTGAGCATCTATTAGAAAAGTACACAAAACTGTTCTAACCTTTAAGGGGTTTATTCATAAACGCTGCTTAAAGTTAAGTAATGGTTAGCGACTGTTTAACCATACATTTTTGACGTTTGAACGTCACTTAACTTAAGCAACATTTATGAATAAACCCCTAAGTGTTTAGGGAGAAATCCTTCATCCAACCGTGGATTCCTTAGTGTTTCCACCAAATAATGTGCTCCCGATCTAGGAAGTCTAAATTTTTTTTTTTTTTTTTCTTCAGTAATTTGAAATGGGTTGGAACGGTCTCGCAGTCTTTCCAAATGAATTCTTTCTCGATAGTTCCTAAAACAAAGTAGACATAAATGTAGTACTTACAAATGTTCAGTACAAAAAACTCTAAGTTTTTACGAATGCATTTCGTATTTTATTCTATTAACAATAACTTTATTATTTACCTTTCTGCCGAATCGACAACAGCTGCAATCACATATGCTTCCATGATCAAGACATTTTAAAAACTCTACTCTTATTTAATAGGAGAAAAATTTTAGTTCATGCAACTAATTTTATTCCACACCTTTTTAGTCGCGATTAAAAATAGTCTGATTTAGTTTGACAATCTTAATTTTAGGTGAAAAACGTCAAATTCAGAGTAGCGAAATTGCCATTTTCACTAAATTGAGTAAGTAAAATAACATTAGTGCTGTCAAACTACGATTTAGTTATGTCACTTTAGTCAATTTTAGAATGGGAAACGTTGTTTGACAGGAATAAACTAAATTTTAGTGATTTTTAGTCTAGTTTAGAGAATTTTGTGACAAGAGAATCGGCACCATTATTTACCTACAAATCGAATTCCAATTCTTTATTAGAGGCTTTTGTGGACATGATATTTATTCAGATAATTATGTTACTGTAGTTGTAATTGCAATCATGTCATTAATCTTTTATACACCGTGGCATTTTAGTCGTCTTACAAAGACAGCCCACTTCATATATCCAATGACTACAAATCATGCCAGTAAAAAAAATTGAAATGTTTTTTTTTTTTTAATTAATTATGACGCATGACATAGTTTAAAACACGCTGTTACGACTGCAGTGCGAGCCTTGTGTTACAAGGGCGCCGCGGAATGGAGCGGCGACATCTTTTTGAATGAATGAATGAATGATTTATCACTTAAATTTCTTAACACTAGATACATTGCCCCACAAAACTGCTTACGTAGTTTAACTGTGAGATCGTTGAGCCTCTCTTTCAATAAACATATTGTCAGGTACACCTATAACCTATTCATACTTAATACCTACACTTACAAAGATTCTAATATATTATATTTTTTAAGAATACGTGCGAATTTTACTTTATTATTTTCTTGTCTGATGTCAGCAGGCAAACTGTTCAATAAATAGGGAACGCGTTTTTTTAAGATAAAGATAAAGATAAAGATGCATTTATTTGTATAAACATGTGTGTCATGATACATAGATATGCACATATGGATGGAAACAAGTTTGAATAGGTGGTTCAACATATTTTGCCTTTCGGCGTACAAAATAGTATAGTATTTAATTGGAATTATTATAAATTAGGAAATTATAGCCAAAATTCAATCAATTCAAATACATAGTTACAGTCAGTACAAAATGTGCTCAGTCAAAATAAAAATTAATTAAAACAATAAAATTAATAAAACTAAATACATTATTAAATTATCTAAATTCAAAATGTTTCATTCAAAAAGTCCGTAACATTATAGTATCCTTTAATAATGAGCAATTTTTTTAGCTCTCTCTTAAATGAATTAATATTCATTTCTTTAAGGGAATTAGGAAGTTTATTGTAAATTAGTGGGGCCATGCCTATTACACTTTTTCTCAGAAATGCTGTTTTGGCGGAGAGTGATTGCACCCAAAGTCTGTACTTCTCACGTCTATTTCTGTCTGTTTTATTAATCCGAAGAGGAAACAAATGAGGATTGGATTTTACAAATAGTGAAATTTCTAATATGTAGAGTGACGGAAGTGTTAGAATTCTGTGCTGTAAAAACATTGGTTTGCAACTGTCAGTAGTTTGTAACCCAAACATAGCCTGTATACAACGCTTTTGTGCTTTGAACGCAGTGTCCTTCAGGGTTGAATTGCCCCAGAAAATTATTCCAAATCTTAATACTGACTCAGTAAGCCCGTAATATGCTGTAAGTAAAGTATCTGTGTTGACAGTCGGTGCCAACTTATAAAGAGCATATGAAGTAGTACAAATCTTTTTACATAGTTCGTTAATGTGAGTTTTCCAATTTCATTGCTTGTCAATGATTAATCCCAAAAATCGGGCTGTTTCAACTTCTTGTATTATATTATCTTTGTATACTAAATTAAAATTGGATGTATTTCGTAAATTTTCTCGTTGTCTAAAATGCATTATGTTTGTTTTAGTAAGATTAATTTTCAAATTATTATCATTAAGCCAGGAAATTATAGAATTTAATGAATCATTAGAATCAGAATGGTAGTTAATTATACTCTTAGGTGCTATGGTTACTGTGCTGTCGTCAGCGAACAATGACATGGGTTCCTTAGTTGCCTTTGGTAGATCATTAATGTATAGTAGGAACAATGGAGGGCCTAATACACTTCCCTGGGGAACCCCATATGTGATATAACGCTTATCAGAGGAGAAAATCTGTTCCCTTTTAGTTTGAATATCAAATTTTGATATATCAAATTTATATATGAGTTTGAATAATTGTCGATTTGAGGTCTTTTGGAAATGTCCCACTCTGTATACAAAGATTCAGAATATGGCTTAACTGATGAGAGATATCTTCATTTACTGCGTTAAAGACTACGCGTTTTTTAACTTTTATCAGAGTTCATTCTACCTAACGCAAAAGTGTGTTTCTTACTACTGCAACTTAAACTTAATCTAAATCCATTCTGCGGCGCCCTTGTATCACAAGGCGCGGACTGCAATTGTAACAGGATGTTTTAAACTATGTCATACGTCATAATTAATAAAAATAAAAAATTCAAATGATTAGTACCTAGTCATTGGATAAATGAAGTGGGCTGTCTTTGTAAGACGACTAAAATGCCATGGTGTATACTTAGATTATTTTCTATTTTGTGAATGTGAGAACGTTGTAGGCCTAGTAGAGTGTAGATTTGTTGGCACTTTTCTATTTTGTTAAGTATCTGGTAATTGTTGAAAGGCCTACACTGTACTCAATGGGAGTACAGTGTAGGCCTTTCAACAATTACAATTACAATAAATTACAATATTATCAAATAACAGTGATAATAGGTATGGACCTATTATCACTGTTATTTGATAATATTGTAAAGCCAATTATTTTTAAAAGAGTAACCGTGGAGTTTCTTGCCAGCTCTTCTCCATAGGAAACGACTAATTGGAACCGTGCACCTAGCTTCTGACGTTTCATAAGCCCCAATTAAAAAATCTAAATATTTTATTTCACATAAACCTATTATGTGAAATAAAATATTTATTTTTTTTGATTATCATTTAAAGTGGTGAAGGGCCGGGCGTTTTGGGGAACTGTCTTATGTAATTTTGAAAATAGTGCTAAATATCAGCCTAGGTTGAGTAAATGACTTTTGATTCTAATAACGGTTTTTCTATTGCGCAATAACCAACACTACCCACAGTACGCCCACAGTAGTTAAAATATGGCTGATGATAACGAGAGAAACCTACCGTTCTCCGACATATACGAACATTTAACGAACGCATAAAGAGATCGCATCGGGGCAAGCTGGTTTTTTGAAGGGGAAAGGCACCCGGCAACAATTTTTTTTTTTTTCTTAATTTTTCGTCATGTTATTGAAAAGGCGCGAGAATTTAACAAGCCAACCTAAATCTGCTTCGTTGACTTTTCCTAGGCGTTCGACTCAGTGAAATGGCCAATGTTGTGGAATACTTACTACTAGGAATGGGCAGGGGCACGCCGAGTGTCCGTCAAGGTTGCTTAATATCACCGCTTCTTTCCAATGTTTACACCGAACTCATCATGCGCATTACTCTGGAGGACTAGAGAGACGGTATCCCAGATAGCATTCAAGTTTGCTGCAAGTTTGTTTTTTATTAGATATTCAGTTGTTACGTCAAATTTGTCGTGGCAAATTTGTTTCAAATTTGCTGTATACTTCCAAATGTAAAAATGATACGGCAAGTTTGTTTTAATACTGTTGCAATCTTATTAATGTAAGTATGATCTGTCAAGTTTGGTTCAATATTACTATAAACTTGTCACGTTAAACGTTACAATCATCAATATAACAACCATAAAATCCGGCCAAGTGCTAGTTGGACTAGCGCACCAAGGGTTCGGCCTGTACCATAATCATCATCCATCAGTTCCGGGTCAGTGGGTCATCTTAGGGGCGGAGTTTTAGGAGTTGGAGTATACGCTTAGGGGCACTATGGGCAGCAAATAAAACAAAAAAATTTTTTTTTGGGACTTAGTAAATTTGGTTTTTTTTTTTTTTGGAAATTTTTAATTTTATTACAGTACCAGGTTGACCTTGACCATAAAAACCATTTCGGTTCTGAAAAGCAAGGCCCTACGACGCACCGTTTCCGAGTTACGAGCTTTTTTTTTTTTTAGTTTTTACGCTCCTCGCGCCATAGCGCCCATAAGCCAACAACCACAGGGAGTCAGCTTTCTTAGCTGCCAATGCCAACACTAGCATTATTTGCAAAAACGAGATACTGCTCTACAATAGAAAGTGATAACAAGATCAGTGATGTCACATGCCCGGTTGAACATATACCCACCATTTCGGTAGCTGCAAATTCGAGATAAAGAGCTGTGATAATTATAATGTGCATTCAAATATTGTAAAGCAATTATTTAAAACAGTTAAAATCTTTATTTTGTGTTTCAATTTGTCGTACAATGCAGACTAAAAGAAAAAACTTAGAATCAAATAATGATTGTATGGCGATTTTTTTTTATGAACTGGTCACACTCATTTCTAACATGGCGGATTTGTTTCTGATACTTTTTGTTGTGATTGTTCCCATTTTTCCAAATCGTATTTTCTGCCGGTTTTACATTGTTTATGAATAATTGTTGTCTTAACCACTACGAGATATAGACAGTGTTGCAAAAGTTCCCGATTTTTCGGGAGATCTACTGGTTTCGGCTCTTCCCTCCCGATATCCCGATTTCACGACCAAATCTCCCGAATTTCAGTTTTGCTTTTTTTGTTTTTTTTTTTTATTATTATGGTGGCAAAAATATTATTAAGCCGACAACACTAAAATTTACCTGGTAACACTAAAACAATTCAATGGGATTCCCCAAAACTTCTCGCACGTCCTTTCAATACCGCAGTATACATAAAATATATAAGATCGAAATGCCTTTGAAATAAGGTTCATTATTGTTTGGTGAGTGTATGGGGGAAATTCCCTAAAAATAAATGTTTAAGTTCGAGTTGTTTGGTGAATGTACTGAGATGTTTTTTTACACTTTATTATCGTTTCGTCCGTTCGCAAGTGTACTGGTTTTGTTGTTCTTTACCTTCCATTTATTTACAATGTCCGATAGCGATGATTCGGATGGAAATACGAATACCCCAAGCACTAGTACTGGAGCTAAACGTAAAAAATATGCCCAAAATTATAAAGTGGAATGGGAATCACGACCAGAATGCTCTAATTGGCTTAAAAAAAGTTTGAAAGAAAAAAACTACGCACATTGCAAAAGTTCTAATAAAGATATTAATATTTCTTCTGGCTTCGACGCTGTTAAAAGACATGCCGCTTCCCAACTTCACATCAAAAGTATAAAATGCATTGCGGATCAACCTAAGATGACCAATTTTGTGAATCGAGAAGTGATCCAATTTAAACATCAAGTGAGGGAAGGTAAATAATAAAATATATTATTATGACAATGTACATACTTAATTTTAAAAAAATTGTTCAACTCTGTCAATTTTTATCAGGTCTATGTTTAATGGATAGAAGTGTTTTTGACTACATATATACTTGGTATAGATTTGCAAGTTGTTTTTAAACAAAAACATTTAAACTATTTCATCTCATTGCATTATTTAATTGTTTCAGGTGAAATTCGGATTGCCGGCTTTGTCGCTGAACACAACTTGCCATATGCGATAACTGACCATCTAGGCAAGTTAATACAGAAGATTTGTCCAGATTCAAAAGTAGCTGAAAATATGAAGTGTTCTCGCCCCAGGATTCAAGCTGTCGTAAATAACGTAATCGGACAAGAAAGCTTTCATACTCTCTGCGAAGATCTACGACAGGTTAAGTTCTCACTTATAATTGACGAGTCCACCGATAGGAGTACCACCAAACATCTTTGTCTCGTCGTTAGATATGTCAAAAAAAAACATGTAGGAGATTATTTTTTTGGGCTTATCCCTGTTGTGACTGCAGACGCAACTACGTTACATAAAAGCATTGTAGACTTTTTTGAACAACATGGCGTTCCATTTCGACAAAATCTCATAGGTTTTGCTTCTGATGGTGCAAGTGTTATGATGGGACGTAATCATTCAGTAATGACGTTACTAAAAGCTGATGTACAACATTTATTTATAATGAAATGTATATGTCATTCATTCCATTTGTGTGCGTCCTACGCTTGCAACAAAATACCTCGGTTTATTGAAGAAGTTGTAAGGGAAATATACAATTATTTTTCTTCTAGTCCCAAAAGATCAGCTGAATTTCAATTATTTTGTAATTTAAAAATACATAAATTATTACATCCTTGTCAGACGAGGTGGCTGTCAGTACACGCAGCTATATCAAGAATTTTGGAGCAATATCAAGCTTTGAAATTATATTTCATTGATGCGTCGCTAAATGACGATATTGCAACAGCTACAAATATATTACACAAATTAAACGATCCATTAACGTTACTCTTTCTTCAATTTTTAGACTTTGTTTTACCTATTTTCAATAAATTAAATCGTGAAATGCAATCTGAATCAGCAAGAGTACACGTTTTGTATTCCCAAGTTTGTGTTAGTTTAAGAACTTTGTTTGATTGTTTTCTGAAAAAAGAATATTTAGAAAAAAACAATCTCGAAAGCATTGATTATAAAAACCCACGTAATTTTCTACTTATAGAAGATGTATATTACGGAGCAAATGCCATTAATACTTTGCTTACAGATAAAAGATTGACTTCTGAACAAATCCACTTATTCCAAACGAGATGCATTCAATTCTTTATTGAAGCTTGTGATCAAATCATACAAAGGTTCCCAATTAGCAATAACCCTTTAAAAGATTTGGGAGCTTTCTCTCCGGAAAATGTAAAAAAAGGTGATCTGTCATCAATAGTACCAATATGTAGACAATTCCCAAATTTAATAGACAACAATAATTATCAAAGTATTGACACAGAATGGCGATTGCTTCGGAACACGAAAGAAATTGCGTCGTTTAGTGAAAAAACTGAAGAATTTTGGGCGAGCATTGGCAGCATGAAGTATGGTGATGGTACACTCATATTTGAAAACATTTGTTCTTTTGTTTTTAACCCTTTAGTTCGCAGGTGAAAAAATATAGCAGTTTTTTTCTTTTTTCTTTTTAGGGAGTCTATTTATGGTCTAAATAACTCTATAAAAATGTTTAAAAAAATCTAACATAAATAATTTTTGAGAAAACATATGTTGTTGAGATACAACGTTGCGAAACATTCTGGTGAATCAATGGGAGAATATATGTTGTACACTACCAACATTGCGGCTTGAATGGACAGTTATAATTACAATCAAAATAAAAATAAAATATGGAGAAACAAAGTTTATTGTTAAAAAATACACAAAATCAGCTTTCTTTTACATAATTATCGTCATTTAGGCGTTGACATGGTAATGGTAGTAACAATTTCTCTTATCCAACATACACAATCTAAGGTTACACTTATTGCAATAAACACTGGTATAACCTTTTTTACAATACTTACACCTGCCTTGAGACACAAATGTTGGTAAGTGGCCTATATTGTCATAGCGAACAGAGTCTGGGGGTCTTGGAGCAACAGGAGCCTTAATCTTGATAGCCGCTTCATTTTCTTTTGAATATGTCTGCCGAATTCTATTTTTTTGGAACAGTTCTGTTACCAGCTGAATTCGAAAAGTTTTGAGAGATAATGGTTTTTTGATATTTTGACAATCCCTTCTATAAAGCAGCCAGGCGTTATTGACGCAAATGTCAAGTGCTTGAGCAAATAAAGCCATATACCATCTTTTTGTTTTAAAGTTGGAGCGATACAATGACACCAACATGTCGGCCAAATCGACACCACCCATGTGAGCATTATACTGCTTCACTATTTGCGGACAATCTACATCAACCCTAGATTTAGTTTCTTTTGAGTATCGCTTGATTTTTTCTTTTGGGTGTGAGTCAACAAAAGAACTTGCTAAAGTGACTACTTTATTATCATACCACTTGACCACAGCAAGCTTCTTCTCATTGCAGACCACTTGTTGGCTTTCACCCCTGCCCTTCTTTGCAAGCGCTTTATCAGAGAGTAACATTGCTTGACAGCCCCTTAGTCGGTTACTTCTGACCGTTCCTAAGCTGAAAATCCCGTATTCGTTCCGTAAGTGGTGGATGAGCTCCAGCGAAGTAAAAAAGTTATCGAAATAGACTGTTGCTGGCTTTTCCTCTATGGTCTTGCAAAGAGCTATGACAACTTTAGCTCCAAGACCTAAGCTATTTTCGTAGTCCGTAAAGTGGCGGTTTCTAAATGTATCTTCACCAGCATATGGGATGAAGTCATATATTAATCCGGAGACTCCTGCGCGCGCAAATATCTTAAACCCCCATTTCTTGGGCTTCTTGGGTAGATACTGGCGTCTACTCCCTGCTCGTGTTCCCTTGTAAGGGACCATCATTTCATCCACACTGTAGCGTCCTTCTTGCACGAGCAGCAAACAATTCTTACGAATTTTCTCAAGTACAGGTCGCACTTTGAAATAGCGGTCATCATTTGTGTCAGTGTTGTCAACAAAGTGAAGGAATCTTCTTATTTTTTCATATTTTTTTAGTGTCATAATATCAGCAATTTCGGGGAACCTCAACGCTTTGCTCCAATAGTCACGGTAAGCTGGCTTTTGGACCACACCCATCAAAAGAGTAATGCCGATAAAATCACTTATGTCATCTTTAGTAACGTTTATGCTTTTCGAAACTTCATGTTGAACTGAATAAAGATTCGTATTTTCTGTGATGAGATCCGTTATATCTTCTGAGAAAAAATGCTGGAAATAATCAAGAGGGCTTTTCAGGCCTGCATCAAAAGGAGGATTATATTGTGGTAATAATTCTACTATTGCTGTGTGTTGAAATTTGCCTTTTTTGAATTTGAAGTTCATGGGTTTTCTAACAAACTTCTTCACTCGTTTTGTCAGAAGCCTAGGTACTGTGGTTGCCTTTCTTTTTGAACGAGTTGTGTTTGCAGGTGAGTTAATCAAAGGCGATAAGATGGATGATACCGAATTTAGCATGAAAGGAAGTTGTTCTTGCGGTCGGCCGGTAGGAAACATTTCATTGATGACAGGTGACAGTGGAATAGTTTCTTCGTCCGATAGTACTGTGTTGAAGTGAGCTGGTTGGCGATCTTCATTGTCAGAACCAATATACAAATCATTTAAAGAAGAAGGGTAGGATCTTGGTTCCGAACTGCAGTATGTAATATTATCATCGTCATCGTCGTGTTGTTGTAAATTGTGGATTATAATTTCATCATCCGAGCCGCTACTACTATCATCCGAAGGTGCTTTTTCAGGTGGTACAAGTGCCATAATCGTACGTGTTCGGTGCCATTTTGACTTAATCTGAAGCAAGCAAAAGCAAAAGAACATGCAAAACCGCACCCAAAGCATAACAAAAATGTCAATCACAAATAAAAATACCAATTATGGGTTTTTAAAATATATACCCATAGTGTTAGTAATTGCAGGCGGTCCGAATATATTAAAAATACCTTAGTTAGTAAAAGTGCAGTGTTGTTCGGAAACGACATAAAATACATGCAGTACTTGACAAGCAAGAGAGCAGTGTTGATTGTGAACGACATACAGAATGCTCGGTACTTTTCTGAGTACTCCGCAATGTTGTTCACAATCAACATAACATTTCACGGGCTCGTAAATAGAATATTCGTGGTTGAAATTAGATGATTTTTACACAAATCAATAAAGGCGATATTTCTTAGGAAATTTTACATGCATAATACCCATAAAATAAATTCAAATGCTCAAAATCGAAGATTATTTACCTTACATCCGTGCGCAACAGGTGTCCTCGACGCCATCTTGCTAGGAAGACAGCAAAATATTCGCGCGAATTGACAGATGAATTTTCTCTTCAATAAATTTAATGAAAACTAAACAACGCAACAAACTATCCACGGAATCGATAATAGGTCTCCTACACACCAAACGAGTTATAACAGAAAACAACCAAACTTGTTATAATTTTAATATAGAAAATAAAATTTTCGAAAAAATTTCTACCAAGAAATGGTATGAGGATCACTGAACCTAAAAATCTTAAAATGTACCTATGTATGTTTCTTTTTAATAAAGTAATTAGAGCGCAAAATACATTTATTTTATTTTTTTTAAACCTCCCGATTTCTCCCGATTTTTGGCTGGAAAATCTACCGTTTTTTTATTTTTGACTTTTGCAACACTGGATATAGACTCGACAGTGCGTAATTGACGCTTTAGTGATGTGTTTTCAAACCTGTTGCCATAATCATTACGAGATAAATAGACTCTACAGTGCGAAATTGACAGGAAAACTTTAAATTAAATTCTTTAAAGCTTGTGAAAACATAAATACAGATTGGCTGAAGAGGTGTGAGGATCATTACAACCTTAATGATGAACAAAATTTTATGTAGCACAATTGCTATACATAGGCCTAAAACGGTTTTGCAAATTGAAAAACCAGGAGTTTGTTGAAAAAGCCTCCAAAAAGTGTATGAAATGAAAATTGCATTTTGTTGGACTTAGTATCGTCTTGATAAAACATCCCTACTGACTGATGGTAAGTTTGGTTTGGTCGTAGTAAAAACTTTTACTTTTTCTAATATGGTTTGGTTTTCTAGCCGGGTCCGATGTTTTCGTATAATGCTAACAAAATAACACGACTTTAGATAATAACACATTATTCGTTCGCAGTTTGTTTGCCGAGTCGAATGGATAACACGTTGTGTTAGAAAAACACGAAAACATACCGCAGTGGACACGGCTTTACAGTGTGGTGATCATTTTAATCAATTAGAGCGAATGCAGACCCCCTGAGAACTTTGTGTAAAGTCACACAACCTCAAAAAAAATCCTAACTTACCATAATCTGATAACAGTTTATTTCACAGATGGCTGCTAACTATCTCGCAATGTGATACGATTCCCTAATTATAATACCAGCCAACATACATCCCAATGTAGGACACGGGCCTCTCAGAGAGAGGGAAATTACTGTGTGCCCACAGCTCCCTCTATAAACACCTCAGGTACTCGGGTTTCCTAATGTTTCTTCAAAATTTTCTTAATTTTTAGCAAGCTGTGGGCTGATGCTAACAATGTTGTTAACAATTCCCATCTAAAACTACTCCATTCACCCATATTTGTATGAAATTCGTTTTTGGAATCATACAGCTCTTCATTTTGTAGTTTAGTACTCGGCAAAAATGTCTCAAAAACCGTTTGTAAAAATGTCGAGACAAGGCTGGTTAAAGAGGATTAAAAGAGAAAATATGACATTTGCTTCAGCAACTAGAGGTGACAACCAATCAGAAGAAGAAATATCATACTCAGCTACAAAAATAACACAACAGCTACCTACAGTGCTACCTACAGTGTCAGCTACCTCCATACAAAATTTTATCAAAATTGGCCCAGCCATTTGAGCGTGAAGAACTAACAAACATATAAACACACGTACGCAAACACCCTTACACACACACACACTCGCAAACTTACGCCATTATAATATTAGTGTGATGTATGCAGTATGAGTATGTTAATGATATTTTAATTTTAATATTTTTGTTACAGACTGTGCTACAAGCAAACAATAGGCAATCCAGCAAAGTCATCTCATCCAGATGGTGACTGACCTCTCAAAACAAGTGTCAGAAATTAACAAAAAAATGGACCTGATTGTAGGGCGGCCGGAAGAGCCATTAACTTCACGAAGGCATGATCCCTTTCCACTGCCACAGTTTTTAACAAACCTGCCAATAAATGACGATGACAGTTTCTGTCATTTAAATGAACAAGTCAAAAATAGTGACAATAAACAGGCAATGGTAAGGGCGACATTTTATTAAATACACTTATAATAATGTTTAATATTAAGGGTCAATTCAATTCAATGCCATTTTATCTGGCTTTTACTTGAGTAGTTGTACAACTAACGATTGACTTTGTATGTTGTAACCTTATTTAACAAAAAAAAAAAAAAATATATTTATGATGCACCCAACATGTATTTATAGGTACCATATATATGCCATTACCTACATTTTTCAGATACAATTCTTGACAGGTATTGGCAGTAAAAACCTCCGTTCTTTCACCACAAATATGCTGAGAAAAATACTGCTGGATGAAGTAGCTGAGCAATATTCTCTGATGGGAAAAAAAAATGAAGAACTCAAAAGAAATCATTTCATGACACAGAAACTTGCAAATTAATATTTCGTAAGTACCTACCTATTTAGGTAGATCTGTTTTTTTTTTAAATTATTGTTTTAATTCCTAAATAACCAACAGTCACATTACGAAACATGCTACTTATTGTCAACTATCATTACTATAGCTGTTTTATTTATATTTTCAGAAATGTGTAAGTGCATGGAACTGCTACTGACGATAAGCAGAAAGAGATAATCAGTGACTGGCTAAACCAAGCCAAAGTGAGATTGTCAAGAAGGTTAATTACTCTTCTTATAATAATACTAACTACTTTATTAATTTTTATGGGTAATAGGGGAAATGTGAACAAAGGAGAATTGCTCCAATATTATAGAACATTATGTAATCTTAATTTAAGAAAAATTGTGTTGTTTACATTCCCATACAGTAACAGTTTGCCACAGGAAGAAAATATTTTAAGATTTGAAATTAATATGACATTGCATAACTTGACATGTGACAATAGTCTATTCCATTTAGTTGATACTAACAATTATGTTGGTAGTAATTTGTATTTGACAAAATATAGATTTATTGATATGTACTATCTTTCTGACTATTACAAAAGACAGATAGCTGTGTCGTTATCATACTTTTTATCTATTTCAGCCAAAAATTTGGCTAAACAACTTGCTTCTTTTGAGCAATCCAATGACATTTTAAATATTTCTGCCAATCATTTGGCAACAACTAATGACCTTGATAATCATTTAAATTAGAAATTAGGACAATAGAGGAAACCTCTGGCTTAATTTTAAATGAAGAAATTTTTGTTAGTAGTAGTTCTTTAATATCACACCAATCAAATTGTAGTAACCTGAATAAATGTAATAATAATATTCTGAAAATAGTTCATCAAAATATACAGGGTGTGATAGGTAAGGAATTAGAAATGGAGCTGTTCATGAACTGTAGTTTTATTGATATTTTATGTGTAACTGAACATTGGTTAAAAGTCCACCAGTTCATGTTCAGCTTTAACAACCACCAGGTTGCCAGCTCATTCAGCAGAGTTAATATGATACGTGGTGGCTCTCTCATAATTGTTCATAACAATATTAAATTTAAAGAACGTAAGGATATTGTGAGCCTCTCTGTTGAGCGAGTTATTGAAATAGCTTGCATTGAGCTTGAGCAGTTCATTGTAATGAGCGTATACAGGCCCCCATGTGCTTCATATGATGTTTTTGAGAAGTATATGGAAGAAGTATTATTAAAGACTTGTAACAGTAATAAAACCGTGGTTGTCTGTGGAGATTTCAACATTAATATACTGGACAAATCTGCTACAGTAAATAAATTTTTAACTTTATTAAGGTCATATAATCTGTACAATACATTCTTTGAGCCAGCTAGAATAACTACCACTAGCGCCACCTGTATTGACAATATTTTTACAAACTTAAGACCTTCTAGCCATTTAATTATAAATGAGTTGGACTCTGATCACTGTGGTCAGTTAGTCACTTTCCCTCAGAAAATTGTCAGAGCTCAAAGAAAACTTGTAAGTTGTATACCTGTAAACAAAAGTCGCTTAGAACAATTTAAAAATAATTTAATGGAAAAACTACCAGGTTTGCCTTATCACACTGACCCGGATCAAGCTTATACTTTATTATTTAACCTGATTAATTGCGAATTTAGGAAGGTATTCACATCAAAAACATTGCCTGTTTGTGACCGCGCTATATTTAGTGATTGGGCAACACCAGGTATTTACAAAAGTAGGCAGAGGTTATATGAATTGTATCATGAAAAAACATATAACCATGATGAAACTTTTAAAGAATTTGTTAAAAATTATTCTAAAACTTTTAAAAGAGCCTGTTCCTCAGCAAAAGCCATACATATTAAAAATAAAATAAAATCTTCTGGTAATAAAATTAAAACAACTTGGAATATTATTAATTCAGAAACGGGAAGAACGACAGTGCGGAATCGTGACTTCCATCTAAAAATCAATGATGTAGATATTAAAGCAGACGTGGAGGTGGCAGCTGAGTTTGAAAATTTCTTTACTAATATTCCCATTTTAACAACCAAAACTCTGTCATCGTCGTCCTCTACTTCTGCTTACTCAATATTAAAAGAATGTGTACCAGAATGTGATCAGCACTTTAAATTCACAATTGTTACCGCTAAAGACATAATATAAACTTTTAAAGATCTTGATGTAAAAAAAACTGATGACCTTTGGAGATTATCAGTACATAACATGTCTTCAAAAATTGATGTTATTTCACCGTTTTTAACAATTGTCTTTAATTCTTGTATTTCGTCTGGTGTATTTCCTGATCTGATGAAACTTAGCAAAGTGATTCCACTGTTCAAATCTGGCAGCACAACTGATCCCACGAATTTTCGGCCTATTTCGATATTACCTACATTAAGCAAAATCTTTGAAAAATTAATTTTAAAACAAATGTTAGGACATTTCAATTTACATAATTTACTTCATTTGAAACAGTTTGGTTTTACAAAGGGTCGTTCAACTACAGACGCGGGCGTGGAATTACTTAAGAGCATATTCGAGGCCTGGGAGGAGTCGCAGGATGCTCTTGGCATTTTCTGCGACTTGTCTAAGGCCTTCGATTGCGTACATCATGATACACTCATCAGGAAACTGCATCACTATGGTATGAGGGACAGGGCTCTCGACCTTCTGACTTCTTATCTGAACAACAGAATTCAGAAGGTTGATGTTAATGGCAAGAGATCTGCAGGATCTGCGGTCACTATGGGCGTTCCGCAGGGTTCAATTCTAGGTCCTTTCTTGTTTTTGATTTACATAAATGACTTACCTTATCACATAAGGGACAATCACAAGATTGTGTTATTCGCAGATGACACTTCCCTCATTTTTAAAATCAAACGTCAGTTAGTCAACTTTGAACAAGTTAACGATGCACTCTCTAAAGTTGTTCATTGGTTTAATGTAAATAATCTTCTCCTGAACGAAAAAAAGACTAAATTCATTAAATTTTCAACGCCAAATGTCAGGCAGCTAACTACTAATGTTCAACTTAATGGAATAGATTTGGACCCTGTTGAGTCGACGGTTTTTCTTGGAATAACGATTGATGGTAAATTACAATGGGGCCCACACATAGAAAAATTGTCAGGAAGGCTAAGTTCGGCCGCCTATGCTGTTAAAAAAATTCGACAGATAACTGATGTAGATACTGCCAGAATTGTTTATTTTAGTTATTTTCATAGTCTTATGTCATATGGGATTCTTCTCTGGGGAACCTGTGCGGATATTAATACAATCTTTGTTTTACAGAAAAGGGCTGTTCGAGCCATTTATAACCTTGGTGCAAGAGATTCCCTTCGGGAAAAATTTAAAGAAATAGATATTCTGACTGTAGCCTCTCAATATATATTTGAAAATCTATTGTATGTACACAAAAATATATCAAATTTTAAGAAAATGTCCGATATTCATAGTCTAAATACCAGAAATAAACACAATCTTGCTGTACATCGCACTCGCCTCCACAGAGTAGGCAACTCATTCATGGGTCAATGTATACGCTTTTACAACAAACTTCCCATTGAAATTCGAAACTTACCCATTAAACGATTTAAAAGCTGTATTAAAACCAAACTTTGCAAAAAAGGGTACTATAACATTTCTGATTATTTAGAAGACAAAAAAGCTTGGGATTGAACTGTTCGCTCTGCTTAAAGCCGTTTGATTAAACCGTAAAACTTGACATTTTAATAATTATACAACGTTTTATATACATACCTAATTATTGACATTATTAAATATTATATACAAAATGACATGAATATTTACTTTGAAAAGTATTACATATATTACTTTAATTATTGTGAATGTGAGCACTATGTGGGTCATTTGTTTTCTTTAAGATTATCTCTTTTTCCTCTTTCTCAAGTATTTTTAATGATGGTCTGGTTTTTTGAGTACTTTATGCGGCCTACCCAAATGTCCTTTCTTTGGTATTGTTCGTCGAGTCGTTGAGCTCCTTAAATCCTGAGTTGAGCTACACGTTTACTGACAAATGCTTGCACTGACTGGACAGGTCCACTCAAAATTGTGTGGTTCTTTCCTCAAAAGACCATTTCAGACACGGATCTACATGGTCCTCACATGATCTGACCAAGATTATGTCTGGACTTTAAAAGAGACTTTGACCCCTGAGTTTGTTTCGCCATTTCTTCTCAGGGATAGTCAGATAGGAAATGTCGACTTCCTCAAGCTTGTTTTTATATTTTTTATATGACGTGTAAAAGTGATTCCGATATCCTATTTACAGAATAAACGATTTCATTTCATTTCATTTCATACTCTGTAGAGCGGGTTTAGATAGTCTAGTGGGGCCTTTGGTACTGGGTTCGAACCCGCGCTGACACCAATGACTGAAAGTTGTATAGGTAGTTGCATACATTTATTTATTTCATAACAAGACAGCTCGTTCAGGGTGACTGTAATTGTGTTGTATTTCAATGGTACATTAATTTAAAAGTTAGTTTTGCAGGTGTTTATTGACTAACAGCCATTTTATTTCATTGTTTCAGGGCCGAGAGACAAAATAAAATCAACTATGATGCGAGTTTAGTTTAGTCCTTTTAGTTCCTACTTTTTTTTTAATACAATATTTTTTTTTTTAATAAACCCATTTAATTTTAATTTCAATGGATTTCATTTCATACTTTAAATGGCGTCAAGTTTTTTGTTTCTTCATGAGGCCTACTCGCAAACGACGACACAATTTTTAATTTTTGTCGTAGTGGTTTGCGTTCGCGAATAAGCCTCCTGATAAACACCAAAACTCGACGCTTTGTGGCATATTAATAAGTATCTTTCGTAGCAACAAACCATTGATTACAATATAAGCAACAAACATTAAGCAAGTATGTGACAACATTGTAGGCAATTTGTCATGACAAAGAGTTGGCAAGTTTGCATTGGCAAACATTAGACAAGTTTGCATTGGCAAACATTATACAAGTTTGCATTGGCAAACATTATACAAGTTTGCATTGGCAAACATTATACAAGTTTGCATTGGCAAACATTATACAAGTTTGCATTGGCAAACATTATACAAGTTTGCATTGGCAAACATTATACAAGTTTGATGGAGGGAAACTAGACATTTGATACAAGTTTGATCAAACTTGCCACAAGTTTGTCCCTTGCCTCGTCTTGCAAGTTTACATTGCTATCTGGGATCTCAATCGGGTGCTACAAAATAGCAAATCTGCGATACGCTCATGACAACACGCTATTTGTTACTAGCGCGTGTCATCTAGGGGAATGATTTCGTGAATATGGAGAGTGCGAGCCTCGAATTCGGACTAAAGATTAACCGCAAAAAAACGAATCTCCCTTGACATATCAGTTAAGTGGGGAAATTGAACCCCCCCCCCATGCGATTGATGTATGCTATAGCAGTCGAATTGGCTATACGAAGTAGTACTTGACAGTCGTATAAATCCTTAGCAAAAAGTTTTAGAGCGATGAAAGCGGCTAATAACTCTCAATAATTTATGTGCATAATTATCGCGTTCGCTATTCGACCTCTGGCTACTTGCATTTTCACCATCACAGGAGGCGCCCCATCCTGTTGTTGAGGCGTCCGAAAATATTTCGATGCTATAGTTTTCATCTCTAATACGGTGCTTTGAATTATCAATAACTTTTAACCACCTGTGAAAATCTCGCATTGATGAATCAGGGAGAATCATTTGCTTGTTTATTTATTTATTTAATCACCACCCTCCATTTTCTGTTTTAACCTCCCTGGAGACACCATTCACACCCATGAAGCATCATTCTACAATAAATACAATTTCTATAAAGCTAATTATCAAGAAATTAATGTAGAACTAAATAAGTGGAACTGGGATGAACTGTTTCTTAATCTCTCTAGTGAACAGGCCGTAGATGCTTTTTATGACTATATACAGGTTGTTTGGCAGAACGTTGAACATACGAAAATGGTGGATAGGTGGGGTCATCTGCTACTTACTCAGCCCTAATTTATTTGTCTCTGGCCCCTGGAGATTTTTTATTTATTTATTCATTTATTGCACAATGTACACACAGTTACAGGCTTTGCTTAAAACGAATGAGTACATGACCCCGTTAGGGCGCAGCAAGATAACTTAAAACTAGAATATTGTGACGTTATCAATTAGAACATTATTTTCATGAGGTTGCATTATATTATAATATTATCATTATTTTTTGTTATTATTCCATTTATAGTATTATTAATATGTATTTTTTTTATTTTTTATTATTTAGTTGTTTCATTAACGCACCTAACTGGTACAGCTATTTTCTTTGTACTTAATTCAAGAACTTACATAATTTAAATCGATCATTTAACCTTGCAGTATTAAATTTCGCAAAACATTTCACTTTCCGTAGAGTTTCGTCGAAAATTTCCTACTTGATAAATTTATGAAATAACTCTTAAAGGTTTTTTTATAAGCAAATTACATACCATTAGAAAGGTTACATACTAGGGATGTTTTGCTAGAATTGGATCTCCTCAATATATATTTTTTTTTTTTTAAATGTAAGTTGAAATTAAGATTTCAGTATTTTTTCCATCTTTCTGTAAGTTTGAGGACTCATAACTTTTTTTCTAGCTAACATCTGAATAAAGCAATAATTTTATAAGAATCTGCCAACATTAAAGATTAAAAAAATATTGCCTGTTTTACCCATTTTTAATGAAAAATACACTTTAAAGTTAAGAAAGTGGTGAAACTAGAAGAAAGCAAAACAAAAATTTAAAAAAATATCCAGGGCGCCAGGGCCAAATAAATTAGGGCTGAGTAAGTAGCAGATGACCCCACCTATCCACCATTTTCGTATGTTCAACGTTCTGCCAAACATCCTGTATATGAAATCGTCATTCTACATGTTCCACTGTCACGTCATAAATCAACTACCTTTCCCGTTTGGTTTAGCGCTTCCCTAATTAAAACTTTCAAAAATAAAGAACGCGCGTGGATAAGATGGAAAAAACTGCGCAACTTATCTGATTATGAAATGTTCTCTATTCAGCGTAAACGTTTCAAACTACTTTGTGAACAGTGTTACAATAAGTACATGCAAACTGTTGAAGATAGCATACCTATTAATGTCAAGCACTTCTGGTCGTACGGCTCTAACCGAAAAAAGGTTCTGGGATTCCAACTAACATGCAGTTCAAAAATAAATCATCTAACTGCCCCACTGAGATATGTTCACTGTTTTCTGCCTTCTTGAACTCCGTGTGAGCCCTCAACTTTTGACCCTAACACCTGGACACCCCCAGAAACCCAGGACGAGAGTTCTGTATGCATTCCGGATATTTACCTCAAAAAGAGTGTCATACTTAAGGCACTTTCCTCATTAGACTTAGCTAAAGGAGCTGGTCCGGATGGCCTGCCCCTTCTTTCTTTAAGAACACTGCGCAAACTATCTGTGTCCCGTTACACATAATATTTAACAAATGTCTCCGGGAAGGGATTTTCCCGTGTGTTTGGAAGAGGGCATTCATCACGCTCATTCACAAAAGTGGTGACAAAGGAAACGTTGAGAATTATCGACCCATATCTATCTTGTCCACCTTGTCTAAACTTTTTTAAGGGTTTTATTATTTCCTCAGTTAAATCACCTTATTTTACCCGAACAACATGGCTTCGTTAAATCCAAATCCACGACCACAAACTTAATCATTTTTACACAATTTTTGTTTGAAAACATGGACATGCGCACGCAGGTTGATGTTGCATACACTGATTTTCAAAAAGCTTTCGACAGGGTGGACCACAAATTGCTTCTCGATAAAATCACTTTCAATGGCATACGAGGCAATTTACTCAGGTGGTTTTCTTCATATATATTTCATAGGACTCAAAAGGTTGTTATCAATGGATTCGAGTCTGATTATGTGGTCGTCGAGTCAGGTGTGCCTCAAGAATCTGTCTTAGGCCCATTGCTTTTTATCTTGTTTATAAACGACATAAAATCCTGCATAGTCAACTCAAAATTGCTAATGTACGCCGATAACATTAAAATCTTTAAGGCTTGTGCGAATCCTAAGGATTGTTTGCTACTACAAGAGGACTTATGCAGGCTTTCACAATACTGTCTGGTCAATAAGCTTCATCTTAGTCTTCCTAAATGCCACTTCATTTCTTTTACTAAAAACAAAAATACTATTAACTTCCCATATACCTTGAACGACACACAATTGAATAAAACTGAGTGTGCACATAATTTTGGCGTACTGCTTGATTGCAAATTACATTTAAACACCCATAACGACAACATAATTAACAAAGCCTTTCGGATGTATGGTTTTGTCAGACGTACACTGATCATGGTTGTGATACTGTACGGCATATGCAATAACAAATTTAATTGTATTATCCTTTAAGGTTAAAGTTCGCGAGCACATTCGTAAGAAGCTGGTAGTATCATAACAACGGAAATGTTATCCCATTGTTTGTTTAATTAGTTTTAGTATATTCGTGTATTTATATGTATTTATTTGTTCTTATATTTATATATAATTAGGTATATTTATCTTATTTATAGTTATGGTATAGGTATATCTAAGGATATTCCTATATGTATACAATTATTCCTCCAATTTCATAATTGCACCTACCACTGTTTGTCTCTGCTCCACCCAAAGGTTGACTGGTAGAAAATGCCTATGGCATTAAGTCCGCCTCTGTACATTTTTTTTTTTTGTGCTAAAGTATTAAATAAATAAATAAATAAATAATAATTGTACTGAGCTCTCGAATAGATTGTGTTACGTAGTACCTAGAACTGTTAATCGGCGGGAGGTGCGCGCACCTCAACTATTCTATACTGCACGATGTAGAACGAAGGCTGGAGTGCGTGCCCCTCTTCGCCGACTTTTAGAAACCTATATCTCACAATTCATTGATTTTGATATTTTTACGCTGTCGCAATCTAAATTTAAAATAATAGTATAGTTTCACAATCTCTTGCAAGTCGCATATAAAACTGATGCTCTTGTCATTCGCTTCCTGCGATTCGTCGATATATAGTGTTTATTTTATTTTTTAGTCTTCTCTATTATGTACTTTTTTGTTTTTCATACTCTGATGTCAATCCGTGGACAATAGTGTGGGTTATACGTTTATTCAACTATAATATAACTACTTTTTGTAAATGCTGTAATGTATAACTGTTTTTTGTCCCAAATAAATAAAATAAAATAATCTTCATCACCCATAAGATTTAAAGCTGGGCAGGCTGATACTAAAATACCTACTAATTGTGCGAAGGTTCTGATTTTGCAACTTCTCATGTTAATTTTACGGATTTCGTTTTTAATACGCGCTTTTTTATCTGTGGGCTAACTAATTTCTAAGTTGGCGGAGTTTATAAATACTCCTAAGAATTTACACATAGTAGAAGGATACAGATTGGTTTTATCATCATTAATAATAAAACCTAAGGAACGTAGAAGTTTCTTTGTGATTGCAACATTAGTTTTGCAATTTTCGTGTGTATCTGCTAATAATAACCAATCATCTAAGTAGAGGGTAGATAAAAAACCCGCCGATCGCAATAATTTTACAACCGGTTTCATTATTTTTGTAAACAAGTATGGAGCTGTATTCAAACCGAAAGGCAACGCGTTGAATTCGAATAATTCCGAGAACTTTCATGAATTTTAATAGAGAAATAAGCATATTTTAAGTCTAAGGTCGTCATATAGCAGTCCTTAGTAACGAGTTTTATAGCGGTTCTTAGGTCCTCTAATTTAAAATGTTGTGTATTAATAAACTTATTTAAATTTTTGAGGTTTAATATGAACCTCATTTTTCCATTTGGTTTAAGAGTAAGGAACACGCTAGATACGAATCGAATTGACCTGGGGACGGGTCACATTTCGATATATGTAGCTCCTATATCTAATAGGATATTAATAGCTTCGGAAAAATGAGTAAACTCAGAAGTGGAATAACTTTGCTCAGCAGGTACGGTCAGCTGCAGAGAAATCTCACCCCCTAGCAATGAATAAATACATTGCTAGGGGGTGAGATTTCTCTGCAGCTAACTGTACTACTTTTTGTATTACCTGAGAGGAAAATGTGAGTTTGTATCCGTCAATCCACGACAATATCGATTTATCACAAGTTATAAGCGACCATTGTTTGTAAAAGTATGACAAGTGACCCGCATACTTAACAAGGTCTAGTAGCGGCGCTGCGGCTGGCGCTTTGGCGGCAACGGCAACCTCCTCGATGAGCTGGTGGGCAGGGGCGGCGGCCGCGGTGCTGCAGGCTCGCGACTCCTCGGTGCGGCTCCCAGCGGCCTGCGCGCTGGAGCAGGAGCTCTTCGGTTTAAATACCTCTGAGGCATTGGGTTGTTTGGCCGTTTTGGTACATTTTTATTGACAGTATCGGGCTTCAGTTCATTACCCGATTTTGTTACGGCTTTAGCTGATTTTATCGTTTCTGACAGGTTGTTGCCAAATAAAAATTCATCAATATTATTGACACTTAAAGCGTCCTTCATGTCCCTTTTTAGCGCATATAAAATAAAGTTTCTGCGGGTAACTGAGTCATAATGTTGGATATCACACATGATTCGCGCAGCGTCCATTAGTTTGGGTAGTAACTCATTGTTTTTTTCGCCCAAGCAGGAGATAGCTCTCGCTATTTGATCCTGTTTGAGGACTATGGCTTTGTCACGCTTTGCTGCAGCTTCGGGTATCGCTGCTTTAAACTCCGTATTCAACGCCTGGGCATATGACCACAGTTAGATGGGACTAAATATTTAGCTATTAATGCTTTCCTACAATCCTTGTCGAATCCCTCGGAAGCGATGTGCTGGAAGCGTTTAGTTATTTCCTTATGCAAATCTGGTCCGTACTTCACAGAGGTCGACGGGTCGTCCCCCAGGATGATCATCGTGTCCTGGTCTAGTTCCGCATCGATGATGTCACCTGACGCTTGTTGCGAGGTGCTAGCTTTATCCTGCAGATTTTCAGGTTCGATTGATACAACGGGCTCCAGTGATACGATAGTATCAATCGAAATTTTAGGATCAGTTGGGTTATCAGGAATCGCGGTAGTCTCATCAGGTGGATTACTGATCTCTGGAGAATCTTGTAACCAATCTTCAGGTTCAATGCCAGTGTATTCTAAAAAAAAACACGAAGTAGAAGTAATTGCGATTTAAGAATATTCTTTTCTTAAAAGGCAAAAGCATAATAATATTTTTAAATTACTATATCTATATTACTACTTTAACGGTGAAATAGGTTTGAATATAACTTATTTTTGTTTGGAAAGTTTTCCGAACAGCAATAAAGGCCCATTAATACCTACATGTTTACAACGATCGAAAGTTACGAATGTTTAACGAGTAGGTAGTTAGGTATACCGTAAAACATAATTAGGTGTACTATAATATTAGTCCTTGCGTCGGGACAGCCCAGACAGCCCGGAGTGCGAGACTTATTTAAACGTAACGTTTAGCAATAAGACTGTTGAGTATCGGTAGTAAAGTTTGTGCGTCGGAAAACCCAAAGGTAGCTAGGAGTGCAAAACTTACATTTTAACGTTAATACGTTATTTTAATACTCGGTAGAAACACGGACACACAGTTACGAACCTGTTTGTTCATACGAAATACTCGCGATCGGAGCCGTTGAGTCTTGCGAAGGCGGATATAGACGCCGTAATCTACGTTCATATATGGTAATTTTTGTTTTTTGTTTTAAACGTTGCTCCCCCCACACTAGGAATTTCTTCGTTAGATGTTCGTAATCAACAACACTCTTTCTTTTTGACATGATATTAACTGTACAGTACAATAACATGTTAATCATGTTGAGCGGCTGAACACTAAAATGTGAATGACGAGAGATTCTAAGCAAAGTAATCAGGAAACCAGAGATACCCGCAGTAAAAAAAAAGCTCTCAACTACAGTGTCTGAGTGGTGTCACTAGTGTGTTGTGTATTATGTTCTAATCTCGAAGGACGAAGCGTTAGTATAATCGTTGTTTTAAGACGTGCAAGTGACATTCTAGTTTAGGGTGTTAAACTGTTTAATTATTATTTCTGTGCTGATAAATGACTAGGTTGACTGAACAAGCGTTAACATCCATATCTTGCAAGTTATCTGACGAAGGTATGTATCACATAAAAAACAAAAAAGTGGGTACAGGCGGATCGAGAGCCTCTTCCTTTTCAAAGTGAGTGAAAAACTAACTGTATCTGAATGATGAACCACGGAAGAGTTCACGAATCAACTTCAATGATATGACCGAGCAGGTAGGGGTAAGTTAGCGTAGTTACACGTCACAAGACTACTTCAAGATGCGCGCTAGCACAAGCAGGGACAGCAGTAAAGTGCCTCGCACTAGCCGCGACCGGTGGCGGCCGTCTGGAGTAACGCGCGTGCGCGGCCACTCTCCTCAGCCTCCAAGCTGCAGAAGGGCCACACGCTCTCGAATTTTTACAAATAGCTGCTGCCCACCACACTTGTTCAGATTAGTTATAGTAGCTAAGTAACAGCCGGCCGGCTCGATCTATGAAGCCTTATTGCTAGTTCTTACAAAGGGGTATCGTGTTACCCATCGAAAATGGGTTGTGGAGGAGAAGCCGCATCCCATTTCAAAGTGGAACTCCACTCTGGACATGTCATTACTGTAATTTAATATGGTTATTAAGGTTATAACAAACTAGCTTTTTCGCGTGGAGGTCGGAAAGGGTTTTGTTTTGTGTATTTTTTGATGGAGGTTTTTAACCGACTTTCCAAAAAGGAGGAGGTTCTCAATTCAGTTGTATGTTTTTTTTTTTCTGTGAACCGATTCGAAAAAAATTTTTTTTTAAAGAAAAAAAATACATGGACTCAACATCCATTATACCCTTATTTATTCCGTACCTCAAAAGGAAAAAATTGGACCTCTTATAGGATTTAATATCAACAATTACAATTCAACTTTTTTGTGTGTCAAGTAAGGTTCGTGAGCAAGAGTCCCACTCCCGGTCTCTTTCTTTTTCAACCTTAGATTTCACAAGAAGCGTACCTTCTGAAGCTTACGTGTAGTCGGGCAGCGGGCGGCTGCGTGCGGCGCCGGGCGCGGCACGGCGGCAGTGTCGGCGCGACCCGGCCGCAGCCCGACGCGCCGCCCTCATGTCGCTGTTCTTCAAGTTCAGGAGCGGCGTGAGTACCGCGAGTGCGAGCGGGCCCCGGGCGCCGGAGGCCGGCTCCCGGCGCCCGCTCCACGACACCTGCCTTACACAACTATGGCCACTGTGGCCAGCACAATACCTGCCTGTAATTGTTTGTCTTCTGCTGCTGGTTGTGCTGGACCGCGTCGCATGAGCATCACATCAATGCCTAATGTATCATATCATGAAGTCTTTAGGGTCATCTAAGAGATAATTTTTTATTCGTTGAGCCTTGTGCACAGTGCAGAAATAATTTCATTGGTCTGTAATATTTGACAGTGATGTGTTATGTTGTGTATAGTACTTTGTAACTAAGCAGAGTGTTGTGCATAGGCTGCGCAGGGCGGGGTTGTCGGGCGCCAGGCAGGGGTTGCGCAGGTAGTCGAGCGACGCCGCGCTCGCCCGGGACGCGGTCACCGACTTTACACTCGCACAGCACACAAAGAGCCGCGCGGCAGCACACGCCACGCCACGGGCACAGTATATAAATGGACAGTAGCGAATAGCGAATCTAGGAAGAAACGTTCTCGACGGCACACTCACACAGACGCGCGCATCTACGAGACATAAATAATAATAATAAAAGTCCGCCTCGCGTCGCGGTGCTTTCAGTCGCGGGTGCCGTTTCGAGACGAGTGGTCGTATCATATTAATCCCTGTCAGTTAGTCAGAGTCGGCAAGTTGAAGCTAGATGCCCATTTTAATACGTAGATCACTATGGAGAAGAACGGACAAGAAACTCCAAGGACACTCTTTTAAATCAAGATATTACATAATCCTGGGTAAATTATTCTTGTTGCTTCTATATGTGAGACAATGTAAAAACGAATAAAACAATTCAAAATATAAAATTACAAATTAAAAATAAGCCCTGGCAGTCAAGAGATGACCAGTCCCAACTGACGGCGCCCGTTCACGAACATGACGCATGGATCAGCACCATCCAGCTCAACCATTTTGTAGAGAACCGAATGATCCAACACACGCGCCACCATCAATGAAACATTTAAGTGAGCATGACATACTCTCAACTGCCATGCTCTTTCAAGTCAACATAAATCATAATAACATAGTAAACGACTCCATGGTATTAACATTTACAAAATTGAAAAAATGCTGCTAAATTATACAGAACTATAGTTTGCAATGTATTTGAGAGATTAATAAAAATTTACTACCAAAAAAGAAAATAATTATTATCTATTGGAGTATTCAACAATAAAAACATGGCTTAAATAAAAATAAAATAAACATTAAGTTCGTAATGTCAGAAAATAAAATAAAATAATAAAGGGGGAAGCAACTTCCAAGTATTCAAATTTTATCTAGTGAGCCCAAGTGGCAGTGGAGCAGGACCAGCATTTAGCCAAGCATTTTTATCTACGATATAATCATCCAACTTATAATATGCTTGTCTGCATAGTGTGCGTTTAATGCACGTTTTAAATTTCTTCTCATTTAGTTGAAGAATATCGAGTGGTATTTTATTATAACATTTTACACAGTACCCCATAAAAGAAGTGTGTACTTTAGACAATCTGAAGCGTGGTTGATCTAATTTGTTCCTATTTCTAGTGTTAAAGTTATGCCTGTCACTTATTTTACTAAAAAGATGTAGATTTTTTCGAACATACATAATATTTTCATATATATATTGACAAGGTACCGTCATAATGTTAATTTTTTTAAACAGCTCTCTCAGAGATTCGCGTCTGCGGAGGTTGTAGATAGCTCTGACAGCCCTCTTTTGCAGAATAAAGATGGAATCAACATCTGCAGCTCGTCCCCACAGCAAAATACCGTAAGACATGATGCTATGGAAGTAACTAAAATAGACCAGTCTCGCGGTATCCACGTCTGTTAATTGGCGGATTTTCCAAACAGCGTAAGCGGCTGAACTTAGCCGCCCTGCAAGTGATGTTAAGGGAGGACCCCACTGTAGTTTTGAGTCAAGCGTAATCCCCAGGAAAACCGTCTTTTCGACGAATTCTAGTATCTCCTTATTCAATACAACGTGACATTCACTACTTCTAACGTTCGGTAAAGCGAATCTTATGCATTTAGTTTTCTTCTCATTTAATACCAAATTATTTACAGTAAACCAATTATGGACCTTAAGCATAGCGTTATTTACGTCGTTAAGGTCCTGGGCATGTCTGTTTACTTTAAATATCAGTGATGTGTCATCAGCAAATAACACCATTTGGGGTCGGTTTTTCAGTAAATAAGGTAAATCATTTATATATACTAAAAAGAGGAACGGACCCAGTATTGAGCCCTGCGGTACACCCATTTTAAAGCCGATAGTGAGGTCAAAATGTAAATCCAAGATGGCGGCTGCGAAAATTTTATATTTTATATTTTGACGAAAGAAAAAAGTCGCATGGAGGGCGGTCGGCGTCGCAGAACACGTAGGAACGCTTTTTCGCGTGACGATTTCTACCTTTCAACTCCTACCGCAAGCTGCGTTAAAAGAACTTCGTTCCAATAAAACACTTTTCAATTTTACAAACACTAAGGGGTTTATTCATAAACATTGCTTAAAGTTAAGTGACGTTCAAACGTCAAAAATGTATGGTTAAACAGTCGCTAATCATTACTTAACTTTAAGCAGCGTTTATAAATAAACCCCTTAGGCCTGTGAACACAGGCCTTAGAGTGCCAACCCTAACGCTCCAATGCACAGTGGTTCCGCGCCCTAAGAGAGGCGGTCATAGGGTTTCGCGAAGGTAATGACTGTCGTTATCAATACTAAATATTATCATTGTGATTTTTTGTAAATGTTAAAAAGCTTATTTTATTAGAATAAATAATGCACTTATTATACTTGACGAAATACAAACTAAAATACAATAAAAGAATTGGAACTTAATAACTAATAAAGTTAAAAATATATACATTTTTATAATAAAATAGTATATACCCAATTATTACCTAACTACAAACATAGAAATGGACAAAAAATATATTATTTACATGTTAATAGTTACATAATAGGAGCTGTATCTAAAATAATGTAAATTTAGTGTTTATTATATAACTATAGTAGCTTCTGCCCGCGACTTCGTCCGCGTTAAATTTCTTGTTCCCCCGACCCATCCCGTCGCAACACATTGCCTGCCCGTGCTTTTACTTCGTTTTCGCGTAAACTTTCATTTAAAAAATAAAAATTGTGTTCTAGTTAATAGGAATGTTATTCTTCCTCAAGAATTGGGCTGTAAAATGCAAAAAGATTTTTTCAAATCCAACTCGCAGTTCCAGAGATTAGCGCGTTCAAAAAACAAAAAACCGGCCAAGTGCGAGTCGGACTCGCGCACGAAGGGTTCCGTACCATCCATACAAATCCTTATCCTTACTAATATTATAAATGTGAAAGTAACTTTGTCTGTCTGTATGTTACTTTTTCACGCCTAAACCGCTGAACCGATCGTCATGGAATTTGGCAAAGATATAGCCTGGGATATGGAGAAGGACTTGGGCTACTTTTTTACGCGATAACCGACATCCGCGCGGGCGGAGCCGCGGGCAAAAGCTATCCATACTAATATTATAAATGTGAAAGTAGCTCTGTCTGTATGTCTGTCTGTCTATCTGTATGTTGCGCTTTCACGCCTAAACCGCTGGACCGATCGACCTGGGATGTAGAGAAGGACATAGGCTACTTTTTTACGCGATAACCGACATCCACGCGGGCGGAGCAAAAAAAACGGCAAAAAAATCATGTCTGTTGTATGGGAGCCCCCCTTAAATATTTTTTTTTTCTGTTTTTTAGTATTTGTTGTTATAGCGGCAAGAGAAATACATCATATGTGAAAATTTCAACTGTTTAACTATCACGGTTCATGAGATACAGCCTGGTGACAGACGGACAGACAGACAGACAGACAGATGGACAGCGGAGTTTTAGTAATAGGGTCCCATTTTACACTTTGGTTACGGAACCCTAAAAACTAACTCTTCAGCTTTAGAATAGACTACCTCGCAGAGTTGATCATTATTTTGCTGCGGAGTTATTATAAAACAGTTATATCTCCTAAGATATTCATTGAAATTAAATGATGTAAGGGCAACTTTGTTCAAAATTAAATACTTGTGATGAATAACGTATTTATTTGGATAAGGATTAATACCATGTTTATGAAAACTCCTTCGCAAATAATGCATTAATTTCGAACAAATTTGATTACCATAAAAAAGGTTATAGTGAGTCAATCTTAAAAGATAGACATATGCTGTCGCGGACTTTTTTTTAGGAAATTTAAAGAGGAACAATTCCATCATACATGATATTTGCGTAACTTAAACCGTTTACGCAGCGCACGCAACGGAAGCTCTCAAAAAGGAATAATTTTTCCCGTTTTTGCAACATTTTTCATTTATACTCCGCTCCTTTTGGTTGTAGCGTGATGTTATATATATTATATTTTTATATAGCCTATAACATTTCTCAATAAATGGACTATCCAACACAAAAAGAATTTTTCAATTCCAACCAGTAGTTCCTGAGATTAGCGCGTTCAAACAAAGAAACTCTTCAGCTTTATATATTAGTATATAGATACATTTTAATCTATACCGACAACAAATTCAACACCTCTTTAGATAGAATAGACTTCTTCTTCCGTGGTAACCTTCTTAAACCAGAAATATAAGGATCCGAGTTAAGAAGTTTATGTATCAAGTCGGTGTTTGTGACAACCCAGGACATTTTCCTCAATTTCTTTCAGCCAGTCTCCGTACTTAGCGATAGACTTTCTTCCAAATAGCTATAAATCTAGTACAAAGATTAGAACCTTTTTCTAAGTCATCAGCAATCAAATTCTCAACATCAGGCAGCAACTGTATCAGGGCTTGAAAAACTCTATGTCACCGTTGTAGTTCGGAATTGCTGTCCTTAATAGACAGCCAAGTATCTAGTACAAGCATTCTTTTGAAAGAACACTCAATATTAGTACCTAAAACAAAACAAAAACAGTTAAAGGCGGATCAAAAACAATACATATTTCGTAGCAAGTGCTACGCGCCCAGGCGCCCGGCGTAGACCCTGGCTGCACCTTACAGGGTACAGCTGCAGCATGCCGCAAATACATTTTTTTAAATCTAGTAGTTGATCAATAATTATGTTTAATTAACACTAAAATCGGAATAATAAATTAGGTATGCATTTACTTGTCAGCAATAATGTCCTCATTTTCATTTTCAATATGCGGAGATGCCTTTTTCTCCTGTTCTATGCAGCCAGAGCTACAACATAAATGTATTTTCACTTCTCATGCTCTAAAAGTTGGTCTTTATGTCGTGCGTTAAACTCTTCATTTTGATTCGTTTCGTTAGTATTCTAAGAACAAGGCAAGGATACCAACAGCCAAAGTACACAATAAAACTTCATGAAATAAATTAATATTTTTTTATTTTGTCCTTTTTTTTTAATTAGTTTTTTATATTAGTTAATCAATATATTTAAACTATAACTATGTAATCATAGATATAAAAACATTTTTTTTATTTTATCTAAGCAGTATGTAACGACCTAAGTCAGGTGTTATGTCACATTCCTACTGAAAAAAAAAAAGTTAATTGGCAGGAACCATATTTTTTTTTTTCAATTTTCATTCAATTTATAATATTTAAATGTTGCTGTTTCATTTCCTCGCAGTTGAAGTGAAAAGTAGTGTACCTACAACTCGTCCATAAAACCCATTTTACTCTCTACTTTATATCCATCCTCGGTCGCAAGCTCGCTCGGATGGATAAACGTCTCGCATAAAAGGGTGCGTTTTATGCACTTAATGTACAATCTACTATTTCACTTCTCATGCTCTAAAAGTTCGTCTTTATGTCGTGCGTAGGCGACATAAAGTCGCTTTTTATGCTCTAGAGCATAAAGTAAAATCTTCGTCGAAGACCAAGGCAATCGGTCCAACAGCCACACGAAAAACTTCAACTTCATAGAATGATCTCTTTATTTTAATTCTTTTCGTTAATATTCTAAAAACAAGGCAAGGATACCAACAGCCAAAGGGCTTATTCCCAAATTATTCCAAAAAGAGTTCCCATACTACTCCATGAAAAACATAATATTTTTAATTAGGTTTCATTCTACTCCATGATAACACTATAATATTCTCAAAGTATTCCACCCCATTTAAATCAAAAAGCTAATTTAAATAGGTATGTACCGGAATATTATAAAAGGGTCGCTGACGTACAGTCAAGCTCAAAAGCCGTGCAAATATATTTTTAAGTACTTCTTTAATATATTTTATTATCAAATATATTTTTATGTACCTATCTTTTGTTTTTAAATAAAAGACTATAATTCAACAATCATTTTGAGTCTTATTTTTTTTTTTTTATTCAAATATTAATAATATTCAAAAATCAACTGACAAAATTTAAAAGTGAGGCTCTGGATTCAGAAGTCTAAAAAACATAAAAATCATATAATAAGTAATCAAAATTTTTGATATGTAGCAATTAAACCTAACATATTTATTATAATTCAACAATTAAAAATATTCAACAATCAACTGACAAAATAAAAAAAGTGGGGCTTTGGATTCACAAGTCTAAAAAATATGAAAAACAAATAATAAAAAATCTAAAATGATATTTGGCAATTAAGCCTAACATAAAATATTTTAAAAATTCGACCAATAATCATTTGAAATTTTACGTATGATGGTAAAAAAATACGTATACATAAAAAAGTCAGTCTTTCTTTCATAAACACTGAATCCTAATAAAAGTTAATCAAATTAAGTTACTACATAAGATAAAACTAAGCTAATGTAGTATTATTTCAAGTATGTGGAATCAGACTTAAAACTATTTTGAGGCATGTATGCTATGATTACAAATTGTTTGCGAACTAGGGTTTTTTTTTTTTTTTGTTTAATAATAATAAATTCGTTTATTTGCAAACAAGAGTAAAAAAAAAAGTTAACTTAAGTTTACATAAAAAAGCTCTGCCTCCTGAACTAGGTAGTTAACCTGTATCTCAGGAGACACTACCCTTCCTAATTACATAGTACAATTTGATGACATG
Organism: Dryobota labecula; assembly: GCA_947523025.1. Lineage (NCBI taxonomy): Eukaryota > Metazoa > Arthropoda > Insecta > Lepidoptera > Noctuidae > Dryobota > Dryobota labecula. The sequence continues at coordinate 28,717,278 of OX383286.1, forward strand.
GTACAATGCTAATAGAAACTAAAAAAAATCAATGATATAAAGATTAAAACAAAAGTATACTAGATAAAAACATGATTGCCCACGTGGTGTGGTGTGTTGTGCATGATGGTGTGTTTTGTGTGTATTCGTAAGGATTAAAGCCTACAATTTTAAATATGCATTGACGTTATAACAAAATGCTAAACTTTAATCTTTCTTTTAAGAGTTTTTGTGACTGACTGTACTGAAGTATACATATGTATTTTATAAGTAACTAGCTTTTGCCCGCGGCTTCGCCCGCGTGGATGTCGATTATCGCATAAAAAAGTACCCTATGTCCTTCTCCATATCCCAGGCTATATCTCAAAATTCTAACTTAATATTAATTTTAATGTGATTTAATATAATAAAAGTACTTATGTTCTGAACGTGAATGAGTCTTTACCTAAAGATAACAAACACAAAATCAAAATACGAAATTTCACTCAAATTCTTAAAGCAATCAATTGTACCAAATTACAACACGAAATAAAAGTGCGATACAAATAATAATTTTAAAATAATTCACGTATTTACCAACAATGTGAAAACAAAACGAAATCCTCCGAAATGTCGCATGATACACCGTTTGTGCTGATAAAACGCTCGAAATATCTAATGAACACCATTGGTGCATACATTTTCTCAGGGTCACGTTCGCAATTGGACGAAATATTTGACATTTATTTTGTACTTGCAACACGACCTGGCTGTAGAATTCGATTAATCGACTAATACTTGACCGGTTGACATTTTAGCGGGAATACCACTAAACGAACGAAAAAAAAAGAAAACAAAATACGTCTGTACTCTGTGGTCGTGTAGCGGTGTGGCGCGGTGCTTAATGTAAACATTCATCAAGGTTATACGTGCGTAAAGTAATGGATTCAATGAGAAATCTTATGATCTAAATCATATAATCTTTGAAGAATCTTATACAGAATTACTGAGAAATAAATTTAGATTTCGTATTGAGTGTTAGTTTATCGAAAAGTGATAAATATGTCAGTGAAAAAGTAACGAAAGTTTTGGAATGCACAAATTTTGATCATAAGGCCGCCGTGTTTAGTAATGTTTTTATGATAAATATTCTTGTGTACTGTTTGAAATACACATAAGTAGCTAGCTTATTTATCTACGAACATAATTTGGCTAATAGCTACTGATATTATAGCGTATTGATACCGTAATCGTATTTCCAAGAGTAAAATTCGGCAAACAAATACCTACAAAAAGACTAAAATGGATATAGTATGTTATCCTTAAGAGATAGACATATGCCATCGCGGACTTTTTTGAAGACCTTTATAAGATACATAATTCCACCATACATTATTTTGTTATATCTCAAAGGGTTTAGACAGCGTTTTCGTTGAAAGCTCCCAGACGGCTTATTTTTTTCCGACACCTCCAACAAATATCGTTAATTCATACAAAAATGCATACAAAAACTTAACAAATTATATACTAAAACCTTCCTCGAGAACCAAGCTATCCATTGGTGAAAACAGCATGAGAATCGGTGCAGCAGTTTTTGAGTTTATCGCGAACAGACAGACAGACAGACAGACGCGGCGGAGGACTTTGTTTTATAATATGTAGTGATAGTGATAGTGATAGTGATGATGTCGATGGAGCAGATTGCGAACAAAATAATAAGTATTTTTAAATAATAATAATTCTTTGGAGTAAACTTGGGAACTAATGTATGAGATTCTTATCTTTTTAGAACAAAAGAATGGAGTAGTTTGGGAATAAGCCAGCCAAAGTACACAATAAAACTTCATGAAATAAACTTATATTTTTTATTTCGTCCATTTATTATTTTACATGTTGCTGTTTCATTTCCTCGCAATCGAAGTGAAAAGTAGAGTGTACAACTCGTCCATAAAACCCATTTTACGCTCTACTTTATATCCATCCTCGCTCGCAAGCTCGCTCGGATGGATAAACGTCTCGCGTAAAATGGTGCGTTTTATGCACTTGATGTACAATCTACTATTTTAGGTAAATATAGGCACCGGTATGAAAGTAAAGGCATGGGCGAAAGTAGGAAGATAGTTTCCTATAAATAAAGTCTGAAACCGGAATCAAATTTCTCATCATAAAGTTTTTAATGTAGAGTTTCTTTGAGACGATTTTTAATAAAATAGTGTGTAGAAAGTAAACTATTCAAATTGTAGTTACCCTTCTAACAACTTACTAATGCAGTTGTAATAAGAAAGGAGATAAAATTAACAGTTTTACTACTGGTAGTATCATTGGTAGTAACACGGGCAAGAAAGGTTTATAATTAGGATTACTCGCTTCCGCCTAGCATTCGCGATTTAAAAACTATATCTCTATTCAAACATCGAGTAAAAGAGCATTACCTTTCCTCTTAACTGTGAGTATTTTATCTATATACTAATAATCTATAAAGCTGAAGAGTTTGTTTGTTTGTTTGAACGCGCTAATCTCAGGAACTGCTGGTTGGAATTGAAAAATTCTTTTTGTGTTGGATAGTCAATTTATTGAGAAATATTATAGGCTATATAACATCACGCTACGGCCAATAGGAGCGGAGCATAAATGAAAAATGTTACAAAAACGGGAAAAATTATTCCTTTTTGAGAGCTTCCGTTGCGTGCGCTGCGTAAACGGTTTAAGTTACGCAAATATCATGTATAATGGAATTGTTCCTCTTTAAATGTGCTAAAAAAGTCCGCGACAGCATATGTCTATCTTTTAAGATTGACTCACTATAACCTTCTTTATGGTAATCAAATTTATTCGAAGTTAACGCATTATTTGCGAAGGAGTTTTCATAAACATGGTATTAATCCTTATCCAAATAAATACGTTATTCATCACAAGTATTTAATTTTGAACAAAGTTGCCCTTACATCATTTAATTTCAATGAATATCTTAGGAGATATAACTGTTTTATAATAACTCCGCAGCAAAATAATGATCAACTCTGCGAGGTAGTCTATTCTAAAGCTGAACAGTTAGGTTTTAGGGTTCTATACCCAAAGGGTAAAATGGGACCCTATTACTAAAACTCCGCTGTCCGTCTGCCTGTCTGTCTGTATGTCTGTCCAAACTCAAACTCAAATCATTTATTTCAATTAAACCTTTTACAGGCACTTTTGAATTGTCAAGGAGTCGGTCAGTAAGTAAAATTAAGCTACATTCCCATTCCAAAGCGTAGGTACCTATGGAGAAGAACGGGCAAGAAACTACACGGACACTCTTTTAAATTAAATTGTTACAAAAGTATTCGTTACATCTATAATGTTGAATTTATAACTAAAAGTGAGAACGATGTAAAAATAAAAATAATAAAAAGACGTGTGGCACTCGGGGACTGCCGCGGTAAAGCTATTGCATAGCATTTTGTATGAACTTATGCAATTATAATTATTTATTTATTTTATTTATGCAGTATTTCTTTTTCTTTGATATTAATTCAAGTTACACTTTTTGAGCGTGGTGACCGATAAGAAAACAAATTTTTCTTTTATTAAATAAACAAAGAGTATATAATATTAAGAGACGGGAGTCCCATAGATAAAAATGAAAAACGTCGCTTGTATGAACCGTGAGCTAATAATGAATACCAACATAACAGAAATGACACGGACTGCAGACACGACATAAAGCTGCCAACATAATAATAAGATAGGGATGTACTACTCACTCGTAATTTTTATCGATATGTTGCTGTAAAAAATTTCGGGTTTTAGGATCCTGACATTTTTACGGTTTCATTCTTAATAAATTTAGGCAAAGGTCACTTAGGCCAACGGTAACTTTCGATTTGAACTAAGGTTACGTGGTAATTTTCTTATAAAAAGAAACCAGCTACGGCTGTGATTCCACGTTGGCGTAAGCGGGGTTCAGAGACAAATCCCATTGTATAGTCTAGATCTAATCCGAGGTAAACTTGACTATAAGATGAGATTTGCTGTGATGATAATAAAATAAAACAAAACTTTGGACTTAAGTTTTTTTATAATAATTAGAACACCTTTTCCTTTCTATTGATCATTCAATTGGCAATGGTTCAGCAGTTGATGTTGAAGGTACTGAAATGTAGAAAACACGTTGCTTATTAACTGACACATGAACAAGTGAATTCAAATTTAATTCTAATCTTGAATAGTTAGTTGGGCTTAGTCTCATTCTTTTTATCACATTTTCATTTGAAAAAGGGTCTGTAATAGACAAAAAAGTATCTGTAATATTTACAATTGATACATTCAATACAGTTAATCAAATAGTAAAGTGAATTTAATAAGTTTAAAATAAACATAAGCCTTACCCGCAATAGAACATATTTTCCTGTCTTTTGAACATTCTACTGGCAATGGTTCAGCAGTTGATGTTGAAGGTACTGCAATAAAAACAAAATGTAGTCATTCACTTCTAATTCCAAAAACAATGAAGGGTATCGTAGTTGGGATGAATTAATCCCAAGAACCGAATTAACATTGTAGTTGAAAAACATGTTTCCCCATACTTTCCAACTGCATAATAATAATGTAAGTGTAAGATATTCGGGGAGTCAGGTGTTGTAGGCGGGGGTGTCGAAAGGTTACCAACGCACTTACTCGTAACCAGTGAAAACCACACTGTCAGATTAAACACTTGTATAATCAATAAAATAACACACGATAATTACAGTCAACAAAAATAGAGTCACAATATATAAATCAGCACTTACGAACTAATAGAATATCTAGAAACTACCTTAAACTGAAATTATTGGCTAACTTAAACTGACTTTATTAAAACTATCTAAGCGCGGAGCGACTAATTCTCGAATATATGTGGAGAGCAACTGAATCGTACGGAGAGATTATTGCTATTGAGAGATTTACTTGATGTACTACTGATGTACTACCAATGTACTACTGATGTACTACAAAAATCTCTCAGATGTCGCTACGCCCCCGCAAGGGGGCGTGGCTAGCGGTACCGGGGCGTAGCCCCCTGACCGCGGATGCTATACGGTGGCCCATTAATATGGGCCCCTCATCTGGGCGGCCTGATGCGGCCTGAGGATGTTGGGCCCGCGTGAGCAGCCGCGGGCCCTGTGATAGGGTATCTGAGATTGTTTCTGTAGTCGCGCCGCGACACTGTTACACAGTATCGCTTCTTCACGACATCTCGGCGGTCTGTCCCCGCCAGGTGAGACCCCCAGTTGCCTGGGGGAGGCCCGGCGAGGACGACCAGCGACGAGATGGCGACTTTATGGCGCTTCTACAGGTCAATGTAGCCTATACCCGACCCACTTATCAGAGCTAGCCAAACCATGACCCGGGTAATAGGCGGAATATGAGTGTGAGAGCGGCATAGTATTGTAGTGTAACGCCGCCCGGTGAATACGTGTAGTCGCGACCGCAGCTGCGACTATACGTGCATATATATGTGCCTGTATAGAGGTGATGTCTGTTTTTGTTACGCATTCATACCTATATTAACTTAGAATACAAATACGCAACAGATGCGTGTGGTTTGTGACGTGTTATTGTCTCAAGCAAGCCGCGTGTAGCCTGGGTGCCGCTTGCTTGGGCGTCATGTCCGGTGCGATGGGGTCAGTCGTCCGCTACCAGGTCGCGGGGCAGGGGTCTCGCGTCAGGCGGGCGCGCGTGCCAGGGCGCTATCTGCTTGACATGAGGCCAAGCGGATGCGTCGGCACGCGCGAACATGCCTTTCGCGAGGTGCCTCACAAACTCATCCAGGCTCTCAATCCCGAGGTCCCGGTGTAGTACGCTGTTTCTCACACAGCGAGGAGCGTCAACGATGGTCCGCAGCGCAAGGTTCTGTTGCGCGCGGAGCAGCTTTCGGCTCGACTCGCTCGTGAGAGCGTACCAAGCCGGGGCGGCGTACGTCAATATTGAGCGTACGTACATTTTGTACACGCTCAACTTGACGCGCGCCGGGATGCGGGACGAGAGCACAGGTTTGAGGCGATTGCGGGCGACCCTCACCTGCGCGGCGACCTTACGGACGTGTGTCCCCATCGTGAGCCGACGGTCGATAGTCACACCCAGGTACTTGGCCCGGGGCGACCACGCGACGTCAGCTCCTTGAAGCTTCAAGGGCGGTGGGAGGGGCACACAACCCGTCACCATCGCCTGCGTCTTACCCACGTTTACCGACAGCCGCCACTTCGACAGCCACTCGGGCAAGAGGTCCAGCGCGCGCTGCATTTTGACCGCCGCGTACTTCGCATTGAGCGATGTAGTAATGTACGCGGCGTCGTCCGCATACAGCGCGAGCGTGGCGTCTGGAGTGGTGGGGATGTCGTCGGTGTAACGTGAGTAACACGCCGGCGACACACAGCTGCCCTGCGGCACACCTGCCAGCACCGGGCGGGCGCTGGATAGCGCCCCGTCGACCACCACCCTGAAGGTTCTGTTGGAGAGAAAAGTAGAGACCACCTTTACGACGCGACGGGGCGCGTCTGACGTGGCCAGCTTGTATATCAGGCCGTCGTGCCATACACGGTCGAAGGCCTTCTCCATGTCGAGGAATACTGCCACCGCGTATTCCTTCTTGTTCATCGCTGCTGCGAGTAGGTGCAGTACCCTCGACAGCTGAAGCGTCGTGCTATGCTCCGCCCGAAACCCGAATTGCTCGGGCCGCGGCGCGATGTGTGGCTGTAGGTGTCGCAGCAGGAGTGCTTCGAACACCTTGGAGACTGTCGGCAGCAGAGTGATCGGCCGATAGCTCTCCGGCTTCAGTACGTTCTTTCCCGCCTTGGGCAGCATAATGACGCGCCCTTCCTTCCACGAGGCGGGGAAAGCCCCCGTGCGCAGTATCGCCGTAAACAGGCGCGCCAGTGCCGCTACCATACGGAAGGGCAAGTGGCGCAGCACTGTGTTGGTGATACCGTCAGCACCGGGGGCCTTCCTGGGCTTCGTTCTTAGGATGGCGCGTCTAACTGCGCCAGGCGAGAAGAAAATCGGGTCTTCCTCGGGAGCTATCGGCGTTGCGAAATAGTCTCCTAGGTGTTGCTCGACCGCTGCGACATGCTCGACATCGCTGGTCGGGTTTGGGCGGAACTGACGCTCCAGGTGCTCGGCGAAGACCTCCGCCCGGTCCTCCGATACGTACTTTAGCGCCCCGTCACGGTTCAGTAATGGACGCACCGGGGCTGGGGTATTCGTCAGTTGGCTGCAAAGTTTATGGACCGACGGCCAGCTGTCCGTCGCGGCGTCGATCCGTTCCTCCCAGCCCGCGGCGGTATGCGCCTTGAGCTCGGCCTTAACCTTCTCCGCGAGACGGTTGAGCTGCGTCTTCAACGTAGGGCATCGTAGTTGTTGCCACTGCTTGCGTAGGCGCCTCTTCACGGCGATCATCGAACTAATGTGCACAGGCAGGGGCGGCAATAGCACTCTCCCCTGCGGCTGTGTCGTTGTCGCCGTTTCTAAGGCGTCTTGTATGCAAGCAGTGACGTCATCCGCCATCTGGTCGACGTCCGCGGAGGACGCGATAGGCCGAGTCGGCGTGGTGGTCTCTACTTTCTCTTCAAAGTCGATCCAGTTGACAATGCGACGTGGCGCTATGGGCTTCAGTCGGGTCGGCATACCCGATAAGACGACGAGTACAGGATGGTGGTCCGACTGTAACTCGTCGTCTATCACTTGTTGAGTGATCTGGCAGTTTAGCCCTCGGTGGACTACGATGTCCAGCACGTCCGGCATGTGGGTGTTGTTATCCGGGTAGTGGGTGGGTGTCTCCGGGCCGGACACCGCATACCCGAAGGCTTCCGCGTCCGCGAAGAGCCGTCTCCCCTCGGTATTCATGATGGTAGAGTTCCACGCTGGGTGCTTACAATTTAAGTCACCGGCGAGGAGGGTGGCGTGTTGCGACGCCGCTAGTAAGGCCCGCAGCTCCGGCAAGTCTAGCCGAACCGCGGGCGGCTTATAGCAGGCGTAGATGTTGATGTCCTCGCCGGCAACGTGCAGCTGAACACCCAGCGCGTACATGCTGCGTAATGACGGCGAGGGGAGCTCTTGATGGACGACTCTCCGCCTCACAAGTACCGCCAGACCACGGTATCTAATGTTGTGGGCCGACCGTTCGTCCTTCCTGTAAGCGAGGTATCCCGGGAACCTAACCCTATCTTCTGGTCCCAGGAGCGTCTCGCTTATGAGCGCCACGTCTATGTCCTGTTCCCTAAGGAGGTGGCGGAGGGGGGCGACCTTACCCCGAAGGCCGCGGGCGTTCCAGTGTAACACCCTCAACGGCCTAGTCACGGTAAAGTGTAAGTAGCGTGGCCAGGCCGTCAAGGATGACTGTCTCCACATCAAGGCCCTGCCTAATGGCCTTGATTAGGTCCATCAGTAGCGTGATGGCGCAGGCTGTGAACTCGGACTTTGGTTTTTCATATTGTATTTTGGCGCCGGAGGCGCCGCCACGCGGCAAAACCGGGAACTTCTGTGACGGTCCCTCATTGGTCCGCCGGTTTTGTTGTTCCGCGTGTTTCCGCTGCGCTCTGCCGGCGCTAGTTGTGGCTTCATTTTCTGTCTGCATTTCCGAACCCACAGCCCGCGCCTGTTTTGCGGCAGGGCCGGCCCTCGGGATTTCCGATGCTTCTTCTTGGGTCGCCGGGGGATCGGGCTTCTTCCCCTTTCCTTTCCCCCGCTTTTTGTTCTTCTTCCTCCTCCGCCCCGAGGAGGTGGCTTGGCTCCTATCAGTGGGCCCGTTGGCTGGCGCCATCAATGTTACGCCTTCAGCCTCTGTTTGCACCTCGTTTGGCCTCTCGGTGGCCCCTTGGGGCCGGCGTGAGGTGGCCGAGATGGCGACAGTCCCCGCCCGCCTGTTGCGGGTCTCCGCCTGGAAGACGGGGCACTTGATGTTGCACGCGGGGTGCGGGCCACCACAGTTTGCACAGGTGGCCGGCTCCTCCCGCGGGCGTGGGCAGTCACGAGCTGCGTGCCCGCCTCCACAGCGAACACAGGCGAGCGGGCGGTGGCACTGGTGCGAGCTGTGCCTGAATCGCTGGCACCGGTGACACTGAGCGGGTCCTTTCTTACCCCGCCAAGCCTCAATTTTGACACCACGCATGTACATGAACACGGTGGTGTCAAATATGGCCCGGACGTCTGGGGTTTTCTTCAATGTAGCGTGGAACACGCAGCCGGGTCTTCCTTGCGCGCCCTTAATATGGCGCACATACTCCGGCTGGTACCCCAACGCCCGGAGTTCCTCCTCGATCTCCTTAGGGTCTGTATCCGCAGGCAGCCCCCTGATGGCGATCTTCATGTTCTTGTCCGCTGGCAGTGAGTACGCGAACCAGGACACACCACTGTCCTTTTCCAGGCCAGTCAGGTAGCGCTGAACCAGCCTATACTCCTCCTCGCTGTCGGGAGAGAAGCGGACTCCACTCCCGTATGGTCGAGCGTTAGGAGGCCGGCCCAGCTTGGCGCTGATGGCCCTGAAATGGGAGGCCCAGTTCGGCAGCCTCTCCACCACCAGCGGAGGATAGCGCGGCTTACTTTTCTTCCCCGGCTGTTGCTTCGTCGGCGCCTTCGTTGCGGTGCCGGGGATGGCATCAGAGGGGGGTGCGGTAGCTGTAGAGGGGGCAGGGGGAGGTAAGGTACTCACCCCTGCTGTACTCATCGTCGTTGTCGGCGTCCGTGGTGACGGTGAGGGAGTCTGACGGGTCGCGTCGGCGAAGGTGGGCGACGTAGGCACACCCCGACCCAGCGACGCGCTCACGCGCGGCGGGTCTAGGCAGTACCTCTTCGCCTCCTCCGACGCTGTCTCGTCAGAGCTCCTTCTGCGCCGCTGGGGACGTTGCTCGAGCGGGTCGAGGACGAACTCGAAGTCGAACCCCAGCGGCGCTGGGGCTGCGGCGCTTCCCACGTTGGGCCTGGGGCCGGATCGCGAGGTCATGTCCAAGGACATATCGTCGCGACCGGACCCGGCCGAACCCCCGGACGCCAGCGACATGCTCGATCCCGCACGGGATGAGCACGCCGACAGCATGGCGGGGGAGTCGCAGGCTGAGCTTCTGGGTGGCGCTGGTGAGGCGGGCGCCTTGGTCATCGTTAGCGGGGCCGGCCTGTGCGGGCCGGCTCCCACTGTAGGTTGCCTCCGCTCAGCCGCTTCCGGTCCCGCCAGCGGCGGGCGGGGACCGGGTGCGGCGGTGCGTGAGGCTGTGACAGCTTTCGCCGTCGGCGGCGACGTTATGCGCGGCTGCGCGGCGGAGCGCGCGGGGTGCGTTTGCGACGCACCCGTGGTCGCGGCGGTGCGCACGGGCGCTGTTGCGCGCGTGGGCGGGGCTGTGGCACGCGCCAGAGGCGCGCGACTCGAGGGCGCGGCTGGCCCCGGGGCCTGGGTGGGCACCGGGCGGAACGCGGGGGGGCGGACGGGCACGGCGTGCTGTCGGCTCGACGGCGGCGTCGGCGCAACGCGCGCAGGCGCCGATGACGTCGGCGATCCGGCAGCTGCAGCGGCGCTCGCTTCTCCTCTTCCTCCTCCTCTCGTTGTGGATGGCCCGGCTGGCGGTGCACCGGGCGACGTGACGCCGATGTCCGGCATCGACGCCGTCCGGTCCAACGACGAACGGGCTTCCGGGGACCCGGCATCGCGGCCCGACGGGTCGCGTTTGCCGGGTTTCGGCATGTTGATTTGGCGTGGCCCCCGCGACCGCGACGGTGGTGGTGTTCCACCGGGCAGCACGGGCTGCTCCCCCTGTGTCCGCACAAGTGCCGGCTAGGTTACTTGTGCACACACAGGGACAACTGTTTAAAACTGCGGTCCGCACGGGTAAAAACACTATGTTCGCGACTGGGACTAGTGTGGTCGACCACGAGCCAATCCCTACAAAAATCAACTTGCTCGGGTTCCCTTTATAGGTTTTACACATGATCACAAGTTGCGGGTAACCCTTGGTCGTATACTCAATGAAACTCACCAGTTACAAACATTCCTACCTGATGAGGGGGTGTTGAAGGGGAACGGGTGTCTGCGGGGTATTGCGCAGTTAGCTCTCCTTAGACGTAGGAGGGGTACGGGAGACGTGGTTCTACGCAGTATGAAAATGGTACATAACACTGTTTACTTTCCGACACAATGGATTTTACTTTAATCGGTACCCCGGGGGTATATACTGTTATATAAAATAGGTAATTAGGGGGTAAATGCTCCAACTAAGCTAATGGCAGTGTTCAAATTACGCTATCTCTTTACAGTTCTGAGATATCGATCATTTTCATCAGTATATAATGCTATTTAAGCAATTTATATTAGAATATTCGTCTCCACGGAACAATCGATACATTTCAATGATTTGACGACATATATAATTCATTTTAAGCTCGAATTATGGTGCTTTCCGTTACAGTAAGTACACACAATATTGAGTAATTTACCATGTTATTTTAAGACCATAGACTTCTTAAAGGTTTTGCTGTAATCTTTAAGTATAGAACTGTACACTGTATTTTTTTTAAATTTAGGATCAGCAGTTTCGGAGATAAGGGGGGAAATGGTAAATTTTCATCTATTTTCTTTAATAATTTTCATTAAAAATGTAAAATGAAATGAAAGGACTTGTCAAGAGGATTTTTTTTTAAATAATTTAAAAAAAAGTTTTCTTGTCAAGTCCTTTCATTTCATATGTCACATGATACATTTTGCATGTATACCAAAATGCAACTTAATCGGTCCAGTAGATGATGGTACATAAGGGTTCCGTTTTTTCATTCGGACGTACAGTAAATAAATAAAAATTTTAAATAGGAATATTATAATAATAAAAATATCGACAGTCGATAAAAAAGTAACATGCGTCAAGCACTAGCATATTGATAGGTTACTTTGTAATTTTGTAAATTTTGGACTTTAAATCAAGTAATTTATTTTCTGTAAGAGCTTATAAATGTTTTTTAGCATAACAATTGAAAATATATGCTTACCTATCTTCATTCAAAGGAAATTTGGCTATGAAGATTCGCATTTGACCATCTGACCGGCCGGATCTTATAACACATATTTCACACGTTTTGTAATGCATTGCAACTTAAATTACGTCACACGTACATACATAAATACAACAATAACTCTAATTTACGATAAATATCCACAAAACACAGAATAAAAACAAAAACAGCGCTTTGTTGACAAAGTTCTTGACAACAAACAAGACAAGAATATGGCGGCCGGTAGCTATGGCGGCTGAGTAGCGTAGTGCGATAGAGTCGAATAGATGTTAAAGCGAGACAGCGATAGCGTGAGGTTTTTTCGTTACGGAATTTTTGGATTCGGTCCCCGCGCTCAAGGCCCGCGATAGAAGCTATGCAATAGCTTAAAAACTTACACGTTAAAAGCGTCAAGCGTAGGTACAACAAATAGAAACAAAATAAAATAAAATAAAATAACCCGTGGCAGCTAAGAGATGACCAGCCCCAACTGACGGCGCCCGTTCACGAACATGACGCATGGATTAGCAGCATTCAGCTCAACCATTTTAAAGGGAGCTAAATGATCCAACACACACGCCACCATCAGCGAGACATTTAAGTGAGCATGACATACTCTCAACCGCCAGGGCACATTCAAGTCAATGAAAGACATATTACCCGGTCAATGCAGCAGGACCAGCATTCAGCCAAGCATTTTTATCAGCAATGTAATCCCCCAACTTATACGAGTAATATGCCTGCCTGCATAGTGTGCATTTTATACAAGATTTAAATTTAGTCTCATTCAGTTGAAGTATGTGGGGAGAGGAATTTTATTGTAACATTTTAAACAGTACCCCATGAAAGATGAGTCTACTTTAGCCAGTCTGAAACCTGGTTGAGCTAATAGGTCCTTATTTCTAGTACTATAATTATGTCTTTCACCTCTTTTTCTAAAAAGATGTAAATTTTTCCTTACGTACATGATGTTTTCGTAGATATATTGACAAGGTACCGTCATGATGTTAATATCCTTAAACAGTTCCCTTAGAGAATCGCGCCTGCGGAGATTATATATGGCTCTGATGGCTCTTTTCTGCAGAATAAAAATAGACTCGATGTCTGCAGCCCGTCCCCAAAGTAAAATACCGTAAGACATTATACTATGGAAGTAACTGAAATAGACTAGCCTCGCGGTATCTACATCAGTAAATTGACGGATTTTTCTGACAGCATATGCTGCTGAACTTAGCCGTCCTGCAAAAGATGTTAAATGAGGATCCCATTGTAGTCTTGAATCGAGCGTGATCCCCAGGAAAACAGTTTTATCGACGAATTCTAGTTTCTCTTGATTAAATACTATCTCACAATCACTACTTTTGACATTTGGTAAAGAAAATTTTATACACTTCGTTTTTTTCCCATTTAATACTAAATTATTAGCAGTAAACCAATTTTGGACCTACAATAGAGCGTTATTTACGTCGTCAAAATTTGTAGCACGTCTATCTTCCTTAAAAATTAAGGAAGTATCGTCAGCAAATAACACCATTTGTGGTTGATTTTTTAATAAATGGAATAGATCATTTATATACACTAAAAAAAGGAAAGGACCCAATATCGAGCCTTGTGGAACACCCATTTTTACTTTTAAACCGAGTGAATTGATTCCATTTATTTAAACTTGCTGTTGTCTATCATTTAAATAAGATTTTACTAAACTAAGTGCAAGTTTTCCAAGTCCGTAATGCTCAAGTTTCAAAAGTAAGGTTTCGTGATCGACGCAATCAAATGCCTTTGAGAGGTCACAAAAGATTCCTATGGCGTCTTGGGCCTCTTCCCACGCGTTAAAAATGTGTCTTAATAATGTTACACCGGCGTCGGTCGTGCAACGTCCTTTGGTGAAACCATACTGTTGTTCGTGAAGGATTTTATTCGTGTTAAAATGATTGAGCATTTGATTAAGCATTACCTTTTCAAACACCTTACTGAAAACCGGCAACACGGATACGGGTCTATAATTATTGGTGTCTTTACTGTCCCCGGATTTGAAAAGAGGTATTACCTTACTGTATTTCATTAAATCCGGGAAGACACCTTGATCTACACACAAATTAAATATTAAGGCTAAGTAAGGCGCTATAGTCTCAATTATAGAGGTACAGACTTTAATAGACATTCCCCAAAGATCTTCGGTTAATTTGATCTTGATTTGCTTAAAAGCTTTTATTACTATTATGGGGTTAATATGCTTAAAGTTAAATTCAATCGGGCAGACTGAAACGTTCGCCTTTACTAAATCAAAAGAGAGCGAGGGTGAGGAATTTAAGGTTTCAGTCGTTTTGAGTGGGATACTGGTAAAGAAATTTACAAATTCTTGTGCAACTACTTTATCATCGCAAATAAGACCACATGACGTCTCCAGTGTATAATCAGAATTATGCTTTTTGTTCCTATTTGTTTCATTATTGATAATTTTCCAAACCGTCTTTATTTTATCGTCTGCTGATTTAACCTTGTTACTGATGAATAAGGCTTTAGCTGCCTTACAAGTGTTCTTAAAAATTCTAGAGTAAGTAGCAACATAGTTATTAAAAGTTTCTGTGTTAATATAAGGCTTAAGGCCATACAGCTCGAAAAGTCTTTCCCTACTTTTCCTGAGTCCTTTAGTTGCCCAGTCACTAAATAAAAACCTAGGGCTGATAGTTTTAGTGTTCTTTTAAAAATAATTATTGAACTCTGTTTGGACTACTGAAAATAATTCTTTATACAAAATATTAACATTGTTCATTGTAAGGTCCTGATCATTTAACTTATAAATTAAAGTGCTATTAAATTTATTTAAATTAACTGTTGTTAATGGTCTGAACTGTATCTGCACTTTTTGTATTGGTATGTTGGACTCAAAGGTTACGGTTTGACCGCTGTGATCAGAAGGGAGATAATTAACTATGGCTTTATCTACATAAATAGGTGCAGCAACAAAAAACATTATCAATACATGTAGCAGTAGTCGTAGTTATTCTGGTTGGTTCTACAAACACATTTGACAAATTAAATTATTTAAACAAATTTAATAATCTACTGGTATTTGAATTATTTTCTAAAATATTAATGTTAAAATCACCACAGATAATTACTGATTTATTACAAGTTGCAAGTTTTGCCAAAACATCTTCCATAACAGACTCAAATATAGAGTAGTTTTGATAATTTGGGGGTCTATAAACGCACACTATAACATGCTTATCTAGCTCAACACAAGACAACTCAATGCTATGTTCAACCGACAGTTCACCTATGTCTTTACGAGTGTTTGATTTAATACAATTTTTTATTAAAATTAGTGAACTACCACGCAGCATTGATTTTCGGTTAAAACAACTGGCCACACTATAATTCTCATAGTTAATTAACATTTCATGTTCTTTTAACCAATGCTCAGTTAAACAGATAATGTCAAACATTGTTTTTTCTAAAAACAATTCAATTTCCAATTGTTTGGAAGAAAAACCTTGAATATTTTGGTGAAATAATTTAGAGGTTTTCTGCTTAGCCCCTTTTCTACAGTTAACTATACTAGTGCTAGAAAATACCTTTTTGCTCTTAAGTGTAACTATACTGTTAGAGGTATCTTCGGTTGTCTTACAAACTAGTTTAAATTATTTGAGCTAACCACCATATTATTAGTACTATTACTAACTGTGGTGCTAATTGTACATGACTTCGACATACTAATTATGTCTGGGTTAATATTAAAAGCTAATAGCCTAGCTATTTGACGTCTAAAACTAATGGGCAGATACACAGTATCCCTAGTCGACCTTAGCTTATCAACAAAAATGTTGGTGTCAAAAAATATAAACTTGTCACTATGGTGACTAACTAAAAAATGCATGTAATTATTTAACATGTGAATGTACTTGTTTTGCCTGTTTGACAAGTGCTCAAAGTAGGGAAAAGCACACAGAATTATTTTATTACAATTCAACTTTAATAGTTTGGTGACACTATCAGTGATATCATCTTTTTTAACGTTAAAACTATTACCTATAAATACAGTAATAATCGCCTTAGGATCATATTCCGTCCGTCTGTCACCAGGCTGTATCTCATGAACCGTGATAGTTAGACAATTGAAATTTTCACAGATGACGTATTTCTGTTGCCGCTATAACAACAATTACTAAAAAACAGAAAAATATATTTAAGGGGGGCTCCCATACAATGGACATTATTTATTTGCCGTTTTTTTGCTCCGCCCGCGTGTATGTTGGTTATCGCGTTAAAAAGTAGCCTATGTCCTTCTCTATATCCCAGGCTATATTCCTGCCAAATTCCTGCTATATTCATGTCGATCGGTTGAGCAATTTAGGCGTGAAAACGTAACATACAGACAGACAGACAGACAGATAGACAGACAGATAGACAGACAGACAGACAGACCGACAGACAGACAGACAGACAGAGTTACTTTCACATTTATAATATTAGTAAGGATTCGTATGGATGATACGGAACCCTTCGTGCGCGAGTCCGACTCGCAGTTGGCCGGTTTTTTGTTTTTTGAACGCGCTAATCTCCGGAACTGCGAGTTGGATTTGAAAAAATCTTTTTGCATTTTACAGCCCAATTCTTGAGGAAGAATTACATTCCTATTAACTAGGACACCATTTTTTTTAAATGAAAGTTTATGCGAAAACGAAGTAAAAGCACGGGCAGGCAATGTTGCGACGGGGTGGGTCGGGGGAACAAGAAATTTAACGCGGACGAAGTCGCGGGCAAAAGCTAGTGTATATATAGAAATATGTTTTTATATTTTGTAGCTTTATTTAAGTACGAGTATATATTATATTTAATATTTTAGTTTAAGACTTCGCATATTTTATATATATATATATAGTACTAGCTTTTGCCCGCGGCTTTGCCCGCGTGGATGTCGGTTATCGCATAAAAAAGTACCCTATGTCCTTCTCCATATCCCAGGCTATATATCAAATTTCTAACGTAATATTATTATTCACTATGTGAATAGAAACCGAAACAAATTATTTAATATAATAAAAGTACTTATGATCTGAACGTATAATGAGTCTTTACCTAAAGATAACAAACACAAAATCAAAATACGAAATTTCACTCAAATTCTTAAAGCAATCAATTGTACCAAATTACAACACGAAATAAAAATGCGACACAAATAATAATTTTAAAATAATTCACGTAAGTACCAACAATGTGGAAACAAAACGAAATCCTCCGAAATGTCGCACGATACACCGTTTGTGCTGAGAAAACACTCGAAATGTAATGAACACCATTGGTGCATAACTTTTCTCAGGGTCACGTTCGCAATTGGACGAAATATTTGACATTTATTTTGTACTTGCAACACGATCTGGCTGTAGAATTCGATTAATCGACTAATACTTGACCGGTATTAATACATTTTAGCGGGAACACCACTAAACGAACGAAAAAAAAAAGGAAACAAAATACGGCTGTACTCTGTGGTCGTGTGGCGGTGTGGCGCGATGTAAACATTCATCAAGGTTATACGTGCGTAAAGTAATGGGTTCAATGAGAAAACGGTTTAATCATAGAATAATCTTATACAGAATTACTGAGAAATAAATGTAGATTTCGTATTGAGTGTTAATTTATCGAAAAGTGATAAATATGTCAGTGAAAAAGTAACGAAAGTTTTGGAATGCACAAATTTTGATCATAAGGTCGCCGTGTTTAGTAATGTTTTTATGATAAATATTCTTGTATACTGTTTGAAATACACGTAAGTAGCTAGCTTATTTATCTACGAACATAATTTGGCTAATAGCTACTGATATTATAGCGTATTGTTATCGTAATCGTATTTCCAAGAGTAAAATTCGGCAAACAAATACCTACAAAAAGACAATAAAATGGATATAGTATGTTATCCTTAAGAGATAGACATATGCCATCGCGGACTTTTTTGAAGACCTTTATAAGATACACAATTCCACCATATATTATTTTGTTATATCTCAAAGGGTTTAGACAGCGTTTTCGTTGAAAGCTCCCAGACGGCTTATTTTTTTCCGACATCTCCAACAAATATCGTTTATTTATACAAAAAATTATACAAAAACTGAACAAATTATATACTAAAACCTTCCTCGAGAACCAAGCTATCCATTGATGAAAACAGCATGCGAATCGGTGCAGTAGTTTTTGAGTTTATCGCGAACAGACAAACAGACACACAGACGCGGCGGAGGACTTTGTTTTATAATATGTAGTGATAGTGATTCTTTATGTTCTCACACACTATTGTCTACATTTCTTTTTCATTTCTCCTTTCGCAGGTCTGCTGGAAGAAATTTCTTAAGAAATAAGCAGTACCTTTGTACTGAAATTATAACTATGTCGTATCTCTATGTATTTAACTGTGTGTACATAAACAAATACTTTGCAATATAGTGTAGAACTGCGTTTTATGAATCTATGTGTGGAAAAAAACGTAGTTATTTATAATGTCAATGTTGATTTTTTTAATTTTAATGTCTATAGTTGTCTGTTGCAAAAAAGCTAATAAGTGGGTTGGTTCTTTGTTAAAAATATACTTGTAAATATGGTGAAAATAACAAAAACGCATTCTTTATTGAAAAATCAGTTATTAACCTTAATAGTTAATACATAAGTTGGATCGGCTCGCTCGTGAAAGCTACAAATGTTTACTCATCTGGTCCCTCTATCTCGAAATCAGGTAGCCCTGAAAAACCTTCCCGATCATCATCAATGTTATCTTCTCCCACAACATTAACATAAAAGCCATGAGAGTCTTGAGGAATGAGATGCAGAGGTTTTGGGCTTCCCATTTGGCTAAAGAGGTTCCATTATCGCCCTAGTAAGACAAAAAGACGGCCTATTGCGAACATCGTTTTTTTTAGTAGTCATAGTGGGTTGGTTCCGGTTTGCAACCAACGCAGTTGCGGTTTGGTTGGTCCAATTATCTAGATACCTACAGTACCTACTAGGTACAGTGCCTGACAGGTGCAGGTAGATACGTTCCGAGAGGTTTAATTAGTTAGCTAGTTGTCCGGTCGGTGGTTGAGCACCTGCGAGTGGTACACTATACAAGTACAGGAGGCACTCGTGACCCGGGCTCACGTGATGTAGAGGTGCGCGGTAGGGTCGGCCGGTACACAGATACTAATAATGTCGGTATCAGCTGTGCGCGGTCGGCGGCCGGGCGCCCGTCCCAGCCGCGTCGTCGCCGCGCCGCACCGCCCGCGCCCCCTGCCGCCCCGCGCCCGCGCGCCGCGCTGTCTATTTTGTTTCGCGCGCAGTTGAAGCTAGCGCGGCTCTCAGTACGATCGTCTTTCAGTGTTTTCGCGATTGTGACGTGCGCAGAGTACACGCTCGGTGGAGTGCGTAGTGGTGGTGGAGTGTGTAAGTGGTCGGTGTTGGTGGTGGTCGCCGGTCGGCGTTCTCGCTGGTCTCCGCGTGAAGAGCCGAGAGCGGCGCTCGGGAGCCCAGGGGGCAGTGACCGCGGACGCGATCTCGGTACGGCCGGAGATAATTGCGACTTGCGAGCGACACACTCGCGCGTAAAGGCTCGTACAGACTCGCGCGATATCGCGGGCGCGACAGGCACCGACAAAGAAATTGTACTACTAGTGTCGCGCCCGCCCGCGATATCGCAATAGTCTGTACGAGCCTTAACGCGTTCCACGTACTTCCCGCAAGCTGTTGTTAAACTTGTAATGAATACCTAATAATAATTTAAATTTCGCCTTACATACTTGGTCCGACCCGTGTGTAAGGTTTCTTAACCTCTCTTAAATGAGAAGAAACGTAAAGAACCGAAAATAATAATAATATACTTTATTGATACAAGTCCTTACAATTTGCTTAATATCTAGCTAAAGTTCACAATAATCAAGCGCACAAAAATTTAAACCCTGACTCCTAAACTAGGAATACCTGTGACTTAGGAGTCAGTGTTCTACTGCCACTTGGACACTATAAACCCTTAAGGAATTAAGAGCTCGTAACTCTTATTATTACGGAAACAAGTTGTTGTCGACTCGAATCGACTTATGTCATGGTATGACATAACAAGTTGATTCACCTACATAATGACTAATTTACTACTAACTACATAGCTTTCTTGGGATGCACGTTGTGCATGTGTTGGTATTTCCTGAGCCTCAGCCCATCGTAAGAGGCGTGTCAACGAAATGAATCCACTGTGACTGATCGCATAGCAATATTTTCAGCAACAGCGTTGTTATATTAATACTACATTTTGTGTATAATTAGGTAGGTAATAATACTGAACGGCCTCGTGACTCAAGAGAGTCGTGATCACATGCGTGACGTCTTGTTTGGGTTTAATAAGCCTTGTGTTCACCAGTTGAAGTCAACTGTGTAGATATTTAATCAGTTCTATAATTAAAATTTCTTAGGAAATTTGACATAAACCATCTGTTTAAATACCTAACTGGTAGTTGGAATGTTGGTGAAAACTGGCCTAAGTCGGTGGTAGTCGGTACGGACGGACTACGGTAGTACTAGCACATCTATCTACTGAGCTGTGAATGCACCGAGTTTTAATGTTTAAGTACATTTTCAGTCTCAGTGCCAGCTGCCGCCAAAGCAACTGCCTAACCGAAAGCCTCACTTGTTTAGTACCTACAAGTAGATTCTTGTATTGAATTCCAGTTAGAGGCTATCCAGCATCCAGCTGCTAGCTGTTCATTATCATTGGAACCCATGACGACAGGTACACACGGCTACACATCAACCTATACTGTTTGGACTAGTGTTGGGTAACTCAGCACATGTGCTAACACAGTTGTAGCTACTCACTTGGATAAAAAGAGTCACTCTCTCTTTTTATTTTGATGTGCTAGCCTAGCACACACCAAAGTTAGCTACACCACAGAACATTTGTACGATCAAGTGCGTGTTGTGTGTGAGTTATGAACGAAACGAGTCACTCGACTCTCGACACTCCCTCTTATTATTTTGATGTCATTGGCTAAAATTCAACTCGTGAAGCTACGCTTTATTATTTGGCCAATGAACACGCGCGGGCTGGAGTAGTGTCGACAGCCGCCGGACTCATACCGCACGTATTGTGAGTTTTGAATACGAGTTATTTGAGCCAATGTTATTCTTTAGTACTTAATCTGTCCATTAGTGCCCATGATTAATGAGTAGATTATAGACAGAATGTTATTATTATTTTAGAAAGCGTAATCTTTCTCTATGAAAAAGGAATATAAAAGTTACATCATTATTAAAAAATCTCTCTTTTATTTATTAATTTAATAAAACAACGTGTTAAATAAATTTTATTATATTTTTAAAGAAAATGTAGGCTAATAGAAGGACGGTCATCAGTAGGAACAATAAAATTAAACAAAAAACAATAAAAAAATACGATATTATTTTTAATTAGTCCTTCACCATAATTATAAGATACTAGCTTCTGCCCGCGACTTCATCCGCGTTAAATTTCTTGTTCCCCCGACCCACCCCGTCACAACACATTGCCTGCCCGTGCTTTTACTTCGTTTTCGCATAAACTTTCATTAATTAATTGTGTCCTAGTTAATAGGAATGTAATTCTTCCTCAAGAATTGGGCTGTAAAATGCAAAAAGATTTTTTTCAAATCCAACTCGCACTTCCAGAGATTAGCGCATTCAAAAAACAAAAACCGGCCAAGTGCGAGTCGGACTCGCGCGCGAAGGGTTCCTTACCATCCATACTAATATTATAAATGTGAAAGTAACTCTGTCTGTCTGTCTGTATGTTACGTTTTCACGTCTAAACCGCTGAACCGATCGTCATAAAATTTGGCAGAGATATAGCCTGGGATATGGAGAAGGACATAGGCTACTTTTTACGTGATAACCGACATCCACGTGGGCGGAGCCGCGGGCATTATCTATAAAAACGGCAAAAAAATCGTGTCCGTTGTATGGAAGCCCCCTAAAATATTTATTTTTTCTGTTTTTTTGTATTTGTTGTTATAGCGGCAACTGAAATACATCATCTGTGAAAATTGCAACTGTCTAACTATCACGGTTCATCAGATATAGCCTGATGACAGACGGACAGACAGACAGACAGACGGACAGCGGAGTTTTAGTAATAGGGTCCCATTTTACCCTTTGGGTACGGAACCCTAAAAATTAACTCTTCAGCTTTAGAATAGACTACCTCGCAGAGTTGATCATTATTTTGCTGCGGAGTTATTATAAAACAGTTATATCTCCTAAGATATTCATTGAAATGAAATGATGTAAGGGCAACTTTGTTCAAAATTAAATACTTGTGATGAATAACGTATTTATTTGGATAAGGATTAATACCATGTTTATGAAAACTCCTTCGCAAATAATGCATTAATTTCGAACAAACTTGATTACCATAAAAAAAGGTTATAGTGAGTCAATCTTAAAAGATAGATATATGCTGTCGCGGACTTTTTTTTAGAACTTTTAAAGAGGAACAATTCCATCATACATGATATTTGTGTAACTAAAACTGTTTACGCAGCGCACGCAACAGAAGCTCGCAAAAAGGAATATTATTTCCCGTTTTTGCAACATTTTACATTTATGCTCCGCTCCTATTGGTTGTAGCGTAATGTTATATAGCCTATAATATTTCTGAATAAATGGACTATCCAACACAAAAAGAATTTTTCAATTCCAACCAGTAGTTCCTGAGATTAGCGCGTTCAAACAAACAAACCAACAAACAAACAAACAAACTCTTCAGCTTTATAATATTAGTATAGATTTATTTAAAACTCACAAACAAACTTTAAAATAGGCACAAAAATTACGTCGCGCAAGCGAAGATCGCAATCAAGATACAACAAGACATTAGAAAATGTAAGTCAAGGACTCAAGGTTAAGATCTAACAAATTTCGCTTTATGAAAATAATAATAACAAACAACCTAAAACTTCTAGTCGTTGCAAGTTTGCAAATCAATTTACGATTCTAAGCAAAGGAGTTAAGGTCTAAGTTTAATTGCCGTCTTTTGCTTTCGTTTGACGACGTCACGTAAACATTATCATTTCTCTTTCCCTCATCATCACTCGCAAAGAGTATGATCACTCGTGCGAGCTAAACAACTTGCTTCTTTTGAGCAATGCAGTGACATTTTAAATATTTCTGCCAATCATTTGGCAACAACTAATGACCTTGATAATCATTTAAATTAGAAATTAGGACAATAGAGGAAACCTCTGGCTTAATTTTAAATGAAGAAAATTTAGTTAGTAGTAGTTCTTTAATATCACACCCATCAAATTGTAGTAACCTGAATAAATGTAATAATAATATTCTGAAAGTAGTTCATCAAAATATACAGGGTGTGATAGGTAAGGAATTAGAATTGGAGCTGTCATGAACTGTAGTTTTATTGATATTTTATGTGTAACTGAACATTGGTTAAAAGTCCACCAGTTCATGTTCAGCTTTAACAACCACCAGGTTGCCAGCTCATTCAGCAGAGTTAATATGATACGTGGTGGCTCCCTCATAATTGTTCGTAACAATATTAAATTTAAAGAACGTAAGGATATTGTGAGCCTCTCTGTTGAGCGAGTTATTGAAATAGCTTGCATTGAGCTTGAGCAGTTCATTGTAATGAGCGTATACAGGCCCCCATGTGCTTCATATTATGTTTTTGAGAAGTATATGGAAGAAGTATTATTAAAGACTTGTAACAGTAATAAAACCGTGGTTGTCTGTGGAGATTTCAACATTAATATACTGGAAAAATCTGCTACAGTAAATAAATTTTTAACTTTATTAAGGTCATATAATCTGTACAATACATTCTTTGAGCAGACTAGAATAACTGCCACTAGCGCTACCTGTATTGACAATATTTTTACAAACTTAAGACCTTCTAGCCAATTAATTATAAATGAGTAGGACACTGATCACTGTGGTCAGTTAGTCACTTTCCCTCAGAAAATTGTCAGAGCTCAAAGAAAACTTGTAAGTTTTATACCTGTAAACAAAAGTCGCTTAGAACAATTTAAAAATAATTTAATGGAAAAACTACCAGGTTTGCCTTATCACACTGACGCGGATCAAACTTATACTTTATTATTTAACCTGATCAATTGCGGATTTAGGAAGGTATTCACTTCGAAAACATTGCCTGTTTGTGACCGCGCTACATTTAGTGATTGGGCAACACCATGTATTTACAAAAGTAGGCAGAGGTTATATAAATTGTATCATGAAAAAACATATACCATGATGAAACTTTTAAAGAATTTGTTAAAAATTATTCTAAAACTTTTAAAAGAGCCTGTTCCTCAGCAAAAGCCATACATATTAAAAATAAAATAAAATCTTCTGGTAATAAAATTAAAACAACTTGGAATATTATTAATTCAGAAACGGGAAGAACGACAGTGCGGAATCGTGACTTCCATCCATCGATTTAGAATACCCTAGATACACCGTCAACGCTTGAAATGTGTCTCGATAAAACTGTGCTTAAATTACTTCTAAGCACAGTTGCGCTCTCAGTAACGCGCGCTTCGTTGTCGGGTGAACACGCCAAAGTGCTCCGTAAAAAAGTGCAAAAATAATACTTTAACCACGTTGAAAAGGAATGGCATATCGTATTTTCGGTAAGTACTAGATAATAGTTTTATAATGTAGTGAATTTGTGGCAAAATACGCCTTCAAACTCATTAAAAACATATTTTTTTTAAATTTATTTCAATACGTCTCTTCATTTGACGCTACGCAGTTGGCTTTTTCCCTCGCGCAGCACTTGTATTAAGTGAAAAGGAGATGGAAGATGTATAAAGTGGAACATAGTCAAATATTAAATGAATAGAGTCGCTTATTGTTTTTTTCTTTCTGCGGTATGTCAATAATATGGAATTAACATAGAATAACTATAGCCCGTCCGGAGATGAGCAAAATTTATTTGAATGGTGATTGATGTTTTTTATATTATAGTTATTATTAATTGAAAGGGAAAAATGGCGAAAAATTATAGCTAATGAGAGGAGTGAAGATTTTTTTAAGCCAAATGATTCTATAAAATATAATTATTGTGTGGTTCGCTCTTGTCACTTCTCAGAAAATGACATGTATTATACGAAGAAAGGCTTTCGGAAAGTATAGAAAGCGGTTATTCCATGTATTGCAGTAAGTTTTTACATAAGATATTGTGACTACTGAGTAAATGTGCTGAGTTAATGGTGCCGATTCTCTTGTACACCGAACTAAACTAACTAAACTATCACTAAAATTCCTTACTTTTGGCTATGAGAATCTTAAAGCTATTCTGCAAACAAAATTCTCTAAATTTAAAAATAAGTTTGACACAACTAAATCGAATTTGACAATCGTGACTCCACGTGGTATTTTTTTTTTTTATGGCTTCGCAACGTACAAATGTACTTTTGCCTATGATTTTTGAGTCCGCGACGTGTTTTTTATGGAATTTTTCCCTTTTTGTGTGGAAAATAAAAAAAAATATTACCTACATGTAGAGTAACAATGGTTTAACGGTTTACTAAAGGGGGTCGAAATTTTCATTATTTTTGCGATAGGACGCACCATTTTGGAGATATAAGCAAAAGGGAAAAAAAAAAAAAAAATTGGGATAAACACGAAATATTTTAAGTGATACACCTATAGGTGGTAAAGAAGCCATGGAAATGATTTTTTTTAATTCAGAGTATATTATTAAAAAAAAAACTTGATATGATGATTAATTATCAAAATTCACCGCGCTCGTGCCGCCACCCCACCGCACCGTTCGGCGTCACCGCGTCGAGGCGGGTCATTCATAGATATTATATTTTTATTATATTTATATTCATTATATTTTTTATTTTTTATATCTAAGTGTTTTAAAAACTAAGTGCAAAATGTCTCAAGCAATTTTAAAATTATAATAATTATGTAGAAATATAAAACACTTAGATATAAAAAATAAAAAATTTCGCTGCTGTGGCTTTTTTACGACTTAAAGATGTTTCTCTTAAAATATTTCGTGTATGAATAGATACACCTTATATACAGTAGGTACTGGTTTTGCACCAGAAGTCGTGAGAGTCGGTGATTGGTGTGAATTTTAGTTCATGAAAACTAATTTTATTCCACACCTTTTTAATCGCGATTATAAATATATCAGATTTAGTTAGAAAATCTAAATTTTAGTTTAAAAACGTCAAATTCAGAATAGTTAAATTGCCATTTTCACTAAATTTTAAAACTCAGTACCATCTTAGAGCTGTCAAACTAAATTATAGTTAAGTTGTGTCACTTTCGTCAATTTCAGAATAGGAAATGGTCGTTTGACAGGAATAAACTAAATTTTGGTGATTTTTAGTCTTAGTTTAGAGAATTTTGTGACAAGAGAATCGGCACCATTATCTATCAATCTTTTTAAATTGTTTTAATAAATAAAATAAAAATAAGTTAATTTTAACCACCTCAACCTGTTTTATTTAAGCACATAGTACTGAGTAAAATTTCAAGACCACTCCATTATCCTTCTGTTCCAAAGCAAAATTTTTTTACGATTCACGATTCATTGTCACGCGGCGTAAACTGAATTTGACTTAATAAGCATTTGCTTAAGGAATAGTATCGTTTAAAATTATCTTACCTACAGCTGAGAGCAATAAAATTTTACGACTTGCGCGATGGTCTAATTTTGAAATGTCATAACCGCCCATCGCGCGCACTCGAAACTACACCTTAATTCCATTCACATAAGGTTGTATGTAAGGAAAATTGAAATGTTGTTAAGTACATTATGTGTTTTAGATTTGCCTTAGTAGACGCACACACTTGTAACTTAGCGATGGGACACTTTTGCGACTTTGATTTGTAGGTGATAGTGTATCTAGGGTATTCTAAATCGATGCTTCCATCTAAAAATCAATGATGTAGATATTAAAGCAGACGTGGAGGTGGCAGCTGAGTTTGAAAATTTATTTACTAATATTCCCATTTTAACAACCAAAACTCTGTCATCGTCGTCCTCTACTTCTGCTTACTCAATATTAAAAGAATGTGTACCAGAATGTGATCAGCACTTTAAATTCACAATTGTTACCGCTAAAGACATAATATAAACTTTTAAAGATCTTGATGTAAAAAAAACTGATGACCTTTGGAGATTATCAGTACATACCATGTCTTCAATAATTGATGTTATTTCACCGTTTTTAGCAATTGTCTTTAATTCTTGTATTTCCTGATCTGATGAAACTTAGCAAAGTGATTCCACTGTTCAAATCTGGCAGCACAACTGATCCCACGAATTTTTGGCCTATTTCGATATTACCTACATTGAGCAAAATCTTTGAAAAATTAATTTTAAAACCAATGTTAGGACATTTCAATTCACATAATTTACTTCATTTGAAACAGTTTGGTTTTACAAAGGGTCGTTCAACTAACGACGCGGGCGTGGAATTACTTAAGAGCATATTCGAGGCCTGGGAGGAGTCGCAGGATGCTCTTGGCATTTTCTGCGACTTGTCTAAGGCCTTCGATTGCGTACATCATGATACACTCATCAGGAAACTGCATCACTATGGTATGAGGGACAGGGCTCTCGACCTTCTGATTTCTTATCTGAACAACAGAATTCAGAAGGTTGATGTTAATGGCAAGAGATCTGCAGGATCTGCGGTCACTATGGGCGTTCCGCAGGGTTCAATTCTAGGTCCTTTCTTGTTTTTGATTTACATAAATGACTTACCTTATCACATAAGGGATAATCACAAGATTGTGTTATTCGCAGATGACACTTCCCTCATTTTTAAAATCAAACGTCAGTTAGTCAACTTTGAACAAGTTAACGATGCGCTCTCTAAAGTTGTTTATTGGTTTAATGTAAATAATCTTCTCCTGAACGAAAAAAAGACTAAATTCATTAAATTTTCAACGCCAAATGTCAGGCAGCTAACTACTAATGTTCAACTTAATGGAATAGATTTGGACACTGTTGAGTCGACGGTTTTTCTTGGAATAACGATTGATGGTAAATTACAATGGGGCCCACACATAGAAAAATTGTCAGGAAGGCTAAGTTCGGCCGCCTATGCTGTTAAAAAAATTCGACGGATAACTGATGTAGATACTGCCAGAATTGTTTATTTTAGTTATTTTCATAGTCTTATGTCATATGGGATTCTTCTCTGGGGAACCTGTGCGGATATTAATACAATCTTCGTTTTACAGAAAAGGGCTGTTCGAGCCATTTATAACCTTGGTGTAAGAGATTCCCTTCGGGAAAAATTTAAAGAAATAGATATTCTGACTGTAGCCTCTCAATATATATTTGAAAATCTATTGTATGTACACAAAAATATATCAAATTTTAAGAAAATGTCCGATATTCATAGTCTAAATACCAGAAATAAACACAATCTTGCTGTACATCGCACTCGCCTCCACAGAGTAGGCAACTCATTCATGGGTCAATGTATACGCTTTTACAACAAACTTCCCATTGAAATTCGAAACTTACCCATTAAACGATTTAAAAGCTGTATTAAAACCAAACTTTGCAAAAAAGGGTACTATAAAATTTCAGATTATTTAGAAGACAAAAAAGCTTGGGATTGAACTGTTCGGTCTGCTTAAAGCCTTTTGATTAAACCATAAAACTTGACATTTTAATAATTATACAACGTTTTATATACATTAGGGTGTCCCTTATATGACATTTTTTTAAATTTATTTTTTTATCCATACGCATAGCCTCAATTTTTTTTATAAATGCTAAAATATACTCAAATATGAAATTTCAGCTTTCTAGCATGATCGCAACCCGTGCTGAGCTTCAAAATTTATTTAAAATCGTGTTTTGTCCTATTATTCTGATCTGCTATAAAACTAATATAAATGCAACAAATTTGGTGAGTATGAGGTAAAATAAAATAAGGTAAACATTAATCTTTATTTCAAAACATAAAATTATAACAATCAGCCAGGGTAACTTCTCTTTAGTGTAGTTTTTTAACAGTCCAGATACAAATTTCTATGTTCCTGGGCACAGCGCAAAAAGCATTGTTTTTGCTCTTCTTCTGCCGTGTTAAGTAAGGTTTTGAGTTAGGAATGCATTAGACTGTTTTTAGGACGAATTTATAAACATGATGACGACAACCGAAAACCAAAAATTCACTCTCTAATGTCTGCTCCAAAACAGCACAAGCTCCATTAAAATGACTAGTATTTTAAGCTTTTGTATCGCGGCACATTATTTGAACTTAATTATTAAGGTTCCAGTCAAAGAGCAGATGAGACGGCTTTAGGTTGATGTTATCCAGAAGAACTCTCTAGTTTTGGCACTGCAAGAAGCTGTTCTCTATCGTCAAATGAAGCAATAATGGGGCAAACGTTCTTCTTTTGAACTTCGTACATCCAATCCGGGTAATAATTTTCCATCCCAATGGACTGTGACTACGTCAGGTACCTTGTTTTGAAAGTCAGTTTTATTGCTTCTGCCCTTGTTATTCTCGTCTGAGTACAAATTCGCTGAATCGAGGATTTGTCAATAGCGAAATCGTCGCTACTCAGACCAAGCGCTTCTACGAGACAGCATGCAGAAAGTAAATGGAGTCTCTATGCTTAACTGACATCGATCTAAAATTGCGACAAGTTTAGGCGTTATAATATCCTTTCTACCTCTTTTTTAACTTTTTTTAGGGCAGGGAACGTCTGGCAACCTGAGTTCAGTATTCAAAATCTGTTCTTCGTCCGAATTTTCTGGACATTCAAGATATTTGAGCTAGAAGTAGATGCAACAGCCAAAAACTCTCTTTGTCTCACATTCCTTTCCTCCTCTTCTAATCGTCTTTGCATTACTCTTTCTTCTTTCGCCGCCAATTTTTTGTCCACACCACCTAAGTATTCCGGTCGACCTGGCTCTCTGTGTTTCCTTAAAAATACTTTGTCTTCCTCTATTTTCATTCTCTCAAAAGCATCAGCATGTGCAATATCAAATAAGTTATCAAGGTTAATTTTAAAATTATTTTCACGGTTCTTGAACGTGTCCCTGAGTTTTCTTACAATTTTTTGCAGTTCTCTCCAAACATGATATTTCATGTTTGGAGAGAACTGCAAAAAATTGTAAGAAAACTTTGTTTATCACTCCGTAATTCCATCGACATCTTTATACAATTAACAATAGCGCATTAATAGTTAAAAATCGCGAATGAAATGACAAATTAAACACGTAGTTACAGTGCGCAGCGCATTACCCGCGCAACTTATATGGAGAAGTTTAAATCGCAAGTCGGCACGGGTTATCGTTTATAAAACGGGCTAATATTTTTTTCTAGACAATATTGGGTTATTATGAAAGTTTTAAGAAGGTATGCGTAAAAATATATAGAACTTAAAATTTAAGGGACACCCTAATATACATACCTAATTATTGACATTATTAAATATTATATACAAAATGACATGAATATTTACTTTGAAAAGTATTTACCATCGATTTAGAATACCCTAGATACACCGTCAACGCTTGAAATGTGTCTCGATACAACTGTGCTTAAATTACTTCTAAGCACAGTTGCGCTCTCAGTAACGCGCGCTTCGTTATCGGATGAACATGCCAAAGCGCTCCGTAAAAAAGTGCAAAAATAATACTTTAACCACGTTGAAAAGGGATGGCATATCGTATTTTCGGTAAGTACTAGATAATAGTTTTATAATGTAGTGAATTTGTGGCAAAATACGCCTTCAAACTCATTAAAAACATATTTTTTTTAAATTAATTTCAATACGTCTCTTCATTTGTCGCTACGCAGTTGGCTTTTTCCCTCGCGCAGCGCTTGTATTAAGTGGAAAGGGGATGGAAGATGTATGAAGTGGAACATAGTCAAATATTAAATGAATAGAGTCGCTTATTGTTTTTTTTTTTTTTTTCTGCGGTATGTCAATAATAAGGAATTAATTTTGAATAACTATAGCCGGTCCAGAGATGGGCAAAATTTATTTGAATGGTGATTGGTGTTTTTTATATTATAGTTAAATAATATTATGTTTTTATTTATTATTCCAGATTTCCTAAAAATGAAATTGAAAGGGAAAAATGGCGAAAAATTATATCTAATGAGGAGTGAAGATTTTTTTAAGCCAAATGATTCTAGTGTGGTTTGCTCTTATCACTTCTCAGAAAATGACATGTATTATACGAAGAAAGGCTTTCGGAAAGTAAAGAAAGGGGTTATTCCATGTATTGCAGTAAGTTTTTACACGTTGTCTACATCTCTATATCTACTTTCCTATCGCAGGTATGCTGGAAGAGATTTCATTAGAAATAAGCATCACCTTTGTACGTATTTTTCTGTTCCTTTCTTCTTGTCTGTTTATATGTGTGTACATAAATTGTTAAATAAATAAATAATAAAATACTGTGACTACTGAGTACACAATATACGTACACATGTACGTATGTTGTGTACAATCTTTTTAAATTGTCTTAATAAATAAAATTAAAATAAGTTAATTTTCACCACCTCAACCTGTTTTATTTTAAGCATCTATACCCAAAGTCTCTAATTCAGATAATTTATCTAAACAAAGTAATGTCAAGAAATGTCACTGTCAAAATGACAGGACAGTGGTACAAAACATTTTATCATTATTTTGTTTTGTAAATAATCATCTATGAAATTAGGGTGAATTAAATATAAGAACTATGCAAACAAAATACCGTTGCCAAACAATGTTTTGTGTGGTGTGTCGGATACACGGCCTATGATCGTCATAATCAGCCCTTTTGAATCCACTGCTAGACGTAGGCCCCGCAAAATCGATTTCCACTCAAAACAGTTTTCATCCAAAATGTGGCTAGATAAGCTACTTACAATATGAATCTATGAATGAGAGTTGTAATATTAGTGTTGTTCAAGATGTAAAAAATGTGAAAAGGTTTGGATCTCCTGCATTGTTACCAGTATCATAAAATATTTTATACCAGAAAATCTTCTTATTTTAATAACTTTGATTAAAGCCGAAAATTTATCAAAATAATTACGGTATGATTATTTTTTAATTATTACCTATTTCTTAAATTCAGTACTTAAAAGAAAATGGCACCTTTTTTTTTTCGCCATTTTATGTGAGTTACCATTACGAAAATATTTTTTTGATATGTTATCCCCTTTGTTTACATAAATTATCTGAATTTGAGACTTTGGGTATAGTTAGTACTGAGTGAAATTTCAAGACCACTCCATTATCCTTCTGTTCCAAAGCAAACATTTTGTACAATTGTCACGCGGCGTAAACTGAATTTGACTTAATAAGCATTTGCATAAGGAATAGTATCGTTTAAAATTATCTTACCTACAGCTGAGAGCAATAAAATTTTACGACTTGCGCGATGGTCTAATTTTGTAATGTCATAACCGCCCATCGCGCGCACTCGAAACCACACCTTAATTCCATTCACATGAGGTTGTATGTAAGGAAAATTGAAATGTTCTTAAGTACATTATGTGTTTTAGATTTGCCTTAGCAGACGCACACACTTGTAACTTAGCGATGGGACACTTTTGCGACTTGGATTTGTAGGTGATAGTGTATCTAGGGTATTCTAAATCGATGAGTATTACATATACTCGTATTATTTTAATTATTGTGAATGTGAGCACTATGTGGGTCATTTTTTTTCTTTAAGATTATCTCTTTTTCCTCTTTCTCAAGTAGTTTTAATGATGGTCTGGTATTTTGAGTACTTTATGCGGCCTACCCAAATGTCCTTTTTTTGTATTGTTCGTCGAGTCGTTGAGCTCCTTAAATCCTGAGTTGAGCTACACGTTTACTGACAAATGCTTGCACTGACTGGACAGGTCCACTCAAAATTGTGTGGTTCTTTCCTCAAAAGACCATTTCAGACACGGGTGCAGACTACATGGTCCTCACATGATCTGACCAAGATTATGTCTGGACTTTAAAAGAGACTTTGACCCCTGAGTTTGTTTCGCCATTTCTTCTCAGGGATAGTCAGATAGGAAATGTCGACTTCCCCAAGCTTGTTTTTATATTTTTTATATGACGTGTAAAAGTGATTCCGATATCCTATTTACAGAATAAACGATTTCAGTCACCGCGTGTGCCTACTCTATTGCACATGTGTATGTGTGGCGCCATATACACCACACTCGCGACTCGCATGGTGAGTCACGCGACTCACGGAGACTCACAGCACGTACGTGCTCACAGGCCACCGCAGCCTCGCCTCATTCGTGGTAGCACAGTGTGCTAGCACACTTGGTACAAAGAGTGTGCTACCCATCTCTAGTTTGGACTTTGGACTACTAGAAGTTGAACGCTGCGAATCGAGCGAGAGGACGCGATATGTTTTTGTTATTTCGTCTCACTCACGCACATCGAGCACGTGGCACGCGCGGCACGGTGGATCGAAACTGAGGGATATTGGGGTTTTTTTTTACAAATTACATTTTTTTTAATACTTATCGAAAGATCTGTCATTTTGATGAATAATTGATAAAATAGTTACATTGTGTCCTTATATTTTTGAATAAATTTTATTATTATTATTATTTTATATTATAAAAAAAAAAATTACTTTTTTCAATAAATATATGTTTGAAATCTATACTAATATTATAAAGCTGAAGAGTTAGTTTGTTTGAACGGGCTAATCTCAGGAATTACTGGTTGGAATTGAAAAATTAAATTTTTGTGTTGGATAGTCCATTTATCGAGGAATATTATAGGCTATATAACATCACGCTACGACTAATAGGAGCGGAGTATAAATGGAAAATGTTGCAAAAACCTGAAAAAATATTCCTTTTTGAGAGCTTCCGTTGCGTGCGCTGCGTAAACGGTTTAATTTATGCAAATATCATATATGATGGAAATGTTCCTCTTTAAAGTTCTAAAAAAAAGTACGCGACAATATGCTGTCGCGTACTTTTTTCTATCTTTTAAAATTGACTCACTAAAACCCTTTTTTTATGATAACTAAATTTGTTCGAAAATAATGGGTAAGTAATAGATGATATAACAACAAAATCTCTAATATTAACAACATATAACAACGGAACCTATAATTTTATTTAATATAGCGATTTGTTAATATAATGAACGATTGATATAATTTTAAAATAACTAATTTTTATAAGCATAACATATATTAAATATAACATCGTTTGACATAACATACAGTAAATATAAAATTGTTTGACATACCACTCAAAAGATATAAAACTTATTTGGTCTAAAAAAACAATAACTTTGTATTTTGTTTAATAAATATTTAAAAGTATTTTTTCTTTGCTTTATTCTTTATAAGTTCTATCGTAGTTATAGGTAATAGTAACCTAAGTAGATATTAAACATAACTAGTAACTGATTACCATCTGCGCTAAACTGGCTCCTATTTCTGGGTGGTTTAAAAAAAAATAACCACGAAGGCTAAGTCGGGAGCTCCGCTCCGCTTCGCTCTCGCCTTAGCCTTCTAACCTAACCTATCCGAGTCGGGGTACTCTGAGTCGGGGTGTTAACCATAATGACGTTTTTTATACATTAAACGTTAGACCTAATGATTTTCGATTACATAAACATTATATCAAACAACGTTATACTAATTAAGTTTAAGAATAAATAAATGTTATATGTAAAGAAATTATATCAATCTCACGTTGATTATATCTTATGAACGATAATAAAATGAAATTAGACCAAATGATTTTATACGTTATGAGACGCACCCGAAAATAATGCATTATTTGCGAAGGAGTTTTATCAACAAAATATTAATCCTTATTCAAATAAATATAATGTTACTAATCACAAGTATTTAAATGTAAACAAAATTGTTCTTGACATCACTTGATTTCAATCAACATCTTAGGAGATATCATAATTTTAAAATAAGTCCGTAACATAATGACTGTTATTCATAAACGCCTCTTAAATTTGCTAAGCAACTGATTAGCAAAATTCTTATTCATAAACGCTATTTAGCGCTAAGAGGTTGCTAAGCAATTGATTAGTAGCTGTCAGAATTAAACACCACCGGTGCACTGTTAAGAGGATGCTAAGAGGCAAGATGGCGGATTTTACTTGAATCAGCTGTTCGATTCAATAGAATTTTGTGTATTTCGAAGTTATTTTGTTCCTAATATCGAGTTGTGCTATATTAAATATGGATTTCAACAATATCAGTCTTATTCATAAACGCCTCTTAAATTTTAATCATTTGCTAAGCAACTGATTAGCAAAATTCTTATTCATAAACGCTATTTAGCGCTAAGAGGTTGCTAAGCAATTGATTAGTAGCTGTCAGAATTAAATACCACCGGTGCACTGTATGCTAAGAGGCAAGATGGCGGATTTTATTTGAATCAGCTGTTCGATTCAATAGGATTGTTGTGTGCTTCGAGATTATTTTGTTCCTAATATCGACTTGTACCTTAGTAAATATGGATTTCGACAATCTTTTACGGGATTTCCAAAACCACGTAGAAGAACTGAATAATTTTGAAACGCCCTGGCGGGTAGTAGGCGGAAAAAGACCTACAAATCTACATATTGATAGACGAAATCTACAAACACAGCTCGTTTAACTCCCCTACGAGACTGATTACCTATTACATATTCTTCTTTCGAAGTACAAATGATGAAAGGATGTACTGGGAAAGCTCAATCAAGAGGAGGCTCAGTAGGTGCTCAGGTTAGAAGAGAATGACTTCATGAGGGAGCTCATCGGAGTTAGTGATTATGCAGTGTGTTATCCCATGTGCCCCTCATCCTACGGCGCCAGTGAAGGCCCAGAACTAAAGAAAAGCATCGTTGTGGCAGTCACACACAAATAACGATACATTTTATAGAAAACAATTTATTTTGATACATAATAAAGCTACATTTTTGTTATAAATTCGTTTCCAATATTCTTCCTCCAAAGACATGAGTGCCTTTCTTTTGTTATGCCACTCTTATCACTCTTAGCATGGTCTCCTGCCTCGCCGTCTTTGCGAGGTTGAATAATGGTATTGGTGCTAGTGGCTTTTACGAGTATAG
This sequence comes from Dryobota labecula, assembly GCA_947523025.1. Lineage (NCBI taxonomy): Eukaryota > Metazoa > Arthropoda > Insecta > Lepidoptera > Noctuidae > Dryobota > Dryobota labecula. Next base: position 28,753,284 of record OX383286.1, read on the forward strand.
CAGCAGTTAAAAGTGTACCTGTAAACAAGAATAATAATTGTTATTAAAGGACACAGAAACCCCGGTGCAAAAGCAATAGGAAGTAATATAAAATAGACTCAAGTACCTACATACACTTCATAAAATTCGTGTTAACAAGCATAAAGGACATGAAACTACATAGCTATTATTGGCTACTGCTATAACATTCATTTGGGCAGTTTACATTAGTAAGTAGATATAAATTCAGAAATAAATACCTTTTCCTGGTTACTCCAATTATTGGAGCTTATTATTTTCATTGCTACCATCGCAAACACAATGAAGTGAACATAGTAAATTATTTTTATTCAAATTAAAATATTCCATTATATTTTTTGACTTTTGCCTGTCAAAGTCACGATAGATACAAAAATCGTAGTTTTGACAACTTTATTCTTAAAATTATGTTTTTTAGGCGACTATTTTGATTATAATCTGTGCCAAACGCGTAATTTCACCTCTATTTCGTTTCGCAACTAATCATCTGCTAACTAGCGTTTATAAATAAAGAAAAGTTAATCATTGATTAAGAGCTAACTAATTAGTTAGCTAAACAGTGGCTAATCAGTGATTAGCGAGATTTTTATAAATAAGGCTGTATTTTACGGGATTTCCAAAACGACGTAGAAGAATTGAATAATTTTGAAACGCTGCCGGCGGGTAATAGGCGGAAGAAGACCTACAAAGCTCGTTTAAATACGCTACGAGACTAATTACCTGTTATTTATTCTTCATTCGAAGTACAAATGACGAAAGGATTTATTGGGAAAACTCAATCAAGAGGAGGCTCAGTAGGTGCTCAGGAGGTTTGAAGAGAATGACTTCATGAGGGAGCTCATCAGAGTTAGTGATTATGCAGTGTGTTATCCCATGTGCCCCTCATCCTACGGCGCCAGTGAAGGCCCAGAACTAAAGAAAAGCCACGTTGTGGCAGTCACACACAAATTACGATACATTTTATAGAAAACAATTTATTTTGATACATAATAAAGCTACATTTTTGTTATAAATTCGTTTCCTATATTCTTCCTCCAAAGACATGGGTGCCTTTCTTTTGTTATGCCACTCTTATCACTCTTAGCATGGTCTCCTGCCTCGCCGTCTTTGCGAGGTTGAATAATGGTATTGGTGCTAGTGGCTTTTATAGCAGCAGTCAAACTTGTACCTATAAACAAGAATAATAATTGTTATTAAAGGACACTGAAACCCCGGTACAAAAGCAATAGGAAGTAACATAAAATAGACACATGTACCTACATACACTTCTTAAAGAGTATATTCGTGTTAACAAGCGTATAGGACATGAAAATACAGAGCTATTATCGGCTACTGCTTTAACATTCATTTGGTCAGTTTACTAAAGTAAATAGATATAAATCCAGAGATAAATACCTTTTCCTGGTGACTCCAATTATTGGAGCTTATTATTTTCATTGCTACCACCGCAAACACAATGAAATAAACATAATAAATTATTTTATTCAATTTCAAATTTTCCGATAACTTTTTTGACTTTTGTCTGTCAAAGTCACGACAGATTCAAAACTCGTGGTTTTGACGGCTTTTTTCTTAAAATTATGTTTTTTAGTCGACTATTTTGATTATAATCTGTGCCGAACGCATAATTTCACCTCTATTTCGTTTGGCAACTAATCATCTGCTAACTAGCGTTTATAAATAAAGAAAAGTTAATCATTGATTAAGAGCTAACTAATTAGTTAGCTAAACAGTGGCTAATCAGTGATTAGCGAGATTTTTATAAATAAGGCTGAATAAGTAGAAAATTCATTACTTATACCACCTCTCTCTCTTAGCTGACGCAGATGAAGTTGTGCGGGTCAGCTATATTATAAAGCTGAATAGTTTGTTTGTATGGTTGAACGCGCTAATCTCAGGAACTAGATACTGGTTAGAATAGAAAAAATATTTTAGTGTTGGATAGCACATTTATCGAGGAAGGCTATAGGCTATATAACATCACGCTATGATCCTTAGGAGCCAAGCGAAAAGAACAAAGTCAGAAAGAACGCTAAGCGATAACAAAGTTATAGCGTAGGCTAGCGATGGGATGCGACGCGATGGGTGGGCCGAAATTTCACGCGGACGAAGTCGTGGGCAGAAGCTAGTGATTAATATTCCTTAATTATAGTGTTTTAATGTAACACAATTAGTTTACCTATGATATCATTAATAAAACAGTACCTTTTACTCACTTTTTTGTTATTTTTTTTCATTTTACTGAACAAAAATCAAAATCAATTTAAGTGAACCTCATAATTAAAAAAAAAATAGAACGTGTAAAAAAAAAAAACAATGTTCCTCATATAGCAGTTTCGATCCACCGTGCGCCGCCGTGCCGGTCACTGTCTGCAGTAAAGCCGTATAGCGCTGCCTTTAGATTAGAGCCTATAACTATCTCTGTCGGCGGCGTAATGCTTCGTTAGATTAGCGACTTGCACGTGTAAACCAATTGTAAGATACCTAATAGTGTATTAATAATCTAATTAGAACGCCAGCCATGACGTGACATGTAGTTTATAGTCCAGCACTACGGACTCGTGTTTGCGGCCGTGGCAGCGCACAGTGTGTAATTTCGGCCCGGCTGCGGCCACGCGTAGTTTGTGTTTATTCGAAAGAGCTTGGTATTGCAAACAATTGATAAAAAATCCTACGGTTAATTTCTGTATACTTTTAGAAATGTTTTTTTTTTTTGTGAAAGTTCAATGACCTTAAGGAAAACTTAATTATTTTTTTACTCCTAAAATATAATTGCTTCTGTTTTTGTTAGTATCGTAAGTAACGTAAAATTGCATTATGTATTCATATAAAAAAAATAGGAAATGTAGCTGTAATATTATAAGACATATTTAAGATTTTCTTATTTTCCCTTTTAATTGATTTTTAATTTAATCCTGTATCGGTCGCATTTTATTCTTCATTATAAATATGAACAATATAGTTGTTTATTATGTCCTAAAATATTACACACGACAATAGAAGGGGTAGAGAGGTATAGCGTTTCTAAGTATTTTAGAAATTTCTATGGAAATAAGGTTGTCCAAATGTAAGCATAAAAATAAATTAGAAACTTTCGGTGTCTCCATGACGCCTCTCCCCGCTTCTCCGGACATTGAGTACTGATATTGGGTTTTAGCATAAGCTTGACGAGGGCGGACCCCTTCCCAATACCACACAATGTCCTTCATCGAAGATATTTTCATATTAAAAACTTTTGACGCAACGTTCTATTGCGTAGCATAATTTTTTAAGAGATTCAAACATAATAACGCATATTATTTAAAAAAAAGTTTTTTTATATGACTTTTTAGTTTTTTTTATTTGAGTGATTTAATGATGTAAGTAATATAATAAACCAACATTAACGATGTTATTTATGAGCAGAATCAATGAATATGACTCTGAATATGATCATTAAGTTTCCATAGAAAAGTTAGTGACAACCCTTACCAAAATTTTAAAAATTCATATCTCGTCGCCCCTTCATTTTTATTAGCTGATATTTTTTATGCAACTATGTGACTACGTGTATTTTTTTTCCATAAAAAATAAAATGCGACCATTACGATACTGCTCCACAAAAAAATAGTATTCATTTTTGATAAAAACCTTGTCTTAATTTACCGTGTTTTTTATGTAGTTTTTTTGCAAGGTTATAACGCTAACACGCTACAAACTTCTTTTATGAGAACATATTTGATTTATTTGCTTATAATCTATCTAAAAAAAGATATTGCATTTTTATGGTTTCTATGGGTTTTTCTAGAAAAACACAATAACTCAGTAAATAATTACAAAAAAAGCTTCGGTGTCTTTGTCAAATCTCTAAAATAGTAACAGCTATCAATTAAACACATAACATACGCGTGACCGCAGCCGGGCCAAAATTACACACTGTGCAGCGCGCCCGACGGCTGGCAGGCGGCTGCGCGCCCTCCCGCGCTCTATCTACCCAGTCAGTCTGCTCTTCTGATAATTTTAATTGATTATGATAACGTCGCATGTCTTATCATTTAATATCTTCACATATGTATGTAACGTATTTACGTAAATATATAAGTCTAAGATAACGAGCAAGCGGCACACTGTGCCTCTGGGTTGATCGCCATATTTCATGACTGGAAACTCTCGAGTCGCACATCACTTACGCATGAAAAAACCGTCCATACTTTATGAGTAATTGTGTATGACGTCGATCAATTTGTCAGTCTGTAGGTATACAATAAAACCTTCAGTAATATTCTTCTTTTTTTTTCTTTTTTTTTTTTAAACGTTGCCCCACACTAGGATTTCTCCTGTATCGTGGGTGCGTTTACAAACATTTAAACTCACATACACAAACAGCCAGACCCGGAACAACTACTTGTAGATCATACAAATATTTGTTCCGTGCGGGAATCGAACCCGCGACACGCAGCGCAGCAGTCAATCGCTTAACCACTTTGATGTGTTTGCCCGTTGCCACACTCTTCCAGCTTAATTAATTTGCTTCTCTTAATTTGTCATCTTGTTATAATTCTTCTACTTTTGGTACCTTTTCAATTACGGAAGGCTGGCCATTGACTTCGAACATTTCTCCTTGTCCTTTGCATGATGGTGCAGCTCAGCAGCACTCGTGACTCCGGTTCATTCGCGAATGTTTTTCAACTCAACCAAGACTTTTTTCTTCGGCTAACAGCGCGTTCCCTGCTACTTTGCACATCATTATTAGCACTAAGTAAGTCATACCTGTCGTGTGTCCGAACCGAACTAAGCAACCTTTCTTTCTTTGACAATCTGCATGAGCCTGACCTGAACTCTTGCACTCCTAACCCATACGTTTTAAGAACTCGGCATTTCTGACTTTTAGAGTTCAGCTAATAGACAGCATAGGTACGTCGGTATTCCCACATTTAGAATGCCTCTATAGGTTTCCTGAGATCTCTGATGGTCTAAGCTTCGCATCCGTATAGAGCCACGTGCTGGCTGACGGCTGTACATGCCAGGCAACTGACAATAAACACATTACAAAGCTATTCACTCATTAATTGTACTAGACTGGCGCGATGGCGCTCTAATATATTCTGCCTGTGCAGACTGTGCATATTGCGACTAGTGCTTCCAAAATTACGGATTTGCTAATTACGTAACTAGTTACGCATTTTGATGCTTCAATTACGTAACTACGTAATTACGTACTTAACTGTTTTGATTTTTTAAAGCACGATAAATTCTGGGCTTATTACGTATTTTAGAAGTAAAAAATCAAACAACTTCAAATGAAAAAAATTATAATATTAAGGAATTAAAAGTAAATTACAGATTAAAATGATAATTTTAAAATTAAACTCAAAATCAAAATCGTCAATCAAATCAAAATGTAATATTTTGATTTGATTGACGATTTTGATTTTGACTAAACTCAATCAACAATTCAAACAAAACATGTACCACGCACAAATGGTTTAAAAGTAAGAAACAATATAAAATATGGTTATTTTTCCAATCTTTGTTCTTGATAATATGATCTCATAAATGATAACGAATGCAATGTTCTGTCACCAAGGGAACTTCTTAGTTTAGAACAAAGATAGCCGGCAGAAGAAAATGCCCGTTCTGCTTCAACACTAGTAGGCATTATACATAGTAAATAATTATAAGCTGCTGTTAGGAAAACTTCACGACCGCCGCCAGTGCTATCGTAGATACACATTTCAACTCTGATGATGGATTCAAGATCTGTGTTTACTCCAGATTTGTTTACTGTAGACATAGTTTTCTGTATTTCTTTTTCTAGTTGCTGTGCAACAGTCAACTCGTCGCCACAACCATCATTAGCATCATTGTCATCTGCTTCGGAATCTAAACTCATTTGTGTACTTGTAGGCGGTGTAAATTTGAGCCTTTCTAATAAGTTTGCAACATATGTTCTAATATAATCCGACGTCGGTTTTGTAAAAGTTTCTGTTTCTTCGGTTTTATAATATTCTTCATTATTATGCAAATACTGCAAGACACCAGACACATTTGTTCGCCTTTCTTTTATTCTTTTTCTAAGGGATACAGCAAGCTTGTCACTGAGCCCATTGGACTGAGCATCAAGCTTATTTAACATAAACTGAAGCGCAGCATCTGCTGCTAACAAATTCGAGTCACGGCGACACAATGCCATCACTGTAGTTTTTATTATATCTAAACTATGATGAATGTTATGTAGATCTTGTATTTCTGTGTCTGTGAAACTTATATTTGATTTTAAGTCTAATAAAGCCTTAAATAAACTTGATTTCAATTTCAGAAATCGTCCAACCATATCTGATAAGCTGTTCCATCACGTTTTGCAGTCTAGTATAAGATCGAGGCTTTTACCATGCTCTTGTAAAGAATATTTTTGCAACAAATCGGTCTTCAGTGGTGATTTTTTGAATGATTTAACAAGTTTTCTTACTTTTACTATAATATCTTTGTACAGAAACTCTGGTTCTAGAACTCTAGGTACTTCTATGAAAAGTCCGCCATCGTTTTCTTCAATTTCTTCAGTGTCAGTATCTGAAGCTTCATCTTCTAGTTCTGGTTCAGTAGTTGTACTTTTCTGTGTCTTATATAATACGTCCAGCACTGCAAGTTGTATTCCGTGAGCAAAACACAACTGATGGTGACCATCAAAATTTTTGCCCATTTTAACCATAACACTGGCTCCGTCCGTTGTGAATGCAATTATATCTTCAAGTTTCAAATAAAAGTCATTTAGATGATTTTCTAACAGTACAGTTCCAACGTGAGCTGGCATTGAACCCTTTATCCTTACTAGTCCTAAATTTTTATATTTAGCTGGTTCTAGGTCTTTATTATGAATATTTATATTCATATACCTCCGGTTCCGGGTAGAGGTCCATTCATCAAACGTTATAGTAAACCGTTTTTTTTGGGACTTCATATCTTTAAACTGATTTATTAATTGTTTTTTTATGGCACAACTCTGTTCCAGGACAATTTTGGTAATAGTTGAAGGAGATTTCGGTAGATCATAGCCAGATTTTTTGAAAACATACCTTAGATCTTCAGAAGTACAAAATTTGCTTAATGGGATGCCATCCAATGCTGCCATTCTAGTCACTATAACGTCCAAGGAATACTCAGTGGAAAAGTAATCCGTTAGTTTAGTTTTCTTCGATGGAGGTTCTAAACTTTTTCTTGCTTGAAAGCACGATGAAGTACTTGCCCTTTGCGCATCTTGCTCTTGTGACATCTCGCCAATATGTTTAGCACGCATATGTGTATGTAGTGCTCCAGTAGCACCACCAGGAGTCTTCAAAAATTTTTGACAATGTTTACATTGGACACTTTGCCCATTTTCAGCCCTCAAAAAGTGTTCCCATATAGCTGATTGTGTGCGTTTGTTCAAAAACTCCTTATAAATAGTCTTCTTTACTGCAGACCTAAAACAATATATAAATATTTCATAATTTAATAGTTAGGTAATACATATAAATAGCATCTATAGTTAGGCACTACACTTAAAACGGGATACATTTACATACGTACCGTGAACTCATAATCAATGTCTATTTGCACAGACATCTAACAAGCAACAATAAAATAAAATCGCACATATTTTTTTTTTTTTTTTAAACGTCGCACCACACTAGGAATTACTGCTGTATCGTGGGTGCACTCACAATCATGTAAACTAACATACACAAGACACCCAGACCCGGAACACCTATCTGTAGGTCATACAAATATTTGTTCCGTACGGGAATCGAACCCGTGACCCGCAGCGCAGCAGCCAATCACTCAACTACTGCGCCAACCGTGCCGTCAACAATATAAAATCAACTACTAAATTATATGTATAAACTCTCACACAATACCCTAGAAACAAAGTAAGTAGACAAGTAAAGTAATGTTAAAATAGGTACTTACATTTTCGTTGAAGTATCTCTACTCGTGTATGGTGATATCTACTTAGAAACTTGTAATGAAAAGCTTCTGAAAACCAAGCGTCAAACTTTGCGGCACATACACAAAATCACAAAAGTCAATAAAATAAGCTTAGACCAGGCAGGACAGTATCTCGCAGGTGTACGTAAGACGACTGAGTACCGAGTATTGAGATTGTTTCTAAATTCACGAAAGTAAAGAAAAATGTAGGGAGTTCCCTTAGCTTGCTCAATCCACAATATTAAACTTTATTATCTACGAGGTAGATCAAATACTTGCGAAACACTTATAAACTTTGATTGTGTTACGTACCGAACTATCCACAACCAACGGGGATTCCCTTCGTTTCCCGATTGGTCAACAATGAACTCTATTCTGTACGACTAAGAAATTAAATCTTGCGGACTCAAATTGGAAGTTATAAAATAAACCCCGGGAATTCGGGGGATACCCACAGAAAGGGTTTTGGTGTTGTCATAATGTAAGTCGTAGGTTAACTAAATTAAGGTAAATTGTAAATACACAGATAAACCCATGCCTTTTTCCCATGGAGTAGGCAGAAACTATAGAACTAAATAAATGGGTACCTAAATTAATTAATATTATCCTATAGTTACGTAATTACGGACTGCAGCTCTTCAGTTACGTATTTGTGAGATTTCTAAAATCTGTCCGTAATTACGTAATTGCGTAATTACGTAATTACGTAATGGAAGCCCTAATTGCGACCTTCGAAATGTTAGTGATTCAAGGATAGACTTTGGATGCTGTTGTGCAGGTGGGTGACGGGTGTTTAGCGCCCTTACTGTTGAAACGTTGCATTTGTCATGAAAGCGGGACTACCTACCTCAACGACCATATAGCCCATAGACGCCTAATAACAGGTGACCGATGTCTGTCAACACATCAGACTTATAGATCTGATGTAGGTCGCCACTCAATAATTTCGATTCAGTTTCGACCAGTTCTGGGAGCCGTAAACACTTCCGCGATAATCGATAAAAATTGGTGAAAATAAATATTATAATAGCCCCTTGCACAATACGTTGGTGTGGTAAAAACAGCCAGACTTCGAATTCATCGGTAAGTTAATAGTTACATAATCATAATTAGATTTATTTTCTGATATTATCTATCGGAGTTCATCTTATACTGGTCATACTTGTAGGTGAACCAGAGGTGCAAGGACTCTCGTTGATGTCTTTCATGTTTGCGTCCCTTTCTTTTGAAAGTAATTTTTTCGCTATCTCTTTTCCTCTATTATTAGGTAAAGATAAATAGTGATGCAGCAAATCCAAATTAACCAAATCTGTTATCGATAAAGCAAAAACCTATACTATAGGTATAAATAAGAAATATGTAGAAAAAAATAAAGAAACACTAATTACAATAGAGAAAAGCTGCCCAATGCAAAGGCGAATTATTATTATCGCCACTTTAGTGTTTGATAGGATTAAAATAAAATCCAAAGTTAAAAGTAGTCTAATAGCTTATAGAGACAAAGGTGGCTTGATATATCCTTCACCAACTGTGATCACAATTTGTCGTCGTTCTGAAATAACTATAAAAGCATACCTTGAAAAAATTTCAAAAAACCAAAAACGCAAAACCAACGTCCTGGGGCCCAAGTCTGCTATTTTTATAAATTCGTCACTCCAACACGATCCCATTGTCATTTTGCTAAAAGTTCATAATCTACTAAATTCATAATGGTCGATCATTGGTCGGTCAATGGTCTCGTAATAGAATTGTATTACAGTGGCATTTTGAACATTCATGCCAGATTTCACTTATATATTTTTTGACATATTATTTACTAATGTTATAAGCAATTTGAAGTAGTACGAAGTTGGAAGTTTAGTAGGAAGTTTCATTTCACCAATTCTTTCAATGGCGTGTCAGTGGCTGACCATTGGAAAGTCATAATAACGCCATTATATTAGTAGACTAGCTTCTGCCCGCGACTTCGTCCGCGTTAAATTTCTTGTTCCCCCGACCCACCCTGTCGCAACACATTGCCTGCCCGTGCTTTTACTTCATTTTTGCATAAACTTTCATTAAAAAAAATTGTGTCCTAGTTAATAGGAATGTTATTCTTCCTCAAGAATTGGGCTGTAAAATGCAAACAGATTTTTTTTTAATCCAACTCTCAGTTCCAGAGATTAGCGCGTTCAAAAAACAAAAAACCGGCCAAGTGCGAGTCGGACTCGCGCACGAAGGGTTCCGTACCATCCATACAAATCCTTACTAATATTATAAATGTGAAAGTAACTCTGTCTGTCTGTCTATCTGTCTGTCTGTCTGTCTGTCTGTCTGTATGTTACGTTTTCACGCCTAAACCGCTGAACCGATCGTCATGAAATTTGACAGAGATATAGCTCGGGATATGGAGAAGGACACAGGCTACTTTTATACGCGATAACCGACATATACGCGGGCAGAGCCGCGGGCAAAAGCTATCCATACTAATATTATAAATGTGAAAGTAGCTCTGTCTGTCTGTATGTTACGTTTTCACGCCTAAACCGCTGAACCGATCGACATAAAATTAGGCAGGAATACCAATAGCCTGGGATATAGAGAAGGACATAGGCTACTTTTTTACGCGATAACCGACATCCACGCCGGCGGAGCAAAACAAAACGGCAAAAAAATCATGTCCGTTGTATGGGAGCCCCCCTTAAATATTATTTTTTTCTGTTTTTTAGTATTTGTTGTTATAGCGGCAACAGAAATACATCATATATAAAAATTTCAACTGTTTAACTATCACGGTTCATGAGATACAGCCTGGTGACAGACGGACAGACAGACAGACAGACAGACGGACAGCGGAGTTTTAGTAATAGGGTCCCATTTTACCCTTTGGGTACGGAACCCTAAAAACTAACTCTTCAGCTTTAGAATAGACTACCTCGCAGAGTTGATCATTATTTTGCTGCGGAGTTATTATAAAACAGTTATATCTCCTAAGATATTCATTGAAATTAAATGATGTAAGAACCACTTTGTTCAAAATTAAATACTTGTGATGAATAACGTATTTATTTGGATAAGGATTAATACCATGTTTATGAAAACTCCTTCGCAAATAATGCATTAATTTCGAACAAATTTGATTACCATAAAAAAGATTATAGTGATTCAATCTTAAAAGATAGACATATGCTGTCCCGGACTTTTTTTTAGAAAATTTAAAGAGGAACAATTCCATCATACATGATATTTGCGTAACTAAAACCGTTTACGCAGCGCACGCAACAGAAGCTCTTAAAAAGGAATAAATTTTCCCGTTTTTGCAACATTTTTCATTTATGCTCCGTTGCTTTTGATTGTAGCGTGATGTTATATAGCCTATAATATTCCTCAATAAATGGACTATCTAACACAAAAATAATTTTTCAATTCCAACCAGCAGTTCCTGAGATTAGCGCGTTCAAACAAACAAACAAACAAACTCTTCAGATTATATATTAGTATATAGATTATTTGACTTTCAGAATTTAGTCTTTTTTTTATTATTAGGTCCAATATATGAAACAACCTGTGAAAAAAAATAAAAAAAATAAATAAATACGGAAAGAATTTTGATATTTAGTTTTTATTTTTAACATTTATGTTATTACTTTAAGTACCTATATTAAGTGCATGTTAAAATACTATTAAGAAATATGAAGGTAAAAAAAAAAATATCGATACCTTCGTGTTTTATTTAAACTTGCCCCATCCCTAGTAATACGTAATGACCTTGGTAGGGCCAATCAGAACGCAGTACCCCGCTTCCTCATATCTCAGCTAGTTGACAGAATTGTTTTGATGCGTTAGATCATGCATTAGGCGTCTATGGGCTATATGGTCGTTGACCTACCTAATTGTCACAAGCGTTTTTACTTCACGGCGATCGCGCGTGACGCCCTTAGCGATGTAACTGTCTGGTATGCCCTTGTCAACATTACCTCTCCAGCAGGGCTAACATGCGCAAGTCGACAAAATTTTGTCGACGCATTATCTCGTGCTAAGACGACATAATATGTCTGTTTGTCGATGGGAGCTAACATGGCGACACTTATATGTCGTGTCGTTCTGACATAGAACTCATGTCGTTCTGTCAAACCTGCTTTTGTCGTCAGGCTCTAACATGCGCGCTATAATAAGTCGTATTTTGACATTTTCCTATGACAAGTTTCTCGTCGATGGTTTTCGTAGACGAGAAACCGCGACAAACAGTGAGAATAAACTGAAAAGCGGTAATAGTGTTCTGTGAACTTAAACAATTTAAGTATAAATGGCAGTGCCGGACTATAATTATCTATTTACTGTGCATGAGGAGAGGGGAGCAATAAAAATACAGAGGATTCGCGACGCCTCGCGCCGCCTGCAACCCATTCGACGAGTTCTAGTCCCTCTGGCGAATTACAAAGCCTATGGCTATTTATATTTATGGATAAGCTCCAAGCAGATTTGTGGCTTACCTGCAATCTTACCTGCCTATCAATCTATCTCTTTTAATTATTAAGGGCACTATTATTGTACAGCACACACCTATACACATGACAAGTAAACTTTCGTTCGTATTACAAATAAAGGCTCGTACAGACTCGCGCGATATCGCGAGCGCGACAGGCACTTGCCCAACTATGTTGCAAATAAGAAAGTTTTTTTAATATATTTTTTTTGCAACTGTTACTTAACTGGGTGGCTTAAAAAATCGAAGTGGGACTACTAGGGTATGTGGGGTATCGTATGAAAGAGCGCTATTTGCACATACTCATAATTTTTTTTAGGCCCCATTTTTCGACTTTTGACAAAGAAAAAAAAACCATCCTTATCTCCGTTGTAGGGGTATTTCATTAATCTAGCTGGTCAAAAATATTAGTGCGGGTTTTTTGGTTTAAAATAAAAAAAGCAACAAAAAACAAATTAAAAAAAAAATGCTGAAAATAAGCCATATATTTACATATTCTTACGTACACTTATCTACATTACACTAAATATTTACATAATCTTACGAGTACATACACTAATTATATACACACTATATATTTACATATTCTTACATTACTTAATTAATTTACCAATAACAATTCAACCATTTGTTTATTTTGTTTTAAACCTTTTCTTTTTTTTCTTTCTCTGTGTAATGATACCTATACCTCGTATTATTAATATGTCTAACTAAGTTAGTAATATAATGGTCATCATAAGAAAGAGCGCTGATGTCTGAGATACAGATCGGGATAGATGGCGCTAGTGCCACGATCAACATCAGCTCCACGCAATTAAATCGAATAAAAATAGGAAATATACAATTTAGTACAAAACAATCAGTAAAACATCATAATAATAGTGCAAATACCATGTGACAGTATTATCTCTTCGATATTCTCAAGAAAAGTGCTTAAAATAACTAAAACAAAGTACAGTGCAGCCCACTAAAGTTTTGTTTACTTAAAGAAGGATAAACTTGGTTCATTAATAATAAACACAGTGCAATGCTTAAAACATTTTCCTGTTACAGTTATCAGTGTTATACAATCAAGTTAAGTGAATTACCTAGTAGTTTTTAGAAAAAATTGTTGCAGATTTCGTTATTTAAAAAAAAAAACATACACCCACTTATCAATATTTTTTTTTTTTTAAATCACTGTATAACTACAACCATTATTTCACCGGAATACGTAAGTCATCAGTTGGCGTTGAGGCTACGGACTTAACATTATTGGTACTTTAATCGAGAGGTCTCAAGTTCGAATCTGAGTTCTGCGACGTCTTTTTGTGAATGTTTCTGGCAAGTTGAAATGAAATCATAATAATAAGCACTCACAGGACAAGAAGCAGTGGATATTTATAAAAATAAAACAACAACAAAATTAATAGCCATGAACTTTCTGGAAAACATCACATTTCGTCGTAATCGAACACGTTCGGTAACAACTGACGATGGCAGTGACAGTATCTTACAAACGCTAGAGAACACGGTAAACAGTATGCCCGACATATCCGACCATGAAGATGATGAGTTAAAAATTGTAAATATCAAGTTACTAGAACTAGAGGCACAGCTACAAAGCGCTCATAGCGAAATTGAGTTGCTATCATCCGAAAATTTTAAACTCTGGCAAACAAATGAAGAATTATTAAAGAAGAATAGCTTATATAAAAAGATAACGTTCAGTCCTGTCAACCATAAAGCCTCATCTCCGATGAAGAAGTCAAGTAAAGCTACAATAGTAAAACAAACACTAACTAAAACTTCAGAACAGGAATACAGCGAGCCATCAACAGCGTCCCATAAAAACCAATCTTCACAAAACATTACTAACAGTACGGAGATTATGAAACAAAAGGGAGAAACCCTGTACGCTGTACCTTCCAGTAAGAGCAAGATATGCATACTGAGCGCAAATAATAAAAATAAAGTCCTGTCGATAGCTCAAGATTTACTTACTGACAATTATGATTTATGTCATTATATTTCACCAAACGGAACACTGCAGCAACTTCTTAGTGGAATTCAAGCAAAATTATGTGACTATACCATGAACGACTTTTGTATATTATTAATTGGAGAAGAGGACTTTAAAATTACAAGCAACTATTGCAACACTATTGTATACGTTCGCAATATTCTAAAACAAATTACTCACACTAATGTTATAATCTGTGTTCCTACCTTTAAAGTTAGAGACTACAACAATATCTACAATTGGAGAATTGAAACATTTAATAATTTATTATACTTGGATTTATTAACTCATGAACATGCATATTCTTTTGATTCTAATTCTAATTTGACTTATGATTACACAATGTTTAACTTATCGACAGGCCGTATAAATAACTACGGCTTCCGCAATATTTTTGAAAATCTGTTGCACCTAATTATTTACATTAATTTAATAACTACCTCCACAGAAAATATTGTAAATACTGCAGAAGAACCATCATCATCTTCATTGTTTTTTCGACAATAAATATCTCAATGTTTTGCATCAGAATATAGCGGGACTACTGAACAAGTCTGACCCACTGTTAGTAAATATAGAAGAGCTTAAAGACAACAATATAAACATTGATGTAATATGTATCACTGAGCATTTTATGTTAGCAGGTTATGAGCAACACCTGAGCATTCCAAATTACGCACTAGCGGCATGCTTTAGTCGTACTTTTAATAAAAGAGGTGGAGCATGTATCCTAGTAAATAAGGTACATAAGTTCAAAGAACTTTCTCAAATCAGTAAATTGTCCATAAATAATGTAATTGAATGTTGTGCAGTCGATTTACTTGATTTTAAAATTGTAATAGTTTGTGTATACCGTGTACCGGGACAAGGAAATCTCAATTTGTTTTTTAATAGGCTCGACAATGTCCTAAATTCCATTTCTAAAATTAATAATCATAATACTGTTATAGCCGGTGACTTTAACATAGATATCATGAAGTGCAATAAGGCCACATTAGATTTCGAATGTTTATTGTCAAATTATAATCTCTCATTAGCACTAAAGCAGCCCACGAGACTATCGAGTAAGACTTATATTGACAACTTTGCACATGACTTTCAAAAACAGTGTAAGGCTGATGTGTTAGAATTTGGCTTATCAGACCACACTGCCCAATTTATTAAGCTTCCAGTCAAAAAAATATTTAAATGTAAAGTATTGGCATGCAATGAAGCGTGACTTCAGTTCAGAAAATATTCATAAATTTAAAAAACATATAAAAAACCTTTCTTTTTGTGAAATATATAATACAAGTGATCCAACAGCAGCATATCATTATTTTATAGAAACATTTAAATTATTTTATGATTTGTGTTTTCCGCTAATTAAAACTACTATGCAAGTTAATACCAAGCTCAGATGGATATCACGTGGCATTAAGACGTGTAGTAAGAATAAAAGAGAATTACTCTGGAATTTCAGACGGAAACCAACATTAACTAATAAACAAAAATATACAACATATTCAAATCTTCTAAAACGAATTATAAACCTTACTAAGCGTGCTCAAAACAATTACAAAATAAAAATATCGTCTAATAGAAGTAAAACGGCATGGCAAATTATAAATAATAAAAAGTTAAATATTCCAAAAGAATCGATAACTGAATTAAAAATTAACGATAAATTAACATCAAATCCTGCAGAAATTGTCAATGCATTTAATAACTACTTCATTGAAAAAATAAATCCTATTCCAGGTACTGGAAAAGAATCCACAGCCCTAATTAATACCCAACTGAACTCAATGTTTTTATCACCCTGTTTGCCTTATCATATGCAGAAAATTATAAGGAATCTTAAAAATACTAGCAGTGTAGGAAATGACGATATTTCTACTAAAGTAATCAAAGCAGTAAATGAAGATATCTCTCATCACTTAAGCCATATTCTGAATCTTTGTATACAGAGTGGGACAGATGTCCCAAATGTTTAATAATTGTCGATTTGAGGTCTTTTGGAAATCCAAAAGACCTCAAATCGACAATTATTAAACCTATATTTAAAAAAGGTAATAAATACTTAATGGAGAACTATAGACCTATAGCACTAATTTCTGTATTCTCAAAAGTCTTTGAAAAATATATTTATAGTGAAATCAATAACTACTTAGAGCAAAATGAAATTCTATGTGATGAGCAAAAAGGCTTCAGGAAAAATAAAAACATCAATATGGCGGTTTATGACTTTATACGTAGTTTCTTCACAAGTTGACAAATGTTTACCTGTTTGCTCTATTTATTGTGACATTTCGCAAGCTTTCGATTATGTAGACCACAATATTCTGTTGGATAAACTTGAGGCTTATGGTATAAGAGGGAATGTCCTGGAATTGATAAAATCATATTTATCAGACCGCCATCAAATATCCCAAATATCAAAATTTGATATTCAAACTAAAAGGGAACAGATTTTCTCCTCTGATAAGCGTTATATCACATATGGGGTTCCCCAGGGAAGTGTATTAGGCCCTCCATTGTTCCTACTATACATTAATGATCTACCAAAGGCAACTAAGGAACCCATGTCATTGTTCGCTGACGACAGCACAGTAACCATAGCACCTAAGAGTATAATTAACTACCATTCTGATTCTAATGATTCATTAAATTCTATAATTTCCTGGCTTAATGATAATAATTTGAAAATTAATCTTACTAAAACAAACATAATGCATTTTAGACAACGAGAAAATTTCGAAATACATCCAATTTTAATTTAGTATACAAAGATAATATAATACAAGAAGTTGAAACAGCCCGATTTTTGGGATTAATCATTGACAAGCAATGAAATTGGAAAACTCACATTAACGAACTATGTAAAAAGATTTGTACTACTTCATATGCTCTTTATAAGTTGGCACCGACTGTCAACACAGATACTTTACTTACAGCATATTACGGGCTTACTGAGTCAGTATTAAGATTTGGAATAATTTTCTGGGGCAATTCAACCCTGAAGGACACTGCGTTCAAAGCACAAAAGCGTTGTATACGGGCTATGTTTGGGTTACAAACTACTGACAGTTGCAAACCAATGTTTTTACAGCACAGAATTCTAACACTTCCGTCACTCTACATATTAGAAATTTCACTATTTGTAAAATCCAATCCTCATTTGTTTCCTCTTCGGATTAATAAAACAGACAGAAATAGACGTGAGAAGTACAGACTTTGGGTGCAATCACTCTCCGCCAAAACAGCATTTCTGAGAAAAAGTGTAATAGGCATGGCCCCACTAATTTACAATAAACTTCCTAATTCCCTTAAAGAAATGAATATTAATTCATTTAAGAGAGAGCTAAAAAAATTGCTCATTATTAAAGGATACTATAATGTTACGGACTTTTTGAATGAAACATTTTGAATTTAGATAATTTAATAATGTATTTAGTTTTATTAATTTTATTGTTTTAATTAATTTTTATTTTGACTGAGCACATTTTGTACTGACTGTAACTATGTATTTGAATTGATTGAATTTTGGCTATAATTTCCTAATTTATAATAATTCCAATTAAATACTATACTATTTTGTACGCCGAAAGGCAAAATATGTTGAACCACCTATTCAAACTTGTTTCCATCCATATGTGCATATCTATGTATCATGACACACATGTTTATACAAATAAATGCATCTTTATCTTTATCTTTATCTTTATCAGATAATTATGTTTATCTAGTTCAGACACAGATGCCTTCAGTATAAAATTAAGAAAATTTTAATGTATCTTGTATATCTGTTCAAATGTAACCTGTTCTGTGTCAAATAAATTATTATTATTATTATGTTTATCTTTGATATATCTCGGGACCCTGGGGTCCCGGGCCTTTGGAAGGCATACGAGGGGCCGAAGCCAACTCGCAGAGGCAATATTAGACAATTTTAAATGGAATGAGGCACCAACCGACGATTATCCCTGTACGCACTATGCGAGTGCACCCAAGGACAACCCCCGGTTGGTGTAGGACTACTGCAGGATCCCCCCCGGTGGGTTCCCGCATTGTCAAGGCGGGGGGGCTCAGTAGCCGTGGCTTGGAGGGTCACGGTGAAGCAAAGAGGAACCCAAGGAGGGGGCCGCTCGTCAGGGCTTTTGCGGATAAGCCGACGACGTAGCGGCCGTAGGTCGCGGTGCCGCTTCGGCGACATCGCAACTGAGGCGGGCCGTGATGTTGAATGGGCGGCATCGCGGCTGAGGGCGGGAGGCTGCGGCGGGAGAGGAGTGCCGGTATTGAGGTGCGCCGTTCTCCCTACCTTCCGCGGCCTTGACGGGGTCGCCACCGTATGATGGCGGACGCGGTGGGGCCGCAGAGGAAGAGGAGTGTCGGTATTGCGTTGGCCGCTCTCCCTATCCTCCGAGGACGGTAATCATCATACACACGTGTATCATACGACGTTTTTCAACACACTTGAAGAAAATTATAATTAACTGTTTTTGATGGCATAACGGTCTTATCAGTTATATTATTTATTGAAATATTTTAAGAACAAAGCAACTCAACCAATAAAAAAAATAAAAAACTCTTTAACTCACTTGTGAATAATAGCAATGAAAAAGTCACAGTTTATTTAAATACGAAGTTGCATGAAATGAGCAAGCAATAGGTACATTAATTTATTTGTTCTATTGAACATGATCTTTTTTGTATCGTAACTTTTTTAAGAACAAAGCAACTCAGCCAATAAAATAAAAAATAAAAACTCTATAATTCACGTGTGAATAATAGCAATGAAAAAGTCACAGTTTGATTACAGGTGTCATTATGTGCCTGATTGCGGTGAAATTAGAGCCAATTTATGAGCAATTGTGTTGAAAAGAGTATTTTTCATATGGCACCAATCGTTTATTACAATTAAATGAAAGAAATTTTAAAACTCATATAAAAAGCACACTTTGTAAACAAGCATATTACAAATTAGAGGATTATATCTATACTAATATATAAAGCTGAAGAGTTTGTTTGTTTGAACGCGCTAATCTCAGGAACTACTGGTTGGAATTGAAAAATTCTTTTTGTGTTGGATAGTCCATTTATTGAGGAATATTATAGGCTATATAACATCACGCTACGACTAAAAGGAGCGGAGCATAAATGAAAAATGTTGCAAAAACGGGAAAAAATATTCCTTTTTGAGAGCTTCCGTTGCGTGCGCTGCGTAAACGGTTTAAGTTACGCAAATATCGTGTATGATGGAAATGTTCCTCTTTAAATGTTCTAAAAAAAAGTCCGCGACAGCATATGTCAATCTTTTAAGATTGACTCACTATAACCTTTTGATAATAATCTAACTTTGAATCAAATTTGATTGAAATTAATGCATTATTTGCGAAGGAGTTTTCATAAACCAATTAATCCTTATCCAAATAAATACGTTATTCATCACAAGTATTTAATTTTGAACCAAGTTGCCCTTACATCATTTAATTTCAATGAATATCTTAGGAGATATAACTGTTTTATAATAACTCCGCAGCAAAATAATGATCAACTCTGCGAGGTAGTCTATTCTAAAGCTGAAGAGTTAGTTTTTAGGGTTCCGTACCCAAAGGGTAAAATGGGACCCCATTACTAAAACTCCGCTGTCCGTCTATCTGTCCGTCTGTCACCAGGCTGTATCTCATGAACCGTGATAGTTAGACAGTTGAAATTTTCACAGATGATGTATAAATCTGTTGCCGCTATAAGAACAAATACTAAAAAACAGAAAAAAAAAATGATTGCTCCGCCCGCGTGGATGTCGGTTATCGCGTAAAAAAGTAGCCTATATCCTTCTCTATATCCCAGGCTATATTCCTGCCAAATTTCATGTCGATCGGTTCGCGATTTAGGCGTGACAACGCAACATACAGACAGACAGACAGATAGACAGACAGACAAGAGTTACTTTCACATTTGTAATATTAGTAAGGATTTGTATGGATGGTACGGAACCCTTCGTGCGCGAGTCCGACTCGCACTTGGCTGGTTTTTTGTTTTTTGAACGCGCTAATCTCTGGAACTGCGAGTTGGATTTGAAAAAATCTTTTTGCATTTTACAGCCCAATTCTTGAGGAAAAATAACATTCCTATTAACTAGGACACAATTTTTTTTAATGAAAGTTTATGCGAAAACGAAGTGAAAGCACGGGCAGGCAATGTGTTGCGACGGGGTGGGTCGGGGAAACAAGAAATTTAACGCGGATGAAGTCGCGGGCAGAAGCTAGTATCCAAGATAAGAATGCTTGGAAACATGCTGGTCCTGCTCCATAGGACAATTTAGAGTCTAGACAAAATCAAACTGGTTGCTAATAACTCACACACTGACTTATTATATGTTTAAATTTATTTTGGAAAATCATATACAATGTTTGTAAATGTGTGAGCACCATGTACCTATCGCATTTATTAAAACTACCTTTTGGAAGACGCAACTAGAATCAATTAACTATTCATGTAATTTTTGACGTTCAAAAGTGCATCTTCGTGCCTATTTGAAATAAATGATTTGACTTTGACTTTGACTTTTATAATAGACTAGCCTTTGCCCGCGGCTCCGCCCGCGTGGATGTCGGTTATCGCGTAAAAAAGTAGCCTATGTCCTTCTCCATATCCCGGATATATCTCTGCCAAATTTCATGACGATCGGTTCAGCGGTTTAGGCGTGAAAACGTAACATACAGACAGGCAGACAGACAGATAGACAGAGTTACTTTCACATTTATAATATTAGTAAGTAAGTATGGATTGCCAAATGACCTAAAAAAAAATTCATGTTAATTTGTTTAAACAAAAATTAAAAACTTTGCTATGTCAAAAATGTTATTATAGCGTCTCAGATTTTTTGACAAATAAATTTTGACATTATATATTTTATAGACATTTTTAATAGTAGCGAATAAATTGTTTTACTTAAATAATTATAATTTCACTTCATGACATAATTATATACTATTGATACTATAATATTAGAGAAATTCTGACTGAAGCATTTGTTTTTACCCGACTACGGCGAAGCAAAAAGGAGGGTTATGATTTTGACCGGTAGGTATGTACGTATGTATGTTCATCTGTTCTCTCATAACTTCTCAACTGCTTGTCATAATTTGACAAATGAGGTATTGTTGGAAGCGTCTTGATTGTCCGCTGGTTATAGGCTATGACGTCACATTAAATTGTATATGGCGCCCTCTAGCTGACAAGAACTTAATTAGCACAATTCAAAAATATATATATTGTCAGGTGTTGCTCACGGCTTTGCTTGCATGCACCCGATTATTAGGAATAATTTCTATAACATCGCCTCAGATTTGAGCCAAACATATTTTCTCTCCAAACCTACCCAAAATACATATAATAATAAATACGTTATTTCAATGTCGACTATATAAAAAAACGAAACGTGTATAATAATAATGACATAAGCTGGGAGTACTTCCACGCGGTGATGGCGGTAACAGTAATATTACTGGCTAAAACTCCCATTTAATAATGAGAATGCCTTCGGGCTTATGTTGTTTATTGCGATAGTCAATATTGTGTCTTTGTATACCCGGTAACGCAGGGGAGCAAACGCAGCAGTTTATGGCAATGGCAATATGTGTGAACTTGTGAACCATAGAAATATAAAAAACAGGAGAAGTGGCAAGAGGGCGTGTCTGTGTCCGCGCGCAATGATCAAAATGCTCGCAAAATAGGCAAATGGCGGTCTCCGCGAGCTAGTGCGACCGTGATCGTGACAAATTATAAGAATGCCGTGTTTTTCAGTGATTTCTTGTAAAAACCGAAGCCAAAACAAAATGTTTGTACATCATGGAAACACTTACCATAAATTAGTACAAGTATTTAACTATATTTGTCTTTAAAATCATGAAAAACAATAATTCGTAAAATATTTCTTGCTTTTACTACGTTATTTTTGTTTTCATACATAACAGCGACTGTATTATTTTTGCAAGAAATACATTGCTTCTTAACCACTACGTAAGTATGACGCTAAGTGCCTGGACAACGCAATGTAAAAATCACGAAGCGATACTTTTTGTATGCGGTTGTATCGCGTTCGCGTAGTACGGCCGCTGTGTCTTGCCGCGAGCTAATGATGTGCTTGTGCAGATCCATACTAACGTAAGCTATCGCTAGTAATGTCGATTGTCTAATGAATATATTGCTATTAAACTTATTCTTCAATGTGTCAACCGTTTTAACCCGGTTGGAAGACCCATGTGAAATAATGTTTATTACACATCTTTATTTTCTCATATTGTTATTTCTTTTTTATTTACTTTATAATATTTTGTTTTTAACTAAATATTGTTTATTTATGATTGACTAAATCGAAAAGTTATCGATTCTTTCATTTATTATTATATTAAAACTTTTGTGGGGGACCTGAAAATAAAATAAATAATAAACGGTACTTACAAATCTTATATATAAAATTCTCGTGTCACAATGTTCGTTCCCGTACTCCTCCGAAACGGCTTGACCGATTATCATGAAATTTTGTGAGCATATTGAGTAGGTCTGAAAATCGGCCAACATCTATTTTTCATACCCCTTAGTGATAAGGGTTGTCCACCCTTAACATTTTTTTTGACAGAACGAAGTCTGTCGGGTCAGCTAGTAATAATATAAATTGCAGTATTATTTACTGCATTCTTTAAACTTTTTTAGTCATAAAGCGATACAACCTACTTAAAAATTATTTCTTCTTTTTTGACACCTATTTAAAAAAAATGAATTTGCCTTGAATTTGCAATTATTATTATTATTATATTCATTTATTTCAGATTTCCAAATTGGTACATCCATAAAATTGTTAGTAACACAGAAATGCTTATGAGAAACTAATGTTAGTAATGACGACACAATTAAAAATAACAATAGCGGATAATCGGATAATCCGATACTCGAGCGCATGTTTACTTGACTGCGTGCAGTCGTATCCAGCGCTCGAGCATCGGAGAATCCCACCGGTCCGACAATACGCACAGGATGCTGTTGGTACTTGCACGCATGCGTGTTAGCACGGAGGTACAACGTGCAACGCTTGCAATGACATTGTTCGGATTCTTTTATTTTTTCATGGTAGGCTGTCATTGCAGATTTTGATTTGAGGACGGATGCTCCAATTTCATTGTAATTTTTATTCTATCACTCCTCCCAAATTATAAAGTACTTATCCTAACAATATATGATATAAATTTGTGGTGTGTGAAACGTTCATTTTTATTTATTGATATGTAATTTCTTTATATTTTTATTCGCACTTTTGTTTCTATAATTTCGTGCCTTAAATTACAATATTTTTATCTTTGCTTTAGATTTGCTTTCGACGTTGTAGTCATTCAAAAATTATAATCCAATAGGAGTCTATATTCCCGGAAACGGGTATGTATTCCTTTCATTCGATTTTAAATTACGAGATCCAGACCAAGTATCTAGATTCCGGTCTAAAGTACCTTTTTTTTTGCTTTAGGAAAGACCCTAGGCTACAAGCCGGATCTCGATTTTCCCCCTACCTCTGGACGCGCCTAAAATCCACTTGAATCTGTGGATCTGCGCTCTACATCAATTATTTGACCCACGTCGAGACATCGTTACAACTAGGGTTACCATATCTCAGGATTTGTCCTGAGATCTCAGGATATTTAGGCTATTCTCAGGATTGCGGCCGGATTTTGAAAATCTCAGGATTTAAAAAAATTTCATTATAATAGAGAAATAGAGTAGATTCGAGGCGACTGAGGAGTGAGCGAGAGAGGACTGCGATATACTGAGTTACTTTACTACTGTGAGCGGGTGACACATTACAATCTATACATATCAGAAAAAGGTACCAAATGACATGTGTATCACTCATACTCTCAGTTTTTTCGTTGTCGTTATCCATTCACGTAAAAATGACCATTGAGGCGCTTATATATCAAATACTATAAGGTAGTTTTTTGCATATAATGTTTGCACTAACAAGTTGTCGTTTTACTTTGATGCGTAAATGTGTACGTAACATTCTGTATTTTATATCCTTTCAGCCGATGATCCAAATGAAACATATCAATGTTTCGTTTCATTTCAGTGATCCAGATGCAAATTAAGTTTTTTTTTTTTACAAACAACGGGGAAGCTCTTGGCCTTCATCTCACCTGATGGTAAGTTTACGAGAAAATTCGCAATTTCGAGAAAATTCGCATTTTCAAGAAAATCTCAGGACTTTTCAATGGAAATCAGGTTTTTTTCTCCGGACTTTTAAATTTTCTATCCGGTAACCCTAGTTGCAGCCCAGGGCACCAGACATCGTCGCCGTGGAGTCGTCGTAGTTCTGATATCAATTTTATTTACGTTTTGATTTCATCTTTCATTCATTACAAAATAATCTAGTTTAACTTTATGACCAAACATAAATTCCTACATATTTCAGTTTAGTTGCGTGCACGAAACTAATTTTGAAATATGTAGGAATTTATGTTTAGTCATAAAGTTAAACTAGATAATTTTGTACTGAATGAAAGATGAAATCAAAACGTAAATAAAATTGATATCAGAACTACGACGACTCCACGGCGACAATGTCTGTTTCCCTGGGTTGGTTAAATAATTGATGTAGAGCGCAGATCCACAGATTCAAGTGGATTTTGGGCGCGTCCAGAGGTAGGGGGAAAATCGAGATCCGGCTTGTAGCCTAGGGTCTTTCCTAAAGCAAAAAAAAAGGTACTTAGAGACCGGAATCTAGATACTTGGTCTGGATCTCGTAATTTAAAATCGAATAAAAGGAATACATACCCGTTTCCGGGAATATAATAATAATAATAATAACCCCACCGCCGTATCTCTACGTTGACGTCGTGGTGGGGCTTGCGCGCTCCGAACTCTGGGTCTGTGCCGGTAGAGTTTACTTTACCGGAACATGTCTAGGGTGAGGAGTCAGACCAAGAGAGATACAGAAACCCGCAGGGCAGCATGTGGCGAGCTGTTGGGCAGTTGCGACCCCACGGACCCTATCTCCCGGGAGAAGTCATGTTCCTCATCTCTAGCTTGCCTTTATTGGCCGGCTGGAGTGAACACTGACGAGGAACTGAGCTCCCACCTCATTCTTGCCTTTATTGGCCGGCTTGAGTGGAGATTCGCAAGAGCAAACGTGCTCGGAGGAAGGAAGTATTCCAGTAAGTGCTTGTAGGGATCTTGACCACCTTCCGGGCTCTGGGATTGTTCTGAGAGCCGTGGAATACCTCTTCACTCCTCGAGCACCTCAGGACATGTTGCCCCCTTGTCGCTACGTCACTATGTGCTAGCGATCGTTTTCGGGGGCCCATTATTGAGTGTGCAAGTCACCCCCTGCCATTTTATACGTGTGAAAAAAAACATTGATCAGGCAGGGGCCATAGTCCTTCCATAGTTTTAGGTAACCAGTCCATTTTAACCACCCAAACCCATAGTCCAATATCTTTGTTTCCATATCTTGCAATAGTCCTACACCAACCGGGGGTTGTCCTTGGGTGCACTTCATAGTGCGTACAGGGATAATCGTCGGTTGGTGCCTCATTTAATTAAAAAGCGTCTAACGGGCCTCTGCGAGTTGGCTTCGGCCCCTCGTACGCCTTGCAAAGGTCCGGGACCCCAGGGTCCCGAGATATGTAAACATTTAAAAATAATAATAATAATCGTTTATTTATAAAAAGGGCACATTTACAATAAGTTTCTTAACAATTAAAATAGAACACAGTTACTTATTTGCCTGAACTAGGTTGAATCTGTGCTTCAGGCTAGGATGTGCATAAATACTTAATGTAATAAATGAAGAATGAGTATAAAGTGAAAACTCAATCTTATTTAGGTTAGTAACAGTAAAATTGCATGTTAGCGTTTCTATTTGCAGACAACAAGTAGCTCTTCTGTCTGTGCATAGGCGATAGTTAGTAAATATTTAAGTATACTTTTGTTGCAGCTAAAATAATTCAATTTATAGATACTTAGTTTTCTATTTAATCTATTGTACAGAAATGGGCCAAAGAATGTAAAAAATCTTTCCACAAAGACATGTTTTGAGGTAACATTAGATGTGCATACTATATCATTCCGTCTCTTGTTAGTATTGTCAGCAGTGTAGGTAAGCATGGTGTGCTGTTTTAATACTAAGTGCATAATGAAAAGTTGGCGAACAGTCAGCACGTTGCAGGATTTATATAGCAGATCTGTGGGAAAGAAAAAGGGATGGAAGTTTGCTACCTTTAAAATTGCTCTCTGAGCTCTTTCAAGAGGAATTAAATTGGTTTTTGGTGCGCCACCACATGAAGTAATGCAGTATTGAATTATAGATTGACATAGGGCCAAATAAACTTGTGTTATTAATTTTGAATCTGCAAATCTTCTCAATTTTTTAAAAACATATATTAATTTGTGTACTCTTTTAACTAAACTATCAATATGTTTTCTGAAAGACACTGTCGTCCATTATTACTCCGAGGTATTTTATGTTGCTCGTTTCGAGGATAAAAGGGCAATTACACATGTTGACTGGACGGATACCACATTGATGGGCATATAACTAAGGGTTAGCAATGTTAAGTTGAGGCTTGCGCATGGAGAAGTGAATATATTTTGTCTTGTCAGCATTTAGTGTTAGTAAATTGCTTTGAAGCCAGTTAGTCACATTATTAAAACCTAATTGAGCGACTTCGAACAGTTTGCTACTGGTTTTAGCGGTAAATATTAATGCCGTATTGCATTACTGCCTAATTTTAGCATATATGATATAATTTTGCCGTCTTTAATACTAAGATTGCACAAGTCGTTAATATAAATCAGGAATAGCGTGGGGCCCAGAATACTTCCCTGAGGAACACCAAAACCAGTACTTTTCTGCTCAGCGCTCGTGATATTATCTATTCTAACACATTGGTATCGGTCATTTAAGTAGTCAGCGAATAGTTTCAGTGGAGTTCCCCTTATTCCAATAGCCTGTAATTTGATTAGAAGAACAGAAACAGACACCGTGTCGAAGGCCTTGGCTAAATCAAGGAAGACTCCCAGGGTCTGGTTCCCTTTACCGAGTTCTTCTGAAATGTAATCGGTCAGGCTATGCACCGCATCGGCTGTGGATAGTTTGGCTCTAAAACCAAATTGCGCAGAGGACAAAAAGTTATTTCTTTCTAAATAGTTAACTAGTCTACTGTTTACAATTTTCTCTAATATTTTTGATATTGAGGGGAGTAACGATATTGGCCTATAATTATTAACGAAGTCTTTAGTTCCAGATTTAAAGACAGGGATTACAACTGCCTTTTTTAGACAACTAGGGAAAACTCCTTTGGAAAGACAGATTCGAAAAATATGCGTTAAAGGAGGTACCAATATATGCTTAAAGAGTTTAAGGATCTTATTGCTTATGTTATCCAATCCAACTGCACAGTCATCTTTTAGCCCAGAAATGATTCGGGTAATTTCGTCTTCGTCAGTGTCAAGAATAACAAAAGATTTCAAGTTACAGATATTGATTGACTTTTGAAAAGGTAGTTGGTCACAATAATGTTTCGGAATCTGTTCGGCAAGAGTTTTCCCAATATTGACAAAAAAGTTATTAACGTTATTAGCTGACAAGAGTGGAGAAAGATTAGTAAGCAGTAAACTCGAATTTGTTTCACGCTGTTTAGACATATTGGCGACGTTTTTAATATGTTTCCAAAGTTGCTTACTATTGTTACCTGCTGTTTTTAATTCATTTTTATCGTAGTTATTTTTTAAATTCTTTAGAAGATTGTTGCAGAAATTCCTGTATCTTTTATAGGTGGTCTGAATTATTAGATTATCTGAGTATCTCTTAGTTCTCTGATGAAGTTTATCTCTGTGTCTTATACACCGAACTAGTCCAGGAGTAATCCAAGGTTAAATATTATGAAGTTTCTTATTCACTGTAGAAACTATCGTGTTTCGTAAAATTGCTTGTTGGATATGTTTTATTAAGTACGATAAAGCCAAATTAGCGTCAGCAGTATTGTAAACTAGGCTAAAATTAAGGTTGCATAATTCATATTCGAGTTTATTTGTGTTTAATTTGCTTTTGGTCTGGCGACGATTTAGCTTAGGCAGCGTTAAATTTACGGTAAGTAGGACAGCGTGATGGTCAGTAATTGTTGCGTTAGTAACAAGCATAATATATGATAGGCTGGTTTTGATCATCATATGATCGAGGCAGGAACCGCTCTGATGAGTAGGCAACGTGTGAGCGGGGAGAAAACCATGGTATGAACAGATATTAAGGTAATCTTGGGTCCCAGCATCGCAGTTTTCGGAGCCAATATTTATATTTAAATCACCTGTTAGTATAACATTATTGAACGAGCTTAGCCCTTGAAAAATTAGGTTTAAGGAATTGTGAAAAGAATCCAAGTTTCTAGCGGAAGGAGACCTATACATAGCGATTATCGCTGTGGTTGTACCAATTTTAATAACTAAACAATTGCTCATGCAGTCTTGTAGAGGAGGTTCCTCGACTGTGACCTTAAGTGATTTTTTTGTAAAGACTACCACACCATCATTTTGACTGTGGTTTATTTTGGTATGGAATAAGTTGTACCCAGGTATTACTGGAAGGTAATCGATGCGGTTAGCTAGCCAGCACTCGGTTAATACCATTATGTCACAGTCAAAGTTTAGTCTATGTAGGAAAATTTTAAAGCTATGTTCTCTTAAATACTACGAATATTTTGGGTCAGTACGGTTAGTGACTTTTGATAATCGGAAAGATATTGTCTGCAATCCTCAACGTCACATGTCTTTGACACAGTTAAAAATGTGCTATCTATATCGGTAAATAAGTAATTATCCATACTAAAAATAACAATAATAAAAATACGACTCAATTATAAACTAGTAGGTGGCGCTCTTAGGCGCCTTCATAATCTATTGAGTTAATGTACCTGTATTCGGCAGCTTTTTTAGCCGGACAATCTGCGTCTCCCGTCTTGTGGTTGGCTTGTTTTTTAAAGCGCAAACATGTAGCACATTTTGACGCCTCCGCTTTCTTTGCGCAGTCTTGGATAGTGTGTCCTTCTTCACCGCAGTGTCCGCATGTAGGGGCACGAATTTTGCATGTTTTTGCTGCATGACCGTACTGCTGGCACTTGTAATATCTCGTTACCAGTGTGAAGTCTCGTACCGGGCAGGACGTCCAATTTATAAATACTCTATCTTGTGTGATGAGGGCCTTACGAATGACTGCTGGAACTTCTATAATAAAATTGCAATTCTCAGCATCTTTCCTGCCAGATTTGTGGCTTAGTTTTATTGAGGTCAAAAATGTATCTAGGGATATAGTGGGCAGTTTGTCGGCCAAGTTTTGTTCATAAATACATTTATAAACCTCATTTTCAGCCATTGATGTGGGAACTCCTATAACTATAATGCGAGGTTTGCGCTTTTTAGGTTCGTCGACGGTAAGACCTGACGAAGTGAGTTGGACTGTTTGCTTGATCCTATCTAGGTCATCTTTAGTCTCAGTGCTGATTATGAGTCCACCTTTTCCAATTTTGCGTACGCCTCGTACTTTCAGCTTCATTTCTCCAGGGCATTATGACTTTTTGGACCATGTTCTTGGTTTCGTCACTGGTTTTTTAGTTGTCACTGGGATAAATGGCCACGGAGCTAAAAGCATTAGGACGAACAAAAGTGTTGGAGCCTTTCTTCACCATTTCTGCAAAAGATGTAGTTGCTTCCTGCTTCGGACAGGACTCCTGAATCGTCCGGTTCATCTCCATTAGACAATCTGATAGGTCTCGAGCTTCGGTCATGGTTTTAAGGGAGGTATGGTTTCGTATGGCTTTTTGCGTTAGCGACTGGTATTGAACAACCATTTGCGAGACTCCATGTCCAACTTTCCGGCAAAGACTGCTTATTTTTAGCATCTGATCAGCGTTCAGTTTTCCCTCAGAAGAAATAGCACAAACCTCATTCAAGCATTGCTCAATAGACGTCATCCAGTTCTGAATCTCCGGAGTGGACACCATTTCTAACTTCTCATCTTGGTCCTGTCTAGGTTGTTGGGGCGATGCCGGTGTCGGTACCGGGATCGGTGTTGCGGGAGGGCTGCGTCGTATCATCGCGCTCCGATTAAAGGGGCTGCCGTCCATAAATATCCGTTAATAAAAGTATTCAGTCAGTCCATTATTTTAACTTATCACTGTAATGTTTTATTTTTATAATACGCTAAAACACTAAAACTAGGTCACTATTTATGCAAGCGTTAATTTATTTTATTAATATTAAACATTGACGAGCACGTCTGTATGCGTTGACTGCAAAATGCGCATTCCATATATAGACTCCTATTGGATAATAATTTTTGAATGACTATAACGTCGAACGCAAATCTAAAGTAATCTAATTTATTATTTGTAAGTACCGTTTATTATGTATTTTATTTTCAGGTCTCCCAAAAAAGTTTTAATATATATTTAAAGAATCGATAACTTTTTCATAAATGAAAGAATCGATAACTTTTCGATTTAGTCAATCATTAGCGTATATGTAAAATAAATAGCTTTTGCACAGCACAACAATAGAGCCCGATGTTTTCGTGTGAGTGAGTTGTACGGTGCATGGTAAATGCGCGTTGTGTTTGATGCGATAAGGTTTATAACTGATTGTGTAGTAAGTTACGATTTATGAATTGCAAGTGTGTGCGCGACTCGTATCTATTGCTTTTACTGAACTGCATCTGTAGTTGTGGCGAGTGGAAGGGACAGACTGGAGACATCGGGTTTCTATACATTTTTAGCTGCCGGGCATATATCCTTCTTTCTATTATTCTATGTTGTGAACTGTTCAGTGAACAAGTGACCTTTGACTTGCAGAACCGCGGCAGTGCGAGCGCGGCGGCGTGCGGCATGGAGTGCGGCGTGGCGGCGCCGTCTGGGGGCTACCCCGCGCCTCCCGCGCACGCGCACCCCGCGCTCTCGCCCACCGAGCGCTCGCCCGCCAAGTCAGGCCTGCACGTCAACTTCAGTGACAAAGGAGAAGTAAGTTCTAAGGCTCGCGCAGACTGGCGCATGACTAGCAGCGCGACCCTTGTCGCAAGCCTTTATACACCATGCACCGCCAGCACCGGGCCTGCACTACTAACATGCTGATTCTTTAGTGTCAGCGAGTCAGGGTATCAGGGGCTCAGGCCTCAGGGGAATCATAGTAATAATAGTGATATATTATCCTAACCGTTAAAGGTAAGTAAGTACTAGAACACCGCCCAAGTGCGTGACGGACCACGCACAATGAAGGGTTCCGTAGTTGGGATGAATTTATTCCAACATTGCAACACTAAACTCGACATTGTAGTTGAAAAACATGTTCTCCCATACATTCCAATCCAACTGCAAATGTAAGTTCGACCAATGATCATAAATAGGACTAGATCAGCAGTCTACGGCACCGACGCGTTACTACGTCGTATATGTCCACAGGCATATCTGACTTCAGTTGTCAACTTGACGTCAAATGAGCGATAGCTTAAGGATAAAAAATATCAAAGAGGTAAAATGTGTCGTTAAAATTTGCATGTCACGGTCTGAAAAGATTAATAAAGCAAGTGGTGTTACATTTCACAAGAAAGTTTGCTAAATTTTCTTCAGATTATCCAAAAAAAAACATTAAAAGACGAATTACATTTATCAAACATTTTTTTTTTTTTTTGCCATCAGGTTTTTTTTTTTTTTTTAGAAAAACATTCCCCCGCACTAGGAATTTCTCCTGTATTGTGGTTGCGTTTACAAAAATTTAAACTCACATACACAAACAGCCAGACCCGGAACAACTACTTGTAGGTCATACAAATATTTGTTCCGTGCGTATTTTGCCAGACTGTTGGGAGTTTAGTGAATGAAGAATGTATGTTCCTGTAAGTCTGAATTATTATTATAGTCTGTTTGGTTTAAATATACTGTGCAACACCCAAACGTCTACCCTTTATAGCAGAACTTTTTATGTCATATTATTTTGTGTTTTTACGTTAGAAGTAGTGAATGTCACGTTGTATTGAATAAGGGGATACTAAAATTTACCGAAAAGACGGTTTTCCTGGGGATAACGCTTGACTCAAAACTACAGTGGGGTCCTCACTTAACATCACTTGCAGGGCGGCTTAGTTCAGCCGCTTACGCTGTTTCGAAAATCCGTCAATTAACAGACGTGGATACCGCGAGACTGGTCTATTTTAGTTACTTTCATAGCATCATGTCTTACGGTATTCTGCTCTGGGGAAGAGCTGCAGATGTTGATTCCATCTTTATTCTGCAAAACAGGGCTGTCAGAGCCATCTACAACCTCCGCAGACGCGAATCTCTGAGAGAGCTGTTTAAAAAAATTAACATTATGACGTTACCTTGTCAATATATATATGAAAATATTATGTATGTTCGAAAAAATCGACATCTTTTTAGTAAAATAAGTGACAGGCATAATTTTAACACTACCAATAGGAACAAATTAGATCAACCACGCTTCAGATTGTCTGAAGTACACACTTCTTTTATGGGGTACTGTGTAAAATCTATACTAATAATAAAGCTCAAGAGTTTGTTTGTTTGTTTGAACGCGCTAATCTCAGGAACTACTGGTTCGAATTGAAAAATTATTTTTGTGTTGGTTAGTCCATTTATTGAGGAATAATATAGGCTATATAACATCACACTACGACTAATAGGAGCGGAGCATAAATGAAAAATATTGCAAAAACGGGAAAAAATATTCCTTTTTGAGAGCTTCCGTTGCGTGCGCTGCATAAACGGTTTAAGTTACGCAAATATCATGTATTATGGAATTGTTCCTCTTTAAAAGTTCTAAAAAAAGTCCGCGACAGCATGTCTATCTTTTAAGATTGACTCACTATAACCTTTTTTTATGGTAATCAAATTTTTTCGAAATTAATTCATTATTTACGAAGGAGTTTTATCAACAAAATATTAATCCTTATCCAAATAAATATGTTATCAATCACAAGTATTTAAATGTCAACAAAATTGTCCGTGACATCACTTGATTTCAATCAATATCTTAGGAGATATCATAATTTTAAAATAACTCCGCAACAAAATAAGTAGAAAATTCATTACTTAAACCACTCTCTCTCTCTTACGAGTACGAGTAGGTGACGCAGACGAAGTTGCGCGGGTCAGCTATATAATTTGCTAGCTTTTACCCGCGGCTCCGCCCGCATGGATGTAGGTTATCGCGTAAAAAAGTAGCCTATGTCCTTCTCCATATCCCAGGTTATATCTCTGCCAAATTTCATGACGATCGGTTCAGCGGTTTAAGCGTGAAAACGTAACATAACAACAGCCAGACAGACAGACATACAGACAGACAGACAGAGTTTGTTTCTTTGGTTGAATGCGCCAATCTCAGGAACTACTGGTTCGAATTGAAAAAAATTTTTAGTGTTGGATAGCCCATTTATCGAGGAAGGCTATAGGCTATATATCTACGCTACGATCCTTCGAAGCCAAGCGAAAAGAACGGAAGTCAGAAATAACGAAATTTTAGCGCGGGCGAGCGACGGGATGCGAATGCGACGCGATGGGTGGGCCGAAATTTCACGCGGACAAAGTCGCGGGCAGAAGCTAGTGCTATAATAAAATACCACGCGATATTCTTCAACTGAATGAGAAGAAATTTAAAACATGCATTAAACGCACACTATGTAGACAAGCATATTATAAGTTGGAAGATTTTACTTCACGGCGATCTGAAATATAATTAATTAAACAGAGTAGTATATCTTATACACACGTATCAACGTCGCGTTTTTTTTTTTGAAATAGAATAAATATTGTTTGGAAATATTGTTATTCCGCAACTGGTAACACAGACATGTCACTTTTCTTTTCGCGCGCGTCCCATGACATCGCAATATAAGTTCTCTCTCGTCAAATTATTCATTTTTATTAAGTTTAGAGTACACTTAAATACAAACAAAATACAAAAATTTAACTATTTTAAGTGAAAGAAAGTGTATTATGTGCACCATTAGCGAAAACTGGACTTTCATCAAGGACGTCTACGGGAAGAAGTTAGATACATCATATCTGATCAGAAGCAGACTCTTAGTCCATACCCAAGTAGCACAGAACTGCATTATAAGTTTTCACATAAGGCCCACAGCGTCAATCTAAGCATTTATAACAACTTATTAGAGTTCACTCGGGCTGCCACAGCTGTATAGAAAAAAACGAGGCTCCAAATAGCGCTTTTTCTGTATTGTGATTCTAATAAGCACCACACACACGCCACAGATATCATTGTTATTGATCTATTAATAGTGCAGTGCTCTATCAGCTGCAAGAGCGCATATTTGTGAATACAAATAATGCAGTTTTCTGAATAAAAGTCCATGAGTGTACTTTAAAACTGTTGCATTTTAAGAGAGAACAGATGAACTACCTTAACGTAGGCAGTTACTTTTGAAGTTATTTAACAAAGATTTAATGCTTTATGCTGCATATATAGAAACTTTTACGCTATTAGTCAGGTGTTACTATACACTCGAATATCAGCCAAAACAGAACTTTTATGAACTTTTATGTTACATAGCAGCGAACATGTCAGCCATTCTGTCTTGGGCTGAATAATTGAACTTGTGTAGGCATTTAATCTACTGATTGAATTATATGTCACCATGAAATGAATATTTATACACCAGGGTTTCTTGAAGTATTTAGTGACGTTTTACCAAATGTGTAAAGCCAAAGAATATTGGATGAGACGGGTTCCATATGTAATATTTATGGTGAAAAACTTACTTGGACAGATTGTCTCAACGATTCAGACACGAGTGACTGTGTTATACATGATTTAGAAAAATCGATTAAAAACAATTGGGCAATTAAAAAAAACTAAATATATATACATATATATATTTTTTTTTATTTCACATAAACCTACATGTGCACTTATGACATGTCAGAAGCACAGTTCCGATTGGTCGTTTCCTAAGGAGAAGGGCCGGCCGGCAAGAAACTCCAAGGTCACTCATTTATCTTAATTTCAAGGGCTATTTAGTATTTTTCGCTGGTCACCGCAGAAGACAGATTGGCGACACCGTCTGAATTATTCTTTTTCTATCTTATTTGGAAAGGCACTTTCTGTAAATAAAAAATAACAAAATCATTCTTATATGTAGGTATTATTCAAGAAACGAATATTAAATGCAGCAGGATTCGGCGATAAACTGATGATCTACTTATGTATAACAAACGTAGAGTAAGAACTAAAAAGGGAATTAAATGGTTTTAGCTAAAAGCTTGAATCCATAAAGGTGGTACATTTGGTTAACAGCCTAAATGTGAACCACTAAAACTCTTCACATCGATCCATGGCAGATTGTTTTTTTCATAAGTGATTAACTCTTTTACTGAATGCTGTTTTATAGGCCACATGTGAACACTCGTACAGACCTTAGCCTTAAATTAAGTTTGAAACTCTTCACTCGCCTATCCGCCATTTTCACTGCATGACTGTGTATTTTTGTAAAATTTTATCGTTTTATTTTTGTTTATTCTAGACTAGCTTTTGCCGGCGGCTCCGCCCGCGTGGATGTCGGTTATCGCGTAAAAAAGTAGCCTATGTCCTTCTCCCTAACCTAGGCTATATCTCTGCCAAATTTCATGATGAACGGCTCAGTGACTTAGGCGTGAAAACGTAACATACAGACAGACAGACAGAGTTACTTTCACATTTATAATATTAGTATGGATTAGTATGGATTGGAAATTGTTTGGATTACAAATATTGACACTACCCATTGTGTAATTGTATTGTTGTTGCACTGAGTTGGTCGGAGAGCAGATATTTCATCCTTAATTTTCTGTTCTTCTGCCTTCACGACTGCTTCACTTTCTTCAATAAAAGTAAATTGCACCGGACGACAAAACAATGAGCAAGGTTTCGGGTTTTGCCAAACTGTATTTTCTTCACATAGCAGTTATACGGTTTAAGAATATTTATTTCGCTCAAAAAGAATACAATTATTCACTCCTATGAGGAAAAACATAATAATTAGGTTAAGCGACGGTTTCGCTTGGTAATAAACTAAAATCTATATATATAAAATGGTAAACTGACTGACTGATATATCAACGCACAGCCCAAACCGCTGGTCCTAGAGACATGAAACTTGGAGGGTATGTTCTTTGTGAAGAGTAAGTATCCACTATAAAAAGGATTTTTGGGAATTCCACCCCTAAAGGGGTAAAATAGGAGATCGAAGTTTATATGAAAGTCCGTCAGTTTTGAAGTTACGATCTTCAAATTTTGTGTTTAGGCTGACGATTGAAAATTAATTTATACGTGTCTCAGCATTTTTAATAATTTCACCCCCGAAGGGTTAAAAAGGGGGATGAAGTCGGATTCTAAGAAAAAACACTAAATTTACTATCTAAGCTTATGGTTGGAAGCTAACGCAACGGTGTTGTTAGAATTTCAACCTTTAAGGGGGTTAGAAGGGGGATAAAATTTTGTTTTTAAGTTAAAGTCACAAATATTTCGGCTTATGGTTAGAAATGAATATCTATACCTTTATTATATCTATCTATATTATCTATATACAGGGTGGAAAAAAAGACCGTGGTTGGATGAAAAGTACCCTTAATATTGATGAGTGCAAATACTGAAAGGAAACATTCCTTTATTTTCAAAAACAATTAAATATGCATTTTACGATTTTTGAAAAATCACCTGCTTGAGCCGGGAATAGAACCGGTGGAATGTAAAAAAAAAAACATCCTGTATTTTATGATACCAACCGAAAGAGTCATTCCTAAAGATTAAATCCTTTGAAATAACATAGTATCTTAAATTAAAGAAAGACCAAGATTTTTATTTATTTTTTTGTTTAACTTACGCACTATCTAAAGAAAATAGTCCACTTAACTTATGAATTGCCCAAAATGAGACCCACTTTCACGTATGCACAGACGTATTCTTCGACTGAATTCGCTACGTGTCGCCTTTTATATCGACTTTTTTATCGTCTTTCTTTCATTTAAGATATTATGTTGTTTAAAAGGAATAAATCCTTAAGAATGACTCTTTCAGTTGGTATCTTAAAATACAGGCTGTTTTTTTATTTCACATTTCACCGGTTCTATTCCCAGCTCAAGCAGGTGATTTAAAAAAAATCTTTAAATGCAGTTTTAATTATTTTTGAAAATAAAGGAATGTTTCCTTTCAGTAAAATTTGCCATCATCAATATTAAGGGTACTTTTCCTCCAGCCACGGTGTTTTTTTTCCACCCTGTATATAAAATGGTAAACTGACTGACTGGGTGATATATCAACACACAGCCCAAACCGCTGGTCCTAGAGACATGAAACTTGGACTGTGTGTTCTTTGTGAGGAGTAAGTATCCACTGAGAAAGGATTTTTGATTCTACCCCTAAAGGGGTAAAATAGGGGATGGAAGTTTATATGAAAGTCCGTCAGTTTTAAAGTTAGAATCTTCAAATTTTGTGTTTAGGCTGACGATTGAAAATAAATTTACCCTTGTCTCAGCATTTTTGATAATTCCACTCCCGAAGGGTTAAAATTTTCTTTTTAACACATTGACTGCCTCTGCCACCGCGGTCACCGGTGACCGCTAACAATAGTTTTTCTATTGTGTCTGTTGTCTGGCAGTCAAAGCCTTAATTAAAGTTCTTTATTTTTTAAGTTAAAATCACTAATATTTCGGCTTATGGTTGGAAACTAACAAAACGTAAATCATTGTTTGTTTTTTTTTAATTTCAACCCACAGTGGTCTGAAAAGGGGAATGAAGTTTTGTATTGAAGTTGTTCATTCGCTAAATTTTGTATTCAAGTAAAAATATAAGTACACGTGTACTGTTTCTAAATTTACGGTATTTTACATGGAGCGACTGCCTAACTGACCTCCACAACGCAGTTACTGGGTAATACAATACCCCTTGGTAAGAAATGGTTGTCAAACTTTCGGGCTTCTGACTTCCCGTAACGACTGTCAAAGATCCATAAATGACAGCCGGGACCAACAGCTTAACGTGCTTTCCGAGGCACGGACAGGTCTCTGTATGTAAAGATGATCACCCATCCACAGACCACCTGCGGCAAGTGTAGCTTAACCTGATCGATCGACCTGTGCGGCTGTTATTATTTAGCCATGGGCCCCTCCCCCGGAGAAAACCCCTATCCCTTTCTCCGGGAGAATCGATATAGATATAGATTAGGATAGTTAGGATACTAACAGAATGCGATAGTGCTCATCCAACTGATACAATACATAAATAGTAAAGATGCAATTTAAGCAA
This sequence comes from Dryobota labecula, assembly GCA_947523025.1. Classification (NCBI taxonomy): domain Eukaryota; kingdom Metazoa; phylum Arthropoda; class Insecta; order Lepidoptera; family Noctuidae; genus Dryobota; species Dryobota labecula. Next base: position 28,792,043 of record OX383286.1, read on the forward strand.
TATGACTTTTGTCACGGCTCCGGCAATGGATGTATCTATTATCATTCAATAAAACAGTTGATTGTGAACATGGAGTTTTTATTTCCCTGTAAGCATGCAAACAAGTATACACTATGCATGCAGCAAGCATGCAGCATGCAAGCGAGCATGCAAGCAAGCATGCAGCATGCAAGCGAGCATGCAAGCAAGCATGTAGCATACAAGGGAGCATGCAACATGCAGCAGGCATGGCTCCGGCTCCGGCGCTGCGGGGCTCCGGCGGTCCCACGCGAGTTTATCGTCGCAGATGGTTTAACGATTATCACCGCAGCTACGTCTTGCTGGCCGGCTTTGCCAGCCAGCCTCAGCCGCGGCGGCAAGCGTTACAACCACCTGCTCCTCAACTCGCGGGCCGCCTCGCCCCTCCGCGCCTATGCGATTCTAAATTACACTCTAGGGACGTGCACGTGGTGCACTCTACGTGGAGTCGGATTTACAGCGACTCGTTTCTGTTACTAAAACCTATTTTTTAGCAAATGCAGCAAACAACCTATATATATACAATTCAGTAGATAGGATAGTTAGATTAGGTTAGATTAGATTAGGATATAGATTAGAAGACGTCAGCTACGAAAGTATTTTTGAAAATTCAACCTTTAAGGGGGTAAAAAGGGGAGATTTCGTTTGTTTGAAAAAAATTATTCCTTGAGTTTATAAACTTGAAACTTGGCATGAATGCTTATCTTATTAAATAATAAAGTTTGTTGATTTCAGTTTTTTTAAACTTCTCTAATAAATGGGGATTGGGGGTGTCAAAGTTTGTCTGGAAAAACTGATGGCTATCAACATAACTCAAACTTACATAACATAGCTCAAACCACTGAACGGATTTGGCTGAAATTTGGCACACAGATAGTTATTGTGACGCAGGCATCCGCTACGAACGGGTTTTTGAAAATTCAATCCGTAAAGTGGTAAAAAGGGGTGATTTGATTTGTTTGAAAAATCTTATTCCTTCAGTTAATAAACATTAAACTTGTCACAAACACCGTTACGGTTTTTTTTCCAATACAATCTTTGACATCCGCCAATCTCCCCTGGATTGGCGGATGTCAAAGATTGTATGGGAAAAAAAAACCGTAACGGACTGATCTATTTTAGAATAAATTTACATTCCATACATTGTAGACGAGCTCTAAGAAAAAATAATAATTAAAGAGTGAAAAGGTGGGAATTTAGACTGTATGAAAAATCAATGATTTTTAGTTCATAAACTTGAAACTCAGCACAAATACGTTTTTAAATAAGACACAAAGTTTGTCATAATTAGTTTTTCAAAACATCCCCTCAAAAGGTGCTCATTCTATTGACAAAAAAAAAAAGAATTACGAGTATATGGGGTTTTTGAAAATTGATAATAGTAATTTTTGTAATTGAGTAATTATGTTTTTAGGGGAGATTTTTACTACGTGCCTTAAATAACTCAAAAGTTTATGTTTTTAAGTTTCTGAATTACTCAAAAGTTTTTTTAATCCTGGTCATAGGATACTTTTAATCCCGGTAGTACGTTCCCGTTGGATTTTTTCCGACATCCACGCGGGCGAAGCCGCGGGCAAAAGCTAGTGTTACAATAAATTCCCTTCTGATATATTACAATTAAATGAAAGAAAATTTTAAACTCATATTAAAAGCACACTTTGTAAACAAGCATATTACAAATTAGAGGATTATATCCAAGACTAGCAGCCCGTCCCGGCTTCGCACGGGTAAGACTCATTTTTCTACACCTTCGGTTACATTGTTCAAATTTTACCAAGGATCCCTAATTTTTTTCAAAATGAAATGTAGCCTATGTGAAATTGGAAGAATGTAGCATTCTATTGGTGAAAGAATTTTTTAAATCGGTCCAGTACTTTTTGAGCCTATTCATTACAAACATTCAAACATACAAAAATAGGTACAAATCTTTCCTCTTTATAATATTAGTGTAGATAAGAATGCTTGGAAACATGCTGGTCCTGCTCCATAGGACAATTTAGAGTAGACAAAATCAAACTGGTTGCTAATTTAATTGTATCATCATCATCATTTCAGCCGAAAGACGTCCACTGCTGGACATAGGCCTCCCCCAATTGGGGGGGATTTGCCATAATCGCCACGCTTGGCAGGCGGGTGGGCGATCGCAGTATGGTGTTAAAAACGCATAGAGAACGCTGCTGCCCATTCTCTAGTAAGTCCCTTAGTCGCCTTTTACGGCACCCACGGGAGGAAATGGGATGGTGCTATTCTTTACGTCCGGCGCCACACGGAACGTACTTAATTGTATACTTAATTTATATTTTTTATGACATACATTTTATTTTCTGTGATTAATTTACCTACTTACTTTAACTCACACACTGACTTATTTTAAGTTAATTTTTTAGGAAAATCATTCACAGTGTTTGTAAATATGTGAGCACCATGTATCTATCGCAATTATTAATTTGTCTGTCATTACTCATTACTTCACTTTTCATTATTTTTGCCTATTGTGGTATAGTAATATTATTCTGGGTACATCGTCTTCACCTGTAATTATTAATTAATGTATACAAATAATTGTAAACCTTTTTAAAGAGTAAGTATGTAGTTTCTTGCCCATTACTTCCATACATAACTACCTTTTTGAAGGGACAACTAGAATCAATTAACTATTTTTGGAATTTTTGACGTTCAAAGGTGTCTTATATGTGCCTATTTGAAATAAATGATTTGACTTGACTTTGAATTTGAGTGGACCAGTCCAGTCCAGTCAGTGCACGCATTTGTCAGTAATTGTGGAGCTCAACTCAAAACTTAAAAATGTGAAGGAATATGTCCCTAATATTAGTTGGGTGATTGGCGCAGGTGAAGGAGCGCCGCGAGAAGTTCCTGACGGCCAAGTACGGCAGCCACCAGATGGCGTTGATCCGCAAACGCCTCGCCGTCGAGATGTGGCTGTACGACGAGCTGCAGAAGCTGTACGACACGGTGAGTGCTGCGATGGTGTCAGCCAGCGTGCGTGTTCTTATCATTGCCGATCTGGAGGGCGCTTCCGAATTACTATAAACAAGATAGTACTTACATAATGGAAGTGGTCTGCGCTATCGTCCTCGTATCTTATTGATATGTATGCTGTATCGTACCCTCGTGGTTTGCAGAAGGAGGCTGGATGCACGGCGGGCGCGGGCGCGGCGGTCAGCCCGCAGGAGGTGGAGGTGGACATCGACGAGCTGCTGGACATGGACAGCGACGAGCACCGCCGCCGACACCTCACGGTGCGTAACACGCAGCTCTCACTCCCGACACGACACACTATTTCTCACAGTCCTCAGTCACCTGCTCCAGTGCCCCACTATTATTCTATTCCTATTCGACTGACTGTACATCTCTATAACGTAGATATAGGTAGCTACGTAGTACGTAGGTAGGTAGGTTCCTACACAACCATTCTAAGGCGATTCTCATACTGCACCGCATTACGCAGCGCAGCGCGGGAGTGCGTGTTCTTACGTTGCTTCTTGGCATTGAAAACACGCGTAGTGTCACGCGCCTACATGCAGAGAAACACGAGCCCTCGCGCTTGCGTTCGGGGCAAGACGCAAGGTATGGCACACCGAGTTCTGCAGTATGGTGCGTGAATATAAATCGATCGATATCGAGATCCATTTATATTCGAAATCGAAAGTCGTGAAGCAATTTGGAATATGAAATGTAAAGAACATAGCGATAGAGTGCAGTTGACATAGGGGAGAGTGGTACAAAATGATCCCCCTAAGGGAAAATAGATAAAAAAAGTACATATACAATGAATTTTGTGAAATTGATAAGTTTTATGTAAGGCTAGTATATCAGCCTATAATTTAATAAGAGTAGAATACTATTGACGAGATCTAAAAACATATACATTTTTGTCAAGGCACAGTAAAGGATCGTTTTGTACACCCGGATGTCTAAAATGATCCCTGGGGTTGGGGTAATATGATCCCTGGGATCATTTAACCCCGCTGTTAAAGTTAGGTAAAACTAAAAATAAAATTTCAAGTAAAAGTGGTTTATTTTAGCAAAAATTTTAACCTTACAAGTACAAACACTTAGTAAAAAAACTAAACTATGTTTCTAATAATTAAATCTTTTTAATATACCAATAAACGACCAGTCCAAATTCAGTCTTAAGTACAAAACAAAAACTTACTTTTATAAACTTAGTTATAGCTCTTCTAAAATTTAAAATCACAGTAAAAGTCTTATGAATTATGCTTTGGTGAGATCTAAGCATCTTATATTTGAATACAACTTTACCTTAATATTACCATTGGAATTAATTAAAAATATTTGGAAAATAAAAAAATATGTAAAAAAATTAACGCAATAAAATACTTTAAATGCTACTAAAAACAGTTTTAAAGACTTAAATGTTTTCTAACAGTGTGAAAACGGTCTTCCACACAAAAGTCGCACGTGAAGTCGTCAGGATCATCGGGATCAACCCCAGCGCATGCCTCATGCCCCCACCTCAAACAAACACAGCATCTGATCCACCCTTCACCTCTATTGTCTTTTGAAAAATTTTCAGTACAAAACAGACATTCTGATTCATCATCATCTTCGCCTGAAGACGACTCCGATATGTATATTCTTTTTTTTTGTTTACGTTTTTGTGGTCCTTTAGCTATTCCCTTTCTTTTGTTTGTCACATCTTCATTTTCTTTCAAATTATCGTTGTCTATTTTTTTTTGTTTTTTTTATTCATACGTTCAATTTTTTTTTTTTCGTTGTCATTCTTTATTTGTCTTTCTTCTTCCAACAGATTCTTATACGGTGTGCTTGTGAGTATGCCACTTTTCCCTCGTACTTTCTTGACAGTTGTTCTTTTACCTGTTATTTTTGGTAATGGTTGAATTTGGCTTGGTGGCATACTGAACGATGTAGATTTAATCGGAGTTACAGAGCGACCCAATGCTTCTACGTCGGGATTCGCTTGCGGTGGTGGACTGTCACGGAATGGTAGATCTTCATCTGATTGTGTATGTGGCCGTGAGATGATGGAGTTAGTTGATGAAGGAAAATAAAGAGGGACATTAAAAGACGTGGATGGTATCGGGGATGTAGGACCATGTATTGTGTCTGTTGGTAAAATAGAAGGCGAAGGTGGAGTTACTGGTAAGGATGCTGTTTCACGTAAATTTCTCTCCGATGCTGTATGTGACAAGTCAAAGTAATGGATTGGCGATTCAATAGGAGCTGCATTGTTGTCCAATACATCAGACGCTGCCCTAGTAACAGGACGAGGTTCTAAACCTTGGTTTTCATCTTGGTCCGTAGTTTCGGCTGCAAGATAGTCTGCATCAGTAAAAACCTCAGGGTTAAATGTTGTTATTCCACATTTTTTTAAATCCTTTAATTATATTTAAGGGAACAGCGGCTTTCATGCTTCCTACTCGTCCCGGATTATTATTCATCCATTTTTCTAACGCGTGATTATGGTACAGGCTTAGTGGATACATAACCGCAACGTCAAGCGGTTGCAGCTTATGTGTGCAGTGTGGTGGCAGACATAAAATTGTAACGTAATTCTCTCTTGCCCTAAAGGCAAGAGAGAATTACGTTACAATTTACAGTCAGCAAGAAAATGGGCAATTTTCACAAAAAAGATTTTTGTTGCCAATCGATCCTGTTTCTTACGAGGATCAAAAAACTCTATGGCACCAACTGAGGTTTGAGTACTAGGAAAGTCAGAAATCGAAAAAAAGTTTTCCCATACAAGTCGTAGGTGAGACTGAGATGAGAACGAACACAATGTATCAGTGTATGACAACAGTCGAATTATTCCATTACTACTTCGCTGTGTTGAATAGGAAACGAATTTATCAGATAGTTACAGATTTAATCTTTTAAATGATTATCATACCTTATGGATCTAAGCAGGCAATTATGACATATCATGCTATTTCAGTCAACTTTCAACAAAGCAATGCAAATCTGATTTCGATTCCAAAGAATTTATATTTATGTGTTTTTTTTAGGGATCCGTAAATTGGTAAAAAAGAATACTTATGGTGCGACTCACTCTGTCTGTCCGTCTGTCTGTCACAGCTAGATATCTCAAGAACTACTAATGCTATCAACTTGAAATTTGGAATAATTTTAGATGACGTTTGCCCAACTATGTTGCAAATAAGAAAGTTTGTTTTTGGCAACTGGGACTTAACTGGGTGTCTTAAAAAATCGAAGCGGGACTACTAGGGTATATGGGGTATCGTATGAAAGAGCGCTATTTGCACATACTCATAATTTCTTTTAGGCCCCATTTTTTCGACTTTTGACCAAAAAAAAAACCATTCCCCCCCCTTATCTCCGTTGTTTGCATAGAAAAAACTGAAATTATTTTATGTAATAGTAGTTTATTGAAAGATTACAGGAAAAATAAAACGATTTGTCTAAATAACACACTTTTTCAGAAATCATCAACAAAAATTACATTATTTATCGGTCAAGAGATGACGCTGAACTAAAACTGCAATATTGTACACCGTAGTGTTTAAATTCTCTGCCGATGAAAATTTAAAAACATTTCACGGCTCACAACCAAAATGTCCTCCTTCCTACCTACACGCGGAACCCTCGGTGCGTGAGTCCGACTCGACCTTGACCGGTTTTTTTACATGTTTTTTACTGTAATTGTGATAGTTCGAAGAACTTTATAGGACTTTTTTTTTGGGTGGGAAATTATCAAATAACTTCTCCCGCTCTGGGGGGAGCGGGAGGGCGTGTCAGACTTTTACTGACTAAAACCTACCTGTTTTACTTCAGTTGCCTTTGTGCCAGGGCCACGGTAGCCCTTTCGGAAAAACCCGCAACCCTGGCAGGCATTGGTCCTAGCGGACCCCGTCACAGTTCGTGCTGACATCTCTGATGCGTAAAACACAACGCGCCGTCAACCTGGGCCTGATCCTTACCAGACGGCGAGCTGCTCATTGGTCGCCGTCCGCAAGCCCGCGCCTACGGTGGCCGGGAATGGCCAATTGATTCCCGCCGCCCAGGGCGTCTTCTGCGGTGACTAGGGGCGTGAGGGCGCACAGACTACCTCTCCCTCACGCGTTCCGCCTCCTCCTTCGCAAGCATTACTGCTTCGCAGAAGGAGGTGACGGCCTCCCATGCACTCTCGCTCCGTACCATGTACCATTACGGGAAACTGCACGCTAAACAAACAATTCCACACAATAGACATATCGACAATCCTCTGTGCAGAGCTTGCATGGAGGCTCAGGAAACCGTCGCGCATGTGCTCTTTGAATGCACAAGCGTCACCCAGATTAGAACAAAGACCCTCGGGGCACCCTGATCTTTCATAGATGTTCTAAATATACCGGGAGACGTAATTAACTTCTGGAGGGAGGTGGGCTGGTTGGAATAACCACTGATGGCCGCCATAGCCCATGTACAATGGTCCACCTGAAGGACTAAGTGCGGAAACCAAACCCTTTACCATAGGACATAGAACTGTACGTCGCTTGCTCCGGCGTCACCAGTCCTGACTCTCTGTATATTTTGACTGTTGTGATCAAAATTACAAACGTAGTGTTCAGGGAAGTTTTATTAAAATGTGGCTGGTATTTTAATATATTATGGTGTTTTACGACTTCCACGCGAACGAAGTCGCAGGCCGAAGCTAGTTCCTAATATAGCAACTCCGATTTATCATTCATCCTATTTTTATAATTCCAAAATTTCAATATTCCTAACGTTTATAATTACTATTCTCAAAATACCGAGTTTCAATAGATCGAATAACAATAAGTCCGACTTAATGATAATGAGAAACATATAAAATACGAATTCCGATTATTAAAGTACCAATTACTTAGAATTCCGAAATAAAAACGCCTTGTAAAACCTTGTGATTCACCAACAATAGAGGGGATCTGGCGCTCGGCAGCCGCTGCTGCTGCACGCACCCTACGGTGGCTCGCCTTCGCGCTTTAATGGACACAGTTCTAACCTGACCTAACCCAAATGATTCACCGACAATAGAGGGGATCTACAGCATTTTAGTTACAGTTTATTCGGAGTATTGAAAATCGGTGTACGAGCCCGAGTGTCAGGAGGTACATTTGTGCGCTAGTATTGAGTGTGAAATGAGACACTTGGTTTGGTAATAATTTTAGTCTATAATTTTAATCAAGTAAGTTATCAAGTAGGATCACACACAGGCAAATACTAGGACTTTAGGCTTAACTATTACAATCTGTATTACACTAGGTACATCACACTTTTATTATGAAGGACACACGTTATTTTAGTTATACATGAGAACGGGAAACAGGAACCAAAACACTGCAAAACTGTCCGCTCCACTCAGATGTCGCTACGCCCCCGCAAGGGGGCGTGGCTAGCGGAACCGGGGCATAGCCCCCTGTCCGCGGAGGGTTCGCGGTGGCCCATTAATATGGGCCCCTCCTTGTAGCGGCCTAATGCGGCCTAAGGATGTTGGGCCCGCGTGACAGACGCGGGCCCTGTGATAGGGTATCTAAGATTGTTTCTGTAGTCGCGCCGCGACACTGTTACACAGTATCGCTTCTTCACGACATCTCGGCGATCTGTCCCCGCCAGGTGAGACCCCCAGTAACCTGGGGGAGGCCCGGCGAGGACGACCAGCGACGAGATGGCGACTTTATGGCGCTTCTACAGGTCAATGTAGCCTATACCCGACCCACTTATCAGAGCTAGCCAAACCATGACCCGGGTAATAGGCGGAATATGAGTGTGAGAGCGGCATAGTACAGTAGTGTAACGCCGCCCGGTGAATACGTGTAGTCGCGACCGCAGCTGCGACTATACGTGCATATATAGGTGCCTGTATAGAGGTGAATGTCTGTTTTTGTTACGTATTCATACCTATATTAACCTAGAATACAAATACGTAACAGATGCGTGTGGTTTGTGACGTATTAATTGTCTCAAGCAAGCCGCGTGTAACCTGGGTGCCGCTTGCTTGGGCGTCATGTCCGGTGCGATGGGGTCAGTCGTCCGCTACCAGGTCGCGGGGCAGGGGTCTCGCGTCAGGCGGGCGCGAGTGCCAGGGCGCTATCTGCTTGACATGGGGCCAAGCAGATGCGTCGGCACGCGCGAACATGCCTTTCGCGAGGTGCCGCACGAACTCATCCAGGCTCTCAATCCCGAGGTCCCGGTGTAGTACGCTATTCCTCACGTAGCGAGGAGCGTCAACAATGGTCCGCAGCGCTAAGTTCTGTTGCGCGCGGAGCAGCTTTCGGCTCGACTCGCTCGTGAGAGCGTACCAAGCCGGGGCGGCGTACGTCAAGATTGAGCGTACGTATATTTTGTACACGCTCATCTTGACGCGCGCCGGGATGCGGGACGAGAGCACAGGTTTGAGGCGGTTGCGGGCAACCCTTACCTGCGCGGCGACCTTACGGACGTGTGGCCCCATCGTGAGCCGACGGTCGATCGTCACACCCAGGTACTTGGCCCGGGGCGACCACGCGACGTCGGCTCCTTGTAGCTTCAAGGGCGGTGGGAGGGGCGCAAAACCCGTCACCATCGCCTGTGTCTTACCCACGTTCACCGACAGCCGCCACTTCGACAGCCACTCGGGAAGCAGGTCAAGCGCGCGCTGCATTTTGACCGCCGCGTACTTCGCATTAAGCGAGGTGGTAATGTACGCGGCGTCGTCTGCGTACAGCGCGAGCGTAGCGTCTGAAGTGGTGGGGATGTCGTCGATGTAACGTGAGTAATACGCTGGCGACACACAGCTGCCCTGCGGCACACCAGCCAGCACCGGGCGGGCGCTGGATAGCGCCCCGTCGACCACCACCCTGAAGGTCCTGCTGGAGAGAAAAGTAGAGACCACTTTTACGACGCGACGGGGCGCGTCTGACGTGGCCAGCTTATATATAGGGCCGTCGTGCCATACACGGTCGAAGGCCTTCTCCATGTCGAGGAATACTGCCACCGAGTATTCCTTCTTGTTGAGTGCAGCTGCGAGTAGGTGCAGTACCCTCGACAGCTGGAGCGTCGTGCTATGTTCCGCCCGAAACCCGAATTGTTCCGGCCGCGGCGCAATGTGTGGTAGGAGGTGTCGCAGCAGGAGTGCTTCGAACACCTTGGAGACCGTCGGTAGGAGTGTTATCGGCCGATAGCTCTCCGGCTTCAGCACGTTCTTTCCCGCCTTGGGCAGCATGATGACGCGCCCTTCCTTCCACGAGGCGGGGAAGGCCCCCGTGCGCAGTATCGCCGTGAACAGGCGCGCCAGTGCCGCTACCATACGGAAGGGCAAGTGGCGCAGCACTGTGTTGGTGATACCGTCAGCACCGGGGCCTTTTCGGGGCTTCGTTCTTAGGATGGCGCGTCTAACTGCGCCAGGCGAGAAGAAGATAGGGTCTTCATCGGGAGCTATCGGCGTTGCGAAGTAGTCTCCCAGGTGTTTCTCGACTGATGCGACATGCTCGGTGTCGCGCGTCGGGTTTGGGCGGAACTGACGTTCCAGGTGTTCGGCGAAGACCTCCGCCCGGTCCTCCGATACGTACCTTAGCGCCCCGTCGCGGTTTAGCAGTGGGCGCACCGGGGCTGGGGTGTTGGTGAGCTGGCCGCAGAGTTTGTGAACCGACGGCCAACTATCCGTAGTGGCGTCGATTCGTTCCTCCCAGCCCGCGGCGGCGTGTGCCTTAAGCTCGGCCTTGACCTTATCCGCGAGACGGTTCAGCTGCGTCTTGAGGGTGGGGCATCTGAGCTGTTGCCACTGCTTGCGTAGGCGCCTCTTCACGGCGATCATCGTGCTGATGTGCACAGGCAGGGTCGGCAATAGCACTCTCCCCTGTGACTGTGTTGTAGTCGCCGCTTCTAAGGCGTCTTGTATGCAAGCAGTGACTTCATCCGCCGTCCGGTCCACGTCCGCGGAGGTCGTGATAGGCCGAGTCGGCGTGGTGGTCTCTACTTTTTCCTCGAACTGTTTCCAATCCGTTAATCGACGTGGTGCTATGGGCTTCAGTCGGGTCGGCATACCCGATAAGACGACGAGTACAGGATGGTGGTCCGACTGTAACTCGTCGTCTATCACTTGCTGCGTGGTCTGGCAGTGTAGTCCCCGGTGGACTACAATGTCCAGCACGTCCGGCATGTAGGCGTTGTTGTCCGGGTAATGTTTAGGCGTTTCTGGGCCAGACACCGTATATCCGGAGGCTTCCGCGTCCGCGAAGAGCCGTCTCCCCTCGGTATTCGTTGAGTTGGAGTTCCACGCTGGGTGCTTACTATTTAAGTCACCGGCGAGGATGGTGGCGCGCTGCGAATGTGCTAACAAGGCCCGCAACTCTGGTAGGTCCAATCGAGTCGCGGGCGGCTTGTAGCAGGCGTATATGTCTATATCCTCGCCGGCTATGTGCAGCTGGACACCCAGCGCGTAAAATGTGCTGAGCGACGGCAAGGGGAGCTCTTGGTGTACGACTCTTCGCCTCACTAGTACCGCCAGACCACGGTATTTGGCGTTGTGAGCCGACCGTTCGTCCTTCCTATAAACGAGATATCCCGGGAACCTAAACCTATCTTCGGGTCCCAGGAGCGTCTCGCTTATGAGCGCCACGTCGATATCTTGTTCCCTCAGGAGGTGGCGGACGGGGGCGACCTTATCCCGAAGGCCGCGGGCATTCCAGTGTAACATCCTCAACGGCCTAGACACGGTAAAGCGTTAATAACGTGGCCAGGCCGTCAAGGATGACTGTCTCCACATCTTGGCCCTGCCTAATGGCCTTGATGAGGTCCATCAGAAGTTTGATGGCGCAAGCTGTGAACTCGGATTTGGGTCGATCAAATTGTGTATTCATTGTAGTCATTGTAGCGCCGGAGGCGCCGCCAAGCGGCAGAATCGGGAACTTCTGAGCTGGCTCCTCATTGGTTCGCCGGTTCTGTAGTTCCGCTTGTTGCCGCTGCGCTCCGCCGGCGCTAGTTGTAGCTTTCTTGTTACTCGCTCGCTGTTGTTGTTGCTGCGAGTCCACAGCCCGCGCCTGTTTCGAGGCAGGGCCGGCCCTCGGGATGACTGCTGCAGCTTCCTAGGTCGCTGGGGTATCAGGCTTCGTCCCCTTTCCCTTCCCCCTTTTTTTATTCTTCCTCCTCCGCCCAGAGGAGGTGGCTTGGCTTCTGCTCACGGGCTCGTTGGCTGCCGCCATCAGCGACGCGCCTTGAGCCTCTTGTGGCTGCTCTACTGCCTCCCGCGGGCGCGGGCAATCGTGTGCTGCGTGCCCGTCTCCACAGCGGACACAGGCGAGCGGGCGGTGACACTGGTGCGAGCTGTGTCTGAACCGCTGGCACCGGTGGCACTGAGCGGGCCCTTTCTTTCCCCGCCAAGCCTCTACTTTGACACCACGCATGTACATAAATACGGTGGTGTCAAATATGGCCCGGACATCACGGGTCTTTTTGATGATTGCGTGGAACACACAACCGGGTCGTCCTTGTGCGCCCTTTATGTGGCGCACATACTCCGGTTGGTATCCCAACGTCCGGAGCTCCTCCTCTATCTCCTTTGGGTCGGTGTCTGCTGGTAGCCCCCTAATGGCTACCTTGAGGCTTTTGTCCGCTGGCAGTGAATAAGCGAACCAAGAGACGCCGCTGTCCCTTTCAAGGCCGGTCAGGTATCGCTGAACCAGCCTGTACTCGTCCTCCGTGTCGGGAGTGAAGCGTACTCCGCTCCCGTACGGTCGAGCGTTGGGAGGCCGGCCCAGCTTGGCGCTGATGGCCCTGAAATGGGCGGCCCAGTTAGGTAGCCTTTCCACTACCAGCGGAGGGTAGCGCGGCTTCCTCGTCGTCCCCGGCTTCTGCTTTGACGTCGTCGCGGCGCCGGAGGTGGCAGCAGGGGGTGCGGTGAATTTCACCGTGGTGGGGGCAGGTGCAATACTCACCCCTTTTGTTGGTGTCGGTGTAGCCGGTGGAGGCGGCGTCGCTTGGCGAGCCGCGTCAGCGAAGGTGGGCGAGGTGGGCGTGCCCCGACCCTGCGACGCGCTTACGCGCGGCGGGTCCAGGCAGTACCTTTTTGCTTCCTCCGACGCAGTCTCGTCTGAGCTCCTCCGGCGCCGCTGGGGTCGTTGATCGAGCGGCTCGAGAGCAAACTCAAAATCGAACCCCAGCGGTGTTGTGGCGGCGGCTCCTCCCGCGTTGGGCCCGGGGCCGGTCCGCGGTGTCATGTCAGTCGACATGTCGTCGCGACCGGACCCGGCCGATCCCCCCGACGCCAGTGACATGCTCGACCCAGCGCGGGATGAGCACGCCGACAGCATGGCGGGGGAGTCGCAGGCGGAGACTCTGGGTGGCGCTGGTGAGGCGGGCGCCTTGGACATCATGAGCGGGGGCGGCCTTTGTTGGCCGGCTCCCGCTGCTGGTTTTTCCCGCACGGCCGGCACCGATCCCGCCAGCAGTGGGCGGGGACCGGGTGCGGCGGTGCGAGAAGCTGAGGCAGCTTTCGCTGCGGGCGGCGACGTTAGTCGCGGCTGCACGACCGCGGCGGAGCGCGCGGGCGCTGAGGTGCGCACGGGCGCAGATGCACGCACGAGTGGGGCTGCAGCGCGCGTATGCGGTGCGCGACTTGTTAGCGCGGCCGGCCCCGGGGCCTGTATGGGCACCGGGCGGAACGCGGCGGGGCGGACGGGAACTGCGTGCTGTCGGCTCGACGGCGGCGTAGGCGCAGCGCGCGCAGGCGCCGATGACGTCGGCGACCCGGCAGCTACTGCGGCTCCCGCTCCTTCTCCTCCTCCTCTTCCCCTCGGGGATGGCCCGGTTGGCGGCGCACCAGGCGACGTGACGCCGATGTCCGGCATCGACGCCGTCCGGTCCAACGTCGAACGGACCTCCGGGGACCCGGCATCGCGGCCCGACGGGTCGCGTTTGCCGGGTTTCGGCATATTAAAATGGGGCGTAGTCCCCGCGACCGCTACGGTGGTGACGAACCACCGGGCAGCACGGGCTGCTCCCCCTGTGTACGCACAAGTGCCGGCTAGGTTACTTGTGTACACACAGGGACAACGATTAAAATTTGCGATCCACGCGAATGTCACACAAAACCCGAACTTGGACTGGTGTGATCGGACCACGAGCCAATCCTCTGTCCGCTCCCGTGCCGTGCAGACGTATTTATACAAATAAGGGGTGTGTGAGGCAAGGGCAGCGGTGGTCAAAATGTTAGCCAATGAGGGTGTGTGTCGCCTGGGGCAATACCATATATGGTCGCGTTTTCGGAGTTCGCGTCGAGATGTGACAACCAATCATGTATCAGTCGCCTGCGCAGTACCTTTTAAGGTCGCGTTGACATGACACACCCCCAATGCTTTCTTAGAAATTCTAAGTAACTATTAATGTTTTTGTTAGGACTTCCTGATAACTCGTTCTGTTCTGAACAATCGGAATGTCGTTTTTCGGACCGAGAACCCATCGAGCATTTGATTCTTCAAACGTATGAGAATCGGAAAACAAACAAATCGCATTTACGACTTTCGGTAAAATAAATTTCGTGATTTTTAATAATAGACATTATAATTCTTAGGTAGTATGAAAATCGGACTTTTGAACATCGGACCACGAAATTCAGAATAAAATATTTCGGAGTATTTGGGTGTTCCCATTATTATTCTATAGGCACAATTTCTTCTAATTTGATTATTCAAAAACCAAACAGATAATATAACTGCAGCATCCTGAATAAGTTCTGCATTAATAACCATTTTTAATATAGGAAACAGTGCTCTGCACTGTACACCGCAAGCTGCTGTGAAATAAGGCCTTTGGGCCACCGTATACTATACTGCAGCTCCGCGCGTTTGTGCGTAGAAATCTGCATACCTAATGTTGCAAATCTGCACTCCCGCAACCACGCGCGTGATTTCGTCGCCACCATAGATAAAGAAAGAAGGAGATATGCCCGGCAGCCATTGATATAAATAGTAAAGATACGGTCGTCCGAACGTTTGTCGGACACGGTCGCCATACAAAAACACTAACGCCATCTATTAGAACTACTATGAACTACGATGTCAATCGGCGTGGTCTGCTCCTAGACGTAAACTTGTAAGAGCGGGTATTTTTCGAGGTACAAAGAAATAAAAAACCTTCTATTTTTCGAAATTTATATTTATTGCAGTTTGTTTGTGTTATAAAATTTCCATTGGCCTTCGAATAAAACAATATTTTAAACTTATTTTTTTTAACTTATGACACGACTCCAAACTTTATTTCGCACGGAATCAGAAGGAAATCTGCAAAATAAATACGTATTTCACTGTACTTACAGATTTTTTAGCAGTAAGTACATAAAAACACATTTTAATTTGCTTTTAATAAACAATAAAAATAATTTTATACATAATTAAATCATATAGTAATAATAATAAATCTTTTCATTTCATCGGATAAAAACGCGTGCCGCTGCAAAGTTATGTCGCACTTTTAAGCGGCTTCGCGTCGTCTTTGCCAAACGTTGAGACAAATTAGAAAGAAAATTGTTTTAAATAATTACATAGTTTTAACTTATCGGTGATATGAAATGTTATCAATTGTTTTATTGTGCTTTTTGTCGTAGTTCACGCAACCCTTCACGACACAACTTGGCATTTTTGCTTGTTAAATTTTACGACCGCTCCCGAAGACAGCCGAACGCGTTCTAGTTCACTTCGTTATAGGGAAGACCATTTTGGGACCACGTTCGAGGCGTCATTATAACATGCGGTCCGCCCAGTCCTTACGCAGTAATATATATGTCAATGCCGGCAGCTGAAAATGTATCGAAACCTGATGTCTCAATTCTGTCCCTACCATTCGCCACAACTACACATGCAGTTCAGTAAAAGCAATAGATACGAAGTCGCGCACACACTCGCAATTCATAAATCGAAACTTACTACACAATCTTCTATATCTATTCTATATCTATATCTTCTATATCTATCTATATCTATATCTTCTATCTATATCTATATCTATTCTTTATACATATAATAAATATGTAGACGAAAAAAAAAATTGGGGTGTTAAAGAATAACCAACAGATGCCATTTCATACATTTTTGGAATTTTTGTCTGTTTGTCTGTCTGAATTGTTTGAACAGGTTCAACGTAAAAAGTACCAAACCAATATAGTTAACTTTTATACTTAAATATTGTGTATAACTCGGGGTAGTGATTAGTTTTTGTTTCATCGCAATCGCTTCACTCTATCAAAAGATATTATCAATTTAAAGTCTTTAAGAATTTAACTATTCACTTGAAACACGTAATGACATCGACTATCCTAAAATGATACTACGAGTATAGTAAGGTTTGAGACATAGTGTTTTTTTTAAGGTGGTTATTTTAGCACACTGCGTGCGCAAACTTAATTCGATCCATTGTGAATAGATTAATAACTCCCAATGACCCATTCAAAGGTTAGGCTAATTAAAGTATTCAAAATGCGTTGAGTTTAGTAGTAGTGCTCTAGGTGGCGCTATACTTAATTTATAAAGGTATTCTTAATTTATTTAACATGAAACAATAATGATAAATAGAAATATGCATTCCTTCAAATACTATTTATCTATAATATAATATTTTTTTAAGTCTACATAGCATAAGGAGTGTTTATTTGAACGTACGTAATATTTTGACAGTATCACTTTGTGCTCGATAGATGGCGTTGTTCTTTTAACGTCATTTTCTGAATCGCGGTGTCAAGATTTGCAGTGGAAGAATGACCCTCGCTCATTTATAAACCTAATTTTCGAAAGGAAAAGAGTTCTTTGTCCTTGATCTTGACTTCTTCATTGTCGATGTAATAAAAGTGTTTCGTTCCGCGTTCGTTTTAGGCTTAACGCAGATGATCTTCCAGCACATTTTTTTTTAAATTCTATTTCAGTATTGTCACACGTGGTTTTAGAAATTGGTAGATTGCATGTCAAAAATAGGTAGATTTTAAATGAAAAATTAGTAGATCTACCACCCTAATTTCAGTACAATTTCAGAATCAGTAATTCGAGTAAATAAAAAGGTTTTCTGTTCTAAAGAGGTTTTATTCTTTTATTGGTGACATTAGTTCGGATCTTTGACTCCGTGTTCCTCCTCTGCTATCATTTTCATCGTTGCTGTTAGAATCCATTGTGATTTGATGATAACGAGACGAAAAAAAAAAAAAAAGTTAATAGTTATATACAAAATTCAAATAGCCGCGAACGAAATATAAACAAAACGCGCGAACTCACTCTTCATAAAAAAATGTCAAACATTCCGGTTCGCGATAATTTTGTCCACAAACAACCCACAATGTATCGCTGTCACGCTCACTCCGCTCCCGCTCACATCAATACCGACGCGACGAAAAGAGAAATATCGCGCCAAAATTAGAGCACAGACCATTTCGGAACGCTGCTAACTGTCACTGTCAGTGTCGTCCATCTTTCACAATCACATCATTGGGTAGAGTTCCGTTTCAAGTGTCAAAATTTATTTGTTACTATCGCGATCCGACGAGACGGTAACGTTCCATTACAAGTATATGACGCATGCATGGCTCAAATTGTGTGTTCCTAAAAAAATTTATCGTAAATGTAATTGTAATATTTTGAAAAATAGGTATATTTGAGGCCGAAGTTGGTAGATAGGTAGATGGGAGGTGAAATAGGTAGATCTACCACAAAGTTGGTATATGTGACAACGCTCTGGTCTGTTTGCTTATAATACTTCTCAGAAATTTAAGTCCACCTAAACTTTGCAACGACACTCTGCTCATCTGCTCATAGTCACCAATCTCCAACACAACTTCATCGTAACCGAAATCTTAACAGGTTGCGGCGCCGGTGATGTTGTTTTTATTCCCTGAATTCTCATTCCCAATAATTTCCCGTTTAGTTTTAAACGTGTGCAATTCCCCATCAGCCTATGTTACGCCACGACCATTATTAAGCTCAGGGCCAAACATTGTCCGTTGCGGGGGTGGACCTTAGTATTGGTTGCTTTTCCCACGGCCAACTTTATGTAGCTCTTTCGCGTGTGAGGACCCCTTTTTTTTTGGGGTGGGAAATTATCCAATAACTTCTCCCGCTCTGAGCGTAGCGGGAGGGCGTGTCAGACTTTTACTGACTAAAACCCACCCGTGTTCCTTCAGTTGCCTGTGTGCCAGGGCCACGGTATCCCTTTCGGATAAACCCGCAACCATGGCAGGCACCGGTCTCGGCGGACCCCGTTAGTGCATGCTGACATCTCTTGGAGACGCGCGTGGAACATAACGCGCCGTTGGCCCGGGCCTGGTCCTTATCGGACGGCGAGCTGCCCATAACTCGCCGTCCGCAAGCCCGCGCCTACAGTGGCCGGGAATCGGCTACCGATTCCCGCCGCCCAGGGCGTCTCCTACGGTGACTAGGGGCGTGAGGGCGCACAGACCGCCGCCCCCTCACGCGTTCCGCCTCCTCCTTCGCGAGCATAGCTGCTTCGCGGAAGGAGGTGACTACCTCCCATGCACTCTCACTCCGGACCATGGCCTGGACCAGGGCCGGATGCGAGAGATCGCCGCCATCGAGCACCTCCGTGAGGACACGGTGGTGCTCTGCCAAAGCAGGGCAGACCTCCACCGTATGGTTCACCGTATCCTCCAGGCGATCTACACAGTAGTAACACCCGGGCGTTTCGTCCCGCCTAATCCGAAACAGAAACCTCCCGAAACAACCGTGTCCGGCAACGACCATATAGCCCATAGACGCCTAATGCATGATCTAACGCATCAAAACAATTCTGTCAACCAGCTGAGATATGAGGAAGCGGGGTACTGCGTTCTGATTGGCCCTACCAAGGTCATTACGTATTACTAGGGATGGGGCAAGTTTAAATAAAACACGAAGGTATCGATTTTTTTTTTTTTTTACCTTCATATTTCTTAATAGTATTTTAACATGCACTTAATATAGGTACTTAAAGTAATAACATAAATGTTAAAAATAAAAACTAAATATCAAAATTCTTTCCGTATTTATTTTTAAAAAAATTTTTTTTTCATAGTTTGTTTCATATATTGGACCTAATAATAAAAAAAGACTAAATTCTGAAAGTCAAATAATCTATATATATATATACTAATATATAATCTGAAGAGTTTGTTTGTTTGTTTGAACGCGCTAATCTCAGGAACTGCTGGTTGGAATTGAAAATTTTTTTTTGTGTTGGATAGTCCATTTATTGAGGAATATTATAGGCTATATAATATCACGCTACAATCAAAAGCAACGGAGCATAAATGAAAAATGTTGCAAAAACGGGAAAATTTATTCCTTTTTAAGAGCTTCTGTTGCGTGCGCTGCGTAAACGGTTTAAGTTACGCAAATATCATGTATGATGGAATTGTTCCTCTTTAAATTTTCTAAAAAAAAAGTCCGGGACAGCATATGTCTATCTTTTAAGATTGAATCACTATAATCTTTTTTATGGTAATCAAATTTGTTCGAAATTAATGCATTATTTGCGAAGGAGTTTTCATAAACATGGTATTAATCCTTATCCAAATAAATACGTTATTCATCACAAGTATTTAATTTTGAACAAAGTTGTTCTTACATCATTTAATTTCAATGAATATCTTAGGAGATATAACTGTTTTATAATAACTCCGCAGCAAAATAATGATCAACTCTGCGAGGTAGTCTATTCTAAAGCTGAAGAGTTAGTTTTAGGGTTCCGTACCCAAAGGGTAAAATGGGACCCTATTACTAAAACTCCGCTGTCCGTCTGTCTGTCTGTCTGTCCGTCCGTCTATCACCAGGCTGTATCTCATGAACCGTGATAGTTAAACAGTTGAAATTTTCACATATGATGTATTTCTGTTGCCGCTATAACAACAAATACTAAAAAACAGAAAAAAATAATATTTAAGGGGGGCTCCCATAC
This sequence comes from Dryobota labecula, assembly GCA_947523025.1. Taxonomy (NCBI): domain Eukaryota; kingdom Metazoa; phylum Arthropoda; class Insecta; order Lepidoptera; family Noctuidae; genus Dryobota; species Dryobota labecula. Next base: position 28,811,945 of record OX383286.1, read on the forward strand.
AACGGACATGATTTTTTTGCCGTTTTTTTTTGCTCCGCCGGCGTGGATGTCGGTTATCACGTAAAAAAGTAGCCTATGTCCTTCTCTATATCCCAGGTCGATCGGTTCAGCGGTTTAGGCGTGAAAACGTAACATACATACAGACAGACAGACAGAGTTACTTTCACATTTATAATATTAGTAAGGATAAGGATTTGTATGGATAGTACGGAACCCTTCGTGCGCGAGTCCGACTCGCACTTGGCCGGTTTTTTGTTTTTTGAACGCGCTATTCTCTGGAACTGCGAGTTGGATTTGAAAAAATCTTTTTGCATTTTACAGCCCAATTCTCGAGGAAGAATTACATTCCTATTAAATAGAACACCATTTTTTTTAAATGAAAGTTTATGCGAAAACGAAGTAAAAGCACGGGCAGGCAATGTGTTGCGACGGGGTGGGTCGGGGGAACAAGAAATTTAACGCGGACGAAGTCGTGGGCAGAAGCTAGTTATTTATAAAATACAAAAATGGAATATAATATTCCCACTGCTGGGACAGACGCATCCTCTCCATTAGAGGGAAATTTTCTGTGTGGACTAAAATATACCAAATTTTTGGACAATCGAAAACACTGATACGTTAATCATTTTTGAAATGTATTAACTTTGTCTAAATCTTCCGAACAGTATTTGTGTTGAGCAGACTTTGTAAGAAAAGCTAGCCTTGTGGAAATATAACTTGTGCATAACACTTATTGACAAATCCACTACTTGATTGGTTACTTCAGAGTGGAATTGATGGTTACTTATATTAGGAAATAGTTCCTCGCCAATAAAAATGCTTAAAGTATTATTGACCAGGGCCTCAAGTCTGCTATTACAATAGTGTCAGAATGGTCTATCATTGATTTTATAATTGTTGATTTTGACAAGTTTGGTAATCTATCTATATATACTAATATATACAGCTGAAGAGTTTGTTTGTTTGTTTGAACGCGCTAATCTCAGGAACTACTGGTTGGAATTGAAAAATTCTTTTTGTGTTGGATAGTCCATTTATTGAGGAATATTATAGGCTATATAACGTCACGCTACGACCAATAGGAGCGGAGCATAAATGAAAAATGTTGCAAAAACGGGAAAAAATATTCCTTTTTGAGAGCTTCCGTTGTGTGCGCTGCGTAAACGGTTTAAGTTACGCAAATATCATGTATGATGGAATTGTTTCTCTTTAAATATTCTAAAAAAATGTCCGCGACAGCATATGTCTATCTTTTAAGATTGACTCACTATAACCTTTTTTATGGTAATCTTTGTTCGAAATTAATTCATTATTTGCGAAAGAGTTTTCATAAACATGGTATTAATCCTTATCCAAATAAATACGTTATTCATCACAAGTATTTAATTTTGAACAAAGTTGCCCTTACATCATTTAATTTCAATGAATATCTTAGGAGATATAACTGTTTTATAATAACTCCGCAGCAAAATAATGATCAACTCTGCGAGGTAGTCTATGCTAAAGCTGAAGAGTTAGTTTTTAGGGTTCCGTACCCAAAGTGTAAAATGGGACCCTATTACTAAAACTCCGCTGTCCGTCTGTCTGTCTGTCTGTCTGTCACCAGGCTGTATCTCATGAACCGTGATAGTTAGACAGTTGAAATTTTCACAGATGATGTATTTCTATTGCCGCTATAACAACAAACACTAAAAAACAGAAAAAATATATTTAAGGGGGGCTCCCATACAACGGACATGATTTTTATGCCGTTTTTTTTGCTCCGCCCGCGTGGATGTCGGTTATCGCGTAAAAAAGTAGCCTATGTCCTTCTCTATATCCCAGGCTATTGGTATTCCTGCCTAATTTCATGTCGATCGGTTCAGCGGTTTAGGCGTGAAAACGTAACATACAGACAGACTGACAGACAGAGCTACTTTCACATATATAATATTAGTATGGATAGCTTTTGCCCGCGGCTCCGCCCGCGTAGATGTCGGTTATTGCGTATAAAAGTAGCCTGTGTCCTTCTCCATATCCCAAGCTATATCTCTGCCAAATTTCATGACGATCGGTTCAGCGGTTTAGGCGTGAAAACGTAACATACAGACAGACAGACAGACAGACAGACAGATAGACAGACAGACAGAGTTACTTTCACATTTATAATATTAGTAAGGATTTGTATTGATGGTACGGAACCCTTCGTGCGCGAGTCCGACTCGCACTTGGCCGGTTTTTTGTTTTTTGAACGCGCTAATATCTGGAACTGAGAGTTGGATTAAAAAAAAATCTCTTTGCATTTTTCAGCCCAATTCTTGAGGAAGAATAACATTCCTATTAACTAGGACACAATTTTTTTTTAATGAAAGTTTATTCAAAAATGAAGTAAAAGCACGGGCAGGCAATGTGTTGCGACAGGGTGGGTCGGGGGAACAAGAAATTTAACGCGGATGAAGTCGCGGGCAGAAGCTAGTCTACTAATATAATGGCGTCATTATGACTTTCCAATGGTCAGCCACTGACACGCCATTGAAAGAATTGGTGAAATGAAACTTCCTACTAAACTTCCAACTTCGTACTACTTCAGATTGCTTATAACATTAGTAAATAATATGTCAAAAAATATATAAGTGAAATCTGGCATGAATGTTCAAAATGCCACTGTAATACAATTCTATTACGAGACCATTGACCGACCAATGATCGACCATTATGAATTTAGTAGATTATGAACTTTTAGCAAAATGACAATGGGATCGTGTTGGAGTGACGAATTTATAAAAATAGCAGACTTGGGCCCCAGGACGTTGGTTTTGCGTTTTTGGTTTTTTGAAATTTTTTCAAGGTATGCTTTTATAGTTATTTCAGAACGACGACAAATTGTGATCACAGTTGGTGAAGGATATATCAAGCCACCTTTGTCTCTATAAGCTATTAGACTACTTTTAACTTTGGATTTTATTTTAATCCTATCAAACACTAAAGTGGCGATAATAATAATTCGCCTTTGCATTGGGCAGCTTTTCTCTATTGTAATTAGTGTTTCTTTATTTTTTTCTACATATTTCTTATTTATACCTATAGTATAGGTTTTTGCTTTATCGATAACAGATTTGGTTAATTTGGATTTGCTGCATCACTATTTATCTTTACCTAATAATAGAGGAAAAGAGATAGCGAAAAAATTACTTTCAAAAGAAAGGGACGCAAACATGAAAGACATCAACGAGAGTCCTTGCACCTCTGGTTCACCTACAAGTATGACCAGTATAAGATGAACTCCGATAGATAATATCAGAAAATAAATCTAATTATGATTATGTAACTATTAACTTACCGATGAATTCGAAGTCTGGCTGTTTTTACCACACCAACGTATTGTGCAAGGGGCTATTATAATATTTATTTTCACCAATTTTTATCGATTATCGCGGAAGTGTTTACGGCTCACAGAACTGGTCGAAACTGAAAAGAAATTATTGAGTAGCGACCTACATCAGATCTATAAGTCTGATGTGTTGACAGACATCGGTCACCTGTTATTAGGCGTCTATGGGCTATATGGTCGTTGGTGTCCGGTGAGGAAATGTATCAGGCGGAAGGTGAGGACGCCGTGGCGCCTCTCTAGCCACTCCTCAAAGAGGTGACTTATCGCCACAGTTTAACTGTGGCGTGTCCAGTGCTGGGATGCGACAATCGCACCCTCCAAGTCGCCATGAGATCCCGCCGGAGCTCTGTCCGCTGTGCCGTGATTTCTCACGGCAGCGGAGTTACGCCCCAGAGTTTCACCTCCTCGCACCACTCCCATAAGAGCGCGAGGATTTTTGCCTCCAGATCCCAAGGCGGCAATCCGGCAAAGAGGGTCGCCGCCTCACCGGAGACCGTGCGGTATCCCCGTACCAGCCTGATGGCCGTGACTCTTTGGGACGCGTTCAACCGGCGCGGCGGGCAGGTCGCCGCCTCAAGGAACGCGCCCTCACCGGTGCCCCGTAAAGGGCCATGGACCGCACGACCCCTCCGGCATGACCCCTCCGGCATGAGGCGTTTGGACCCCCTTGATTGGGCAGGAGCCGCTTCAAGGCAGCACCGGCCCGCTCTAGTCTGGGAGCCAAACGTCGGAAATGCTCCACGAATTTCCACCGGCTGTCAAGGACGAGTCCTAGATGAATATATTAGAGAAGCATTTTCCTAAAAACACAAATTTTGTGACAGCTTTTTACTAGAAAAAATCACCAGGCCTGGTCGAAACATTCTCCCTTATCTATGAAGGAGGTGATACACCTTCTATAAGCGGCGTTTTCCGACATCCACGCGAACGAAGTCGCGGGCACAGCTAGTCAATAATAAACCTTATCACATCAAATACAACGCGCATTTACCATGCACCGTACATCGGGCTCTATCGTTGTGCTGTGCAAAAGCAATTTATTTTACATATTTATACGCTAATGATTGACTAAATTGGAAAGTTAGCGATTCATCCATTTATTATGTATTAAAACTTTTGTAACTGAAAAACCTGGACCTGAAAATAAAATAAATAATAAACTATTTACAAATAATCAATACTAATATTATAAAGTTGAAGAGTTTGTTTGTTTGTTTGAACGTGCTAATCTCAGGAACTTCTGGTTGGAATTGAAAATTTATTCCTTTTTGAGAGCTTCCGTTGCGTGCGCTGCGTAAACGATGAAATTGTTCCTCTTTAAAAGTTGAAAAAAAGTCCGCGACAGCATAAACGTCTATCTTTTAAGATTGACTCACTATAACCCTTTTTTATGGTAATCAAATTTGTTCGAAATTAATGCATTTTATGCGAAGGATTTTTATCAACATAATATTAATCCTTATCCAAATAAATATGTTATTAATCACAATTATTTAAATGTAAACAAAATTGTCCTTGACATCACTTGATTTCAATCAACATCTTAGGAGATATCATAATCTATACTAACTATCTATACTTATATAATATTATAAAGCTGAAGAGTTTGTTTGTTTGAACGCGCTAATCTCAGGAACTTCTGGTTGGAATTGAAAAACTATAAATCATTACGTTACGACTAATAGGAGCGGAGCATCAATGAAAACTGTTGCAAAAACGGAAAAAATATTCCTTTTTGCGACGCAAATATCATGTATGATGGAATTGTTCCTCTTTAAATAATAATAATAATAATAAATTTATTTGTTAGAATATTGTTGTTACATAGGTGTTACACATAATTATGATGTCCATAATATTCTGCTGTTTCCAGCGTACAAATATTTCAAACAATTAAAATTAATAATATACCATACAATGTCGAAAGCAAGGAAAACGTTAACTACTATCAAATACAATGTCAGGGGTTATTAATTGTCAAGAATGATTAAATACAATGTTAGGGGTTATTAATTGTAATGTCAAGAATAATTAAATACAATGTCAAGGGTTATTAATTAATTATAATGTCAAGAATTATTAAATACAATGGAGAAAAAATAAAAGAAAAATTTCATAGAAATTAAATTCCATTCAATTATTAGGAGGTAAGTCGTCGTCTAATTTAAATTTTGAATCAAATTTTTCATTTAAAAATTCATTTGTTGAGTAGTAACACTTTTGCAATAGAAAGTTAAATAGTTTATTTTTAAATGTCATGAGGTTATGACTTTTAGAAACATTAGGTAATTTATTATAAATTTGAATTGCCATACAGTAAGCATTATTCGAAAATAGTTTAATTCTTTGTTGGGGTGCACATAGTTTGTGGATATTTCGACTTTTCCTTATAACAACATCATTGTGTACTTGAAATAAAGCTAAGTTTTTACGTACAAAGACAGAGTTCGAATATGTATAAAGGTAATTAATGGTTTAATTTTATTTTCTGTGATTAATATTTTAACTCACACACTGACTTATTATATGTTGTTTTTATTTTTTATTTTTTTTGGGAAATCAAATACAATGTTTGTAAATATGTGAGCACCATGTACCTATCGCATTTATTAATTTTTCTGTTATTACTTCACTTTTCATTCTTTTTACCAATTGTGGTAAGTAATTTTGATGAATTTTTGTATATTTTTTATTTTTTTATTCTAGGTACATAGTCTTCACCTATAAATATTAATTAATGTATACAAACTATTGTTAACATTTTAAAAGAGTAAGTATGGAGTTTCTTGCCCATTCTTCTCCATACATAACTACATTTTGGAAGGCGCAACTAGAATCAATTAACTATTCATGTAATTTTTGACGTTCAAAAGTGCATCTTCGTGCCTATTTGAAATAAATTATTTGACTTTGACTTTGACTTTGAGGTGGGAGTGGTAATATTTTTAAAGTTTTAAAGATTGGGACACAGCTTTGTAATGGTTGGGCTTTAGTCATTGATCGAATACATTTCTTTTGGGCTCGGAATGCTTTAATAATATCAACAGAATTTCCCCATATAATGATGCCGTAGCGGAGAATTGACGCTACGTAACCATGATAAACATAAAGTGCTGCATTTATACCAGTTTCGTGAGTTATTCGGTTTAACACAAATACAAATCTTTGCAGCTTAGTGCACAATTTGTCAATATGTACTTTCCAGTTGCAATATGTAGCCAACGTTATCCCCAAAAAAGTAGCACTTTCAACCTCTTCTACAGCGTTATTTGCATATCTAATTTCTAAGTGGTGACGTTTGCTATTGTAAGTTTGGAACTGTTTAAGTTTGGTTTTATTAATATTGACATGTAGATTGTTGTCTTTTAGCCATTTTATTATTTTGTTTAACGTGTCATTCATCTCTCTTTCGTATTTGATGATATTGTTATCGTTGTGTTCAATACTAAGAGTTGTATCGTCGGCGTACAGAATGCAAGAATATGGGGTTACGTTGTGCAAATTATTGATATATAGCAAGAACAAAAAGGGTCCTAATATACTGCCCTGGGGAACACCACATGAGTTTTGGCGATAAGCGGATCTATGTATTTTAATTTCTGACGAAGTATGCCTCGATATTTCTACGCATTGCTGGCGATTAAGATAAGATTCTATCCACTGTAATGCGTTTCCCCTAATACCATAACGATTCAGTTTGAAGAGAAGCAGTTTGTGATCTACGAAGTCAAATGCTTTTGACATATCGAGAAATATCCATGCTATTGGCCTTTTCTCGTTCAGACTAGAGGTAATCATATTGACAAGAGAGAAACATGCAAGATTTGTTGATTAATTTTTTCTGAAACCGAACTGTTCGTCTTTTAAAATTGATTGTTTTATTATAAAAGAGTGCAGTTTATCGTACATAATTCTTTCAAAAATCTTAGAAATTACGGGTATTAGAGTAATTGGTCGATAGTTATTCATGTCATTTTTGTCTCCTTTTTTGTATAGAGATAAGCAGGTTTTGTAAAGCACTTGCTTCCGTTCGGTCGTGTATAAATGCGTTCTGTACAATGGCTACTAATTTGGTGATATCTTCTAATTGCAACATTGTAATAAACGAAGTGCTTGCGTTTGTGAATAACAAAATTCAAGTTATGGACGACGAAAGTATTAGCCGAATATGTGTTAGTGCTTTTTTGGATGCTATATATCAGCATCCGAAAAAGCACTAACACATATTCGGCACGGCCAAAAACCTATTGTTTACGTCAATACCCAAAACGAAGAAGAAGACGCAGAGAAAGGGTGATGGAAAGACACGACGGGATATTGATGATATAATTCGTCTTCTGAAAAACAGACCCGGAGTATTCCGGTCTTTGTTGCACGAGACCTGGAAAAATTACCTCCCGTTCTGTTTGATCACGTCGACGTTACGCGTATCTTAAAAGATTTACTGAGAATGCAACAAGATATCAATCGTATTAAAGAAAATTGCGTAACAGTGGATCAGCTGGATACGGTGAAATCTATCTACAATCTCTTAAAGGAATTCTGAAGAAAAATAAGGAGCCTAATTCTGACAGTAGCGTGAACAAAAAGCGAGGTGCGTACTTGTTGAACAGCTTTGAATACTGTAGTGGACCTATGGGGTTGCTTCCTCAGTGTGATGATTACAACTTGTCTCGTGTAAATCCATCGCCTATGGAAGCAAATTGTCAAACCCCGACACCAGGAAAAATAACCACCGTTGTGAAGAAAAGCACTACCTCACGTTCAAACGATAATTGTGGTACGATAACAATGAATGCATCGTGAGTCTGAGTAATCCGTCTCAGTCACAGCCGATTATGCAGCAGAGCTTCAATGCTTCGGTGCCCAAAAATGTAAGCAACGAGGGATTAGCTAAGCGCAAAACTATGGCTGAGGTTGTGAAGGTAGGTGAATGGAAACCTATCACGCAAAGTGATGATTGGATTGTAAAACAAAAAAAAAAGACATAGAAATCTATTTGAAGGTAGGACAGGGAAGGCTATAATGAATCCGGAAATTAATTTTACAGCTGCGGAAACAAAAGTTCCTATTTATATTTATAAGGTCATGAAGGGTATCGCCGTGAGTGATATTGCGAAATACATTGCAAGTAAGACCGACATTCCCGTCTCTGTTGAAAAAATAGCTATGAATAAACCAAAAGATTATGAATTATACAAGATTTTTGTGCCTAAACAGATGCTTAATGTGTTTATGAACATTGATTTCTGGCCTAACGGAGTAGTCTATCGTCGGTTTGTAGATTTTAACTACAAAAAATGAGTTAATTATTCCAAATAATAACTATGGATGAGTGCAAAATAGTAACTTTCAATTGCAAGTCGGTGAAAAGATCTGCAATGAACATTAGTCAAATATGTGACACAGCTGACATTATAGATCTGCAAGAGACATGGTTGCTGCCTCATGACATCCCATTCCTCGGATTATTACATGCTGAATTCGAATATACTGAAAATTCGGCAGTTGACTGCTCACAAGGTAGGCCTTACGGTGACGTTGCTATATTATGGCGTAAAAAGAGCTCAGTAACAGTAACTAACTGTGTGAGTGTGCGCCTAGCGGCCGTTCGTTCCGAGATTGAAAACCGGTTGTTTATTGTGTTTAGCGTTTACATGCCGACTCAATGTGTTGATAACATGGCCGAGTTCACTCAGTGTTTAAGTGAAATTAGTGCTATTATAGACAGTAGTGAGGTGGAATGCGTTTATATGCTGGGTGACTTTAATGCACAGCCGGCTGAATTATTCCATAATAGCTGGTGTCTTTCTGTGCTGATGAATCGTGGGTTTGTGCGGATACAGTCAAGTTAGGTATTAATTCCAGTGAGTTCACGTTTGTGAGAGATGCACATGGCTCGAGACGATGGTAAGACCATTGTGTCGTCACGCAGTCTGCATGGGACACTATTAAGGACGTTAAGGTATGTTATGATGTTATGTGGTCGGATGATCTGCCTTTGGAAGTTTATTGCACATGGCTCGAGACGATGGTAAGACCATTGTGTCGTCACGCAGTCTGCATGGGACACTATTAAGGACGTTAAGGTATGTTATGATGTTATGTGGTCGGATGATCTGCCTTTGGAAGTTTATTGTGATTTAAAACTAGTTCGTAAGAAGGTGAAAACCACAACTAGTAACTCATTTAATGATCATGATAAAGCAGTATGGGGATTACGTCAAAACAAAAATATACAGGAATATTCCATCTTCTGTAATGATAAATTTAAATTGTTAGATTTTCCCGAGATGTATACTCTGTGTGCCAATAAAAAATGTAGTGAAGTCACTCATAGGGCAGGCCTGGATGTAATGTACAGTTATATTGTTAATAAATTGAGTGAAGGGGCATCGCTGACGTCTGAAGGAGGGCGTAATAAAGATAGGATGTTGACCGGGTGGAATAAACATGTAAGCAAAGCTCACAGTGTAGCCAGATTAAAGTTTCAAATGTGGTCTTCGAATGGGAAGCCTCGTCAAGGTCATACTTACGCCGAAATGTGTTTAGGTCGTAAAATTTTTAAGTGTAGACTGAAATGGTGTCAAACCCACCAAGACCAAATAAGAATGGATATTATAGCTAGCAATAGAAATTCTAAAAACTTTTCACAATTCTGGAGGAATGTGAATAAGCAAAATGTTAAGCCCGGGCGCCCATCTCAGGTGGCAGGGGCCTAAGAAAATTGCAGACTTATTTAAAAACCACTTTCTGGTGGAACCTTTGGTGAAACAGGTGCCAGTGCCTGATGTATTCGATGCTGAGGACGTTCAGGCCCCGGAAAATCTTATCAGTGTCTCTGCCAAGGAAGTAAGAAAGGTTATTCAATGTATGAGTAGGGGGAAATCCCCGGGTCATGACGGCCTCAGCATCGAGCACCTCAGGCATGCGGGTGCGCATCTACCCGGAGTCTTGTCTATGTTTTATTCACTGTGTATTTCTCATTCATACTTACCGCCAGATTTATTTAAAACAATTGTAGTGCCAGTGATAAAAAACAAAACGGATGACATAACTGACAAAAGTAATTACAGACCGATATCTTTGGCAACAATCATGGCAAAAGTCTTGGACAGGCTAATTGATAACCATCTAGGTAAGTATATACTTCTACATGATGGGCAGTTCGGGTTTAGACCTGGCCTGTCCACCGAGAATGCGATACTTTGCCTTAAGCATACAGCCAGATATTATGTGGCTAGAAAGACTATGCCTGTTTCTTAGACCTGAGCAGGATTTTTGACATGGTTTGTTATGATGTCCTGTGGAAGAAGTTACGTGATGCAAATGTGCCTAAGGAGTTATGTCCTGTTCTTGAGTATTGGTACAATAGGCAGACCAATCATGTAAAATGGAACGGGGCTCTCTCGGACTCATATACTTTAGGTTGCGGGGTAAGACAGGGGGGTATATCTTCTTCACTTATTTTCAACCTGTACATAAATGACCTGATAGATGGACTCAGCAGGAGGCCTGTCGGATGCCATGTTGATGGAGTTTGTATAAATAACATCAGCTATGCGGATGTCATGGTGCTGCTGACTCTATCTATCAGTGCACTCAGAGAACTGTTGCAAATGTGTGAAACGTATGCTGCCAGCCATGGCTTGCAGTATAACGTAAAAAAGAGTGAGTTCATGGTTTTTGCTCCTAGATGCAGGAGATGGGATAGGGTGCCACCAGTTATGCTCTGTAACACTGTACTTCGAAGGGTCTGTGAATTCAAATATCTGGGGCATATAGTCACGGATTCTTTGAATGACGAAAAAAAGTTACAATAAATGCTAAACCAAAATTTTGTGAATGGGCCACTGCTGGTATTAGAAAAAGCAGAGACATTTTATATAATTTCTACCACGAAAAATCATTGACTTCTGACCAAATAATTCATAATTATGTCAGAAACTATTCTAAGATATTTAAAAGAGTCTGCAGTCAAGCTAAATCTAAATTAATAAGTAACAAAATTAAAACTTCTAATAATAAAATAAAAGCTGTGTGGCAGGTAATTAACAAAGAAACTGGAAACACAATACAGCGAGATCAGAATGAACTGTCTTTAAAAATTCACAATGAAACCATTTCAGATAAGTTAGAAGTTGCTGAGGCACTTGAAAATTTCTTTACCAGCATCCCAATAGAGGTTACGAAATCTCTCCCCTCATCATCTGTATTAGCTGAATCTTTTCTCAAAGAAAACTTTAGTAAGGATATTCCAAGTTTTGAATTCAAGCCCATTTCTATTGTCAAAATTAAAAAAGCATTCAAAAGTCTTAACATGAAAAACACTGAAGACTTATGGGGGATGTCCGTTAAAGTTCTTGGAGATATCATTGACACAATTGCCCCTGTCCTAACAGGAATATTTAATCAATGTTTGGACAGCGGTATGTTTCCAGACTTAATAATAATAACCCCACCGCCGTATCTCTACGTTGACGTCGTGGTGGGGCTTGCGCGCTCCGAACTCTAGGTCTGTGCCGGTAGAGTTTACTTTGCCGGAACATGTCTAGGGTGAGGAGCCAGACCAAGAGATATACAGAAACCCGCAGGGCAGCATGTGGCAAGCTGTTGGGCAGTTGCGACCCCGCGGACCCTATCTCCCGGGAGAAGTCATGTTCCTCATCTCTGGCTTGCCTTTATTGACCGGCTGGAGTGAACACTGACGAGGTACTAAGCTCCCACCTCATTTTTGCCTTTATTGGCCGGCTTGAGTGGAAATTCGCAAGAGCAAACATGCTCGGAGGAAGGAAGTATTCCAGTAAGTGCTTGTAGGGATCTTGACCATCTTCCGGGCTCTGGGATTGTTCTGAGAGCCTTGGAATACCTCTCCACTCCTCGAGCACCTCAGGACATATTGCCTCCTTGTCTCTACGTCACTATGTGCTAGCGACCGTTTTCGGGGGCCCATTATTGAGTTTGCAAGTCACCCCCTGCCATTTTATCCGTGTTTAATAAAACATTGATCAGGCAGGGGCCATAGTCCTTCCATAGTTTTTGGTAACCAGTCCATTTTAACCACCCATACCCGTAGTTCAATATCTTTGTTTTCCATATCCTGCAATAGTCCTACACCAACCGGGGGTTGTCCTTGGGTGCACTTGCATAGTGCGTACAGGGATAATCGTCGGTTGGTGCCTTATTTAATTAAAAAGCGTCTAACGGGCCTCTGTGAGTTGGCTTTGGCCCCTCGTACGCCTTCCAAAGGTCCGGGACCCTAGCGTCCCGAGATATGTAGACATATATAAATAAAATAATAATAATAATAATCATTTAATTCAGATAACACATCCATAGAGTTAAACATTACACACATTATAATTATGATACTAGCCTACAACTACTCTAGCTATCACAATAGTGAGATAACTAGAACAATTGCAAACTAGTATTGAGATCAATGAAATAAACAAAACAAAACAAAAAACAAATCCAATGCAAAAGCACCAGCGGTTACATTGCATGCAAAGACCCCCAGTGCTTTCGCATTGGACTATCAATACTTTCATATACTGCCCTCAGAATGCTGTTGCCACTGCCACAGCTCCTCAGCATCAGGGAGGCAGCTCTCTTGCGCAGTATCACACACAAAAAACACACACAACAACAACACACACACACACACACACAACAACAACACACAACATATTAAAGTAAAACCAATTTTTAAATCGGGTAGTAAGAGTTATCCTTCTAATTATAGACCTATATCTGTGCTACCAGCATTGAGTAAAATATATGAAAAAATCACGCTAGACCAGATGTTGTCACATTTTAACTCAAATGGGATTTTACATAGTCGCCAGTTTGGTTTCACGAAGGGTAGGTCGACGACTGACGCAGGAGTAAAACTCATCAGTCACATTTTGGAATCCTGGGAGAAGTCCCAGGATGCAATTGGCATTTTTTGTGACCTCTCAAAAGCGTTTGACTGCGTTGACCACAACACACTGTTCTGTAAATTACGCCACTACGGAATTCGTGGACAAGCTGCCGATCTTGTTCTTTCCTATCTATCAAACAGGCAGCAAAAAGTACACGTTGACGGGGCGACGTCCTCGGGGTCTCTAGTTAAGATGGGCGTGCCTCAAGGTTCAATTCTTGGCCTTTTTCTATTTATAGTTTATATTAATGACCTTCCTTACATTATGGCTAACTTATCGGATATAATTCTATTTGCTGATGACACATCTCTAATTTTAAAATAGATAGAAAAGACACGGAGTCTTACATGTCAACGATAGTCTGGCTGTTCTTTCAAAATGGTTCGCAGCTAATAATCTTTTACTTTATGCGAATAAAACGAAATGTCTTAAGTTCTCATTACCAAATGTACCCCAAGTGGGTCTAAATTTAAAACTTGATGGCAAGAAACTAGATGCTATTACGGAAACTGTATTTCGAAATTGCAACAACAACACAATTAGAGCTCTTTCAGCTAGATTAAGTTCAGCTGCATATGCAGTAAGAAAAATAAGGCAGTTAACTGATATAGCCACAGCTAGGTTAGTATACTTTGCTTATTTCCACAGTATTATGTCTTATGGCGTTCTGCTGTGGGGATCGACAGCTGACGTAGATTCCATTTTCATTCTACAAAAGAGAGCAATCCGCGCGTTCCATAAAATGGGTGCTCGTGAGTCCCTTAGAAATAAATTATAAATACTTCGATATACTTACTTTGCCTTCTCTTTATATCTTAGAAAGTATTTTGTATGTTCGCAAAAACTTAGGACTTTTCAAAATAAGAAGCGATTTCCATAATATAAATACACGTAGTAAACAAGAAATTGTGATACCCAAATTCAGATTAACTAAAACTAGCAAGTCATTTCTTATAAACAGTAACCGCTTTTATAACAAGTTGCCAAAGTCGGTTACAGAACTTAGCGATCGAAAGTTCAAAACCCACATCAAACGTGTCCTTATCAAAAAAGCATATTATAAGATAAAAGACTACGTTGTAGACAAGGAAGTTTGGCAATAATTCCTTCTGCACATGTGGCTTCCCTGGTACCTCATAAACAACATAACTATGTACATGTCTATTAACTGCTCCCAAATAACGATATTTATTTAGATTTTTGAATGTTTTTTTTTTTTTCTTACGTCCTTGACATAATCTTTTCATTATTTGACATTATTTACCTACAAATCGAATTCCAATTCTTTATTAGTGGCTTTTGTGGACATGATATTTATTCAGATATGTTACTGTAGTTGTAATTGCAATCATGTCGTTAATCTTTTATGTACTTAGATTATTTTCTATTTTGTGAATGTGAGAACGTTGTAGGCCTAGTAGAGTGTAGATTTATTGGTACATTTCTAATTGTTAAGTACCTGGTAATTGTTGAAAGGCCTACACTGTCCTCCCATACCTATTACCTTCCACTGTTATTTGATAATATTGTAAAGCCAATTATTTTTAAAAGAGTAACCGTAGAGTTTCTTGCCGGCTCTTCTCCATAGGAAACGACTAATTGGAACCGTGCACCTAGCTTCTGACAAAGAAAACGACACTAAAAAACACGACACTGAAAACTATGAAAACGACAACAGCGCAAGCCGGGTGACACAATTTTTTTTAAACCATCAAAATCGGTCGAGCCGTTTAAGATGAGAAGAATTATGAACACGCGCACACCGGTGTTATATATAAATAAGAAGACTCATGCAAAATTTTAGATCAACAAAGTACTTACTTAAAATAAAATAAAATAAATACTAACCGGATCAAACTGTGGTAATCGGCGTACAATTTCGGGAATATGTTTACGTAGAACACGTGCGCGCCTGCGGTGCAAAGTGATACATCCTCACGTTGGGATGGCCCGGTCGCTACTAACGGGATCGGTTTTGCGCGGTCGATAATATAGTTCACTTTGCCTTTTATTTATGAAATGAAGTTATTGTTTATTTATAAAATAAAATTTAGATTCTAATAAATGGTTAACTTAAGATAAATAGGTAATTTTTTAAATTTCTTTAAAGTTTTTCTAAGGTATAAAAAAAAAACTTATTTGTCTAGAAGTTTCCCAAAAATTTTGTTTTTTCAAAAAAAAAACCTGCTATATTTTGTATAGAAGTTAAAAAAGTGGTCCAGCCACGTGCAAGTAGACCATATAATGATGCTGATGATATTTTTTAATCCCTTTCCGCCACATGCAAGATAAAGAACTAAACTTTTCAAATCACAAATAATTTTGTTTAAATTCTCTGCCTCTTTCTCACAAACAATGAACAAAATTGATCAAAATCAGCCAACTTCGTACACGTTAAGGAAATGAATATTAATTCATTCAAGAGAGAGCTAAAAAGATTGCTAATTATTAAGGGATACTATAATGTTACGGAGTTTTTGAATGAAAAATTTGAATTCAGATAATTTAATAATGTATTTAGTTTGATTAATTTTATTGTTTTAATTTATTTTCATTTAGACTGAGCACATTTTGTACTGACTGTAATTATGTGTTTGAATTGATTGAATTTTGGCTATAATTTCCTAATTTATAATAATTACAATTAAATATTATACTACTAGCTTTTGCCCGCGGCTTCGCCCGCGTGGATGTCGGTTATCCCATAAAAAAGTACCCAATGTCCTTCTCCAAATCCCAGGTTATATCTCAAAATCCTAACTTAATATTAATTATAATGTGATTCACTATGTGAATAGAAACCGAAACAAATGATTTAATTTAATAAAAGTACTTATGTTCTGAACGTGAATGAGTCTTTACCTAAAGATAACAACACAAAATCAAAATACGAAATTTCACTCAAATTCTTAAAGCAATCAATTGTACCAAATTACAACACGAAATAGAAGTGCGACATAAATAATAATTTTAAAATAATTCACGTAAGTACCAACAATGTGAAAACAAAACGAAATCCTCCGAAATGTCGCACGATACACCGTTTGTGCTGAGAAAACACTCGAAATGTAATGAACACCATTGGTGCATAACTTTTCTCAGGGTCACGTTCGCAATTGGACGAAATATTTGACATTTATTTTGTACTTGCAACACGATCTGGCTGTAGAATTCGATTAATCGACTAATACTTGACCGGTTGACATTTTAGCGGGAACACCACTAAACGAACGAAAAAAAAAGAAAACAAAATACGTCTGTACTCTGTGGTCGTGTGGCGGTGTGGTGCGGTGCATAATGTAAACATTCATCAAGGTTGTACGTGCGTAAAGTAATGGATTCAATGTGAAAACGGTTTAATCTTAGAAGAATCTTATACAGAATTACTGAGAAATAAGTGTAGATTTCGTATTGAGTGTTAGTTTATCAAAAAGTGATAAATATGTCAGTGAAAAAGTGACGAAAGTTTTGGAATGCACAAATTTTGATCATAAGGCCGCCGTGTTTAGTAATGTTTTTATGATAAATATTCTTGTATACTGTTTGAAATACACATAAGTAGCTAGCTTATTTATCTACGAACATAATTTGGGTAATAGCTACTGATATAGCGTATTGTTAGCGTAATCGTATTTCCAAGAGTAAAATTCGGCAAACAAATACCTACAAAAAGACAATAAAATGGATATAGTATGTTATCCTTAAGAGATAGACATATGCCATCGCGGACTTTTTTGAAGACCTTTATAAGATACATAATTCCACCATACATTATTTTGTTATATCTCAAAGGGTTTAGACAGCGTTTTCGTTGAAAGCTCCCAGACGGCTTATTTTTTTAAAATATCGTTATAAATATCGTTAATTCATACAGAAATGCATACAAAAAGTTAACAAATTATATACTAAAACCTTCCTCGAGAACCAAGCTATCCATTGGTGAAAACAGCATGAGAATCGGTGCAGCAGTTTTTGAGTTTATCACGAACAGACAGGCAGACAGACAGACAGACAGACGCGGCGGAGGACTTTGTTGTAGTGATAGTGATTTTGTACGCCGAAAGGCAAAACATGTTGAACCACCATGTGCATATCTATGTATCATGACACACATGTTTATACAAATAAATGCATCTTTATCTTTAATGAGGTGGGAGCTCAGTTCCTCGTCATTGTTCACTCGAGCCGGCAAATAAAGGCAAGCCAGAGATGAGGAACATGACTTCTCCCGGGAGATAGGGTCCGCGGGGTCGCAACTGCCCAACAGCTGGCCACATGCTGGCCTACGAGTTTCTGTATCTCTCTTCGTCTGGCTCCTCACCTAAGACATATTCCGACAAAGTAAACTCTACCGGCACAGACCTAGAGTTCGGAGCGCGCAAGCCCCTCCACGACGTCAACGTAGAGATACGGCGGTGAAGTTATTATTATTATTATTTTAAAAAAAGAATAACGAATGCTCTAGTAATGGCATCACGCTGGCTACTATTGTATCAATTACACCAATAAATGCACCTAATAACATACCTAATTATAAAATCGAATTACACTTTACCGGAATGTATCAAAACGACAACAAGGCGTAATAGTCCTATAAACTGCGCCCAAATGCGGTTCTATAAACGTATAAAGGATATCTATAGGACTAAAAAATACATGCTCCTAGAATACATAAATTTTATGCATTTTTATACTTACAGGATTACATTTTGCTATTTGGGTTAACTCTATAATATTGACGTTTTACATTTATTTTTGCAGACGTTACTAGCAGATGCCAAAAAACCACAAAAAGATGTACATGTAAGTAATGATTTAAAAAAAACTATTTTTAGAGTAGAATAGTTTCGATTCTGTAGAGAAACGGCCGCAGAGGGTGACGGGGTCAGCAAGAAAGTCATGCGGGTCATTACCTTTTTTTTTTTACATCCACATTCTCCCTGCTGCTGCGGCTGGGGGGGATACGGGAACACCTGGCCATGTCCGTCCGACACTGGTGGAGGCCTGTGCAAAACAGGCAAGGGTGCCCCCGCACCCGTTGCCTGCTGGCCTCCACCTGGGACCCCGCGCCAGACGACCCCGCGTCCAGGCGCCCCTGGTCCCCCGCGACGGGTCAGGTCAGTGGCCCCGCCGCCAACCACTTTTCGGCCGCAGAGTATATGGAGAGCGGCCAACGCAATACCGACACTCCTCTTCCTCTGCGGCCCCACCGCATCCGCCATCCAACGGTGGCGACCCCGTCAAGGCCGCGGAAGGTAGGGAGAACGGGTCACCACAATATCGGCACTCCTCTCCCGCCGCGGCCTCCCACCCTCAGCCGCGATGTCACCCATTCCACATCGCGGCCCGCCTCAGTTGCGATGTCGCCGAAGCGGCCCCGCAACCTACGGCCGCTACGTCGTCGCCGGCTTATCCGCAAAAGCCCTGACGAGCGGCCCCCTCCTCGGGTTCCTCTTAGCTTCACCGTGACCTTCCAAGCCACGGCTACTGAGCCCCCCCGCCTCGACAATGCGGGAACCTACCGGGGGGCATGCGGGTCAACACCTGGCCGGGGTGGCCAACTGCACAATTGCTCCAGCACCCCGGCCACAGGTAGTTGAACACCGGGTGGTTTGAGTCAGTAAGAGGCCAACAGACACTCCGTCCGCCCCACGGCGGAGGACATCCATGAGGATATCCACGCGCAAAAAAAGGGTTGTCCCACCGAAGTGGCAGAAAAGCTCATTCTTCGACAGCTAATTCAGTAATTCTTTGTCGGACGAATGACAAATATTTAACGAGCTTTAGAGCTAAATTATACTCGTTTAATATTTCGTAACAGTGGTGCCGATTCTCTTGTACACCGAACTAAACTATCACTAAAATTCCTTACTTTTGGCTATGAGAATCTTAAAGCTATTCTGCAAACAAAATTCTCTAAATTTAAAAATAAGTTTGACACAACTAAATCGAATTTGACAATCGTGACTCCACGTGGTATTTTTATTTTTTTCTTTTGGCTTCGCATCGTTGTACTTGTTTGCCCATGATTTTTTTTTAGAGCCGGATGCGCGCCTTGGGGGGCAGCCGCGACGTGTTTTTTATGGAATTTTTTCCATTGATATAAATAGTAAAGATACGGTCGTCCGAACGTTTGCCGGACACGGTCGCCATACAAAAACACTAACGCCATTTATTAGAACTACTATGAACTACGATGTCAATCGGCGTGGTCTGCTCCTAGACGTAATCTTGTAAGAGCGGGTATTTTTCGAGGTACAAAGAAATAAAAAAACCTTAAATTTTTCGAAATTTATATTTATTGTAGTTTGTTTGTGTTATAAAATTTCCATTGGCCTTCGAATAAAACAATATTTTTAAACTTCTTTTTTTTACTTTATTTCGCACGGAATCAGAAGGAAATCTGCAAAATAAATACGTATTTCACTGTACTTACAGATTTTTTTGCAGTAAGTACATAAAAACACATTTTAATTTGCTTTTAATAAACAATAAAAAATAATTTTATACATAACTAAATCATATAGTAATAATAATAAATCTTTTCATTTCATCGGATAAAAACGCGCGCCGCTGCAAAGTTATGTCGCACTGTTACGCGGCTTCGCGTCGTCTTTGCCAAACGTTGAGACAAATTAGAAAGAAAATTGTTTTAAATAATGTTAGAAGTTGATATAATTACATATTTTTAACTTATCGGTGATATGAAATGTTATCAATTGTTTTACTGTGCTTTTTGTCGTAGTTCACGCAACCCTTCACGACACAACTTGGCACTTTTGCTTGTTAAATTTGACGACCGCTCCCGAAGACAGCCGAACGCGTTCTAGTTCACTTCGTTATAGGGAAGACCATTTTGGGACCACGTTCGAGGCGTCATTGTAACATGCGGTCCGCCCAGTCCTTACGCAGTAATATATATGTCAATGAATTTTTCACTTTTTGTATGGAAAATAAAAAAGATTACTTACCTACATGTAGAGTAATAGGGGTTTAATGGTTAATAAAAGGGGGTCGAAATTTTCATTATTTTTGCGATAGGACGCACCATTTTCGAGATATAAGCAAAAGAAAATAAAAAATATATAGGGATAAACACGAAATATTTTAAGTGATACACCCAGGTGGTAAAGAAGCCATGTAAATGATTTTTTATCTGAGTATATTATTAAAAAAATTAAATAATTTAAAATTACTTGATATGATGATAAATTATCAAAATTCACCGCGCTCGTGCCGCCACCGTCGCGGCGTCACCGCGTCGAGGCGGGTCTGCAATTCAGAAAAACACAGTCGTAACGCAGTTGAGCAACAAAAATCACAGCCATGGATCACATCAGGTCTTATTCGCTGTATGAAAAATAGGGATGAACTGCATATGTAAGCTAAATCTAATCCAGACAATGCAGTATTGCAACTTTCGTACAAAAGATATCGAAATTTTTGTAATGATCTCCTTAAAAAAATTAAAAGGAACTACGACAAAGTGGCATTGGAAAAGGCTGGAACAAATAGTAAAAAGATCTGGAAATATATTAAAGAACGCAACGTATACCACGAAAATATATGAGTCATCTTCAGGTTTATTACAAGCACACTCGTCACCGCTGGAATCCGCTAACATAGCAAACGATTTCTTTATTAATGTTGGAAAGTGTCTAGCAGAAAAAAATCTGGGTCAATCCCAAAACCCAACGAGCACTCCTTTAACATGCAACACTGCTTTAACATCCTTTGTGCTGCTAGATACTGACGAGACTGAGGTAGAAAATATAATTATGTCCTTGAAAGAAGACTGTGCAGTTGGCTGGGATAAGATATCGAATAAATTATTAAAAAATTTAAGGACATTTTGGCACGACCACTGACCTATATGTTCTGTATTTGTTTATCTTCAGGTAATTTTCCTGAGTGTCTCAAAAAAGCTGTTATTGTCCCTGTATATAAATCAGGCAGCATAGAGCAAGTGACAAATTATAGACCTATTTCTCTATTACCTTCTATGTCAAAAATATTGGAAAAAATTATAAACAAACTGTTGTTGAAATATTTGGAAGATAGATCAATTCTGTCTGAACGGCAGTTTGGATTTAGGCCAAAGGTTTCAACTTCCGATGCGGTACACCATCTGACTGATTATCTAGTGCAAGAACTTGACAAGGGTAACCACACAGTAGGAATTTTCCTTGACCTTACCAAAGCGTTTGACACATTTTCCATTCCAATTCTGTTGCGCAAGCTTGAGATCATGGGTGTACTCGTAAGAGGCACCTAGCTGAAAATTTTCAAAAGTTATTTAGAAGATCGCACCCAGTGCGTAAAGATTGGCAATTTTCTCAGCGCTGTTCACAAAAACACATATTTTGGTGTTCCCCAAGGTAGTATTTTAGGACCCACTCTGTTTTTGATTTACATAAATGACCTTTGCAATCTAAAGCTAGAGCATGGCACTATTATAACTTACGCTGACGACATTGCTCTACTTTTTTCGGCTGACTCAGATAATGAAGTCTACAATCTTGCGCAACACGGATTCAATATTGTAAATAAATGGCTTCAAAATAACTCACTAACTCTAAATGCAGAAAAGACACATTACATTAAGTTTTCGATGCGCAAGCAAATATCGCATATCCCCTCAACGTTGCATGCTCATTGTTGCCCAGTTCCTGCAGATAGCCAGTGTAAGTGTCCCAATATTAAAAAGACAGATAAACTAAAATACCTAGGTATAATAATAGATAATAGATATGGAAGCTCTAAATAATAGAGTCCGTAAGCTGATATATATATTCAAAAAGCTACGATTTATTGCAAATCCAAAAATAATTTGGCAAGTATACTTTGCTCTTTGTCAGTCAATTTTGACTTACTGTATTACTTCATGGGGTAGGGTGAATAAAACTTTGTTATTGACCATTGAAAGAGCTCAAAGAGCTATTCTCAAAATCGCTACTTGCCGCCCTTTCCTTTTCCCCACTAACCTCCTGTATAAATCTTGTGAAGTACTAACAGTTCGACAGTTATTTATAATGAGCACTGTACTAAAACAACACGCAACACTTCCATACAGCACTGAATTTACTAAAAACAGACGGAAAGATATAGTTTGCCCTCAAAAAAGTACAAAACATGCTTTCACAGCCAAATTGTATATGTACCTCGGACCGCTACTCGTATAACAGGCTAAATGAAAAGGGAAACATCTACTCCTTAAATCATAGTAATTGCAAGAAAATCCTTAAGGAAACTCTTCAAACTTGTCCTATGAAGATACAGAGAAATTAGTATTACTAGTGCTAAAGTAAATATTGTTTGTATTATTGTTATTTTGTTTTTTAATTAGTTAGCTAAGTTAAGATTCTATAATTTTATACACCTTTTTACGTATTAGGTTGGGGAAAAAGTCTTTTCGCATTATAGTATGTATGAACTTGTAATAAAATCTCTTTGGCTATACTATTTGTATCTGTCTGGTTTTGGTATCATTGAAAGTTTAAATTTTAAAGAACATAATTCCAAATTCAAATTAGGAAAATGGGTGATTTTCATTTGTTTTTCGTACTGTCAAGATGAGTGAATCTAATGAAGAAATTTGATACCTACATTTTAAAATTTTACTACAAAAAAGGTAAAAATGCAGCGCAAGCCGCGAAAAAAAATTGCGATGTTTATGGACCTAGTGCAGTGTCTGTGAGAGTAGCACAAATGGTTTAAGCGTTTTCAATCCGGAAATTTTGATGTCAAAGATGCACGTCGTTCTGGTCGCCCTATTACGAATAAAATGGATGCCATTTATGAAAAAGTGGAGCAAGATACTATCATCATCATAGTATCATATCAGTAGTTACGACGTAGCTGAAGAACTGGGAATTGAGCACAAAACAATTTTGGCACATTTGAAAAAAACTGGGTACACAAAAAAGCTCTATATTTGGGTACCTCACGAGCTCACTGAAAGAAACCTAATGAACCGTGTACTCATTTGTGATTCTTTATTACGACGTAATGAAACCGAACCATTTTTGAAGAAGCTGATAACTGGTGATGAAAAGTGGATCACGTACGACAAGAACGTGCGAAAAAGGTCGTGATCAAAGGCCGGTCAGGCTTCACAGACTGTGGCGAAACCCGGGTTAACTCGCAACAAGGTGATGCTGTGTGTGTGGTGAGATTGGAAGGGCATTATTCATTATGAGCTGTTACCACCAGGCAGGACCATCGATTCTGAACTCTACTGCGAACAACTGATGAGATTAAAGCAAGAAGTTGAGAGAAAGCGGCCGGAATTAATCAACAGAAGGGGTGTGGTTTTTCATCATGATAACGCTAGACCTCACACATCTTTAGCCACTCAGCAAAAATTAAGAGAGTTTGGTTAATGCATCCGCCGTATAGTCCTGACTTTGCACCTTCAGATTTCTACCTGTTTCGGTCTCTTCAGAATTCTTTAGGCAGTGTCAGGTTAACATCACGAGAGGACTGCCAAAACCACTTGTCGCGGTATTTTGATCAGAAGTCCCAAAATTTATATAGCAATGGGATCATGTCCGTACCTACAAGATGGCAAAAAGTTATCGAACAAAATGGTACCAATATACTATAGTTAAATGTAAATAAACTATATTAAAAAATGTTTTGAACTTTCTTAAAAAATGCGAAGAAACTTTTTCCCCAACCTATTCTGTACCAATAATATTAATTTTATGTTATTATTTAATCAATTAATGTACCTCCAATCGCCTGAAACACAGGATTACCTAGTTCAGGCAAAAATATTGAGTGAACTTGAGATAGATATATGCAAAACTGTATTTAACTATATACCTTTTATTTTTGAATAAATTTTATTATTATTATTTATAGAATAAGTAAATAAAGGATTTTTTCAAAAAAAATTCGCTGCTATGGCTTTTTTACGACCTAAAGATGTTTCTCTTAAAATATTGCGTGTATGAATAGATACACCATATATCCAGTACTGTTTTTGCACCATAAGTCGAGGTGATTGGTGTGAATTTTAGTTCATGAAAACTAATTTTATTCCACTCCTTTTTAATCGCGATTAAAAATAGTCAGATTTAGTTAGAAAATCTAAATTTTAGTTTAAAAACGTCAAATTCAGAATAGCAAAATTGGCTGTAGAGCTAACAAACTAAAATATAGTTAAGTGGTGTCACTTTAGTCAATTTCAGAATAGCAAATGGTCGTTTGACAGGAATAAACTAAATTTTGGTGATTTTTAGTCTAGTTTAGAGAATTTTGTGACAAGAGAATCGGCACCGTTGTCCAGTTCCACATATTAGGTATAATTATCTCATCTTATGAAGACCGTTCAGCCCTGCGTGCTTGTACAGATAACATACTGCCAAATAATCTCGATCGAGATTCGAAATTTGATCTCGGGAGATCTTGAGCCTTTTTTCGAGATTCAAACTCATCTTGTTTGAGATCTCGATGTGATTTCTTGACTAAGTGCGCGCGTAGCACACTATACCTATTTACTTCTTGAAAAGCCATTTTCAATATAAAAGATAATGGATTCATAGTGTGTGTGTGATATGTGAGTGCAGATTTGTTGCGTTTTGTGTACTTGCACACTGACTACTTCGCTTCGTACGGAACGTAGTAGGTACCTACTATGAGTACACCTCTGCCTAACCCTTCAACATAACACACGCCTTGTGCCACCCACAAGGCGTGTGTTATGTTTATGTATTTGGGGTAAACACTCACTTGTTTGAAATGGTTTTTCAACCGATGAATTACTCCGAGAGCGAGCAAAGTGAGCCAACACGGACAGGTTAGCTTCGACCCCGTCATCCCCTTCGTCTCAGGTTCCATCAAAGCCTGGAGACAGGAATGAGAGCCCCGCGCAGCGCTAAAAAATTTTTTATTGAGAATTTTTCTCAAATAACATAAAAAGTTCAATATTAAAATACATGTTTGGTCCAAAACATTTTTAAATTTAAATGAAATTGTTTTTTTTTTTTTAATACCAGCTCCTTTTCAATAGAAATGGCTATAAGTTTTTTTTTTTTTTATAATGGAATCAAATATTATTATACTATTTTAGATTCGCATGAAAAGCAGTGGGCACCGACAATGTAGTACATTTTTTTTTTATACCTACCTTTCGCACCTCAAGTCACATAATTTTCTAGAGATTCGAGTTGAATTTTGAAATCATCACATTTTTTCTTTAGTGATATTTAAAAAAATTATTGTATGTACCCCACAGTAGATAATATATTTAAAAAAAATATCTTACGAGGTTATGACATACTAAATTTTAATATACTTAAAGACAAACGGTCTTCATATTTGTGTTGTTTATTTGGCATTTACCAAAAATAAAAAAATACCTATTAAAGTCGGGATGTCCATCTAAGATTTACGTCCTGAGTTGAGTAAATTTCCTACACAAGTGTGTCTGTGTACCTTAAATGTGTGTCCTTAAGTGTGTATGTCTTGAGTTTTAATAACTGTATGCTTTACTTTTCAGAAATTCATAAACGACTTGCTAGAAAAGGCGAAAACTCTGTAGATTATGGAACCAAATCTCACGAATCGAACGCGAGCAGCGGCCTCGTCGCCGCTCCCCTTAGATGTAATTATTATAATCATGTCCTAGGTCGTAGATACGTGTTGTGAGCGAGCGTGCGCCCGAGCGCGCGCCCGAGCGCGCCTGACGTACATCTACATACTAACATATCAGCGGAGGGAGACTGGCGCGGTGGCGCAGTTTCCAGCGGCTATTAGAGCGCTTTCACATTTAGGCAACTTTAGCAGCGCGACAGTCGCGCGGCTGACGCGCGACTGTCGCGCTGTCAGAATTTCTAGTTTAAGCAGAAGCGCGGCGGTCGCGCGCTGCCGCCGCGGCCGCCGCGTGCGCTCAGTCGGCGATGAGCCAGTGTTGCAAACGTACGTAATTATAAACTACACAATGAGCGAGTTTGATACCGAACGATTTATTATTGAAATTCAAATGCGTCCTGTTTTGTGGGACTCAAGAAGCAACAATTACCACAACAGAACCCTAAAAAAGAATAACTGGCAAGAATTATGTGCATTGTTTATTCCTGATTTCGAAAAATATGAATTTGTATTCGAATTTTTGAAATGAAGTGCGCCACACTGCTCTAAACTGCGGCGCGACAGCCGCGCTGCTAACGCGCGGCTGTTATTATGATGTGAAGGACTGTGCTTCTGCCGCGCTGCTAACGTCCTAATGTGAAAGCGGCCTTACAATGTCATCACGAGCCAATTTCTAGTGAGTTCATACCTACGTATTTTAAATGATGATTGAACATCTTGCACCTACCCAATCTACCGATTTAGTATTACGTATAAACGCAGACGAATGGGAAAAGGCCAGGCGTAATTGTTTGCCGGGCGATATAGTGCCCGTTAACAGGTGTCATTATTATAAACTTAATGCTCGTAGAATAATATCACAATATTTTGTGATGTCGTAAGATAATCGGATTAATCGAATCTGTGCGAAAATCATAGGACGATGGAAAACGACCGGATATGTGGAATATAAGAATGTTTTTCGTAATCATACGAGCTTAGATCATATACTTGTCTAGATGGAGCAATGCAAACAAACGACGCCCGAAAACTGTCTCCAATTGCGTGATACGTGTGAGTACCGCTCGTGTACTTATTGTAGTCAAACTGTCAAGAAAAATTTATAAATCAAAACCCATCTCTTTGTGTTTGTTTTCGGAACAGTTTTCTATTTAATTTTATTATCTGATTTACAAATATGGTGACATCTTATTTTTTTTTTTTTTTTGAATGATGAAGTAATGATATTTGTATTTTGTCTCTCATAGTTTCGCCATAACTCCCTAGTAATAATAAACCGACAACACCGGCTAATCAGACTAACCTACAACATAACGAATAAAAAATCGTGTTTTCTTAAAATAATTGTGGTTAAATAACAAAACCTACCGATGAAAAGTGATCTTGGTGTTATTATACGGTTTTCCCACATAATTACGACACAATTTGACAGCACAAACCGGCATAATTAATTATTTTTCGTGAGCACGTCACCCTTAAGTATTTCAAATGATACTGACGTTTGTGAGAAGCGAGTCAACTAAATATAGTAGACTTTATTAGGGCCGTTCGGTACGGTCAATGTGTCATCTAGACAAGTATATGATCTAAGCATGCGAGCTATCATCACTTCATCAGGTTCATTACAAAAATTCCAAATTGTTGGAAAGTTGAACATAGCTCTTAATAAAAGGGACAAAAATAAAAGGAATTTAGTTAGGTAGGTACCACATGCGTCAGTGTATTAAGGCTCCTACAAACAGGCGCGACACAAAGGCACCGCTCGTCGCGCGACCCGCGGTGCCTTTGTGACGCGTCGCGTGTCGAGCCTGTTTGTAGGTGCCTTTACTTACGTTCATATCAGCGAAGCAGCGTTCACAACGTGAGCGGTTATTCGCGACCTGAACCGGCTTTTTGGAACGATCTTGGAAACAGTTCGGGAGAAAAAAAAAAGTTTTTTTTTTAAATATCCGGTCCTTCGTAACGGTCCTAGGAGTATCACAAAGAGCCGCTTCTGTTCGATTATCCTACGACACATCCATCTGCCCGCCTGTTCACTCAAATAAGCGATATTCGCACCCGTCATCGCAAAGTTCACTACGAAGTTATCCCACGGTCAACTGTGTGAGAACAGGCTTTCCAAAACAGAATAATAATATGTAAGAAAGGATGATACTTTTAGATGTTATTGTAAAGTTAACTTACTATAATTAATGGTTAAACAAACTTACCTTGTGATGTTTGACCATAATTATATGAAGCGTTACATCCGAAGAGATTTACAGCCCTCCCAATCCCAATAATATTTTATCACTGAAAAATCACCCCAATTTTATTTGCGAAATGGCTCTGAATTAAATGACAGCTGGGTGTGAGTGTTGCAAGGGTATGCCGAGGGTGGCGATAGCGGTAGGTTGTTTCTGTATTTTTTTTTAGCTCTGAAATTGTGCTCGGTGCCCAGTACATTGAGGAATGTACTACCTGGTGAATATAAATCTCGAGGATGTAACGGTGAAGTATAATTGTATTAGTATAATTACATTTGTACATGAGCTACGTGTTTGGACAAGATGCATCAGCATACTCAGTCGTGATGTCGGAAACGTAGCGAGACTCACGTGGCTCACTAAACTCAACGAGTTTAGTGAGCCACATGAGTCTCGCGAGCCTGGCAGGCACTATCGCAACCACGAGTCCACGACACAGTTCATGCGAAACAATTGTTCTTATTTGTAAGAGTAGGTATTAAGAGTACAATATAACGCTTGTATAATGTATCGGACATTACGAAAAGCAATCTTCTGCTGCTAAATGTACATACTGCGAAACAAAAGTTGTGAAACAGTCGTCGGATGTGCTCTGACCATGTAATTTATGGGTACCAACGTAAATACTTGGAGTCAGTCAGAGGCCTCAACCGCGCGAGTGCGCGCACGAGTCGCGCTGCCTCCGCGCGCCAGCACAGCACACCAGAGAACAGTCAGTGCAGCCGTCATTGCTTGACTTGATTCGCCTGCATTCTAGAGTGTGCGTAGTCGCAGCGGAAAAATGTCGAATTTCTTCATTTCAGTTTAGCAAATATTTAGTGTATGACGTCGTCTTGTAATTGGGTATGGTATGTGCATCCAACCATTGGGGAGCTATTCAACAAAAACTGTTTCCGCTGGAACTACGACATCCTAGCGGCACTTTTTTTTTCTATGGACGCACTAGAAAAAAAATACATTTAATAATTAGTGGGTAACGAGAGGTAAATGTGTATGTTTAAATGAAATTTGTGTGTCATGAAACTGCGAGGATATTCAAGTTTCCGCTGCGCTGATGTTTTGGCTATTTGAGGAAAATCATATAAAGCGGTTTAGTGGACAGTTGTAATTTTTTACCCACGTTTTTTCTGATGTACCACTGCTCAGTAGTGCATGTTGAAAAGATTCCAACCAAAACCCCTTGCATTTTAGCGTTTTGTGTTTCTCATGTTTACATATCTCGTTTTTGATTAAGCAATTACTAACACGCTATCAATTCAAATCTTTATTGTATCCATTTAAACAACAAGTGGATCCTGGTTACCCGAATAAATAAATTATTATAATTATATAGGTACACCTCTGCCTAACCCTTCGGGGAAAACAGGCGTTATATCTAATAATATGCTGTTTGTGTATGTGAGTTTAAATGTTTATAAACGCACCCACGATACAGGAGAAATGCTAGTGAGAAACGTTTTAAAAAAAAAAAAAAAAAATCTTATTTATAAATATAACTGGATTTGGGTTTCATATACCGCGTGGCAGGTACGGGAAACCGTAGCTACTAGCGATTCCGGTACACCTTTGTAGTTCATAAACCGCACTGCGCCATTAAGTTGTCTCACTTGTGGGGCAAAGTGGAATGTTTAAAATGTCAATGTCTACTTTGTAACACATCGATTTATTACACAAGGGCTGGTAGTGGTAGTGTTAGTTAAGAGAAATCATAATAATGCAGTGAATTAAAAAATAAAACTTGGTATGGCAGAGTGGAATAATCCCGCGCGCTATTGTATGAAGCTTCGTAGGCTGTGCCACTGTGGTATACGCTCGTCGCCTTTGCATTCAACCAGCTGATGGTATTGGGCATGGCCCTGTCACGTACACGCTACCTACAGTGTGCTGGTGCGCGGAGGTGATGTAATAAGGTACCTGCGGCATATAAGGCCCACCTAATTTTAAAACTAAAAAACTCAGGAATTATTTAAAAAAAATTAAAGAAGTGTAGTTCATATGAATCTTTATTTATTTGAGATCAAACCAAAAGGTGAATAGTAATACAAAAGTCAATATGGAAAAAAACATAACCATTTTAAAAAACACTTGCCGTGGGCCTTATTAAACTACCATAGTAATTTAAGGCCCAAATTTTTATTTTTATTTTGTTATGAAATAATTAACGAAAGTTAACGTTTATGGCATTTTTCAGCTAATAGAACAAAAAAAAATGTTTTCTTTACATAATCTTAAGAGATAATAACAATGGGGCTTTTTAACCCCCAGGGGGTAATTGTGTTGGCTTACGATTGGTCTGTTTAACTTTTGCGCCCTGGCTGGATTCATGAACTGTGCCTTTCTCTTTGAAATTTCTGGATGCCGTTTCAAAAACATCTTTAGCCAGTCTTTGCCAGCAAGGCCAATGTCTTTGTTGAAGTTATGTTTTAGCTCATATTTATCACAAAAGATGAATGCTTGTCTGCGATTAAGCTTTGGAGTAAGTGGCATCCCTATATTTGCAAATCTTATGATTCTGTTGACAAGATCGCATTCTTGAGCTTCATTCATAATTGAACGGCGTCCTAAACGTCGCATTGTATTTCCACTTTTCAAGTGGTTCCTTAGCGTACGTCTAGGTATATTATATCGGTCTGCTGCACCACGCTGCGTCAACTGCCCTCGTTCTACGGCTGCCATAGCAGAACGCAAGTTTTCTTGAGTCCACGGAGCTCGATGTGGAGGCATTTCTATTCGATCTGTAAGCAGAAACAAAAATCAAGTTGTTTAAGATAGGTCGGTTAATAAGGCCCATGACCTACTGCAGTGGGCCTTGTTAGGCGCTTAACATGCTTTATAAAATCATCAATTTAGAACGAAATTAAACACTTATTTTCGATTAATATCATAGAAAATATATATTAGTAAGTCCAATGTTAAATAAAATTACGTTACTTTCTAGCTAAATAACAATTAAATCAAAATACTTACATTTCTTTGTCACCAAATTTTATAAATCCGAGCGGTGTAGTGCAGCCTGTCACAAATCGTTCACTACTGGCAAGATGGCGGCGTGTGGTGGCCGCACGCTACCGACACAGTGCACCTACCGGTCTTATGCATGTGTGAGTCAAGTTTGAATCGGGATGGAAGTATTTTGGCGCGAATTTTCAAATGTGGGCGTATTACCCTCCGGGCCTTATATGCCGCAGGTACCTTACTTGTCGTGGCGACGTTGTAGTCATTGTTACACATAAGTACGTTGCAATGGTTGTATTGGAGCTAGTCTCCATTGTGTTCGCGATCTCCAGATCGAAGCAGTTTGTAATAAATAATTGTAATAACTGTGTTTATTTTTTTTTTACCTCCATCACCGTCTTGTTTTGTCCTACGGCATGGGTTCCGAACCCGTGGGGGGCGCTTCCTTTTGGGAGGCGAGTTTTACTGAAGGGGTGACGCTGCGTGGAGCGGCTCCAAAAATAAACTGCATTTGTGTTAATTTTTATTTTCTTGGTAGATTCTTATTAAAAAACTAAAAGGCTATAGGTTCCAAAAGCCAAACGTAAAGAATAACCTTCAGCTTTTCTGCATTATAAAAATAAATTATTCTTTAACTGGATGAATGGTCATAAGAAAAATGTCATCATTATCATCGTTCCAGCCGACAGACGTCCACTGCTGGACAGAGGCCTCCCCCAAAATGGGAGGGATTTGCCATAATCCCCGCGCTTGGCAGGCGGGTTGGCGGTCGCAGTATGATGTTAAAAATGCATAGAGAACACTGCTGCCCATTCTCTCGTAAGTCCCTTCACCTTTTCGACACCCACGGGAGGGAATGGTGTGCGTAGTCGCAGCGGAAAAATGTCGAATTTCTTCATTTCAGTTGAACAGATATTTAGGGTATGACGTGAAATTGTGTATGGTATGTAAGTACAAATTTGTGCATCCAACCCAGGGCCGGATTTAAAGGTATGGAGGCCCTGGGGCAACCAAGAAGTGGAGGCCATGTTTTTTTTTTGGAAAAGACTAAATAAAATATTTTCAGTTTTCAATCTCTACATCTATAATATAAAAATGAATCGCAAAAGCTGTTGGTAAGCGCATAACTCAACAACGCCTGGACCAATCTTATCAATTTTTTTTTTTAAATGTTCGTTGATGTCCAAGGATGGTTTTTACGGCGAGAAAAATTCGAATGAAGGTAGGGTAGGTAGGGTAGGTAAGGTAGGAAGGGTAGGTAGGGTAGGTAGGGTAGGCAGGGTAAGTAGGTAGGGTAGGGTAGGTAGGTAGGGTAGGGTACACTGACTTATTATATGTTGTTTTTATTTTTTATTTTTTTTGGGAAATCATATACAATGTTTGTAAATATGTGAGCACCATGTACCTATCGCATTTATTAATTTTTCTGTTATTACTTCACTTTTCATTCTTTTTACCAATTGTGGTAAGTAATTTTGATGAATTTTTTTATATTTTTTATTTTTTTATTCTAGGTACATAGTCTTCACCTATAAATATTAATTAATGTATACAAACTATTGTTAACATTTTAAAAGAGTAAGTATGGAGTTTCTTGCCCATTCTTCTCCATACATAACTACATTTTGGAAGGCGCAACTAGAATCAATTAACTATTCATGTAATTTTTGACGTTCAAAAGTGCATCTTCGTGCCTATTTGAAATAAATTATTTGACTTTGACTTTGACTTTGGTATAGTAGTGGAGTTTATACTATATTTCCTTTGCGCGTAGACAAACTGAGTCAAATAGTTTTTGACAGAATGAAGTCTGTCGGGTCAGCTAGTAATATAATAAAGCTGGGGAGTTTGTTTGTTTGAACACGCTTATCTCTGGAACTACCAGTCGGAATTGAAAATTATTTTTTGCGTTTGGTAGCCCAATTCTTGATGAAGGTTTTTTAACGTCAAGCTACGACCCTTAGGAGCCGAACAAAGAGAAAAAAGGAAAAAAAAGGATATATTTTTTTTCTTTCGTAAAAACAATCAAATTGTGGGGGCCCCTTCTTTGTGGAGGCCCAGGGCCAGAGCCCCTGTTGCCCTGCCCTAAATCCGGCCCTGATCCAACCATTGGGAAGCAAGTCAACAAAAAAAATTGAAAAAACCCACGACGGTTAAAAAGTAATTGAAAAAGGATATCCAAGAATATCCGTCCAGGGCTGCCATTAAATGAACTAGTTTTGCAGTTTTATAGTAACTTGAATAATTGATGATTTTTTAGCGCTATACTTACACCCTTAATACCCTAGGCTGTGTCTCTACAGTGAGGACCTTTAGATGTTGATGATACTTATTTTTATTTACGATGAAATTTAAAATAGTGATGGTGTGGCGGTATCAACAACGCCACACGCGAACTACGCATCAAAGACCTGACGTCACAAATCCTGCATCGCGCCATCAGAGTTTACCGCGCGACTAACATATATACAACATCCCGACATCAACCGTTGGCAGTTGCCCACCAGACACAATACCCGTCTGGTCGGAGGATCTTCCCTTTACTATAGAGTATGAGCGAACTTTACACCCTGTTCCTCGTACCTCTAAAATGGCAGCCCCCGATGGATATTCTTGGGTTTTTCATTAAGTTTATTATTACCTAATTATTTTATCCTTTTTCAATTACTTACTTTTTAATTACCGTCGTGGGATTTTTCAAAATGTTTAATTTTGCTTATAGTTTTAAACTTTTTAGAGAGAATAGGTACTGATAGATATTACTTATGTACATAACGCGCCGCCCCGGGCGTTCGCCACTCGCCCGAATGACCCTATGGAAGATACGCCTCTGCTACGCTCAGATGTCGCTACGCCCCCGCAAGGGGGCGTGGCTGGCGGAACCGGGGCATCGCCCCCCGTCCGCGGAGAGTTCGCGGTGGCCCATTAATATGGGCCCCTCCTCGTGTCGGCCTAATGCGGCCTAAGGATGTTGGGCCCGCGTGACAGACGCGGGCCCTGTGATAGAGTATCTGAGATTGAATTATTTTTGGAAAAAACTAAGTTTGATGTCATCTGTTTAACAGAACATTGGCTGAAAGATCATCAAGTAATGTCAATTAACTATGAAAATTATTGCGTAGTCAGCCATTTTAGCCGAAAACGTATGATACACGGCGGATCATTAATATTGATTAAAAAATCGATTAAATCTAAAGAACGAAAAGACATCATTGAACTGTCTGTTGAACACACAATTGAATTGTCCTGTGTTGAGCTCGATAAGCATGTTATAGTATGCGTATACAGACCTCCAAGTTACCAGAATCTTGTTATGTTCGATTCTGTAATGGAAGATGTGTTAAAGAAACTTAGTACTAGTAGTAAATCAATAATCGTATGTGGTGATTTTAATATTAATTTATTAGAAAATAACTTGAATAGTGTCAGATTGTTAACGCCCGGTTTCTCGACGGCTATTCAAATCTATAATCAACGAACAAACCTGTTAAATTAACAGAACAGTCAAATCAAATTCGGTTGCTGAATTGGCGATTACGATAAAATTAACTAATCAACGATCAATGTCAACTGATTAACGAAAATAGATTATGTGTATGGCAACATCGGATTCTTCATTCATTTTGATAAATAGTTCGTTCAATTTAATATCAAGTTGACACTGTTGACATTTCTAAAGGCGGCATTTTATTGAAAGTTTTGAATGTTTGAGGTATCTAGAGATATAAATTAAAAAATTGTTTAGTGCTTTTCATTGAATTATGTGCCGTGTGGTGCCGGATGTAAAGAATAGCATCGCCCTATTTCTTCCCGTGGGTATCGTAAAAGGCGACTAAAGAACTTCCTAGAGAATGGGCAGCAGCGTTCTTTATTCATTTTTAACACCATACTGCGATCACTAACCCGCCTGCTAAGCGTGGCGATTATGGCTAAACACCCGAATTGGGGGAGGCCTTTGTCCAGCAGTGGACGTCTTTCGGCTGAAATGATGATGATGATGATTGAATTATGGCATCGTCAT
Organism: Dryobota labecula; assembly: GCA_947523025.1. NCBI lineage: Eukaryota > Metazoa > Arthropoda > Insecta > Lepidoptera > Noctuidae > Dryobota > Dryobota labecula. Next base: position 28,847,060 of record OX383286.1, read on the forward strand.
CAACATCAAGAGGGAGAAACTATACAGAACGCGAGAAATGTTCACTTTTGAGTATAATAGATAGGTAAGTAACTATTGCACGTTTTTATTGGTGCCTAAATATATAATATGTGTATTTCTGATTTGTGTACAAACAAATCGTGAAATCCTTCGTAAGTACCTCAAGGTTCCGTTTGTTTGTAAGAAATATAATTGTTCGGTTATCAAATCTCCAGTAGAAAATTAATCAATCTCGAGTCCGCTATGGGTAGCCGAAGTTGTTTTATAAAATTATAACTAGAAAATATCCAAAGAAACCCGAAAATCACAGGGAACGCAAAGATAATCGCCCAAGCTCGACAGATTAGCTAACACGACATTTGACAGCTGCTTGACATGACATTCAAGCTTAATCGTTCTTTCAGAAACCCAAATTATGATTTATCAAGGGATTTTTGTACTAATTTGATTGTTGTGTTAAGTGATCAACGATTTAAATCAAAGTACTTAATTAACGTTCGTGCAACTCGTTTTCGACTTAACAAGAGATTTGACACATGGTTAGTTAATTTTAGATTTGAACAGCCGTCGAGAAACCGGGCGTAAGTCTTTTTAGGTTATTTGATTTGTCAAATGTTTTTATTGAACCAACCCGAGTGACAGCTTCTTCTGCCACTTTTATAGATAATATATTTTGTAATTGTGATTACTTACACAAACAAATCGTAAATAAGTTGCCATCTGATCACAGTGGACAAACAATAACATTTTGCTCTTACATGCCTTTACAAAAAATTCAAATAAGGTTTAGGCCAAATACATGTAAAAATTTAGAAAAATTAAATAATTATTTGGCCAGTAAATTATGTCTTCAGAGTTTTAATAATGTATGTAACCCAAATGAGTTCTACGCCGAGTTCTTTTCACTATTAAATACGCAATTTAATGACACATTTCCACTAAAGACTAAAAGTATTTATACAAAGTTCTTATTTAGTGATTGGGCAACTCCAGGTATTCGTAAAAGCAGGGAAAAGCTATTTGAACTTTATGGCCTAAAGCAACATATGAATAATACTAGCTTTCATAAGTATGTTGCAAAATATTCAAAAACATTTAAAAATGTATGCAAAATAGCTAAAGCTGTTTATATTAGCAATAAAATAAAATCAGCTGATGATAAAATAAAAACTACTTGGCAAATAATAAATAATGAAACAGGTAAGAAAAAACAGCGAAATACTGAATTTAATTTAGAGACTGCACAAATAGCTCAGGAATTTGAAAACTTTTTGGTAATATTCCCCTTAAAACTACAGAAACTTTAAATTCCTCACCTGCGCTTTCTGCTGCTTTACTTAGAAAGAATGTAAAGGCATGCCCTTTGGAGTTCAGGTTTCAACATACAAACCCCCAGGCTGTTATAAAAGCTTTTAAAGATCTTAAAATTAAATCAACAGAAGCTCTTTGGGGAATGTCTGTAAAAGTCTGTAGGTCTATTATCGAAACGATTGCGCACTATTTAGCTTTCATATTTAACACCAGTGTAGACCAAGGAGTCTTTCCAGATCTCATGAAACACAGTAAAGTTCCATTGTTCAAATCCGGTGATAGTAAGGAACCTAACAGTTATAGGCCTGTGTCAATTCTTCCAGTTCTCAGTAAGGTGTTTAAAAAGTTGATCCTCAATCAAATGTTACGTCACTTTAATAAAAACTCCATCTTTCATGAACAACAGTATGGTTTCACCAAGGGACGTTGTACAATTAACGCCGGTGTCACCCTAATAAAGAACATTTTTAACGCTTGGGCAGAAGCACAAGATGCACTTGGAATCTTTTGCGACCTCTCTAAGGCGTTCGATTGCGTAAACCATGAGACACTTCTGCTGAAACTGGAGCACTACGGAATTAAGAATACCGCTCTTGATTTACTAAGATCATACCTGACGGATAGGAAGGTTAAAGTTCAGGTAAACGGCGTAAACTCATTAGGGTTTGAAATGAAAATGGGCGTTCCTCAAGGTTCGATATTGGGTCCATTCCTCTTTTTAGTTTACATTAACGATTTACCCCAATTACTTCAAAATCAACCGAAGATGGTGTTATTTGCAGATGACACATCATTGATTTTTAAAATAGATCGACGGTCACAAAAACTTGACGACGTGAATAACTCTATTCTTCAGGTCCAAAATTGGTTTACCGTAAATAATTTGGTACTAAATAAAAAAAAAACAAATGCATTCGATTTAAGTTACCTAATGTTAGAAGTAGCGAATGTGACATCATATTGAATGGAGAAAAACTGGAATTTATAAATCAAACGGTTTTCCTGGGAATCACGCTAGATGAGAAATTACAATGGGGACCTCATATAACATCTCTTGCGGGGCGGCTAAGCTCGGCCGCGTATGCTGTTCGAAAGATAAGACAGTTAACAGATATAGAAACCGCGCGTTTGGTTTATTTTAGCTACTTCCATAACATTATGTCGTATGGCATTTTACTGTGGGGTCGGGCTGCCGACATTGAATCCATTTTTATTTTACAAAAGAGGGCTGTCAGAGCCATTTATAATCTACATCGCCGCGAATCTCTTAGAGAACTATTTAAAACGATTAATATTATGACGGTACCTTGCCAATTCATGTATGAAAATATTATGTATGTAAGAAAAAATCTACATCTTTTTAATAAAATCAGTGATAGGCATAATTTTAATACTAGAAATAAAGATAAAATAGATCAACCATTTTTCAGATTATCTAAAGTACATACACCTTTTATGGGGTACTGTGTTAAATGTTACAATAAAATACCTTCTGATATATTACAATTAAATGAAAGAAAATTTAAAACTCATATAAAAAGCACACTTTGTAAACAAGCATATTACAAATTAGAGGATTATATCCAAGATAAGAATGCTTGGAAACATGCTGGTCCTGCTCCATAGGACAATTTAGAGTCTAGACAAAATCAAACTGGTTGCTAATTTAACTGTATAATTTATAATTTTTATGATATTAATTTTTATTTTCTGTGATTAATATAAATTTAACTCACTCACTTATTATATGTATTTTTTTTTTTTTTTTTTTGAAAATCTTATGCAATGTTTGTAAATATGTGATCACCATGTACCTATCGCATATATTAATTTTTCTGTTATTACTTCACTTTTCATTCTTTTTACCAATTGTGGTAAGTAATTTTTATTTTTATTCTAGGTACATCGTCTTCATCTATAATTATTAATTAATTTATACCTATAAACTATTGTTAACATTTTAAAAGAGTAAGTATGGAGTTTCTTGCCCATTCTTCTCCATACATAACTACCTTTTGGAAGGCGCAACTAGAATCAATTAACTATTCATGTAATTTTTGAAGTTCAAAAGTGCATCTTTGTGCCTATTTGAAATAAATGATTTGACTTTGACTTTGACTGAATTTGACGGAGAAACTTTGAGTAGTTTCAAAGATATTGATCATTTAAGTTTTGCCATACAAACACTGCAGTAGGGTTACCAATAGTGTAGGTTTTATGTAAGACAAAGTATATTTTAAGGTGTTTTCTTGTTGTGAAAGTATTAAATGTATAAAGTTCTGGAGTTTTACGACGATGATGGTTACGGTGGGGAACTCGGTGTGGTGCGTGAAGAATAGATGACGCCACGGAAGACTCATTGTATGTGTGTTACAAAACGTGTAAAAATCGTCGCTGCACATGAACCTTATCGGCTTCAAAATAAGGTTGGTTTTTCAAAACAAATCGCTAAAACCAACCTTTTTTGAAGCCGATATGGTTCATGCATAGCGACGCGCGTACGGCCGGCGCTGGCGAGACGCGTCGCTTTGAAACCAGCCATAGAACCAACCAACCGCTTGCCTAAATGTATTATGTGTCGTTGGGTCTACCCATAACACGTTTTCGTCGGGCCTTCGTAGGGCAATGTACGTTGGCCCCATCGCAAGTTGGGCCTTCGTAGGCAAATCCACAGAGGCCATCAGTTGTTGGCCCAAACCGCAAACTTCCCGCCAGTTGTATGCATTTGCCAACTAACCAGAGGTAAGTGGCCCAACTAAAAGCCAACAAAAATTGCTGCTAGGGTTAGGATTGTCTAACTTTCCCCTTCCCCTTTCCATGTATCCAAACCAAAATATTATAAAAAAGTTTATAATAAACATCGTATTATACGATCGACTCACTCAGCACATCACTAGATTCATTACCTCATCTCTGTAGTCTTTGGCCGGGGAATTCCCGCTCGATGTATTTATTTGTTGTTGTCCTTGTTGCACTCATGAAAACATCGTATTCTTATCTCCCTTGCTCTAACCGAAATACGTAGGAAAATATCGTCGTTGAGACTTTAAGACCTCTATATGTGTTAAATTCAACTTTATGAGAAAATCGATATTTTAAACACCAACATTTCATTAGGAAGCACATTGTAGATCTTGAAATTGGTAAAGAAATGACGTGTGCGTAGTTGCAGCGGAAAAGTGTCGAATTTCTTAATTTCAGTTTTAAATCTAATTCTGTCACAAATACGCACAAATAAAGAGGTACTCGTATATGTTTATTCTACAGGCGCACATATAATGGTTTTAGAGATACACGATTCTGCAAAACGTTACTCCAGCAGGAAATGCAATATCTCGAAAACCTGAAGACGCACAAATTATATTTTCGTGTGCGTAGTCGCAGCGGAAAAGTGTCGAATTTCTTAATTTCAGTTATAGAGATAATTAGTGTATGACGTCGTGTAAATGTGTATGGTAAGTAAAAATTTGTGCATCCAACCATTCGGGAGCTATTCAAGAAAAACTGTTTCCGCTGGAACTACGTCATCCTAGCGGCACTTTTTTTTTCTATGGACGTACTAGAAAAAAATACATCTAATAATTAGTGTGTAGCGAGAGGTAAATGTGTATGTATAAATGAAATTTGTGTGTCATAAAACTGCGAAGATATTCAAGTATCCGCTGCGCTGACGTTTGGCCATTTGATGAAAATCATATAACACGGTTTAGCGGAGAGTTGTAATTTTTTACGCACGTTGCTTTGAATTTGTGTGTAACGTTTGTGAAAACAGAATTTGAAAAAAACATACCGTTCAGAAGATAGACACGTAAAAGTAAAATTAGGTTATTAGGTCCAAGTGCTTAAAATAGTAACTCTAGAGCCTAACTTATAACGTTTATTCGTATCTTGTAAGGGTCTTCAATGTCCTGCCAAGTTTCATTTATGTTCTCTTAGTAATTAATGAGCAATGGCATAATTTACTACAACTGGATCACTATATTGTATGACATCCGATTGTAGAACTTTTTAATGAAAAAACTAAATGAAACATATTCCAATATTTAGTGTATTAATGCAACAATTCACATGTCAAATTTCAGCTCATTACACTAAATAATTAAATAGATATACCTAATAAAAAACCTGGGGGCCTACCATGCACTCTTATAGCAGGTAAATTTTAGACGGAAAGTGAACTGTCGGGCTATTTTGTACCATGAACACGTCAAATAAGAGGCGAGCCAGCGGTCACGTGACTAAAGCCGGTCAGTAGTCACGTGACAACATTTTACTGTCTGACCTGCGATAAGCTGTACCATCAACTCCTTTTTGACATCTAAACATTTGAAAACTGATCTGCCCGGCAGTCATATTAAGCAGGCGTGTAAAACTAACTTTTATTGAACTGTTTTCTTTAATTTAAAATAAAAAACGTAAGTCGATGTTAATTTGTGAATGTAATACTATTGTGGCATTATTTAAAATTATATACAATGAAAAAAACAATCTCTTTGCCGTTTATTTTAGATCACACATCTAACATAAACGGCAAAGAGATTGTTTCTGACGAAGATGAAATTTTAGAGTTTCTTGAGGAAGATGGTGATAAAAACAGTGTGAAACAAATTGCTAAAATCCAAAAGAAAGTTTTGAGAAGCATGATAAAATCTTTTGACTTGTAGGATATATGTGATGATGACGTAGCCCATTGGAATGACCTTGTGATTATTAAAAAAAAAACATTTATTTCAGGTCTTTAACCCATATAAAATTAAAAAGGAACACCCCACAGTGTTTCCCATTGTTCATATGAAACTATCCTTGAAGTAATTATTACCAAATAACTGCACTATCTTACTACTCGTAACAACGGACACGATACAAATGTGTGCATTTCCGATTTATTTACAGAAACTGTTTGTTTCTTCTGTTAAAAAACCCACTTGAATTTCCAGTACTAAAAATAACCTCATAAATTGTTGTGGTTATGACTTAAGATAGTATATTTATATGAGTCGTTCAAAAATAGTTAAAAGTTGTTAAGTTTTTCAAGTAAGCACTTACCTTTCTTTTAAGTATCTAAAAGGGTCTCCAACGACATAATCGTGTTAAATAAGATTGTTTGCTACGAAATATAGTTTTTTTTACAATTCTCTTGATCATTATAAACTGTTTTTAAATTAATTTTATCTAGTTCTACTAAACCGTAAAACCGGTAATATTGCGAAATTGTATTTCCGAACGTTTGTTTATAATATGGCGTACCGGCCAGTGATAACGTAGCAGGTCTGAAGTTGACACATTGCAGGTCAGACGGAAACGCTCATGGTACAAATAGAAAACCTGCCAGGTTAACCTGCTAAGTTGACCTGTCATGTACTTGGCAAGTATTTTAAATGTTGATGGTAGGACAGCTGAACAACTGCAATACATGGATAAACCGACCAAGTTTGAATGGCTACCAAAAAGCGGGCCTGCAGTATAAAGAGCTAACGTTCTAAAATTACCAGTGTTGTACCATTATTGGAGTGGTACAGATGGGCAAGTAACTATTAAACTAATAACTTTCGTGATATTATTGTAGGTAACTTGTTTTTTTTCTTAAACTTACGAAATTATTTCAATAATAATTATAAACCTAAGATTTACTCATACCTTTATGGGCTTTTACAGTAGGCATATATTTCAAATCAAATCATTTATTTGCAATGAATGTAGGTTACATTAAAATACAGGTGGAGTAGGTAGGAGTGACCCATGTACATTCTGCCTGGAAATAGGCACGTGTGAGATTATTCATATTTATAGGAGAATATCTGATTTTATTGATCACATTTATATTGATTTGGTACAACAATAAATCACACTAAGAACGTCAGCTGTCAGAATAACATGAGATTGACGTATGGAAACGTTCCATTTTAATAATGTTCTATTTGGAAATAAAAGGGTTGTAATTTAAAATATATTATTATGGTATTTACATTTCATTAATTTATATTTCATAGACAGATGTATTTTCTATAAAAGGTTTATATTGTGACCTAATAGGCTGTATAACAAACAACTATTGTGGAGTTTCTGAACGAGTCATGATTTGTGGTTTTTGAATGGTCAATACAAATGTTTATTTAATTAACAATACAATAAATGATTAAGTAATAATAAAATTAATATGATACTAATAATATTTATCACGATTTTATAATGCAATTTTAAAGTAACAAGGTGTTTCAATCGATATTCAGAACATCCAGTTGATGTTATTATATTATTCGATTTTACCTAGAGATTACAAATAAATACATACTATTTTGATAAATAATCATATTATGTTTTAAAATAGTTCCACTACATAAGATTTGTAAATTGTTACCTATGTTAGAAGCTATTTAACAATTTTTTTTTTGAGATATTAAGATTATATATTTTGTCAAATAATAAGTTATATGTATCGTTTAATACAAGATTATTCCACTAAATCAAGATAATTACAAATAAATTAACCTAAACTAAATAAAACTAATAACAAAATGAACTAAAATATGGCGTCGAAAAATTCCTCCGCATCGCTGTCGACTGCTAATGTACCCAAGAGACTGGCAGCATTGCCACGTTGTATGGCAATGCTTAGCCTCTGGCCAAGATAAAAGCCAGCCCTTGGGTCACGGGAAGTGTCAACCAGCCTTTTGGAGATTTCATTGAACAATAAATGAGCGCTGGGACCCCACGGCCCGCGGGTTTCAACCCCAAACGGCTCGAAAATATAGTTACCCATCAAGTTACTATACTTTCGCCGCTTGAGGTTTTCAGCAACCGCAGCAGCAGCGCCAGCACAGCACGCCGAGCCAGGAAGATGGGATGGCGCAAGAGTATCGACACAAGTTGCGTCCCACACTAAAGGCCTACCTACCTTCCAAGGAAATAAAGACATGCCGTCCGGTCTCTTGCCATCGTCGCGTGCCAAGCCATTGGGTTCTAATACAGCTGGAACGCCGACGGAGACAAGAGCTCGTCGGATAATGTCATTAATGTTTGTGTGCCGCGCTAAGCGACCCGCACTTCGACTGCAGGACAGGCCGTGGTGTCCTAGGCTGTTGACAACCTCGCCACAGTGACAGCGATGGGGAGAACAACAAGGAGCTCCTAGTCGTTGGTGAAGCAGCGAAGCGGAAAGTAGTGTCGTCAAACAAAGTGCCTATGTTCGACAAAGGTAGTGCATGAAGCCAAAGACCCGACTCCCACCTACCCACAGCCAGCAGGCGCGCACGCTCCGCAGAAGTAGCAGACGTGTCAAGTAAATTGTTCTGTACTACCCTACAGAGCGGCTCATCCCACCGTCTCTGTGAAGATGGATTGTCGGGTGGATCTGAATTCGGGCAAGCGATTTTCCAGGCATCCAATGCCTCGGTAAAGCATGGCACATCAAAATCAATCAGTGTGGAGGCTAGGATTTTCCTGATTAATTTCTCAGTGCCATGAACCGAGGAAATGAAAGCCGGTAAACTAATACTAGAAATTTTGCGGACGCCGAGGCCTCCCATCCGAATGGGAAGAGAAGTTGGTTCGATATTGGGTCCATTCCTCTTTTTAGTTTACATTAACGATTTACCCCAATTACTTCAAAATCAACCGCAGATGGTGTTATTTGCAGATGACACATCATTGATTTTTAAAATAGATCGACGGTCACAAAAACTTGACGACGTGAATAACTCTATTCTTCAGGTCCAAAATTGGTTTACTGTAAATAATTTGGTACTAAATAATAAAAAAACCAAATGCATTCGATTTAAGTTACCTAATGTTAGAAGTAGCGAATGTGACATCATATTGAACGGAGAAAAACTGGAATTTATTAATAAAACGGTTTTCCTAGGAATCACGCTAGATGAGAAATTACAATGGGGACCTCACATAACATCTCTTGCGGGGCGGCTAAGCTCGGCCGCGTATGCTGTTCGAAAGATAAGACAGTTAACAGATATAGAAACCGCGCGTTTAGTTTATTTTAGCTACTTCCATAGCATTATGTCGTATGGCATTTTACTGTGGGGTCGGGCTGCCGACATTGAATCCATTTTTATTTTACAAAAGAGGGCTGTCAGAGCCATTTATAATCTACATCGCCGCGAATCTCTTAGAGAACTATTTAAAACGATTAATATAATGACGGTACCTTGCCAATTCATTTATGAAAATATTATGTATGTAAGAAAAAATCTATATATTTTTAATAAAATCAGTGATAGGCATAATTTTAATACTAGAAATAAAGATAAAATAGATCAACCATTTTTCAGATTATCCAAGGTACATACATCTTTTATGGGGTACTGTGTTAAATGTTACAATAAAATACCTTCTGATATATTACAATTAAATGAAAGAAAATTTAAAACTCATATTAAAAGTACACTTTGTAAACAAGCATATTACAAATTAGAGGATTATAACCAAGATAAGAATGCTTGGAAACATGCTGGTCCTGCTCCATAGGACAATTTAAAGTCTAGACAAAATCAAACTGGTTGCTAATTTAACTGTATAATTTATAATTTTTATGATATTAATTTTATTTTATGTGATTAATATTTTAACTCACACACTGACTTATTATATGTTGTTTTTATTTTTTATTTTTTTGGGAAATCATATACAATGTTTGTAAATATGTGAGCACCATGTACCTATCGCATTTATTAATTTTTCTGTTATTACTTCACTTTTCATTCTTTTTACCAATTGTGGTAAGTAATTTTGATGATTTTTTTTATATTTTTTATTTTTTTATTCTAGGTACATAGTCTTCACCTATAAATATTAATTAATGTATACAAACTATTGTTAACATTTTAAAAGAGTAAGTATGGAGTTTCTTGCCCATTCTTCTCCATACATAACTACATTTTGGAAGGCGCAACTAGAATCAATTAACTATTCATGTAATTTTTGACGTTCAAAAGTGCATCTTCGTGCCTATTTGAAATAAATTATTTGACTTTTGACTTTTTGACTTTTTTGAAGCTTGAGCCCAAGCTCGGTGGTCCATGGCCACATTTAAACTCGAAGTTAATGGTGCCGATTCCCTTGTTCACAAACTAAACTAAATTTAAGTTCAGTGCATCTTTTTCTTTCTACTTCATTAAGAAAAGGACAGAAGATAAATTTTAGTTTAGTCCTGTCAAATTAATCAGCGCTTGACGTAAATTGTCGTAATTTTAGTCGGCAAGTTTTTAATCACGTCTAAACTTGTATGGAGTAGTGACAGGCGCTGCTTAATTTGACAGGACTAAACTAAAATTTATCTTCTGTCCGTTTCTTAATGAAATAGAAAGAAAAAGATGCACTGAACTTAAATTTAGTTTAGTTTGTGAACAAGGGAATCGGCACCAGTATACAGATAATTTGGTCCATTTTGTCTAAAAGGTGAGTGTACTTCCATAAATGGGAAGCGCGAAGGAAATATATTAATTTAGGGCCGAAACAGCAGTAACGAATTAAGGTTAAGGCCGAATGCATGTTAATTTGGAACAATCTTTCCGAAACGTCATTGAAATTTTGTATTTTTTCCTCAATAAAAAAGGGAAAGGAATTTTCAAAAATAGGAGATCCAAGGAGACGAAGAGAGCTTTTTTCAATAATTTTGATTTCAGGAGCTATTGCGTTAAATTTGGTAAGAGTCAGATGTCTGTCAGTACTGTCAGCTAAGTATAGTTCACATTTAGAAAGGTTGAGATCAAGACCAATGGAATGAAATTCATTTTTTAAGAATTGAAGGTCATTTAAAACAGTTTCTACGTCGCCTCCCAAGGTTCCATCATCAAGATACCAAACGTTAAATTTGGAATTTAGTTGTCGAATAACTGGGTGAATGGTTAAACTAAAAATCACTGGCCCGAGAGGGTCACCTTGTTGACAGCCAACAGCAGATTCCAGAAGGTTGTCCCGATACATTAATTTAGAAGGGTGTCTGTAACATTGCCAAAGGAAACTATAGATTTGGGGAATTTCTTTTTTAGTTTCTGCCAGCAAGGTGTCCATGTTAACAGAATTGAAGGCATTCTTTATGTCAACCTTCAGAATGACCTCTCCTTTGCCAGAATTTAGATAGGTCGACAAAGCGTGTACGGCAGAAATAATTATGTATGACCGTCTAGGATTGGTTTAAAATGGCGGCAATGTTGAAGTACTTTAGTAATATTCGCAGACTATAAAAGTATGTGTTCCCGCCTATGCTGGGACTTGTTTGTATAAGACTATGGTGAAAGATGGAGTGTGTTCACGTAAGTTAATTGATATTATATCTTGATTATTGCTAATGACTATGTTGTTCTGTATGTGTTAAAATATGGCTAATTGGCTAATATTGTATTGTGTTTAATCAAAGGAATATTCATGTTCTGTTTCTTTCCACTGGTAAATTTTCTATCTTTGAGAAATGATCCTAGAGATTTATTATATCTTGTAACAAAGTATATTATGGTAATGTAAAAATGAGTTGATAAAATACTTTAAACCAAGTTTCCGTGGATTTTCTCGTCCGTTCTTACGAAGACCATTTTACCGTTTCCACGAAGACCTAATTTTGGAACGGACACCTAGCTTTCTCAGTAACGTTACTTTGACAAGCCTAATTGAAATAAATGCCTAGTCTTGTCTGTCTGTGCTTTCCTTTATAAAATCCTTTCCCTACATACACCATATTCATAGAGCCTTTCATACACAGTAAATTACTAGTTACCATTCTGACACACAAAGCTTGCTAATAAAGTGGATATCAATACCTATTTAATGTAGTTTTCATCCACTTTCTAACACACGCAAAATTTATTAAAAAAAAAAAAATATGTTAAGAAGCTATCTAAAAATAAAATTACAAATTAAAATGCCATACTTAGGATTATTACAATTACATATACATTAACTAATATTGAAAATGTCAAATTAAAATGTTACTTTCTAATAAAATTAAGAATAAATGTATTTTTAGGTCATTATGTTCAAAATAATATTAATTACCTATATTTATTAATATTGTTTGTATTTAATAAAAAAACGGATTCTTTATATTAATGTTATTATTACTTTGTAAATAATGCTCTTTTTTAATGTTAATTAGTCATTTAATAATAAATACTTTTAATAGTACAAAGTTAATGCAGTTGTTTTATTTTCTGCTAAACTATTGTGTACACACCTGTACGAAACTAACGATACTATACTGGAAATTTTAGAACGTTAGCTCTTTATACTGCAGGCCCGCTTTTTGGTAGCCATTCAAACTTGGTCGGTTTATCCATGTATTGCAGTTGTTCAGGTATTTTTATTATATCTATTTAATTATTTAGTGTAATGAGCTGAAATTTGACATGTGAATTGTTGCATTAATACACTAAATGTTGGAATATGTTTCATTTAGATTTTCCATTAAAAAGTTCTACAATCGGATGTCATACAATATAGTGATCCAGTTGTAGTAAATTACGCCATTGCTCATTAATTACTAAGAACATAAATTAAACTTGGCAGGACATGAAAGACCCTTACAAGATACAAATAAACGTTATAAATTAGGCTCTAGAGTTACTATTTTAATCCGTTGGACCTAATAACCTTATTTTACTTTTACGTGTCTATCTTCTGAACGGTATGGTTTTTTCAAATTCTGTTTTCACAAATGATACACACAAATTCAAAGCAACGTGCGTAAAAAATTACAACTCTCCACTAAACCGTGTTATATGATTTTCATCAAATGGCCAAACGTCAGCGCCGCGGAAGCTTGAATATCTTCGCAGTTTTATGACACACAAATTTCATTTATACATACACATTTACCTCTCGCTACACACTAATTATTAGATGTATTTTTTTTCTAGTACGTCCATCGAAAAAAAAAAAGGGCTGTGTAATGTTTGATATAATAACAGATAGTCTAATTTCATTTGACATAACTTTCATATGATATAATTTTCATATGCTATAAAAACATTTAACCTAATTTAATATGATCTAATGTTATATTTGATATAATTTTCATATGCTATAAAAACATTTAACCTAATTTCATATGATCTACCTAATGTTATATTTGATATAATTTTCATTTTCTCTAATTTCATTTAGTATAACGTTCATATCTTATAATTTTCAAATTGTATAATGCTCTTTTTATATAATGTTCATTAGACCTAACTTTCATATCAATTAATTTTCTAAGGTAGGTAACGCATCGTTCTTGAGAAAAGCAAATTATATTGTAACCTAACCTCAAAACATTAAAGTTGCTTCTGCATCGTCTCCGGCGCTGCGGGAAGTGCAACCCCTTCGCCCTTACGTAACAAAGGATAGGCACCCATGCTCTCCCTCCGCGCCTCCGGTTTTTATATACACTCTAGGGTAGGAGCCAAAAGACTACGTAAAGTCGGGGTGCCCCCATTCGGTTTTGGGAACAGATTCAACCTATTAACTACTACTAAATCAATCAATCTGCCTAGCCTTTTCCCAACTATGTTAGGGTCGGCTTCCAGTCTAACCGGATGCAGCTGAATACCAGTAGTTTACATGGAGCGACTGCCTATCTGACCTCCACAACCCAGTAACTGGGTAACACGATACCCCTTGGTAAAACTGGCTGACAGACTTTTGGGCTTCTGACGACCCGTAACGAATGTCAAAGATCCACGAATGACAGCCGGGACCAACGGCTTAACGTGCTTTCCGAGGCACGGAGGAGTCTCGGTATGTAAAGATGGTCACCCATCCACGGACCAACCCCGGCAAGCGTAGCTTAACCTGACGGATCGACCCGTGCGCCTGTTATTACTTAGCCACGAGCTCCTCAAAACTAAAAAACTCCTCTTCCTCCTATTAACTACTACTATTAAATGTAATCAGTTTTTGCAAAAATAAAAGTAGACATTTCCAAATTATATTAAACGTTACTTTGAATATTATTGAATTGATTTTGAATATTATTTCAAATGTGCATTATATAAACTGTTCATTATACCATATGAAATTAGGTAAAATGAAATTATATCAATAATTCATTATATCATTTGATCGTTATATTAAATGAAAATTATATTAAATGAAATTAGGTCTTATGAACATTAGATCATTTTTGTTATTATATCAAACGTTACACACTCATGTGGGGTATCGTATGAAAGAGCGCTATTTGCACATACTCATAATTTTTTTTAGGCCCCATGTTTTCGACTTTTGACAAAAAAAAAAGCATTCCCCCTGTTGTGATATCCGAACGCACCCTTAGGCTGAATGTATGTTGTGTCAGGGGCAGAGATAATCGGTAAGAAAAAGGGGCTACCTTGATGGTGGAACGTGTGCCCTGTTATTAATAAAAGTTGCATATCTAGCTAAACAGACTTTTAATACATGGTGGCAGCGGCATAAGGCCTAAATCTTAGAAAAAATAAAAAGGAAAAAGACATGACAGGAAAGGAGAGAAATACCATTAGTATTCCTCCACCGGAGCCTATTTCATTTGAGCCAAAGGAGTGGCCGTCATGGCGGACGCGTTACGAGAGATGGGCTAATGTAACTCAAATGGCCGCAAAAAGTGAAAAAGAGCAGTTAGATTGTTTGTTGTATACAATGGGACCAAAGGCGGAAGATATATTACTACAGTGTGCAGACGTCAAGAGTTATAGTAAAGTTATAAAATGGATGGAAGACAATTTTTTGCCCAAAAGAAATATCATATACGAAAGGTATATGTTCATTAGCAGGAAGCTAGAGGAGAATGAGAATTTGAGGGAATTCATAACTTCATTGTTCAAGTTAGCAGAATATTGTAACTTTAAAGCGTTAAAAGAAGAGCTGATCAGAGACAGGTTGGTGGTTGGTATGAGGGACAAAAAGGCGAGTGAAAAATTGCAGTTGAAGAGAGACTTGCAGTTGGAAGAAGCCATATTGATGGCAAAGCAGGCGGAGAGACAGAAGGAACAGAGCAGGGTTATAGAAGGAAAAAATGATGAGGTGGTGTTAGAAGTTAATAGGGTGAGAATGAGAGAAGCAAATTCAAATAGGGATGCTACAAATCCAGGTAAGGAGAAGTGTTGGCATTGTGGTCGAGCACGCCATCTAAGAGAGAACTGTGCAGCAGTTTCCAGTGTGGGCGTGTGGGACATTTTGTAAAGATGTGCAAAGCTGGCAAGTTTATTAAGAAAATGGAGGTATTGGCAGAACCAGAAAAAGTTCAAGTATTGCAGGTCAGTCTCTGCGAAGGCAGTGATAGGTATATTATAGAAATGCAAATTTTTCACGAAGAAAAATTGCTGAGTAATTGTAAGTTTCTTATTGACACAGAAGCCGATATAACTGCAGTACCGAAGTCAGCCTTGGGACCTTGGGTACAATTATCAAGGACAGAAGATAAAGTGAGAGGAACAGACGGTAGTGAACTAAAGGTTCTTGGTACATTAGACTTAAGATTAGTATATAAGCAAGGACAGTATAATAATGTTTATGTTATAGAAAACTTGCAATGTCCAATATTGGGTCGTCCTGCATTAGAATCCATGAAAATACTGTATATTAGAGCTATATCAACTAGTGTTTTATCTCAAGTTAATGTAGATAAGGAGTTTAGAGACTTATTTAATGAGTAAGGGGTATTTAAAGATGAGTTCAAAATTCAATTAATAAAAAAAACCAGTACCTTATGTCCATGCCTCCCCAAGAAATGTATCTATACCATATTTACCTAAAGTCAAAGCAGAATTGGAAAGATTGGAACCTCTGGGGATAATCAGCCCCATAGAAGAGCCAACTGATTTTGTGTCATCTATTGTAGTTGTTCCTAAAGGAAACACCATTAGAATGTGTGGAGACTATACTCAAGTAAATAAAAATATATTAAGACCAATATTTCCAATTCCTAAGGTAGAAATGACACTAGCTAGATTAAAAGGGGCTAAGTTCTTTTAAAAAATTGTTGCTACTGCGGGATTTAATCAAATTACGTTGGAAAGTAGCTCTAAAAAGCTCACTACTATAATAACACCTTTTGGAAAGTATGTGTACAATCGCTTACCATTTGGACTAAACTGTGGACCAGAGTATTTTAGTATGAAATTTTCAAATTTATTTAAAGTCTTGATGTAGCAATTCATGTTGACGATATATTAATATTTGAGGAGACTGTAGAACAACATGACATCGTTCTAAGAGAGGTACTGAAACGTTTGCAAAATGAAGGTATAACAATTAATAAAGATAAATGTGTATTTGGGGTTATGGAAATACACTATTTAGGGCATATTATTAATGAAAACGGAGTAAGGCCGGATCCAGAAAGAGTCAAGTCAATTATTAATTTCCCAACTCCTGCAAACAAAAAAGAATTATTGCAATTCCTAGGAATGGTTAATTTTGTTGGCCGTTTTATACCTAACAAGTCACATATTCTGGACCCTTTGCATGTGCTGTTAAAAGAGGGTATTTATTCACATGGGATACTGAGCAGAAGCAAGCTTTTGAAGTAATTAAAGATCATCTGCAAAAGGCTCCTATACTGGCTCATATTGACCCAAGTCAAAGAATAATCATCACAGCAGATAGTAACTCTTATGGGTTGGGAGCAGCTTTACTGCAGGAAGATAAAGTAGGAAATAGAAAGGTAGTAGCTTATGCAAGCCGAACCTTAAGTAAAACAGAGAAGCAGTATGCTCAAATTGAAAAAGAAGGTTTGGCTTTAGTTTGGAGTGTTGATAGGTTCAAGGATTATGTGAAAGGCATACCAGTTTGTTTAAAGACAGACCACAAGCCTCTGTTGCAAATACTGCAAACTAAGCCCATCGATGATTTGTCACCAAGGTTGTTACGTTTAGATTAAGGTTAATGTGTTATGACTATAAAGTTAAGTATATACCAGGCAAAGAGTTGATATTAGCCGATGTATTGTCTAGAAATCCTATAAGTACCCTAGAATCGGAATTGGATGTTAATACAGATAAAGCAATATTTACATTTGTTCATGAGGTATTTCCAGATACAACACTAGAAATGATAAAGCAGGAACAAAAGATATGTGGTACATGTGAAAGTTTAAAGAAATATCGCACAGAAGGATTTACCAATATAGGCATAATTTGTCTGTAGGGGAGGATTTATTGCTGTACAATAGCATAATAATTATTCAAAAATCATTACAGAATACTATGCTAAAAATGATTCATGAGGGTCATATGGGTATTACTAAGTGTAGGGAACGTGCAAAGCAATCAGTATGGTGGGTAGGTCTATCAAGTCAAATTGAGAAATTGGTAAAAAATTGCAGTCAATGTTTAGAGAATAGAATAAATTATAAAGAGGATATGATTATAGAAAATGTTCCAGACAGATCCTGGCAAAAATTAGGTATGGACTTATTTAAATACAAGAACAGTTGGTATCTAGTAATAGTAGACTATTACTCAAGATTTTTGGAAATATTCCTTCTTAATAATTTAACTGAAGATGCAGTTATTCTCAAATGTAAAGAATCTTTTGCTAGGTATGGAATTCCTGAAATTGTACGCACTGACTGTGGTACTCAGTTTAAATCTAAGTTTGTTAATTTTGCAAGGGAATATGGCTTTGAACTGCGAAATAGTAGTCCTCATTTTCCACAGAGTAATGGTATGGCTGAGTCAGCAGTTAATATAAGCAAACAGATGTTGGCTAAGAATGATGATATTTACTTAGCTCTTTTATCTTATAGAAATACACCATTAGAATCAGGATATAGTCCAGCAGAGTTAATGTTTCATCGTTAATTACGAGAGAAATTACCTATTGTAAAATCAGAATTAAATAAGGTTGTCCAGCCAGGCCAAGAACATAAAAAATTAAGATAAAAAAAAAAGATTAAAGACGCTCATCATTATAACAATAGACATGGGGAAAAAAGAAAATAAGAAAATTATCAAAAGGGGAGAAAGTATGGATTACAGATGTGAGATTGTATGGTGAAATAGTAAGGTTTTGTAATGAACCCAGATCATATATTGTAAAGACAGATAGAGGAGAGTTTAGGAGAAATAGGTGGCATCTTATAGAATGTAAAACAAAAAGAAATTTAGAAAATGAGGAGGAAGATAGTGAAAGTCTAGTAATTGAAGATGATTTAGATTTAAGGGACGTTGATTACAACCAAGACATGCCTAGTAATTCAACAGTTGAAAATGTTGTTTCTAATAGAGTAAGGCGACGACCAGTGTACCTTGAAGATTATTTAACTGATTAATAACTTAAGATTAACATAGTTTTTTATTGTTATAGTTAACAGAGAGGATGTTGTGATATCCGAACGCACCCTTAGGCTGAATGTATGTTGTGTCAGGGGCAGAGATAATCGGTAAGAGAAAGGAGCTACCTTGATGGTGGAACGTGTGCCCCGTTATTAATAAAAGTTGCTTAACTATACCCAAAGTCTCTAATTCAGATAATTTATGTAAACAAAGTAATGTCAAGAAATGTCACTGTCAAAATGACAGGACAGTGGTGCAAACATTGGTGCAAAACATTTTATCATATTCTTTTTTTGTAAATAGTCATCGCTAAAATTAAAGTGAAGTAAAGTATAATTAATATAAGAACTATGCAACAAAATACCGTAGCCAAACAATGCTTTGTGTAGTGTGTCGGAGACACGGCCTATGATCGTCATAATCAGCCCTTTTAAGTCCACTGCTAGACGTAGGACTCCCAAAATCGATTTCCACTCAAAACAGATTTCATCCAAAATGTGGCTAGATAATATCTAGCCACATTTTGGATGAAATCTGTTTTGAGTTATGCTACTTACAATATGAATCTATGAATGAGAGTTGTAATATTAGTGTTGTTGAAGATGTAAAAATTTGAAAATGTTTCGATCTCCTGCATTGTTACCAGTATTATAAAATATTTTATACCAGAAAATCTCCTTTTTTTAATAACTTTGTTTAAAACCGAAAATTTATAAAAATTATTACGGTATGATTATTTTTTAATTATTATTTCTTAAAATCAGTACTTAAAAGAAAATAAAACCTCTTTTTTCGCCATTTTATGTGAATTACCATTACGAAGATATTTTTTTGATATTTTATCCCCTTTGTTTACATAAATTATCTGAATTTCAGACTTTGGGTATAGCTAAACAGACTTTTAATACACCCCCCCCCCCCCTTCTTATCTCCTTTGTTTGCATAGAAAAAATCTGAAATTATTTTATGTGATAGTAGTTTATGTAAAGATTACAGGAAAAATAAAACGATTTCTCTAAATAACACACACTTTTTCAGAAATCATCAACAAAAATAACATTAGTTCCATTAGGTATCGGCCAAGATATGGCGCTGACCTAAATTGCAATATTGTACACCGCAGTGTTAAAATTCTCTGATGAATATTGACCTCGCCGATGAAAATTTAAAAACATTTCACGGTTCACAACCAAAATGTCCTTCTTCCTACCTAATCGCAGATTGCTTTGGGTTAAGCAGAGTAAGTTGTAGTTTTTTCTGGGCACATAACTATTTAGGTACTAATACGAATAAAGCTATACAATTATGATGGTACGGAACCCTCGGTGCGTAAGTCCGACTCGCCCTTGACCGGTTTTTTTTACATTTTGTTACTGTAATTGTGATACTTCGAAGAATTTTATAGGACTTATTTTTTTTTTTTGGGTGGGAATTTATTAAATAACTTCTCTGGGGAGAGCGGGAGGGCGTGTCAGACTTTTACTGACTAAAACCCACCTGTGTTACTTCAGTTGCCTTTGTGCCAGGGCCACGGTATCCCTTTCGGAAAAACCCGCAACCCTGGCAAGCATTGGTCCTAGCGGACCCCGTCACAGTTCGTGCTGACATCTCTTTGTGGCACGCGTAGAACACAACACACCGTCAACCTGGGCCTGGTCCTTACCAGATGGCGAGCTGCCCATTGCTTGCCGTCCGCAATCCCGCGCCTACGGTGGCCGCGAATGGCCAATTGATTCCCGCCGCCCAGGGCGTCTTCTGCAGCGACTAGGGGCGTGAGGGCGCACAGACTATTTCTCCCTCACGCGTTCCGCCTCCTCCTTCACAAGCATTATTGCTTCGCAGAAGGAGGTGACGGCCTCCCATGAATTCTCGCTCGTTACCATGGACCACTACGAGACACTGCACGTAAAATAAAAAAATCCACACAATAGACATATCGGACAATCCTCTGTGCAGAGCTTGCATGGAGGCTGACCCTCAGAGCACCCTAATCTTTCACAGATGTTCTAAACATACCGGGAGACGTAATTAACTTGGGAGGGAGATGGGCTGGTTGGAATAACCACTGATGGCCGCCATGGCCCATGTACAATGGTCCACCTGAAGGACTAAGTGCGGAAACCAAACCCTTTACCATAGAACATAGAACTGTACGTCGCTTGCTCCCGCGTCACCAGTCCTGACTCTCTGTATATTTTGACTGCTGTGACCAAAACTACAAATCTAGTGTTCAGGGAAGTTGTATTAAAATGTGGCTGGTATTTTAGTATATTATGGTGTTTTACTACTTCCACGCGAACGAAGTCGCGGGCAGAAGCTAGTATATAATATATATATATATATTATATTATATATATATATATATATTTAATGTAGTCTTTATTCAATTGCTGTAGGTAGTTATGTTTTTCTGTGGATAGTTATTTTCTAACATTTGACTGAAAGTTAAAGTTTTGCAAATCCTCAATAGAATATAGCTTACGTACTGTGCGTATGTACGTACGTGTTTTACAAACCAATAAATAATTTTATGTAACACTTTTGTGTGAGACTGTTTCAAAAAACTAAATCTTGTATTACAAATTTAAGACGGTTGGCACAATGTACTGCGCGCCCGCTTTTAGACAGTCATTCGAATTTTTTCGGTTAATAGTGAAATCTCTTTTCCTATGGTTTTTTTCTTATATCTGTGTAGTTACAAGAATTTTTCAGCTGAAACTTTAAGGATAAGCAATTGAATAAAGGTACTAATTATTTGTCCAATCACAATTACCGTCACTTAATAATAACTCATTTAATGGAGTGTTACATTTTAGCCTAGCCAGATTTTAATTAAAATGGAATAGCTCTCTGAGGAGTTGGAATAGAAACATCTAATTTCGCATGATGCTTTGAGTTCATAAAAGGTACAAACCACCATAATTGGAAAGTTTCTAGGGTTTCTCATTCAAGCGTAAGGATCGATTTTAGGGTTTTTGAAAACCAATTTCTTATTTTCCAACGGTGTCGATTATAGAAAAAATTAAATTGCACAGCATAAGCACAAATTAAGACCCACCGTAGTAAAAAAAATCGTAGTTTTATGTCATGCCGTTTGAGAGGTACAGCAATTTGCTAAACGTTACCCCAGCGGCATCTTGAATAACTCTGAAATCTCAAGACGCACAAATTTCATTTTTTGGGCGCAATAAGGCACAAATGTGATCTAACTTAGTAGCTAGTTTGTACTCAGCTACGACCACAGGTTAAAAAACATGCCGCTGGGGTAGCGTTACTCCAGCGGAATCTGTTTTTCGTGAATATCTTCGGATCGGCTGGACGCACAAGTTCTAAATTTCGGGCACATTTACACGAGATGGGGTACTAATTATCTGTCAAGTCGAAATCCTGAAAAGCGACAATATTCCGCTACAGTAATGCACACAGTTGGACCTAATAACCGTGTACGTTACCCCAGCAGGAAAGTTTCTCCTAGAGTGATATGAGTGGAACGTAAAATTAGTGCGTAATCTGCTGTAAATGTGCGCCAAAAAGAAAATATGTGCGTCTTGTCGTTTTGGAATAAAACGGAAAAAACTATTCCTGCCGGAGTAACGTTTTTCCAGCAGGAAAATTCTAAACGAAAGGTCGGAGAGAGAAATATTTTGTATGGGCAGAAAGCTTATATTTGTGCAAAAATGTGCGCCGAAAATATAATTTGTGCGTCTTCAGGTTTTCGAGATATTGCATTTCCTGCTGGAATAACGTTTTGCAGAATCGTGTATCTCTAAAACCATTATATGTGCACCTGTAGAATAAACATATACGAGTACCTCTTTATTTGTGCGTATTTGTGACAGAATTAGATTTATGAAAATATTTATAATTTTCAAGTAATCGCGCTTTTTTGAAAACCCGATAAAATATCGTAGCGCCTAAATGAGAAAACGTATAAGCTTACTGAAAACTGTATTCGGTACTTCGTGGTGCTTATAATAACCATAAAAAGTTTCAAGAGGGTACATGCATGCGTTATTGAATAATATTGCTAAAAGTCAAAACGACGGTGTCATAACTTTGACGGCAAAATACAAGAAACCGGCTCAACCCAAGATGTGTGGGTCTAAACCAAGAATTAGTGCGTTTAGTCAAAAATATATAGTGAAAATATTCAGCTTGGAAATGTTCGCTTTAAGTAGATATAAACAAAAAACAAAACATGTACACAACGGCTGGTTATCCCACCAAATTCGAATGACTAGTAAAATGCGACGATTTCATACTTAACGATGACCATCTTTATTGGGCGTATTAAATCTAAGCTGTTGTCCGTACAGTCACGTTCAAACGTTTATTGGCAATTATATGACCTAACTTTGGGGGCAAATTAAAAATATTAACATGGGACTTAAACATAACTGGCGAAATGTGGTATACTATAGGTACACCTCTGCCCAACCCTTCGGGGAAAGGAAGCGTGATATGATAAATAAAATGCGTATTGATGACGAAAAACGTAATTATTTTATCTAACCTACGGCTTAAATCAATACTCTGTCTTTTTTACTGTTATGTTAATTGGCTTTTTATTTTTAATCTATAAACTGTAGGTATCTGTAGGCTCTTTTTCACACATTTCTTGAACATTTTTTTTTTTTAAACTACCGTATATCATGTTTTTGGGCATTCACTTTTCATTCTTTTTACTTCTTACCCATTCTTCTCCATACATAACTACCTTTTCGAAGGGGCAACTAGAATCAATTAACTATTTATGTAATTTTTGGCGTTCAAAAGTGCATCTTACGTGCCTATTTGAAATACATGATTTGACTTTGGTCTTTATAGTACTTTTTTTCTACTATAATTATAAATGCAAATGTCTGGAAGTACCTACCTATGTCCTTCGCTCACACACAAAACACTGAATGTATTTCAATGTTTGGAAATAAGAAGATAACATATACCTTGGAATAGCACAGACTACTTTTTATAATGTACTTAATCATGTGCAAAAGTCACGGAAACAGATAATGGAATATAATCTAATAACAAGTTTATTTTTTTAGTTCTTTTCTACTTCAGTGTACTCAGGCACAACACGCGTCAACCGGTTCGTGAGTAAAGTTAAGAAGGTCATCGTTAAGTATGAAATCGTCGCATTTTACTAGTCATTCGAATTTGGTGGGATAACCAGCCGTTGTGTACATGTTTTGTTTTTTGTTTATATCTACTTAATGCGAACATTTCCAAGCTGAATATTTTCACTACATATTTTTGACTAAACGCACTAATTCTTGGTTTAGACCCACACATCTTGGGTTGAGCCGGTTTCTTGTATTTTGCCGTCAAAGTTATGACACCATCGTTTTGACTTTTAGCAATATTATTCAATAACGCATGCATGTACACTTTTGAAACTTTTTATGGTTATTAAAAGCGCCAAGAAAGATAGAATACAGTTTTCAGCGAGCTTATACGTTTTCTCATTTAGGCGCTACGATATTTTTCCGGGTTTTCAAAAAAGCGCGATCACTAGAAAATTATAAATATTTTCTTAAATCTAATTCTGTCACAAATACGCACAAATAAAGAGGTACTCGTATATGTTTATTCTACAGGCGCACATATAATGGTTTTAGAGATACACGATTCTGCAAAACGTTACTCCAGCAGGAAATGCAATATCTCGAAAACCTGAAGACGCACAAATTATATTTTCGTGTGCGTAGTCGCAGCGGAAAAGTGCCGAATTTCTTAATTTCAATTTCAGTTTTACAGATAATTAGTGTATGACGTCGTGTAAATGTGTATGGTAAGTAAAAATTTGTGCATCCAACCATTGGGGAGTTATTCAAGAAAAACTGTTTCCGCTGGAACTACGTCATCCTAGCGGCACTTTTTTTTTCTATGGACGTACTAGAAAAAAATACATCTAATAATTAGTGTGTAGCGAGAGGTAAATGTGTATGTATAAATGAAATTTGTGTGTCATAAAATTGCGAAGATATTCAAGTTTCCGCTGCGCTGACGTTTTGGCTATTTGAGGAAAATCATATAAAACGGTTTAGTTGAAAGTTGTAATTATTTACACACGTTGCTTTGAATTTGTGTGTAATGTTTGTGAAAACAGAATTTGAAAAAAACATACCGTTCAGAAGATATACACGTAAAAGTAAAATAAGGTTATTAGGTCCAAGTGCTTAAAACAGTAATTATAGAGCCTAACTTATAACGTTTATTTGTATCTTGTAAGGGTCTTCCATGTCCTGCCAAGTTTCATTTATGTGCTCATAGTAATTAATGAGCTATGGCATAATTTACTACAACTGGATCACTACTTTGTATGACATCCGATTGTAGAACTTTTTAATGGAAAAGCAAAATGAAACATATTCCAATATTTCGTCGGTGCGCCGACCGAAAGCGATATGTGCATTTTTTCGTTTTTTTTTTTTTCGCTAGATGGCGTTAGTTTGAGAATCTCTATCCGTTACAAAAACCCGTATGTGAATATAAGGCTTAGTTTTCAAAAAACCAATCCAGATATGTGCATTTCTAAAGTCGACAAGAAAACTATGTGTACAAATGCACATACGGAATTTGGCTTACACTCGTAGTAGCCCTGCACATATCTGATTTTTCCGTGAACACGTGTTGTATGATTTTGAGGTTATGTGAACATTTTATCGTTTGGAAAACAATTGAAGATCTGGTAAGTGCTTTTAATTGCATTGTTAATCGAATGTTACTACAAAATAACATAGAACGGAAGAAAAAGAACCGTACATAAGTTAAGTCCTTGAGCTATTGTTTGGTATGAGTTTTTTTTTTGCATTTTCTTCTATAAAGCATCATTCTATTTCCATTTATGTAAAAGTCATGTTACTTGCACTTGTTTTCTTTTCGCATTTTAAGCTTTCTTCTTTTATTTTGCTTCAGATTTTTGCCAACTTGCAAAGACAATGCTTTAAAAATGGCTGGTAGAAATAATTGGAGGGGAAAATTGCTTGTTGATCTAAGTACAGGAAATGTATCAATTGAAAAAAATGCAGACGAGTTTGTATCAAATGCCTATGACCCTACTGTAGACTACAAAAACCCGCAGCAAATTATTAACAATACAAATGATGATCTGACTTCAAACAATGAGGAATATCAAGAACAATCTCCAAGGTCCATTGTACAACATAAAAGCATCATTATGCATAATAATATTGAGCCTCCGGAACCTATGTTGATTGAGAATAATTATGAGGCCAATCATGCTTTTGAAAGCTGCGAACATGATGTTGAAACCGTACCAACACATTCAAATAAATCTGATTGCATTCCTAACGACGTTACGGGGCTCCTGGAGCCTATAAATGTTACAGATAGACAAACATGGATTTTGAATGATCAAACAGGCGTGCAACATATTGAGCGTCCAGAACCTATGCTGGTTGAAAATGATTGTGATACCAATCATGCTTCTAAAAGTTGCGAACATGATGATGCAGCCGTACCAAAACATTCAAATGAAAATGAATTTATTCTTAACGACGTGACAGGGCTAATGGAGCCTAAAACTATTACATATGGACAAACATGGATATTGAATGATCAAACAGGCGAGTTTGATAAATGTTGCCAGGAAGAAGACATACAGGAGTCAGATTCTGAAAACTTTGCAGAAATGTATGATAAAAGAAGAGACAGGAAATATAACATGATGAAAAGACTTAAAGGTGAGCAGTATGTAGGCAGAAAAAAAGTACACAAGAAGGACAAGACAGAAAATGACCAGAAAGAAAAGGATAAGACAGAAGAGGACAAGAAAGAAGAGGACAAGAATGAAAAAGAGAGCTTTGTTTTAAAAAAGAAAAGGCGTATTAAGAGCAAGACTTGCAACCATGACTCATGTACCATAAAAACAAGCCGGAGTTTCCAGTGTGGCATGATAAATGAAGAACAGAGAAAATTAATTTTCCAATACTTTTGGGATCTTGAGACGTGGGAAGCTAAAAAAGCTTACATAAAAAATCTAGTGCGTATGCGTCCTGTGATAAGAAGGCGCAAAACATCTCGCGCAGCATCTTCGAAGAAACAACAAGGATTTGACTGGTTTCTGCCCAATGAAAACAATGAGATGGTGAAAGTTTGTAAAAACTTTATGTTGAGTACAATTGACATAAATAATGACACCCTATGGGATTGGATAAATACTATGTTTGAAGACGAACAGATTAACAGGCCTGGTTCCTCTACATCCCACAAAAGGAGTAGTAAAACTAAAAATGATGCAACATCAAACAACAGAAGTGAACTTCGAAAAGCATCCGCAATCGAGGAATGGCTGAATTTATTACCTAAGGTACCGAGTCATTATTGCAGATCGAGTTCTACTAGAACCTACGTAGAAGATTCTTTCAGGAATAAAACACACATGTATAGAGTCTTCAAAAAATGGTGTTTATCCAAAAATAAACCATTTTCACAAAGAAAACTTTTCTGTAAGATTTTAAAAGAAAAGAAAATATCAATTTTCAAACCCAGAAAAGACCAGTGTGACACCTGCACTGCGTTTAAAGAAGGTAATTTGGCTGAAGATGAATACAACAAGCATATAAACATGAAACAAGAAGCCTACCTCGCGAAAGAGCAGGCCACTGCTTTATGTTCTTCTGAAGTTCTGGTGGTTACAGTCGATGTTCAAAGCGTACTGCTTTGTCCCAAACTGCAAGTATCTGTCCAGTACTACAAGCAGAAACTTCAAATGCACAATTACACCATTTACTGCAACAATGACGGTGAAGTACATTTGTATGTATGGCATGAGGGTGACGGAGGCGTTACAGCAAATGAGTTCACTACCTGTCTTATAGACTTTTTGAGACAAAAAGCTACGGAAGGCTTTAAAAAAATGATAATAATATCTGACGGTTGCTGCTATCAAAATCGGAATAAAACGTTGTCTTCAGCTCTTCTAAACCTTTCCAGAGAAAAAGAGTTGGACATTGAGCAACTGATTTTGGAAAAAGGGCATACTATGATGCAAGTTGATAGTGTGCATTCAACGCTAGAAGGTTTGTTTAAGCCTCCAATTTACAGCCCTAGCCACTATGTCTCCTTAATGGCGCAAGCTCGTCATAGTAAGCCATACATTATTCATAATGTAGACTACACTTTTTTTAAGAATTATGAAGACGTATGCCAGTTGGATTCCATTAGGCCTGGAAAGAAAGCCGGAGATCCAGTTGTAACTGACTTAAGAGCAGCATTATACAAAGGTGGAGAAATTTTCTACAAACTTCGTCAAACAGATGAATGGCAGCTACTGCCACAACGACTACACAACAATGACAAAGATCTAGTAGATCTATACGTTGAACCAAGAAAAATTGAAAAGTCCAAGTACGATAGCTTGCAGTCTTTGAAAAAATACATGCACCGCGATAATCATTTTTTTTACGACAATCTTAAATTTAACTAAATAAAAACAGATTTTTTCAACAAGACTGTTAGGGACCAAAACATACAATAGTAATTTTTTTATTTTTATAGAATTAATATAGAAAGAGTACCTATTTTTGAGTAATATTTTTTTTAAAATGAGCACCTCATAATAAGTTCAATATGATTGTATTAAATGTTTGATCTCTTCGAATTGTAATTAAAAATAACAAAAAAAATAACAAGTTTAAAATATATTTTTTTTATGTTTTTAATAGGTCTAAAATAAATAATATTTCTCGTTAAAATTACGGTACCTAGATTATTTCTTTTTGTAATGCTTAGTCATTTGTAGAACTTTTTTTATTATAAATGTACCTCAAAATTAGTACAATATGATTGTATTAAAACGTTTGATCTCTTAGAATAACTTTGTAATTAACAATATAAAAAAAATAACAAAAAAGTGTTTAGTACATTTTTTTGAAGTTTTTATTGGGTCTAAGATAATTAATATATTGTAAGAACTACGGTCGATTATTTCTTTTTGTAATGATTAGTAATTTGAAGATCTTTCTTTTTTTAAATAAAGGCATAAAATGTACTTTGGTATTATTATTTATAAAAATAACCAATAATAATTACTATAGTTCTCAAAATTTTGCACATAACGAAGCCCATTTTATGTTCATTAATTGAATAATAAAAACTGATATGTGTATAACTTGCACATCCTTAATTTGGAAGTCTCAAACCAAAACCGATATGTGCACGAAAAGAGAAAAAAAAAATTTGAGCCTTAAACTAGCCAGAACAACAGCTTTTTCTTTAAATCTCCTAAACTTTATATTTTTTGTACAACTTTTCTTATTCATAGATTTTTCTTAAGTAAGACTCAGTTTGAGTAATGATGTTTTTTGAGCCCCCTGAAAAGTTAACGAAATGCACATATCACTTTCGGTCGGCGCACCGACGATTTAGTGTATTAATGCAACAATTCACATGTCAAATTTCAGCTCATTACACTAAATAATTAAAGAGATATAATAAAAAAAAGACGTGTGGCACTCGGGGACTGCCGCGGTAAAGCTATTGCATAGCATTTTGTATCAACTTATGCAATTATAATTATTTATTTATTTTATTTATGCAGTATTTCTTTTTCTTTGATATTAATTTTTTTTTTTTTCGTTACGGAATTTCTGGATTCGGTCCCCGCGCTCAAGGCCCGCGATAGAAGCTATGCAATAGCTTAAAAACAAAATAAATAAGTGCTGAACGTCGTAAAAGTGTATAACTACGTAAACAAAGTCAAATACTATTCAAATATAAGCATAATAACAACTTTAAAATAGACGAAAGTGTTGAACCTAAAGTAATTTTAAATAAAAAAAGAGTGTCAAACTGTTTTGACAGCGAAAAAATTCCATGTACATGAGTCATTTCCAACCGTCTAGTCAAGTTTAAAAATTGTTCAACTGGAATGGTATCAACTATTTGGCAAGCTTTAATTAAGTCGTTGTAGCCTTGCGGTGCAACAGGGGAACTGAATGTACTCGTAATCGACTGGTCGAGAGTTCAAACCCCACTATCAACAATCACTTTTTGTGAAGATCATAATTTTATAAACTAATATTTATAAGAATAAAATACGCAGTACACAGAAAAAAGAACTGCCAGAAATTATTAGATCACTAGAGGGTACTGGTGTAGTAAAACCGTCGGAGTGGGGAGCGTGAGGTTTTTTCGTTACGGAATTTCTGGATTCGGTCCGGCGCTCAAGGCCCGCGATAGAAGCTATGCAATAGCTTAATACCTGAACAACTGCAATACATGGATAAACCGACCAAGTTTGAATGGGTACCAAAAAGCGGGCCTGCAATATAAAGAGCTAACGTTCTAAAATTACCAGTGTTGTACCATTACTGGATTGGTACAAATGGGCACACAATTCTTTAACAAGTAACTAATAACTTTCTCGATATTATTATAGGTAACTTGTTTTTTTCTTAAACTTACGAAATTATTTCAATAATGATTATAAACCTAAGATTTACTCATACCTTTATGGGCACATATTTTTTTTTACCATTTTTCTCCAAAAATTTTGGAAATTTCAACCCTCTCCCTAAGTTAGGGGTTCCATCAAAAAAGTTTCTATTTAAAAGTTGTCCGTTCTTACTCGGAATGATAAAATGTTAAACGGTTCAAAAATTTCCATAGGGAAAAAGTTATGGCCAAAAAACAGATTTTCGACTATATAACCATAAAAGACTTTAATGAACCCAGTAATAATATAGATATACAAGCTATAATAGATGAAAATGAAAACAATATTTGTAATGAAAATATGACAGGATTTTTTCGTAACTAAATATATACACCTAATGCATCAAAACATCGCGGGATTATTAACAAAATCTGATGCAATGGCAGTGTGCTTAGAAGACTTGGCGGAAAAAGGAGGCCCTGTGGACATCCTATGCGTTACAGAGCATTTTATTATGGTGGGCTTTGAAAAGTATTTAACCATACCTAACTACCAGCTTGCAGCATGTTATAGTCGTAAAGAAAGCAAAAGAGGTTGAGCATGCATACTAACAAGAAGTGGACATCAGTTTAAGGAATAAAGCAAATTGCTTGAATATCAGAGACTGGTGTTTTTGAGTGCTGCGCCATAGAGTTAATTAACTATAAGATATCAATTGTTTGTGTTTATAGAGTACCAAACATTAATAACATTAGTAAGTGCATGGACAAATTGCATTTAATTTTACAGGAACTTACTAAAAAGTCTTTTAAAAATATTGTCGTCGCAGGAGATTTTAACATAGATATCCTAAGAAGATCTTATCAAGCAATAGATTTTGAATGTTTGTTATTGAGTTACAACTTAAAATTGTTCGTTAATGAACCCACTAGACTTAAAAGTCAAACATGTATAAGTAGACAACATTGCGCATAACTTTAATAGATCCTGTAAAACACAAATACTAGAATATGCATTGTCAGATCATACAGCGCAATTAGCAAAGTTACCTGTACAAAATTGTTTACCTATTAAATTTTGGCGTATAAAGAAACGTAATTATAGTGAAGAAAATGTTATAAAATTTAAATGTTGTCTACATAATTTGGCATTTTCTGATATTTATGAAACGAGTGACCCTAACAAAGCCTATAACGCTTTTATAGAAACACTCTCATTGTTCTACTGTTTGTGCTTTCCTACTGAAAATGTAACCATACACGCATCAAAACAGTCATCGTGGATATCACGTGGGATCAAAATATGCAGGAAAAGGAAACGACACCTTTTGTGGATATACCGACGCATTCCTAACGAAACAAATAAAATAAAATTGACCAATTACTCTAGACTATTAAAAAAAATTACAAAGCTGACACAATTTGCCCAAAATAGTTACAAAATAAAAACATCAGACAGCAAATCTAAGACCATTTGGAAAATAATTAATGATTCAAAGCAAAAGGTCCCAAAGAAATCCTATATCAAAAATAAAATATGACAGTAACATTATAACAAATCCTCTAAAAATAGCGGACGCTTTTAATAGTTATTTTATTGACAAACTTATCCCAATACCAGAATCAGGATATAACGTTACAAAATTAATTCTAAATCGCGAAAAATCGTTTTTCATGCCCCCCTGTCTACCACAAGACGTATTTAAAATAATCAACTCATTGAAAAATACAAACAGCGTTGGTCATGACGGAATATCAACAAAAATTCTTAAATCGGTTTCTGCATTAATACCATAACCTCGGGCATCTTTCCAGATGCTTTAAAAAAATCTATAGTTTAACCATTGTTTAAAAAGGGAAATAAAGATTACATAGAAAATTATAGACCGATATCTATACTCTATACTAATATATAAAGCTGAAGAGTTTGTTTGTTTGTTTGTTTGTTTGTTTGAACGCGCTAATCTCAGAAACTACTGGTTGGAATTGAAAAATTCTTTTTGTGTTGGATAGTCCATTTATTGAGGAAGGCTATAGGCTATATAACATCACGCTACAACCAAAAGGAGCGGAGCATAAATGAAAAATGTTGCAAAAACGGGAAAAATTATTCTTTTTGAGAGCTTCCGTTGCGTGCGCTGCGTAAACGGTTTAAGTTAGGCAAATATAATGTATGATGGAATTGATCCTCTTTAAATTTTCTAAAAAAAAGTCTGTGACAGCATATGTCTATCTTTTAAGATTGACTCACTATAACCTTTTTTATGGTAATCAAATTTGTTCGAAATTAATGCATTATTTGCGAAGGAGTTTTCATAAACATGGTATTAATCCTTATCCAAATAAATACGTTATTCATCACAAGTATTTAATTTTGAACAAAGTTAATTTAATTTCAATGAATATCTTAGGAGATATAACTGTTTTATAATAACTCCGCAGCAAAGTAATGATCAACTCTGCGAGGTAGTCTATTCTAAAGCTGAAGAGTTAGTTTTTAGGGTACCGTATCCAAAGGGTAAAATGGGACCCTATTACTAAAACTCCGCGGTCCGTCTGTCTGTCTGTCTGTCCGTCTGTCACCAGGCTGTATCTCATGAACCGTGATAGTTAAACAGTTGAAATTTTCACATATGATGTATTTCTGTTGCCGCTATAACAACAAATACAAAAAAACAGAAAAAAAATAATATTTAATATATGGCTCCCATACAACGGACATGATTTTTTTGCCGTTTTTTTTGCTCTGCCCGCGTGGATGTCGGTTATCGTCTAAAAAAGTAGCCTATGTCCTTCTCTATATCCCAGGTCGATCAGTTCAGCGGTTTAGGCGTGCAAACGTAACATACAGACAGACAGACAGAGCTACTTTCACATTTATAATATTAGTATGGATAGCTTTTGCCCGCGGCTCCGCCCGTTTGGATGTAGGTTATCGCGTAAAAAAGTAGCCTATGTCCTTCTCCATGTCCCAGGCTATCTTTGCCAAATTTCATGACGATCGGTTCAGCGGTTTAGGCGTGAAAACGTAACATACAGACAGACAGACAGACAGACAAATAGACAGACAGACAGTTACTTTCACATTTATAATATTAGTATGGATAAGGATTTGTATGGATGGTACGGACCCCTTCGTGCGCGAGTCCGACTCGCACTTTGCCGGTTTTTTGTTTTTTGAACGCGCTAATCCCTGGAACTGCGAGTTGGATTTGAAAAAATCTTTTTGCATTTTACAGCCCAATTCTTGAGGAAGAATTACATTCCTATTAACTAGAACACCATTTTTTTTAAAATGAAAGTTTATGCGAAAACGAAGTAAAAGCACGGGCAGGCAATGTGTTGCGACGGGGTGGGTCGGGGGAACAAGAAATTTAACGCGGACGAAGTCGCGGGCAGAAGCTAGTCTATTATAAGTGTTATCTCCAAAATTTATGAAAAATTCATCTACAAAGAATTAATTAAATATTTGGAAAAACATAATCTACTAGTGAACGAGCAAATAGGATTTAGAGAAA
This sequence comes from Dryobota labecula, assembly GCA_947523025.1. Taxonomy (NCBI): domain Eukaryota; kingdom Metazoa; phylum Arthropoda; class Insecta; order Lepidoptera; family Noctuidae; genus Dryobota; species Dryobota labecula. The sequence continues at coordinate 28,880,535 of OX383286.1, forward strand.
ATCAAACTATTAATATGGCACTTTATGATTTTTTGTATAAAGTTATGCTAAATGTTGATAAGACCAACCCTGTTTGGTTTGCACCATATTCTGTGACATGACCCAAGCGTTCGATTACGTTAGGCATGATATTCTCTTAGATAAAATGGAAGCATACGGTGTTAGAGGCAACGTTCTAAAACTATTTGATTCATATTTAGACAATAGAAAGCAACTCACAGAAATATCGTCAATAAATACAAAAACTAAACGTGAAGAGATATTCCAATCACATGAACTTGTAATTAAATATGGTGTTCCTCAAGGTAGTGTGTTGGGCCCTCCTCTGTTCATATTGTATATAAATGACCTACCTAAATCTGTTGACCAACCTGTGACCCTCTTTGCTGACGACAGTACCATTACAATTCAATGCGATACTAAAGACAAATATAAAAGTGACATTAATAATTCTCTTATATCAATAATAAAATATTTGGATAATACTCGTAATAATTTAAGGATAAATCTCAATAAAACTAATATTATGCATTTCAGTCAACGTTTACCAACTTTATCTGATCTGAAGGTCCAATATAATGATAAAATAATTGAAGAAGTCAACACTGCTAAATTCCTCGGTGAGACTGTTGACAAAAAGTTAAGTTGGAAAGAACACGTTGGAATTTTAAGCAAAAAAATTAGTAACTCTTCTTATGCCCTACACAAATTAGTTCCTGTGCTTAACACTGACGCATTGCTAACAGCGTACCACGGCCTAGTTTCATCGCACCTAAGGTATGGAATTATCTTTTGGGGCAATTCGACTGACAAGGATATACCCTTCAAAGCCCAAAAACAGTGTATGACGATGTTTAAATTAGAGTCGACTGTCAGTTGTAAACCGTATTTTATTAATTATAACATACTGACGTTACCGTCTCTGTACATATTCGAAGTTGTCATGTTTGTAAAATGTAATCGGCAATTATTCCCGCGCATGGTAGACAAATTCAGTCGCGCCAGACGCGATAACACTATGCTTTGCTCACATGGTTCTAAAACAGCATTAATGGGAAAAAGTGATTTTGCATGGCGCCTCTAATATTTAATAAACTTCCTAAGCGATGGAGGGAACTAAGCGCACACATACTAAAGAAGCGGCTAAAATTACATCTAGTTGGGAAAGCATACTACAGTATTTTAGAATTTTTAAATGACAAACAATAATAATAATAAAATATGTATAATAATAACAAATATTTACAGGCATTTTGTAAATTAGATCATAGGACAATTTAATTCAAATTTAGTGTTTTAAATTAATTTTTAGTTTGTATGACAATTTAATCATGTTTTAGCTTGGTTTAAATACCCATAATTGACTGTTCTTACCTATATATTTGTATGCCATAAAGGCCGAACATGACGGAACTTTTTTGTTTATGAACAACCTGCATGCCTTGTATGTATGCTCATGTTTCTACGAATAAATGTCTTATCTTATCTTATCGAAAAACCGAACCCCCCCACCGCCCCCCATGAACGAATTCCGCCCATTCACGTACTTAACCTAAGTTTTGATCTTTTCGATTTTTGGGCCACGTTTGAAAGCAATCTGTGCATAATTGCGACCTGTAGAGTGTGGCTAAATTTTGCTTGTCGCCCCACCAACCAACCAACCAACATAAATACGTATACAGTATAAACTTAAAAAAAAAAAAATAAGAAAAAAAAATATATATATATAATTATATTGAAATTTTCGGAAAACTCAACTTTAGGTGCAAGACCAATAGGTAGTTTTTTTCTAATTTGAGGATAATATAGAAGATTTTGCAGAACAGAAATCCCGAAAGAAACATGTCGTTCAAGAAGGCTGGACAAATCTTCAAAATCGCTCGCGTTTAACTAGGTCAATAGGGCACTATTTGTGACGGCTAAACACCCTTATTTCAGAATTTGTGACGCTACAGAAGCTTAAATAATCGATCGAAAACGTGTCCAGCCAGCTTGAAAAACCACTTTTCACTGGTCTCTCAACCTCGGTAACGGAAGTGATTTTGACGACTTTTTACATATCAACGGGAGTCACATACATTTGTGACAGGCATCGACCTAAAAGTTTTGTGATACGTACAGCGGTTTAGTAGAAAAATGCAAAAATCTGTGCCAGCCATCTTGAATTTACGTATAAAACTTTAGTTTGGCACTTCCGAATCTCAATAACGGGAGCGTTTTCGAATATGGTTCCTTTACTAACATTTAGTGACGCAATTTGTGACAGTAATAACGTTTGATTTATGGCGTCACATGTAAGGGTTTACGAGAAATCAATAAAAACTTAATGTCCAGCCAATCTAAATTCTAGTTGGCTGGACACGTGTATCTCCGCCGCCTGATGATCTATGGCCTTCGAAATGGGTTCAAAATGTTGTGACGGGGACGATAATGGTAACCTGAATTTGTGACGGAAAAACTTTGAGTAGTTTCAAAGATATTGATCATTTAAGTTTTCCCATACAAACATCCATTAATATTGTGAGGTGACCATAATTTTTACATAAATAAAGGATTTCTTTTTAATCGACTAATCGGCCGGTAGCAGCCACGCCTGCTTTGTATTTGATTTTTCCGTGGGAATAAAAGGTTTTCCCGCGTAAAAAGCGTAAGTATGTGTTAATTTAATTCAAAATAATAATTGACTACCAGGGCTGCAAAAGAGAGCCCACTTGTATTTCGCGTTTAGTTCATTATCTTAGGTAACTAAAAATGAGAACTAAGCTCGACAGTCGGCATTGTATGTACTTTTGGAAGTGTAATCACTAATCAGACTAAGACAACTGTTAGTTAATCTGTGGTAAGAAAACCTAAATAAGAGTTAAGATTCGACCAGTTGCCGGGAGGAGGACCAGGGTGTAGGGTAGTTTTTTTCTAGGTGGAGTGGATGGAGATTCACTGTCACTACTCATTATTTTAAATTAATCACTGAATAATTCGGAAGACACATCAAAATGCACTGGAAATTAACAAACTTCAACTACTACTAAGTAAAACTATATCGTCATTGCGACTTTAAGACCGCATATGTGTCACTTTTTGCAAAATCACTTTTTTTTAGCCAGCCTTTTTCATATTTTGAAGCTCTATCAAATGCAAAAACTTTCATGTGTATACGACGATTTAATCGTCATTTCTTTACCAATTTCAAGATCTACAATGTGCTTCCTAATGAAATGTTGGTGTTTAAAATATCGATGTTCTCATAAAGTTGAATTTTACACATAAGAGGTCTTAAAGTCGCAACGACGATATTTCCCTACGTGTTTCGGTTAGAGCAAGGGAGATAAGAATACGATTTTTACATGAGTGCAACAATGACAACAACAAATAAATACATCGAGCGGGAATTCCCCGGCCAAAGACTACAGAGATGAGGTAATGAATCTAGTGATGTGCTGAGTGAGTCGATCGTATAATACGATGTTTATTGTAAACATTATTATAATATTTTAGTTTGGATACATGGTGCTGTCAGGGGAAAGTTAGACAATCCTAACTTGTTTAAAGGGATATGTTTATGTGTACCAGCCATCGCCGGTCGTTGAAAATTGGAAAAAGAAAATAAACGTGGTTAAAATCTCATAAAAAAAGTACAAGAGATTTTTTATTCTCGTATCTCGTACCGCTAAACCTCGTAAAGTTACGAGATTTCTCGCACATCTGGCAACACTACAGTACAGTACTTCCATGCCAGCTATTGAACCGCCGCGTTCGGTCTGCGGCAGCGCATGTGCACGTTCAGAATTTTTTTAAGAGTAGGTAGGTACTCCCAATATTTCTTTATGTCGCCGTAAATACTGACGTGGAATAATAAAGAAATAGCAACACTTATTTTGGCAAGTATACGAACCAATACATAGATGGCGCTGAGAAAGCTCAAATGTTTCATCGATGTTAACAGTTTCAACATCGATGGTAAAACATCGATGTTTATGAACGATACATCGATGTTTTTAAAAATTGATGTATCGTATGCATACCTAGCTGCAACTTCATACCATTAAATCACTACTAACCCATTTCTATGCATTAGTAGCATGAGCGATTTTAACGCTCATGAGTGCGATTCGGAACGTTGCCAATGCTGCCATGATGATGAGACTTGCTTTGTGTGTAATCTGTGTGTGTGACTTATGTATAACTGACCGTTATAAACATAGAAATATAAAAAACAGGAGAAGTGGCAAGGGGGCGTGTCTGTGTCCGCTCGCAATGATCAAAACGCTCGCAAAATAGGCAAATGGCAGTCTCCGCGAACTAGTGCGCATTTGACCGTGATCGTAACAAATTATAAGAATGCCGTGTTGTTCAGTGATTTCTTGCAAAAACCGAAGCCAAAACAAAATGTTTGTACATCATGGAATCACTTACCATAAGTTAGTACAAGTATTTAACTATATTTGTCTTTAAAATCATGAAAAACAACAAGTAGTAAAATAATAGGTTGGGGAAAAAGTTTCTTCGCATTTTTAAGAAAATTCAAAACATTTTATGATACAGTTTATTTAAATTTAACTATAGTACGTAGGTAGGTACCATTTTGTTCGATAACTTTTTGCCATCTTGTAGGTAGGGACATGATCCCATTGCTATAGAAATTTTGGGACTTCTGATCAAAATACCGCGACAAGTGGTTTTGGCAGTCCTCTCGTGATGTTAACCTGACACTGCCTAAAGAATTCTGAAGAGACCGAAACAGGTGGAAATCTGAAGGTGCAACGTCAGGACTATACGGCGGATGCATAAACACCTCCCAGCCAAACTCTTCATTTTTGCTGAGGGGCTAAAGATGTGTGAGGTCTAGCGTTATCATGATGAAAAACCACACCCCTTCTGTTGATTAATTCCGGCCGCTTTCTCTCAACTTCTTGCTTTAATCTCATCATTTGTTCACAGTAGAGTTCAGAATCGATGGTCCTGCCTGGTGGTAACAGCTCATAATGAATAATGCCCTTCCAATCCCACCACACACAGAGAATTACCTTGTTGCGAGTTAACCCGGGTTTCGCCACAGTCTGTGAAGCCTGACCGGCCTTTGACCACGACCTTTTTCGCACGTTCTTGTCGTAAGTGATCCACTTTTCATCACCAGTTATCAGCTTCTTCAAAAATGGTTCGGTTTCATTACGTCGTAATAAAGAATCACAAATGAGTACACGGTTCATTAGGTGTCATATCGGTGAGAACCGATCGTCATGAAATTTGGCAAAGATATAGCCTGGGATATGGAGAAGGACTTAGGCTACTTTTTTACGCGTTAACCGACATCCACGCGGGCGGAGCCGCGGGCAAAAGCTATCCATACTAATATTATAAATGTGAAAGTAGCTCTGTCTGTATGTCTGTCTGTCTATCTGTCTGTATGTTACGTTTTCACGCCTAACCCGCTGAACCGATCGACCTGGGATATAGAGAAGGACATAGGCTACTTTTTTACGCGATAACCGACATACACGCGGGCGGAACAAAAAAAAAACGGCAAAAAAATCATGTCCGTTGTATGGGAGCCCCCCTTAAATATTTTTATTTTTCTGTTTTTTAGTATTTGTTGTTATAGCGGCAACAGAAATACATCATATGTGAAAATTTCAACTGTTTAACTATCACGGTTCATGAGATACAGCCTGGTGACAGACGGACAGACAGACAGACAAGACAGACGGACAGCGGAGTTTTAGTAATAGGGTCCCATTTTACCCTTTGGGTACGGAACCCTAAAAACTAACTCTTCAGCTTTAGAATAGACTACCTCGCAGAGTTGATCATTATTTTGCTGCGGAGTTATTATAAAACAGTTATATCTCCTAAGATATTCATTGAAATTAAATGATGTAAGGGCAACTTTGTTCAAAATTAAATTCTTGTGTTGAATAACTTATTTATTTGGATAAGGATTAATACCATGTTTATGAAAACTCCTTCGTAAATAATGCATTAATTTCAAACAAACTTGATCACTATAAAAAAGGTTATAGTGAGTCAATCTTGAAAGATAGACATATGCTGTCGCGGATTTTTTTTTTTTTTGAAAATTTAAATAGGAATAATTCCATCATACATGATATTTACGTAACTTAAACCGGTTACGCAGCGCACGCAACGGAAGCTCTCAAAAAGGAATAATGTTTCCCTCTTTTGCAACATTTTACATTTATGCTCCGCTCCTTTTGGTTGTAGCGTGATGTTATATAGCCTATAATATTCCTCAATAAATGGACTATCCAACACAAAAATAATTTTTCAATTCCAACCAGTAGTTCCTGAGATAAGCGCGTTCAAACAAACAAACTCTTCAGCTTTATATATTAGTATAGATTAGTATAGATATAGATAGGGCGACCAGAGCGACGTGCATCTTTGACATCAAAATTTCCGGATTGAAAACGCTTAAACCAAATTTGTGCTACTCTCACAGACACTGCACTAGGTCCATAAACATCGCAATTTTTTTCGCGGCTTGCTTTGCGTTTTTACCTTTTTTGTAGTAAAATTTTAAAATGTATCGAATTTCTTCATTAGATTCACTCATCTTGACAGTACGAAAAACAAATGAAAATCACACATTTTCCTAATTTGAATTAGGAATTATGTTCTTTAAAATTTAAACTTTCAATGATACCAAAACCAGCCAGATACAAATAGTATAGCCAAAGAGATTTTATTACAAGTTCATACATACTATAATGCGAAAAGACTTTTTCCCCAACCTAATATTTCTTGCTTTTTAACCGACTTTCCAAAAAGGAGGAGGTTATCAATTAGGTATTTTTTTTTTTACTACGTTATTTTTGTTTTCATACTTATCAGCGAATGTATTATTTTTGCAATAGATACATTGCTTCTTAACCACTACGTAAGTATGACGCTAAGCCACTGACTACGACGCTAAGACGCTGAGCCAGAAAACCGAGAGGTTTTACGTTATTTAAATAACAAGTTGTAGGTTCTTGTTACGCTGGATTAATGTTTTTTAATTTTTTAAATAGTGTAAGTGTTTTTATACTGTATGTTGTTTTTAATGAGAATCTATTTAGAAATAAGACTTTATTTATATAACTCACCTAGCTAACTAGGTAGTACGTACTCAAACCAAATGTGATTGTATCTTGTCATATAAATCAATAAAAGAATACTTTATCAAATACTTAAATGAAGACTGATGCTGTGATTGATTTTGTGTAATAATTTATTAATTATTACACAAATTCATTTGTAAATAGGTATTGAAGAATATTTTAGTATATTCAGCTATATAAGGTGTATCTATTCATACACGAAATATTTTAAGACAAACATCTATATGTGGCAAAAAAAGCCATAGCAGTAAAAAAAAAACAAATATGTAGGTATGTGTTTTATATTTTTACATAATTATTATAATTTAAAATTGCTTGAGATATTTTGAAAAAAAAAAAACCTTTACTTACTTATTTTTTTTAATTCTATGAATGACCCGCCCGGACACGGTGACGGTGGCGGCACCTTTTAATAAATTAATCATCATATCAATATTATTATTTTTTTTTAAATTATATACTCAGATTTAAAAAAAAAAAATCGTTTCCATCGCTTCTTTACCACCTATAGCTGTATCTCTTAAAATATGTATTTCATATTTGAATAGATACACCCTATATAAAAAAAAAAAATTAATTAAAATGACGATTTATTTAATATGTAATGTTCAACACAATATTAATTTGTTAATGAATAAATAAATGAAAATGAATGACCACCGACTTCAGGGCGGCGCGGCGGTAAAAACAAAGTTGTGGTACAAGGCGGGGGTAACCTTAGCGCAAATGGAGTTGATCGTCGTCATTTTCGTCATTTGAAAAAGTACAAATTTTATAAATACATGTGATTTTATTTACAGCAAACATTATTTTTTCTTTTAAATACCTTCGAGCATTAGTTATCCTGACATAATATCTACCTATGTACTTACCATGAAAAACACCAATACGTACCTACTAAAAAGAGTAGGTATCTGCACGTAAATAATGAATAACATTAAAAAATTACCCCCCCCCTTCCTCACTTTTGTCTTCTATCGATTTAAATACCTACAATTATTCGTATTAGTACCAATACATGGATTTTCGTCCATTAAATAAAAACACCTTAAAATATACTTTGTCCTACATAAAACCTACACTATTGGTAACCCTTTTTTTTTTTTTTTTTGGGTGGGAAATTATCAAATAACTTCTCCCGCTCTGGGTGGAGCGGGAGGGCGTGTCAGACTTTTACTGACTAAAACCCACCCGTGTTCCTTCAGTTGCCTGTGTGCCAGGGCCACGGTATCCCTTTCGGACAAACCCGCAACCCTGGCAGGCACCGGTCCTAGCGGACCCCGTCAGTGCGTGCTGACATCTCTTTGAGGCGCGCGTGGAACACAACGCGCCATCGACCCGGGCCTGGTCCTTACCGGACGGCGAACTGCCCATAGCTCGCCGTCCGCAAGCCCGCGCCTACGGTGGCCGGGAATCAGCTACCGATTCCCGCCGCCCAGGGAGGGCGTCTCCTGCGGCGACTAGGGGCGTGAGGGCGCACAGACTGCCGCTCCCTCACGCGTTCCGCCTCCTCCTTCGCGAGCATTACTACTTCGCAGAAGGAGGTGACTGCTTCCCATGCACTCTCGCTCCGGATCATGGCCTGGACCAGGGCCAAACGCGAGAGATCGCCGCCACCAATCGCCTCCGTGAGGACACGGCGGTGCTCTGCCCAAGCCGGGCAGACCTCCACCGTATGCTCCACCGTGTCCTCCGGGCGATCCACACAGTGGTAACACCCGGGCGTTTCCTCCCGCCTAATCCGAAACAGGAACCTCCCGAAACACCCGTGTCCAGTGAGGACCTGTGTCAGGCGAAAGGTGAGGACGCCATGGCGCCTCTCTAGCCACTCCTCAAAGAGGGGACTTATCGCCACAACTGTGGCGTGCCCAGCGCTGGGTTGCAACAATCGCACCCTCCATGTCGCCATGAGATCCCGCCGGAGCTCTGTCCGCTGTGCCGTGATTTCTCGCGGCAGCGGAGTTACGCCCCGGCGTTTCACCTCCTCGCGCCACTCCCATAAGTGCGCGAGAATTTTTGCCTCCAGATCCCATGGCGGCAATCCGGCAAGGAGGCTCGCTGCCTCACCGGAGACCGTGCGGTATCCCCGTACCAATCTGATGGCCATGACCCTTTGGGACGCGTTCAACCGGCGGGCAGGTCGCCGCTTCAAGGAACGCGCCCACACCGGTGCCCCATAAAGGGCCATGGACCGCACGACCCCAGCATAGAGCCTCCGGCAAGAGGCGTTTGGACCCCCTAGATCCAGTCTCCGCTCCAGTCTGGGAGCCAAACGTCTGAAATGCTCCACGAAGTTCCACCGGCTATCGAGGACGAGTCCCAGGTACTTCATCGTCGACTCGACTCCGATGTGAACCCCTCCTACCGTTACTTCAGAACCCGTCGGTGGCGCATTCCGAGGACCATGAAAACACATGGCCTCGGACTTGTGCAAGGCCACCTCGAGTCCCAGTTGCCAGATCCTCCCGACGATTGTCGCAACCCAACGTGTCGCTAATTCGGCCGCCGCCTGGTGCGACCTACCCTGCGCCAGGACCAGCGTGTCGTCAGCGTAGCAAACTACACTGACGCCACCTGGCAGGTCGGCGCGCAGCACCCAGTCGTAACCGATGTCCCACAAATGCGGCCCTAGGACCGATCCCTGTGGGACACCGCACGACATCTCTCGCCGGTTCCACTCTCCCTGGTGACCAGGGTATATGACAGCCCTGTCCTTCAAATAGGCCTCGACCACTCGACAGAGATAGGTCGGCATCCGGTGATACCGGAGTGCCTCCCTGATGCAACTCCAGGGCAGGGTATTGGAGGCATCGGCGATGTCAAGCGACACCGCCAAGACGACCCCACCCCGGACCACAGCATCCCCCGTCGTAAGGGCTCGCACGCGCATGATGGCATCCACCGTGGAGCGCCCCCTGCGGAAACCAAACTGGCTCTCCGCCAAATCCGGCCCCACCCGCACGAGCTGCCCGACAAGGCGGTCTGCAATGACTCTTTCAAAGAGCTTGCCCACCTCGTCGAGCAGCACGATGGGCCGGTAAGCGGACGGAGAGTCCGCCGGGCGCCCCTGCTTCTTAATGAGGACCAGTTTCCCCGTCTTTCAACGAAGTGGAAACTGGCCCCTCTCCAAGCATGCGCTTAGGAGCCCTCTTAGTCGAGGCCCTAAAGCGTCCAGGGCCAGAACCCAGGCTTTCCCATGTAAGCCGTCGGGTCCTGGGGCGGTATTTTTGGCATTCAGCCTACGTACCGCTACTGTCAGATCAACCTCGGTCACCTCCGGAACATTGTCGTCGTCGTCTGGGTTGTGGTCCGCATCGGGTACCGCAGGAGGCGGAGTCATGGGCGGGGGAGTATGTTCCCCTCGTGAAGGGAACAGAGCGCCCACCACGTCCTCCACGAGCTGGGGCCGGAGTCTCTGCGTCAGCGGGGGAGCCCATGGGCGGAGTTTATCCAGCACCATTTTGTAGGGGCGTCCCCACGGGTCTCTGTTCAAAGTCTCCAGCGACTCCTCGCGGGACCGGTCTCTGGCCCGCAGGATCTCCGCTCGGAGGGCAATCTTCGCCGCTCTATACCCCTCGTACAGCTCCGCCTGAATGGCTTCCGTATCCGAAGGGCGAATACGGAGCCTGCGGTGCCTGGTGTACCGGTGTCGCGCAGCAACGCACGCCTCACGTAAAGCGCTTAGCTCCGGCGACCACCAGCACACCTGGCGTCGGGCGCATCCGGGCTGGACTCGGGGCATTGCCACGTCACATACTTCGGACATGGCCTCCTGGAACCACTCTGCCTCACTGTTGATGTCAACAGGCCTGTCCGGTGATGACATCCAGGCCTGCACGATAGAGGCTTCCAGAAGGAGCTCCCGGTCCAGCTGCTTCAACGCCCACCGCGGACCACTCGGGCCCTGTCGGACCGGCGCACTCGAGGTCTGGGCGGAGACGTCAAACCGGATGTACCGGTGGTCAGAATAGGTCTCCACCCCCTCCATGACGCGCCAGTCGATGACACGCAGCGACAGAGCAGGGCTGGCGAACGAGATGTCCACCACTGAGTCACCCTGCATCCGCACACACGTGGGGACAGAACCCCGGTTTAGTACGACAAGGCCTGTCTCCAGAGCCCAGTCGTCCACCATCCTGCCCCGTGCGTCCGTATACCGGGAACCCCAAGCCAAATTCTTAGCGTTGAAGTCCCCGAGGACGAACACAGGTAGGGCACGGAACCCGACGACGACGGCTCTCAACTCCACAAGGGAATTGTGGAACTCGGCGAGAGTTCGGTTCGGGGAAAAGTATACCCCTACCACAACAAGCTCCCCGAACCGTGCTGCTACGCAACCCCGTCTCCTCTCCACAGCCTCGAGGGACGGGGTTCCAGCGGCACTATTGGTAACCCTACTGCAGTGTTTGTATGGGAAAACTTAAATGATCAATATCTTTGAAACTACTCAAAGTTTCTCCGTCACAAATTCAGGTTATCATTATCGTCCCCGTCACAACGTTTTGAACCCATTTCGAAGGCCGTAGATCATCAGGCAGCCGAGATACACGTGTCCAGCCAGCTAGAATTCAGGTTGGCTGGACATTTAGTTTTTATTGATTTCTCGTAAACCCTTACATGTGACGCCATAAATCAAACGTTATTACTGTCACAAATTGCGTCACTAAATGTTAGTAAAGGAACCATATTCGAAAACGCTCCCGTTATTGAGATTCGGAAGTGCCAAACAAAAGTTTTATACGTAAATTTAAGATGGTTGGCACAGATTTTTCTACTAAACCGCTGTACGTATCACAAAACTTTTAGGTCGATGCCTGTCACAAATGTATGTGACTCCCGTTGATATGCAAAAAGTCGTCAAAATCACTTCCGTTACAGAGGTTGAGAGACCAGTGAAAAGTGGTTTTTCAAGCTGGCTGGACACGTTTTCGATCGATTATCTAAGCTTCTGTAGCGTCACAAATTCTGAAATAGGGGTGTTTAGCCGTCACAAATAGTGCCCTATTGACCTAGTTAAATGCGAGCGACTTTGAAGATTTGTCCAGCCATCTTGAACGACGTAAAGAAACCACTATCGTAACCTGCAACATTTTATTTAATAACGTTGGTCTGTACCTACCCTATTTCTTAAAACAGTTGATAACTTGTATTTGATTTGTACCAATTAGGTAAGTATAAAATCATAACAGATTATTTTTTTGCCACTCCCTTTTTTACTTTCCAAAGGGGCCCCAAATTCTTGTGTGCCCAATTCTTGTGCGTCGATTTAGAATACCCTAGATACACCGTCAACGCTTGAAATGTGTCTCGATACAACTGTGCTTAAATTACTTCTAAGCACAGTTGCGCTCTCAGTAACGCGCGCTTCGTTATCGGGTGAACATGCCAAAGCGCTCCGTAAAAAAGTGCAAAAATAATACTTTAACCACGTTGAAAAGGGATGGCATATCGTATTTTCGGTAAGTACTAGATAATAGTTTTATAATGTAGTGAATTTGTGGCAAAATACGCCTTCAAACTCATTAAAAACATATTTTTTTTATTTAATTTCAATACGTCTCTTCATTTGACGCTACGCAGTTGGCTTTTTCCCTCGCGCAGCGCTTGTATTTAGTGGAAAGGGGATGGAAGATGTATGAAGTGGAACATAGTCAAATATTAAAATGAATAAAGTCGCTTATTGTTTTTTTTTTTTTCTGCGGTATGTCAATAATAAGGAATTAATTTTGAATAACTATAGCCGGTCCGGAGATGGGCAAAATTTATTTGAATGGTGATTGGTGTTTTTTATATTATAGTTAAATAATATTATGTTTGTCGTAACCAATTCTAGCCCACGTACTTCCGGTCGCCGTCGCGTATGCCTTCCCGCTCGTTTTAACAACTATGCACTAGAGGCTTAAGAAAGGGACAGCGATATGACAACCGCGATGCTCACGCGCCTCCGACGCACACGCAGTTGACGCTTAGCCGCGCTCGTAATGGGACACGTCACGAACTGCCGCGCGTGTCCGAGCTCTGACCGGAACGCGTTTTCTCAAAATATCGTTACGAAATGTTTTTATTTATTATTCCAGATTTCCTAAGAATGAAATTGAAAGGGAAAAATGGCGAAAAATTATATCTAATGAGAGGAGTGAAGATTTTTTTAAGCCAAATGATTCTAGTGTGGTTTGCTCTTATCACTTCTCAGAAAATGACATGTATTATACGAAGAAAGGCTTTCGGAAAGTAAAGAAAGGCGTTATTCCATGTATTGCAGTAAGTTTTTACATAAAATATTGTGACTACTGAGTACACAACATACGTACACATGTACATATGTTGTGTACAATCTTTTTAAATTGTCTTAATAAAATAAAAATAAGTTAATTTTAACCACCTCAACCTGTTTTATTTTAAGCATCTATACCCAGTCTCTAATTCAGATAATTTATGTAAACAAAGTAATGTCAAGAAATGTCACTGTCTAAATGGCAGGACAGTGGTACAAAACATTTTATCATTATTTTGTTTTGTAAATAATCATCTATGAAATTAGGGTGAATTAAATATAAGAACTATGCAAACAAAATACCGTTGCCAAACAATGTTTTGTGTGGTGTGTCGGATACACGGCCTATGATCGTCATAATCAGCCCCTTTGAGTCCACTGCTAGACGTAGGCCCCGCAAAATCGATTCCACTCAAAACAGTTTTCATCCAAAATGTGGCTAGATAAGCTACTTAAATCAAAGTCAAATTATTTATTTCAAATAGGCACGAAGATGCACTTTTGAACGTCAAAAATTACATGAATAGTTAATTGATTCTAGTTGCGCCTTCCAAAATGTAGTTATGTATGGAGAATGGGCAAGAAACTCCATACTTACTCTTTTAAAATGTGACTTACCACAATTGGTAAAAATAATGAAAAGTGAAGTAATAACAGAAAAATTAATAAATGCGATAGGTACATTGTATATGATTTCCCAAAAAATAAAAAAATAAAAACAACATATAATGTCAGTGTGTGAGTTAAAATATTAATCACAGAAAATAAAATTAATATCATAAAAATTATAAATTATACAGTTAAATTAGCAACCAGTTTGATTTTGTCTAGACTCTTAATTGTCCTATGGAGCAGGACCAGCATGTTTCCAAGCATTCTTATCTTGGATATAATCCTCTAATTTATAATATGCTTGTTTACAAAGTGTACTTTTTATATGAGTTTTAAATTTTCTTTCATTTAATTGTAATATATCAGAAGGTATTTTATTGTAACATTTAACACAGTACCCCATAAAAGATGTAAGTACCTTAGATAATCTGAAAAATGGTTGATCTATTTTATCTTTATTTCTGTGGGATAAGCTCAATTTTTCTATAATAAAACTGCTGATTGCTTCAACTTAAATGTATTTTATTTTCCGTCTTTGAATATAACGTCTTACGCCTTTTCCTTTCTAATACCGTCTCCTTTCTACGTATTCTACCTTTTTAAACATTTATTCACTATCTCTTTCACTCCTTGACTATTTCGTTCTCTGTCAATCTTTTATGCTTCACATCTGTCATCCATCTTAACGTCTCGTTTCACTGTCCTGTCATAACGTTCCATTCCTACAGCTCGGCCATTCTGATATCTGACTGTCCCCAGTCAGATCTAAACTGAAACCACATCTAATCTCATCATTATCATCTATCATAACTTACAAGTAAACAACAATGAAATATTAGGTCAAGAATAAACCCCAAAGGTGTCTCCCTAACCTAACAGATGACAACTAACAAAACCTACTTACCTAACTCAACAGTATTTCCAAACACTGGCCATGGCTTCATATTACCCTAGAACCATCTGCCATGTGATCCATCTTCTCAACATCATATCGATCATTTCTTTTGACTTTAGTAACTCTGTATGGTCCTAGATACTTCGGCTTGAGCTTCAATCCAGTACCAAACTGTGTACGTTTGATGGCTACAACATCTCCTACTACATATTTTCGACTTTCTTTTCTTCTTGTATACGTCTTACAGTTTTCATCTTGAATTTTTCTTATTTGTTCTTTTGCCTTCATTTTTAAGTCTTCTCTAATCTGCAAGAAATTATTTCTCTGCTCTTGCTGAAGCAAATCATAAATTTCAATATCTTCTTTTGTTTTCATCTTTGTCCCCAACATGAGTTCAAAGGGAGTGGTGTCAATGCAATTTAAATATCTCTCCTGTTTACCTTTTTTTTTGGTCGCTAGCAGACATGATGTGCACGACAGTAAAAACTCTTCAATTTTCTTGTTAATATTTGTGATGAAATATTCTTGTTCTAACAGTTCGATCTTTTTTCGTTCTCCAAAATGCCCCTTCTGGTGTATTCTTCTCAGAATCTCAAATTCTAAGTTTCTTAGTATTATCAACTTTCTTTCTGGTCCTTTGTACCATACACATTCGCTGTAGATATAGTCCTCATATGGTTGAAGTATTACAATCTCTATGATTGCCTTTATTCCTTCATCCAACATCTGAGCTTGCTTGACTTGATCACGTAGGCTTAACTAAACTGCTCCAACAAATGGATTTCTGCTCAAAGCGTCTGCATGTTGCATTTTGCCTCCTGGTCGATGTTCAATCACATAATCATACTTTTCCAGCAATAATACCCATCTGGCTACTCTCGTTGTTAGGTCCTTCTTATTTAATGTCTTCTGAAAGGCTTGACAGTCTGTAATAATTTCCGTACAAGTAATGCCTAAACTTCTTTACTCCTTCAATAATGGCCAAAGCCTCCACCTCATAGCTACTGTACTTCTTCTCAGCATCACTGGTCTTCCTACTGTAGTAGTGTACAGGATGTAACTCACCTGCATGGTCTTTCTGAAGTAAGATAGTACTGTATGCTATTGCAGAGGCATCAGTATGCAATTCAGTTAATAACTGTGCATCAAAAATCCTTAACACTGGGCTACTAGCTAAAGCATTCTTCAGTATGTTAAATGCACTTCTCTGAACATCTTCAAACACAAAATTAACATCCTTCTTCAATAAATCAGTCAACGGTTTAGCTATTAATGCGAAATCTTTGATATACTTTCTAAAATACGAAGTTAATCCGACAAAACTATGAAGTTGCTTTAAAGTCTTGGGTTCAGGGTATCTGGTAACAGCATTTGTTTTATCATGAGAGGGTTGAACTTTTCCATCTTCTATAATGTGTCCTAAATTCTCTACTCTTCGACATAGTAATTGAATCTTTCTCCAATTAATCTTTATACTTTCTTTACTGACTTGCAAATAAAAGAAACCATTTTTCAAATCTAACACTAAAAACACGAGCACCTTTAAGTTTATCAATCAAACCGTCAATAATAGGCAAAAGAAATTCATCTTTAATCATCTTTTTGTTTATAGGTCTATAGTCTACACATACTCTAGTACTGCCATCTTTTTTCTTTACTAACACCAAGGGAGAGGAATATTCCAAAAAAATTACACGAATAATCCCATCCTTAAGCCACTCTGATACTTGCTCTTCAACAATCCGTTGTTCAGCTAAAGATATACGTCTTGGTCGTTGAGTCACTGGAATGTCATCCTTGAGCACAATGCGCAATTCTATTGGCACCTCCTTTACCTGTACTGGTTTATAATTCTTCACACAGTCGATAACTCCTTGTTGCACCTGCTTGTCTTGAACTTTACCTAAAACGAACTCATCCTGACTAACTACACATGCAAGCCTTGATAACCAACTGTTTACGTTTGGAGCAATCAGTATTGACCCATTCGACATAATTGTAAAAACATCTTTAAGGAATTCTTGACCCAATATAACACTACACGGCATAGCGTACCTAGGAACAACATGAAATGCAATATCGTTATATTCATGCCCATCTAACATTACAATACACATGCACTAAACTTTTGCGTAGATACTATGCTGCCGCCTAATCCCACAAGATTCGTGACAGTATTTACAGACTCAGGAGATCCAAGATGAACATACAATTCGGTACACACCAAATTTATCTCACTACCCGAATCAATTAACGCATTTACTTGGCACTTATTCACACAAATCGTTTTGCAGGCTTTTTCAAATCTAATCCGTGTTTTCTCTTCGACGTAAACATCAGTGAAGTTGGCGTCAATCCCAACTGACATCGCCATCTTGTCACCGTCACTGACGTTGGTACTCCTGTCAATGTCGTCAGTTTTGCCAACCGCAGCCTCGCGAATGTTTGGAGTGAAGTCGGTCACACACATCGTTCGTCTATCTTCGTGAAAATTCGGTTTTCCGCCTCGCTGTTTCCGTTCTCGGTCATGGGTCCGTTCATTCGTAGACCGAATGCATTGTTCATTCGTAGACCGAATGCATTGCGTAGAAATGTGTCCAAACTCGTTACAGTCCGTTACACTTGAAACATTTCAGCCCTTTTTCTTTATTTGGACCCTATATATACTTATCATACTCTATGATTTGGACATTGGGATGATTGCTGATCTTTTTCACCACAGCTGTAACACCTCTTGATTCCCGCGCCCTTTTCTTGACTTTCAGATTTCTTGTATCGGCTATGACCACTGTTATCCGTCCTCATCTTCTCTTTAATCGTCTCATAAATTTTTAATTTATCTTTCAGGTCTGAGTACGTCGTAACTCCGTACAACATCATTTTGTTAATAATTTCCGAGTCGATTATACCGTCGATAATATATTTGATGGCGACATAATCAGGCATCTTGCCGCGTTTTCCCATTTCCTTCATGACAAGCATGTAATAGTCTAGACACCTTTCGTCCTTCTTTTTCTTTCTGGCGGCCTGATCTCATGGATGGTTTTGCCTTTAAATCCTCCCAGCTTTTAAAAGGTTTTTCAGATCTGAGCCACAGCGCAGCAGTTCCGAACAAAGCCCTTCTGGCTACAATCAGAGTTTGTAGGGGCGACCACTGAAAAATCTCAGCATTGTCATCAATGTCCTGCGCCCATTTAGCTACTGAAAACGTTTTGTCTTGCCCGCTGAAATTTGGGACAAGGCTCTCATGGAAAATAGCCTGATCACGGCAAAACCCCTGCTTAGCCGATGTGGATGCGTCATGTTCGTCTTCGTCGTAATCGGCTTGGCGGCGATTTTTCCCTCGTCGCGGCGTCCTTTCCATATTTCGTCTTTTGTAACTATTGTTACCGTCTTCTATTCGCAATGGCGTCTTGAGTACCGTCTTCTGTTTTTTTTCTTTTTGCTTCTTTAGGTCCGAAAACTTGAAATATTGAGCTATCCCGGACGAGCCCCCAAAAAGTTGTGGGATAAGCTCAATTTTTCTATAATAAAACTGCTGATTGCTTCAACTTAAATGTATTTTATTTTCCGTCTTTGATTAAAACGTCTTACGCCTTTTCCTTCCTAATACCGTCTCCTTTCTACGTATTCTACCTTTTTAAACATTCATTCACTATCTCTTTCACTCCTTGACTATTTCGTTCATTCATCTCTGTCAATCTTTTATGCTTCACATCTGTCATCCATCTTCACGTCTCGTTTCACTGTCCTGTCATAACGTTCCATTCCTACATTTCTAGTAATAAAATTATGCCTATCACTGATTTTATTAAAAAGATGTAGATTTTTTCTTACATACATAATATTTTCACAAATGAATTGGCAAGGTACCGTCATTATATTAATCGTTTTAAATAGTTCTATAGGAGATTCGCGGCGATGTAGATTATAAATGGCTCTGACAGCCCTCTTTTGTAAAATAAAAATGGATTCAATGTCGGCAGCCCGACCCTACAGTAAAATGCCATACGATATAATGCTATGGAAGTAGCTAAAATAAACTAAACGCGCGGTTTCTATATCTGTTAACTGTCTTATCTTTCGAACAGCATACGCGGCCGAGCTTAGCCGCCCCGCAAGAGATGTTATGTGAGGTCCCCATTGTAATTTCTCATCTAGCGTGATTCCTAGGAAAACCGTTTGATTAATAAATTCCAGTTTTTCTCCGTTCAATATGATGTCACATTCGCTACTTCTAACATTAGGTAACTTAAATCGAATGCATTTGGTTTTTTTATTATTTAGTACCAAATTATTTACGGTAAACCAATTTTGGACCTGAAGAATAGAGTTATTCACGTCGTCAAGTTTTTGTGACCGTCGATCTATTTTAAAAATCAATGATGTGTCATCTGCAAATAACACCAGTCTTCAGTTGATTTTGAAGTAATTGGGGTAAATCGTAAATGTAAACTAAAAAGAGGAATGGACCCAATATCGAACCTTGAGGAACGCCCATTTTCATTTCATTTCAATATGAATCTATGAATGAGAGTTGTAATATTAGTGTTGTTCAAGATGTAAAAAATGTGAAAAGGTTTGGATCTCCTGCATTGTTAACAGTATCATAATAGTACATTATGATACAATTTAAGTGTGCTGTGTTGGTCATTGCACTCGAGGCGGTATTATTCGCGCGAGTCGCAGACGAGCGCGATAAGGGAGCCGAGTGTGTAATGATCAATGCACACGCGTTCCATACGACGTTTTTCAACACACTTGCGAGGAGAAAAATCAGACTTGTTGTAAAAACTTATGCTACAATAACGTAATTATAGAGATGATACATTTAGATTTATAAAGTTCCACTGATCTTTGTTGCCAGGTACTTTTTTTTTCAACTGTTCAACGTCGGTTGGTGACAATACTTTAGATTTCATATTTTTGATAGTAACATACAACAACACAACGAAAACATTAACAAAACAAAAAAAAAAAACAAAATGGCGCGCTGGTTTTGTATTTTTTTTCCGCGCGCCCCGCTTGCCTTGCGCGCGCAGGTGTAAGTAGAGGCACTGGAAAACCGCTAAACAGCCTTTATAAAAAAAAAGTCTGATCGTAGTTTAGTTAGTATGGAATTAGAAAGTACTATTGGCATAGTGAAATATACATTAGTTCAGTGAGAATCCGCAATAATAGAACGTCAGTCAGGATCTCTTGTTTGGTTCCGGGAGGGACCACGGACAATTTAAGGTAGGAATGAGGCGTATATATCGTAACAGCTAAATACAACAGGTATCACAAGATACCAAACTGTAACTGTGACAAATAAACTGAAAAAAAAAGCTTCTGTTCCACGACGAGATAACAGAATCCATCCAGTCACAAGCTTTTGTCTATTCATGCTTATGACAGTTACCTCAGTTAGAATATAGATAATAAATGTTACTGTTACACTGTGACACCCTGTTACATCGTCCGTCACAAGCTCTTTCCTTTTCTCGCTTAGGTGTAACACCATAGTTAGAAAGAGAAGTACCTTCGTGTATTATAACTGTGCAGTTGTGGTAACAGAGAACACACAATAGTTTGTTCCCACATAGTATGAAATAACAGCCTGGTATTTTGTAACATGTTTTTGGAACTGTTAATTACGTGGAACAGAAACAGGCGGAACAGATATGGGATTTTACCTGTTACAACCCACTCCTGATTTAAGATAAATACATTTTAGTTAATTTTGGGATCAAAGACAATTCAGACTATTTTAAAAAAAAAAACGTGAACGCGGGGGTTCCTTTTGGCATGAAGTTTCTTAGACGAGATAAAAAAAAAAAGCGCAAGTTTTCGACTAATAAACAGTTATCTGTGGCGTTACAACACTCGTATGGTAACGTAAAGTAAAAAGCACGCGTTTGTAATACACTGCATTATGGACATAAAAGCGGTTCAATAAGAGCCACTTTACGAGCAAGTGTGTTGAAAAATATTTCATACCAGAAAATCTTCTTATTTTAATAACTTTGATTAAAGCCGAAAATTTATAAAAATAATTACGGTATGATTATTTTTTAATTATTACCTATTTCTTAAATTCAGTACTTAAAAGAAAATGGCACCTTTTTTTTTTCGCCATTTTATGTGAGTTACCATTACGAAAATATTTTTTTGATATGTTATCCCCTTTGTTTACATAAATTATCTGAATTTGAGACTGGGTATAGTTAGTACTGAGTAAAATTTCAAGACCACTCCATTATCCTTCTGTTCCAAAGCAAACA
This sequence comes from Dryobota labecula, assembly GCA_947523025.1. Classification (NCBI taxonomy): domain Eukaryota; kingdom Metazoa; phylum Arthropoda; class Insecta; order Lepidoptera; family Noctuidae; genus Dryobota; species Dryobota labecula. The sequence goes on from OX383286.1 coordinate 28,901,697, forward strand.
TTTTTTACGATTGTCACGCGGCGTAAACTGAATTTGACTTAATAAGCATTTGCATAAGGAATAGTATCGTTTAAAATTATCTTACCTACAGCTGAGAGCAATAAAATTTTACAACTGGCGCGATGGTCTAATTTTGTAATGTCATAACCGCCCATGGCGCGCACTCGAAACCACACCTTAATTCCATTCACATAAGGTTGTATGTAAGGAAAATGTGTACGTTACCCCAGCAGGAAAGTGTCTCCTAGAGTGATATGAGTGGAACCTATAATTAGTGCGTAATAAAATAAAAAATTTGTGCGTTTTGTCGTTTTGGAATAAAACGGAAAAAACGATTCCTGCTGGGGTAACGATTTTCCAGCAGGAAAATTCTAAACGAAAGTTCGGAGAGAGAAATATTTTGCACGGGAGTATGAAATTGTCGCATTTTTCTAGTCATTCGAATTTGATGGGATAACCAGCCGTTGTGTACATGTATTGTTTTTTGTTTATATCTACTTAATGTGAACATTTCCAAGCTGATTATTTTCAGTATATATTTTTGACTAAACGCACTAATTCTTGGTTTAGACCTACACATCTTGGGTTGAGCCGGTTTCTTGTATTTTGCCGTCAAAGTTATGACACAGTCGTTTTGACTTTTAGCAATATTATTCAATAACGCATGCATGTGCACTTTTGAAACTTTTTATGGTTATTAAAAGCCCCAAGAAGAATCAAATACAGTTTTCAGCGAGTTTATACGTTTTCTCATTTAGGCGCTACGATATTTTTTCGGGTTTTCAAAAAAGCGCGATTACTTGAAAATTATAAATATTTTCTTAAATCTAATTCTGTCACAAATACGCACAAATAAAGAAGTACTCGTATTTGTTTATTCTACAGGCGCACATATAATGGTTTTAGAGATACACGATTCTGCAAAACGTTACTCCAGCAGGAAATGCAATATCTCGAAAACCTGAAGACGCACAAATTATATTTTCGGCGCACATTTTTGCACAAATATAAGCTTTCTGCCCATGCAAAATATTTCTCTCTCCGACCTTTCGTTTAGAATTTTCCTGCTGGAAAAAAGTTACCCTAACAGGAATAGTTTTTCCGTTTTATTCCAAAACGCACAAATTTTTTATTTGGCGCACATTTACAGCAGATTACGCACTAATTATAGGTTCCACTCATAACACTCTAGGAGACACTTTCCTGCTGGGGTAACGTACACAACGAAAATTGAAATGTTCTTAAGTACATTATGTGTTTTAGATTTGCCTTAGTAGACGCACACACTTGTAACTTAGCGATGGGACATTTTTGCGACTTGGATTTGTAGGTGATAGTGTATCTATAATCGATGGCCCAAGGGCCCCGGCCTGCCTTAAAACGGCCATGGTCGCTAAGATCACGTAGTTCCAGCGGAAACAGTTTTTCTTGAATAGCTCCCGAATGGTTGGATGCACAAATTTTTACTTACCATACACATTTACACGACGTCATACACTAATTATCTCTATAACTGAAATTAAGAAATTCGACACTTTTCCGCTGCGACTACGCACACTAGATTTTCGGCGCACATTTTTGCACAAATATAAGCTTTCTGCCCATGCAAAATATTTCTCTCAGACCTTTCGTTTAGAATTTTCCTGCTGGAAAAACGTTACTCCAGCAGGAATCGTTTTTTCCGTTTTATTCCAAAACGACATAACGCACAAACTTTTTATTTGGCGCAAATTTACAGCAGATTACGCACTAATTATACGTTCCACTCATATCACTATAAGAGACACTTTCCTACTGGGGTAACGTAGTTTTATGACACACAAATTTCATTTATACTTACACATTTACCTCTCGCTAACACTAATTCTGCCGCGCTAACGAAGAATGCAATATTTGAATGATTTTGAGTTATATATTCGTTGAGTTATATATTTGGAGTCAGCGAATCGAAATCTATTAACTCTCTCAAAGCAACTTTTCATTGATTGCATTTCTCGTTAGTGCGGCAGAATTATTAATGTATTTTTTTCTAGTACGTCCGTAGAAAAAAAAAAAGTGCCGCTAGGATGACGTAGTTCCAGCGGAAACAGTTTTTCTTGAATAGCTCCCCCAGTGGTTGGATGCACAAATATTTACTTATTATACACATTTACACGACGTCATACACTAAATATCTGTAAAAACTGTAATTAAGAAATTCAACACTTTTCCGCTGCGACTACGCACACGGTTGAACTTGAAATAAAACAATTCGTGATATGTGTAAAAGTTATTTTATCAACTACATTTAGGCATGCTTAGACGTTGAAAACTTACATACTTAATAGCTTTTTTTATGCCTTAGTACAAGCCCATCATGGTCCCTTATTATAGAAACATACTGATAATGTTCAAACTAATTGTTCTATGTATTATTTTATGCTTTTCTTATATTGCATCAGACAATTCGTCGACACATATCAATAATCAGTAACTGCAGCGCGGCGCTTGAGCTGCAGTCGGTCACGCGGCGTAGTGCGGCGCGGGCGCGTGCAGCGGCTGCAGCGCGTCGCGCAGCTCCACGAAGCGGCGCTTGAACTGCAGCCCGCAGCCGCGCGAGCGCCGGAACTGCAGCAGCGTGCGCCGCCCGCATGGCGTGGCCCAGGCGCGCATCTGCAGCTCGGCGCCGCACTCGATGGCCAGCAGGCGCGGCTGCAGGCGGCGCCACGCGTAGCCGCGCCGCCGCAGCGCCTCGGCCAGCGCCGCCAGCGCCTGCGCCTCGTCGGCGCGCAGCCACACGCGCGGCAGGCGGCGGCCCGGCGGCGCCAGCGCGGCGTCGGCCGGCGAGGCCAGCAGCAGGTCGTCGGCGTGCGCCGGCTGCGAGTAGCTGATGAGCGCGTCCATGTCGGCGGCCGACAGCTCGGCGGGCGCGTCGGTCGCGTCGGCCGCGGCCGGCTGCGAGCGCCAAGCGCGCGCCGCGCCCTCTGTCGACGGGAACGGTCGGGAAATTCGTCTCGGTTTCGATTCCGGCGACGTGCCATCGATTTAAAAGAACACATTTTTAATTAATAACCGCAATCAAGAATGCACGTTCCTTTTTTACATACAAGGTGTGATTGAAATAACTCACAACCCGAAAAGGGGTCATTGGTGCCGATTCCGTTGTTCACAAACTAAACTAAATTTAAGTTCAGTGCATCTTTTTCTTGCTATTTCACTAAGAAAAGGACAGAAGATACACTAATTTAGTCCTGTCAAATTAATCAGCGCCTGTGACTTTAGACGTGATTAAAAACTTGCAGACTAAAATTACGTCAATTTACGTCAAGCAATGTCCATAGAAAAAATTATTTAATCGGTATCAGATACTTCGATATAACTAAAGAAGTAAGTCAGTCCTAGAGTTCTTCCCAAAGTTATTTAAACTTTTGACTAATGCTTATTTTGCTTTAGCAACGACTATTTAACTCGACTTTACCCGTGTAAATCGTAAGATAATAAAAAAAACGACTGCAAAAATTGTAGGACGATTGCTAAGGGATTGTATTTGAAATCTAAGACCGATTTCTGGAATCATTGGAGCTATTAGTTATTATTAAGATCAGGAGACAGAATGTGAGACATAAGAGATAAAAAAAATCCGATTGTACTACGAAATACATACATATGATTTTTTTTTAAGTCCATTATACCAAGAGAAATAAAATGAAGACGCAGACAAAGACCCGGGGCCGATGCGTAGATAGTGCGACGGCGCGGTGCTTTGGTAATCTAGCTTTATGAGCATTTGTCACGTCACGGAGCTAAATCGCCAAAGAGCCGAGCCGCGCTAGCCGACGACGAGGGGAGGCGCTCCTCCGGCTGCCGAGCGGCGCGCGCCGTGCTGAGGCACGAGGCGGCTCCGAGACCGGACCCACTCAGAGTCACCTAGTACCTGACACGGCCGCGCGCCAGGCCGCGGGCGGCTGTGGGTTCACTCACCGTTGGGCTCGCGCATCCACGGCAGCTCCAGCAGAGGGCGCCAGTGCGCGCTGCAGCAACGCCAGCGCGGCGGCGCCCAGCTTGCGCCGCGGGCTGTTTGGGGCACTCACCGTTGGGCTCGCGCATCCACGGCAGCTCCAGCAGAGGGCGCCAGTGCACGCTGCAGCAACGCCAGCGCGGCGGCGCCCAGCTTGCGCCGCGGGCTGTTTGGGGCACTCACCGTTGGGCTCGCGCATCCACGGCAGCTCCAGCAGAGGGCGCCAGTGCGCGCTGCAGCAACGCCAGCGCGGCGGCGCCCAGCTTGCGCCGCGGGCTGTTTGGGGCACTCACCGTTGGGCTCGCGCATCCACGGCAGCTCCAGCAGAGCCGGCAGCGGCGCGCGGCGCGCGGCGTTGGGCGCCAGTGCGCGCCGCAGCAGCGCCAGCGCGGCGGCGCCCAGCTTGCGCCACGGGCTGTTTGGGGCACTCACCGTTGGGCTCGCGCATCCACGGCAGCTCCAGCAGAGCCGGCAGCGGCGCGCGGCGTTGGGCGCCAGTGCGCGCCGCAGCAGCGCCAGCGCGGCGGCGCCCAGCTTGCGCCACGGGCTGTTTGGGGCACTCACCGTTGGGCTCGCGCATCCACGGCAGCTCCAGCAGAGCCGGCAGCGGCGCGCGGCGTTGGGCGCCAGTGCGCGCCGCAGCAGCGCCAGCGCGGCGGCGCCCAGCTTGCGCCACGGGCTGTTTGGGGCACTCACCGTTGGGCTCGCGCATCCACGGCAGCTCCAGCAGAGCCGGCAGCGGCGCGCGGCGTTGGGCGCCAGTGCGCGCCGCAGCAGCGCCAGCGCGGCGGCGCCCAGCTTGCGCCACGGGCTGTTTGGGGCACTCACCGTTGGGCTCGCGCATCCACGGCAGCTCCAGCAGAGCCGGCAGCGGCGCGCGGCGTTGGGCGCCAGTGCGCGCCGCAGCAGCGCCAGCGCGGCGGCGCCCAGCTTGCGCCACGGGCTGTTTGGGGCACTCACCGTTGGGCTCGCGCATCCACGGCAGCTCCAGCAGAGCCGGCAGCGGCGCGCGGCGTTGGGCGCCAGTGCGCGCCGCAGCAGCGCCAGCGCGGCGGCGCCCAGCTTGCGCCACGGGCTGTTTGGGGCACTCACCGTTGGGCTCGCGCATCCACGGCAGCTCCAGCAGAGCCGGCAGCGGCGCGCGGCGTTGGGCGCCAGTGCGCGCCGCAGCAGCGCCAGCGCGGCGGCGCCCAGCTTGCGCCACGGGCTGTTTGGGGCACTCACCGTTGGGCTCGCGCATCCACGGCAGCTCCAGCAGAGCCGGCAGCGGCGCGCGGCGCGCGGCGTTGGGCGCCAGTGCGCGCCGCAGCAGCGCCAGCGCGGCGGCGCCCAGCTTGCGCCACGGGCTGTTTGGGGCACTCACCGTTGGGCTCGCGCATCCACGGCAGCTCCAGCAGAGCCGGCAGCGGCGCGCGGCGTTGGGCGCCAGTGCGCGCCGCAGCAGCGCCAGCGCGGCGGCGCCCAGCTTGCGCCACGGGCTGTTTGGGGCACTCACCGTTGGGCTCGCGCATCCACGGCAGCTCCAGCAGAGCCGGCAGCGGCGCGCGGCGCGCGGCGTTGGGCGCCAGTGCGCGCCGCAGCAGCGCCAGCGCGGCGGCGCCCAGCTTGCGCCACGGGCTGTTTGGGGCACTCACCGTTGGGCTCGCGCATCCACGGCAGCTCCAGCAGAGCCGGCAGCGGCGCGCGGCGTTGGGCGCCAGTGCGCGCCGCAGCAGCGCCAGCGCGGCGGCGCCCAGCTTGCGCCACGGGCTGTTTGGGGCACTCACCGTTGGGCTCGCGCATCCACGGCAGCTCCAGCAGAGCCGGCAGCGGCGCGCGGCGCGCGGCGTTGGGCGCCAGTGCGCGCCGCAGCAGCGCCAGCGCGGCGGCGCCCAGCTTGCGCCACGGGCTGTTTGGGGCACTCACCGTTGGGCTCGCGCATCCACGGCAGCTCCAGCAGAGCCGGCAGCGGCGCGCGGCGTTGGGCGCCAGTGCGCGCCGCAGCAGCGCCAGCGCGGCGGCGCCCAGCTTGCGCCACGGGCTGTTTGGGGCACTCACCGTTGGGCTCGCGCATCCACGGCAGCTCCAGCAGAGCCGGCAGCGGCGCGCGGCGCGCGGCGTTGGGCGCCAGTGCGCGCCGCAGCAGCGCCAGCGCGGCGGCGCCCAGCTTGCGCCACGGGCTGTTTGGGGCACTCACCGTTGGGCTCGCGCATCCACGGCAGCTCCAGCAGAGCCGGCAGCGGCGCGCGGCGCGCGGCGTTGGGCGCCAGTGCGCGCCGCAGCAGCGCCAGCGCGGCGGCGCCCAGCTTGCGCCACGGGCTGTTTGGGGCACTCACCGTTGGGCTCGCGCATCCACGGCAGCTCCAGCAGAGCCGGCAGCGGCGCGCGGCGCGCGGCGTTGGGCGCCAGTGCGCGCCGCAGCAGCGCCAGCGCGGCGGCGCCCAGCTTGCGCCACGGGCTGTTTGGGGCACTCACCGTTGGGCTCGCGCATCCACGGCAGCTCCAGCAGAGCCGGCAGCGGCGCGCGGCGCGCGGCGTTGGGCGCCAGTGCGCGCCGCAGCAGCGCCAGCGCGGCGGCGCCCAGCTTGCGCCACGGGCCGCGCGGCGGGGCGCCCTGGCCGCTCCACGCGCTCCACGCCGCGTAGCGCTCGTCTGCGTCGCACGCGCGCTCCCACGGCAACTCTTCGGACACACAGCACGATCAGTTAAGACGGGTTGGCACTGACGGATAGTAATCGACGGAAGCTGCTCACCGACGACGTGAAGTTCCCGAGCGCAGGTGCGTGCGCCGCGACTCGTAACTTCGGTACCATAACTTTAGGGTCTGCGAGCACGCCTACAGCTAGGATACCAAAGAGACGAGCCGCGACTCGGCGCGGGGCGGCGGCGGGGGCTCGGGACTCACCGCCGGCCAGCATGGCGAGCAGCACGAGCGCGGCGGCCCACAGGTCGGCGGGCGGCGCGCGGTAGGCGCGGCGCGGCGCCCGCAGCACTTCGGGCGCGGCGTAGGGCGCCGTGCCGCACACGCGCGACAGCAGCCGCTCGCGCGCGCCGTGCCTGCAACGAGCGAGCGTTGGCTGCCGTCACTCCCACCGAACGGGTATTACGAGTAAGACCCCATTACATAGCACTTCGGGCGCGGCGTAGGGCGCCGTCCCGCACACGCGCGACAGCAGCCGCTCGCGCGCGCCGTGCCTGCAACGAGCGAGCGTTGGCTGCCGTCACTCCCACCGAACGGGTATTACGAGTAAGACCCCATTACATAGCACTTCGGGCGCGGCGTAGGGCGCCGTCCCGCACACGCGCGACAGCAGCCGCTCGCGCGCGCCGTGCCTGCAACGAGCGAGCGTTGGCTGCCGTCACTCCGACCGAACGGGTATTACGAGTATCACCCCATTTCATTTTTCGATACAGAAGCTAATGGTATACCTTTATAAATAAATAAATAAAGACACCTCTAGTTCAGTGTTTCCCAGTTTAACTACCTTTGGAAGGGGCAACTAGAATCAATTATTTCATTATTTTTGTAAATTTTGACATTCAAAAGTGCCTTTTATGTGCCTATTTGAAATAAATGATTTGACTTTGACTTAGACATTTCCCGGTCATTTTCATACTGCCCCTTCGTGACCCACTTAATAATTTTACCCCCCCCCCCCCCCCCCATAAATATTATTTATTTAGTACATGGAGGACTTACAGCTAACAAAAAAAGAAACCAGTCACCAGTAGAGAGTTACAAATCCTCACGTAGACAGAATAATAATTTATGGTGTGCTTAAATAAATGAATAAATAATTTATGGTGTGAGCACAAAAACAAAAAACAATTAATATAAATATTTGATTTAATTGAGAATTTAATTTATTTAGAGTTGAGTTACCTTATGGCAAATCAAATCAAATCAGTTTATTGCAAACATGTTGTACAGAGGTTGGAAGAAGATAATTATAAGTTTCAAACATGCACCCTGTAAGGGCACTACAAAACAAAACAAAATTAATAAATTACATTACAATACGAGACATGTCCTAATTATGTGTCATTTACAAAAATAAAAATATAAATACCTTCGATCAATAATAACACTAGATTCCAGATAAGCGCTTCAAAAACGGCCCGGAAAATAAGAGCACAAATACTTTTGTGGTCTTATTTCAAATTAGTGTCGTCCAAACATAGCCAACGTTAAGACGTCAAAATGCCGCAGTGCGCGTTCAAAAATTGTGTAAATAACCACCGTAACACCAAGATTTTGGAAGGAATATCTTTTTTTCGGTAAGTTTATATCAGTATGTTTGTGTTTTTCATAAAATAATAACAATTAAATAGTAAATTATACATCATTTAGCAAATATTATGATTGTTTGGCCAATGTTTGCGACAACGCACCAACTATTGTAACAAACATCGACTGTTCTGGAACAGGGAAATGCATGGAGTAGTATTGTTATTTTATATGTTATTTTCGTTTGTAGATTTCTTAGCGACCAATTTCGCAAGGCAAAATGGGTATCTATTGTCGCGAAAGAAAGAGGAGATAAAATATTTAAACCTTGAAAAAGTTATAAGTAACAAATTGTTGAATTTTTTATTCAACAATTTGTTCAATTCATTTTGATAAATTGGACATAACTGAACTGATCAATATTACAACCTGACACGGACCTGCAAATTGCATAAAACGCAAGAAAATTTGAATTTCGCGGGCTACCACAGCGCATCCCCCTTATTAAAATAACTATTGTACTAATTTAGTCCTACTACCAACTTTTCTAAATTGATCAAAATATTTGCTACCTTAACCCATTTACGCCCGCTGTCCTCATTTGGGGACACTTCTTTAAGTATCCACATTTTTTAACTTATTTTAGCTATCTTTAGTTTGCAGGCAAATTCGTAGGGCCCAAGAGTGTGGCTTTGTAAAACAAATTATACTTTTGTGATTTATTGGATTGAGTGGATGAAATAAGTAATTTTCTTCACTTCATTGAGCAAATAGGTGTTGGACCAAAGGTAAGTCATATTTTTTTTATATTTACAATGTTTTTCTCTTTTTTTGTATTTATCACTTGGGCATAGTTTCGACTAGTAAATAATGCTATTATATCCAGTGTTTTCCAAGATTTTACAATAAAGGGAGATATTTTAGTATGGTGTCCCCGAATGGGTCCAATGGGCTGATTGCTAACATTTTTTTTTTAATCAAATTTTTTACCAGACACGCATTGCTACGAGATTTGCGTGAAGCTAGTTATCGTACGAATGGTACTGTGAAGGAAAATAGGACGAAGAAATGTCCTCCAGTGGCTTGACAAGTGTTTGTACTCCCATGGTACAAAAACTTGTCAAGCCACTAGTGAACATTTCATAACATTTACAAACTATGACTTTGTTTACCCTCTTGGTAAGGTAAAAACATGGAGCTCTGCAGAAGGAAGAAAGGTAGACGTGGACATCCCTTTTGTCTTCCAGAACTACACCAAAGGCATGGGCGGAGTTGATCAAGCTGACCAGTCAATCGCAGTATACTTAACAGCTATACGAGGCCAAAAATGGTAGTGGGTTCTGTTTACCTATGTACATGCTGGATTTGGCTGTAGCTAGAGCTTGGCGTCTCCATGTCCTGACCGCTGAAGAGAAACTAGACCAGCTCCAGTTTCGGCGAAGTATCGCTCGATTTTATTTGAGGAGTGTAGGCCAATGCCTACACTCCTCACTCCTCTTTCAGTAGAGACCCGATGAAAAGCGTCATAAACCTTCGTCAGTGGTGCCAAGTATGAATCTAGATAGTGTTGGACACTTCCCCCAGAAACTGCCAAGCCAGCTAGGATGCAACGAATGCCAGATGAAAGCACGTTAGCAATATAAAAAATGCATCAAAAAATTGTGCATCGAAAAAGTATGCTTTGAAAAATACCATACATAAGCCCATTGGCCCCATTTGAGGACGGTGTTTTTTAATACATAAGGAAGTTATTTATTTTTTCTTTATAAAATGTCTTACTAGCCTCCAATAGTTACGTCAATAAAGTTTTTATCAAAATTTTACTACTAGTTTGTATTTGGGTCCAAATGGGTTAAAAAAAGAACATTCGCTTAAAAAAATAATATTATTATTCTGCAACTCTACGTCTTCAATGATTACTGTGTTCTGAGCATTGAAATGTCATACCAAGAACTACGTCTAGTTAATAGAGTAAGCACGAAATTGTCAACAAAATGTCTTTAACCTTATTGCTTAGGTTTTAAGTTTCATTTTAGAATAAATAAATATTTTTGTACTTATTATAAAAATGACCTTTTATTTTCAAGTGACATTTTAAATTTATTTATTTACCTTTCTCCGATGATAGGACTTAAATATAAATATTTAGCAATAGTAATAAAACTTTATAGTTGAGTGTTAAGGTTTATATTGAACTGAAGTTGTTAATATTATAAAACTTTTTTCTATATTTCATAGTAACAAACGTAAATGTGTATGTGTATGTGTGTGTAAACGTGGCCACTTCAATTATTTATTTTTGTTCCTGATCCTGTATCTAGTGCTATTATTGATCGAAGATAAATACACATTGAACTGTGTCATCAATAGAATAGAATAATTAATATTTATTGTTACTGTATTAATCGAATTATATTATAAGAAATAAGGAATAAAAATAAGTTAAAGCAAAACAAAACCAAATAAATTAAATATGTAGGCACCTATGTATCCAAAAAATGGTCAGCTATTTATTCCATTATCTTTTATTTATTCATATCGTTCTTTCTTCAAAAAACTCTTTCAATGTGTAGTAGTAGCACTTCTGGTTCAAATAAGCGAACAATTTTTTTTAAATTATATTGTCACCTTTTATTTCTTTTAAAGACTTCGGGACTTTATTGTAAATCTTGATACACATAACATACGGTCCTGAATGAAACATAGATAGTTTTAAAACCGGTAATGCTAGAACGTTTTGGTGTCGTAAGTTTCGTGGCTGGGTGTAATGATCTTTATTTAAGGGGAACTGTGATGTATTTTTCCTAACAAACAAACATATTTCCAAGATATACAGAGATGTGAGTGTAAGGATATTGTGTTCTGTAAAATGTGGTCTACAGCTGTCCATACCTCGTATATTCATCAAGATTCGTATGCACTTTTTTTGAAGCTTGAACAGCTTGTCTGCGTTGGTACTATTACCCCAATGAACTCATGTTATACTAGTTTTGTTGAGTTAAATTAGTAAATGCTTTGAATCAGCGGCGTCGGCGCTTACGATGCGTCGATCGCATTATTTTAAAACAAGGCGGGAATACTGCGACTCGGTATTTTATTTTGATGGCCCGGTAACGGGTCGCGTGGGTCGCAAATGGAAAACGCTGCTCTAGTTCAATGATATTAATGATATCATAACTATAATTATTCATATTTCGTAATTTCAATTTCGTTTTATAATATTTAATTAATACTTATATTTATGAAAAAATATTTAGTTAATTATGTTATAGATAAGAGGAAGGATTGTAATCTGAAATAACAAAAAAAAAAAAAACTTTTCCTACCTGCAGATTGTTTTAACAGAAGCTGATTAATAATAATAGACTCTACTGGCAAGGATAGTACAGCTGCTTCTAAAATTCTTCTACTTATTTATAATTTAGAAGACATTTTGATAGTTTCAATTCGATAGACAGATAGATTGATTGATTGGTTCCGATTCGATTAGATAGTTGGTATAGATAGTCGATTGGTGTGTGGTGTTAACAGGAGATTTGTAGCTGTTCTGTACAGGCATCGCAGTGGAACGGAGCTAGTATAAAACGTACCTTACCTGAAGAGCGTCGCCATGCCGAAGTCAGAGATCTTGAGCTGGTCGCGGTTGTCGAGCAGCAGGTTCTCGGGCTTGATGTCGCGGTGCGCCACGCCGCGGCCGTGCAGGTACGCCAGCCCGCTCAGCAGCTGGCGCCAGTAGCGCCGCGCCTCTTCCTCGCGCATGCCCACGTCCGGCTCTGCACACACTCGCGGTCAGTGCGGGCTCAAGAGCTGCGTCCGCCCGCTCGCCCGCCGTGCCCGCGCTCACCGATGCGGTCGAACAGCTCGCCGCCCGGCGCGTACTCCAGGAACATGTAGTGCAGGCCCTGGTGCGTGCGCTCGCCCAGGCAGCGCAGCACGTGAGGGTGGCGCAGTGCGCGGTGCAGCGCGGCCTCACGCGCGGCCGCCGCGCACGCCTGCTCGGCGCCCTCTTGGCCGGCGCCCGCCTGCCCCAGGCCGGCGCCCTCCTGCCCCGGGCCGGCGCCCTGCCCCAGGCCGGCGCCCGCCCCGCCGCGCACCACCTTCAGCGCCACGGCGGCGCCGCTTCGCGCGTGCGTCAGCAGCCGCACTCTACGCCACGTGACAAACACAGAGTCAGACTGTACTTAGATTACATGGGGACTGCGAACTTATTATGTGCTATTGTGCAAACTTGCGCGCCGAAAATACAAGGTTGTCATAGAACAACGATCGGCGGAGGCGGCGGCGGCAGTGACCGCGCGAGGTGGATAAACTTTCAAGGATGCGCCGAGCCGCCGTGACTCGCTCACGTCGTGTTTTTTCTCTCTCCAAATTGCAATGTCGATCTAGTTCCGCGTTCGCCTAACTCCGTTCGACAACGGGCAGCAACGGAAATCTGCCTCTCATCGTTCTTCGTGTTATATTTATAAATAAAATTCGAGACAAAATTATATTTTTTTATATACCCAATTGTCGCGTGTAATAAGACAAAATTGTATCTCAAGGAATCCATACTAATATTATAAATGTGAAAGTAACTCTGTCTGTCTGTATGTTACGTTTTCAGGTTTCACGCCTTAACCGCTTAACCGATCGTCATGAAATTTGGCAGAGATATAGCCTGGGATATGGAGAATGACTTTTTTAACTACTTTTTTATGCGATAACCGACATCCACGCGGGCGGAGCCGCGGGCAAAATCTAGTAATTAAATATAATGAAGTTTTAATGAAGCTGGGGAGTTATAAGGCGCACCTGAGCCGGGACCCAGACGTGGTACACACTAAACAATTGTACGCATTACTACTACTTACTACGTACGAGTAATAATATTACGGAAATGTGATGTGACCTTCAAATTACGAGTACTGGAATTATCTCAGTGAGATGGTTGCATAGAAGTGCTAGAAATAAGCAACAACAATACGAATCTATTTTTATAGGTAATGAGAATAATTGACCTTCAAAAATGACTATGAGAAATAACACTATCACTATCACTACATATTATAAAACAAAGTCCTCCGCCGCGTCTGTCTGTCTGTTCGCGATAAACTCAAAAACTACTGCACCGATTCTCATGCTGTTTTCACCAATGGATAGCTTGGTTCTCGAGGAAGGTTTTAGTATATCATTTGTTAAGTTTTTTTATACGTTTTTGTATAAATTAACGATATTTGTTGGAGGTGTCGGAAAAAAATAAGCCGTCTGGGAGCTTTCAACGAAAACGCTGTCTAAACCCTTTGAGATATAACAAAATAGGGGTTTATTTATAAACGCTGCTTAAAGTTAAGTAATGATTAGCGACTGTTTAACCATACATTTTTGACGTTTGAACGTCACTTAACTTTAAGCAACGTTTATGAATAAATCCCCTAATGTATGGCGGAATTGTGTATCTTATAAAGTCTTCAGAAAAGTCCGCGATGGCATATGTCTATATCCATTTTATTGTCTTTTTGTAGGCATTTGTTTGCCGAATTTTACTCTTGAAAATACGATTACGATAACAATACGCTATAATATCAGTAGCTATTAGCCAAATTATGTTCGTAGATAAATAAGCTATACCCAAAGTCTCTAATTCAGATAATTTATGTAAACAAATTAATGTCAAGAAATGTCACTGTCAAAATGACAGGACAGTGGTGCAAAACATTTTATCACAATTTTTTTTTGTTGTAAATAGTCATCTATGAAATTAAAGTGATTAATTATAAGAACTATGCAAACAAAATACCGTTGCCAAACAATTTTTATGTAGTGTGTCGGAGATACGGCCTATGATCGTCATAATCAGCCCTTCTAAGTCCACTGCTAGACGTAGGCCTCCCAAAATCGATTTCCACTCCAGTTTGCAGCCGTTTTCATCCAAAATGTGGCTAGATATGCTATACACAATATGAATGCGCAATATATATACAATACGCGCGTTTAGTTTATTTTAGCTACTTCCATAGCATTATGTCGTATGGCATTTTACTGTGGGGTCGGGCTGCCGACATTGAATCCATTTTTATTTTACAAAAGAGGGCTGTCAGAGCCATTTATAATCTACATCGCCGCGAATCTCTTAGAGAACTATTTAAAACGATTAATATAATGACGGTACCTTGCCAATCCATTTATGAAAATATTATGTATGTAAGAAAAAATCTAAATATTTTTAATAAAATCAGTGATAGGCATAATTTTAATAAAATAAAATAAAATTTTAATAGTAGAAATAAAGATAAAATAGATCAACCATTTTTCTGATTATCTAAGGTACATACATCTTTTATGGGGTACTGTGTTAAATGTTACAATAAAATACCTTCTGATATATTACAATTACGAGGGCGGGTCAATAAGTCCGTGACTTTTTGAATTTCTGACCTCTTTACTGAAACAGCAACACTGCTCCTGTCAACAGGCATCTGTCAGTTGACTCCTGTCAAAATTTAAACTTGCTGCGTCAGTTAGTTTGTGTTTGACAGCAATTTTTATCAGACTACTCACTAATTTGAGGAGAAAATGGAAAAAAGTGAATTTCGTGTGCTTATTAAGCATTATTTCTTGCGAAAAAAAACCATTACCGAGACCAAGGCTAAGCTTGATAAATACTATGGGGACTCTGCACCATCGATTTCAATGGTAAAAAAGTGGTTTACTGAATTTCGTTGTGGCCGTACAAGCACTGAAGATGCCGAACGTCCTGGACGGCCCAGTTGAGGTCTCTACACCCGAAACAATCGAAAAAATTCACGATATGGTGTTGGCCGACCGAAGATTGAAAGTGCGAGAGATTGTGGAAGCCGTAGGGATCTCGCATGGCTCAGTGGTTTCAATTTTGAATGATCACTTGGGCATGAGAAAGCTTTCCGCAAGATGGGTGCCGCGTTTGCTCACAGTCGACCACAAACGCAATCGTGTAACAACTTCACAGGAAGCTTTGGCGTTGTTTAATCGCAATATGGAGGAGTTTTTGCGCCGTTTTGTAACCGTGGACGAAACATGGATCCATCACAACACACCAGAAACCAAACAACAGTCAAAACAGTGGGTTTCTAAGGGTGAATCGGCGCCAAAGAAGGCCAAGGTGGGTTTGTCAGCCAATAAAGTTATGGCGACTGTTTTTTGGGATGCACGCGGGATAATCCACATTGACTACCTTCAAAAGGGAAGAACAATCAATGGGGAATATTATGCCAACTTATTGGACCGATTCAATGACGATTTGAAAAAAAACCGACCTCATTTGGCCAAGAAAAAAGTTCTTTTCCACCAAGACAATGCAAGGGTGCACACATGTGCAGTTGCCATGGCAAAAATCCATGAATTGGGCTATGAATTGCTCCCTCATCCGCCCTATTCTCCAGATTTGGCTCCGAGCGACTACTTCTTGTTCCCAAACCTGAAGAAATGGCTTGGTGGAAAAAGATTTGACTCCAATGATGAAGTCATCTCGCAAACAAAGGCCTATCAACCTCGACAAATCATTTTTTTTTGGAAGGGATAAAAAAAATTGGAGAAGCGTTGGACAAAGTGTATACAGCTCAAGGGAGACTACGTTGAAAAATAAAATTATTTTTTTATCAAAAAATCTGTGTTTTATTCAAAAAGTCACGGACTTATTGACCCGCCCTCGTAAATGAAAGAAAATTTAAAACTCATATAAAAAGTACACTTTGTAAACAAGCATATTACAAATTAGAGGATTATATCCAAGATAAGAATGCTTGGAAACATGCTGGTCCTGCTCCATAGGACAATTTAGAGTCTAGACAAAATCAAACTGGTTGCTAATTTAACAGTATAATTTATAATGTTTATGATATTAATTTTATTTTCTGTGATTAATATTTTAACTCACACACTGACTTATTATATGTTGTTTTTATTTTTTATTTTTTTGGGAAATCATATACAATGTTTGTAAATATGTGAGCACCATGTACCTATCGCATTTATTAATTTTTCTGTTATTACTTCACTTTTCATTCTTTTTACCAATTGTTGTAAGTAATTTTGATGAAATTTTTATATTTTTTATTTTTTTATTCTAGGTACATAGTCTTCACCTATAAATATTAATTAATGTATACAAACTATTTTTAACATTTTAAAAGAGTAAGTATGGAGTTTCTTGCCCATTCTTCTCCATACATAACTACATTTTGGAAGGCGCAACTAGAATCAATTAACTATTCATGTAATTTTTGACGTTCAAAAGTGCATCTTCGTGCCTATTTGAAATAAATTATTTGACTTTTTTTTTTAATCTATGAATGAGAGTTGTAATATTAGTATTGTTGAACATGTAAAAAATGTGAAAATGTTTAATCTCCTACATTGTTACCAGTATCATAAAATATTTTATACCAGAAAATCTCCTTTTTTTAATAACTTTGTTTAAAAAAAAATATATAAAATTAATTACGGTATGATTATTTTTTAATTATTATTTCTTCAATTCAGTACTTAAAAGAAAATGGATCCTTTTTTTCGCCATTTTATGTGAATTACCATTACGAAGATGTTTTTTTTTTATATGTTATCCCCTTTGTTTACATAAATGATCTGAATTTGAGACCTTGGGTATAGCTTACTTATGTGTATTTCAAACAGTATATAAGAATATTTATCATAAAAACATTCCAAAACTTTCGACTAACACTCTATACGAAATCTACTTATTTCTCAGTAATTCTGTATAAGATTCTTCTATGATTAAACCGTTTTCTCATTGAATCCATTACTTTACGCACGTATAACCTAATGTTTGCAATATGCATCGCGCCACACCGCCACACGACCACAGATGTACTTTATTTTTTTCGTTCGTTTAGTGGTGTTCCCGCTAAAATGTATTAATACCGGTCAAGTATTAGTCGATTAATTAAATTCTACAGGCAGATCGTGTTGCAACTGTTGCAAGTACAAAATAAATGTCAAATATTTCGTCCAATTGCGAACGTGACCCTGAGAAAAGTTATGCACCAATGGTGTTCAGTATACATTTCGAGCGTTTTCTCAGCACAAACTGTAACATGCGATATTTCGGAGATTAATTCGTTTTGGTTTTCACATTGTTGGTACTAACGTGAACTATTTTAAAATTAATATTAGTGTCGCATTTTTATTTCGTGTTGTAATTTAATTTATAATTTATTAATTGATTGCTTTAAGAATTTGAGTGAAATTTCGTATTTTGGTTTTGTGTTTTTTATCTTTGGGTAAAGACTCATCAGACGTTCAGAACATAAGTACTTTTATTATATTTTACGATTACTTCAAAAACAACCGAAGATGGTGTTATTTGCAGATGACACATCATTGATTTTTTAAATAGATCGACGGTCACAAAAACTTGACGATGTGAATAACTCTATTCTTCAGGTCCAAGATTGGTTTACGGTAAATAATTTGGTACTAAATGAAAAAAAAAAAAAAAAACAAATGCCAAATTACCTGTTAGAAGTAGCGAATGTGACGTCGTGTTGAATGCAGAAAAACTGGAATTTGTTAATCAAACGGTTTTCCTAGGAATCACGCTAGACGAGAAACTACAATGGAGACTTCATATAACATCTCTTGCGGGGCGGCTAAGCTCGGCCGCTTATCGGTCGCTTATGCTGTTAGAAAGATAAGACAGTTAACATATATAGAAACCGCGCGCTTAGTCTATTTTAGCTACTTCCACAGCATTATGTCGTATGGCATTTTACTGTGGGGTCGGGGCTGCTGACATAGAATCCATTTTTATTTTGCAAAAGAGAGCTGTCAGAGCTATTTATAATCTACGTCGCTGCGAATCTCTAAGGGAACTGTTTAAAAGGATTAATATGACGGTACCTACCATTTATGAAAATACTAGCTGTTGCCCGCGGCTCCACCCGCGTGGATGTCGGTTATCGCGTAAAAAAGTAGCTTATGTCCTTCTCCATATCCCAGGCTATATCTCTGCCAAATTGACGATCGGTTCAGCGGTTTGGGCGTGAAAACGTAACATACAGACAGACAGAGTTACTTTCACATTTATAATATTAAGTATGGATTATGTATGTAAGAAAAAATCTACATCTTATTAATAAAATCAGTGATAGACATAATTTTAATACTAGAAATAAAGATAAAATAGATCAACCATTTTTCAGACTGTCTAAAGTACGTACATCTTTTATGGGGTACTGTGTTAAATCTATACTAATATTATAAAGCTGAAGAGTTTTTTTTGTTTGTTTGTTTGAACGCGCTAATCTCAGGAACTACTGGTTGGAATTGAAAAATTATTTTTGTGTTGGATAGTTCATGTATCAAGGAATATTATAGGCTATATAACATCACGCTACGACCAATAGGAGCGGAGCATAAATGAAAAATATTGTAAAAACGGAAAAAAATATTCCTTTATGAGAGCTTCCGTTGCGTGCGCTGCATAAACGGTTTAAGTTACGCAAATATCATGTATGATGGAAATGTTCCTCTTTAAAAGTTCTAAAAAAAAGTCCGCGACAGCATATGTTTATCTTTTAAGATTGACTCACTATAACCTTTTTTTATGGTAATCAAATTTGTTTGAAATTAATGCATTATTTGCGAAGGAGTTTTATTAACAAAATATTTATCCTTATCCAAATAAATATTTTATTAATCACAAGTATTTAAATGTAAACAAAATGGTCCTTGACATCACTTGATTTCAATCAACATCTTAGGGGATATCATAATTTTAAAATAACTCTGTAACAAAATAAGTAGAAAATTCATTACTTAAACCACTCTCAGGTGACGCAGACGAAGTTGCGCGGGTCAGCTATATTATAAAGCTGAAGAGTTAGTTTGTTTGGTTGAACGCGCTAATCTCAGGAACTAGAAATACTGGTTCGAATAGAAAAAATATTTTAGTGTTGGATTGCCCATTTATCGAGGAAGGCTATAGGCTATAGAACATCACGCTATGATCCTTAGGAGCCAAGTGAAAAGAACAAAAGTCAGAAAGAACGCTAAGCGACGGGATGCGACGCGATGGGTGGGCCGAAATTTCACGCTGACGAAGTCGCGGACAGAAGCTAGTGTTACAATAAAATACCTTCTGATATATTACAATTAAATGAAAGAAAATTTAAATCTTATATTGAAAGCACACTTTGTAAACTAGCATATTACAAATTAGAGGATTATATCCAAGATAAGAATGCTTGGAAACATGCTGGTCCTGCTCCATAGGATAATTTATTTAGAGTCTAGACAAAATCAAATTGGTTGCTAATTTAATTGTATAATTTATATTTTTTATGACATTCATTTTATTTTCTGTGATTAATATACTCACACACTGACATAGGTTATTAGATGTTAAAATTTTAGGGAAGTCATCTACTTTTACAATGTTTGTAAATATGTGAGCACCATGCATCTAACATAATTAATTTGCCTGTCATTTATAGAATTTTGTTGCTTCGTGTCTCATTATGATGAAACTTTAAAAAAGGTATTAGAAAATTCTAGACACACTTACCAATATAGTTAGTTGAGGCGTTTTTCATCATTCCTTCTCAGTCACGAGATAATGTTTTTAAAGGAGTGGCGCTAGTGGACCGGCGACAACGCTCTTAACAGTTATACTCAAATAAACTCTACCTCAACTTCAATAAATGTACCGAATAAAAACATAACTTGGTCTTTTCACTAATGGTCTAATGTGTCAAACATTACCTTTGGGTGAATCATCTTTTTTTTGTTTTTTACCGTCCCTGAATTTGTTTTTTTGTTTTGCATGTAAACTTATTTATAACTCATTACGTTCTGTAAATGTAAAATTGTTTAAAGCAATTAAGATCATTGACAAAATACGCAAATAATAATATACATTTTCACAAATTCTTTATTTTTTAAGTTGGTCACCCAGCAGACAATTTCGGACCCCCATACAAATATTTACTGTCCCCACAGCAACTTTGTCTTAAGTTTTGAAGCCTGTTGTAAAAAAAAATGTATTATCACCATAAATGTTATAATGCGTCAGTAGTAACAAAAGTCCATAGTTTTTAATAGGTCAATAAAAATCTAAGACATTTAATTATTTATACCATTTTTTCCCTTTTCAATGGGTGTCCCTGATAGAGTACCAATATTTTCGTCTCCTGACTTACCCAACATATAGTGGTAATTATGTAGAAAAATGGCACCACGCCTGATCGCCACCACGTAATAATTAAAACACTTCCTGGTTGTTTAATCAGGAAGTGTTTTAATTATTACGTGGTTGAATGTGCGAACCCCGTGACGCTCCGCTCACTCTGCCAGTTCTTCCGAGACTTAAAGTGAGGTCGGGTGGCTTTATTGCCGGTCTGCTGGGAGACTTCGTATTTTCGTAAGTATTTTGCACTTTTACCTCATTTTGAATTAAATTACAATAGAAATGTAGTCTAATATAATGTGTCAGTATACATTTATGTGATTTGTTAGATAACAGTGCAGATAAACCTACTTTTCCGTTAAATGTCGCCTGGTTAACCTGTCCCCTTACTTACTTTTCGGGTGACCCAAAAGACAATTGCGGTGACTCAGGAGATCAAGCATTTTTTTTTTATAACATGCATTATTAAGTGAGATCATCCATTATTTATTTTTCTATTGTGTTTTCTGAACTAGTCTTATAAACTATGCACCAAAGAGTTAGCTACGCTATTAAGTATTTTAACTGAATTCTAGTTATCATCATCATCATCATTTCAGCCGAAATACGTTCACAGCTGGACATAGGCCTCCCCCAAGTACCGCCATTTCGATCGGTTCAGTGCTTCCCGCATCCAGCGGATTCCTGCGGCTTTCACAAGGTCATCGGTCCACCTTGTAGGAGGCCTTCCAGCGCTTCGTTTTCCAGTACGCGGTCGCCACTCCAGAACCTTTCGGCCTCAACGGCCATCTGTTCTGCGAGCAATGTGCCCTGCCCATTGCCAGTTAAGTTTGGCAATTCTTCGAGCTATGTCGATTACCTTGGTTCTCCTGCAGATCTCTTCATTTCTGATTCGATCACATAGGGAATCTCCAAGCATAGCCCTCTCCATTGCTCTTTGGGTGACTTTTAGCTTTCTAATAAGGCCCATTGTGATCGACCACGTTTCAGTGCCATAGGTCATCACTGGCAACATACACTAGTCAAAGACTTTCGTCTTGAGACACTGCGGTATGTGAGATGAGAAGATATTGCGTAGTTTGCCGAACGCTGCCCAGCTGAGTCGGATTCGACAATTGACCTCTTTCTCGAAGTTGGACCTACCTAACTGGATAGTTTGTCCTAGGTAAACATACTCCGTCCACAACTTCGAGTGTATTCTGCGTCTCCGATATTCATAAGAGTGGGTGTTACATGGGCATTTGATATAACCTTTGTCTTGTCCATGTTCATTCTAAGACCCACTCTTTTGGAAGCTCTACTTAGGTCATCGAGCATTGTACTGAAGTCTTCCTGTCTCAACCATGACTACTATATCGTCGGCAAACAGAAGGTAAGTGATGTACTCGTCATTGATGTTGATGCCAACCCCTTTCCAGTCCAAAACCTTGAAGACATCCTCCAATGCAGCGGTGAACAGTTTCGGAGAGATAACATCTCCCTGTCTAACACCTCGCTGCAGAAGGATAGGTTTCGAGGTCTGGTCCCGGAGTCGGACTAACATAGTGGCCTTTTTGTACAGACACTTTAGCACTTCGATGTACCGATAGTCGATCTAGCAACGTTGAAGAGACTGCAGTACAGCCCATGTCTCGATCAAATCGAAGGCTTTCTCATTGTCCACAAACGATATGCAGAGAGGCAGGTTACACTCCTCGGTCTTCTGTATAACCTGCCGCAGCGTATGTATGTGGTCTACGGTGCTAAAGCCTTTACGGAATCCGGCTTGTTTGGGAGGCTGGAAGTCGTCAAACCTGCGCGCGAGACGGTTCGTGATGACTCTTGAAAACAGCTTGTAGACATGGCTCAGAAGTGAGATGGGCCTATAATTCTTAAGGAGGGCATTATCGCCCTTCTTAAAGAAAAGTATCACCACACCTCTGTTCCGGGCCTGTGGCGTTTTGTTAATTCTAGTAATAGTAAAGTGTAACAATAAATATTACAATAAAGTTTTATTTTAGTGTCATATTTCTTAAACATTCTGTGAAATGTATCTGCTTATGTTAAATAATTGAGACTGTTACACGTAATTAAAGTAGAACTTGTATTTGTTAATGAGTAAGTCTATTTTGTTATTATGTAGTTGTAATCTATGTCTCCTGAGTCACACATTTGTCTTCTAACAAAGGAAATTGTCCCCCTAGGGGTGTGGTGATTATTGCATATTACTGCTTTAACCAGCATTTGTGCATAAATGTTTTCATGTAGAATGTTTTTATTTTATAGGAGAAGTTCTCCCATTTTTTATTATGATTCTGTGATAATTTGTTTTGGAAATATGACAAAGTTCTGTATTGATTTTTTGAATAGTGACTCCAGAGACGTAATATTGGAGTATTCCGAAAAACTCTAAATAGTTTTTAAGCATGTCAAGACTGATAACTAATAATTTTGTGCATCTCTTACAATTAAAGTAATTTGATTAACAATTTTTTGTGTTTTCTTTGATTAAAATATCAGTAACACAGGGGACTCAAAATGTGACTTGTATCTGTTTTCAGTCTAATAACTGGCTAATAACGACTTAAAGATCGTGCCCTATTCTGAAAAAAGAGTGATATTTGAGGTTACTAAATAATTTATTTAAACAAAGGAAATGTGATTATTATTTTTCGTAAAAAATTTGCAAGCTGGTACACAAAAAAAAGTTGATCCGCCCCTTTAACATTTAATTGTTTTTAATAGGTCTACTAACCGTAATTGTAATTTTAATAAAAACTTTGATTCTAGTACTATTGCTTTTTGCTCGTAGATGGTGTGAAAAGTAGAGTATGTTCCTCGGGGATAAAGGTGCCTTCGTGTTGGGCGGCCTTGAATCCCACGCTGCAGTCAGGATTCCTGTCCTAGAATCCTTCGTTTTGCTCGGGATTCAATACGGCGCCCGCTACATAAGACAATATCCCCTTAGTGCATAATCTACTATTGTTTTTGTTTTTTTGCTTACCTCATCTTACATTCATTAAAAGACATAGTAGTTATTACGGTCATCTAATTTACATTAAATAAGTCAAATTGTCAATAATTCGGTCATTAATAATTTCGTTAATTGAATAATACGTTTTTCCTATGAGAAATTGTTTTAGCTTTAATTTAAAACATTTGATGATGAGATATTCTTAATACAGTTTGGCAGTTTGTTATAAATTTTAACTCCAATACCAAATACACTTGATTTAAATTTTACTGTTCTATATTTAATGCCTTTAAGTTCAGTTTTGTGTCTCGCACTTCTCAAAATTTCGTACTTATCTAAATCGCAACCTGCAAACTGCACATGCCGCCCGATAGAACGCGAATCGTCAGTCAGATATCTGGGCGTGACTATTGACTCAAGGCTTTCCTTCTGGCTACATATCGCCGCTTTAGCTGCCAGAACAAGGAAACTAATCTTCATAATGAAGAATCTTCGTGACTGCCTGCCTCCAGATCTCTTAATTAAGAAAGGTCTACCTTGCTGTCAGCCCATAATTCAGTACTGCGTTTGTGTCTGGGGAAGTGCCGGCAAAAGCCACATGATTTAAGTCGAGAGAGCTCAGAGGGCGCTTCTGAAAGTCACGTTTAGGAAACCATTCCGATTCTCAACTGACAAGCTCTATAGAGAAATCCAAGTCCTCCGCGTAAGGCAACTTTTCATTTTATCTGCAATCGTCCGCACTCACAAGACCGTCCCCAAAAGAGCTTCTACAAAGAACTTCTGTCAAAGCGGGTATTCAGAATTCCTACTCCACCTGCGAAGTCCCTTTTAGCCAGACGAAGCCCAGCTTACTCTCACCTACACACATTTAACAAGGTCTCCAAATCTCTGGACATCAAAGACTTGTCAACCGCTCGCCTAAAAATTGTACTAAAGAAATGGCTTCTGGTACTTACAAACACCGAAACAGAATCATTCAGCTAATTTTTGTCGACAAGCCAAAGTGCCAGATAACAACATCCATAATCTCACCCTCACTGACACTCACACAAACACTCACACTAATACACACACAACACAATACACGCCTCACTAAACTAGCCTGTAACAGACACATTCTTTCTGCTCAATCGTACTCCGACCCCCAAGATACAAGCCCTGCTTAGTTTGGGGGCCAATGGCCAAACCAAAATATTGTGATGTACAAACTTATTAATTGTGTTTTATTAGATCATTATCTTCATCACCTTCTCTTTTTGCCAATAAAACTTTTTGTATTTTTTTTTTTTTGTATTTGTATAAATTTTTTTTAAATAATATATTCAGATTAAAAAAAAAAAAACGTTTACATGGCTTGTTTACCACCTATAGGTGAATCTCTTAAATATTTCGTGTTTGAATAGATACACCCTATATATATTAATCACGCCGACAAAGTTGAAAACTAAAATCTTGAAATAAATTTTTTTTAGGGTACCTCCCCTACACGTCCAAGTGGGAATAATATTTTTATCTCGTCTATCCCAGTGTGGGGTATCGTTGTATTGGCCGTTCAAAAATATAACTGTACAAAGATTTGTTACTGGTTATAATTAAAAACATAATATTGATTATTATTTATGTTTTTATTTTGTGCCTAAAACCATAAAGCGAAATTCAAATATTATTGGCACATTTCATAGCAGTATTATGTCGAAGGTATGTTCCGTCGAAATAGAGATCCGCCGAACAAGTGCATATCAAAGAAGGCTTCTGTCGAAATAGTGTTCTTCGAAGGTGTATGTTGTCGAAGTATGTTCTGTCGGACTAATGCTTGTCGAATATATGTTCTGTCGAAGCAATGAGTAGTCGTACTATTGTTTTTCGAAATTAAGACCGTGTCGAAATATTAGGTTGGGGAAAAAGTCTTTTCGCATTATAGCATGTATGAACTTGCAATAAAATCTCTTTGGCTATACTATTTGTATCTGGCTGGTTTTGGTATCATTGAAAGTTTAAATTTTAAAGAACATAATTCCTAATTCAAATTAGGAAAATGTGTGATTTTCATTTGTTTTTCGTAATGTCAAGATGAGTGAATCTAATGAAGAAATTCGATACATTTTAAAATTTTACTACAAAAAAGGTAAAAATGCAAAGCAAGACGCGAAAAAAAAATTGCGATGTATATGGACCTAGTGCAGTGTCTGTGAGAGTAGCACTTTGGTTTAAGCGTTTTCAATCCGGAAATTTTGATGTCAAAGATGCACGTCGTTCTGGTCGCCGTATTACGGATAAAATGGATGCCATTTTTGAAAAAGTGGAGCAAGATCGGCATATCAGTAGTTACGACGTAGCTGAAGAACTGGGATTTGACCACAAAACAGTTTTGGCACATTTGAAAAAAAACTGGGTACACAAAAAAGCTTGATATTTGGGTATCTCACGAGCTCACTGAAAGAAACCTAATGAACCGTGTACTCATTTGTGATTCTTTATTACGACGTAATGAAACCGAACCATTTTTGAAGAAGCTGATAACTGTTGATGAAAAGTGGATCACATACGACAAGCACGTTCGAAAAAGGTCGTGGTCAAAGGCCGGTCAGGGTTGACAGACTGTGGCGAAACCCGGGTTAACTCGCAACAAGGTGATGCTGTGTGTGTGGTGGGATTGGAAGGGCATTATTCATTATGAGCTGTTACCACCAGGCAGGACCATCGATTCTGAACTCTACTGCGAACAACTGATGAGATTAAAACAAGAATCTGAGAGAAAGCGGCCGGAATTAATCAACAGAAGGGGTGTGGTTTTTCACTCAGCAAAAATTAAGAGTTTGGCTGGGAGATGTTAATGCATCCGCCGTATAGTCCTGACCTTGCACCTTCAGATTTCCACCTGTTTCGGTCTCTTCAGAATTCTTTAGGCAGTGTCAGGTTAACATCACGAGAGGACTGCCAAAACCACTTGTCGCGGTACTTTGATCAGAAGTCCCAAAATTTCTATAGCAATGGGATCATGTCCCTACCTTCAAGATGGCAAAAAGTTATCGAACAAAATGGTACCTACATACTATAGTTAAATGTAAATAAACTATATTAAAAAATGTTTTGAATTTTCTTAAAAAATGCGAAGAAACTTTTTCCCCAACCTCTTAATTAACTGTCGAAATTCAGAATGACACATAGTCAATCATTAGCGTATATCCATACTAATATTATATAAATGTGAAAGTAACTCTGTCTGTCTGTATGTTACGTTTTCACGCCTAAACCGCTGAACCGATCGTCATGAAATTTGGCAGAGATATAGCCTGGAATATGGAGAAGGACATAGGCTACTAAAATAAATGGCTTTTGCACAGCACAACGATAGAGCCCGATGTTTTCGTGTGAGTGAGTTGTACGGTGCATGGTAAATGCGCGTTGTGTTTGATGCGATAAGGTTTATAATTGATTGTGTAGTAAGTTGCGATTTATAAATTGCGAGTGTGTGCTCCACTTCGTATCTATTGCTTTTACTGAATGCATGTGTAGTTGTGGTGAGTGGAAGGGACAGACTGGAGACATCCGGTTTCTATACATATTTAGCTGCCGGGCATATCTCCTTCATTCTTATATCTATGGTTCAAAACCATGTGAATAAACGTTCGTTAGTAAACTTAACGACTACGATTCTTATAAAGTTACTAGCTGTTGCCCGCGGCTTCGCCCGCGTGGATGTCAATACTTCCCTAGATGAATCGGATTTCAATTTTCGAGTTAATCAGGCCACGGAAGTAAAATCCTCTTCTGTAAAATTGACTACCCCTTGTCACCCCGTTAGGGGTAGTTTTGAAAACCCCTGATACATGTTATTCTTTATTTTTAGTCGCAAGTATTTCTACTGAGTTTCAAGTTAATCGAACCGCGCGTTAAAATTCCTACATAAAAACTTTGAGACCCCGCAATCCCCCTTTTCATTAGTAGTTTTTATAAAGTAATAATAAAAAATGTTATTACTTAGGCAAGTATTTGTGCCAAATTTCAAGTTAATCAACCAAATGAATAAGATTTTTCATACAAACTTTCATCTCTTGTTTTATCCCCTTAGGGGTGGAATTTTCAAAAATAATAATAATAATCCCACCGCCGTAACTCTACGCTGACGTCGTGGTGGGGCATGCGCGCTCCGAACTCTAGGTCTGTACCGGTAGTTTACTTTACCGGAACATCTCTAGGGTGAGGAGACAGACCAAGAGAGATACAGCAACCCGCAGGGCAGCATGTGGCAAGCTGTTGGGCAGTTGCGACCCCACGGACCCTATCTCCCGGGAGAAGTCATGTTCCTCATCTCTGGCTCATCTCTGAGTGAACACTGACGAGCGACTGAGCTCCCACCTCATTCTTGCCTTTATTGGCTGGCTTGAGTGGATATTCGCAAGAGCAAACGTGCTCGGAGTAAGGAAGTATTCCAGTAAGTGCTTGTAGGGATCTTGACCATCTTCTGGGCTCTGGGATTGTTCTGAGAGCCGTGGAATACCTCTCCACTCCTCGAGCACCTCAGGACGTTTTGCCCCCTTGTCGCTACGTCACTATGTGCTAGCGACCGTTTTCGGGGGCCCATTATTGAGTGTGCAAGTCACCCCCTACCATTTTATCCGTGTATAATAAAACATTGATCAGGCAGGGGCCATAGTCCTTCCATAGTTTTAAGTAACCAGTCCATTTTAACCACCCAAACCCATAGTCCAATATCTTTGTTTCCATATCCTGCAATAGTCCTACACCAACCGGGGGTTGTCTTTTGGTGCACTTGCATAGTACGTACAGGGATAATCGTCGGTTGGTGCCTCATTTAATTAAAAAGCGTCTAACAGGCCTCTGCGAGTCGGCTTCGGCCCCTCGTATGCCTTCCAAAGGTCCGGGACCACAGGGTCCCGAGATATCTCAGAGACTTTCAATAATAATAATTTATTTATTTATTCACTTCAAAACACAAACATCTGTGTAGCCCTGACTCTTGTACTAGGATTTCCTGTATCACAAGAGCCAAATCCTTTCTTAGTGCACCCTAGGGCTCTCAATACCGGTATTCCGGGGATCCCGTAATACCGTGATCACGGATTTTATTTTGGCCTTTTACAATACCGGTATTGACACCCCAATACCGTGATTACGGTATTACAAACATTAGATCTGAAAATTATGTGATCTTATTCTCACACTTGTTTTCACCAGCACAAGCGTCCCGCTGTTATCTTAAGCTCACCCTCCTGCGAGCTGCGCCCCGCCTGAGACAATGCCCGAAATCGAGCTGTACTTATGTATTTTTTGTTTTTAAGTCAGTTTCGCAAAGGCGACGGGTTATACGCTTCTACAAACAGGCACGACACAAAAACCCCGCGTGCCGCGCGACGAGTGGTCTCTTTGTGTCGCGTCGCGTGTCGCACCTGCTTGTAGGAGCTTTAAAGCGTCTATAGACTTTGTTATTGTATAGTGTTAACTTGTGACTGTGAAGTTGTGATCTACTTGCGCGTATTTTTGCTAGTTTCATGATGACATTTAGATAATAATAAGAAACTAACTTTTGCTCGCGGCTTCGCCCGCGTGGATGTCCATAAAAAGTACCCTATGTCCTTCACCATATCCCAGGCTATATCTCAAAATTCTAACTTAATATTAATTTTAATGTGATTCACTATGTGAATAGAAACCGAAACAAATGATTTAATATAATAAAATTACTTGTGTTCTGAACGTGAATGATAACAAACACAAAATCAAAATACGAAATTTCACTCAAATTCTTAAAGCAATCAATTGTACCAAATTACAACACGAAATAAAAGTGCGACACAAATAATAATTTTAAAATAATTCACGTAAGTACCAACAATGTGAAAACAAAACGAAATCCTCCGAAATGTCGCATGATACACTGTTTGTGCTGATAAAACGTTCGAAATATCTAATGAACACCATCGGTGCATAACTTTTCTCAGGGTCACGTTCGCAATTGGACGAAATATTTGAATTTATTTTGTACTTGCAACACGATCTGGCTGTAGAATTCGATTAATCGACTAATACTTGACCGGTTGACATTTTAGCGGGAGCACCACTAATTGAAGGAAAAAAAAAAAAAGAAAATAAAATACGTCTGTACTCTGTGGTCGTGTGGCGGTGTGGCGCGATGTAAACATCCATCAAGGTTATACGTGCGTAAAGTAATGGATTCAATGAGAAAACGGTTTAATCTTAGACAGAATTACTGAGAATTAAGTGTAGATTTCGTATTGAGTGTTAGTTTATCGAAAAGTGATAAATATGTCAGTGAAAAAGTAACGAAAGTTTTGGAATGCACAAATTTTGATCATAAGGCCGCCGTGTTTAGTAATGTTTTTATGATAAATATTCTTGTATACTGTTTGAAATACACATAAGTAGCTAGCTTATTTATCTACGAACATAATTTGGCTAATAGCTACTGATATTATAGCGTATTGTTATCGTAATCGTATTTCCAAGAGTAAAATTCGGCAAACAAATACCTGTAGGTATTTGTTTGCCAAATTTTACTCTTGCAAAAGGCAATAAAATGGATATACATAGTATGTTATCCTTAAGAGATAGACATATGCCATCGCGGACTTTTTTGAAGACCTTTATAAGATACATAATTCCACCATACATTATCTCAAAGGGTTTAGACAGCGTTTTCGTTGAAAGCTCCCAGGCGGCTTATTTTTTTCCGACACCTCCAACAAATATCGTTAATTCATACAAAAATGCATACAAAAACTTAACAAATTATATACTAAAACCTTCCTCGAGAACCAAGCTATCCATTGGTGAAAACAGCATGAGAATAGGTGCAGTAGTTTTTGAGTTTATCGCGAACAGACAGACAGACAGACACGGCGGAGGACTTTGTTTTATAATATGTAGTGATAGTGATTTATATTTCTTGATTTGTACTATACAAAGTCCATGTGAAATCCCTTCCTGCAAAAAGACTAGATTAAGTTTAAGTTTTGATTATGTTCCTAATTCCTAGTCCTACCTAAATAATCAACCAATACCAAATTGTTACATAAGTGAGCTATGTATAAAACGTATTTATTTTATTATTTTAATTAAATAAGAACAATAAAGACTGATTTACTGAAAAACACGTATTTTATTGGTTTTATAATTGAAAATAATTGAACTTGCGTTCAATACCGGATTACCGGTATTGATACCGGGATCACGGTATTGACTTTTCCAATACCGGTATTGAAAAAATCCGGCATTTGAAAACCCTAGTGTACCCCCAGATCTCATAAGGAACCCAAGTGCCAAATTTGGAATCTCTAGACCCAGCGGTTTGGGCTGTGCGTTGATATACCTGTCAGTCAGTGAGGACTTTGAATTTTATATATATAGATTTTATTATAATTATGTATTTCTAATTCTATGATATTATGTAGCAGTGAATAAAAACCAGCCAAGTGCGTGTCGGACCACACACAATGAGGGTTCCGTATTTGGGATGAATTTAACCCAAGAACAAACTTAACATTGTAGTCGAAAAAAATCTACTTACTAGATCTCGTTCAAACCAATTATCGGTGGAAGTTTACATGGTAATGTACATCATATATTTTGTTTTTTTTTTTTTGTTTTATCATTCTCTTATTTTAGAAATTACAGGGGGGGGGGACACATTTTACCACTTTGGAAATGTCTCTCGCGCAAACTATTCAGTTTAGAAAAAAAAATATTAGAAACCTCAATATCATTTTTGAAGACCTATTCATAGATAACCCTCACGTAGGGGTTTTATGGAAAAAAAAAATTGAGTTTGTTCTAAGTATGGGGAACCCCCAAAATGTATTGTTTTTTTTTTTTCTATTTTTGTGTGAAAATAATATGCGTTTCACAGAATACACTACTTACCAAGTTTCAACAGTATAGTTCTTATAGTTTCGGAAAAAAGTGGCTGTGACATACGGACGGACAAGCAGATATGACGAATCCATAAGGGTTCCGCTTTTGCCATTTGGCTACGGAACCCTAAAAATACTATTAGGCAAACAGTTATTAACTTTATTTATTTGTTGTTTTCGTTTTGTGAATAGATATCATAATATTGCAAAATAAAGGAGGAAAGAAGACTTATATTGAAAAACATTAACTTCGTAAAGTCAAAACAAAACTGTGTCTGGGAATTGAACTTGCAATCATATTCGCTTCAAGTTCTCTTAAAACCTCCAATCCAAATAGACACATACTTTCACTGTCTCTTAAATATTCTTCTACCAAGCCTCACTGGCCCCCTCCCTCTCACCGAGAGGCCTGTATCCCGGCAGTGGGAACATTGGCTGAGTATGCTAAATATTCTTCTACATTTATTATATCGTTGCATGTCGCTATAGGTACTTATTATAAAATGTTTTTGTAAAAGAACGAGCGTGTATTTTGCTGGGGTACCTAATTGATGAAGCTGTGTGTACATGATGACTGTGGGGAATGTCAACTCCAATTTGTTCATTAATTCATACATTCAGATTAAAAAATAATGAGATTTCTTCTGTGTGCAGTTAAAACTGCGAGCAACTGAGCGTGAAGACCATAACTAAAGCGCAGGCTGCTCGGCCCGTCTTAACCGTGGCCACCTCGTATTCACTAGGAGACGTCCCGCACCACGTGTGGCTGGAGATGTCGAGTCGAAATTTGCCGGTTTTTGTAGGGTTCCTTAGATAAATTTTAAAAACGGAACACCGTTATAATTTCGTCATGTCCGTCCGTCCGGATGTCACCCTCCATTAAAAAAAAACAAGGAAAGATGTATTCAGTGCACCACTAAACAATGGTGTAGTGAAATAACGAAAAAACAATGGGGCACTCCCTATTCTGGTAAAAGTAGGATGAAAAAATAGTCCAGCCAAGTGCTGTTGGACCACGCACAAGTTTGGATGAGTTTTTCCTAAGAACAAACTGAACATTAAAGTTGAAAAACAAGTTCTTCGATACATTCCAACTGCAAATGTAAGATTGTATGCACAATATTGCGAGAATTAACATGGTATTTTAAGGACATAGACTTCTTATAGGTTTCCCTGCAAGACATACTGGACCCTTAAAGAATGCAATATGATAGGAAAGTCTTTCAATAACACTGAAAACTCATCAACATGAACATCCTACCCGTCCTAACCTATGGTGCAAATCAGCCAGGCTGAATTGGGTGTCGGCTGGCCATGTCGCACTTGGGGAGGTGGGTAAAGATCGTCAGTCAGCCTAAGACCAGACAAGTAAGAAGCAGTAAGTTGTGCCTGAGAGAATTCATCGCCGTCAAGGTAGACTGCGAAGGTTGGTCATATTTGTGGGGCCAACATAGCCAGAGATCGCACAAAACAGAGAGGTTCGGAAGGAAAAAGCAGTGAGACACTATGTAGGCAAACAAAATGAAAACTTAAAAAAAAAAAAACATTCCATTTGGGCCTGCTGCATTCAAAATAAATACAATTCTTTTACTTGCAATATAGGTAGTTTGGCAAACCGTTTCAAAGGGCATGAACTGAATTGGCATAGTCACCCCATCACCATTTTGCAAAGTAACAGTGAACAGTGAAACTGGCATAATTAATTATAACAATTTAAGGGCATCAGACACAAAAAAAAGGCAAATAAAAAAAACTATGATGAGAACAATAACACTTTTTCAGGTTTTCAGTTATTTCACATACATAAATAAAGTCCCGCCTGTCTCCTCAACTGTCTCTCAACTACAGACCGCCACCTGCTACAATCCTTACATAGATACATCTATTGCTTTGTTTACATTCTTAAATCTGGTCACTCTGGTTGTAATTATTGCAATTACACCTTATGTAATACTTTTACTGTTACTTATTACGGCTATTGTTAATTGAACTTTTTGATTTATCTTGGTTTCATACCGTAGAGCTGAGCTGAGAGGGGTGGGTCAGTTTTTTGTTGAAAGGTCCATGTTTTTTTTTAAATATTTATTATAGAATTAAATGTATTTTAAAGTCCAGATTTTTTTTTTTTCCAAATATTAACTAGTAGTTCAGACACAAATCCATGTAATGTTTATGTGTTTACCATAATTTTATTATGATGTTTAATAACAATAAATCGCATTGTTCAATTAAATGAGGCAAACAGGATTATAAATATATTTTTTGGAAATTAATGGTTGTAAGATTAATTATTTTGTGTACAACAAAGAATTAGGATGTGAAGGTGATAATATATTCCAAAAATACAGATAATTGTACTATAGTTTACAATTTTCGAATTTATGATAGAAAACATTTGGATGCTGCAGAAATCTGTACACAATAGATTAAATTTCACTCTTGATAAATATGTTAGTAGGTTCAGGTCTGATCGTTTCTAGAAAAATCTAAAAAAGGAACTCTCTTTACACAGAAGAATAATTTCCATGCTTTAAATGATTTGAGGATGCAATTGTTTCTAGTTTACGACGTTATTATTGTTATCAAAATCCATTATATTATGACACAATACCTTTCCTATTGCCAGCAAAGTCAAGTACTGTGGTTCACATAGGTACCAGACATATTTATTGATAATTTCATAAAATATTACGGCCAATTTAGGACCTATTTAGAACGAATAAACTTACTCGCCATAAGCACCTTCACCCAACACTTGGGCGACCAGCCAGCCCTCGACGAACTCGGCGCCGGCAGCCATCGCCCCGCCTCGCGCTGTCACCTGCAACATAAAAGCACTGTCAGCACCAGCGGACGCGCCCTCACTCACATGCTAGTGCACTGCTGATGCCTACAACTCGCTGCTTACCGCTGCAGCCTACTACGGCACTCAATGTTGCCGCCGAGCAGGAGCACGACCACGCCGCCGGGTGGCGGCTTGTATTATTTTTCGTCATCGATTGATTCAAATATTTGAAAATACGTATTTGTATGATCATAACCTCGAGTTTAAATCTATTTGACGATGAAAATTCGTTTGATTTGCTTCAATCTGCCGATAAATGCGCTCTAAATGGCGGAAGGCACGTGGAGATGAGTGAACAAAGCGAAAGCCAAACGGCGCCGTCGCCCGTCTGTCCGCTGTCGACGACTTGCCACACAATACGATAACGGTAATCGTTTCCGAAATTGCAAAAAATTGCACTAGATTTTAAGAACTCCTTAGTACCTGCCACACAATAATTATTTTAGAGAAATATATAATACTAACTACTGAACACTAACCTTCTAAAAAAGATCAATGGATCACACCATTTTGCCATTTTCTTTTCTTCAACGCTCGTCTCGTCCGTTCACCAACCAATCGCCATTCGCTTGCTGATTCGCCGACTACGCCGGCAGAGTACCTATCCGATCGAGGCGACCACAGACACATAGGCACAGACCATATCACAGAGGACAGAGGAGGCCAATAGTAGTCTATGGAGGAGACGACCGACGGCGGTAAACCCACCACAGAGAACATCACCCACGAACACACAGACTAAAATACTAGAAGCCGGAGTTGGACTGGATTGATTCACGAACACCAGTGTTGCTATCGTAAAAATCTGAGATGCCATATAATATGACAAACTGTGTCTTATGGCAGCTCAGATTTTTACGATGGTTTGCAGTATTTAAAAATAAAAATATAAAATCTTTTAGTAGAATTGTAAAAGTTGGGTTGTTACCTAATTTAAAACGAAGATTTAGGGCGCTAAATGGAGTCACAAGACAAATTTTATTTTGCCACTGGCTTTTTAATAACAGCAAATAGGCGTGTGTGGTTGACTATGTACAGTGCGACTAAGGTAGACTGGTAGGAAATGCCCAAGGCATTAAGTCCGCCTTTGTAAATTTTTTTACTTGTGCATAAAGTTTTAATAAATAAAATATATAAATAAAAAATAGTAGAAACTAAATGAGGGCGCCACTTTCTACGTAACTCACATTTTTTGACGTACAATGCTGCGACATGGAGGGTGCGATTGTCGCAACCCAGCGCTGGGCACACCTCTTTGAGGAGAGGCTAGAGAGGCGCCACGGCGTCCTCACCTTCTGCGTGACACATGTCCTCACCGGACACGGTTGTTTCGGGAGGTTCCTGTTTAGGATAAGGCGGGAGGAAACGCCTGGGTATTATCACTGTGTAGATCGCCCGGAGGACACGGTGGAGCAGATGGTGGAGGTCTGCCCAGCTTGGGCAGAGCACCGCCGTGTCCTTACGGAGGCAATCGACAGCAGCGATCTCTCGCGTCCGGCCCTGGTCCAGGGCATGGTCCGAAGCGAGAGTGCATGGGAGGCAGTCACCTCCTTCTGCGAAGCAGTAATGCTCGCGGAGGAGGAGGCAGAACGCGTGAGGGAGCGGCAGTCTGTGCGCCCTAAAGCCCCTAGTCGCCGCAGGAGAAACCCGGGGCGGCGGGAATCGGTAGCCGATTCCCGGCCACCGTAGGCGTGGGCTTGCTGACGGCGAGATATGGGCAGCTCGCCGTCCGGTAAGGCCCAGGCCCGGGTCGACGGCGCGTTGTGTTCCACGCGCGCCTCAAAGAGATGTCAGCACGCACTGACGAGGTCCGCCAGGACCGGTGCCTGCCAGGGTTGCGGGTTTGTCCGAAAGAGATACCGCGGCCTTGGCACAGAGGCAACTGAAGGAAGGTGGGTTTTAGTCAGTAAAAGTCTGACACGCCCTCCCGCTCCGCCCACAGCGGGAGAAGTTATTTGAACCCACCCAAAAAAAAAAAAAGGGTTATGTAGTAATAATGATGGTCGTATGTGCTTACTTACGTCTTTGTGGCATGGCAAAACTGTCCCACTAAGCAATAATATTGCTCTTACGACTATTATACGGCAAAGGACGCGACCTTAAGAGTAAACACCGTTGTCACTCAAACCATGGGACTTGACTTAAATATAAAAATGAATGACAGAGTAAAAAATATATACATATATACGTTATTTTCTTAAAAAGATTTTTATCAGACACCGTCCGCAAATTCATAGATATGCGCCCGACGATCGCCGCCCATCCTACCTACCTACAACACAACACATGAATAAATACGCATAACCTGTGAATCCTGTGATGTAACTTTCCCTTATACTTTTCCGCCAACATTGTTTCATGGTTTGGTACACGTTGTCTAGGGAATAGTTCGGCGTACATTCTACGAGCCTCGTTCAGGTTGTCACCCGCGATGGCGTAAAGCCGTACCATTTCGGTAAACTGTTAATTCGTATAAGACATGCTTACATATAACTACTACTCACAAACTACAATTATTATTGTTTACACGCGAGAAATGAGCGCGAGCGGCACTACGACGCTGCATTACGTACGCTCGCTAGCGACAGCGAGATAGCTGACTGACTGAAGTGAGGTTGGAGAGGGGGCGTCGCACTCGCCACGCGACCGGTCGGATCGGATCACGTGGCGTGTTCTTCGCGCCCCCACGCCCCGGCCCCGTGTTAAGACGCAAGTTTGTTGCCCTAGCGCATAGGGTGAAATATTCTTGTGTTAACTATTATTAATATATATTATTATATATAATATTCTTGTGTAGGATATCGGACCTGAGTGATTGTATGAAGCTTTAGAGGGATCTTGATGTCCTTCAGCAATGGTGTTTGAACAACAGAATGACTCTCAATGTTAAAAAATGCCAGACTATTACATTCACGAATAAAGTAAATTACATTAAATTTGATTATCATATTGATGGATCAGTACTGAATAGAGTGTCGGTCATCCGCGACCTAGGGGTACTCTTCGATACATCCCTATCTTTCCGCGATCATATAGATAGTATCGTAGCTAAGACTAAAAGAATGCTTGGCTTTATAATCCGTATGTCGAAACCTTTTCGTAATTGTAGTAGCATTATTTTACTTTACAACGCACTAGTAAGGAGCTCCTTGGAATATTGTTCCACTATTTGGTCTCCCTATTATTCAACTTATACTAATAATGTTGAATCTGTTCAGTCCCGTTTTGTTAGGTATTTATGTATCAAGAATGGGATCCGTAAAGCTATACCTGATTACAATGAGAGGTTGAGGCACTTTAAATTGATTACCTTAAAAGAAAGACGTAACCATTCTGACTTACTGATACTTCATAAGATTATAAACGGTTCCATAGATGCACAATTGATTAACTATTTTAACTTTAGGTATTGCCAACGTAGTAAGCGTCATCATCGTATTTTTGAATTGCCTACATCCACCTTAAATTCCACATATAGTAGCCCCTTAACACGTATGGCCAGGCAATATAATGAAAGGTCTAACTTGACAGAATAGCTTATTGATATTTTCTCCATGAGTTTCGCTTCATACAGACGCTCCCTATATAAATAGCACGACGAGCGCACTTCTTTGTAGCTCAAATTGTTTTGGTTTGTAGTGTTCTAGATTCTAGATTTAGGTCTAATATAAACACTTTTTATTGTTCTTTTTTGTCTCTAATATTCATATACTAATGTCATGCATACCTGTTATTTGCATGGTTACTAAAACGACAATTTAAGATGTTATTTTTATTTGAATTGTAAGTGACTGTACTGTTGGTGTGCTTATTATAAATAAATAAATAAATAAATATTATTTTTGAAACACCCACCTATATGTACAGACGCCAGCACATCAAGCTACTACAATCTGTCAAATTTCTTTAATAGATTTTCAACTTTATCACTACAACATAAGGTTCAAGGTTGATTGCGAAAATTTGACAGTTTCGGGTAGCTTGACCTGCTGGCGTCTGTACTATCCGACTCATTTGACGTCAAGTCTTTCTTACACTGGCGGCATTTAGATTTATTTTATATTTTTCTTATTACCCAGCCGGCAGTGTAAGCTCTTGCATGAACATTCAAGCGTTCACGTCTCGCCATAGTGCAAAGGTTTACTACAGAGTCATTGTTAGGACTATTTGATTGTAAATCAGTATCACTGTCTATAATTTCAATATCATTATCATTTGATTGAAACAGTGATTTCATTTTTAGTAACTGATAACAGGATTCATCTTCACAATTAAATGAATTGTAATGAAATTTTATGAATCCTGTTATCAGCAACGATTTAAAAGTATTTGTGAAGCTTTGGCAATCTGGGTTATTATTCCTTGAATTATATGCCATAACCCTTCCAAAAAAAAAATCTAGACCATCAGAGTTAAAATATCTATATAGGGCGCATTATTTTTATTTATTTTTTTCTTCAAAAAATTGTCACAGTCTCTGAAAACTTCTAAGAGTTACAAGCCAGTTTCTTATACTAGGTACAGTCACTTCCTTGGAATTTTTATCAATAAAGGAGATGGATAAAGTGTGGCCCCGCACAGACAAAGACTTAATGATATTTAAAAAAAAAAATATAATATTTGAATTTCTATCATGACTTTCATTACTCCGCATAGGTTTGTGGGAAAATATTAATTTAAAAGAGTATTATTTTGTTTGTTTTATTTTGACTACCATCCGTGAGTTTCAAACGACATGTATTTACCTGTATTTTAGATAATAGAGTAAGAAAAATATATATTTTTATGCGCGTTTAGTGATAACGAAAGTAAAAGTAAAAAAGACACATTTTAATTATCTCTTTAATTAAAAATCAATAGATTATTTCGTTGTTCAAAGTAATGGAAACACTATCTTCTGAAAAACAAAAGTTTTGAACTGGGCAGCAAATGCGTTAAGACAGGTACAGACGAAGCAATAAATATATGTTTTCAAAATAAATCATATTTCGATACAGTGTTTGACCCAATAATAATAATAATAATAACCCCACCGCCGTATCTCTACGTTGACTTCGTGGTGGGGCTTGCGCGCTCCGAACTCTAGGTCTGTACCGGTAGAGTTTACTTTACCGGAACATGTCTAGGGTGAGGAGCCAGACCAAGAGAGATACAGAAACCCGCAGGGCAGCATGTGGCGAGCTGTTGGGCAGTTGCGACCCCACGAACCCTATCTCCCGGGAGAAGTCATTTTCCTCATATCTGCCTTGCCTTTATTGGCCGGCTCAGTTCCTCGTCAGTGTTCACTCCAGTGAACACTGACGAGGAACTGAGCTCCCACCACATTCTTGCCTTTATTGGCCGGCTTGAGTGGAGATTCGCAAGAGCAAACGTGCTCGGAGGAAGGAAGTATTCCAGTAAGTGCTTGTAGGGATCTTGACCATCTTCCGGGCTCTGGGATTGTTCTGAGAGCCGTGGAATACCTCTCCACTCCTCGAGCACCTCAGGATATGTTGCCCCCTTGTCGCTAGGTCACTATGTGCTAGTGACCGTTTTCGGGGGCCCATTAATGAGTGTGCAAGTCATCCCCTGCCATTTTATCCGTGTACAATAAAACATTAATCAGGCAGGGGCCATAGTCCTTCCATAGTTTTAGGTAACCAGTCCATTTTAACCACCTAAACCCATAGTCCAATATCTTTGTTTCCATATCCTACAATAGTCCTACACCAACCGGGGGTTGTCCTTGGGTGCACTTGCATAGTGCGTACAGGGATAATCGTCGGGTGGTGCCTCACTCCATTTAAAATTGTCTAAAGGGCCTATGCGAGTTGGCTTCGGCCCCTCGTACGTAGGGTTACCAGGCCTACAAATTAAAAAACCTGCCTGCCAAGTCTAAAAATCCTGATTTTGAAAAAAAAATCCGGTCTTGTATAAAATAAAAATCAAATTATTTAATAATGTTTTTATTCATATTATTTATTCTTATATTTTTGGTTGCTAGCAACCGCTTTCAAAAAGTTGGCTTTTCCAGCAATTTCACTGAAATTGTTCGCACGTCACTCGTTTATATTTGTATTGCGTAAGCAATATGGCTCTTACTGACTACACTGAAAGTCTATTTCTTTCTTTGGTCCACTGTGCAGTCATAAGAGAAAAGACTCGCTCCACATTTGCGTTGTGTGGCAAAATGCTAAAGAAATACTGACAAATCTTCAAAAATTCTGCAACTCTTGAACTGTCGTTAATTGTATTAAACAAAATACACCATTGCTTTTCAGCAAGCTCTTCATAAAAATCGCTCTGCTTTGTGTTCAGAAAATTCTTCAGCAGACAGAACTCTTCAAATAGTGTTGGCGTCATCTATACAAATTCCTTTGTCCCTCGCTCGCTTGCCCGTCGCTCGAGCGGGAGCACGCACGTGTATGTAAAAAATCCGGTCTGACGTAAAATCCGGGCGGAGTCCGGTCTAACACCTAAAAATCCGGTCAAGACCGGCTTTATCCGGTCAGATGGTAACCCTACTCGTACGCCTTCCAAAGGTCCGGGACTCCAGGGTCCAGAGATATATAAACGTAAATAAAATAATAATAATATATTTATTTGCTCAAAACATGGTATAAACAGTTTAAAATAGTACAAACATGTTTTGCCGGGTTTAGACTCAGCATGCAAATTCGAGAGTAAAAATTTAAAATAAAAAATAAAAAAAAGTACTTAACTAACATTTTGTGTCAAAAAACTGTTTCAGACTATAAAAGTTATTTTGGCTGAACCATGCACTCAATTTCCGCTTAAACCAGTATCTCGTATTTAACCATTTAAAATCACCAGGTAATTTATTATAAATCCGTACACACATAGCTAAGCAGCTTTTGTTATATTTTGCAAGCCTAGGAGCATTGCTTACTACTAGCCTGTATGGGTCTCGTCTGTTTCGAGGACATAATTATATCGTTCGCTGTCCTAAATAAATTTTTATGTTTCCACACAAACATGCATATTTCGTGGATGTATAGACAAGGTAGCGGTAACAAACCAAGTTTTTTAAATACTGGTTTGCATGATTTGGTAGGTTGCAGTCCGTATAGAGCTCTAATGCACTTTTTTTGTGCAACAAATGTTCTATGTTGGTCGGTACTGTTACCCCACATTATAAGTCCATAGCGCAGTATACATTCTACGTATGCGTGGTAAACTAACATGGCTGTTTTTAAATTAGTAACTTTTCTTACTTGTCTCAGCGCATACACAAATCTATTCATTTTACTAGAGACATTGTCCTCATGCATTTTCCAATTTAAGTGTTCATCAATCGTTACACCCAGAAAATTTGTCTGGGTTACAGATTTGAGTTTGGGTATATTAAGACTGAAATTTAATTTATTGCTATTACATTTATTAAATTGTATGTATACTGATTTGTCAAGATTTATTTTCAAATTTTGAATATGAAGCCAATTAATTAAGATGTCAATTGTGTTGTTAATGTCAACTTCATGGTCATAAATTGTATTATATTTTTTATTAGATGTCACAATAATAGAAATGTCATCAGCAAATAAGATGCATTTATGGTTAGTTATTTTAGTGATGTCATTTATATACAATAAGAATAAGATTGGCCCTAGTATGCTTCCCTGAGGAACACCAAATCTGTTACAAATATATTCAGATGCGTATAGTGTTAGGTCCTTATCATCATTAATATGTGGTATAGTAACACATTGTCGCCTGTTATGAAGGTATGACTTTATCCACTGTAAGGGTGGACCTCTGATTCCAAATGATTCTAGTTTTTGTATTAGTAAATCGTGGGAAACTAGATCGAAAGCTTTTGATAAATCAAAAAATAGACCTATGGTTAGATTATTATCATTGATACTGGGTAATACAGCTTTCGTGAGGGCATAGATGGCTTATGTTGTAGATTTATCTTTTTGGAACCCATACTGTTCATTTTCTATTATATTAAATTTATTACAATAATGCAGGAGTCTTTTGTACATGCATTTTTCATATATTTTAGATAAAATGGGTATTAATGTAATAGGGCGATAATTATTCATGTCATGTCTTTCTCCTTTTTTGTACAGAGGCTTAACAATGGAAAACTTCAGCGCTTCTGGAAAAATTCCACACCCAAATGACAAATTAATTAAGTATGTTAATACGTCAATGATTTCGTT
Source organism: Dryobota labecula (assembly GCA_947523025.1). Classification (NCBI taxonomy): domain Eukaryota; kingdom Metazoa; phylum Arthropoda; class Insecta; order Lepidoptera; family Noctuidae; genus Dryobota; species Dryobota labecula. The sequence goes on from OX383286.1 coordinate 28,943,919, forward strand.
AGCACATTCTTTAATGATTTTTGTGCTAATTTCATCGTAGCCTTCGGAACTGGTATTATTTAAAAGCGTTATTTCTTGTCTAACTTCATTTACTATCATGGGCTTAAGGAACATTGAATTGACATTTATATTTTTCCCAGAGTTACTTTTAATGTTTGTATCTAATAATTTAATAGTTGAATTGATATAGATAAATAATAGCATTAGACAAATAACGGCTAAATAACGACAGTTATTGTGTAATATTGTTGAAATTACTGCACTTTAGAGTTATTTTTTTTAATGTAAATGGTAAATAGATTACAGTGCTTTGTATTTATTGTGAAATAACGGAGTTTATTAAACGTTTACATCGAAATAACGAAAGGGTGAGAACAGTTATTTGTCTAATGTTATAATAAATGGAGTATAGTGGTTATTAAAAGCGGTGTTCAGTTAAAACTCTTTTAATATTTTTCTTTTTATTTTCTTGTCATTTTATGTCAAATGGAATATTATAGTCGCTGAAACCATCGGAAACTTTTTTATTGCTTATTTCATCTTTCCTTTTTAAAAATCCCCAACATGGTCCTAACGAGCGGATTTAGATGAAGATTAAACGAAAAATTGCGAAACTAATAAAAATAAAGGATTTTTAAGGAATTTACAAATTCGCGAAATATTGCCGATCATTTCAAGACAAAGAGATTTAAGATACAATATAATTTAATGTCTTTGTTTCAAGACGCCATTTTTGATGACAGCGAATATTCACGTTGGATTCAAATTTAAATTTTGGTGTAAACCAAAATTATGTAATTGGAGTATGGATAACTGGATGTTGATTTCACAGTGTTCAGTAATTAAATAAATACCCAGTACTCAATAATTGGTTTGTTAAGGTATATTTCGCATAAGTTTCCGATAGTGTAAAGGTCAGTATCTACCTATTGTATTTACTCAAATTTTTTATCCAGGTAATTATTTATTTGGAATTAACAGATCTTTTAGGTAGACTGGTTCACTTGATTGTATTCCTGTAAAAGTGTAAAAATTTAACCGAGAGGTAGTAGGTACTTTATTAATTTTTATAACTGTATTTCTCAGTTTGATACCGACCTCTCAAAATGCCTGACAAGGAGGAAAAGGAGCTAATTAAAAGACGGGCAAGTTTTAAAGGACGTTTAACAATGTTCTCTAATTTTGTTAAGGATTTGGAGGAGTCACTAAATCCACTACAGGTTGGTGAACGTCAACTTCGTTTAGCAAAGATGGAACATGTATTTGCGCAATATGACGAGGTTCAGTTAAGATTAGAGTGCTTGGCTGAAGACATCTCTGTTCAAATATCAGAGCGAAACGATTTTGAATTTGTTTATTACAGGGTTGTTGCACAAGCGCAAGGCTTAATTTCACGTAGCTTGAAATCAACCAAGGATGATCTGTTGGATGGTAATAATGGTTCATCACGAATATGCTTGTTAAATTACCTACCATACAACTTCCTAAGTTCGGTGGTTCTTACGATAAGTGGTTGGAGTTCCGCGATACATTTTCTAGTTTGATAAATGACAATGATGAAACGGATAACGTTAACAAATTCCATTACCTTAGGGCGTCTCTTGAGGATTCAGCTGCTGTGGTAATACAATCTATAGAATTTTCTGCGATTAATTATCCTGTTGCATGGAATATTTTATGTGATCGATACGATAATAAGAGGCTTTTAATACAAAATCACATAAATGCTTTAATACTCATCGAGCCTATTAAAAGGGCTATCACTTTAAAAAATATTATTGATTCTATAAACAAGAACTTGCGCTCATTACAATCTTTAGCCCAACCAATAAAGTATTGGGATTCCCTTTTTATACAAATAATGACATTAAAATTGGATTCTAAAACTTTCCGTGAATGGGAAGAATTTAAAGGGGGTATCGAAAAAAATAAATTGATAACTTTAGATAACTTTTTAAGTTTTGCGAAATCGTTCAGACTTACTTGAAACTATTGAAAATTCGCATAATAATGCCGGTAGCACATGTAATTCAAAGACCAATAAACATAAGAGCATGGTATCTGTAACCAATACATCAACTAGTCGGCCTAACAATGATTCTAATTCTCTGAAATCATGCCCAAAATGTCAAGGTGATCATCACCTTAGTACTTGTTCACAATTTCTTGGACTTAGTAATGAACAGAGGTTAGAATTATTACCACAATTTAAGATATGTTGTAATTGCTTCCGCACAGGCCATTATGCTAATCATTGTAAATCAATTGGATGCAAGGTTTGCAAACGCAAGCACAACACACTTGTTCCAGCATTTTGTTAAAGCATCTACTTCAAGTCGTGATCGCGATAACACTGCTGGCGCGTCTAATGAACAATTGCCTACAAGTAATGTTACGTTATCAGCACAAGTCGCAACTAATTTCCAAAACAAAGGTGAAGTACTTTTAGCCACATCACTGATAAAGTTTTTTGATGTCAACAACCGTGAGCATCTCGGTCGTGCGATTCTGGACAGTGGCAGTACGTCGTGCCTTATTACAGAAAAATTGTGTAATTTATTAAATTTACCTACAATTAAAGTTAACGAGTCACTGATGGGTATAAATCATTCTAAGTCACCGATAGGTAAAATGTGTTGCGTCCCGATAACTTCATTAAACGAAAACTTCTCCACTAATATTTACTGCTTTGTCTTACCTTCTATTACTGATGAAGTGCCTAGTCGTCAGTTGAATCTTAATGATTTAAATATTCCAAGTAATTTGTGTCTAGCTGACCCTTCTTTTTATGTCCCATCTTCAGTCGATCTTCTTATAGGTGCAGATGTTTTCTGGGATATATTGGGTACAGAAAAGATAATTTTAGGTCGTGGGAAACCGGTGCTATTTGAAACTAGACTTGGTTGGATAGCTTCAGGCCCTATATTACGTAGTGGCCAAATGCCTTATTCGTTTCCTATGCTTTGTAATTTTGTAAACATTAATCATAATAAAACTAATATTCAACAGGATAGCTCGAGTACTGATGACATTCAAAACCTGTTAATGCGTTTTTGGCAACTCGAGGAAGTTGGCCATCAGTCATCAGCATATTCTCGAGAGGAACAAATGTGTGAAGAAAACTTCACAAATAATACAACGCGTCTGAAGGATGGCCGTTTTTGTGTGAGGATACCTGTAAAACAATCTCCTGAGAGTTTAGGTGATTCTTGCAAAGATCAAAACACTGTCTGCTGTCATTAGAGCGCAGACATAAGGGTCAACCATTATTCAAAAAGCGTTATTGTGATTTTATGAAAGAATATATATTGATTTAAAACACATGTCTAAATGCATACCTGATCCAGGTAAGGTCGCATATTTTATACCACACCATGGTGTTGTACGAGAAAGTAGCTCAACTACTAAACTCAGGGTAGTGTTCAATGCCAGTAGTCCAACTACCTCTGGAGAATAATTTAATCATTTGCAAATGGTAGGGCCTACGGTACAAGATGACTTGGTGTCAATTCTTCTTCGATTTAGAAAATATAAATATGTTATCTCGGCAGATGTGGAGAAGATGTACCGTCAGATACTAGTACATCCAAATGATAGACATCTACAGCAGATCCTATGGCGGGATGACCCCTCGAAGTCTATGGAGGCGTACCAATTAAATACGGTTACGTACGGTACTGCTAGCGCACCATACCTTGCCACTAGGTACTTAAAACAATTAGGGCTTAATTGCACTGACAGCAAAATTGCTGATATCATAAAACATGATTTCTACGTAGACGATTTGCTGTCAGGGGGGATACTATTGAAGAGGTTATTAATATACGCCATAAGGTAACATCAGAGTTAGCTGCAGCTGGAATGCCATTGCGTAAATGGAAATCAAACAATGCTCAATTAACGTCTGACTTAGAACATTCTTCATGAAGTTTGAATATTGGTTCTATGGAACTCTGTAAAACTTTAGGGCTCAGTTGGAACACTGAGACTGACTTATTAAGTTTTACAATTAATCCTAATATTTTTAATGCATTAACAAAACGCGGAATTCTATTTACGATCTCTCAAATTTTTGATCCGTTAGGTCTATTAGCTCCTTGCATTATTACTATGAAAGCCATTATACAGAAGCTTTGGGTGCATACATTAGGATGGGATGATCAGTTGCCATCAGATATATTAAAGGTATGGTCCAATGCAATACGTAACTTATCAATGTTGAATGAGCTGTGTATTCCACGTATTGTTTTAATTAATTCATATCAAACTATAGACTTGCACATATTCAGCGATGCATCGCAAGTAGCATACGGTGCATGCCTGTATGTCCAAAGTAAAAATAATAATGATGTTTTGGTTCGTCTTCTTACAGCTAAAAGTCGAGTGGCTCCAATTAAACCAACGACAATTCCAAGATTAGAGCTGTGCGCAGTACTGGTTGGTGTTCGTCTTTACGAAAAGGTGTTATACGCCCTTCGCGTTCAAGTTAGGAATGTCACCTTTTGGACTGACTCGACAATTGTATTGGGTTGGCTCAAGATGATACCGAGTAAATTGCAGCCGTTTGTCCGCAACCGTGTTGCAGAGATATTAGACAAACCACCTTCATGCACCTGGAGGCACGTACCTACTAATTTAAATCCCGCTGATCACATATCACGTGGAATAGATGTAAGTCTTTTACAATCTTTAGATTTATGGTGGTCAGGCCCTGAATTTTTGAGATACGATGTCTCAAAATGGCCTAGAAATCCAACGGTAACAACGGAACTTCCTGAAATTCGATCTGAAGTATCCTTGATTGTTACTCCCGCAAATCCACGACCAGTTATAGAATTTGACAGATTCTCAAATTTCACACTACTCAAACGGTCGGTAGCATTTATGCTTTAAGATTTATTAAGATTCACTTAAAAAAACAACCACTAGTTAATCAATTTCTTAGCACGGACGAATTGAAGCAAGCATTATCTTTTATTACAAATAGATTCTTTCCCGGAATACGCGATTTTATTAAACAAAAAGGATTTAGGTACCAAAAAAGAGTCCATTAATCAAGTTTAAAGTTTTCCTAGATGAAAACAAATTAATGCGTGTTGGAGGTCGTCTCACAAACTCACAATAATTTGTTATGACAAAAAACACCCGTTATTATTACAGTCCACACATATTGTCACAAAATTGTTATTTGAACATATGCACAAAATTCTTATGCACGCGGGGCCGCAATTATTGCTAGCATCTATTAGAGAATGTTATTGGCCGATCGGTGGTAAATGTTTAGCTAAATCAGGCATTTTCGATAAAAAATGCCTTTTGTGTTGTCGTATGAAAGGACAGACAGTCTCTCCTGTCATGGGTGATTTGCCACAGCAACGTTTGAATCCCGGGGGCTTCCCTTTTGAAACAGTCGGCGTTGATTATTCTCGACCTATAATGTCAGCAAATAGACAAGGACGGGGTTGTCGATTTACTAAAGTTTATATTGTTCTTTTTGTATGTTTTTCAACCAAGGCCGTACATATTGAGTTGGCAGGTGATTTAACAAGCAATAACTTTTTATCGGTTCTTCGTAGATTTGTGTCGAGAAGAGGCAAGCCTAAGCACATCTACTCTGATAATGGTACCTCGTTTGTTGGCGCGTGTAATGAAATAAGTAAGTTCATAAAGAGTAGTTGAATTCGTTATCCAGTGATTTAGCTAATGAAAAAATAAACTTTCATTTTATCCCTCCTTATGCTCCTCACTTTGGAGGTCTTTGGGAGGCCGGTATTAAATCTATTAAATATCATTTAAAGCGAGTACTGGGAAATTGTAACCTTACATTCGAAGAGCTGAACACTGTGTTAATTCAGATAAAAGCTTTACTGAATTCTTGCCCACTTACACAACTTTCATCGGATCCCAGTGATTTGTTGCCGCTTACACCTGGACATTTTATAATAGGACGGCCACTAACAGCACTGCCTACGGCAAACCTTGAAGACCGTTCCGTGAAATACTTGACCAGATATCAGAGAATCGAGCAACTTCGGCAGCACTTCTGGGTCAGATGGAGCAAAGAGTATGTCTCGGAGCTGCAACAACGAGTTAAATGGCGATCCTGGACCAAGCCATTGGAAAAGGATACTCTTGTGCTCATCAAAGATGAGAATCTCCCATCTCTCAAATGGCGATTAGGTCGAGTGACGGCTGTGTATCCCGGAAAAGATGGGATTAGTCGGGTCGCTGACATTAAGACAGCGTGCGGAGTGGTTCGGCGAGCATTTAGCAAGATATGCCCTCTTCCAGTATCTCATGCAGAACAATCTGGTTGAGAGAAAAATCTCTCAAGGCCCGGGGGCATGTTTAGTTAAAACTTTTTCAATATTTTTATTTTTATTTTCTTGTCATTTTGTGTCAAATGGAATATTATAGTCGCTGAAACCATCGGAAGCTTTTTTATTGCTTATTTCATCTTTCCTTTTTAAAAATCCCCAACAAGCGGATGCTATTTCAACTGGATTGGAAATTAGTGTGTTGTTAATTTTGACATTATCAATATTACTTTTAGGGTTTGTATTATTAAGCTCATCTTTTATAACCTTCCAGGTGGCTTTACATTTATTATCGTTTTTAGCAATAAAATTGATGTTTGCATTCTTTTTAGAGTTGAAGATGCACTTTTTAAGAAGTTTAGAGTAGTTAATGTATTTAACCTTATTAACTGCTGTTTTTTTTTTATAGAATCGATGACGTAGAGACCGTTTTGTCTTGCAACTTTTTTTTAAGCCCTTACTTATCCAAGTTTGTTTCTTTTTGTTATTTATATTAACATTTACTCTTAATTTAGGGAAGCAAAGATTGTAGAGTAAGCAAAACATTTCGTGAAAGTGATTAAATGCTACTTTTGCGTCATTAGCTGCATATATGTCATACCAAGATAAATTACGTAAGCATTCCTTAAACTTTCGAATATTATCCATGCTGAAATCTCTTTTATATCTTATCTATATCTATACTAATATATAAAGCTGAAGAGTTTGTTTGTTTGTTTGTTTGAACGCGCTAATCTCAGGAACTACTGGTTGAAATAGAAAAATTCTTTTTGTGTTGGATAGTCCATTTATTGAGAAATATTATAGGCTATATAACATCACGCTACAACTAAAAGGAGCGGAGCATAAATGAAAAATGTTGCAATAACGGGAAAAATATTCCTTTTTTAGAGCTTCCGTTGCGTGCGCTGCGTAAACGGTTTAAGTTACGCAAATATCATGTATGATGGAATTATTTCTCTTTAAATATTCTAAAAAAAAGTCTGCGACAGCATATGTCTATCTTTTAAGATTGACTCACTATATCCTTTTTTATGGTAATCAAATTTGTTCGAAATTAATGCATTATTTGCGAAGGAGTTTTCATAAACATGGTATTAATCCTTATCCAAATAAATACGTTATTCATCACAAGTATTTAATTTTTGAACAAAGTTGCCCTTACATCATTTAATTTCAATGAATATCTTAGGAGATATAACTGTTGTCCGCAGCAAAATAATGATCAACTCTGCGAGTTAGTCTATTCTAAAGCTGAAGAGTTAGTTTTTAGGGTTCCGTACCCAAAGGGTAAAATGGGACCCTATTACTAAAACTCCGCTGTCCGTCTGTCTGTCTGTCTGTCTGTCTGTCTGTCCGTCTGTCACCAGGCTGTATCTCATGAACCGTGATAGTTAAACAGTTGAAATTTTCACATATGATGTATTTCTGTTGCCGCTATAACAACAAACAAAAATATTTAAGGGGGGCTCCCATACAACGGACATGATTTTTTTTGCCGTTTTTTTCTCCGCCCGCGTGGATGTCGTTTATCGCGTAAAAAAGTAGCCTATGTCCTTCTCTATATCCCAAGTCGATCGGTTCAGCGGTTTAGGTGTGAAAACGTAACATACAGACAGACAGACATACAGACAGAGCTACTTTTCACATTTATAATATTATTATGGATAGCTTTTGCACGCGGCTCCGCCTGCGTGGATGTCGGTTATCGCGTAAAAAAGTAGCCTAAGTCCTTCTCCATATCCCAGGCTATATCTTTGCCAAATTTCATGACGATCGGTTCAGCGGTTTAGGCGTGAAAACGTAACATACAGACAGACAAATAGACAGACAGACAGAGTTACTTTCACATTTATAATATTAATAAGGATAAGGATTTGTATGGATGGTACGGAACCCTTCGTGCGCGAGTCCGACTCGCACTTGGCCGGTTTTTTGTTTTTTGAACGCGCTAATCTCTGGAACTGCGAGTTGGATTTGAAAAAATCTTTTTGCATTTTACAGCCCAATTCTTGAGGATTTTTTTTATTTTAAATGAAAGTTTATGCGAAAACGAAGTAAAAGCACGGGCAGGCAATGTGTTGCGACGGGGTGGGTCGGGGGAACAAGAAATTTAACGCGGACGAAGTCGCGGGCAGAAGCTAGTGTATAATAATATGTTGGTAGTTTTTGTGTTTTGTGTTTTAGTGGAATGGTCAACATTTGCGAAAGCTGTTCAGTCCCGCTTATATCCGCTGTCTCGTCAGCCAAGACTGAAAAGTATGCCGCTTCTTTTGCTTCATCAGTAATGGTTTCACGAAGAACATCAGCACAGGTTTCAATAATTTCGTTTTGTATTTGATGGGATACATAGAGGGCATTTTTCGAACCAGTTACAAAGTGGTCTTTTAAAACCGTATCTCCTGCCTCAACTCGGAAATGTAGTAAGTCTTTGAAAACTGACCCATCTTCTGTTTTTCCTCGAAGGGGTAAATCATGCGTAGCACAAAATAAGACCGAAGATATAATGGGCTGAAGTTTTTTTCTGTTTTCTGAAATTTCCCTGTGATATTCAGTATCTATCTGTTCATAAACGTCTTTTTTTTTTTTTCTTTGTTGCAGGATTTCCAGATTTTTTTTAGAACGTATAACTGATTCACGATGCCACTGGCTATTTGCATGAGATTTCGCACACTCATGAAATTTTTGATATTTTTTGCATGGCCGAACGATAAATGGCCCCTGAGTACTGCCTCGATGAATTTGTGCGGGAAATAATACACATGTACGGCAAAGTGGTCCTTTAGCCTGAGCCGAATAAGCTAACCAAGGGTATGCTGTGAGCCACTCGTGGCGAAATGCACGTTGTTGTGTTTGGTTTTTATGATCGATGTCCTGCTTGAAATCATAATCTTGCGGAGGTTTCCACGGTGTTTCGAGCACTTTAAACCGTATTTCATCACTGATAGGTACGTTAGAATCCAGATATAAACCCACATCATAAATATTAACTAAAGTTTGTTGTGTTGATAATTCAGTTTTACTAGTACTTTGCTGTGCTGAAGTACTTGGACAATCTTTAGCATTAAACTGATCATTTTTCATCTTTTTTCTCTTGCACAAAAATCGCCTTATGTCACTCATATTTAAAATTATAAAGAAAAGAAACACACGTTAGCTCACTTGTCACTGCTTGCTTGCACTGATTAATTAATTACGGTGCGCACTGACACTGACTAATTAGCTCGCTCTTGCACATGTAATCAAGCAATCATTCTTGATCTATTTTGGATTATTTGGACTGTATGAATTATCTATATATTTTCGAAATTAAAATACGGCAACACTATAAAAACAAAGCAACCGCACTTGACCGGTTTTTTGTTTTTTGAATGCGCTAATCTCTGGAACTGCCAGTTGGATTTGAAAAAATCTTTTTGCATTTTACAGCCCAATTCTTGAGGAAGAATTACATTCCTATTAACTAGAACAACATTGTTTTTGTCATTGAAACGAATATGGCGGGAACTATTACTACTCGCGATTTGACCACTCGGAACGAACTGTTCGAACTTCAATCGAAAACTGACTGACTCGGAACGCGACCTAGCCCCCTTAAATATCAAAATGTAAGGAAGGTTCCAGATTCCCAAACGTTCTCGAACGTAGCTCTGTCCCTGTCATCTATAATCTATGTCTCTTTCACATATAGGATCTTTCTAGTTCATTCGCGATTGACTTTGACAAGAGTCGGTCTCTTTCGCACTGCTTAGAAACTGTATTGCGCTTTCTCTGTTAAGTTCATCCCATTTATGCTGGTGCCATCTGGTGTGGAGTAGCGGTACTTTAAAGGGTGCGTTCAGAGAAGTAATGGAAATCGATTAATATCGATCCCGGTACTCCTGGCCCACCAACTTAGAATTTTTAAATTTCGATCGTCGTGAACAAATAGGTGTGAGCCGTGACGACTGGGTACCTATATAATAAATTCATAATGAATAGTCAGGAATTTGTAAATGTCTCGAACATTCAGACTAAAATTTCATCTTTTTATTAACAATCATATACGGCAAAGATTGTAAGAAAACTAAAATCTGCACCACCTGGAAATTATTGCTGCCGGCGCCCATGAATGACGCTTTCCCCGTGAATTACTTTATGGACGGATGATGGCATATAACATCACATATATTTATTAACATATCGTTGTGCTGTATAGAAAGCATACTGTCCGAATTTCGTAGTATTAATTACTTTTCACTTCTCACGCTCTAAATGTTCGTCTTTATGTCGTGCGTAGGCGACATAAAGTCGCTTTTTATGCTCTAGAACATAAAGTAAAATCTTCGTCGAAGACCAAGGCAATCGGTCCAACAGCCACACGAACAACTTCAACTTCATAGAATAACCTCTTTATTTTAATTCGTTTCGTTAGTATTCTAAGAACAAGGCAAGGATACCAACAGCCAAAGAACACAATAAAACTTCATGAAATAAGTAAACTTATATTTTTTATTTCGTCCATTCATTATTTTTAATTTTTTTTTTTTTATATTAGTTAATCAATAAGTATATTTAAACTATAACTAAGTTATCATAGATATAAAAACAAAAGGTTTTTATAACCGAGTAGTATGTAACCTATGTATGTAACGGACCGGTGTTAGATACAAATGTCACGTTCCAAACGAAAAAAAAAAGACGTGTGGCACTCGGGGACTGCCGCGGTAAAGCTATTGCATAGCATTTTGTATCAACTTATGCAATTATAATTATTTATTTATTTTATTTATGCAGTATTTCTTTTTCTTTGATATTAATAATTTTTTTTTTTCGTCACGGAATTTCTGGATTCGGTCCCCGCGCTCAAGGCCCGCGATAGAAGCTATGCAATAGCTTAAAAACAAAATAAATAAGTGCTGAACGTCGTAAAAGTGTATAACTACGTAAACAAAGTCAAATACTATTCAAATATAAGCATAATAACAACTTTAAAATAGACGAAAGTGTTGAACCTAAAGTAATTTTAAATAAAGAAAGAGTGACAAACTGTTTTGACAGCGAAAAAATTCCATGTACCTACATGAGTCATTTCCAACCGTCTAGTCTAGTTTAAAAATTGTTCAACTGGAATGGTATCAACTATTTGGCAAGGTTTAATTAAGTCGTTGTAGCCTTGCGGTGCAACAGGGGAACTGAATGTACTCGTTATCGACTGGTCGAGAGTTCAAACCCCACTATCAACAATCACTTTTTGTGAAGATCATAATTTTATAAACTAATATTTATAAGAATAAAATACGCAGTACACAGAAAAAAGAACTGCCAGAAATTATTAGATCACTAGAGGGTACTGGTGTAGTAAAACCGTCGGAGTGGGGAGCGTGAGGTTTTTTCGTTACGGAATTTCTGGATTCGGTCCCCGCGCTCAAGGCCCGCGATAGAAGCTATGCAATAGCTTAAAAATTGTTAATTGGCGGGAACCATAATTATTTTTCAATTTTAATTAAATTTACCTAATTTATATGTTGCTGTTTCATTTCCTCACAATCGAAGTGAAAAATAGAGTGTACAACTCGTCCATAAAACCCATTTTACACTCTACTTTATATCCAGCCTCGCTCGCAAGCTCGCTCGGATGGATAAACGTCTCGCGTAAAATGGTGCGTTTTATGCACTTGATTTACAATCTACTATTCCGCTTGACATAACTTGAAGTAAAACATAAAATCTTTTTATCAATTCCTCATCCACACCAGTAATTTCTGCACTGCACTGATAATTGAAAAAATCGTCTAGCTGTATTACCGTTATTGCTGTTACCAGTACCTTGCTTAGGTTTATCTATATTTAAACCAAGTTCTTCTCTGAAACTTCTTTGTACGTATCTAGGTCTTTTTTTGTTTTTTCAAGTCTTTATTTTCTAATGTTGTAGCAGACCATTTTTCGAAGTCTAGATTATAAGATATATGTAAAATTAGTTCCATAAATCTAATCCAGCAATGCAAAGTCGAATATTGATAAGAATTTTCATCAACTGGTTTAATTTGCACTCTTTCTAAATGGTTCATTTCTGTAGGTCTTGCACCACAAATAGTGCACCTGATGAAGTTTCTGACAAAACTTGAGCCACTTTCCCGTCAACCATTGTTAAAAATAATGTACCTATGTTTGATTTCAATACCTTCACCATTTACATTGATTAAGCTTGGTGTAAGAGCGTCTTTTTGAGCTTTAATTTCATTCAATACACTTGTAGTCTTCTCAGGTGTCTCTTGAAAATTCTATTAAAATGGTCCTATAAAATCTTACTGATGATGGAGCAGGGTTTTCCCACACAGTTTCATTTGTATTAATATTTACTAGTTTCCCTAGTAGCAATTGCCGTTGGCTTCCATACGCCAACAGTTGGAAATGTATTGGCAGACGGTTAGTTATTCCGTCAACCTAAACTTAAAATAGGCCTATTGTCATAAACATGCACTATTTGCCCAACGGATAGCCAACGACGGGCCTGCTGCTTCTATTCCTACTGTTGGGAGATTTTGTAGGGCCAATTACTGCTACTACAACGGGGTGGTAGCGGGGTGCGCGGAGAGCGAGCGGCGGCACGCGTGGCCCGGCCCGCCCGCCATTTTGTTATTCATTTGTGCACTTGCGGCTGCGGAGTGTTTGTGTTTGTTTTGTTCGCATCAACAAAGATATTAGCCTGATATCAGGCTGGCAGGCTGTGTTTTAGTTAAGTTAGTTAACCCTTAGTGAAAGTGAAAGTGTTAAATGTATAAAGTTGTGGAGTTTTACGACGATGATGGTAACGGTGGGGAACTCGGTGTGGTACGTGAAGAATGGATGACGCCACGGAAGACTCATTGCATGTGTGTTACAAAACGTGTAAAAATCCTCTCTGCACATAAGGTTCATGTGCAGCGAGGATTTTTACACGTTTCGGCTTCAAAATAAGGTTGGTTTTCAAACCAAATCGCTAAAACCAACCTTATTTTGAAGCCGATAAGGTTCATGTGCAGCGACGCGCGTACGGCCGGCGCTGGCGAGACGCGTCGCTCTGAAACCAGCCAACCAACATTTGTATCTAGAACCAACCAACATTTGTATGTTGGTTGGTTCTATGGCTGGTTTCAGAGCGGTTGTCCGCTTGCCTAAATGTATTATGTAGGGCAATGTACGTTGGCCCCATCGCAAGTTGGGCCTTCGTAGGCAAATCCACGTAGGCCATCAGTTGTGGATCCAACCCGCAAACTGCCCGCCAATTGTATGCATTTGCCAACTAACCAGAGGTAAGTGGCCCAACTAAATGCCAACAAAAAATGCTACTAGGGTTCAGAGGCACTAATGAAGATATACTCACTCTCTTCAGCTAAGACTTGCTTGTATTCACTTTTTCCACTGGAGCCATCGCAGCTCCACTTAGATTACAGCATTAAATGTGTTATACCAACAACGGGTAGGTTAGGTAGGTAGGGTAGGGTAGGGTAGGGTAGGTAGGTAGGTAGGTTTGTAGGGTAGGGTAGGTAGGTAGGTAGGGTAGGGTAGCGTAGGGTAGGGTAGGTAGGTAGGTAGGTAGGGTAGGGTAGGTAGGTAGGTAGGGTAGGGTAGCGTAGGGCAGGGTAGGTAGGTAGGTAGGCCTACCTACCTACCCCTTCTAAAACCTACTCTATACTATACTCTATACTCTATACTCTACCCTACCCTACCCTACCCTACCCTAGGTAGGGTAGGGTAGGGTAGAGTAGTGGAGTTTATACTATAGCTTTTGACAGAACGAAGTCTGTCGGGTCAGCTAGTTCAGTATAAAATCAAGGCCACATGTTTCAAGCAGCTCCTTGTTTTTCCGTCTTTATGTTCTATCAGAACTGTCTTCGTAGGTTTTAGAAGGGCGTCCTCGCTTCCCCGTCGATGTCGGAGGTTCAGATTCACAAGTAGGATCTTCCAGATTTACAGCGAACATGACGTTCAACCACACGCTATTCTGATTTAAAAAAAAATCCTTGTTTCTATCAGATTTAGTGTAGCGTTGACGAAAGTTAGTAATAAGATTTTATTGTACACGATGGTGTTTTAGCGATGTTTGCCTCGGAAATGTTGATAAAATTATTCCTTATATAACGTGTTAAAGCATCAACATAATTCCCGTCACTTTCAATTAAAACAAGAACTAGGTCGCGTCTGGTACAGTTGAATTCACTCATTGCGAGAAGGTAGTTTAGGTACCTACACTTTTAGTAACGACAATGTCGAACGAAAAACAGTATGTAATTATTGAGTATGCAGAGGCCCTATTTTTACCTTGCTCTGTGTTGATCTAAAGACGAACAACACTAAGACTAAGAAAGTTGTTAATAGACTCGACATTCGATCCGCAATAGGTGATGTTAAAAATACAGATTTCACTTCAATTCTTTCATCAAACGACGCCAATTTCGCGGCCGAAAACCTTGTTACAATTTTATCAACTGTGGTCAAAACGAATACTATAACTGTCACGATTTCCCATAAAAATAGAATTATCAAACCATGGATAACACCAGGCCTTTTAAAATGTATAAGAAACCGCGATAAATTACACATAGAATCGGAAAAAGATATTAAAAATATGGTCAAAAGAATCACTTATACCCGGTATCGCAACTTTTGTAACGAACTTTAAAAAAAATAAAGAGAGTGTATGAGCAGAATGAATTTGAAAAAGCAAAGGGTGATCCTAAGGCTACATGGGATGTAATTAAGAATATTGCCCAGCTAAGTCAACAAAAAACTACACCTGACGAACTGCTGAACATTTCAGAAGATCCAACCTCTTCTATAAATACAGTTAATGACTTCTTTGTTAACATAGGGAAAAATCTAGCTGTCCCTATCATGCGTAAGCAAAATGAGGGTAATGTAAGTTCCGCACAAATTCCCATTCCCAAAACACAAGATTGCCAGGATCCAAATTTGACAGGTACCTCTATGGCTCTTCTTGATGTCGATGAGAGAGAGGTTGAGACAATCATCATGGGGCTTCGCAACGATTGTGCTGTAGGATGGGACGGAATCTCAGTCAATTTCTTAAAGGAAATATGCACGTTTATTTTACCTTCTCTGACCCATGTTATTAATTTGTGCTTTTTGCATGGTAAATTTCCTAGGGTATTCAAAAGAGCTCTTGTGCATCCTGTCTTCAAGAGTGGGGACAGAGACAGTGTCACGAACTACAGACCGATTTCAGTTTTGATCACAATTTCTAAAGTTATAGAGAAAGCACTCAACGCACGTTTGGTTAACTTTCTGAATACAAATAAAGTTCTAGCACAAAATCAATTTGGATTTAGACGTGGTAGGTCAACTGAAGATGCAATTGTTGATCTGACAGAGCATATATCTAGGACACTAGATCATGGCAACAAATGCATCGGCATATTTCTTGATTTGTCTAAGGCCTTTGACACTGTCTCGGTGCCCATCCTTGTCAATAGACTAGAATCCATAGGTCTAAGAGGAATTGTTCTTGATATTTTTCGTGACTATCTAGCGGAACGAAGTCAGTCTGTTAAGATTGGTACTCTTGTCAGTGATGAGTAGTTAGTCAGTTACGGTGTGCCCCAGGGCAGCGTGCTGGGTCCAACGTTGTTCTTAATTTACATTAACAATTTATGCACGTTAGCCTTACCTCATACTAAAATCTTGTCATATGCCGATGACACAGCACTGATCATTGATGGCCCAAACTGGGAGCAGGCTAAAGTTTATGCGGAAGATACCTTTCGAATTGTTGCGAATTGGCTATCTGGCAATCTCTTAACACTTAACTTGGACAAAACATCATTCGTAACTTTCTCCCTCTCGCAAAAAAGCCAACCTCAACCAGAGGCATATACAATTCAGGCGCATTGCTGCGACTCTGCCAACGCCTGTTGTGACTGCCTCCGCATTAAGAGAACCTCAAATATAAAATACCTTGGAGTCCAGATCGATTGTTTGTTGAGTTGGGGAAAGCACATTGGTGAACTCGTCCCCCGTGTTCGTAAGCTCATTTTTGTGTTCAAGAAACTCAGATCAGTGGCAGATCCTAAAACACTGAAAACGGTTTACTTTGCTCTTGCCCAATCTTTGCTGGGCTACTGTATCTCTGTCTGGGGTGGTACCTTTGCAGTAAGTATGTTACGTCTTGAAAGAGCACAAAGAGCTGTCCTTAAAGTCATGTGCAGGAAACCCTTCAGGTTTCCTACCGCACTTCTCTATAAAGAGTGTGAGGTCTTAACTGTTAGACAACTCTTTGTGCTCCAAATAACATTACGCAAACATGCCACTATATCACACTCCCTACGGCTACGAGAAGGTAAGCGCAAAAGAACGAGATTGTGTAGCACGGAAAGACATAGAACTGCTCTTGCTCAGCGGCATTGTTGGATACTAGGTTCAAGGATTTACAATAAGCTCAACGCTGTCCTAAATATTTGCTTACTTACCCGACAGCAATGCAAGAACGCTGTAAGTGACTGGCTAAAAGGTCTCACCTACGAAGAATCTGAGAGACTTTTACAATTGGAGGGTTAACTGATTGTTTCACCAACGCTTACTCACTCAAACCTTCTGGACTTCTGGACACACACTACCAAATACACACACACACCCTAACACACACACACGCATACATATGCACACACACCCTCATACATATGCATACCCACCCTCACACACATACATATGCACACACACCCTAACACACATACATATGCATACCCACACACAAACATACTTCTTTTGTTTATATTCTTATTCGTATTGTAATAAGTATAAATTAATTGTTATTTTTGTCAGAATTTATTCCAAATTAAATTGTTTATAGAACTATTCTAGTTGGTCCGGAGGAAGGTGATGGCATTCGTAATACAGGGTGATCCTAGTACGAGTGCCAAAGCACTCCTTTGACACCTAAGTTACTGCACATTGTATAAGACCAAATTTGTTTTTAAGGAGATTTATTGTAACCATCCTTCTAGTAATAAAGATTTATTATTATTATTATTTTATTTACATATGTCTACATATCTCGGCACCCTGCGGTCCCGGACCTTTGGAAGGCGTACGAGGGGCCAAAGCCAACTCGCAGAGGCCCGTTAGACGCTTTTTAATTAAATGAGGCACCAACCGACGATTATCCCTGTACGCACTATGAAAGTGCACCCAAGGACAACCCCCGGTTGGTGTAGGACTATTGCAGGATATGGAAAAGAAATATATTGGACTATGGGTTTGGGTGGTTAAAATGGACTGGTTACCTAAAACTATGGAAGGACTATGGCCCCTACCTGATCAATGTTTTATTATACACGGATAAAATGGTAGGGGGTGACTTGCACACTCAATAATGGGCCCCCGAAAACGGTCGCTAGCACATAGTGACGTAGCGACAAGGGGGCAACATGTCCTGAGGTGCTCAAGGAGTGGAGAGGTATTCCACGGCTCTCAGAACAATCCCAGAGCCCGGAAGATGGTCAAGACCCCTACAAGCACTTACTGGAATACTTCCTTCCACCGAGCACGTTTGCTCTTGCGAATCTCCACTCAAGCCAGCCAATAAAGGCAAGAATGAGGTGGGAGCTCAGTTCCTCGTCAGTGTTCACTCCAGCCGGCCAATAAAGGCAAGCCAGAGATGAGGAACATGACTTCTCCCGGGAGATAGGGTCCGTGGGGTCGCAACTGCCCACCAGCTCGCCACATGCTGCCCTGCGGGTTTTTGTATCTCTCTTGGTCTGGCTCCTCACTCTAGACATGTTACGGTAAAGTAAACTCTACCGGCACAGACCTAGAGTTTGGAGCACGCAAGCCCCACCACGACGTCAACGTAGAGATACAGCGGTGGGGTTATTATTATTATTATTATTTTATACAAAACTAGCTTTTGCCCGCGGCTTCGCCCGCGTGGATGTCGGTTATCGCATAAAAAAGTACCCTATGTCCTTCTACATATGCCAGGCTATATCTCAAATTTCTAACTTAATATTAATTTTAATGTGATTCACTATGTGAATAGAAACCGAAACAAATGATTTAATACAATAAAAGTACTTATGATCTGAACGTATAATAAGTCTTTACCTAAAGATAACAAACACAAAATCAAAATACGAAATTTCACTCAAATTCATAAAGCAATCAATTGTACCAAATTACGAGTACAACACGAAATAAAAGTGCGACACAAATAATAATTTTAAAATAATTCACGTAAGTACCAACAATGTGAAAACAAAACGAAATCCTCCGAAATGTCGCACGATACACCGTTTGTGCTGAGAAAATATTCGAAATCGAATGAACACCATTGGTGTATAACTTTTCTCAGGGTCACGTTCGCAATTGGACGAAACATTTGACATTTATTTTGTACTTGCAACACGATTTGGCTGTAGAATTCGATTAATCGACTAATACTGGACCGGTATTAATACATTTTAGCGGGACCACCACTAAACGAACGAAAAAAAAGAAAACAAAATACGTCTGTACTCTGTGGTCGTGTGGCGGTGTGGCGCGATGTAAACATTCATCAAGGTTATACGTGCGTAAAGTAATGGATTCAATGAGAAAACGGTTTAATCATAGAAGAATCTTATACAGAATTACTGAGAAATAAATATAGATTTCGTATTGAGTGTTAGTTTATCGAAAAGTGATAAATATGTCAGTGAAAAAGTAACGAAAGTTTTGGAATGCACAAATTTTGATCATAAGGCCGCCGTGTTTAGTAATGTTTTTATGATAAATATTCTTGTATACTGTTTGAAATACACGTAAGTAGCTAGCTTATTTATCTACGAACATAATTTGGCTAATAGTTACTGATATTATAGCGTATTGTTATCGTAATCGTATTTCCAAGAGTAAAATTCGGCAAACAAATACCTACAAAAAGACAATAAAATGGATATAGTACGAGTATGTTATCCTTAAGAGATAGACATATGCCGTCGCGGACTTTTTTGAAGACTTTTATAAGATATATAATTCCACCATACATTATTTTGTTATATCTCAAAGGGTTTAGAGAGCGTTTTCGTTGAAAGCTCCCAGACGGCTTATTTTTTTCCGACACCTCCAACAAATTTCGTTAATTCAAACAAAAATGCATACAAAAACATAACAAATTATATACTAAAACCTTCCTCGAGAACCAAGCTATCCATTGGTGAAAACAGCATGAGAATCGGTGCAGTCGTTTTTAAGTTTATCGCGAACAGACAGACAGACAGACAGACGCGGCGGAGGACTTTGTTTTATAATATTTAGTGATAGTGATAGTGATAATTGATTTGAAACGTGTGCAAAATGTGGTAGAAAGAACGAATTATCATTAGGTGGTTATGCGGTTTCCAATATGTTTTATTGATAAGTTATTGTGCGTGTGAACTAAAATATGGTGAGAAACACTCGATACGTTATCTAAACAAACTGCAACTAAAAAAATATCACAAGTATAACCTATATCAACTAATAAATCAAATAGCATCACCTACGTATTTATAAGAAATTTTTACTATTTCATGTTATATTAGATTAACATATGTTGTGCAATGAAGTCGCAACTTTTTTTTTCTTCCTGAATAATAATATGAAATTTCCTATCAAATAACATCATATACAGATCTTAGGCTCGGCAACTGTCATAACTCTAATTGAAAGTTCCAAATACGCAAAAATGATATGTCATGAAATAAATATTTCTAGTAAATATATTAACAAATATATAGCAGATTTATGCATACCAGACGAAAGTATATATTATAAGCTTTCTGGAATGGTATAATACTTGTATAGTTTTCATTGCTAGCTCACTAGAAAATAATTCTGAAAAAAATAAAATTAAGATGTTCTTGTGATAATTTTTGAATCATCGTATTTAGATGTTCTTTAATATAAACCAGTACCAGCCACATACATAATTTACGTGTAATATAGTAGATTAACTTATTAGCTACAGTTTGAGGTATGCTACTTGGACTTGACTAATTTTTGCGTTATTTCTGGTTACATTCCCACAGACTGGAAGGTTCAAGTTATCATTTCAATATTAAAACCTGGCAAAGATCGTAATGATCATTGCTCATACAGACCTATCGCTCTATCGTCTATACCTACTAATAAAACTTTTGGAACATTTAATTAAAAATCGTTTATAGTGGTTGGGGGAGAAAGAAGCTTTAGAAAAGGTCTGGGCACTGCTGATAGTGTGGGTATCCTCACGTCAGCGGTCCACTGGCCCTCAGCAGGAATGAGTCTGTGGTTGCTGTTTTTCTGGATAATTATATCGGCTGCTTAGATTCCTCCTCCCTCTTCTCAGGCAAAAACTGCATGAGCTGAGAGTCCCGGGTAGGATCTGTCGTATCATCAGTATCATCTTTACCAACCGCGTCATTCAAAAGACTCCCTGGGGCTGACTCTGAACAAAGAACAGTCTGGAGAGGGTTACCTCAAGAAAACCAAACCCTCTAACATAGAGGGTTACCTGAAGAATCTGTTTTTAGTCCCCCATTCTGCCGCGCTAATGAAGAATGCAATAACTCGATTTTGGACGATTTTGATTTATATATTCGTTGAGTTATATATTTGGAGTCAGCGAATCGAAATCTATTAACTCTCTCTAAGCAATTTTTTATTGATCCTTCAGGAACTCGGTTTTTCAGTAAGCAAGAATGCTATAACTCTACGAATATATAAATATTCGTTGAGTTACATATTTGGAGTCAGCGAATCGAAATCTATTAACTCTCTCTAAGCAATTTTTTATTGATCCTTCAGGAACTCGGTTTTTCAGTAAGCAAGAATGCAATAACTAAAACTTCATAACAAATTCAATAATCAAAAATACAATTCTCGAAAGCGGCAAAATCGAGTTATTGCATATTTCGTTAGTGCGGCAGCATTAATTGTATCCATACTAATACTAATATTATAAATGTGAAAGTAACTCTTGTCTGTCTGTCTGTCTGTCTGTATGTTACGTTTTCACGCCTAAACCGCTGAACCGATAGTCATGAAATTTGGCAGAGATATAGCCTGGGATATGAAGGACATAGCTACTATTATATATGTATACTAGCTTTTGCCCGCGGCTTCGCCCGCGTGGATGTCGGCAAAAATCGAACGGGAACGTACTACCGGGATTAAAAATATCCTATGACCGGGATTAAAAAAACTTTTGAGTAATTCAGAAACTTAAAAACAAAAACTTTTGAGTTATTTAAGGCACGTAGTAAAAATCTCCGCAAAAACATAATTACTCAATTATAAAAATTACTATTATCAATTTTCAAAAACCCCATATATTCGTAATTCTTTTTTTTTTTTGTCAATAGAATGAGCACCTTTTGAGGGGATGTTTTGAAAAACGAATTATGACAAACTTTGTGTCTTATTTAAGAACGTATTTGTGCTGAGTTTCAAGTTTATGAACTGAAAATCATTGATTTTCATACAGTCTAAATTCCCACCTTTTCACTCTTTTTTTTTTTTTTTTTTCTTAGAGCTCGTCTACAATGTATGGAATGTAAATCACTATCACTATCACTATCACTACATATTATAAAACAAAGTCCTCCGCCGCGTCTGTCTGTCTGTCTGTCTGTCTGTTCGCGATAAACTCAAAAACTACTGCACCGATTCTCATGCGGTTTTCACCAATGGATAGCTTGGTTCTCGAGGAAGGTTTTAGTATATAATTTGTTAAGTTTTTGTATACATTTTTGTATAAATAAACGATATTTGTTGGAGGTGTCGGAAAAAAATAAGCCGTCTGGGAGCTTTCAACAAAAACGCTGTCTAAACCCTTTAAGATATAACAAAATAATGTATGGTGGAATTGTGTATCTTATAAAGGTCTTCAAAAAAGTCCGCAAAGGCATATATCTATCTCTTAAGGATAACATACTATATCCATTTTATTGTCTTTTTGTAGGTATTTGTTTGCCGAATTTTACTCTTGGAAATACGATTACGATAACAATACGCTATAATATCAGTAGCTATTAGCCAAATTATGTTCGTAGATAAATAAGCTAGCTACTTACGTGTATTTCAAACAGTATACAAGAATATTTATCATAAAAACATTACTAAACACGGCGGCCTTATGATCAAAATTTGTGCATTCCAAAACTTTCGTTACTTTTTCACTGACATATTTATCACTTTTTGATAAACTAACACTCAATACGAAATCTACATTTATTTCTCAGTAATTCTGTATAAGATTATTTTATGATTAAACCGTTTTCTCATTGAATCCATTACTTTACGCACGTATAACCTTGATGAATGTTTACATCGCGCCACACCGCCACACGACCACAGAGTACAGACGTATTTTGTTTTCTTTTTTTTTTCGTTCGTTTAGTGGTGTTCCCGCTAAAATCTCAACCGGTCAAGTATTAGTCGATTAATCGAATTCTACAGCCAGACCGTGTTGCAAGTACAAAATAAATGTCAAATATTTCGTCCAATTGCGAACGTGACCCTGAGAAAAGTTATGCACCAATGGTGTTCATTATCGTGGTGTTCCGAGCGTTTTATCAGCACAAACGGTGTATCATGCGACATTTCGGAGGATTTCATTAAATCATTTGTTTCGGTTTCTATTCACGTAGTGAATCACATTAAAATTTATATTAAGTTAGAACTTTGAGATATAGCCTGGGATATGGAGGACATAGGGTACTTTTTTATGCGATAACCGACATCCACGCGGGCGAAGCCAAGCGGGCGAAGCAAAAGCTAGTTTATTCTAAAATAGATCAGTCCGTTACGGTTTTTTTTTTCCCATACAATCTTTGACATCCGCCAATCCAGGGGAGATTGGCGGATGTCAAAGATTGTATTGGAAAAAAAACCGTAACGGTGTTTGTGACAAGTTTAATGTTTATTAACTGAAGGAATAAGATTTTTCAAACAAATCAAATCACCACTTTTTACCCCCTTAAAGGTTGAATTTTCAAAAATACTTTCTTAGCCGACGTCTTCTAATCTATATCCTAATCTAATCTAACCTAATCTAACTATCCTATCTACTGAATTGTATACTCGTAGGTATATATAGATTGTTTGCTGCATTTGCTAAAAATTAGATTTTAGTAACAGAAACGAATCGCTGTAAATCCGACTCCACGTAGAGTGCACCACGTGCCCTATCCCTAGAGTGTAATTTAGAATCGCGTAGGTGCGGAGAGGCGAGGCGGCCCGCGAGTTGAGGAGCAGGTGGTTGTAACGCTTGCCGCCGCGGCTGAGGATGGCCGGCGCAGCCGGCCAGCAAGACGTAGCTGCGGTGATAAGCGTTAAACCATCTGCGACGATAAGCTCGCGTGGGACCGCTGGAGCCCCGCAGCGTTTCTTACCAAGGGGTATTGTATTACCCAGTAACTGCGTTGTGGAGGTCAGTTAGGCAGTCGCTCCATGTAAAATACCGTAAATTTAGAAACAGTACACGTGTAGTTATATTTTTACTTAATACAAAATTTAGCAAATGAACAACAAAACTTCATTCCCCTTTTCAGACCCCTGTGGGTTGAAATTAAAAAAAAAAAAACAATGATTTTCGTTTTGTTAGTTTCCAACCATAAGCCGAAATATTAGTGATTTTAACTTAAAAAATAAAGAACTTTAATTAAAAACAAAATTTTAACCCTTTCTGAAGTGGATTTATCAAAAATGCTGAGACACGTGTAAATGTATTTTCAATCGTCAGCCTAAACACAAAATTTGAAGATTCTAACTTCAAAACTGACGGACTTTCATATAAACTTCCATCCCCTTTTTACCCCTCTATTATATATATATATCCTGTATTTTAAGATACCAACCGAAAGAGTCATTCTTATGGATTTATTCCTTTTAAACAACATAGTATCTTAAATGAAAGCAAGACAATAAAAAACTTGATATAAAAGGCGACACGTAGCGAATTCACTCGAAAGAATACGTCTGTGCATACGTGAAAGTGGGTCTCATTTTGATCAATTCATAAGTTAAGTGGACTTATTTTATTTAGATAGTGAGTAAGTTTAAAAAAAAAAAAATCTTGGTCTTTCTTTAATTTAAGATACTATGTTATTTCAAAGGAATTGATCTTTAGGAATGACTCTTTCGGTTAATATAATAAAATAAAGGTTTTTTTTTTTTTCACATTCCACCGGTTCAATTCCAGGCAGGTGATTTTTAAAAAATCGTTAAATGCAGATTTAATTGTTTTTGAAAGTAAAGGAATGTTTCCTTTCAGTAAAATTTGCCATCATCAATATTAAGGGTACTTTTCCTCCAACCACGGTCTTTTTTTTTCCATCCTGTATATAGATAATATAGATAGATATAATAAAGGTATAGATATTAGTTTCCAAACATAAGTTTTAAAAACTAAAGAACTTTAATTAAAAACAAAATTTTATCCCCCTTTTCACCCCCTTAAGGGTTGGAAATCTAACAACACCGTTGCGTTAGCTTCCAACCATAATTCTAGATACTCGTAGTAAAAGTGATTTTTCTTCGAATTCAACTTCATCCCCCTTTTTAACCCTTCGGGGGTAGAATTATCAAAAACCCTGAGATACGTATAAATTAATATTCAATTGTCAACCTAAACACAAAATTTTAAGATCCTAACTTTAAAACTGATAGACTTTCATATAAACTTCCATCGCCTATTTTACCCCTTTAGGGGTAGAATTCCCAAAAATGTTTTCTTAAGCCGAAATATTTGTGACTAACTTAAAAATAAAGAACTTTAATTAAAATTTTATCCCCCGTTTCACCCCCATACGGGTTGAAATTCTAACCGTTGCGTTAGGTTCCAACCATAAGCCTAGATAGTAATATTAGTGATTTTTCTGCGAATCCAACTACATCCCACTTTTTAAACCTTCACGGGTGGAATTATCAAAAACGCTGAGACATGTATAAATTAATTTTCAATCGTCAGCCTAAATGCAAAATTTTAAGATCCTAACTTCAAAACTGACAGACTTTCATATAAACTTCCATCCCCTATTTTACCCCTTTAGGGGTGGAATTCCCAAAAATCCTTTCTTAGTGGATACTTACTCCTCACAAAGAACACACCCTCCAAATTTTCATGTCTCTAGGACCAGCGGTTTGGGCTGTGCGTTGATATATCAGTCAGTCAGTCAGTCAGTCAGTTTACCATTTTATATATATAGAGAAGAGATAGCTAACCTATTTTGTTCTCAAAATTTTGACTGCAAAATCCTTCAGTATGCTGACAATATTGCATTACTGGGCACTGGTAGTTCTATTCAGAATACCGCTCTATTGATGAATGTGTCTCTGTCCTCACTTAACCAATGGCTTTAAGATCACGGGTTGTCTTTAAGTGCACCAAAGAGTACAGCTGTCATTTTTACCCGCAAGCATTCTGTTCCCCAAATAGATTTAATATAGATGGACAAATCATTCCAATCAAGGTTATGGCTAGGTTCCTGGGAGTAACTTTGGATTCAAGATTGTATGGGGTTGACCATATTAACAACACGGTCAAAAAGTTTAAGCGCTTAGTGTCAATCCTTATTAGGATTGTCACCGGTCCACTAGCGCCACTCCTTTAAAAACTTATCTCCTGACTGAGAAGGAATGATGAAAAACGGCTCAATCAACTATATCGGTAAGTGTGTCTAGAATTTTCTAATACCTTTTTTAAAGTTTCATATTGAGACACGAAGCAACACAAAATTCGATCTAAATAAAAACTGCTACTAAGTTAAAGTCAAAGTCGCTGGCAGAATAGTCGACACCGGCTAAACGACCAAAAAAAAAAACTCCATAGAATTGATCGTAGACGGAATTGATAGAAATAGACTTAAAATAAATGTTTTGAGATTGTGTTCTCATAGTACATACTAATTCCATGATTTCTCTATTGTCATGTTGTCATTGTCATTGAACATTTGAACGAATGAGAATCATAATTTGAGCATTTTCTATATACCTAGGTACTCTTTGAATTTGAGATTGTGTTTGTTTGGATAAGTTACTTGTTTATGACTCATACTTTTAACAATTCTACATTCAAGGAGGATAAAATTTATTAATTATCATGGTAAATGAAATGCAATAAATTAGTGTAGAAGTGATTGTAAAACCTATAAAGAAACTTATACATAAATGTGAATTTGTTACAGGCTGGATATTCAGAAGATCAACTGGCAGGTGAGTCGTCATTATCTGGTATCTAATGCAAAGTTCGCCACGCTGGTGGTTTGCCGTGAATATGAACCGAACCGTAAGATCGTGCTGCACTCCAGCTTCTCGGTCGATTATAGTCACGTGTAATATGCGCAGAGTCGACTTACTTTGTGACACTCCGTAATCCGTGAGTCATGTCATGTCAATCAACGTCTTTACCGAAAGCGGTGGCTGTTACAAGCGCCCTAGTTTCCTTATAAGGTTTGTATTTTAAACCGATCCAGGTGTGTCGCTTGGCTCGGCGGCCTTGCTCGCTCGCGGAGTGGGTCGCGCTTAGTGCGTCGCCACACGCCCTCGCAACATGTTCATGTACGAGCCGCCCACCAAGCTGAAACTCACCTCCGTGGAAGGTATCCTCGATCCTCGCTATCTGTGCCACACCTTCACTGTTCTACTCTTTTGAATTAATGTATATTTTATAATTAAAAATTATTAATGTTTGCTATCTTTGTAGAATTCCAGGAAGCATTCCAGTTATTTGATTCACGTGGAGATGGCAAGATCCATGTAGCACAGATTGGAGATGCCCTGCGAGCTCTTGGACAGAATCCTACTGAATCTGATGTGAAGAAATGCACCCTACATTTAAAGCCCGATGAAAGAATATCATTTGAAGTGTTTCTACCCATTTACCAGGTAAGGACTTGCTGTATATTATTTATAAATAAATATGTAAATTATTTATGTAGGTTAGCAGGAAAAATATTGCTGATAAACATTACAAGCCTGTCTCTATGTTCATGTACTTACACAATAATATTTACGGTATCAGGAGTAAAGATGGCTGTTCTGAATCATTGTTTTGTTCAGTGTTAAATTAAGCAAGTATTTGTTGACAACAGGGACACTGACTTATTTATTTCTTTTAAATTTTAAAATAGTAAAAAGAATTAGAATTAAAATTTTATTTATTTGTAAGAATGTAGTTTTTCATTTAAGGTGTTAATATTTTGTTAAGGTCTATATTCTACCACAGCATATGGGTGTACAAATATTCAAATGTAGGTTCTTATTAAATTAATTTTAAGATTTGTGATTAACAGTAAGTTCAATAAGAATAAATATCATTAAAAAAAAAATCTGATGTTAAAAATAAAAAAAACTACAAAACAAAAAAGACTTTTCAAAAAAATACACAAAAAAAAGAAATATATATAACTTTAATTTTGGAAGTCGGTGTCTTTGGTTCCGTATTTTCGTTTTTTGCCACCAACTTCCAAAACCAATTAATACGACAGTGACAGGAAATCTTATAACATCATGAACATACACCGTGTGGATTAAATACCAGCTAAATTAAATTAATTAATAAAAAACAGCTGTTCCATACTAAACTTTAATACGAGGGCGGCACTGAAAATTTCAGGAATCAAGGAAGAGACACAACATTACTATTTAAAAATGTATTTATTGCTTTTCGAAGTATTCTCCGCGAAATTTGACACATTTTTCCATATGATGGAACCAATCATTGAAGCAACCATTCCATTCGGAAGTTGGGGTCTTCAAAATGGCCGTTTTGTAGGCGTCCACAGCATCTTCAGGTGATGAAAATCTCTGTCCACGCAATTTATTCTTTATTTTAGGGAAAGTATAGAAATCATTAGGGCTTAGGTCGGTGCTGTACGGCGGATGGTCTAATAATTCTGTTTTCTTGCTCTAAAAACTCTTTTGTTCTGTGCGCGGTGTGAGAACTCGCATTGTCGTGATCGAGGAGGATGCGGCGGTTGCAGTTCTCTTTACGGAGTTCAGAAACGACCTGTGGCAAACAAATGCTAGCATACCATTCTGCATTAACCGTTCTTTGTCCCTCAAGAGGAATAGTCGTAACATGGCCGGTTTTGGAGACAAACGTGGCCACTATTTTTTGTGCAACACTCCGTGAACGAACAATTTTTGTTGGCTTTAACTCATTTTCGAACACCCAAACTCGTGACTGGTTTTTTGTTTCGGGTTCGTACGCATATATGCAGGATTCGTCACCTGATACGATGTGGTATACAGCATTTGAGGATCCTGCGTGGAATCTTTCGAGAGTTCTGACGCACCAAGTAACGCGAGCCGCTTTTTGCTCTTCACAGAGCGAATGCGGTATCCATCGGGAAAACAACTTTTTTACACCTAATTGTTCATGCAAGATTATTTGTATTTGACTCATGCCAATGTCTAAAGTTGCCTGAATTTCGCGGTATGTCACATGTCGATCTTCCTCAATCAGCTTACGCACAGCATCAACGTTTTCTTGGGTGACTGCAGTTTTTGGACGACCTTGACGGGGATCATCACTGAGCTTGACACGTCCACGTTGAAATTCAGCAAACCAGCGATAAATTGTGGTTTTGGATGGGGCTTCATCACCAAATGCAGAAATCATCCGGTCAACACACTGTTTTTGTGTTAAACCACTTCGAAAGTCATAATAAATCATCGCTCTTGAATTTTCTCGAGTCATTCCATTTTCTCAACAACTGAACAAGTTTGACAAAACCTTGTGACAAGACCGAGAATCTTTAAAAAAATAAATAAATGGTATTCGATTTTTAAAACCAAGGAGTTTTCAATTAAAAAGATTTTAATATGACAGGAACAGTGGAAATATTCCATTCCCGATACTTTTAGTGCAGCCCTCGTACCTGCTGTTCTAAAATGTATGGGAGAGCTCTTTATTTTTTCGCGATTTCAAAGCTGGTCCCATAGTAAAAGCTATTCAGTTCGATGGTCTAAAGGACCTCTTAAAGTTTGTAGAGTTAATTTTTGAACACCTTATACATATAGACGAATTGAGTGCCTCCTCCTTTTTTTGAAGGCGGTTAAACATCATTTATACCCAGAGTGCATCTCATGAAAATTTCAATAAGCCCAAACACGACTAGGATACTTTGTTTTATTACGGAGTTCCGTTGCCTACCTTCTGGCTTCATCATCAGATCAGTTTGACAGTACCATTTTGATCAGCATTTATTTAAATTTGCTTCATCATAGTCGCTTAACTATCTTAATCGCGATATCTTATCGCTACCCGCGAAATATGTATCATTGACGATTTCCGGTGGCCATCTGTGGTCTTCGTCATCAGTTCCGGTTCACCAAATGATACTTTCTGAAAGAAAAGAAAGAAAGAAAAATATTTTATTTGGGACACGCACAAGAAATACAAACAGTAATAAATGCAAATGCTTGATTTGTTGATGAAAATACAAAAGTCGCTATATGAATGCCTATAAAATTTGAGGAGTTCCCTCAATTCCTCATGGGGGATCCATGAGGAATTGAGGGTACTCATCATCAGAAATGGATTTTAAAAAAATGGGACCAATCTGGAAGTATATCCTTTCAAATAAAAAAAGGATTTTCCAAATGGGTTTATAAACGACAGAGTTCTGAGGTAACAAAACCTTCTTTTTGTGAAGTCGGTAAAAAGTAGTGTTGTAGCTTTAAAAGTTGCCAGTTATAAGATTTGAAAAATGATATGCTAGCTAGGCGTAGCGTAATAGAATTTTTAAGTAAAAAAAAAAAAAACGACTGTTAATATTGTTTTAAAATAAGAATTATGTTAGGTTTTGTAGTGTGTTTTGTTCAGTTTGTTAATGTTAAGATTAGTTTAGTGGATTAATTCCTCCGTAATGTTTGCATGCCTACTGGTAAAATATGGCAGAACTTATTCCCTATATCACCATGTACTGTACCCATATTTGCAAAAATAAAATATCTTATCTTAGGCAGGGTTGGCTATCAAAAGCTGACATCACGTGTATGTAACTTCATACTAGCGACTTACATTATCCGTCGGTTGTGCAACTAAGATCTATACATATAATAAAATCGTAGCGAAGTCAAAACTGTACATTGAATATTTTTGAAAAAAAGTAATGGCCACGAGGTCTGGGAACGATTCTGATGTCGAAAATATAGTTTTTAGAATTTTTGTCTGTTTGTCTGAATGTATGTTCCAGGTAAACGCAAAAACTACCAGACCGATTTTGTTCAAATTTTGCATAGATATTTCCTATAGGTCTGGTCAAATTACTACGCATAAATTATCACGCTATTTGCTATGGGGGATGAGCAGTATTGCATTATGTTTTGAGATGGGTCTATAAGGGCAGGTACCTTATCCGTGTTTGCTACAAGAAAATGTTCTTAAAAGACTAACTTTAACTTTTAGAAAAAAATTGATCTGCATTCACAGATTTTGAAACAAATGTACAGTCGGCAAGAAAATGGGCAATTTTTACAAAAAAGTTTTTTGATGCCAATCGATCCTATTTCTTACGAGGATCAAAAATCTCTATGGGTCCAACTGAGGTTTGAGTACCTACTAGAAAAGTCAGAAATTGAAAAATAAAATCCCATACAGTTCTTAAGAATGATACTGAGATGACAACAGTCGAATTATTCCATTACTACTTCGCTGGGTTGATAGTCAATAATGACATATTACGCTATTTCAATCAACTTTCAACAAAGCAATGCAATTCTGATTTCGATTTCAAAGAATTGATATTTTTTGTGCTTCTGTTTAGGGTTCCGTACCAAAATGGTAAAAAGGAACCCTTATGGTGTAACTCAGTATTTCTGTCCGTCTGTCTGTCACAGCTGGATATCACAAGAACTACTAAAGCTATCAAATTGAAGCAATAGTTTGAGATGTTTGCCCAACTATTTAGTAAATAAGAAAGATTTTTTTTTGCATCTTGGATTTAACGGGGTTTTAAAACTCGAAGTCGCGCTACTAGGGCATGTAGGGTATCGTATGAAAGAGCGCTATTTGCACATTCTCAAAAGGATTTTTTAGGCCGCATTGTTTTCGACTTTTGACAAAAAAAAAAATACCATTCCACCCCTCTCTCCCTCACCCGTTCCGCCTCCTCCTTCGCGCGCATTACTGCTTCGCAGAAGGAGGTGATGGCCTCCAATGCACTCTCGCTCCGTACCATGGCCTGGACCAGGACCGGACGCGAGAGATCGTCGCCACCGATCGCCTCCGTGAGGACACGGCGGTGCTCTACCCAAGCCGGGCAGGCCTCCACCGTATGCTCTACCGTGTCCTCCGGGCGATCCACACAGTGGTAACACCCGGGCGTTTCCTCCCGCCTTATCCTAAACAAGAATCTCCCGAATCAACTGTGTCCGGTGAGGACCTGCGTCAGGCGGAAGGTGAGGACGCCGTGGCGCCTCTCTAGCCACTCCTCAAAGAGGGGACTTATACATGACTTCCCGGGTGTTAACAATTACAATGTACTGTTATATTATAATAGTGATAGCTGTTCGTCAGGTATAATCTGTAAGAATGACAATGAGAAACATTCAATGTATCAGTGTTGTGCCATTAGTGTATATCCAGGAACACAGGCCTTCAATAATTCACTAGAAAAGAGCTGGTGGACCTCGACACCGACCTGCAGACAGTCCAGGGAGGCTATGCCATTCTTAGATGGTAGGCTAACCAGGCGGTTATTACTCCTGGACAGGACCGGCTTGCGCCTGGTGACGGGGACCATCACGGAACACTGCTCGCTAAACCAACACTTCCACACAATATTGGACAATCCTCTGTGCTTGTATGGCTTGCATGGAGGCTGAGGAAACCGTCGTGCATGTGCTCTTTGAATGCACAGGCGTCACCCAGATTAGAACAGAAATCCTCGGGGTACCCAGATCTTTTACAGATGTTCTAAACAGATCGGGAGACGTAATTATCTTCTAGAGGGAGGTGGGCTGATTGGAATAACCACTGATGGCCGCCATGGCCCATGTACAATGGTCGACCTGAAGGACTAAGTGCGGAAACCAAACCCTTTACCATAGAACATGGAACTGTACGTAGCTTGCTCTCGCGTTACCAGTCCTGACTATTATATATTTATATTTATATTGTATATTTTGACTGCTGTGGCCAAAACTACAAACGTAGTATTCAAGGAAGTTTTATTAAATTGTGTCGTTCGTGTTTCGACTTCCACGCGAACGAAGTCGCGGGCAGAAGCTAGTCGGAAATATAATATCCCTTCGAAAAACTTTAAAGCTTATTATTATAGATTCTCCATATTGTAATAGATTTTGTTGATTAATTAGCTTCTGCCTGCAACTTCGTCTAACAGGTATTGCTTTCCTCATGTTTGTATCATTTCTTTTTATTTTTGATCCAATTTCGTTTAAAAAGAAACTCGAAGTCACTCTTTGACATTCTAGTAAAGTTCCTAAATATATTTTCAGCAAGACTTCGTTCTTGACTTAAATTATGTAAAGTTTCACGCCTTTAACTTCTCCCGCTCTAAGCGGAGCGGAGGACGTGTCAGACTTATACTGACTAAAATCCACCCGTGTTCCTTCAATTACCTGTGTGCCATGGCCACGGTATCCCTTTCGGAGAAACTCGCAACCCTGGCAGGCACCGGTTCTGGCGGACCCCGTCAGTGCGTGCTGACATCTCTTTGAGGCGCACGTGGAACACAAAAGTTTAGGACACCTGACAGAATATGACAGGAAATCCATTGTAGCATTTGTTTGACTGACGGTCATCTGCCGCAGACTGGCTACGGTTGAATTCACAATCTTGCCTTTTTCTCTTAACGCATTTGCTGCCCAGTTCAAAAATATGTTTTTCTTGTAAGCCATAAATTGTTTGGCAAATTTACATACTTAGATTTGGTGTCGCTAGTCGGGTTCTGGGCATGAACAGAAGTCATCTATAGCGACTGCTCGAATACGGGTTGTAGACACACGAACGAATTACTTTTTTGACATATATGCTGGGTGCTGGCAGCGAATGGGTAGAATATAAGCTAAGCTGCGACAAGTGTTATTTCGTCAGCGATCTGGATGTGTAGCCCGTTAACGAGTGTGAATCATGGGCGGTGGGGCACATAGTTGCGGTTAATAGGTATCTGCATTTGTATGGCCCATATATTGCAATACATGGCCTAGTCATAGATTGCTCAGCATGCGAAATTTCACGCGGACGAAGTCGCGGGCAGAAGCTAGCACAAGTATATATCTAAATATATACTTGTGCTAGCTTCTGCCCGCGACTTCGTCCGCGTGAAATTTTGGCCCACCCGTCGCATCCCGTCGCTCGCCTGCGCTATAACTTCGTTATCGCTTAGCGTTCTTTCTGACTTTTGTTAACATTAATATAAATGATATAAATAATTTCTGTTAATTGGTTACAAAAACACTTTTACATGTAAAAATTAAATTATGATTTTAAAACTAGATGAGTTTGGTGTTTCCTAACTGTCTTCTCTGAGAAGTAAGACCGAAACAAACAGAGGTCACAGTTTCTTTTAAAATCCAGACATAATCTTGGTCAGGCCATATGAGAACTATGCAGATCAATGTCTGAGATGGTCTTTGAAAGTATCATACAGATTTGAGTGGACCGTCAAGTCAGTGCACACATTTGTCAGTAATCGTGTAGCTCAACTCAAAACTTAAGGAGCTCAATGACTCAACAAACAATACCGAAGAAAGGACATTTGGGTAGGCCGCATAAAGTACTCAAACTGCCAGATTATTATTACAACGGAGGAAAAAAAATAGCCCACATGGTCCTCACATTCACAATCATTCAAATAATAATATAAATAAATATTTTTTGTCCAAAATATAATCTTTAACAGTATAAAAGGGGTGGGCAACAGCCCATAGGTTGATGTCGGGATGTTGTATACATATATGCTAGTCGCGCAGTAAACTCTGATAGCGCGATGCAGGATTTGTGACTAGGGTTGCCAGGTGAGTCGCGAAAAAATACCGGACAACCCCAAACGGGGCGGAGGGGGGGGGGGGGGCTGCTAGTTTGCAAAAAATACGGTTTTTATACTAATATTTTATTTTAATTAATCAACATCACATAAATCAACTTAATTAGTATTAGTAACAAAATATAATGCAGTCATAAAATTGTGGTCGCCAAGACTATGCTAACTTTGAGAAAGTCTTTATTAAACAATGGTATGAATATTATAATCTACTACTTAACAAAATAAAGGTAGGAACCTCTGAAAAAAATTAAATCACCTAAACTAGATACGTATGTTTAACAAAAATAATAGGAACTTCCAATGAACAAATAATAAAGTTGAATCATTCTTCTAAAACTAATTTATTATGTTGTACTGTACCCAGGTACTTTTAGGTAGTACCTAGTTACTTCTTTTTAACATATTTTGCATTTGACGCAACCGTTTTCAATAGTGTTTTATTGGATACAACACGTTCTTTAAAATCAGAGCAGCTCGAGTTTATGTTGAAAACAAAAACACACAGTTCACTTTTTAGTCTCTAGACCAAGGCGGTTTCGTTCATTGGTCCATATATTCCCCATCACACTGAAAATGCGCTCGACGAAGGCGTTCGATACGGGAATGCTGCATACATGTTGGACCAATTTGAGAAGATTTGGCGCTGATTCTTTACAAAAAAAGCTGCACCACATATCCACTTACTTTCCCTCCAGGGATAGGTAAACACGCTTGTGACCAGTAGTACCGACTTTCCTCAAAATACCGGACATTGTACTGTCCGGTATGACCATTTATTTTTTACCGGTCAGGCCTCGAAAATACCGGACTGTACGCTTAAATACCGGACATCTGGCAACCCTATTTGTGACGTCAGGTCTTTGATGCGTAGTTCGCATGTGGCGTTGTTGATAAAGCTACATTACTCCCCTCCGGAGACCGGAGGTCGATAGTGGGCTGAGTCAGTGCATATGGCGCTTGCCAGGGCCAGTTGTGATTCCAGTGAGTCGGAACCGGGTGCCGCATAGTTTACGGTGAGTCGGAACTGTCTGCTGTGATTCCCCAGTGAGTCGGGGTAGCGCTGCGTTTTTTTTTGATCCAGTGAGTTGGACGTCGTACAGCGCCGGGTTGAGGCTGACTGCTGGCATCGACCAGGAGCGCGTTGAAGGGCTCTGCTTGTGGACCGGCCGAAAGTGCAGGTTGCTGATGAGGCTGAGGGTGATGACCAGGTATGCGCGTTCGCTGCATGCTGGTGGTCAGGATACCCGTTGAAGCCGTGGGTGCTGGCTGGATGTGTGACTCGCCGCTCGAAAGCTTGAGGAAGTGATGGATGACGTCACGCTGAAGTAGTTGCACGAAGGCTGCGCTAATGTCCATGTTCGGGGTCACCAATTTAGAGGTATGAGGAACAGGGTGTAAAGTTCACTCATACTCTAAAAGGAGGATCCTCCGACCAGACGAATGTTGTGTCTAGTGGGCACTGCCCAACGGTTGATGTCGGGATGTTGTATATATGCTAGTCGCGCGGTAAACTCTGATAGCGCGATGCAGGATTTGTGACGTCAGGTCTTTGATGTGAAGTTCGCATGTGGCGTTTTTGATATCGCCACAGGTTTGATGTTTTTTTTTTTCTGAGTTTCAGTTTTAGGTATGGGGAACCCCCAAAATTTATTGTTTTTTTCTACTTTTGTGTGAAAATCTTAATGCGGTTCACAGAATACATCTACTTACGAAGTTTCAACGGATACCGTTAGTTATTATAGTTTCAGAATAAAGTGGCTGTGACATACGGACGGACAGACAGACAGACATGACGAATCCATAAAGGTTCCGTTTTTTGCCATTTGCTACGGAACCCTAAAAAGTGTATCTTGGCAGTATGCATTCACTTGACTCCAGTATTCTTGACTTTGTATAAAAGCTGGCATAGTTACCCCATCGCCATTTTGATTTTACAGAATTGTGGCACATGATGCAACTTGTATGTATTTTTGGATAGTAGATGTATGTATGTATTTCAGTCAGATCATGCGAGTGTCTATTCTAAGGTTCTACGAGTATCTTTTCTATTTTTCATTGGCTGGCAAAGTCTGACTAAGTGCTAAGTTCTTGTTCGTGTTTTTTTTCTTTGTTCCCTTCTTCCTCGGTCCCTCAGTGCTGAGGCTTGTGACCCATCTTGTAGTGTCTTGTCCGGGCTTGGCGCCAAGCTTTGGTGTTTTCTTTATATGATTAGTATCTAGTCTGGAAATAATAGAAGTCAAAAGGTAATTATTATTTAATTCATAGGTGTTATAACAAGCAATTGTCACAGTTCTTTCACAAAAGCAGTGGTCATTGGGATTCTAAGTCTTTCCAAAGTCAATAAAATAACCAACATTATAATATGACTAGCTTCTGCCCGCGACTTCGTCCGCGTGAAATTTCGCCCGCGCTATAACTTCGTTATCGCTTAGCGTTCTTTCTGACTTTTGTTCTTTTCGCTTGGCTCCTAAGGATCATTGCGTGATGTTATATAGCCTATAGCTTTCCTCGATAAATTGGCTATCCAACACTAAAATAATTTTACTATTCGAACCAGTATCTAGTTCCTGAGATTAGCGCGTTCAACCAAACAAACAAACTCTTCAGCTTTATAATATAGCTGACCCGCGCAACTTCGTCTGCGTCATCTAAGAGAGAGTGGTTTAATTTATTCATTTTCTACTTATTTTGTTACGGAGTTATTTTAAAATTATGATATCTCCTAAGATGTTGATTGAAATCAAGTGATGTCTAGGACAATTTTGTTCACATTTAATTATTTGTGATTAATAACATATTTATTTGGATAAGGATTAATATTATGTTGATAAAACTCCTTCGCAAATAATGCATTAATTTCGAACAAACTTGATTACCATAAAAAAAGGTTATAGTGAGTAAATCTTAAAAGATAGACATATGCTGTCGCGGACTTTTTTTTAGAACTTTTAAAGAGGAACAATTCCATCATACATGATATTTGCGTAACTTAAACCGTTTACGCAGCGCACGCATCGGAAGCTCTCAAAATATTTTTTCCCGTTTTTGCAACATTTTTCATTTATGCTCCGCTCCTATTGATTGTAGCGTAATGTTATATAGCCTATAATATTTCTGAATAAATGGGCTGTCCAACACAAAAAGAATTTTTGAATTCCAACCAGTAGTTCCTGAGATTAGCGCGTTCAAACAAACAAACTCTTCAGCTTTATAATATTAGTATAGATGAACTGAAAACAAGGCACTACCGAAAAACGACATCTTGCCCTTGCAGTACGCTAGTGTTCTTGAGACAAACCCTTTAATTTAGTGTGTTTGACTTGGAGATGTTATGTCTGTCTTTGATGGAACCTGCTGTTTTAACATACTAGGAAAGTTGTATGGACAGATGTTAGGTAGTTGTAACAAATACTTATTTATGTAATAGAAAGGTACAGTTCCGAAAGCGACGGCAGAGCGCAGCTTGCGGCAGCAGTGTCGCCCAACCGCAATGATAAACCGCAGTGATACCTACTACTTATTTATAAGCTTTATTTTATCCCTTACATGTTTTTTTTTTGTTGTGTTCTTATTTTTTTATTTGTAGTAATGTTAATTTTGTACTTAAATAAGGTTAGTATTGTTAGGTGTAAGGGCCGCCTTTTGCGGTGAAAGCCTCTTCCAAACCGTTCCATGTGGCTCTGTCCTTTGCCCGTCTGGGCCATAAGGCTCCGGCTATATGTTTGATGTCGTCCCTCCATCTTTTAGGTGGTCTACCCTTCGTTCTTTTTTTATATATTGGGTACCAATTTGAAATACTTTGTGAACATCTTTCATCCATAGCTCTCTGAATATGACCTGACCATTTCCATTTCTGTATCAGCACCTGTTTGACCGCATCCCTCGCCTTTGTTCTTTTTCTTACCACTAAACTTTTAACTTAACTCTATCTTTTAATTTAATGTTCATGTAGCTCCGTTCTAATCCTCTTTGACAGCTTCTTATTTTATTTAAGAGTGATTTTTAAGAGACCACGTCTGGCATGCGTAAGTAAGAACCGGCGTAAGGCAGATGTTCATTGCTTTCGTTTTCAGTTTTGTGGGTATGTGCCCTTTGAAAATTTATTTCATAGCCCAGTATTTGTTCCACGTATTCTTCACTCTGCGATCGATTTCTTTTTCTGTACAGAATTTTAATGAGATTAGATGTCCAAGGTAAATGTAGTCTGCAACGTACTCTATAGGTTTAGACTGTATAAATATAGGTATTTCTTCACGATTGGTCATAATTTTCGTTTTTTCCCAGTTGGTTTGTAGCCCAACGGTCTCGCTGTGATGACTATGGCACTCTATCATTTGGTTAAGTGTGTACGGGTTCTCCGACAGCAATACTATATCATCCGCAAACCTTACCATTGATATTTATTCCCGTATCACTCCAATCGAGATTTCGGAATATGGATTCTAGGACTGCTATAAAACGCTTCGGGGAAAGCGGATCGCCTTGCTTTACCCCCCTCTCTACTTGAAATATTGGTCCTCTTGAGTCTAGACGTGCTCTTGTTGTGCTTCTCAAGTAGATCGCTTTGATAAGTTCTATGTAGTCGTGGTCTAGTCCTTGCTGGTTTAAAGCCTGCCATATGGAGTCATGTGAAATTGTGTCGAAAGCGTTCGAGTAATCTATAAAAGCAATGTATAAAGGGAGGTCATATTCCATGTATCGCTCGATTATCATTTTCAGTGTGTGTATGTGGTCATTGGAGATTTAGAGAAATTTTTCATGAATTCCGCTTGCTCTATAGGTTGGTTCTCGTCAATTTTCGTGGTTACACGTCTTAGGAGGGTCGATGCAAACAATTTATACAGGCAGGATATAAGACTGATGGGTCTGTAATTGGATATCAGTTTGGGGTCTCCTTTTTTATACAGTAGAGCTATTTCCGAGCATGTCCATGTTTCTGGTAGTCCTTTTATTAATAATAGGATACGGTTAAAGAGCTTTGCGAGTGGTTTTATTAGCTTTTCTTTCGCAGTTTTTATCATTTCGTTTGTCACTCCGTCAGGTCCTGGGCTCTTGCCTGCTTTTAGTTTTATTATAGATACTTCTATCTCGCTATCTAAAAAAGTTGGTACCGTTTCCTGCAGGGCTAACATGCGCATGTCGACATATCGAATAAACGAGATGACAAAATTTGTCGTTCTCGATTCGTTTGTCACTTTTCGTAACATGCGCACCACGCTCGAGAAGATATCTCGTCGTGACTTCGCCTTCTCGACGCGAGATAACCGATGTTGCCATTTCATGAAAACATACCATAATATAATTTAGTAACGCTGATTTCATTCATTTCATTCGGTCAATTATTGGTGGGAATTGCGTGAACGCTGCCATATTTGTGTACGCGACCATAAAATTGTCTCTTTGACATTTTGTCAATTCAAAATTTGTTTGTTGTGGTACTTGTGGTTCGCTCTAAATATTTTCTAAACAATTTGAAATTGTTGAATTGTTATAAAGAAGATGGCTTTGGCATCAAAGAAATTGTAATTATTAGATCAAAATCCCGTAACAGATGGCGGAAATGCATATTAGTTTATTAGCACCTCTATAATCAATGTTGTATAGATTGAATTACAAAATAAACCGTGTGACGAATGGATTTTTCTACGAGTTATAAGATATGTAATCATAATATTAATAGTGTACAATAATAGTGCCCTTAATAATTGAAAGAGATAGATTGATGGGCAGGTAAGCCACAGCCGTTTTGAGGCTCCAAATCTGCTTGGAGCTTATCTATAATATAAATAGCCATAGGCTTTGTAATTCGCCAGAGGGACTAGAACTCGTCGAATGGGTTGCAGACGTCGCGAATCACCTTCCTCTCTATTTTTATTGCTCCCCTCTCCTCATACACAGTTAATAGATAATTATAGATACGGCACTGCCATTATATTTAAATTGTTTAAGTTCACAGAACACTATTACCCCTTTTCAGTTTTTACTCACTGTTTGTCGCGGTTTCTCGTCTACGAAAACCATCGACGAGAAACTTGTCGTAGGAAAATGTCAAAATACGACTAAATATAGCGCGCATGTTAGAGCCTGACGACAAAAGCAGGTTTGACAGAACGACATGAGTTCTATGTCAGAACGACACGACATTTATGTGTCGCCATGTTAGCTCCCATCGACAAACAGACATATGTCGTCTCAGCACGAGATAATGCGTCGACAAAATTTTGTCGACTTGCGCATGTTAGCCCTGCTGGGCTGGTTCATAACTTTTAGACATTGGTTTCTCGTGACTTTAATTTGCACATGTGTAAAGGTTCTTGTAAAACTGTGTAGCTATCGCCATTAGGTCTTTTCTGTGTGTGACGGTATTTCCTGAGGCATTTTGGAGTTGTGTCATGACATGTTTGGTAGTTTCTAACTTTTTATAAGCCTTTTTTATGCCGCCTGTTTCTTCTATAAATTTGCTAATTGTGTCTAGTCTTCTCATTTTAATGTTATGTTTTATTTTTTTATGTATGGTACTGTATAGTTTACTGAATCTTTTCTTTTCTTGCCTTGTTTTGTTTTTCTTGTTTTTGAATATGTGTTTTTCGTTTTTTAAAGTTTCTATTTCTTCTGTTATAATTTCTTTAATTTCTTTTTTCAGGTGTGTCTTCAGTTTGTTTTTGTAGCATTTCAGCATAAATATCTCTATTTTCTTGTTGAGTTGGTGCACGCTGTCATTTTCGCAGTCGGACAAGGATGGTAGGTCTTCATTTTCGGTTTCGCTTTCTGTACATGCTTTTCCTCGATAGTGAGCACGGGATTTTTTGTTTTCTTCTATATTTAGAGTATTTCTAAGCATTCTATGGTCACTGGGGTGATGCAATTTGCTGATCACATTTACGTTTTGTACATTTTTTGTGACATTTGTAGCTATAAAGTCAATTTCGGTTTTCGATTTTCCATCAGGTGTTCTCCAGGTCCACCGAAGTTTATCAGATTTGTTGAAAATTGTATTAGAAATTTTTAGGTTGTATTGAAGGCAGAATTTTATGAACATTTCTCCTCTCTCGTTCCTTTTTCCGTAGCCATACCTTCCCATTACTAATTCTTCATTTTCTTTTGGGAATCCTATTTTTGCGTTCATGTCTCCCAGCAATATTATATTTTGTGTGCATTTATTCATAGCTCTGTCAAGATCGGCGTAAAAGTTTTCTATTTCTTCTTCAGTGGCTCTTTTAGTAGGGGCATAGGCTTGGATTATAGAGAATTTCTTTCCATGTATACGAACTTGTAATACAGCAGATCTCTCAGATATCGCGATGAAATCTTGTACTTCTGTGCTGTATTATTTTTTTACTAGGAATCCAACACCTTTTTCTCCTTTTGTTTCCCCATAGTGGTATAGAAGATATCTCCCTGTCTTCAATTTTATAACCTTGTCTTCTCACTTCAGCTATACCGATAATGTCCCAATCAATTTGCGATATTGCGTATTCCAATTCAACTACTCTTGCTTCATTTGCTAATGATCTGAGATTGAATGTACATATATAGTATTTTTCTAGGTTTGGAGTGTGGTCGTCTACAACCCCCGCGGTGACGAACAGTTCTGGGGGAGGATATGTAGGTTTCGTGTTTTTCTTTAAAATATTCGGTTTGTTTTTTATTTTAGAGGGTGCAGTGTTTTCGTTTTTCTGGAGTGACAATCTTAATTGCTATTCGTCTGAGTCGTTTGAAGGATAGCGAATTTCCCCATCTCCAGGTTTTTTAGTTGGACTGACGTTTTGTTTAGTGAGGAAATTTTCCATGGAGCTCTGATTTACTCCCATTTTAGTTATTTGAGTTTTATTCTTTTTTATTGCTTGTTGTTGTGCGGGATTATTGTATGACCTTAACATATGGTGGGGAGGGGTTATTTCTAGCTCTCTCTTTTTCCTAGTTTTTCCAGTTTCGGTTTTGTTTGTCCTTCCCTCTTCTGTTTTGCTGCTGTCTTCAATGGATGGTTCTCGAACTATAAGTTTGTCGTATCGCAGGTAGGCTATTTTTCCGGCTTCCTTCTCTTTTTTTAACTGTTCTTGTAATTGTCTCCGCGTTTCTAAAATTTGGGGTGGGAAATCTTCTTTCATGTAAATAGTTTTCGTTTGTATATTTTTCTTGTTTTTCAAAATTGTGGACTTTCTGCCATACGTTGTAAAAGTTACGACGATAGGTCTTACTTTATCTTTAAGGTATTTTCCCATTCTGCGGACCATCTCTAATTCTTTTCTGTCACATTCCAGTTTTAGCTCGTCTCCAATAGTTTGTAACACGGTTCCTTCCAACTCCTGATATGATTTTTCGCCTTCTTTTACCCCGAAGAATATGACATTTCTTTGCCTAATGTGTTTTTCTATGGCGCTAATTCTTTTGTCATGTTTGGAGTTAGTTTCCTTAATTTGTTCGAGTTCCCCTTGTAATAGATGTGATGTAGATACCGCTAGGCTAGTCTATTTTAGTTACTTTCATAGTATCATGTCTTACGGTATTTTACTATGGGGACGGGCTGCAGATATCGAATCTATTTTTATTCTACAGAAAAGAGCCATCAGAGCAATATATGGCCTCCGCAGGCGCGATTCTCTAAGGGAACTGTTTAAAGCTATTAACATCATGACGGTACCTTGTCAATACATCTATGAAAACATCATGTACGTAAGGAAAAATGTAAATATTTTCAGTAAAAGAGGTGAAAGACACAGTTATAGTACTAGGAATAGGGACCAATTAGTTCAACCAGGTTTCAGACTGGCTAAAGTAGACTCATCCTTCATGGGGTACTGTTTAAAATGTTACGATAAAATACCTCCCCACATACTCCAATTGAACGAAACAAAATTTAAAACTTGTATAAAACGCACACTATGCAGCCAAGCATATTATAAGTTGGGGGATTACATCGCTGACAAAAATGCTTGGCTCAATGCTGGTCCTGCTCCATAAGGGCGCGTAAACTAATTGATTAGCATTTGAAAATATTATCTAATTATATCAGATCCATGCGTCATGTTCGTGAAAAAGCGCCGTCAGTTGGGACTGGTCATCTCTTAGCTGCCACGGCTTATTTTAATTTTTGAATTATTTCTATAACGGACGCTTCTAACGTGCACGTATTTCTACATTGTTCTCACGTGTATAACTTCAACATGAATGATGTAACCCATATTTTGTAACAATATTTTGTTTTAAAAGAGTGTCCATGGAGTTTCTTGTCCGTTCTTCTCCATAGGAACGTAGTAGGTTCCTATGGAGAAGAACGGACAAGAAACTCCGGTCAAGAAGCTTTGGAATGGGCAACTAGCTTCATCTTTCTGACTGACCGACCCCTTGACAATTCAAAAGTGCCTGTAATTGGTTTATTTGAAATAAATGCTTTGAGTTAGAGTTTGAATAAATTAAAATTTTGGTCTATTTTATCATTTACTAGCTTCTGCCCGCGACTTCGTCCGCGTGAAATTTCGGCCCACCCATCGCGTCGCATCCCGTCGCTCGCCCGCGCTATAACTTCGTTATCGTTTAGCGTTCTTTCTGACTTTTGTTCTTTTCGCTTGGCTCCTAAGGATCATAGA
The DNA here is from genome assembly GCA_947523025.1 of Dryobota labecula. NCBI lineage: Eukaryota > Metazoa > Arthropoda > Insecta > Lepidoptera > Noctuidae > Dryobota > Dryobota labecula. The sequence continues at coordinate 28,987,815 of OX383286.1, forward strand.
TCATGGGCTATCCAACACTAAAATATATTTTTTATTCGAACCAGTATCTAGTTCCTGAGATTAGCGCGTTCAACCAAACAAACAATCTCTTCTTTATACTGTACTGTATAGCTTTATAATATACATAGCTGACCCGCGCAACTTCGCCTGCGTCACCTAAGAGAGAGAGTGGTTTAAGTAATGAATTTTCTACTTATTTTGTTACGGAGTTATTTTAAAATTATGATATCTCCTAAGATGTTGATTGAAATCAAGTGATGTCAAGGACAATTTTGTTTAAATTTAAATACTTGTGATTAATAACATATTTATTTGGATAAGGATTAATATCGATGCCTAACAGCCAAAAAGGGATAAGCGACATTATTTTGCGAAATCGACAAACAATAGACGCAGAAAAAAAAGCTGTTTCTAACCATAAAACAAAAGTCGATTTCGCAAAAAAAAAAAATGTCGCTTATCCCTTTTTGGCTGTTAGGCATCGATATTATGTTGATAAAACTCCTTCGCAAATAATACATTAATTACGAACAAAGGACATTGACCAAATGACTAAGGAACCTAGTATCGGTATGAAACATGCGGTGAATCAAAGATTTATGGTTTAATTTAAAGAATGATTTTAGGGCTTTCAAATGTTATTTACTATTTTCATCATAATTCTCAGCATTACACAGTAATTAGGTATAAAAATCTAAGTTTCGTATCGAATCTCTTAGTGACTTTTTGTCACAATGTATGCTGGTAAATTCAAAATAAGAATTAGTCAAAATGTCGATTGAGCATTTTCAATACTCGTTAATTAATCTAGACTTGTCAAATGAAATAAGATGCATACCAAAGTGAGGAGATATCCAACTAAGAATCGTGTTCTTTTCTTCACCATTTGGAGGCACTGTTATTGCACGTACGCGTAACTAGTACCTATAGATTTGCCACACGCAAAGCAAACACTTCGATGGCTAAATGAAGGAGCTGATGCCGACCCAGCTTGGAGAGCATCATTTAGACAAACAAAGCAGTTAATGCAGACTATGTCATCACGTAAAATCTATTAAACCAAATAATTAAATTAGATGAATCGAATTGTGTCCTGGTAAATACCTTAACGTTCACCCAACTCCAACTCAATAACAGTAATTAAGTTCAACGCTACTGTTTTGTTGATCTCGTTGGTATAGTGGTCGCAAACGCGACTGCTGAGCGTGGGGCCTTAGGTTCAAATCCCAGGTCAGACAGTGCTATTGGGCTATTCCAATAGGATTTTTTCAGTAGCAATCCGGAGTCCTGGATTCGTGCCCGCTTGATGGCTATCGGCTCACCCCCTATTACATGAGACTAAATGTAACTGCCGAAATGTGGGAGTAGGTGTATCTAACACACCTCTGACTGACCCTTTGGAGAATAATACTGACGCGATTATGTTATTTCCCAATCATATTCCAATCGGCTTTATAGTAATATTGCGATGAGAAAATACGGCGTCCGTACCTACGCAGTGGCAATATCAACGTTAATAAACATGTAGAAAGAATAGATAAGAAGTTATTAAACATAATTATGATCATAATAATAAGTAGGTGCCGCCCGCTTTATTGCCGTTCAACCTAGTGCGGTGACCCGCTACTTTTAATTATTTGACTTACCGGTGTTGGAGAAATTCAAAAAGCCAGAGTATCATACACAAACTCAAACTCAAAGCATTTATTTCAAATAAACCAATTACAGGCACTTTTGAATTGTCAAGGGGTCGGTCAGTCAGAAAGATGAAGCTAGTTGCCCATTCCAAAGCGTAGTAGGTTCCTATGGAGAAGAACGGACAAGAAACTCCATGGACACTCTTTTAAAACAAAATATTGTTACAAAATATGGGTTACATCATTCATGTTGAAGTTATACATGTGAGAACAATGTAGAAAGACGTGCACGTTTAGGGCTTCCATTACGTAATTACGTAATTACGCAATTACGTAATTACGGACAGATTTTAGAAATCTCACAAATACGTAACTGAAGAGCTGCAGTCCGTAATTACGTAACTATAGGATAATATTAATTAATTTAGGTACCCATTTATTTAGTTCTATAGTTTCTGCCTACTCCATGGGAAAAAGGCATGGGTTTATCTGTGTATTTACAATTTACCTTAATTTAGTTAACCTACGACTTACATTATGACAACACCAAAACCCTTTCTGTGGGTATCCCCCGAATTCCCGGGGTTTATTTTATAACTTCCAATTTGAGTCCGCAAGATTTAATTTCTTAGTCGTACAGAATAGAGTTCATTGTTGACCAATCGGGAAACGAAGGGAATCCCCGTTGGTTGTGGATAGTTCGGTACGTAACACAATCAAAGTTTATAAGTGTTTCGCAAGTATTTGATCTACCTCGTAGATAATAAAGTTTAATATTGTGGATTGAGCAAGCTAAGGGAACTCCCTACATTTTTCTTTACTTTCGTGAATTTAGAAACAATCTCAATACTCGGTACTCAGTCGTCTTACGTACACCTGCGAGATACTGTCCTGCCTGGTCTAAGCTTATTTTATTGACTTTTGTGATTTTGTGTATGTGCCGCAAAGTTTGACGCTTGGTTTTCAGAAGCTTTTCATTACAAGTTTCTAAGTAGATATCACCATACACGAGTAGAGATACTTCAACGAAAATGTAAGTACCTATTTTAACATTACTTTACTTGTCTACTTACTTTGTTTCTAGGGTATTGTGTGAGAGTTTATACATATAATTTAGTAGTTGATTTTATATTGTTGACGGCACGGTTGGCGCAGTAGTTGAGTGATTGGCTGCTGCGCTGCGGGTCACGGGTTCGATTCCCGTACGGAACAAATATTTGTATGACCTACAGATAGGTGTTCCGGGTCTGGGTGTCCTGTGTATGTTAGTTTACATGATTGTGAGTGCACCCACGATACAGCAGTAATTCCTAGTGTGGTGCGACGTTTAAAAAAAAAAAAAAAATATGTGCGATTTTATTTTATTGTTGCTTGTTAGATGTCTGTGCAAATAGACATTGATTATGAGTTCACGGTACGTATGTAAATGTATCCCGTTTTAAGTGTAGTGCCTAACTATAGATGCTATTTATATGTATTACCTAACTATTAAATTATGAAATATTTATATATTGTTTTAGGTCTGCAGTAAAGAAGACTATTTATAAGGAGTTTTTGAACAAACGCACACAATCAGCTATATGGGAACACTTTTTGAGGGCTGAAAATGGGCAAAGTGTCCAATGTAAACATTGTCAAAAAATTTTGAAGACTCCTGGTGGTGCTACTGGAGCACTACATACACATATGCGTGCTAAACATATTGGCGAGATGTCACAAGAGCAAGATGCGCAAAGGGCAAGTACTTCATCGTGCTTTCAAGCAAGAAAAAGTTTAGAACCTCCATCGAAGAAAACTAAACTATCGGATTACTTTTCCACTGAGTATTCCTTGGACGTTATAGTGACTAGAATGGCAGCATTGGATGGCATCCCATTAAGCAAATTTTGTACTTCTGAAGATCTAAGGTATGTTTTCAAAAAATCTGGCTATGATCTACCGAAATCTCCTTCAACTATTACCAAAATTGTCCTGGAACAGAGTTGTGCCATAAAAAAACAAATAATAAATCAGTTTAAAGATATGAAGTCCCAAAAAAAACGGTTTACTATAACGTTTGATGAATGGACCTCTACCCGGAACCGGAGGTATATGAATATAAATATTCATAATAAAGACCTAGAACCAGCTAAATATAAAAATTTAGGACTAGTAAGGATAAAGGGTTCAATGCCAGCTCACGTTGGAACTGTACTGTTAGAAAATCATCTAAATGACTTTTATTTGAAACTTGAAGATATAATTGCATTCACAACGGACGGAGCCAGTGTTATGGTTAAAATGGGCAAAAATTTTGATGGTCACCATCAGTTGTGTTTTGCTCACGGAATACAACTTGCAGTGCTGGACGTATTATATAAGACACGGAAAAGTACAACTACTGAACCAGAACTAGAAGATGAAGCTTCAGATACTGACACTGAAGAAATTGAAGAAAACGATGGCGGACTTTTCATAGAAGTACCTAGAGTTCTAGAACCAGAGTTTCTGTACAAAGATATTATAGTAAAAGTAAGAAAACTTGTTAAATCATTCAAAAAATCACCACTGAAGACCGATTTGTTGCAAAAATATTCTTTACAAGAGCATGGTAAAAGCCTCGATCTTATACTAGACTGCAAAACGCGATGGAACAGCTTATCAGATATGGTTGGACGATTTCTGAAATTGAAATCAAGTTTATTTAAGGCTTTATTAGACTTAAAATCAAATATAAGTTTCACAGACACAGAAATACAAGATCTACATAACATTCATCATAGTTTAGATATAATAAAAACTACAGTGATGGCATTGTGTCGCCGTGACTCGAATTTGTTAGCAGCAGATGCTGCGCTTCAGTTTATGTTAAATAAGCTTGATGCTCAGTCCAATGGGCTCAGTGACAAGCTTGCTGTATCCCTTAGAAAAAGAATAAAAGAAAGGCGAACAAATGTGTCTGGTGTCTTGCAGTATTTGCATAATAATGAAGAATATTATAAAACCGAAGAAACAGAAACTTTTACAAAACCGACGTCGGATTATATTAGAACATATGTTGCAAACTTATTAGAAAGGCTCAAATTTACACCGCCTACAAGTACACAAATGAGTTTAGATTCCGAAGCAGATGACAATGATGCTAATGATGGTTGTGGCGACGAGTTGACTGTTGCACAGCAACTAGAAAAAGAAATACAGAAAACTATGTCTACAGTAAACAAATCTGGAGTAAACACAGATCTTGAATCCATCATCAGAGTTGAAATGTGTATCTACGATAGCACTGGCGGCGGTCGTGAAGTTTTCCTAACAGCAGCTTATAATTATTTACTATGTATAATGCCTACTAGTGTTGAAGCAGAACGGGCATTTTCTTCTGCCGGCTATCTTTGTTCTAAACTAAGAAGTTCCCTTGGTGACAGAACATTGCATTCGTTATCATTTATGAGATCATATTATCAAGAACAAAGATTGGAAAAATAACCATATTTTATATTGTTTCTTACTTTTAAACCATTTGTGCGTGGTACATGTTTTGTTTGAATTGTTGATTGAGTTTAGTCAAAATCAAAATCGTCAATCAAATCAAAATATTACATTTTGATTTGATTGACGATTTTGATTTTGAGTTTAATTTTAAAATTATCATTTTAATCTGTAATTTACTTTTAATTCCTTAATATTATATTTTTTTTAATTTGAAGTTGTTTGATTTTTTACTTCTAAAATACGTAATAAGCCCAGAATTTATCGTGCTTTAAAAAATCAAAACAGTTAAGTACGTAATTACGTAGTTACGTAATTGAAGCATCAAAATGCGTAACTAGTTACGTAATTAGCAAATCCGTAATTTTGGAAGCACTATGCACGTTAGAAGCGTCCGTAATAGAAACTATTCAAAAATTAAAATAAGCCGTGGCAGCTAAGAGATGACCAGTCCCAATCCCAACTGACGGCGCCCGTTCACGAATATGACGCATGGATCAGCACCATTTAGCTCAACCATTTTGAAGGGAACTTAATGATCCAACACACACGCCACCACCAGCGAGACATTTGAGTGAGCATGACATACTCTCAGCCGCCAGGGCACATTCAAGTCAATAAAAGACATATTACCCGGGAAATGGTAGCTCTATAGTACATAGTACTCACACCTGTGCTATGCAATTATATAATTCAAGGACATTGAGTTTATACAATGCAAAAATAGTTTACAATCTTCAGCAGCTCCAATAATATTTTCAAATGCTAATCAATTAGTTTATGCGCCCTTATGGAGCAGGACCAGCATTGAGCCAAGCATTTTTGTCAGCGATGTAATCCCCCAATTTATAATATGCTTGGCTGCATAGTGTGCGTTTTATACAAGTTTTAAATTTTGTTTCGTTCAATAGGAGTATGTGGGGAGGTATTTTATTGTAACATTTTAAACAGTACCCCATGAAGGTTGAGTCTACTTTAGCCAGTCTGAAACCTGGTTGAACTAATTGGACTAATTTTCACTAACTTCTCTCAACGACTGCCACCGTAAATACCGCAGTAGAATCGAACAGTTAATACACCGACGAACTGAGTCCTCCATATTGAACAACTTACTAATGTAACGCAAATAAAATGTTATTATTACATAAATCAAACGAGTAATATTAAAAAAATTAAAATATTCTCAAAAAAAAAAAAAAAAAACAAGCGGTAGAAAGATTACAAGAAATCACAGTAGCGACCCGTGCATTAAAAATTGGCGCCGAAAATGGGCGCATGTACAGTCGCTTAAAAAACGCAATCGATGTATTTTCTACCACATATTCGTTTCTGCCCGCGGAATCACCCGCACCCAATTTATTTTAATTGATATATGTACTTGCTTGCGGTTATGTACCTACATATACAGGTACTAATCCAGGCCAGACCTTATCTTTATGCAAAATGTAATCACGTAAGTTATTTCTTTATGTGGTTATTTAAACCCAAATGGTTTTACAATATTTAATTACTTGTTTTTGTAAGCACAAAGTTAAAGCGAATCAGAATATAGGTACATTTTTTTTGCCGTAAATGTTGTCACAGTTTCAGTCTTCACTTAAATTAATTTATGTGACTTAAGACATAGATATAGTTAATCTAACTAACTCCAAATTGCAAAATAATAATGGCCTAGTAAGATTTATTTACATTAAAACAAAAAAATATGAATGAAATCATTCAATTAATTGCACAATAACAATAAACTAATAATAAAAGTAAATACCTACCGTTCGAGACTGTACTTAAAACGTAACGAATGGGACGTGCTTATAAGCTAGAAAGAGAACGCCCGCATCCCGAGCAGAATATGCTGGCGACCGAACAGGTCGCCAGCATATTCTGCTCGGGATGCGCGCGCATTGAATGTTTTCAAAGAGTTTTTAATGATGAATGAAACAGGCAAAGGTCTCGAAAACATTCTGCCTTTCGATTAACCAAAAGTTTTGCTTAGCTACTTTTAACACCTTATCAGATAGTTATTACAATGTAATTAATTAATAATTCGTTATTTGTTATATTAATCTGTTGTTACTAATTATTCAACTATAAGTTCAATAATCGGATGCGTAATTTAATTATTTTGCGTAAGGTTTTATGGTTTACATACTCTTTGAATGCCATGCCAATGACACGTGAAAATACTTGCGTGAAAAAAAAAAGTATGTATGGGTACAATAGGAAATCGACATAAAAACTAATACGTTTATGAAGTTTTTTATGCGGAGAATTTAAGGATTCGCGTTAATAGATAAAATCATTATATTTAAAAACAAGAATTATCAACATTATAAACTTAAGTCACCGCAGAAGAAATAACGATACTACGTCCGGTCAATCTCCTTTGATTATCATAAAAAAAGGTTATAGTGAGTCAATCTCAAAAGATAGACATGTATGCTGTCGCGGATTTTTTTTTCTAAATATCTCGGACATTAGTCGTGCCACAGAAATCCCACCTTAAATGTTTTGTCTGTGGACGTCCTCAGTATTGCTATTTGACAAGCGATCCTTAACGACTCGAATCGGCCCACGATATCTCGATAAGACATCGAGATCGCTAAGGTTTGCATTTTTATCAATCTTGTTCGTATTAGTACTGATTGCTATGCTTATACAAGGTGTCGATAAATTACCGAGCTTGACAGCGTCAATTGGCGATCTCAACTGTAAAATTGTCGTTTCGTGCATTTTCTTTAAATTCGTTAAATTTATACCCCCTTACTAATAAACGTTGTATAGCGTCTGTATAGTTACACAACGCTTTGTCTTCTTCTATCGAAAGTCAAATTACTGACGAGTGAAAGAGAAAAATCGGTGTGTAACTATACAGACGCTATACGTTTATTAGTAAGGAGGTTAGAGTTTATTTACCGATCGTTAAAGTAGAAGTTACATACTTGCGACATCGATTCGATTCGATAAAAACTCATTTTATCGAGAATAATTGTCAAATTTATCGAATAGAGTCCTACGTACTTGCACTGCAGTTTACAGCCGCTTTCATCCAAAATGTGGCTAGATATGTTACATACTCGTACAATATGAATCTATGAATGAGAGTTGTAATATTAGTGTTGTTGAAGATGTAAAAAATGTGAAAAGGTTTGAATCTCCTGCATTGTTACCAGTATCATAAAATATTTTATACCAGAAAATCTCCTTATTTTAATAACTTTGATTAAAGCCGAAAATTTATAAAAATAATTACGGTATGATTATTTTTTTAATTATTACCTATTTCTTAAATTCAGTACTTAAATGAAAATGGCACCTTTTTTTTTTTTCGCCATTTTATGTGAGTTACCATTACGAAAAAATTATTTTAAATATTTTATCCCCTTTGTTTACATAAATTATCTGAATTTGAGACTTTGGGTATAGTTAGTACTGAGTAAAATTTCAAGACCGATTTCTGTTCCAAAGCAAACATTTTTTTACGATTGTCACGCGGCGTAAACTGAATTTGACTTAATAAGCATTAGCTTAAGGAATAGTATCGTTTAAAATTATCTTACCTACAGCTGAGAGCAATAAAATTTTACGACTTGCGCGATGGTCTAATTTTGTAATGTCATAACCGCCCATCGCGCGCACTCGAAACCACACCTTAATTCCATTCACATAAGGATGTATGTAAGGAAAATTGAAATGTTCTTAAGTACATTGTGTTTTAGATTTGCCTTAGTAGACGCACACACTTGTAACTTAGCGATGGGACACTTTTTCGACATGGATTTGTAGGTGATAGTGTATCTAGGGTATTCTAAATCGATGATTTAAGCACGTCATTTTAAAGTTACTGCAATGTTACGGCCTTTCTTCTACACCCACCTAAGGCCCTCCCCTCCCCCAACTACCTACCTACCTACACCTTACCAATGTAACTTACTCTAAACAACTTATAAATGCAATGTAATTTGTTTGTTATTATTATTTCTCTGACTGAATTTAATTATTACTAAGGGTTTGAAGTTAATGTACCTACAACTATGAACTGCACAGCGGACTGTCTGTGACTCCTACGACAAAGAGGTGTTTATTAAGGCTTTGACTGCCAGACAACAGACACAATAGAAAAACTATTGTTAGCGGTCACCGGTGACCGCGGTGGCAGTCAATGTGTTAAATGACCCATGGCCAGTTATAGCTGCTGTAACTGTACGCAGTTGTTGTTTCGTTGGTCGGAGAATCTGTTTCGTGAGGCGGGCATCAATTGTTGGGAGAGCTACCTTAGCCTGCCTGCACTCACCTTGGTCCGACCATAGTTTGTGATGTTGGTCCCTGGTGCGTTTTCTTACCAGAGTGCCCGGCTAGCTCAGTCGGTAGAGCTTTTAATCTCAGGGTCGTGGGTTCGTGCCCCACGTTGGGCGCCACTGTGACGTAGTGGGTTTAGTGATAAAGAAATGAATAAGGCAGATACCACGTATAATCACGTTTATTAATCAGCACAGATTCAGGGTGTAGGTCCTATCTTAAGAGTTCTTTCACTGATGAGAATTTAGAAGGGAGAAGTAGGTACTGTCCTGGGCTGGACCATCCGGCTGGCACCGCAGTGGCAGTTAAGCAGGTAGCAAACGGCGGTCGCCGCCTTCGGTGTAGGTAGTGGCTGAAGTGGCCACCAGGCAAGGTCGAGACGACCCTCAAGGCCCAGGTAGTAATGTGCGGTAAGGCACTCGACGGACGCTGTAGAGGCGTCCACCGTAGGTCAGCCGGCAGTGGCTGGTTGGTGCGATGTAAGCACGTAGAAAGAACCCTGAAATCAGCGCAAGGGGGCGCCCGTAAGCTCCAGGAAGACTCCCGTAAGCCTCTGCGATGCGTGTAGCTGTAGCCCAGGGCAAGCGTGGAAAGTGGAAGGCAAAGGAAGCTCACACATCGCAGTGGTTTACAAAGATAAATTAGATGCACAGGCAGTAGGCGCAGCCTTGAACCATAGGGGTCCTGATCACACACGTGCAAGGCAGTTTAAGCAGCTGGATGGCAGCTTTGCAAATGTGGTGAACAATGACAATAGAGATGCATAGGTTATTGTGAACATAAATTTCCGACAGCCCCGTAATAATTAAACAAGACAAGCGTGGCTGCCGGGACATAGACCTGATGAACACAATAAAATACTCACTCAAGGGGTTCGATGTATTAGGCAAGCAGCTTAGGTATGAAAAGGACTGGTTTCCAAGCCACGAGGACTTTTTTAGCCTCGCTTGAAAACTTCCAGAAGAACGTAGAGAAGTGACAACTCTTGTGTCATAGACTAAAAACTGCCATAGATAATTAGTTAATTTTAGTAATCGACTAATTATGCTACAGTAAGTACCCGAAGGGGAGTGATACGGAGGGTTCAGGACCCACTGGTGCTGCTCGACCCCCTTCTGGCAAGCTCATCGGCTGCATCGTTGCCTAGCGAACCGCTGTGTCCTTTGATCCATTGAATGGTTATGTTGTTGAAGCTACCCACCTGGTTGAGGCGCTGGTGGCACTCTTATATTAGCCCAGAGTCAATTGTGTGACTGCTAAGCGCTTGTAGGACAGACATGCTGTCTGAGAGTATGCGGATCGAGTGATCCTTAACTTCCCTGGCCATGATGGCTGAGGCGGCTAGAGAAATACCCAAGCATTCGGCCTGGAACACCGTGTTATGGACCCCCAATGGTGTGGCTATGTGTATGTTTAAGTCCTCCGAGAAGATTCCAGAACCTGCACCACAACCTGTTTTGGATCCATCTGTGAAGATGCGCAGCTCTGCGGGGCGTAACCCCTCGCATCGGCGATCCTCGTGAAGTTGGATTCTGTATTTTTTATCAAAGATAAATTGTTTGGGTACCCGATCATTTATGGCTTTCGTAATGGGGACTTCCTTCTTGAGACCCTCAAGCAGCGCGGTATGTCGTGTGTCACTCTTACCCCAGAGATTTAGTGCATTAAGACGTACTGCCGCCATCGTCGCTTCCTGCTGTACGAACAGGTGAAGCGGCGGCAGTCCCAGCATGGCTTCGACTGCTGTAGTCGGAGTAGTCCTCATGCAGCCCGTGATCGCCATACAGGCTAGTCTTTGCATGCGTTTTAGTTTGTTGGAGACTGTAACTAGCTCGGTGCGGGGCCACCAGACCACGGCCCCGTAGGTGATCATGGGGCGGATCACTGCGGTGTACAGCCACAGTATAATTTTAGGGGACAGGCCCCATTTCTTACCTATCATTCTCCTGCACTGCCAGAAGCTGATGCAAGCCCTGTTTAGTTTGTTGTCTAAGCAGTGGCGTGCCTAGGGGTCAAAATTAGGGCAAGCCAATATATATTTTGGATAAAAAAACACATCCTACCCTATCGCCTGGCAAAGTTGCGCCTACCGACTGAGCCGTTAAAGAACTGACTAATATTCGTTTTTCATAATTGTAAGTAATTGCGATTTATTCTTTTGTTCCAAAACTAATACCACTATGTATGTTTTTCAAAAAAAATGAAACAAATATCAGTGGTATTAGTTGCTAGATAAGGTATAGATATAGACCTAAATATTTAAATATGAATTAACAACAAAACATGACTGGAAAAATGTGGGTGTAGCTAGGTAGGCATACCTCTGCTTAACCCTCCGGGGAATACAGGCGTGATGTTATGCTTAAATATAGGTAAATTTTAAATACGAAGAGTACCTACTGGTAATCCTTTAGAAAATCACAACTATTATAAGTACAAGTTATCAGTATCGTGTAAAATATGATACGTGAGCCATCTATTATCATTAATGGCACAACAGAGCTCTTCGAGTCGTAATAATTCATATTTCAAACGCTCGCAAATTCGCAACAGTTGTTATGGGAAAAATATTACAATACGGCTACTAGATGGCGCACAAATAATTGATTGATTTGTGATTTCTAACTACACATTGCTTACATTTAATTCGTTTGATAAGTAACTGGGCTCCGGTTTGTTGCCATCTTGTTGCTGCATGTTTCTCTAAGACTAGGTCGTCTATAGAAAGCAAAGATACAAGCCCTAAGAAATTGCCTCTATTGAATGAGGTTTTAAACTCATTGTGACCTCGGAAAGGAAGTTCTTAAAGTACTAAATGACACACAACATCAACCTAATCTTTAAAAAACAGCGCGATTGTGTTCGACACGCATAATGTATTCAGCGAGATTATATTTGTCTGTAAAACTCAAAGTATTTACCTTTTTCCAAGTAACAAGTCACACCAATACACACTTTAATCCTTCACAACAATTGCATGCGTTTCCGAATTCATTTTAATTATAAGAAACTTTTTCATCACTTCAAAAACAAGGTAATTACAGCAAAAACTAATCACAACACAAACTCACAGAAAATTTAAAAAAATCAAAACATAAACGGCGTCAGTAACCGCTCAAAACAATTAATTTGAAATTACATCATGCAAATTCACGCTTTGCGCAGCGACTCGCGCACACATACTCAGGATCTACAATCCTACCACCTCCTACTACGATTCGTTTCATTCATAAAAAGTCAAAAGCCGGGCTTAAAAATTCGAACATTTGCAAAATGAGTACATACTATCATATCAAGGACGTTAACACATTTCTTTGCGAAAAAATGAGAAATTAGAAGCCCGATTTGAAGCCACCTTGTGTGAGCGAGAAAGCTATACTTCATTCATCGATACGATCTCGCCTCCCGCTTAGCGCTATAACGTTAGAGCGAGATCGCAACTGCGGCATCGGAGATAGTTTGGCAACGGTGCATGATGAAAGAGGCGATGAATTTAAATATTATTCCTTGAGTATGTAACTCTGGCAACGTTGCATCGTATTACGTATCTAGCGCGCGGCCGGTACGTTTTTATTCTTGTGGCCGGTACTACGCGGAGAGTTTAATGTTATTATTCGTATCAATTCTTGCGACATTGAGTTTGTTTACAGGTGTAGTTTTTTTATTGATAGGCTCACTTTTGATTGAAAGCCGGGCTTTTCGGCTTTAATGAAAGGAACGCCCCTGTGTCTAAGTGACTGCTCCAGTTTAACTTACTGTCCAGAATGACCCCCAAGGTACTTGACTTCGTTGGCCAACTGAAGTTCTGTATTGAATAATTTCGGTAGGCAGAAAGGGCCTAATGCTCGTTTATGGGTAAACATGACATATGTGATAGGTCAAATTCCCTGCACCATCTCTCTACGATGCGTAGCGCCTGCTGAGTGAGGTTACAGATTTTTCCCGTCACCTTCCCCGAAACAAGGATTGCGAGTAGGGCTTTGCTAAATCCGTTCATTTTTACTATTCGGATATTTTTTAGTTTTTATTATAAATCAAACTAATAAGCTTTTGTAACACGTTTTAATCAGTCTCTCAAGCAAAATGACAAAGAAATAATAAATTATACCAATATTCCTAGTAAAAATCACATAAAAAAACTAGTTCACTTTTTAAAATTATTCAATAAAACACCGATACCGTACAAATAATTTGTATCTATTTTTCTCATACTAAAAACAATTCTAATTAAAAAGTGATCTTACATTTGTCACAACATCCCACTCAAATCAACCTATTTAAAACGTATAATAAAATTAAAATATCACTTTCCCTGGCAAAACAGCTCATTTATTAAACAACAATAGTATAAATAAAATATAATAAAACAAAAATGAACAAAATATCTGAAAATAACCAAATAACCCTTTATTTATAATATTATGTAATTCTTAAGGCCCTCCAGAAGCTGTTTTCTTCCGTCATACTTGAGGGCAAAACGCCACAGGCATGGAACAGAGGTGTGGTGATACTTTTCTCTAACAAGGGCGATAATGCCCTCCTTAAGAATTATAGGCCCATCTCACTTCTGAGCCATACCTACAAGCTGTTTACAAGAGTCATCACGAACCGTCTCGCGCGCAGGTTCTGGACTTCTAACCTCCCGAACAAGCCGGATTCCGTAAAAGCTTTAGCACCGTAGACCACATACATACGCTACGGCAGGTTATACAGAAGACCGAGGAGTATAACCTGCCTCTCTGCTTAGCGTTTGTGGACTACGAGAAAGCCTTCGATTCGATCAAGACATGGGTTGTAGTGTACTCTCTTCAACGGTGCCAGATAGACTATAGGTACATCGAGGTGCTGAAGTGTCTGTACAAAAACGCCACTATGTCAGTCCGACTCCAGGACCTCGAAACCTAACCTTCTGCAGCGAGGTGTGAGACAGGGAGATGTTATCTCTCCGAAACTGTTCACCGCTGCACTGGAGGATGTCTTCAAGGTTTTGGACTGGAAAGGGGTTGGCTTCAACATCAATGGCAAGTACATCACACACGTTCGGTTTGCCGACGATATAGTTGTCATGGCTGAGACTATGGAAGATCTCAATACAATGCTCGATGACCTCAGTAGAGCTTCCGAAAGAGTGGGTCTTAGAATGAACATGGACAAGGCAAAGGTCGTGTCAAATGCCCATGTAACACCCACTCTCATGAATATCGGAGACGCTACACTCGAAGTTGTGGACGAGTATCTTTACCTAGGACAAACTGTCCAGATAGGTAGGTCCAACTTCGAGAAAGAGGTCAATCGTCGAATCCGACTCGGCTGGGCAGCGTTCGAGAAGCTACGCAATATCTTCTCGTCCCACATACCACAGTGTCTCAAGACGAAAGTCGTTGACCAGTGCGTGTTGCTAGTGATGACCTATGGCACTGATACGTGGTTGCTCGTAATGGGCCTTATTAGAAGCCTAAAAGTCACCTAAAGGGCAATTAAGAGTGCTATGCTTGGAGTTTCCTTACGTGATCGAATCAGAAATGAAGAGATCCGCAAGAGAACCAAGGTAACCGACATAGCTCGAAGAATTGCCAAAGTGGCAATGGGCAGGGGGGCACATTGCTCGCAGAACAGATGGCCATTGGGGCCGAAAGGTTCTGGAGTGGCGACCGCGTACCGGAAGACGTAGCGTAGGAAGGCCTCCCACAAGGTGCACTGATGACCTTGTGAAAGCCGCAGGAATCCGCTAGCTGCGGGAAGCAAGGAACAGATCGAGGTGGCGGTGCTTGGGAGAGGCCTATGTCCAGCAGTGGACGTCTTTCGGCTGAAATGATGATGAATGATGACGTAATTCTTTAATTATTTCTATGCGAAATTTTGGTAATATGATCTTAATAATCTTAACTTAATCTTTGCGATACAATACAATACAATCTTGAAAATGCGTGCAGTATGGATGTGAGTTTAAACATAAAGTTAACAAGTGTTCAATGTTGTTGTGATCTCTGTCACTAAATTATATTTTAACTTATTGTGATTTGTGAAGTGAATAAATAATTGCAAGAGTGATTAACTATATTACAATAATAAATAACGTAATAACAGTATGTACTTCAAAGATGACAGCTTTTTATTTCATATTTAAAAGAGAAATATAACTATCCGTAAAATCCGTATTTGAAAATCGGCGGATATCAGGATACCCGGATTGCAAGCCCTAATTGCGAGGTCGTCTGCATAACCTATTGTGTAGTAGCGGTTGGCGTTGTTTTTGGTGATGAGGTCGTTTATCACTAGATTCCATAGGAGGGGGGACAATATCTCACCCTGGGGGCAGCCTCTGGCTATCATGGCCAATTGCTGCTCATCTTCAAGGCGAACCACTCGTTTGCTTAACATGTTTGTTATCCAGTCCGTTAGTACCTGTTCTACTCCATGTCTGGAGAGGGCGCTGCTCCTGAGAAGTTGGTTTTGTCGAAGGCTCCTTCGATGTCTATGAAGGTGCCCGGGCAGGCGCCTTGCTGATGAATCGCTTCCTCTATCTGGCTGACCACAAGATGAAGAGCGGATTCATTCGACTTACCCGACCTGTATGCGTGTTGGTTGCCGTGTAGCGGTATAGTTTTCAGAGCGCCATCGCTCAGTTCCCTATCGCATAGCCTTTCCAGAGTCTTTAGTAGAAAGGAGGTCAGGCTGATTGGTCGGTGGGATTTCGCGTTTGTGAAGTCACCCTTACCTGGCTTCTGGATGAATATTACTTTCACTTCTCTCAATCCTTTAGGAAAGTATCTAAAGGCACCAGAGCAACAGAGGTTCCACCCCACTGTAGTAAGGTGGGGAAAACTCCATCTGGACCTACTGCTTTAAAAGGACGGAAGCTGCGGATGGCCCATTCGAGTTTTTCCAACGTGATCACCCTGCGTGCGTAACGCCAGTCATTGATGGTGTTTGAGTTACATCTTGCCAGTCGATTACCTGCGCGAAGACACATCCAGGGAAGTGAGTTTCAAATTTCAATAATGACGCGGCTCGTTTCTTCTGGCGAGGAGGTGAGTGTGTTGTCAGGTTTGCGGAGGGTAGTGGGCCCAGGTGTATTCTGTTGCGCCAGTACTTTCCTTACCCTGTTAGCTTGCTGGCAAGATTCAATGCTGCCACAGTATCCAAACTAATATTATCCTAACTAATGTTATAAATGTGAAAGTAAGTTTGTCAGTTTGTTTGTTACCTTTTCAAGCCTAAACCACTGAACGGTTCATCCTGAAATTTTGCATATGCGTTGTCAGTTGTACAGAAACGGAAAATCCCGAAAAAATGTACTGTTCTGAGGAAAACAACGATAAAGTTCTTATGTTAATAGATGGCCCCACGTGTCTTTCGAATCATGATTGAATTATATTATTATAGAATCTTTAGTAGTGTGTTTTTAACCCGAATTGATTGTCAAATTCTAAATTAACTCGAGCGAAGCCGCGGACAAAAGCCAGTCTATACATATAATAAAATCGTAGCAAAGTCAAAACTGTAGGTACATTGAATATTTTTGAAAGAAAGTAATTTCTACGAGGTCTGGGAACGATTCTGGTGCCGAAAATATAATTTTTAGAATTTTTGTCTGTCTGAATGTATGTTCCAGCATCGTGCTAAAACTACAGGACAGATTTTGTTCAAATTTTACATAGATATTCCCTGTAGGTCTGGTCAAATTACTAGGTATAAATTATCACGCTATTTGCTATGGGGGATGAGCAGTACTGCATTATGTTTTGAGATGGGTCAATAAAGCAATGATGGGTACCTTAACCGTGGTCGCTTCATAGATATTGAAAAAAATGTACAGTCGGTAAGAAAATGGGCAATTTTCACAAAAAAGTTTTTTGATGCCTATCGAACCTGTTTCTTACGAGGATCAGAAAACTATGGGACCAGCTGAGGTTTGAGTACTAGAAAAGTCAGAAATCGAAAAAAAGTTTTCCCATACAGCTCGTAGGTGAGACAGAGACTGAGATGAGAACGAACACAATGTATCAGTGTATGACAACAGTCGAATTATTCTATTACTACATCCCTGGGTTGAACAGGAAACGAATATAGCAGATAGTTACAGATTTAATCTTTTAAATGATTATCATACCTTATGAATCTAAGTAGTCATTATGACATTTATGCTATTTCAGTCAACTTTCAACAAAGCAATGCAAATCTGATTTCGATTCTAAAGAATTGATATTTTTTGTGCTTTTTTTTGGGGTTCCGTACCAAAATGGTAAAAAGGAATTTTATGGTGCGACTCAGTCTGTCTGTCCGTCTGTCTGTCACAGCTGGATATCTCAAGAACTACTAATGCTATCAACTTGAAACTTGGAATAGTTTTAGATGACGTTTGCCTAACTATTTTGCAAATAAGAAAGTTTTTTTTTTGCAACTGGGACTTAACGGCGGTTGTTGGGGATTCTTCGAATGAAACCAGTGGTCGAAGTACTTTCTTCTTTATTGTTACTTCTTCAAGTGATGGCCGCCGACTGACTGACAGCCTTTTTTTTTTTTCGGCCCTATTGCATTTAGCTGAGAGCTTTTACTGCTTAACCGAGCAGTTGTATAAACTCAATCTCCTTTGTATTATATAAATGCATAGCACACGTGTGAGTCCTATGTACTATAGAGCTACCATTGACCGGTTAATATGTCTTTCATTGACTTGAATGTGCCCTGGCGGCTGAGAGTATGTCATGCTCACTTAGATGTCTCGCTGATGGTGGCGTGTGTGTTGGATCATTTAGCTCCCTTCAAAATGGTTGAGCTGAATGGTGCTAATCCATGCGTCATGTTCGTGAACGGGCGCCGTCAGTTGGGACTGATCATCTCTTAGCTGCCACGGGTTATTTTATTTTATTTTGTTTCTATTTGTTGTACCTACTCTTGACGCTTTTAACGTGTATTTTTTTATAATTTTTATTTTTACATCGTTCTCACATTTAGTAATAAATTCAACATTGTAGATGTAACGAATACTTTTGTAACAATTTAATTTAAAAGATTGTCCATGGAGTTTCTTGCCCGTTCTTCTCCATAGGTACCTACGCTTTGGAATGGGAATGTAGCTTCATTTTTCTTACTGACCGACTCCTTGACAATTCAAAAGTGCCTGTAAATGGTTTAATTGAAATAAATTATTTGAGTTTGAGTTGAGTTTGAGCGTTGGCGGGGCCAGAAGGGCCTATCGCCTGTTAAAAAAAACGAAAACTAAGTAGCACAGCTAAGGGCGTCCCATAGTGGGACTCGAACCTAGGCTTAGGGCGCTACTGGACACTGAACAAGAGGGGACTTGTTGCATCTGGTTATTATTATTAGGGACGGTATTTAAGGCTACTTGCACCGCGCGGGGGCGGGCGAGTTCAAGGGTCGGGGGGGGGACTGACAGCCTTACAATGGCGCCTTATTTATATAATTTTTGGTTAAGAAAATTAGGTACTTGATTTTTGGGCGACGCTAAGTCCATTGAGCTTCAATTGCAGCCCACCATGCGGCGCCCGCACCGTCGTCGTGTTGTTTGTAATATGTTTAATCAACATTTTATCGCTCGACGCGCTAGTCGACGTAAAAATGGAAGTTGACCCAGATAGTGGTGTAGGTAATGTATCAAATGACTGAATGTGCAAAGTAACACACTGATTGTGCGCAGGCCATCTCGAAGGCGCGCAGCGGCGACACCGCCAACGACTTCATCGAGGGGCTGCGCCACTTCGACAAGGACGGCAACGGGTTCATCTCCTCCGCCGAGCTGCGCCACCTGCTGTCCACGCTCGGCGAGAAGCTCAGCGACGACGAGGTACCTATGCCGCACCATCACCTTCGTACTAGCTACACTGCCACACATCTGCAGAACTGCTGCTAGCAATCGTGCAAAATTGCGGTTTTTAAAACATTTCAGATGCATAAAAAATATAAGATATTTTCACAAAAAAAAAAAAAACCAAGTGAAAAATACTTAATTTCGGAAGTAGTAGTCTTTGTTTTCGTTTCATGCCACCGACTTTTTTCTAGTTAATCTATGTACTAATATATAAAGCTGAAGAGTTTGTTTGTTTGAACGCGCTAATCTCAGGAACTTCTGGTTGGAATTGAAAAAATTGTGTTGGATAGTCCATTTATTGAGGGATATTATAGGCTATATAACATCACGCTACAACCAAAAGGAGCGGAGCAAAGTCAAAGTCAAAGTCAAATAATTTATTTCAAATAGGCACGAAGATGCACTTTTGGACGTCAAAAATTACATGAATAGTTAATTGATTCTAGTTGCGCCTTCCAAAATGTAGTTATGTATGGAGAAGAATGGGCAAGAAACTCCATACTTACTCTTTTAAAATGTTAACAATAGTTTGTATACATTAGTTAATATTTATAGGTGAAGACTATGTACCTAGAATAAAAAAATTAAAAATATAAAAAATTTCATCAAAATTACTTACCACAATTGGTAAAAAGAATGAAAAGTGAAGTAATAACAGAAAAATTAATAAATGCGATAGGTACATGGTGCTCACATACTTACAAACATTGTATATGATTACCCAAAAAAATAAAAAATAAAAACAACATATAATAAGTCAGTGTGTGAGTTAAAATATTAATCACAGAAAATAAAATTAATAGCATAAATGAAAAATGTTGCAAAAACGGGAAAAATTATTCCTTTTTCAGAGCTTCCGTTGCGTGCGCTGCGTAAACGGTTTAAGTTACGCAAATATCATGTATAATGGAATTGTTCCTCTTTAAATTTCCTAAAAAAAAGTCCGCGACAGCATATGTCTATCTTTTAAGATTGACTCACTATAACCTTTTTTATGGTAATCAAATTTGTTCGAAATTAATGCATTATTTGCGAAGGAGTTTTCATAAACATGGTATTAATCCTTATCCAAATAAATACGTTATTCATCACAAGTATTTAATTTTGAACAAAGTTGCCCTTACATTTCAATGAATATCTTAGGAGATATAACTGTTTTATAATAACTCCGCAGCAAAATAATGAGCAACTCTGCGAGGTAGTCTATTCTAAAGCTGAAGAGTTAGTTTTTAGGATTCCGTACCCAAAGGGTAAAATGGGACCCTATTACTAAAACTCCGCTGTCCGTCTGTCTGTCCGTCCGTCTGTCACCAGGCTGTATCTCATGAACCGTGATAGTTAGACAGTTGAAATTTTCACAGATGATGTATTTCTGTTGCCGCTATAACAAGAAATACAAAAAAAAAACAGAAAAAATAATATTTAAGGGGAGCTCCCATACAACGGACATGATTTTTTTGCCGTTTTTATAGATAACTAGCTTTTGCCCGCGGCTCCGCCCGCGTGGATGTCGGTTATCGCGTAAAAAAGTAGCCTATGTCTTTCTCCATATCCCAGGCTATATCTCTGCCAAATTTTATGACGATCGGTTCAGCGGTTTAGGCGTGAAAACGTAACATACAGCCAGACAGACAGACAGAGTTACTTTCACATATATAATACTAGCAGCCCGTCCCGGCTTCGCACGGGGTAGACAATTATCATTTTAAGACTCATTTTTCTACACCTTCGGTTACATTGTTCAAATTTTACCAAGGATCCCTAATTTTTTTCAAAATAAAATGTAGCCTATGTCAAATTGGAAGAATGTAGCATTCTATTGGTGAAAGAATTTTTTAAATCGGTCCAGTACTTTTTGAGCCTATTCATTACAAACATACAAACATACAAAAATAGGTACAAATCTTTCCTCTTTATAATATTAGTGTAGAAGTGTAGATTAGTATGGATTAGTATGGATATGGATGGTAAGGAACCCTTCGTGCGCGAGCCCGACTCGCACTTGGCAGGTTTTTTTTGTTTTTGAACGCGCTAATCTCTGGAACTGAGTGTTGGATTTGAAAAAATCTTTTTGCATTTTACAGCCCAATTCTTGAGGAAGAATTACATTCCTATTAACTATACCTGAAGTCTCTAATTCAGATAATTTATGTAAACAAAGTAATGTCAAGAAATGTCACTGTCAAAATGACAGGACAGTGGTGCAAAACATTTTATCATTAAATGTTTTTGTAAATAATCATCGATAAAATTAAAGTGAATTAATTATAAGAACTATGCAAACAAAATACCGTTGCCAAACAATGTTTTTTGTAGTGTGTCGGAGACACGGTATATGATAGTCCTAATCAGCCCTTTTAAGCCCAGTGCTAGACGTAGGCGTCCCAAAATCGATTTCCAATCGAAACAGTTTACAGCCGTTTTCGTCCAAAATGTGGCTAGATATGCTACTTACAATATGAATCTATTTATGAGAGTTGTAATATTAGTGTTGTTGAAGATTAAAAAATGTGAAAATGTTTGGATCTCCTGCATTGTTACCAGTATCATAAAATATTTTATACCAGAAAATCTCCTTTTATTAATAACTTTGTTTAAAACCGAAAATTTATAAAAATAATTACGGTATGATTATTTTTAATTATTATTTCTTAAAATCAGTACTTAAAAGAAAATAGAACCTCTTTTTTTGCAATTTTATGTGAATTACCATTACGAAGATATTTTTTTGTTGTGTTATCCCCGTTGTTTACATAAATTATCTGAATTTGAGACTGAGTGTAAGACACAATTAAAAAAAAATGAAAGTTTAAGCGAAAACGAAGTAAAAGCACGGGCAGGCAATGTGATGCGACGGGGTGGGTCGGGGGAACAAGAAATTTCACGCGGACGAAGTCGCGGGCAGAAGCTAGTTATTAATAAAGTAATAAAAAAAGTAATTAAAAAAAGCAAAAAACTCGACTGCATTAAAAGACTTAAGTTAAAAAAAGCATGCCCAATTTGAGTCTGAAAATATAAAATTGGAATGGGTCCCGCCTGCTTTCAACTTTTATTTTATTTAAAATGGGCTTGTTTTTAGCTTTCAGATTTTTTTTTTGACTTAAGTCTTTTAACGCAGTCGGGTTTTTAGTTTTTTTTATTACTTTTTTTATTTCCAGCTTTTTAGTTTACAAATGGGAAAGATTTCGCAGACGATTTAGCTCTTGCAAGGAGTTTTGGTCGTGAAGGTTATATTTTTTTTACTTTATTGTACGTGTCTTTTACGATTAGTCACTTCGAGGTACTTTTAACCATATGAGTTGTATATATTTTTGTAATCACCTTTTAAAACCCTTTATTTTGATAACCCACTCGATGGTATTTGCAGGAAAAAAAAATTTGGACATCCACAATATGGCACCCCAAATCCGCCATTTTACTTTGTTTTTGATTTTAATGTAGCCAGTGACACTCGCGCTACCAAGACAAATCTAAAGACGTATAATTTATCCAAATCCGTTTATTCGTTTAGGAGTTACGAGGGAACAAAGAAACGGACATACATACATACTTACATACAGGTCAAACACATAGGTAACCCTCCTTTTGGGCTTCGCCGCAGTCGGGTAATAATAATAATAATGTAATCCATACTAATATTATAAATGTGAAAGTAACTCTGTCTGTCTGTCTCTGTCTGTATGTTACGTTTTCACGCCTAAACCGCTGAACCGATCGTCATGAAATTTGGCAGAGATATAGCCTGGGATATGGAGAAGGACATAGGCTACTTTTTTACGCGATAACCGACATCCACGCGGGCGGAGCCGCGTGCAAAAGCTAGTTATTAATAATGTATTAGTATTAAAGGTACAATAAGCACTATGCACTTCTAAAAAGTCAGCGTTCAGCTGGGTGCGTGTAGAATGGGTTTTGGTGGTAAATGGGTCAAATGAGAACTCTTTACAAAGAATATTAAAGTCCTTACTCGCTCGCACCATGTATGAATTTTGCCTGTAGTTAGAAGAGCAAAAAGGAATAGAGATAGGTGGATTAAATCTAACTGATCTCTGGGGGACAGAAGCGCAGTTTATGCAGGAAATCAGACAGTCAATTTCGTTGGAAATAATCTTTAAAAGTGCAATCTGCTAGTCGACGACGATTAATAAGTGTGCTATGTTACTACTGTTACAAGCAGAACTAAGGATGCAAGAGCGAGTGGAGCGAGCTCGGGCCCTTGGAGCACCCCGACTCGGACAGGTTAGGTTCGATGGTGGGGTTTTTGTTCGCTCGCTTCGCTCGTTCACTAGGCCCCAGTGGTTTTTTTTTACCATTCAGAAATAGGGAGCCCCGCGATGCGAGTCTTCGTCGACAATGCAACGCAACGCCTTATTATTGCTTGGAAACAAATTTAGACTCGCCACGTGATCTTCCCTACCCATCAGGGGCGCCGACTTTTAGAAAACCTAGTAGGTTGCCTCTTAATTGTGAAAATCCTATGAGTTTTCTTTCATCATTCGTACAGAAATATATACTTTGCAGAAAAGCTTAAGAATTAAGAAAATCTAGGATGCAAGAGCGAGCACAGTGGACTCGAAAATTTTAGCACCCCGATTTACATGCGACGCGGCACTAAAAGACCGCTCGTTGCGCGGCACGCTGTGTCTTTGTGTCGCGTCGCGTTTCGCGCCTGTTTGTAGGAGCCTTAAAGGTATAACGCAACCAATGTAATAACCTAAATACCTAGTTGACATCTTATCGCGCGGCGCCAAAACCGATATCGCCCAAAGCCGATTGACTGATCACTTTTAATCTTAATGCTCATAAGGTGCTCAGCACCCACTATTTACACCTCGTTGGTGCTGGAGCCCCCGAGCACCCACGGAGTCGGCGCCCCTGCAACCCATAATACTCCCCACAGATCCCGAAAGAAACTTTAGCGATTTTTTACACGGCACCTATGGTTTTGCGCACTTTGGGGTTTTCAAATATAAACTAAAAAAATACTAGCTACTGTATAAAGCGCTGAGTACAGTGGTTCCCACTTGGCTGGCGTGTTAAATAGTACCCGCGCAGACAACCGCGCACAGTCAACCGCGCATCAAAAATTAATTTAGATAAGTCTGTATAGTTACAATTTAATAAACCTAATAATAATAAATACAATTTCAAACTTGACATACCAAAACTTAATGAAGTTACACAAACGAAATTTCTTGGAGTAATAATAGATCAGGACATAAATTGGAAAGCACAAGTAGACGACATATCTAAAAGAATAAATAAATTCGTATACGCACTCAGAAAGGTTAAAAATATAACAAACATTAAAACTGCTATCACTACCTATCATGCTTATATTGAATCAATAATACGCTATGGGTTCATAATGTGGGGTAATAGTACAGACAAAAATAGGGTATTTGTTGCACAAAAAAAGTGTATTCGTGCAATATATGGGCTTCAACCTGATGACTCTTGTAGGCCAATATTTAAAGAACTTGGTTTATTACCGCTACCCTCTCTCTGTATCTATGAAGTATGCATGTTTGTTAAAAAGCATAAAGACTTATTTAAAAGGGCAGAGGATGTGTATCGGCGAGATCCTCACAGGCTTATATTAAATGACTTGCCAAGACTGGCTAAATATAGTAAAAGCTGTTTAGCCATGTGCGTTCGTGTATATAATAAAATTCCAAATGACTTAAAAACTTTAGATATTAGATTGTTTAAAACAAAACTACATATATGGTTAAACACTAATAATTTTTATAGCATAAAAGAATTTATTGACGGGAAACATTGTTTAACGTAACCTTTAATATTTGCATGCTGTGATATATCGTCGGTGCGCCGACCGAAAGTGATATGTGCATTTCGTTAACTTTTCAGGGGGCTCAAAAAACATCATTACTCAAACTGAGTCTTACTTAAGAAAAATCTATGAATAAGAAAAGTTGTACAAAAAATATAAAGTTTAGGAGATTTAAAGAAAAAGCTGTTGTTCTGGCTAGTTTAAGGCTCAAATTTTTTTTTTCTCTTTTCGTGCACATATCGGTTTTGGTTTGAGACTTCCAAATTAAGGATGTGCAAGTTATACACATATCAGTTTTTATTATTCAATTAATGAACATAAAATGGGCTTCGTTATGTGCAAAATTTTGAGAACTATAGTAATTATTATTGGTTATTTTTATAAATAATAATACCAAAGTACATTTTATGCCTTTATTTAAAAAAAGAAAGATCTTCAAATTACTAATCATTACAAAAAGAAATAATCGACCGTAGTTCTTACAATATATTAATTATCTTAGACCCAATAAAAACTTCAAAAAAATGTACTAAACACTTTTTTGTTATTTTTTTTATATTGTTAATTACAAAGTTATTCTAAGAGATCAAACGTTTTAATACAATCATATTGTACTAATTTTGAGGTACATTTATAATAAAAAAAGTTCTACAAATGACTAAGCATTACAAAAAGAAATAATCTAGGTACCGTAATTTTAACGAGAAATATTATTTATTTTAGACCTATTAAAAACATCAAAAAAATATATTTTAAACTTGTTATTTTTTTTGTTATTTTTAATTACAATTCGAAGAGATCAAACATTTAATACAATCATATTGAACTTATTATGAGGTGCTCATTTTAAAAAAAATATTACTCAAAAATAGGTACTCTTTCTATATTAATTCTATAAAAATAAAAAAATTACTATTGTATGTTTTGGTCCCTAACAGTCTTGTTGAAAAAATCTGTTTTTATTTAGTTAAATTTAAGATTGTCGTAAAAAAAATGATTATCGCGGTGCATGTATTTTTTCAAAGACTGCAAGCTATCGTACTTGGACTTTTCAATTTTTCTTGGTTCAACGTATAGATCTACTAGATCTTTGTCATTGTTGTGTAGTCGTTGTGGCAGTAGCTGCCATTCATCTGTTTGACGAAGTTTGTAGAAAATTTCTCCACCTTTGTATAATGCTGCTCTTAAGTCAGTTACAACTGGATCTCCGGCTTTCTTTCCAGGCCTAATGGAATCCAACTGGCATACGTCTTCATAATTCTTAAAAAAAGTGTAGTCTACATTATGAATAATGTATGGCTTACTATGACGAGCTTGCGCCATTAAGGAGACATAGTGGCTAGGGCTGTAAATTGGAGGCTTAAACAAACCTTCTAGCGTTGAATGCACACTATCAACTTGCATCATAGTATGCCCTTTTTCCAAAATCAGTTGCTCAATGTCCAACTCTTTTTCTCTGGAAAGGTTTAGAAGAGCTGAAGACAACGTTTTATTCCGATTTTGATAGCAGCAACCGTCAGATATTATTATCATTTTTTTAAAGCCTTCCGTAGCTTTTTGTCTCAAAAAGTCTATAAGACAGGTAGTGAACTCATTTGCTGTAACGCCTCCGTCACCCTCATGCCATACATACAAATGTACTTCACCGTCATTGTTGCAGTAAATGGTGTAATTGTGCATTTGAAGTTTCTGCTTGTAGTACTGGACAGATACTTGCAGTTTGGGACAAAGCAGTACGCTTTGAACATCGACTGTAACCACCAGAACTTCAGAAGAACATAAAGCAGTGGCCTGCTCTTTCGCGAGGTAGGCTTCTTGTTTCATGTTTATATGCTTGTTGTATTCATCTTCAGCCAAATTACCTTCTTTAAACGCAGTGCAGGTGTCACACTGGTCTTTTCTGGGTTTGAAAATTGATATTTTCTTTTCTTTTAAAATCTTACAGAAAAGTTTTCTTTGTGAAAATGGTTTATTTTTGGATAAACACCATTTTTTGAAGACTCTATACATGTGTGTTTTATTCCTGAAAGAATCTTCTACGTAGGTTCTAGTAGAACTCGATCTGCAATAATGACTCGGTACCTTAGGTAATAAATTCAGCCATTCCTCGATTGCGGATGCTTTTCGAAGTTCACTTCTGTTGTTTGATGTTGCATCATTTTTAGTTTTACTACTCCTTTTGTGGGATGTAGAGGAACCAGGCCTGTTAATCTGTTCGTCTTCAAACATAGTATTTATCCAATCCCATAGGGTGTCATTATTTATGTCAATTGTACTCAACATAAAGTTTTTACAAACTTTCACCATCTCATTGTTTTCATTGGGCAGAAACCAGTCAAATCCTTGTTGTTTCTTCGAAGATGCTGCGCGAGATGTTTTGCGCCTTCTTATCACAGGACGCATACGCACTAGATTTTTTATGTAAGCTTTTTTAGCTTCCCACGTCTCAAGATCCCAAAAGTATTGGAAAATTAATTTTCTCTGTTCTTCATTTATCATGCCACACTGGAAACTCCGGCTTGTTTTTATGGTACATGAGTCATGGTTGCAAGTCTTGCTCTTAATACGCCTTTTCTTTTTTAAAACAAAGCTCTCTTTTTCATTCTTGTCCTCTTCTTTCTTGTCCTCTTCTGTCTTATCCTTTTCTTTCTGGTCATTTTCTGTCTTGTCCTTCTTGTGTACTTTTTTTCTGCCTACATACTGCTCACCTTTAAGTCTTTTCATCATGTTATATTTCCTGTCTCTTCTTTTATCATACATTTCTGCAAAGTTTTCAGAATCTGACTCCTGTATGTCTTCTTCCTGGCAACATTTATCAAACTCGCCTGTTTGATCATTCAATATCCATGTTTGTCCATATGTAATAGTTTTAGGCTCCATTAGCCCTGTCACGTCGTTAAGAATAAATTCATTTTCATTTGAATGTTTTGGTACGGCTGCATCATCATGTTCGCAACTTTTAGAAGCATGATTGGTATCACAATCATTTTCAACCAGCATAGGTTCTGGACGCTCAATATGTTGCACGCCTGTTTGATCATTCAAAATCCATGTTTGTCTATCTGTAACATTTATAGGCTCCAGGAGCCCCGTAACGTCGTTAGGAATGCAATCAGATTTATTTGAATGTGTTGGTACGGTTTCAACATCATGTTCGCAGCTTTCAAAAGCATGATTGGCCTCATAATTATTCTCAATCAACATAGGTTCCGGAGGCTCAATATTATTATGCATAATGATGCTTTTATGTTGTACAATGGACCTTGGAGATTGTTCTTGATATTCCTCATTGTTTGAAGTCAGATCATCATTTGTATTGTTAATAATTTGCTGCGGGTTTTTGTAGTCTACAGTAGGGTCATAGGCATTTGATACAAACTCGTCTGCATTTTTTTCAATTGATACATTTCCTGTACTTAGATCAACAAGCAATTTTCCCCTCCAATTATTTCTACCAGCCATTTTTAAAGCATTGTCTTTGCAAGTTGGCAAAAATCTGAAGCAAAATAAAAGAAGAAAGCTTAAAATGCGAAAAGAAAACAAGTGCAAGTAACATGACTTTTACATAAATGGAAATAGAATGATGCTTTATAGAAGAAAATGCAAAAAAAAAACTCATACCAAACAATAGCTCAAGGACTTAACTTATGTACGGTTCTTTTTCTTCCGTTCTATGTTATTTTGTAGTAACATTCGATTAACAATGCAATTAAAAGCACTTACCAGATCTTCAATTGTTTTCCAAACGATAAAATGTTCACATAACCTCAAAATCATACAACACGTGTTCACGGAAAAATCAGATATGTGCAGGGCTACTACGAGTGTAAGCCAAATTCCGTATGTGCATTTGTACACATAGTTTTCTTGTCGACTTTAGAAATGCACATATCTGGATTGGTTTTTTGAAAACTAAGCCTTATATTCACATACGGGTTTTTGTAACGGATAGAGATTCTCAAACTAACGCCATCTAGCGAAAAAAAAAAAAACGAAAAAATGCACATATCGCTTTCGGTCGGCGCACCGACGATATAAGCAAAACATGTATGATCTGATCTGTATTGTCTTTAATATCTTTAAACACCATGTTTTATGCAAATAAATATAATTTATATTTCTATTATCTCTATTGTATTGAATATTTTGGACCTACGTTGACATTATATTAATATGTTTTTATTATTGGTAATTGAATATTTGCAAATTTTGTATGTAACTCCTATCTATTTCTTTAAGAATTAATTATGTAATCAATCAATTTAATTTTGTTTATTTTATGTCAGCATTGTCAATTTGAATGATTGTTGTTATATTTTTTTTATTTTTTTTTATTCTAAACTTATATTAATATTTGCACACCATGACAATATGGTAAACATGTTAGCACAACTTCATGTACCTACTTATAACAGCTTGCATGCATTTATTTTATACTTGTATGTACACACATGTTTGAACAAATAAAGTTATCTTATGAGTAGTTACAATGTGACATTGACAGCACCTTTATGTCGTAGCAGTCAGGCGATTTCGTTGTGCAAGTGTTACCACTGATGTTCGGTTGGTTAGCTGTTCTGTTAAGTTGATGATTCTCACTATCGATAGTGGCAGTCGTTTAGCGCAATGGCGGTTGCACTAAACGACGTTGAACAAGGTATTGGATAATATTATGTTTTTGGCCTTTTGAGATAAGTTGCGTGCCGCTGAATTAAAAATAGAATATTATAAGCTTGGCAAGAGCGCGCCCAGCGAGTCAGCGCTACAACGCGCGACGCGACGTAGACGTAGTACAGGTAGTAATGCGTGCGTGTGTGACAGGTGGAGCAGCTGCTGCAGGGGCAGGAGGACTCGCAAGGCAACATCAACTACGAGAACTTCGTGCACCTCATCATGCAGGGCTAAGTATTAGTCGTAATCATCAACTGTTTGTGAGTGGCAGGAGCTCGCTAGCGCCGGGCTCGTCCCAACGCATTTACGGTGGCCGGATGCCCCGCTCATTGCACACGTAGACTGTTTAATGAAACATACGATTCCGTATATGTATTCCCATTCGAATGTATTCCAAAACTAATCATAATTTTGTATAATGTTTGTACAGAAAATAAATGAATAAATAATTATAATCATTGTGCTTACTTTTCCTTAAAATATAACAACATCGGCCTCGCACTTCGAAGCTACGAATAAATTAAAATAGTAAATGTGTGTACACACATCAAAAAAAGTTTGCGATCACTTTGAAAAATCGAAATCTTCTTGTTACGGTAGATTATATTATGATTTCTTCGCTTAGACTAGAAGACTAGACTGGCCTGCAGGCTCGCCTGACTTAAACCCAATAGAGCACGCGTGGGATGCTCTTAGCTCGCTTCGATCTGTTTGGACCCGTCAGTCACGTCCCCAGACAGTGCCAGAGCTCAGGGAAGCCGCTATTCAAGAATGGGACAGGTTACCTTAAGAAATGCTGGATAACTTGATTCTCAGCATGCCCAGGAGGATCACCGCATGTGTTCGAGCCAGGGGAGGAGTTATATTGAATATAAACATTTTATTAATAAACTAGCTTTTGCCCGCGGCTTCGCCCGCGTGGAGGTCGGAAATTATCCCACGGGAAAGTACTGGATAAAAAGTATGTCCCATAACAATATGCAAAGTAATTTTAATAAATTTATATATTTTATATATTTTTTTTTGTAAACAGCATACTAAGTGCAAAAGGGATTTAAAAAAAGGAAATATTTTTTTAAACCTAATGAACTAATAAAAAATACGTCTTATTGAATACACTACTTATAAAACAACATATAAACCTACGAATTACTAAGGTCAACGTCAACGGAGAAAACTAACAACTTTGAGATCGTGAAGGCAATTGACATTCTCGTCAACTGCGATTAACGGAAGTTAGATTAAATTCATAAATTGATTAAAAACTCGATAGAGTAGAGATTTAGAAAACACTTGACCGAGAAGCGAGACCTGACCTCGTAGTGGAAAAAAATCCGATCGAACCAGGAACTTCGACCAGTTCGATCGATTTTTTTTTCCGTGAAATGTACAGTGGCCATCACATCAAGCTACACGAAACTGTCAGATTTCTCCAAACGATTTTAACTTTAAAATGTTGACGATTAAGTTCAAAATCGAACGTGAAAATTTGACAGTTTGTGGTATTTCGATGTGCTAGCCACCGTACATGCACAACGAAGTGAAGAGAAGAACCAATAAAATTTAGAGATGAGTCCGATATCATGTCACATGTGAAAATCATCGATATTTTAAAATCATTTCATCATGCAGTGACAACGACAAAATCATCAATGCCAAAATCATTACTTGAATGAACGCGAACTTCGGTAATTCAGACGGGCGTGCCGTCTCGGGGCGACCGACGACGCGGACGTTGCGACGCTTCGCGATCGGCGACACTGAAGACACAGAACCACAGAGTTTCGATAAAATGCCTGGTGCTGGGCACATAATGATAATTTCACCAAGCCGTTCCTGTTCATTTCTGCACTCATAATTGAAGTGACATGATCATAAACATACTCAAATAAAAATCTTTGATAATTTTTTCGTTGTTCCCGTCATCAAAATTTTTTGTCATTGTCATTTGGGCGTTGCGACGACGAACCGTTTTCAAAGACCGTTTTGTGTTCTGCGACTTCGAAACCGTTTTACGTCCTGGGTTCAAACAGTCTTCGTTACACAAACCAGTCTTCGAATTATTTAGGACGATTTTATATTTTACATCTATGAAAATACAGTCTTAGAATGCAATGAGTCAACTATCTCGTCCGTCGCGTCGTCGTCCGTTCGTTTACAAAGCAGTCCTTGCAATGGAAAGTGAACTTTCTGCCAATGAAATACAGTCGATAATGTATTACCAGTTGTCAATGCGTCTCGTTCCGTTCAAAATCAAAATATTTTATTTCACGTAAACCTACATGGGCAGTTATGAAACGTCAGAAGCTAGGTGCACGGTTCCAATTAGTCGTTTCCTATGGAGAAGCCGGCAAGAAACTCCACGGTTACTGTTTTAAAAATAATTGGCTTTACAATATTATCAAATAACAGTGATAATAGATATGGGAGGACAGTGTAGGCCTTTCAACAATTACCAGGTACTTAACAAAATAGAAAAGTGCCAACAAATATACACTCTACTAGGTCTACAACGTTCTTTAATTCACAAAATAGAAAATAACCTTAAGTATACAGGGTGGAAACGGGGCAGTAAGGGGAAGTACCTTATCCGATGCAGCTACACGAAAATGGTCTTAAGAGACTAACCATAATTTTTTATGGAATTTTGATCCCCATTCACAGATTTTCAAAAAAAATTACAGTTAGAAAGAAAATACCCATTTTACACATACATTTTTTGATACCAATCGATCCTGTTTCTAATACTGATAAAAAACTTCTATGGAACCAACCATCGTTGGAGTACCTACTCAAAAAGTCACAAATTGCAAAAAACTATTCCCTTACTGTTGAGATGTGTGATTAGGCAGGATAAATTAAAAATATAGACTGGAGCTGTAAAAATGCGTATGTATTCCGAGAACAAAGAAAAGCACATAAAAGTATGTAGGTAGACTTATAATTAATTCACCATCACAAAAACAAACGCCTGATGATGTCTTCTATGCAATAAGTTGCACGTAGTTGAAATAGTATTATTTCGATTAATGTTCCATAAATAAATCCTTTTTGTTCTAAATCTAAACATGCCGCCGGGCGTTGAAAGGCAATCTTTCAACCAGAATCTTCATTTAATGGCAGTGGGCATATCTTGCTGCATGCACGCCGGATGGTTCCACTTGCAGTTCTAATCTCGGCCACACGACTGATTCCATCCCGTCCTGGGTAGACTGCTGAGATCCGGCCTAATCGCCATTTCAATGGTGGCAGATTGTCTTCCTTTACTAGAACAAGGCGGTCAGTCTCTAAGACCGCCTTTGAAGACCTCCATTTTGTCCGCTGCTGTAGTTTAGAGACATATTCTTTATTCCACCTCGACCAGAAGTGTTGACGTAATGCCTCTATTCTCTCATATCGCTTCAAGTGAGTAAAGGAAGCCGTTTCATAGGACGGCACGGGCAAAGATGTGAGTGTGCGTCCTATCAGGAAGTGTCCAGGTGTTAGCGGCAGAAGGTCATTAGGGTCCGATGACAACGGCGTGAGCGGGCGCGAGTTCAGGAGTGCTTCGATTTGAACCAGTGCTGTATATAGTTCCTCATAAGTTAAATGACAATTTCCCATTACTCTTTTTAAATGAAACTTCACTGATTTGATACCTGCCTCCCAAAGACCACCGAAATTTGGAGCGTAGGGAGGAATAAAAATGAAGTTAATCCCTTCAGCGGTCATGTCACCAGACAACGAACTGTTGTTACCCTTCAAAAATTTGCCGATATCATTATAAGCGCCTACAAACGAGGTTCCGTTGTCGGAATATATATGTGTAGGTTTGCCTCTGCGAGACATAAAACGACGAAGTGCTGACAAATAATTTTGACTGGTTAAGTCACCCACCAACTCAATGTGAACTGCCTTCGTTGTAAAACAAACAAAGAGTACAATGTAAACTTTTACAAGTCTACAACCACGACCTTGTCGAGACGCTGACAGTATAGGTCCAGCGTAATCAACCCCAACACATTCGAATGGATGACCACCGGACGTCACCCGTCGTTCAGGTAAGTTTCCCATAATGGGATTAATTGGTTTAGCTGTAATGCGACTGCAAATGACACAACGATGATAACAAGATTTAGCCAGGTTGCGACCACCTATTGGCCAGTAACTATCTCTTATACAAGCCAATAGTAGTTGTGGTCCTGCATGCATTAGAGTTTTATGTTTAAATTCAAATAATAGTTTTGAAAATCGATGAGTGGACTGTATTACTAATGGATGTTTTTTCTCATAGGGAAATGAAGAATTTTGTAAGCGACCACCTACACGAATAATTTTATTTTTATCTAA
Organism: Dryobota labecula; assembly: GCA_947523025.1. Taxonomy (NCBI): domain Eukaryota; kingdom Metazoa; phylum Arthropoda; class Insecta; order Lepidoptera; family Noctuidae; genus Dryobota; species Dryobota labecula. The sequence goes on from OX383286.1 coordinate 29,021,842, forward strand.
AAATACGTTAAGTTTATTCAGTGGACTTCCTTTTGGTAAGCACTGATTTTTTATTAATATTTCATATTCGGGAAATGATTCTATTTGAGAAAGTTTTACAATTAAGTTTAACGCATTGTTTAATTCAGCTTCACTAAGATGTAAAGTTGTCGGTGGTTGCTTTTTACAAATATTAATAAATCGTAGCGTATATGCTACTGTGCGTTTAAGTCGAGAAAGGTTAGAAAACCGATTAAAATCAACTAAAGGTATCGGAGTCTTAGAAGTAGTTAATAAAGAAACCTCAGTTTTAGTTTCAGGTAGTGATTCTACTGCAGTGGTTGGAAAAGAAGGCCACTCGCCTATGTCCTGGTTTAAAAAATTAGGTCCCGACCACCATAAATTATGACTCTGAATTTGACTCACTTCAGTACCTCGAGATACAAGATCAGCGGGGTTAAGATGTGTGGGAACATGTCTCCAGGTACAATTATTAGCATTAGTTTTTTCAACTATTTCTGCTACACGATTGCGTACGAATGGTTGCAGCTTACTTGGTAACATCTTTAACCACCCTCGCACTATTGTAGAATCACTCCAAAATGTACTACTTTGAATTGGCGCGCCAAGTGACTCAATCACCTTTTCATATAGCCTCACTCCAACCAAGGCTGCGCAGAGCTCGAGTCGAGGAATTGTAGTTGGCTTGATAGGAGCCACTCTACTCTTTGCTGTAAGCAAACGCACCATAACTTCATTATTGTGATTAATACTCCTTACATAGATGCATGCACCATAAGCGGTTTGTGATGCATCACAAAATATGTGTAATTCTATCACCTTCCAAGAATCACAAAAAACTAAACGTGGGATGCGTAAACTATTTAAAATAAATAACCTATCAATAATATCTTTCCATGTCTTAGCGACATCTGGTGGTAAAGTGTCATCCCATGATAATTTATGTAACCAAAGTTTTTGCATTATTACTTTCATTGGAATGATACAAGGAGCTAAAAGACCTAGAGGGTCGAATATTTGGGATGTAACTGACAGAACTTCACGCTTTGTTACATTATTTGATAAAGATGTACTACTAATTGAAAAACAGAGCTCATCGGAGTCTGTTAGCCAGTTAAGACCCAAAGTTTTACTTGGCTCATTTGAGCCAATATTCAAATTTAATAATCAACTAGTGACTTGATCTGATATAACTAGGACATTGTTGGATTTCCACTTCCTAAGTGGCATACCAGCAGCAGCCAACTCGGCAGTGACTTTCTGGCGGATATTTCTGACGTCAGATATTGTATCCCCACCTGTGAGCAAGTCATCAACGTAAAAATCATGGATTATAATACCAGCAATCTTCTCATCCTTACAATCTAAGCCAACTTGTTTTAAACACCGAGTTGCTAAAAAAGGTGCACTTGCTGTTCCGTAAGTCACAGTGTTTAATTCATAGATTTTAATAGACTCTAACGGGTTCTCACGCCACATTATTCTTTGTAAGTGTCTGTCATCAGGGTGTACGATCACTTGCCGATACATTTTTTCTACATCTGCAGAAAGAATGTATTTATGTTTTCTGAATCTAAGTAGTAAAGACATTAAGTCGTCTTGAACAACTGGACCTACCATTTGTAAGTTGTTAGATGAAACACCTGAAGTAGTAAGACTGCTGGCATTAAACACTACTCTTAATTTAGTAGTTATGCTATGCTCGCGTAGAACAACGTGGTGTGGAATAAAATATGCCAGTTTTTTTGAATCAACGGAACACTCAGAAATGTGACCTAACGGAAAATTTCATGAAATCGCAATAAAGAGTTTTTAAAGCTGGCTGACTTTTAAATCTACGTTCAATCGAAAAGAGACGATGTTTTGCTCTAGCCAGTGAGTCACCCAGAATATGGTGTGATTGTTTGAGTGGTATCCTAACACAAAACCGACCATCTGCCATTCGAGTGGTGTTTTGTAAAAAATGTTCTTCACACTTAGCTTCTTCGTCAGAAAATGAAGATTACTGATTGGAGACTTCTTCCAGTTCCCAGAAACGCGATAATAGGTTTTGAATGTCATCTCCTGAAGTAGGGTTGTGAGAAGAACTGATATTGAGTTGTGCAATGTTAACTTTAAGAACGAATGGTGACCGTGATACTTGAAAACTATTAATTAATGGACCTGAAACTAGCCAACCAAGCCTAGATTCAAATAATATTGGTTTTCCTTCACCTAAGTTGATTTTTTGCCGCCCCAGTAGGTCCCAGAAAACATCTGCCCCTATTATTAGATCCACCGCCGATGGCGTGTGGAAATGAGGATCAGCTAAACAAATATCGCTTGGTATATTTAAATTATGAATGGATAATTTCTGACATGGTACTTCATCCGTTATGTTTGGTAAAATAAAACAATAAAGATTAGTAGTGAAGTTTTCACTCAATGATTTTACAGAAACACTGCACATTTTACTAATATTTGTTTTAGAATTGTTAATACCTTGTACAGATTCATTAACCTGTACAGTAGGTAAATTCAATAAATCACATAACTTATCTGTCATGATACAAGAAGTACTGCCAGTGTCCAATATAGCCCTAGCGAGATGTTCGCGGTTATTTTTATCATAAACCTTTATTAATGCAGTAGCCAATAGAACTTGAGTTTTACTTTTATTATTAAGATAAGTTGTAGCACGTGCAGATAGTGTCACATTTGTATTGGGTTTCTTTTCGGCTGAGTTAACATCTACAGTAACAGTGCTGTCAGTTTGCGAAGTAGAAGCATTAGGCATATATTTCTGTGACGCACCTGCTACATGGACCAGTGTATTGTGCTTACGCTTACATATTTTGCAACCAAAAGATTTGCAATGATTTGCGTAATGACCAGACCGAAAACAATTAAAACATACCTTGTATTGAGGAAGAAGCTCAAGCCGTTTTTCGTTGCTGAGACCAAGAAACTGTGGACAGTTGAGTAAATTATGTTTATCACTACAATGCGGGCATGACGCCGGTGAGGAACTGGTATTATTCTTATTTTTCTGTGGTGGCGTTTCACTGCTCACCGATATCATTGTTTTATGCTTGTTAGATTTAGGAGTACTATTATTATTAGCCTGATTGCGAGACAAATCTAGTGTTTCAAGCAAAACTGCACGATTTCTTAAGAATTCTAGGAATATTTGTAATGTGATTGATTTATCTTTATCTAAATGACCTTTTTCTTCCTCCCACTGTCGATAAGTCCTTGAATCTAATTTCTGAGTAACTATATAAATTATCAACGTATCCCAAAACTTAACTGGCTCACCTAAAGATTCTAACGCACGTAGGTTTTTGTTTAAAGTATCAATGATGTTTTTAATATTATCTGAGGATTCTTTATTAACCACTTCAATGTTAAATAAGGCTGCCACATGATTTTGAATGAGAAGCCGCTTGTTATCAAACCTTTCACATAATAAATTCCACGCAATGGAGTAATTATTAGCCGAAAATTCAATAGCCCGTATGACTAAGGAGGCTGTCCCTTCCAAGGAAGCTCGAAGATAATGAAACTTATTTATTTCATTAATTTGGTCATCCAAATGTATTAAGCTTGAAAACGTGTCATGGAACTCTAACCACTTGTCATATGTCCCGTCAAACTTAGGCAGTTGAATGGTTGGTAGCCTAACCAGCCTATTATTGCTAACGCGAGAAAACTTATCTTCATTAACAATGTAATTGTGTCTGGCTAGTAATTCCTGTGCCCTCGCAACAACTTTGAAAAATGAGGCTTCAAATTCATTACGTTCTGATAACTGTGTACTCATTATCCTCAGCTATACATTCCAACCTTAACTGAATGTCGTCATATTGCGAATAAACAAGTTCAATCTTACCGAGGCGTAACTGCAGTTCGTTCATCTGGGTTTGCGTTAAAGAATCCTTCTTAAAATCCTCTAAGTAATTATAAAATACCGTTAATCGACCTTTGTAACTTGCTCGTTTTTTAATAAGCTCCTTTTCTTCCTTATCAGTCATTCTTTGGAAAGCAGGTACCCAAACTGAAATGTAACAAGTTTATATTTTAATGAATATAATATTTATATTGTTAAACAATAGGATAAACAGTTAAAGGGTTTACTAAATCGCTAGAGCGAATATTTAACAATAAAATTGCTGATTTTAACTTGATATTTGTTCTAATGTGAAAATAGAAAGCAAGATCTATTGATAACTATACAAACAGAATACCAATAAAAAAAATACTAATCTGCTTTCTAGACTGTGGACAATAACATTAATGTGATTGTTGGTTTTACCATTCACTTATGAACTTTACTAAAATTAAGTTAAAATGTAACGGAATACAATACAATGTAGTTATTAGTTGATAAAGTAAGATTTCTTAGAATATTTATTGCAAGATAACAAAGGAAACTGTTTAGATTAATGGTTAACAATTGTTGAAACCTAGTTTGCTGCTTAATTACCTTTATACAATAGATTGACTGCAAATTATACCAATAATTTGGTAACTTGAAAAGAAATCATACATGTGCAAATGAACAAAGAAGTTAGATACCAATACTGTACTAACCTTTACAATTCCATAAAAAACGTTAAATACTACCTGAATAAGAGTAATGGGTTCTGAAATAAACGAAAGTAGGAACACTGCACTATACTGCAATATGCTGCGCTGTGACCCTTTTGACCTTAGCCAGCTATTCACAAAACTCCAAACGGCAGTAGTAGTAGTTTTCCGATAAATACATTGACATATGGACGTAGTTATGCGAAAATGTTTCATTCCACAGTAAATTGAATTTGAGATAAAAGCATTTACGCGTTTCAATGGTATTCTTTTTTATTCTAACTAGTAAAGGCCAATACTTAAGGTTTTATTGTTGAATTATATTGTGTTTAGATAATCGTATGTTTAATTTTAGGCTATTCACTTTACAATAAGAAAAAAATATGATAGTGGTATTGGAACATTTTAACATAATTAATATTTACATGAACATAGCTTCAAATTAATTTTGCACAAACGTTCCAGGTACTTTTTATCCATCTGTACCTTATTATTTATGATCTAAATTTTACATATAAATTTTATTTTTTAATAAATATGTAAAACCTGAACAACAAATAAAAGAATAGTAATTGCTTATGATTTTTTTTATTACTAGGTCACAATTTAAAAAACAGTATAAAATCTTGTGCTTTTGGGGAGGCCTACGTCCAGCAGTGGACTGCTATAGGCTGATGATGATGATAAAATCTTCATACGTCATACTCATCATCCTCTTGCATTTCGAAATCTGGTTCCCCACCAAACCCATCGACATCATCTATGATTCCCTCCGTACTCTTTAGGTTTTTATAAAATTTATGACAATCCTCAGGGATGTACTGATACATGGATTCTAAATCTGCTAATTTGGCTGGAGCAATGGCTTTACCATCCGGCCACAACAAACAGAAATCCGACATGTTAATATTTCGTGATTCCCCTCTAATTTTTTTTTCAATTGTTAATTCCTTGTAATCTTCCTCAAATAATGATTTCATAAAAATTGAAGACACTTTCTCTTTTTCAATTCTTATTTCTTTTGTCTTTAACCAATTGACTTTGGTTTTGTCTGTGAATTTTTTTCTATTGATAATATTTTTTTCTAATTTTTCCGTACCATAAAAATCAGTCATATTCATTTTAAATACTTCTAGAGGTTTTCTTTTTTTACACGTTTTAATTATGGACATATATTCTTCGGCTGTATAAATTCGTTGATAGTGTTTGAGAGCAGTTTCAATTTTGGAAAAGTCTGTGTTATTTGGCAGGAAGGTATGCCCAGACTCAAGAAATCGCATTGTAAATTGTAATGACTTTTAAAGTGTCATGTGATTAAAACGTTCCAAATATACATGGAACATTTGTTCCAAAATAAAATGGTTTAACATGGTTTTGCTAAAACGTTACAAGATTGTTGTGGCGTTTTAACAAAATAAATATACTGTTTCGTAAAACATTAAATGTTCCTGTCCTCATAGTACGTTCTAGTTAATTTACACAAGTTATTATTTGATAAAGGTTGTGGGTTGGAACGTAAAAGAAAAAAATATTTTCTGATATAAGACTTTAAACTTGGAACCTTATTGCAAATCTGACTCTAAGTGTCATAAAAGGTAGTTTGATCACATTATCTCGATTTCGGATGACTTGTGGGTTGGAACATTTCTGCATAACTACGTCCATATATATTACTGCGTAAATAATATATTTCCTCGATTTATCCTTATTCCTGGTTCACTTATCCGACTCGATATGGACCAAATTATGTTGAGATGTGTGATTAGGCAGGATAAATTAAAAATATAGACTGGAGCTGTAAAAATGCGTATGTATTCCGAGAACAAAGAAAAGCACATAGAAGTATGTAGGTAGACTTATAATTAATTCACCATCACAAAAACAAACGCCTGATGATGTCTTCTATGCAATAAGTTGCACGTAGTTGAAATAGTATTATTTGATTAATGTTCCATAAATAAATCCTTTTTGTTCTAAATCTAAACACTTACATTTTGTAAAGAATTTGTGTAAGCTTTTGCTATTTATTTTGTCTGAAAATATTTGAAACTAGCTTCTGCCTGCGACTTCGTTCGCGTAGAAGTCGTAAAACACCATAATATACTAAAATACCAGCCACATTTTAATAAAACTTCCCTGAACACTACGTTTGTAGTTTTGGTTACAGCAGTCAAAATATACAGAGAGTCAGGACTGGTGACGCGGGAGCAAGCGACGTACAGTTCTATGTTCTATGGTAAAGGGTTTGGTTTCCGCACTTAGTCCTTCAGGTGGACCATTGTACATGGGCCATGGCGGCCATCAGTGGTTATTCCAACCAGCCCACTTCCCTCCCAAGTTAATTACGTCTCCCGGTATGTTTAGAACATCTGTGAAAGATCAGGGTGCTCCGAGGGTCTCTGGTCTAATCTGGGTGACGCCTGTGCATTCAAAGAGCACATGCGCGACGGTTTCCTCAGCCTCCATGCAAGCTCTGCACAGAGGATTGTCCGATATGTCTATTGTGTGGAATTGTTTGTTTAGCGTGCAGTGTCCCGTAATGGTCCATGGTATGGAGCGAGAGTGCATGGGAGGCCGTCACCTCCTGCGAAGCAGTAATGCTTGCGAAGGAGGAGGCGGAACGCGTGAGGTAGAGGTAGTCTGCGCACCTTCACGCCCCTAGTCGCCGCAGAAGACGCCCTGGGCGGCGGGAATGAATTGGCGATTCCCGGCCACCGTAGGCGCGGGCTTGCGGACGGCGAGCAATGGGCAGCTCGCCGTCTGGTAAGGATCAGGCCCAGGTTGACGGCGCTTTCTGTTCTACGCGTGCCACAAAGAGATGTCAGCTCGAACTGTGACGGGGTCCGCTAGGACCAATGCCTGCCAGGGTTGCGAGTTTTTTCGAAAGGGATACCGTGGCCCTGGCACAAAGGCAACTGAAGTAACATAGGTGAGTTTTAGGCAGTAAAAGTCTGACACGCCCTCCCGCTCCCCCCAGAGCGGGAGAAGTTATTTGATAATTTCCCACCCAAAAAAAATCCTATAAAGTTCTTCGAACTATCACAATTACAGTAACAAAATGTAAAAAAACCGGTCAAGGGCGAGTCGCACCGAGGGTTCCGTACCATCATAATTGTATAGCTTTATTCGTATTAGTACCTAAATAGTTATGTGCCCAGAAAAAACTACAACTTACTGTGCTTAACCACAAGCAATCTGCGACTACTCGCAGATTGCTTGTGGTTAAGCACAGTAACAGCACAGCTTCCTACCTACGTAGGAAGTAGGACATTTTGGTTGTGAACCGTGAAATGTTTTTAAATTTTCATCGGCGAGGTCAATATTCATCAGAGAATTTTAACACTGCGGTGTACAATATTGTAGTTTTAGGTCAGTGCCATCTCTTGACCGATAATGGAACTAATGCAATTTTTGTTGATGATTTCTGAAAAAGTGTGGTATTTAGAGAAATCGTTTTATTTTTCCTGTAATCTTTACGTAAACTAAACACTTTTATTTATTCATTACATAAACTACTATCACATAAAATAATTTCAGATTTTTTTCTATGCAAACAACGGAGATAAGGGGGGGAATGGTTATTTTTTTGTCAAAAGTCGAAAAAATGGAGCCTAAAATTTTTTATGAGTATGTGCAAATAGCGCTCTTTCATACGATACCCCACATGCCCTATAGTCCCACTTCGATTTTTTAAGACACCCAGTTAAGTCCCAGTTGCAAAAAAAAAAAATTACTTAATTGCAACATAGTTGGGCAAACGTCATCTGAAATTATTCCAAATTTCAAGTTGATAGCATTAGTAGTTCTTGAGATATCTAGCCGTGACAGACAGACGGACAGATAGACTGAGTCACACCATAAGATGATTCCTGATTTGTGGAAAATATCACACATTATCCCCATACATAAATCTGGTAGAATGAACGATGTAACCAACTATAGACCAATTTCTATTATTTCACAATTTGCAAAGATTTTTGAGGGTCTCATATACAATGTAGTTTATTCCCACCTCCGTCATAAAATTAGTTTGAAGCAACATGGTTTTGTGTCTAATCGTTCTACTATGTCTAACTTACTTATTTACACTACTTTCATTAGTAACACCTTTGAAGCTAGGGATCAGGTTGACGCAGTTTACACGGATTTTGCAAAAGCATTCGATCGCGTTGATCACTCAATTCTTTCTATGAAATTGAATTATGCTGGTATTCATGGCTCTCTGTTGCGGTGGTTCGAGAGTTACTTAATTAATCGTTCTCAAATAGTTGCCTGGGCGGGTTATGAATCTGTACCTTTTTCTCCTGGTTCTGGTGTTCCACAGGGCTCTAAGTTGGGCCCTTTGCTTTTTTTGGTATTTTTGAATGATCTTTTAGATTTAATGAATTGCAATTGTTTAGCCTACGCTGATGATTTAAAAATATACTGTAGGATATCGGACCTGAGTGATTGTATGAAGCTTCAGAGGGATCTTGATGTCCTTCAGCAATGGTGTTTGAACAACAGAATGACTCTCAATGTTAAAAAATGCCAGACTATTACATTCACGAATAAAGTAAATTACATTAAATTTGATTATCATATTGATGGATCAGTACTGAATAGAGTGTCGGTCATCCGCGACCTAGGGGTACTCTTCGATACATCCCTATCTTTCCGCGATCATATAGATAGTATCGTAGCTAAGACTAAAAGAATGCTTGGCTTTATAATCCGTATGTCGAAACCTTTTCGTAATTGTAGTAGCATTATTTTACTTTACAACGCACTAGTAAGGAGCTCCTTGGAATATTGTTCCACTATTTGGTCTCCCTATTATTCAACTTATACTAATAATGTTGAATCTGTTCAGTCCCGTTTTGTTAGGTATTTATGTATCAAGAATGGGATCCGTAAAGCTATACCTGATTACAACGAGAGGTTGAGGCACTTTAAATTGATTACCTTAAAAGAAAGACGTAACCATTCTGACTTACTGATACTTCATAAGATTATAAACGGTTCCATAGATGCACAATTGATTAACTATTTTAACTTTAGGTATTGCCAACGTAGTAAGCGTCATCATCGTATTTTTGAATTGCCTACATCCACCTTAAATTCCACATATAGTAGCCCCTTAACACGTATGGCCAGGCAATATAATGAAAGGTCCAACTTGACAGATTACCCTATTGATATTTTCTCCATGAGTTTCGCTTCATACAGACGCTCCCTATATAAATAGCACGACGAGCGCACTTCTTTGTAGCTCAAATTGTTTTGGTTTTTAGTGTTCTAGATTCTAGATTTAGGTCTAATATAAACACTTTTTATTGTTCTTTTTTGTCTCTAATATTCATATACTAATGTCATGCATACCTGTTATTTGCATGGTGACTAAAACGACAATTTAAGATGTCATTTTTATTTGAATTGTAAGTGACTGTACTGTTGGTGTGCTTATTATAAATAAATAAATAAATAAATATTATTTTTGAAACACCCACCTATATGTACAGACGCCAGCACATCAAGCTACTACAATCTGTCAAATTTCTTTAATAGATTTACTGTACTGTTGGTGTGCTTATTATAAATAAATAAATAAATAAGGGTTCTTTTTTACCAATTTGGTACGGATCCCTAAAAAGAAGCACATAAATATCAATTCTTTGGAATCGAAATCAGATTTGCATTGCGTTGTTGAAAGTTGACTGAAATAGCATAATATGTCATAATTGACTGCTTAGATCCATAAGGTATGATAATCATTTAAAAGATGAAATCTGTAACTATCTGATAAATTCGTTTCATAATCAACACAGCGAAGTAGTAATGGAATAATTCGACTGTTGTCATACACTGATACATTGTGTTCGTTCTCATCTCAGTTCCACCTACTACCTGTATGGGAAAACTTTTTTTCGATTTCTGACTTTTCTAGTGCTCAAACCTCAGTTGGTGCCATAGAGTTTTTTTATCCTCGTAAGAAACAGGATCGATTGGCATCAAAAAACTTTTTTGTGAAATTTGCCCATTTTCTTGCTGACTGTAATTTTTTTTCAAAATCTGTGAATTAAAATCATTTTTTTTCTAAAAGTTAAGGATAGTCTCTTAAGACCATTTTCTTGTAGCAACCACGGTTACGGTACCTGCCCTTATGGACCCATCTCAAAACATAATGCAATACCTACTGCTCATCCCCCATACCAAATAGCGTGATATATAAATTATCACACTATTTGCGTGAAGACTCGAAAACGTTCTAATTGGGACGTATTGACTTTAGTCTGCGACACGCATGGCGTCGAGTAATACGCTTAGTTGAAGCAGCTGAAAAATTCAAAAAATGCCATCGTGTGTATTTAGAAAGTGTACCAATTATGATACCAAAATTAATAAAACACAAGGGATCTCATACCACATTGAAGGAAGCAATATACTTCGATTTATTAATATATTTCAATTATTTTCCTAATATTCTGATATTTGGAAGTTAGAAGAAAGAAAGAAATGGAAATACATTTTTATGTCGTGAGGACGACAAGGACGCATTCACTCTGGACATAGAATAAAAGTACAGATGCGAATATCGTAGGCAGTAAAGTCATCGTTACCCCACAGTTCTGTTTTCCTTTTTTCTAACCTTTTTTTTATTGTTCTGTTTTATGTAATAGTTGATATACTTAAATAGAAATTAAACATTAGCCGTCTTATTACAAAACGAGTTCTAACTAGTCCAAATCCAAACCTTCGAGCCGTTTTTGTATTTTAAAGTTTATTCAGAGCAAGGTAAAGTTCTTACTCGTAATACAAAATTGACAACTTAGACTTGGGGTTGGCGTCAGTTTTTATAATTAAAACTTTAACTTTGTTGAAATAGAGTTCGAAATTCAAAAATGACTCGATGCCCTAGTAGCATTGTTTGTTGGCATTTAGTTGGGCCACTTACCTCTGGTTAGTTGGCAAATGCATACAATTGGCGGGCAGTTTGCGGGTTGGGCCAACAACAGATGGCCTACGTGGATTTGCCTACGAAGGCCCAACCTGCGATGGAGCCAACGTATATTGCCCTACGAAGGCCCGACGAAAACGTGTTATGGGTAGGCCCAACGACACATATAACATTTAGGCAAGCGGTTGTATGTTAGAGCGACGCGTCTCGCCAGCGCCTGCGCTGGCGAGACGCACGTACATTAAATAAAATAAAACACACGTTTAAGCTAGCTAGGTACATAAGTACTAAAGAAAATGCCCATCGACATTGTTAGTATGAACCCATATTATTGTTTAACTGATTAAATAAACGCAATCCCATGTCCCAATCGCGGTGTGTTTTGCAGAAGCGATAGTGGATGGAGTCAGTAGTAAGCGATAGTAATGACTGTGTGACGTTGTTATTAACCCAAATCTATTCAATACGAAGTCTGAGTCCGACCGTGTCAAGTGATCGAGTGTTAAAAGTGTGCCTGGTTGGCACCATAGAATTTAACCCCACACAAAATATATGGGTTACTTACCTAAACGATGTGTGTATTATTTTTATGTCATTGAAATAACAATACGTGCGTATTATACCTTAGCACTTACCTAATATTTTATTGTACACAGACCTACTTAACTAGTCGTTGCCAATAATAAAAGAATATTCGTCAAATCACCGTCATCCATACCAAAACTATTACAAAATTCAACAGTTCAATAGCTGTCACTATAGGTAGTCTCTTGCAGCGCGAGCACAGCCTCACTTCACGCAGCCACGGCGAAGTGGTGTTGCTATGGCAACGAGAATCGCGTGGCGTGTCAACTCGCGCATGCGCCTTACGCGCACGGTTTTTTTTTTAATTTTCCCTCGTTCGTGGCCATGTCCATAAGCCTATTCGTATTCGTATTCCTATTCGTTCAGGGATAGTAATTAGTACTTACCTATTTATGTATTTCAATGCTTTTAGATATTATGTATTTTAATCTCTCTAAATACAACCGTTTTTGTACATTCAAAAAGTCAGTTTAGTGCCTATATTTTCTTAGCCTAAACGCGTCACGCATGCGCACTAAGAACATTAAGAAAATGCAATACTAACGTCCAATAAGTTCAAAATAAATATTTTATATACCTACTTAACTAATTGTTGCCAATAATAAAAAATATTCTTCAAATCATCATCCATGCTAAAACTATTACCTACAAAATTCAACAGCTGTCGTCTCTTGCAGCGCGCGCACGTCTTATTTGTGTTCTGTGGCACAGTCTCACTTCACCCAGCCACGGTGAAGTGGTGTTGCTATGACAACGAGAATCGCGTGGCGTGATCATTCCGCCGCGCATGCGCCTTGTGCGCTCGTTTTTTTTTTAATTTTCCCTCGTTTGTGGCCATGTCCATAAGGCTATTCGTATTCGATTTCAGGGACAGTAATTAGTACTTACCTATTTATTTAAATTCTTTTAGATATTATGTATATTTAATCTCTATAAATACAACCGTTTTTGTACATTCAAAAAGTCAGTTTAGTGCCTATATTTTTTAAGCCTAAACGCGTCACGCATGCGCACTAAGAACATTAAGAAAATGCAATACTAACGTCCAATATGTTCAAAATAAATATTTTCGATCGCAAATGCATACAATTGGCGGGCAGTTTGCGGGTTGGGCCAACAACAGATGGCCTACGTGGATTTGCCTACGAAGGCCCAACCTGCGATGGGGCCAACGTATATTGCCCTACGAAGGCCCGACGAAAACGTGTTATGGGTAGGCCCAACGACACATATAACATTTAGGCAAGCGGTTGTATGTTGGTTGGTTTTATGGCTAGTTTTAGAGCGACGCGTCTCGCCAGCGCAGGCGCTGGCGAGACGCGTCGCGCGTCGCTATACATGAACCTTATCGGCTTCAAAATAAGGTTGGTTTTAGCGATTTGTTTTGGAAAACCAACCTTATTTTCAAGCCGATAAGGTTCATGTGCAGCGACGATTTAAACGTTTTGTTTTGTAATAAGGCGTTTCATGTGCGGAAAAGACAATAATTATAGATAGCTTATCATTACCTACCATAATATATCACAGAGAATATTAAAATAAAGCTATTTCAATTTTTTATCACCACATTTAGGCTGTCCGCCCATGTTCGATAATCGGTGGCCGATTTTTTGTAGGAGCCAAATGAAACAGTAGAGATCAAATGTATCATCGCACACGTCCTACAAAACGTCAGTCTAAATAACATAAGGCGAAATAATCTGACCGATTGAAATATAAATGAAATATAATAAATTGAATCTTTTCGAATGTGTATGATTGTTTTTATTACAAAATATATATTTTTAAGCTATTGCATAGCTTCTATCGCGGGCCTTGAGCGCGGGGACCGAATCCAGAAATTCCGTAACGAAAAAACCTCACGCTCCCCACTCCGACGGGTACGGAGGTGTGGCTTGAAGGCCGTGCATCGTCTAACGTCGTTTCAGTTCGGCAGTCTTCGACACGGCGTTGTGTGCGTGCGATTAGACGTATTGTACGACTCTACGAAACTCTGTGGTGGATTTACCGCGCAACGCAACGCCATCTAGTAATCGCAGGTAGAACTAACTAAATAGAGGTGACATTGGCGTGGCTTGTGATTCGTAATCGAGACAAGCGTTGCTCTGTTGGTGGTCTCAGTTGTGTTTTGTTGTCGTTTTTATCCACTAGATGGCAGGCATCGTAATTCAAAAGTTTTTGAAAGGTTGTTGAGGTATGTGAGCAATTTATTTATAAATCAATAATTTTACTCGTGTTTATGATTCTCCTAGCTAGAATTAACATTAAACATTAACGTTCTTTATAGCTTATAAAAATCACTTTTATACGGTTCTCCAAAGTTCTGGGCCGATTATGGATTGACTTTACTTTCTAATCGGTCACCACGCTCAAAAAGTGTAACTTGAATTAATATCAAAGAAAAAGAAATACTGCATAAATAAAATAAATAAATAATTATAATTGCATAAGTTGATACAAAATGCTATGCAATAGCTTTACCGCGGCAGTCCCCGAGTGCCACACGTCTTTTTCTTTAACATCGTGTTTTATTTCTTACCTACCTACCTTTATTACTGTTTATTAGTTGTTATAAGTACAAACCGCGTGTACTTTACTACGCGCGGTTTGTACTTTCTGTCTCGTTAAATTTGTTAGTCTGTGATGCCAACATTCGGTGATTGGTGACTAGAATAATGTTTGTTTACATTCACGCGCAATTGACAACACTAGCTGTCTCTTTTTTTCTTGTTGTTTTTATCAAGCCATCTCTTTTCTATCATTTTTATTTGAGGATCTTCATGTTTCAACTTATGTTTTTTTTATTATTTGTTAATTTTGACCGAAATAAATGTTCTCCAGTTTTATATACTTAGGTAATATTTTCCTAAATAGGTAAAACCAGTACGCTTCCGCTTGCCAATTACTGCGAAAAATAAAACACGAATTTAATTTTTACATACTTTATTTATGATGTTATATCTAATTGTATACTTAGATAGTAATAACAAAATAGCTGACTTTTCTAATAATACTGATTTAACTATTACGTATGCTATGTTAAAAAAAAAACAACAAGAGTCTAAAATATGTATATAAATTATATTATTTCCACTCTTCTCGCTTTTCTGTTTGCGAAATCCTTAATAATCTCGTGTATGTCTATATGGTCTCCTCTATGGATATTGTTGCTAAATTTGTAAATCTTTCCTGGCTCATTGTTGAGCGCAGGTAATTTTTTATAAGTTTGAATTTAGAAAAGGACCTTTCTGCGCTTGCTACGGTAACTGGCATAGTTAGCAAAATTCGTAATGCTATGGTGATAAACATGTGTGTATGGTGGCAAACAGCTGTCAAATTGTTTAAGTATATAAATTCAACTTTGAACCTTATCCTGTAGTGATAAAGTTGAAAATCTATTAAAGTAATTTGAGAGATTGTAGTAGCTTGATGTGCTGGCGTCTGTACAATGATGAACACAGACAACAAACAGATGTATTGTAGACTAAATCCGGGAAATTCCCTGGACATCTGGTCATGACGTCCATTTACGGTGTACCATAACTTGTTATCCAAAATATACCCAAAGATACTGCCTTCGCTCAATATACCTACAAAAAAAAAAAAAAAAAGACGTGTGGCACTCGGGGACTGCCGCGGTAAAGCTATTGCATAGCATTTTGTATCAACTTATGCAATTATAATTATTTATTTATTTTATTTATGCAGTATTTCTTTTTCTTTGATATTAATTCAAGTTACACTTTTTGAGCGTGGTGACCGATAAGAAAACAAATTTTTCTTTTATTAAATAAACAAAGAGTATATAAAGAGTGTATTAAGAGACGGGAGTCCCATAGATAAAAATGAAAAACGTCGCTTGTATGAAACGTGAGCTAATAATGAATACCAACATAACAGAAATGACACGGACTGCAGACATGACATAAAGCTGCCAACATAATAACAAGATAGGGATGTACTACTACTCACTCGTAATTTTTATCGATATGTTGCTGTAAAAAATTTCGGGTTTTAGGATCCTGACATTTTTACGGTTTCATTCTTAATAAATTTAAGGCAAAGGTCACTTAGGCCAACGGTAACTTTCGATTTGAACTAAGGTTACGTGGTAATTTTCTTATAAAAAGAAACCAGCTACGGCTGTGATTCCACGTTGGCGTAAGCGGGGTTCAGAGACAAATCCCATTGTATAGTCTAGATCTAATCCGAGGTAAACTTGACTATAAGATGAGATTTGCTGTGATGATAATAAAATAAATAAAACTTTGGACTTAAGTTTTTTTATAATAATTAGAACACCTTTTCCTTTCTATTGATCATTCAATTGGCAATGGTTCAGCAGTTGATGTTGAAGGTACTGAAATGTAGAAAACACGTTGCTTATTAATTGACACATGAACAAGTGAATTCAAATTTAATTCTAATCTTGAATAGTTACTTGGGCTTAGTCTCATTCTTTTTATCACATTTTCATTTGAAAAAGGGTCTGTAATAGACAAAAAAGTATCTGTAATATTTACAATTGATACATTCAATACAGTTAATCAAATAGTAAAGTGAATTTAATAAGTTTATAATAAACATAAGCCTTACCCGCAATAGAACATATTTTCCTGTCTTTTGAACATTCTACTGGCAATGGTTCAGCAGTTGATGTTGAAGGTACTGCAATAAAAACAAAATGTAGTCATTCACTTCTAATTCCAAAAACAATGAAGGGTATCGTAGTTGGGATGAATTAATCCCAAGAACCGAATTAACATTGTAGTTGAAAAACATGTTTCCCCATACTTTCCAACTGCATAATAATAATGTAAGTACACACAATATTGAGTAATTTACCATGTTATTTTAAGACCATAGACTTCTTAAAGGTTTTGCTGTAATCTTTAAGTATAGAACTGTACACTGTATTTTTTTTAATGTTAGGATCAGCAGTTTCGGAGATAAGGGGGGAAATGGTAATTTTCATCTATTTTCTTTTTTTTAATGTTAGGATCAGCAGTTTCGGAGATAAGGGGGGAAATGGTAAATTTTCATCTATTTTCTTTAATAATTTTCATTAAAAATGTAAAATGAAATGAAAGGACTTGTCAAGAGGATTTTTTTAAATAATTTAAAAAAAAGTTCTCTTGTCAAGTCCTTTCATTTCATATGTCACATGATACATTTTGCATGTGTACCAAAATGCAACTTAATCGGTCCAGTAGATGTCGGACGTACAGTACCCAAAAAAAAAAAAATAACTTACTAGATGTACCAGTCCAAGAATCGCAGTAGTAGAAGTAGAAGATAACTCTGCAAAATATAATTGAACATGAGTTACTAAAGTAATCGGAAAGGGTGAGTTAGGATGAATTACGACTGGAAAATAAAGTCTTACCTGTTTGCTCACTTTTGAAGATGTGTAGTGGAAATCCAACGAACAGCTCATCTGCCATTGGTTCTGCAGTAAGTTCTACAGACGGAGTAGCATTTTTTCTTAGTTGTGTCTTCTTTTTATTGAAATCCTTTGGTAGAAAATGACTGCCACAAATATGTTCCAATTGATGTAGCTTTTCAATGGGTACATACACCAAGTCTTCTTTCCCGTAACTTTAACCCATTTTTTACATCTAGCTGGAAGATTTTATTACATTATTATGATTATAATAGTAGTGTATTTAAACTTATATCTTTGTTATTGTGGTTTTGCAGTATTAATAGAATAACAGAGAAAATTATATGAAATAGGAATATTATAATAATAAAAATATCGACAGTCGATAAAAAAGTAACATGCGTCAAGCACTAGCATATTGATAGGTTACTTTGTAATTTTGTAAATTTTGGACTTTAAATCAAGTAATTTATTTTCTGTAAGAGCTTATCAATGTTTTTTAACATACCAATTGAAAATATATGCTTACCTATCTTCATTCAAAGGAAATTTGGCTATGAAGATTCGCATTTGACCATCTGACCGGCCGGATCTTATAACACATATTTCACACGTTTTGTAATGCATTGCAACTTAAATTACGTCACACTTACATACATAAATACAACAATAACTAATTTACGATAAATATCCACAAAACACAGAATAAAAACAAAAACAGCGCTTTGTTGACAAAGTTCTTGACAACAAACAAGACAAGAATATGGCGGCCGGTAGCTATGGCGGCTGAGTAGCGTAGTGCGATAGAGTCGAATAGATGTTAAAGCGAGACCGCGATAGCGTGAGGTTTTTTCGTTACGGATTTTCTGGATTCGGTCCCCGCGCTCAAGGCCCGCGATAGAAGCTATGCAATAGCTTAATACTCACGTTCAAAAATATCGTTAGAATATACTGAAAAAGTATTAAAATACTGAATCTGGTCACACTGGTTTTGGCACTCCCGTTCCTTAAAGTCGGGGAATCCCCGTGACCCCACTCCGCTAGCGTCGCACGCATCGCATCGGGTTACGTTCATAATTCATTCAAACAAACTCATGGCGGTTCTTTTGATTTTAATGCTAAACTCGTAACTAATGTTAACTAAAACCCAAAGCGTAAAATTAAACCACACACGTGAATATTATCTTAGAAGACTTGTACAATAAGCGCATTATAATTATGTTTTGTTATTTACAAGGCATATGTTGCGCCTATTGTACCTTCTTACTTATCGATACTCCTCTACAAAGAATATGTTGTTGTGTAAGTGTAACAAAAATAAATTCGATGGCGGCGCCTCTATTGTCTTGGCGCCTGTGTGCGCCGCACACTTCGCACACAGGGGCGGCGCGGCCCTGTGTCAATGGTATAAGTATATTTGTGTATAGATTAGACGTAGGTTTCTTCTTTAGAAAAATGGAAGGTATGTTTGTATAGGTATCAATGATTAGGCCTCATTTTTAATAGTTTTTTTTTTTTACATGTACTATTCATCATATACATCTTTCGGCCCCGACGGCCATCTGTTCTGCGAGCAGTGTGCCATGCCCATTGCCACTTAAGTTTGGCTATTGTTCGAGCTATGTCGGTTACCTTGGTTCTCCTAAGGATCACTTCATTTCTGATTCGATCACGGAGGGAAACTCCAAGCATAGCCCTCTCCATTGCCCTTTGGGTGACTTATAGCCTTCTAATAAGGCCCATTGTGAGCAACCACGTTTCAGTGCCGTAGGTCATCACTGGCAACACACACTGGTAGAGTGTCTCAAGACGAAAGTCTTTGACACTCGTGTTGTGTGCGGTATGTGGGACGAGAAGATATTGCGTAGCTTCCCGAACGCTGCCCAGCCGAGTCGTATTCGACGACTGACCTCTTTCATCCTAATTTTGTATGGGAAGACGAAACAATTTTTTTCATTTTTCGATCCATGTTCCTTGGGAAAAATTTCAGTTTCATGGGTAGAATCACCCCTTGGAATAGTGTTAGCTAACATAGATAGTGGTGCCGATTCCCTTGTTCACAAACTAAACTAAATTTAAGTTCAGTGCATCTTTTTCTTTCTATTTCATTAAGAAAAGGACAGAAGATACATTTATTAATTTTAGTCGGAAAGTTTTTAATCACGTCTAAACTTGTATGGAGTAGTGACAGGCGCTGATTAATTTGACACGACTAAACTAAAATTTATCTTCTGTCCTTTTCTTAATGAAATAGAAAGAAAAAGATTAGCTGAACTTAATTTAGTTTAGTTTGTGAACAAGGGAATCGGCACCAATGTATAGATTACAAAGATAAACATTAAATAATTTATAGAACTAGGTTAAGTGTATAATAACTAGGTAAGATAAATTACATAGGTTATATAATAAAATACAAAAACAATAAATTCAGATTATAAAAATCTCAACCACGGGGATCTTGATTCTTGTATACGCGGCAACACTAAATGGCGTTTAGGGTTTATGTTAAAATTTTGAAATTATACGATACTTATTGATGGTATGTGATGCCAGTGTCCTTCTTATTTCTTGTAGTATTATTTTTACACATTTTCACTATGCAAACTGGCATTTTACTTCGGATTATGTCCAAAACTTAATAAAACATTGGCACGTACACGTCACACACAGGTTGCAGTATGACTGGCTCGGGTACGCCGACTTCGGCGTAGTATTTGTTGCCGCATTTGACAAGTACACCGGCGGTATCTAGTCAAGCGCAGCGAGACCTATCATTTATCTAAGACTTTAATAATATTAAGCAAAACACAAGAGATTCATAGAAAAAAATTATATTGACAGTTTCTTCTATATCTTTTGTTTTTCTTCTTTTTTTATAATTTTCTATTTGGCCCTTGCGGCCGCGATCCACAAAGGAGGAGCCACCGTCAGCGCTGCATTTCGGCCGGTTGAAGCCTCACGCCGCACGGTGGATCGAAAATCGGCTGCAGAAGACATAGGATCTCGATGTCTTAAATGTTATTTTTTTTGCTGGAAATGACTTATGCCGATCATTACTGTTCTATAAAATGTCATATGAAGTAATTGTGTGCACAAATGGAAGAGTTATAATTTTTATAAGAAAAAAATGTATGGAGCTGACATGAAAAATGAGGATATCTCTGGAATGGCTAGGATGGCCGTTATATCCTTGCATACTGTTATAGTACTATTTATTTGTGAATTTTTGACATACTTAATATTGCGGCATCACTTGCGATTTTTTTTTAAAAATCGTTAAAATTAAAAAATTAAAAATGTTTATGATATGTACATTTTAATGCTTAAATATGGCTATACCAAGTGTAATTTACAATATTTTTTATGCTTAGACCAAAACATTCTAAGAAATCACAAAGTCGTATTACCTACTTTGTGATTTTCATTTGAAATGATGTGGCGGTATCAACAACGCCACATGCGAACTACGCATCAAAGACCTGACGTCACAAATCCTGCATCATAAGAGCATACCAAGCAGCATAAGAGAACTGTTTTACCAATTTTAGAGGTATGTGTCTATCCCTAAGCTCATATAGCTTACTATAAAAAATTGTAACGGCATCTTCCAAGCTCGTTGATTGCAACAACTGAGGCCAGTTAATTAGATCAAGTTCAGATTTAATAGCATCATAATTGCCCTTCGAGAAGATATGACGTTGCTTAGGTTTGTCGACAAGTTTAAAAATTTCAATAAATTTTGTCTCAATAATTAAAGGCTTGTGATGAAGATCAATAGGCAGAGCAAGTGGGTTCGTACATCCTGAGACAGTCACAGTATCGTTACAGAATGCAAGATCAAGAAGTCTACAGTTAATGTTCCGCTCACCATTATACTGTGATATGTTGAACGTTTGTATTGTATCGAAGAAGTGAATCACATGTTGAGAAGAAATATTTTGCGGGATTAACTCACCATTGGTAGCTATGTCCCCATCACACCACTCGACGTCGTTACCAAAATTAAAATCACCCACCAGCAAAAACTTGTCAAGTGGATGAGTTAGAATTAAGTTGTTGAGACTATCTGTGAAGTTACGCAACTGAACACTATGAGAATTACCTAGATTCTCCTTGCACAGGTAAAGTGCACATATATGCAAATTGTAACTAACCTGTGGTTTGGACCTTTTTAGGATTAAAGACAGCCAAATATCCTCGGAAGAACTACGCCAATCCAACCTTTCAACCATTGTAAGATCATGTTTCACCGCTATCAGTACACCACCACCACGCAACTGCTGACCGGTTCGGGAGTAGTCACGATCGCGTCTCCATACGAGGTAACGTCCATCAAATAATTCACTGTTGTCAAAACTATCATCTAGCCACGTCTCCGTAAATATAATGATATCGTAGGAACTCAGACATACTCCACGAACCACAATGTTCGTTTTCGTACGCAGACCACGCACGTTCTGGTAGTAGATTTTAAGCATAATTACATTTAACTACAATCAAATAACGTAATAGCAGATAAAAAATTGTCAAAAATAAATCAATTATTACAGATAGAATAAAATGCAGGTCATCGACGCAGCCTTTATATTGCCTACTGCGGGTGGATGTCAAGTAAAGTAATAGACACAGCAATACACAGTGACCAGTAGAAATAACATTATAAAAACAGTCGTTATAAAAAGAAACAAAAGGCGACGGCCAGTACAGAGATAAGAGCACCTCGGAGTAAATTGTCATATCTGGGGAGGGTTCATAAAGGAAAATGTACTCTATTGCACGACAAAAAAGGTTTAAATTAGCATAACAAAAAGTGACATTGCAAAAATAATATCGAATTGACTTACTTGAGCACACCGTACAACGACACAAAACTAATAGGAAAACGCAACTAGCACACATAAGACTAAGATTCTCAAACAACTTTGTTTCGCACCTAAAAAACGCCAAAACACAGACTTATATAAACACTAGCTTTTGCCCGCGGCTTCGCCCGCGTGGATGTCGGTTATCGCATAAAAAAGTACCCTATGTACTACCCTCTCCATATCCCAGGCTATATCTCAAAATTCTAACTTAATATTAATTTTAATGTGACTCACTATGTGTTTATTACCGAGCTGGTAATGAGTTGAACTATCTAACTAATGTGCACACTAATAGGGTTGAAAATAAAACCACAATAGTGTACTGATCTAAGCTGGTATACTTAATTAAAATTGCGAGACCCCAACCAAATCGCGGTAACGAAACCATAGCGAGATCTATTTCGACGTCAACGCCATCTATCGAGCTTGACATCAAACTTTTAACATTTCACAATAATAACTATGGTTTTATGGTTTCTTCATGAACACTATGTGAATAGAAACCGAAACAAATGATTTAATATAGTAAAAGTACTTATGTTCTGAACGTGAATGAGTCTTTACCTAAAGATAACAAACACAAAATCAAAATACGAAATTTCACTCAAATTCTTAAAGCAATCAATTGTACCAAATACAACACGAAATAAAATTGCGACACAAATAATAATTTTAGAATAATTCACGTAAGTACTAACTTTTCTCAGGGTCACGTTCGCAATTGGACGAAATATTAGACATTTATTTTGTACTTGCAAACACGATCTGGATGTAGAATTCGATTAATCGACTAATAATTGACCGGTTGACATTTTAGCGGGAACACCACTAAACGAACGAAAAAAGAAAACAAAATACGTCTATACTCTGTGGTCGTGTGGCGGTGTGACGCGATGCTTAATGTAAACATTCATCAAGGTTTATACGTGCGTAAATTAATGGATTCAATGAGAAAACGGTTTAATCTTAGAAGAATCTTATACAGAATTACTGAGAAATAAGTGTAGATTTCGTATTGAGTGTTAGTTTATCGAAAAGTGATAAATATGTCAGTGAAAAAGTAACGAAAGTTTTGGAATGCACAAATTTTGATCATAAGGCCGCCGTGTTTAGTAATGTTTTTATGATAAATATTCTTGTATACTGTTTGAAATACACGTAAGTAGCTAGCTTATTTATCTACGAACATAATTTGGCTTATAGCTACTGATATTATAGCGTATTGTTATCGTAATCGTATTTCCAAGAGTAAAATTCGGCAAACAAATACCTACAAAAAGTCAATAAAATGGATATAGTATGTTATCCTTAAGAGATAGACATATGCCATCGCGGACTTTTTTGAAGACCTTTTTATGATACACAATTCCACCATACATTATTTTGTTATATCTCAAAGGGTTTAGACAGCGTTTTCGTTGAAAGCTCCCAGACGGCTTATTTTTTTCCGACACCTCCAACAAATATCGTTAATTCATACAAAAATGCATACAAAAACATAACAAATTATATACTAAAACCTTCCTAGAGAACCAAGCTATCCATTGGTGAAAACAGCATGAGAATCGGTGCAGCAGTATTTGAGTTTATCGCGAACAGACAGACAGACAGACAGACAGACAGACAGACAGACGCGGCGGAGGACTTTGTTTTATAATATGTAGTGATAGTGAAGTGATAGTGATAGTATTCTAATACCGGTTGTAATATGTATTAATCGTGAGTAATTTAAGGGGCCGTGCACGAAATCGATTGATTTTGATCAATTTTGTTCATTGTTTGTGAGAAAGGGAAAAATAATTTATACAAAATTATTTGTGATTTGAAAAGTCGTGTTCTTTGTTTTGCATGTGGCGAAAACGGATTTTTCAAAAAAAAATTGTATTCACGATAAATCACTAATATTCGCAACAAGTTTTCCCAAAAATGACGCGAGACTGACATTTGATCATCATTCTACAAGAAACCACTTTTGATTTTGAACATTAAAAAATATCATCAACAGCATTATATGGTTTACTTGCATGTGGCGGAACCACTTTTTTCAACTTCCATACAAAATATAGTAGAAAAATAATATTGAAAAAACTTTTTTTTGTTTTATACCCCGTCAGTAATATATTTTTTCCTATTATTTAGCAAATCATATCAAGAAATTTAAAAATCACAAATTAGACTTCAGCTATCCTTGAAATATAATCAAAATTTGATTTAATGATTATACAATGTCTTCATTAAGTAAATCAACGGCGAAATAAACTATATTTTGGAGAGCACAAAAATGATGAATCTATTAAAAGCTGCTGTGACTGACACGAATGGTTTAGCACCATGAAAACTGTACTTTTATAGTTACAGAGACTTAATGTTTCGATTATTTCAAGTTTTCTCACGATTAGATAAGAAATCCATTTCTGCTTATGTTTTCTTAGTTTTAGACAACAACATTTTGTTTTTTATTGTAAGGTGATCATTTATGAAAATTTTGTGGTTGCCACTCAATCCAATTTTATCTGGCGTCAGGGGCGAGGTCTTTAGTTCGTGCCTAGCAGCTGCTATGAAATCCTCTTTTACGTAACGTTGGCAGAAGCAGACTATGATGGGTTTTATATGGTCTTTCTCCTTAGTAGGTACTCGTGTGATGAAGTTAATTTGATTTTTAGTGACAGGGTAATTGACTTTAGCGCTAATTTTGGCTATTATTTCAAATAAGTTCTCGTTACCTGTCTGAGGCACACCCTTAACTTCAATATTATTCATACGCGACCATTGATCCTTATTATTATTGTCTTCTTCTAACTTATCCAAACGAGCTTGCAGTTGTTCGACTTGGTCTTGGACTTTCTCAACCTTAACAATACGTAGCTCCATATCATTCAGTTTCCCAGAGACTTATTTCATAACCTCGCTGTACTGGTTGGACAAGGTTGTTTTAAACTCGGCAAATTCATTCCTCAATGCGACGATTTCTTCTTTCATATTCTCCAGTGTGGCAAATCTCAAAGACAACGCTCGAATTTCCTGCAGGACAACCGACTCAGGGGGTCTACTCCCTAAGTCCGTCAATTAAGTAACGGGCCCGTCCGTTAGTAGTCCGACACGTCCGTCGGACTGAACCCTACTCCCTAGTAATTTCGGATTCATCAGTTTCCAACGGAATCGTAGACAATATTCGTGAACGAAAGACGCATGGCGATTGATGACAATAGAGTTGTGCTATTTTACCGGTCGATTACCGGTTTAATTATTTTGTGGTTTTCAAGCTAAATAAACAAAAATCAATATTTTTTCTTTAGAAAATGACTACATTTTTAACAATATACTTTTTATTATAAAGATTAGAATTATTTTTGACATTTTTGTCCGGAAACCGGCATTATCCTGTTGATACCTTTGACTTTTTCCTTTTTGACATTTTGACGGAAATTTTCAAATTAATTCAACGATACTAGTCGGGAAGTTTGAAAATTATTTTATTTTAGTTTCTTTCTTATTCATTTCGTAAAATGGCCCCAACCGCTGCAGAAACTCACGGACACGGACTCTGGCCGGAGGCGCGCAGGAGCTGGGCAGCCTCAACGTGCTTTATATAGAATTTTTCACTTTTGGTTTGGAAAAAAATAAATAAAAATACTAACATGTTGAGTTTTAGGGGCTTGGCGTTTCTAAAAGGGGGTCGAAATTTTCATTATTTTTGCGATAGGACGCACCATTTTCGAGATAAAAGCAAAAGAAAAGAAAAAAAATATATACAATAACAGTACTGATTTTGTACCAGTAGTCGAGATGTTGGTGTGAAGTTTAGTTCATGACAACTAATTGATTTTATTCTACATCTTTTTAGTCACGATTAATAATAGTCAGATTTTGTTAGAAAATCTAAATTTTAGTTTAAAAACGTCAAATTCAGAATAGCAAAATTGCCAAATAGCTTAAGATAAGTCAGTAACGTCGGGAATACTCGCCAACCTTCTTGGCGTAAATATTGTCGACGTTGCCTCCGCTCTTCCTATATAGCTTTGTCAAGCAATAAAAAAGCAGCCATACTTAGGAATTCCTTACTTTGTCTCTAAATAGTATAAACAATTATAATCGTTCGTCGACAGAACGATAACTATTTTGATGTCGTATCAACTGACACAAGGTTCCGTCAAAACAAGCATCAAGTTCAACTTTTCGGATGGGCAAAAACGCATCGGGAGTAGGGACAGTTGTCAAATCGTGTTGTCATTCATTCTTCGTTGGGCCCCGAACGAATCGTCCGTCCGTTGGTGATAGGGAGTAGGAAACGCCCAAAAACGAAGCCCGAAACGACGGACTTCGTGCTTAGGGAGTAGACCCCCAGGTTCCAGCACGGGGGTGGGTGATAATGGCAAGACAGGTTGTAGGGCATTACCTGCCATTCTGCATTTACTGCAACGCCAAATTAGCTTACGATCCCCTAGCTTTTGGTAGCCGTTTTCAGTGACGCCCCCACAATGGAAATGCATCATGAGGTTACATGATTTGCAGTGTGCACCATCGGACAACGTATCACTGCAGACACCGCACTTGTTTGTATCCATCTTAGATAGTATAATTGCAATTTCAAAATTACAAGCAGAACAATACGAAACTTTGAGAAATAGTGGAATACTTTTTAAAATCGACAGTAATTTGTACCGAACACAGCCGTATGTAACCGAGGTCAACGACCGATTTTAGAATCAACAAGTGAAAATATTTCTACTGAACCTGTACCTGAACCTGTACCATCAACTTCAACAATGAAATCAACTTCAACGATGACAAAAAGATCTCGAAAGCCGTTTGAAGATCTAAGTAACAAGCAGAAGAAGAGACGATCTGATGAACATATAGGCGATGACCCTAATGAAGTAGCTTATTCAGCTGCAGCACTTTTGAAAGGAGATGGTCGTGAGGATATTGCATCTGTTATTAAACATATGCTCCAAAATCCAGAAGCAGCAGCAAAAATCAAGGAAATGTTGAACAAACCAGCTCCTTCAACAATATTTTCACCAGAAAAAGCACTGGGTTTGCTATTTTCATTAAAACTATCGAAATGGCAATATATCACATTAAGGGAAACGACCATTCGAGAAGGTTCAAAGGAGATATATCCGTCTTACTATAAAGTGCAAAAAGCTAAGCTACAGTGCTACCCTCCGAAGACATTTGTGACTGTAACGGATTCATCTGCTAAGATTGCACTACAAGCGTTACTAGATTTAACAGTGAACAGAATTTTTGAAACTATTCGTAGTCCTGATGCGATACAAGCTAAACAATTGATATTAATATCAAAGTGGGGATTTGACGGTGCATCTAACTAAAGTAGATATAAGCCAAACATAGAGAGTGGTCAAGATGATTCCAGCATATTTATGACCTCTTTGGTTCCATTAAAGTTGACAGCTGACGGTGATACCGTATGGGTGAATCCAAAACCCTGCTCACCTAGGTATTGCCGTCCAGTCCAGTTTAGTTTTGTGAAAGAAACCAAAGACGTTGTCATAAATGAAAAAACTGCAATGGATATCGAAATTGAAGCGCTCGTTCCCTCAAAATGTCAAGGACATGAAATTAGTCACAAATTAATGATGACGATGATCGACGGCAAAATTTGTACATATCTGTCTGAAGCTAAGTCAAATGCGGCCTGCTACCTGTGTTTGGCTAAGCCTACAGAAATGAATAAGTTAGATGTCATTGCTTCAAAAACCATTTCTTCTGGTGTGTATGAGTTCGGATTATCATCACTTCATGCCCACATTAATGTGATGGAATGTCTTCTACACATAGCGTATCGTCTCGACTTCAAAAAGTGGTCTGCAAGAGGAGAAGGTCATCAAGAGTTATTTATTATTGCATTCACGAAAAAAACTCATTCAAGATCGATTCAAAGATGATCTCAACCTTTTGATTGACATCGTTAAGCAAGGATCAGGCACAACTAACGACGGGAACACAGCAAGGCGGTTTTTTGAATTTCCTGATAAAACTGCAGCGATCACTGGATTAGATGAAGACCTAATACGCAGATTTGCTGCGATTCTGCAAGCTATCACATCTGGAGAGATTGTAGACGTGCCGAAATTTAAAGAATACGCTAGAACAACCGCTGAAAAATACGTGGAACTGTACGATTGGTACTACATGTCATCAACCGTCCACAAATTGTTGATTCACGGAGGGGACATAATTGCAGAAAATGCTATTGTACCAATTGGAAGTCTTTC
Source organism: Dryobota labecula (assembly GCA_947523025.1). Taxonomy (NCBI): domain Eukaryota; kingdom Metazoa; phylum Arthropoda; class Insecta; order Lepidoptera; family Noctuidae; genus Dryobota; species Dryobota labecula. Next base: position 29,050,423 of record OX383286.1, read on the forward strand.
GGAAGAAGCTTCAGAGGCCCGAAACAAAGACTTTTGGAGGTTCAGAGAACACCATTCGAGGAAAAAGAGTAGACAAGCATCAAACGAGGATATCCTCAATATACTTATCGTCTCTTCTGATCCTCTAATTTCTTCCACAAGACCAAAATTAAATGCCCACAAGAGGCAGACATACTTTAAGGAAACAGAACTACTGAAACTTCAGGATCAGGAAGCTCCGACAGAGTTCTTAGAAGTTATATCTATTGTAGAGCCTGATTCTGAAGTGGATTCTGAATTTCTGATGGTGACGAAGTATAAAATAAGTTAACTTTTATTGTTTATGTTAGGTTAGGTTAAGTTAATATTTTTATTTAATAATTTGCTTTTATTTTTAATCATACAATAGCTTACCATTTATTGTTATTGACTAATGATCACGTTTATCTAATTACCCTCATTATGGTACGTATCCTTTTAACAGGTATATAGGTAGTAAGTTTTATTAATCATTAGCTAATGTGGACTTGAGGCATTAGACAAGATTACATATTATGTAATTCATAATTACCATGTCATTTCAAATAAGTAGGTAATACGACTTTGTGATTTCTTAGAATGTTTTGGTCTAAGCATAAAAAATATTGTAAGTTACACTTGGTATAGCCATATTTAAGCATTAAAATGTACATATCATAAACATTTTTTATTTTTTAATTTTGACGATTTAAAAAAAAAAATCGCAAGTGATGCCGCAATATTAAGTATGTCAAAAATTCACAAATAAATAGTACTATAACAGTGTGCAAGGATATAACGGCCATCCTAGCGATTCCAGAGATATCCTCATTTTTCATGTCAGCTCCATACATTTTTTTCTTATAAAAATTATAACTCTTCCATTTGTGCACACAATTACTTCATGTGACATTTTATAGAACAGTAATGATCGGCAGAAGTCATTTCCAGCAAAAAAAATAACATTTTAGACATCGAGATCCTATGTCTTCTACAGCCGATTTCGATCCACCGTGCGCCGCACAGTGGCTCGTCCCCATACAAGAGGTGTGACATAGGATCAAAAATTGAAAAAGTATTTAATTTAAAAAAAAATATATAGTAGTATTCGTCTATTGAAGAAAAAAAAAATTGTTACTACGCTGTTTTTATTTGACCAGTACTTTAGGAGCGATTCGATGAAAACTCCCAGATAGCATTTTTTGGTAGCCGTTACGAAACTAGTCGACACTGAAAAGACGACACTAGTAACATTTTTGGTCGCTGCCACGACTTTGTTTCGGTCGCTGCGACACTTCTCGACACGGTAACATGGTTTTTAAGTTACGACGCTGTATGATAACATTGTGCCGACTATTTCGGAAATCATTCGTTCATTCGTCAATTCTCTTCATTCTTTGCAACCGACAAGAAACAAATAAAATGTCAAAGAAAACTCTGTGCAATATTTGAAGACAAATTGAAAGGATCGCCATCATTATTTTGACAGCTTAAGTTTATTTTTGGAATACTAGTTTTAATTGTGTTATGATAATGTGATATCAGTGGGAAAAGAAATTTGTCGTATTATTTAACAAAATACATTGAAAATCATCGATGGGCCATCATATAATTGCAATTTAACCAGTTTATTGAAATGTTTACATGGTTTTCACTACAAGTTTGGTTAATTTTATGGACTCCTGACCTTTTAGTTTAATCAAACTGTACACTTTTTATGCTAATAATATGATATTTAATCAAAAATAATCCATAAACTTACAAAAACATTTGTTTTTATAGTAAAATTATTCTAGTCGTATTTGGTAAAAAAGTTACGACACTGCGTCGATTTGCAGACACAAAGTTACTGAATTTATTATATGGTGTCTCTCACTTTATTCTTTCCAGCGGTTCTGAAACTGTTGACAATGCCATTCTCAATTGTCCTTACTAAATAGGGTTCGTCTCAATTGATGTCCATGGTACCCACCGTTTGATGGCGGACGCGGTGGGGCCGCAGAGGAAGAGGAGTGTCGGTATTGCGTTGGCCGCTCTCCCTATCCTCTGCGGCCGAAAAGTGGTAGGTGGCGAGGCCACTGATCTCACCCGTCGCAAGGGGACCAAGGGCGCCTAGACACGGGCTCGTCTGGCGCCCCTGTGCTGGTTTGGTCCCTGGGGTGGTCACGGCACTCAGTGTGTTCTAGTGCGCCGGTGATGGGGGCTACTCCCCGAGGAGGGTCCGGTGTCGGACGGCCGCGGAATGTTCGCGGATGACTTCAAGTTCCCGTGTTCCCGCCATAAGCGGCAGAGGAGGACACTGTGGAGTTTTAGTGGATTGGAGTCCCACATAACTGCACTAACTCCCCGTGGTTGTATAGTATGCGTGCGGATCTGACGGCCGCCGGGCCGCGGCCGTCAGATCAGTTGAGTTGCACGCTTTCAATGTGAAGGACACGTTTGCATTTAAAGCATAAACAGTGTGGATAAAACGATGTTATTTTTAAATTGAATCTGTGCCTATTTATTGTACTGGTTTATGTTGAACAATTTGTAAAAGTGTGTGGGGGCTTTCAGATATAATGCACTGAGGTGAAAAGTAATAAGGGTAATACGTGGTGAAAAGTACCTAATAAGCGTAAAATATAACATTCGTATACTCGTACCTACAGTGTGTAACAGCCAGACAAAACGGCGCGTTGTGTACGAGTGATGATTTATTATAGTCACGTCCTTAAAATGTTTGTCAAGCCGTCTGTTACACCCTTTATAATCGTTTTGTGATTTGTGTGCTTCGAGCAATTTTGCAAATGTATCGTTGATTTTCCTGTAGTAAGTCGATGTGGTCCCGGAAATTACGATTTTTCGGCTTACAGTTGGCATACAATTCAGAAATATTTGAGAACCAGGTGCAGCTGGTTGATATTTTTATGCAAATTTTGGTAAAATTTTGTTTTGGAACTATGACGTAACATTAAGAAACTGTACATGAATATTATTCCAGTAACAAAGTTGCCACACCGCACGGTGGGCTGAAATTGAAGCTCAATGGACTTAGCGTCGCTCAAAAATTATGTACCTAATTTTGAAAAAAGAACGATGGTAGCTTATTCCTTTACTTAATAGCAATATTTCATGTAGTTGAACTTTTTTTGATAAAGCTATTATTTAACAAGTCATCTGCGATTTAATATTTTTTTGTATGGAGCTGAAACGTTTTTTTAATTTTATTCCTTATTCTTAAGCTTTCTCCAAATATAACTTTCCGTATCATAGAATGCATCATATAAGCTATATTACCACCAAAGTCTGAATCTCGGAAACCCTCGAAACATTGACATTTTTAACGACAAATATTTTTTTTCATTTAAGCACGTCATTTTAAAGTTACTAACTGCAATGTTATGGTCTTTCTTCTACACCCACCTAAGGCCCCCCCTCCCCCACCTACCTACACCTTACCAATGCAACTTCCTCTAAACAACTTACAAATGCAATGTATTTCGTTTGTTATTATTCTCTGACTGAATTTAATTATTACTAAGGGTTTAAAGTGAATGTACCTTCAACTTTGTACTGACCAAATTGCGCGTAGCAAAACAATGATACATCTTTTCCGAGATATAAATGCCACAAACAAGTTACAACTTGTTTGTGGCAACTATTACTCGGAAAAAAGTGCAAAAATAAGCGACGTTATTGAATGACGTCACTAATTGTTGCCGTTTTTGAGAGGAACTTTTTTTGATAAAGCTGCTATTTAATAAATAAATTATTACATTATTATACAATTATACAATAAATTATTTGAGATTTCTTTTTTTTTTGTATGATAAATGATTTTATTTCTGTAAGTAGGTTTTTACAAACACTTTTACACGTCAATCATATTTTAAAACTAGATGAGGTCGGCGTTTCGTATCTGACTACTCTGAGAAGAAAGATCGAAACAAACTCAGAGATCACAGTCTCTTTTAAAGTCCAGACATAATCTTGGTCAAATCATGTGAAGACCATGTAGATTGGTGTCTGAAATGGTCTTTTGAATAAAGAACCACACAGATTGAGTGGACCTATCCATTCAGTGCACGCATTTGTCAGTAATTGTGCAGCTCAACTCAGAACATAAGGAGCTCAACGATTCGACGAACAATACCAAAGAAAGGACATTTGGGCAGGCCGCATAACTTACTCAAACTGCCATACCATGATCAGAAAAAAAAAAATACTGAGAAGAAAAGAATAAAAATAAAGACCCACATAGTCTTCACATTCACAATAATTAAAATAATAATATTATACTTCACAAGTAAATATTCATGTCAATGTATATAAAGCAATCACAATAAAAAAAGTTTCAATATGTAAAATTTGGAGCAGCTCAATCCCAAGACTTTGGAGCTGAAACGTTTTTTTATTTTTATTCCTAATTCTTAAGCTTCCTTATGGTATAAATTTCAGTATAATGAAAAGAATTATATAAGCTATATTACCACTAATGCCTGAATCTCTGAAACCTTCGAAATATTGACATTTTCAACTTTGAAAATAAATAAAAATATATTTTATGCAAGCACGTCATTTAAAGTTACTAAATGTCCTTTCTTCCACACTACCTAAAAAGAGGTGAAGAACTACAACTACAATTTTAGCAATACCTTCATTGCCACTCTCTTTCAGTTTTGTTGACCGAGCAAAGGTTAATTCATCGATAGAATATGCAGTGAGAGGTTCAATGCGTCTTTTCTTTTGTTTAGGACCTAAGTCACCAAAAGGTTTTCTGGGATTTACCAGAGTTTAAGTTTCTACAAACTTCGTGGGTGATGTCGTCATAGATGTGCTTGGTTCACTCAATTCCCGACTTGTTACGTCACAAACTGATGGTTTTATAAAATCTGGCCACTTAAACTCCGAATCCAACCAGTCAGGATAATATTTTAGAAAGACAGGACGTTTCGATCCAGACTTTTCCCACTTTTTTTGCAGATTATAACAATATTTAGAACAAAATGACTTTAAATTACCCTGATATTCTCTGACATGAGCTGGTAATAACTCCATTAAGATATCGAATAAGACTTCATAATTTTTTATACTTCGACTTTCTTTCAGTTTCAGAAAACATTCTAGATTAGTTAAACCTTCCATGATTTCGAAAATTCTAAAAATTTGAGTAAGGACGTCTGTCAATCACAAATGTAATAAACAGACTGAACCAGTTACTGCGGGTAGAAAAAAAGTTTTTGTTCTACTACCCCCAGTAAAAAATTAAAAAGTGTAACAATAAGTGACGTCATTCTATGATATGTCATGATATACGTCACTTATTTGTGCCCTTTTTTCCGAGAAATAGATGCCACAAACAAGTTGTATAACATGTTGGTGGCATTTATTTCTCGGAAAAGATGTATCATTTGTTTTGCTACGCGCAATTTGGTCAGTTCAAAGTTGAAGGAACTAACATTCACTTTAAACCCTTAGTAATAATTAAATTCAGTCAGGGAAATAATAATAACAAACAAATTACATTGCATTTGTAAGTTTTTTAGAGTAAGTTGCATTGGTAAGGTGTAGGTAGGTGGGGGAGGGGGGGCCTTAGGTGGGTGTAGAAGAAAGGCCATAACATTGCAGTTAGTAACTTTAAAATGACGTGCTTAAATGAAAAAAAATATTTGTCGTTAAAAATGTCAATGTTTCGAGGGTTTCCGAGATTCAGACTTTGGTGGTAATATAGCTTATATGATGCATTCTATGATACGGAAAGTTATATTTGGAGAAAGCTTAAGAATAAGTAATAAAATAAAAAAAACTGTTCAGCTCCATACAAAAAAATATCTCTGCTTTTCAATTGCCCCTGTCCTAACAGGAATATTTAATCAATGTTTGGACAGCGGTACGTTTCCAGACTTAATGTAACATAGTAAAGTAGTACCAATTTTTAAATCGGGTAGTAAGAGTGATCCTTCTAATTATAGACCTATATCTGTGCTACCAGCATTGAGTAAAATATAATGTTTTACCTGAAAATAAAACAGTTATTATATACGGAACCTTATTCTAGACCTATACAGTGAGACAGCAACTTTCCGGATCTGACGTCACGACCTCTCTTATTTCCCTCCCACCCGGCTCCGCCCCGCTGTGGCCGGGGGGAGGTGGCGTGGAGCTTGCCCGAACAGTCAGGCGTGCTCTTCACATTGCATCTCACTTCCGGTGAATTATGAGTCCACCAGGCAGGATTAAAAATATAGGTCTAGAATAAGGTTCCGTATATAATAACTGTTTTATTTTCAGGTAAAACATTATATTATACACTATGAACCGTTATTCTAGACCTATACAGTGAGATGTGTTTATTATCGCCTGGTGGCAAGCTAAGTATATGCCAATGTATGCCAATGTGTGAAAAAGAAATTACTTAGGTATCTAAATAATTTTGTTTAATATAGGTACCTAGGAGTATTTATATTAAACAAAATACAACTGTGTGAGAACATTATTATTAGAAATGAAAATATAATTATGTAAAGAAAAACGTTTTTATTTGAATCACCAAAACTAAGTAGGTACCACATTGATAAGAACTTACACATACATAAGTTTTGCCATTTACATAACATGATTAGCATCACAATGTATGCTTTAATGACATGATATTCAAAGAATTAAGATTTGCTTTGAACTAAAGTTACATTAGTTATGCATATCATATCTAATAAATCAATTTAACTTAACATAACAATATGTTGCTTTGAACTGAATTATTTATTGAAATTACATTGATTAATAGGTAGGTAATCATATATTATCTAGAATCTACACAGCTTAAAATGTCAGAGATAAATTGTTACGACTTTGCGATGTGTTAATTTCGGCTGAATAGAACCGTGCAAATGTGTTGGGGACACGCCAGTTCCCTTTTGCCATGATCTCGTCAATATTGTGGCTCTCAAGCCAGTTGAGAGATGCTGCGGCACTTCGAGTACTACCAGGAGTAGCCTCTACTCCTGCCTCCTTAAGAATAGTTTTAACCCAACCTCCAATCACTGTTCGAGAGGCTGGCCTGACTCTGCCACGAGTTGATATAAATAAATGATTAATGTCATTTGTAATTTTACGTGAAGATGATACTTCTATCAACTTACGTATCCACCATACAGGGCATATGGATTTATCTGTATGTGTGTGCAATTTCCATGATGATTGTCTGTGTGTATAGCTATCTGTCTTTGAGCCAAAAGCTGGGTGTAAAACAATATGATTAGAATTGTCTTCAAAATGTGCACTATCAACCCGTAACAGTGTCAGGTCATGGACTCTACGACTAGAAGCGAGTAGCAAAATCAGTGCTGTGCGACGAGACACTTGGAACAAACTTGCATGAGGCGACTGGTTAGAGCTAAGCCATTCTACCACAATACGTGGATCCCAAATGAAAGAATTTTTAGGTTTGGAATCAACATTAGCAAGTGAAATAGCTTTTAACATTCTTTGTACGACAGGATCACTGCTTATGATTTGTCCGTTAGAACAGGCCAAAGTGGCAACAGTCGATTTATAAACTAAAATAGTTTTATAACACAGTTTAAGAGTTAAGTGCAAGTATGATAGGTACTTAGGGACTTGAGCACCAGAGGGGTTTGTATGGTTGAAATTAGTATGATTACACTAATTTAGCCATTTTTTCCAAATACCAGCATACATTTTCTTCGTAGAAGGTCGCCAGCTAGAATTAAGTAGGTCTATTTCGTTTTGTGACCAATTTTTTAATTCGGCACACCACCCTTCAATAGCCATGCCTCTAGATACATCTGGTCCACGTGAACTGGAGGCAGATAAGTCCGTGTATCTAGTAACCGCCGATGAAGATTGAATATGGGTAAAGGAGCGCTCACCGCTCTCCTCTTCAGGTCTGGCCGCCAAAACACTTTGGACCAGCGCGGTACTATTAGGATGTATCGACCCTTGCACAGGTTGAGGTGTGACAGAACTCGTGGAATTAGGTGTGGTGGTGGGAATATCCACGCTCGACGGTATGTCCACCTTCTGCTGAAGGCGTCGTGAAACTCTGCGTTCGAGTCTTTGCAATCTCGTGAGACGTAGGGCGCAAGCACGTGTGCGGTTTTCGAGGCGAACAAGTCGATTTCAGGCATTCCGAATTTGCGAAATACCTCTTGACATGCCTCTTCCATTAGGGTCCATTCCCCGGGTAATTTGAGTTGACAGCATGTCTGCTTCTGTGTTTACCTGACCGGGCAGGTACTGAGAGACCAGGTGAATTTTTTTCTCGTCCGCAACCTCGAATAGCATGGACGGAGACCCCCCTCGTTCCGCATGTAACTCACCGCACTCTTGTTGTCTGACTGAACTAGCACGGTTGAATGACGTAGCGATTGCTGACGATTGGTTAAGGCCTGTATAACTGCCCACATTTCTTTTAAATTGCTGTGCCATTTTTTCTGCTCCGGGGACCATAATCCGCTCAGACAAGCGTCGTTTACAATCGCACCCCAGCCTCTGGCAGATGCGTCTGTCGTTACATAATGTGAGACAGGATTTGGATGTATCGCTGTTCCTGTAGACAGAGCTCGTAACCACCACATTAAGGTCGTCAACACTTCCAACTCGAGTGGACGTTTTACGTGTGCTTGGTGCTTTGGAAGCCGATTGCAAGCTACTTGTAACGGGCGGCAATGAAGCCGACCTCTGGGCACAACGAAGGCTGCAAGCATGCCTAGCAAGCATTGAGCGTCGTGCAAACTCCATCGATTTACCTGTAGTATGTGGCGTATCATATTGGAGATTTTGGAAACCTTTTCCTGGGGCAAATACTTGGAATTCAGGGAGAGATTCCATTTTATGCCGAGATAGTCTACTGCCTTGGCAGGGATCAATGTGGATTTTTTGTAGTTGATCATCCATCCCAAAGTTGTTAGGACTCTTATAGCTTCCGCAGCATGGTCCGTTAGGGTTAATCGATCTTGGTTCACGATTAAATAATCGTCCAAATAGACGATAACTCGCATGCCCTTCTCGCGCAGCACGTCTGCTACCCAATTTGTCACTGTCGCAAATGCCCTGGGTGCTGATGACAGCCCGAATGGCAGACAAGTGACATGAAGGAGCTTCGGGCTCGACTTCTTTTCTGTTGCGTATAATACTCGCAGAAATGGGTGATGACTGGGGCTGACTGCTAGGTGAAAATAGGCCTGAGAAAGGTCTATTTTGATCGCCCAGTCGTTCGGTTGCAAGAAATCCGGCACACGGTACATATTTATTAAGCGAAACTTTGTTTGCATTACATAGCGGTTTAGGTTTTTTAAATTGAATATCGGGCGATTGCTGGTATCTGACTTTTGCACTAAAAACATCGGACAGACATAACTTGGAGATGGATCTACTCGAATCAAGAGTTTCTGTTGTTTCAAAATCTCGATTTGTTCCGACATCAATAAGCTTGTTGGAGTTTGAAAACGTGTTAATAAGTCTGGACTTTGAAGTGGGGGTATTTTGAAAAAGGGAATTTCGGTTACCAGATATCATTTTTATAATGTTCTCTGGAGCACCGTAATTCCTCCAAATTTGAATGTAATTTTTTAACCGCCCGCCATAAAATGAAATTTCTTGAGGATAGTCACTTACGATACTGGTCGGATTTACGATTGCCGAACGACCGTTTTTTGTTTTCATTATGCCTTGAACTGGATTTATTGTTTCCCGACTTTCGGCCTCTACTTTTGGGGGGCGCTTGAAAGCTCGTGGATGGCTGGGGATCGAACCCAGGATTGTCACCGTGAAAGGGCTTGCGTGGTCGCTTAGCTGGAGGGCCATCCTGTCTATTCCGCATAGACATGGCATGAGGCTCATCCGCAGAGCGCTTTTGGGCAGAGAACAACTTACTAGTACCACCAGCCTTTGGAAAAAGGTGGTTAAATCCTGTGGGTTAAAAAGGTTATATTGTGTTGGGGGGATCTTTTGCAAGTCCACCTTTACATATTTGTCCTTGACACCCGACAAAATGCAGTCACGACGTCTGTAAGATGAGTTTTCGGAAAAAAAAAGCATTAATCTTTTCAAAAAGTGTGTCAGCGTTAAGTACACAGCCAGGCGATTGCGCCCATTCTATGATTTGCTGAAAGTTGTTTCTTAGCAGCTCATTTTGTTGTATAAGCCCATGAGTAAAAGCTCCAAACGATCTATCAAGTAATCTAAGCCAAGAAGAATTTGCATCACAATGTCTAAGTTCAGGTATCAAAATGATGTAGTTTATTTAGCACATATAATCTACCCTCAGAAGCATTTTCAACAGTAGGTTCTTGTAGGTTAGTGGACACTGGAAATTCGAATACTTTAGCCTTCTCTGGTTTACTGAGAAGGTGATCATTCCCAAGAGAAACCCTCAAGCCATCAGATGGATGTATGGAAATATCAGAATCAGATTCAGGCTCGGTTTCTTTGTTTGAAAAGCGATCGTTATTTTTTAAATAGGATAATATTTCACTCACTTGATTTGACAGCAAATCTAACCTGCGCCCGTCTTCTCGGGTTTCCTGCCGCAGCTGCCGGCGTCTCTGACGTGGGGCGGAGCTGCTCGACGACGACGAAGATGCCTGCGGTGATGCAGGGGGAGGCGGGCGACTCCCGTCACCCTCGGCAGGCGCTCTCGTGGAATTTTCCATTACGTATACAAAACACAAACGCCAATGTGAAGAGCACGCCTGACTGTTCGGGCAAGCTCCACGCCACCTCCCCCCGGCCACAGCGGGGCGGAGCCGGGTGGGAGGGGAATAAGAGAGGTCGTGACGTCAGATCCGAAAAGTTGCTGTCTCACTGTATAGGTCTAGAATAACGGTTCATAGTGTATAATATATGAAAAAATCATGCTAGACCAGATGTTGTCACATTTTAACTCAAATGGGATTTTACATAGTCGCCAGTTTGGTTTCACGAAGGGTAAGTTGACGACTGACGCAGGATTAAAACTCATCAGTCACATTTTGGAATCCTGGGAGAAGTCCCAGGATGCAATTGGCATTTTTTGTGACCTCTCAAAGCGTTTGATTGCGTTGACCACAATTTACACTGATCTGTAAATTACGCCACTACGCCACCTATTCTATTTCTAGTTTATATTAATGACCTTCCTTACATGATGGCTAACTTATCGGATATAATTCTATTTGCTGATGACACATCTCTAATTTTTTAAATAGTTAGAAAAGACACGGATGTCTTACATGTCAACGATAGTCTCGCTGTTCTTTCAAAATGGTTCGCAGCTAATAATCTTTTACTTAATGCGAATAAAACGAAATGTCTTAAGTTCTCATTACCAAATGTACCCCAAGTGGGTCTAAATTTAAAACTTGATGGCAAGAAACTAGATGCTATTACGGAAACTGTATTTCTAGGAATTACTTTAGATTCGAAATTGCAATGGGGCGCCCACATTAGAGCTCTTTCAGGTAGATTAAGTTCAGCTGCATATGCAGTAAGAAAAATAAGGCAGTTAACTGATATAGCCACAGCTAGGTTAGTATACTTTGCTTATTTCCACAGTATTATGTCTTATGGCGTTCTGCTGTGGGGATCGGCAGCTGACGTAGATTCCATTTTCATTCTACAAAAGAGAGCAATCCGCGCGATCTATAAAATGGGTCCTCGTGAGTCCCTTAGAAATAAATTCAAAGTAATTGATATACTAACTTTGCCTTCTCTTTATATCTTAGAAAGTATTTTGTATGTTCGCAAAAACTTAGGACTTTTCAAAATAAGAAGCGATTTCCATAATATAAATACACGTAGTAAACATGAAATTGTGATACCCAAATTCAGATTAACTAAAACTAGCAAGTCATTTCTTATAAACAGTATCCGCTTTATAACAAGTTGCCAAAGTCGGTTACAAAACTTAGCGACGGAAAGTTCAAAATCCACATCAAACGTGTCCTTATCAAAAAAGCATATTATAAGATAAAATAATACGTTGAAGACAAGGAAGTTTGCAATAATTCCTTCTGCACATGTGGCTTCCCTGGTACTTCATAAACAACATAAATAGGTCAATGTCTATTAACTGCTCCCAAATAACGATGTTTATTTAGAATTTTTAATTTTTTAGACTCTAGTAGCACAATTTCTTTGTCGGTGCCTGTCGCGCCCGCGATATCGCGCGAGTCTGTATGAGCCTTTAATTTTTTATTATAGATTATTTTCTATTTTGTGAATGTGAGAACGTTGTAGGCCTAGTAGAGTGTAGATTTGTTGGCACTTTTCTATTTTGTTAAGTACCTGGTAATTGTTGAAAGGCCTACACTGTCCTCCCATACCTATTAACACTGTTTTTTGATAATATTGTAAAGCCAATTATTTTTAAAAGAGTAACCGTGGAGTTTCTTGCCGGCTCTTCTCCATAGGAAACGACTAATTGGAACCATGCACCTAGCTTCTGACTTTTCATAAGTGCCCATGTAGGTCTAAGTGAAATAAAATATTATGATTTTGATTTTGAAGGGCGAGGTGTGGCTCTTTAGGTACTGTGACTGGGCATGAAAGCATTCCTAGAGAATTCATATCCTATGAGTGAAAAAGATGATTGTTAATGTGGATAGAGATGGTACATGGCTCTGGTTGATTATTTTAGTAATGACTAACCAAAATTTTGTTTAGTTAATTAGAAGTATTGTTTTGTTAAAACAATAAAACGATTGAGGATTAAAGTTTTCTGTTTTGATTGTTGTATTTTCGATTAATCCTTTTAAATCCGATTTTTTTTTTTTTATTTCCCTAAACAATTTATTACTAGGTTCTCTCCATGGCATTGGTGAACCAAATGAAAGGTAAATTTTCTCCTAATGACAACTGGAGTAAGACGATTCTACAGCTTTCGCAAAACACATGAGGCACCCACTTTTTATTTTCATTTGCAACAGGAAATCCGAAATAATGAAGATAATATTATGCACTTTTTAACGAATCTACAATGGGTCTTCTCTTTTTTTTTTTAATATAAACTGTCCACAGTCATACCAACATAACAAAAACTATCAGAATTTTGTTTACACTTTCTATTCGACATTTTAAATCAATCTGAAACAAGATAATTGTCGTTTGAAGCGAACGAATAAACAATAAACTGTCGTCACCACGTTAGGTAGTAAAAAAAAAAACATTTGACTGCAGGAAGAAATTGTGACGTGATAAAATATTTCTGCTAACACTTTTAGGTTTAAGGAAGGTAGATTAACATATTTATGGGTAGTTCTTCAAAAAGTATTCTCCGCGTAACTTTCATGGCGAATTTTTCTTTTGGAATAATCTACATATAAATGTACACACATTTAAAACGATGTAAAAATAATACATATTTTTTTATTTTATGTAAATCGGTGCATAAATTACAGAGATATTCTGTTTTTAAATTTCGGTGCCCACGAAAGTTACGAAACACGGCACGAAAGTTACAGACGTATTTTCTACAGGCAAAATATAGTTTCATATCCTTATTTTTTCTCAAATTTCCAATTTATAAAATAAAAGACTTATTATTTATGAATCAACTTGTATTTGAGATCAACAATTATAGTGTTAACTGTTTTCGGTATTTATTAGCATATAATTTCTTTCTTTATCAATATATGTTTGACTACACTTTTTACAAGATTTTCTTTTGCAGGTAAGTTTTGACTTTACATACTGTGTAGCGCGTTTTAAATTGGTGGGACTACTTGATTCGGAAGAAGTACAGCTTGAAATGATTGAATTACTATTTAAGGAATGCGAAAAAGTTGAACTATCGCAGTCATCATCGTAGTGCGGGGAAGCTGTATTTGTCGGGCGCATTTTAAGAGGTCTTGCACATGCAGGTGTGTCACATTTGGCAGCAGGCGTTGGTTGCGACGCAAGAGCTAAAGAAGACGTTGGTTCTTGCAATGCAGGGAAGAACCCAGTGGGAGAACCCAATGAAACTACTTCAGAAGAACATGAAGCTTCAATGTGTTGTTTATACTGTCTAGTTACCCGTCTTGAAATGAAGTATTTTTTTTTTTAGATTCAGGCTATGAAGCTGGCACTAGTTGAGGAGTAGGTGAGTACAGTAGGTCTTCAACTTAATTTGGAGATTCGGGACACTCGATCATATTTTCCTGAAGAGCAACGTTCTGTCGCTCTTTCATTCTTTGACGAAAAAGTCGGCTTTTTATGCGGTTTTGCTCTCTCACGGCTCTTTTCCTTCTACTACTCCTTTCACTAACTGGGATGACTTTCTCTTGCCTTCATTTTTACTGCATTGTGTAACTCTTTCATTTTTTATTCTTCCTCGTCTTCTTATCTCTGCTAGACGCTTTTTCTCCCGTCTCTCCTTTGCACTTTGCGGTGCCATAGTTTCACTTTGAACGTAATCTGAAAATAATTTTAACCGGAAAAAATTAACACGACTGCTGTGAGTAATTAATGTAGGTAAAGTACAAGACAATCAGAAAGTATGACGCTGACGTTGGGGTTTTTTAAGCAAGAAGAATACAATTGGTAAAACAGCCCAGTTTGGGGTGGGAATAATAGTTAAATTGGCTACGAGAAAACCTACAAACAGAAAAACATACCTACTACGAGTCGTTAAAAGAAAAAAATTTAAACACATGCATAAACACTTATACAAATACATGACCCCCTTTTCTGAGCTTCGCAATAATCGAGTAAATGCATCTGCAGCGTCACAAGTAATCTAAAGTTATCATTCAATGGAGATATGTAACTTTCGTGGTGCGTTAGCTAACTTACGTGGACAAATAACCACGAAAGTTGTGCCACGAAAGTTACGAAAATTTCATATTTTTGAGAATTACGATTAAACTTATCACTACATATTATAAAACAAAGTCCTCCGCCGCGTCTGTCTGTCTGTCTGTCTGTTCGCGATAAACTCAAATACTACTGCACCGATTCTCATGCTGTTTTCGCCAATGGATAGCTTGGTTCTCGAGGAAGGTTTTAGTATATAATTTGTTATGTTTTTGTATGCATTTTTGTATGAATTAACGATATTTGTTGGAGGTGTCGGAAAAAAATAAGCCGTCTGGGAGCTTTCAACGAAAACGCTGTCTAAACCCTTTGAGATATAACAAAATAATGTATGGTGGAATTATGTATCTTATAAAGGTCTTCAAAAAAGTCCGCGATGGCATATGTGTATCTCTTAAGGATAACATACTATATCCATTTTATTGACTTTTTGTAGGTATTTGTTTGCCGAATTTTACTCTTGGAAATACGATTACGATAACAAGACGCTATAATATCAGTAGCTATTAGCCAAATTATGTTCGTAGATAAATAAGCTAGCTACTTACGTGTATTTCAAACAGTATACAAGAATATTTATCATAAAAACATTACTAAACACGGCGGCCTTATGATCAAAATTTGTGCATTCCAATAAAAACTCAAACACTGACATATTTATCACTTTTCGATAAACTAACACTCAATACGAAATCTACACTTATTTCTCAGTAATTCTGTATAAGATTCTTCAAAGATTAAACCGTTTCCTCATTGAATCTTTATGCACGTATAACCTTGATGAATGTTTACATTAAGCACCGCACCACACCGCCACACGACCACAGAGTACAGACGTATTTTGTTTTCTTTTTTCGTTTTTTTTTTTTACAGATTCCATTTTCAAGCTATTGCATAGCTTCTATCGCGGGCCTTGAGCGCGGGGACCGAATCCAGAAATTCCGTAACGAAAAAACCTCACGCTATCGCTGTCTCGCTTTAACATCTATTCGACTCTATCGCACTACGCTACTCAGCCGCCATAGCTACCGGCCGCCATATTCTTGTCTTGTTTGTTGTCAAGAACTTTGTCAACAAAACGCTGTTTTTGTTTTTATTCTGTGTTTTGTGGATATTTATCGTAAATTAGAGTTATTGTTGTATTTATGTATGTACGTGTGACGTAATTTAAGTTGCAATGCGTTACAAAACGTGTGAAATATGTGTTATAAGATCCGGCCGGTCAGATGGTCAAATGCGAATCTTCATAGCCAAATTTCCTTTGAATGAAGATAGGTAAGCATATATTTTCAGTTGTTATGTTAAAACCTATCAATATGCTAGTGCTTGACGCATGTTACTTTTTTATCGACTGTCGATATTTTTATTATTATAATATTCCTATTTCATTTAATTTTCTCTGTTATTCTATTAATACTGCAAAACCAAAATAACAAAGATATAAGTTTAAACACACTACTATTATAATCATAATAATGTAATAAAATGTTCCAGCTAGATGTAAAAAATGGGTTAAAGTTACGGGAAAGAAGACTTGGTGTATGTACCCATTGAAAAGCTACATCAATTTGAACATATTTGTGGCAGTCATTTTCTACCAAAGGATTTCAATAAAAAGAAGACACAACTAAGAAAAAATGCTACTCCGTCTGTAGAACTTACTGCAAAACCAATGGCAGATGAGCTGTTCGTTGGATTTCCACTACACATCTTCAAAAGTGAGCAAACAGGTAAGACTTTATTTTCCAGTCGTAATTCATCCTAACTCACCCTTTCCGATTACTTTAGTAACTCATGTTCAATTATATTTTGCAGAGTTATCTTCTACTTCTACTACTGCGATTCTTGGACTGGTACATCTAGTGAGTAATTTTTTTTTTTTTTGGGTACTGTACGTCCGACATCTACTGGACCGATTAAGTTGCATTTTGGTACACATGCAAAATGTATCATGTGACATATGAAATGAAAGGACTTGACAAGAGAACTTTTTTTTTAAATTATTTAAAAAATAATCCTCTTGACAAGTCCTTTCATTTCATTTTACATTTTTAATGAAAATTATTAAAGAAAATAGATGAAAATTTACCATTTCCCCCCTTATCTCCGAAACTGCTGATCCTAACATTAAAAAAAATACAGTGTACAGTTCTATACTTAAAGATTACAGCAAAACCTTTAAGAAGTCTATGGTCTTAAAATAACATGGTAAATTACTCAATATTGTGTGTACTTACATTATTATTATGCAGTTGGAAAGTATGGGGAAACATGTTTTTCAACTACAATGTTAATTCGGTTCTTGGGATTAATTCATCCCAACTACGATACCCTTCATTGTTTTTGGAATTAGAAGTGAATGACTACATTTTGTTTTTATTGCAGTACCTTCAACTTCAACTGCTGAACCATTGCCAGTAGAATGTTCAAAAGACAGGAAAATATGTTCTATTGCGGGTAAGGTTTATGTTTATTTTAAACTTATTAAATTCACTTTACTATTTGATTAACTGTATTGAATGTATCAATTGTAAATATTACAGATACTTTTTTGTCTATTACAGACCCTTTTTCAAATGAAAATGTGATAAAAAGAATGAGACTAAGCCCAAGTAACTATTCAAGATTAGAATTAAATTTGAATTCACTTGTTCATGTGTCAGTTAATAAGCAACGTGTTTTCTACATTTCAGTACCTTCAACATCAACTGCTGAACCATTGCCAATTGAATGATCAATAGAAAGGAAAAGGTGTTCTAATTATTATAAAAAAACTTAAGTCCAAAGTTTTGTTTTATTTTATTATCATCACAGCAAATCTCATCTTATAGTCAAGTTTACCTCGGATTAGATCTAGACTATACAATGGGATTTGTCTCTGAACCCCGCTTACGCCAACGTGGAATCACAGCCATAGCTGGTTTCTTTTTATAAGAAAATTACCACGTAACCTTAGTTCAAATCGAAAGTTACCGTTGGCCTAAGTGACCTTTGCCTTAAATTTATTAAGAATGAAACCGTAAAAATGTCAGGATCCTAAAACCCGAAATTTTTTACAGCAACATATCGATAAAAATTACGAGTGAGTAGTAGTACATCCCTATCTTGTTATTATGTTGGCAGCTTTATGTCATGTCTGCAGTCCGTGTCATTTCTGTTATGTTGGTATTCATTATTAGCTCACGTTTCATACAAGCGACGTTTTTCATTTTTATCTATGGGACTCCCGTCTCTTAATTTATTATATACTCTTTGTTTATTTAATAAAAGAAAAAATTGTTTTCTTATCGGTCACCACGCTCAAAAAGTGTAACTTGAATTAATATCAAAGAAAAAGAAATACTGCATAAATAAAATAAATAAATAATTATAATTGCATAAGTTGATACAAAATGCTATGCAATAGCTTTACCGCGGCAGTCCCCGAGTGCCACACGTCTTTTTTTTTTTTTCGTTCCTTGAGTGGTGTTCCCGCTAAAATATAGTTCCCGTATTAGTCGATTAATCGAATTCTACAGCCAGATCGTGTTGCAAGTACAAAATAAATGTCAAATATTTCGTCTAATTGCGAACGTGACCCTGAGAAAAGTTATGCACCAATGGTGTTCATTATATATTTCGAGCGTTTTATCAGCACAAATGGTGTATCATGCGACATTCCGGAGGATTTCGTTTTGTTTTCACATTGTTGGTACTTACGTGAATTATATTAAAATTATCATTTGTGTCGCACTTTTATTTCGTGTTGTAATTTGGTACAATTGATTGCGTGTTGCAATTTGAGTGAAATTTCGAATTTTGATTTTGTGTTTGTCTTTAGGTAAAGACTCATTCACGTTCAGAACATAAGTACTTTTATTATATTAAATCATTTGTTTCGGTTTCTATCCACATAGTGAGTCACATTAAAATTAATATTAAGTTAGAATTTTGAGATATAGCCTGGGATATGGAGAAGGACATAGGGTACTTTTTTATGCGATAACCGACATCCACGCGGGCGAAGCCGCGGGCAAAACTAGTAGGTAAATAAACAAACAATGTACTTGGGAATAATCTCGAAGATCTATCTTATTCCTTAATCCAAAATGAGTTGGAAAATTATAAGCATTATACTTCAAAATATGCGCATGAAAGTTTTTAGACCTAGGCTCATTGACATATATATTACTGCGTAAGGACTGGGCGGACCGCATGTTATAATGACGCCTCGAACGTGGTCCCAAAATGGTCTTCCCTATAACGAAGTGAACTAGAACGCGTTCGGCTGTCTTCGGGAGTGGTCGTAAAATTTAACAAGCAAAAATGCCAAGTTGTGTCGTGAAGGGTTGCGTGAACTACGACAAAAAGCACAATAAAACAATTTATAACATTTCATATCACCGATAAGTTAAAAATATGTAATTATATCAACTTCTAACATTATTTAAAACAATTTTCTTTCCAATTTGTCTCAACGTTTGGCAAAGACGACGCGAAGCCGCGTAAAAGTGCGACATAACTTTGCAGCGGCGCGCGTTTTTATCCGATGAAATTAAAAGATTTATTATTATTACTATATGATTTGAAAATGAAAATGTGTTTTTATGTACTTACTGCTAAAAAATCTGTAAGTACAGTGAAATACGTATTTATTTTGCAAATTTCCTTCTGATTCCGTGCGAAATAAAGTTTGGAGTCGTGTCATAAGTTAAAAAAAATAAGTTTAAAAATATTGTTTTATTCGAAGGCCAATGGAAATTTTATAACACAAACAAACTGCAATAAATATAAATTTCGAAAAATAGAAGGTTTTTTATTTCTTTGTACCTCGAAAAATACCCGCTCTTACAAGTTTACGTCTAGGAGCAGACCACGCCGATTGACATCGTAGTTCATAGTAGTTCTAATAGATGGCGTTAGTGTTTTTGTATGGCGACCGTGTCCGGCAAACGTTCGGACGACCGTATCTTTACTATTTATATCAATGCCTAGGCTACTTGAAAAAATTCAAAGAATAACGCGCCTCGTATTTTTTTGTTTAGAAGCGATGAACGTACGTGTCTCCCCCACTGAAGCCGGGATACTACTGAGCGTCCGCGCAGCTAAAACGTGTAGCGACATGTTGGCGCTTCTGGAAGATAGGTGCAGTTTTGTTGCGCGCTCTCGAAACTAACAAAATCGTGTGACAGAGACATAATGCCTATTAACTATTGTAACTTAAGATATAAAATTAATGTTCTTTGATAATTATGATGCATAGTTAAATACGATTAATTTGATGTATTACATTATATGCTTATGAATTGAATACACAAGTTATCAAGTTTTCCGTGAGCGCGAACAGAGTGTGACGCGCGAAGAACACCGATTTTGCTCGCGTTTTCGACATTAGATTTTTTTTTAAATAAACATGATAAATAATTTTAGATGTTTAATGTTTAAATTATGTACACATAAAATAAAGCGTTTTGAGGGACCTCGAAGAACTACCCTTATATACATTTATTTTGGGGTACTTATAAAAAAAAAGTTCAATTTTGTAAACTAGTGTTATCTGTAGGTAATACTCAATTTTCTCTAAGGCGCAATATTTTGCTGGGGTTACGCATACCGGGCAACACACTCGCTGAGAGAATTACGCTTGGTACACACGCAATATACCAGCGGCTAATCGCTCGTCACGGTCGTGCACTCGTTACTCGACGTCGTCGTTCGCCAACTCGTTTTTAGTTGCAAGTACACACAAGCGTACACAAAGGATACACAGTATTCTCCCGCTTTCTTTGCGAATTTCACTATCTCAAAAGCAGGTGACGGCGACACAGGTACTGTGGCTCCCGACCGTTGCCACTACCAGCAGTTAGTTACCTCATTACGCGTTGCAATTTTTTTTTCTGTGTAATCTCGTACTTATTTCGCTAAGTGTGAGGGTTAGAAGGAAAACAAAAATAAAAGAGTTCTCCATTTATTATTGCACAACTCTAACTTACTTCACCTGAATAATAAATAGGTTTAATTTTATTTCGTGTCACGCATACTTTAATAAATAACAACATCAACTTCGAACAAACATCCAAACACGGCACGCAAAGTCACAGAGTGCACATAGGTCACGGGGACGACGGCTTCGGAGCGGCCCCGCGCTGCGACCGGTAGCGGCGATGCCGGCACGCGAGTGGGCGCGCGGCGTCAGCGCAAGCGCTTGTCGGCGCGCGGCAGAGCGCGGCGCGCGCACAGGCGCCGGCGCGCCGCGAACAGCGCCGCCGCCAGCGCCGCCAGCAGCAGCGCCGCCGCCGCGCAGCCCGCCGCCACGCCGCGCAGGCGCGCGTACTCCGGCACGCGCAGCGCCGCGCCGCCGCGCGCGCCGCTCGCGCACTGCACGCGCGCCCAGTAGTGCGCGCCCTCCGCCGCGCCGCTCACTGGGAACGCAACGCAGGGTCAGGCCGGGTCTGCGGCTGAGTGGATCTCAGGAGGCAGGCTTGGTACCGAGCATGTAGTCGTGCAGCGTGTGGCCCGTGGCGAGCAGGCGCTCGCCGGGCGCGGCGCCCTCGTACCAGCGGACCGTGCAGCGCGACGCGTCGTGCGGCTCGCGGCGCCAGCGCACCAGCGCGCCCTCGTCGATTAGCCGCACCGTCACCTCCAGCTCGCCGCCGTCGCTGAACTCCGGCAGCTCGGGCTCTTCAGTGGTGATGGCGGCATACGCGATCTGTTCTCCCTCCACTGCCTCCACTGCTTCCACCGCCTCACCGTCCATTGATCCTGAAATAGACCATACAATTTTATATTACATTCGAATAGACACGTGACTCGAGATGAAGTCGACTATGATCCGAATCCTACCGAGTGTTCTCGCGAATACTGGTTTACTGAAAAGTCCGTCACCGATCAGGTCTTGCGACAGTACACGCAACTCGTATTCTGTGCCAGGTCGCAGTCCGACCAGAGTGGCCTCAGTGACACCTCTAGTCAAAATCTTCATAGTGCGCCATTCACTCACAGTCCGCTCGCGATACCATACGTTGTAATCCACCTCAAGTCCGTTGTGTCCTAAAATAATGAAAAATGTCAGTTGACTAACTCACTTAAATTCTCATTCTAATAAAACTTAGTACTTAAAGAAGAAATTATGAAGATCTAACCGGGCACCCAGGTCAGATGAAGAGAATCAGTAGAGGGTCTGGCGGTGAGGTTGTAGGGAGCGCGAGGGGGCATGTTCTCAACCAGGAGCTCCGTCTCCACGTCGACGGTAGCGGCCTCGTTGCTGACAGTGCACACATACACGCCGCGGTCGTCCTCCGTCACGTCCACGATTGTCAGGTTACCGTCGTCGAGGTTGTGCCGCCCCGCAGGCAGGTCGCTTCCGTCCTTCTGCGAAGAGAACGCGACACGTGTACACTAGGCCGCACTCGGCGCGGCGGCGGCGGTGGCAACCAGTGCGCGACTCACCCGCGCCCAGTGCACGAGCGGCTGGTCGTGGTGGTTGCGCGCGGTGGCGGCGCAAGGCAGCGTGAGCGTGGCGCCGAGGCGCGCCACATACAGCGGCTGCGGCCGCGCTGCCAGCGCGGGCGGCCGCTGCACGCGCACGCGCACGCCGGGCGACGGGCCCTCCGACCCCAGCGAGTTGTACGGCGTGCACGAGTACTCTCCCTCGTGCGACTCGTCGACCTGTTGCAAAAAAATTACTTGCAAACCAATTGAAACCCATATTACTAAAATAAGAAGATGATGCTAATTTTTAAATTAGCCGAAGCGCCTCGCGTTATACACGGCTTGTATAACACGAGGCGTCTCGGCGTCATTGATCATTTACCTGATTGAATAGTAAACTTCCATTCCTGCTATAAAACACTCCGGGCACGTTGTAGGGGTCGAACAAGAAGCCATCCTTCTCCCAGCGCAGGTTGGTGAGCGGCGGGTTGGCGCTGAAGTGACAGTCCAGGCTTGCAGGCTTGCCGTACGGTAGGAAGCGTTCCTTTGGCGCGTAAACTACTTTGGCTTTATCTGAAATAACAATCTGTTTTGAAGAGTGCGCGGGTGGAGCGGGTGGTGTGTGTGTGGTTTTCGTGCGAGGTGAACTCACACTGCACGTCAAGAAAGGCACTGGCGCTCTGCGCGGCGTTGTCGGGGTCGCGCACGCGGCACTCATACTCGCCGGGGTCGGTGGACGCGGCACGCCGCAGCACCAGCGAGCCATTGGCGGGCCGCTCCGAGCGCAGTGCGAGCTCGGGCAGCTCGCTGAGCGGCGTGCCCTCCTTGTACCATTCCACCACGGTCTCGGGATTCTTTGGCAGACATTCCAGCTCAGCGCGCTCGCCTTCCAGCACCGTCACGTTCATTGGCGGCGTCACTATCAAATTACCTCCTGAAAAGATAACAACACGTTGCTTTAGGTATATTGTTTGATGGGGTGCGGATGGAGGTCAGTCGGTGAGGCGAGGGGTGTACAGGTGTGCAGGGCTGACCGTCAACTTCGAGGTAGTAGAAGGTGCCGTTGTTGCGCGCGGGCGGCGTGCGGTTGGGGAAGGTGACGCGGCAGCGGTAGAGGCCGGCGTCGGTCTCGCGCACGGCGCTGACGTTGATGGAGCCGCGGCCGAGCCCCAGCCTGCCATCCAGCACGCGCCGCACGCGCCCCCCCCAGCGGTCGGCCACGCGCGCCGCGCCCTCGCCGCTGTACCACGAGAAGATCGTGTCGTCCTGCAAACAGCCACAGGGAGTCACTAAGCACCTTATCGCAGGACTGATTTTTAGTATAATTTATTAGTAAATGTGTTCTAATTTGTATTATCTATACTACTCGTAATTTATAAAGCTGAAAAGATTTTTTGCTTGTTTGGTTAAACGCGCTAATCTCAGGAACTACTGGTTCGAATTGAAAAAAAATTTTTTTTTTTTTTTGGATAGCCCATTTATCGAGGAAAGCTATAGGCTATCTTTTTAAGTACAACATTGTTACTCACAAAATATGGACCTGGTCTGAAATAAATGTTTATTATTATTATTTTATTTTTATGTTTGCATATCTCGGGACCCTGGGGTCCCGCATCTTTGAAAGGCGTACGAGGGGCCGAAACCAACTCGCAGAGGCCCGTTAGACGCTTTTTAAATTGATGATTATCCCCGTACGCACTATGCAAGTGCACCCAAGGACAACCCCCGGTTGGTGTAAGACTATTGCAGGATATGGAAACAAAGATATCTGACTATGGGTTTGGGTGGTTAAAATGGACTGGTTACCCAAAACTATGGAAGGACTATGGCCCCTGCCTGATCAATGTTTTATTAACACAGATAAAATGGCAAGGGGTGACTTGCTTACTTAATAATGGGCCCCCGAAAACGGTCGCTAGCACATAGTGACGTAGCAACAAGGGGGCAACATATCCTGAGGTGCTCGAGGAGTGGAGAGGTATTCCACGGCTCTCAGAACAATCCCAGAGCCCGAATGATGGTCAAGATCCCTACAAGCACTTACTGGAATACTTCCTGCCTCCGAGCACGTTTGCTCTTGCGAATCTCCACTCAAGCCGGCCAATAAAGGCAAGAATGAGGTGGAAGCTCAGTTCCTCGTCAGTGTTTACTCCAGCCGGCCAATAAAGGCAAGCCAGAGATTAGGAACATGACTTCTCCCGGGAGATAGGGTCCGTGGGGTCGCAACTGCCCAACAGCTCGCTACATGCTGCCCTGCGGGTTTCTGTATCTCTCTTGGTCTGGCTCCTCACCCTAGACATGTTCCGGTAAAGTAAACTCTACTGGCACAGACCTAGAGTTCGGAGCGCGCAAGCCCCACCACGATGTCAACGTAGAGATACGGCGGTGGGGTTATTATTATTATTTTATATAACATCACGCTACGATCCTTAGGAGCCGCGAAAAGTACAAAAGTCAGAAAGAACGCTAAGCGATAACGAAGTTATAGCGCGGGCGGGTGACACGGGATTAGTGCTTCCAAAATTACGGATTTGCTAATTACGTAACTAGTTACGCATTTTGATGCTTCAATTACGTAACTACGTAATTACGTACTTAACTGTTTTGATTTTTTAAAGCACGATCAATTCTGGGCTTATTACGTATTTTAGAAGTAAAAAATCAAACAACTTCAAATGAAAAAAATTATAATATTAAGGAATTAAAAGTAAATTACAGATTAAAATGATAATTTTAAAATTAAACTCAAAATCAAAATCGTCAATCAAATCAAAATGTAATATTTTGATTTGATTGACGATTTTGATTTTGACTAAACTCAATCAACAATTCAAACAAAACATGTACCACGCACAAATGGTTTAAAAGTAAGAAACAATATAAAATATGGTTATTTTTCCAATCTTTGTTCTTGATAATATGATCTCATAAATGATAACGAATGCAATGTTCTGTCACCAAGGGAACTTCTTAGTTTAGAACAAAGATAGCCGGCAGAAGAAAATGCCCGTTCTGCTTCAACACTAGTAGGCATTATACATAGTAAATAATTATAAGCTGCTGTTAGGAAAACTTCACGACCGCCGCCAGTGCTATCGTAGATACACATTTCAACTCTGATGATGGATTCAAGATCTGTGTTTACTCCAGATTTGTTTACTGTAGACATAGTTTTCTGTATTTCTTTTTCTAGTTGCTGTGCAACAGTCAACTCGTCGCCACAACCATCATTAGCATCATTGTCATCTGCTTCGGAATCTAAACTCATTTGTGTACTTGTAGGCGGTGTAAATTTGAGCCTTTCTAATAAGTTTGCAACATATGTTCTAATATAATCCGACGTCGGTTTTGTAAAAGTTTCTGTTTCTTCGGTTTTATAATATTCTTCATTATTATGCAAATACTGCAAGACACCAGACACATTTGTTCGCCTTTCTTTTATTCTTTTTCTAAGGGATACAGCAAGCTTGTCACTGAGCCCATTGGACTGAGCATCAAGCTTATTTAACATAAACTGAAGCGCAGCATCTGCTGCTAACAAATTCGAGTCACGGCGACACAATGCCATCACTGTAGTTTTTATTATATCTAAACTATGATGAATGTTATGTAGATCTTGTATTTCTGTGTCTGTGAAACTTATATTTGATTTTAAGTCTAATAAAGCCTTAAATAAACTTGATTTCAATTTCAGAAATCGTCCAACCATATCTGATAAGCTGTTCCATCGCGTTTTGCAGTCTAGTATAAGATCGAGGCTTTTACCATGCTCTTGTAAAGAATATTTTTGCAACAAATCGGTCTTCAGTGGTGATTTTTTGAATGATTTAACAAGTTTTCTTACTTTTACTATAATATCTTTGTACAGAAACTCTGGTTCTAGAACTCTAGGTACTTCTATGAAAAGTCCGCCATCGTTTTTTTCAATTTCTTCAGTGTCAGTATCTGAAGCTTCATCTTCTAGTTCTGGTTCAGTAGTTGTACTTTTCCGTGTCTTATATAATACGTCCAGCACTGCAAGTTGTATTCCGTGAGCAAAACACAACTGATGGTGACCATCAAAATTTTTGCCCATTTTAACCATAACACTGGCTCCGTCCGTTGTGAATGCAATTATATCTTCAAGTTTCAAATAAAAGTCATTTAGATGATTTTCTAACAGTACAGTTCCAACGTGAGCTGGCATTGAACCCTTTATCCTTACTAGTCCTAAATTTTTATATTTAGCTGGTTCTAGGTCTTTATTATGAATATTTATATTCATATACCTCCGGTTCCGGGTAGAGGTCCATTCATCAAACGTTATAGTAAACCGTTTTTTTTGGGACTTCATATCTTTAAACTGATTTATTAATTGTTTTTTTATGGCACAACTCTGTTCCAGGACAATTTTGGTAATAGTTGAAGGAGATTTCGGTAGATCATAGCCAGATTTTTTGAAAACATACCTTAGATCTTCAGAAGTACAAAATTTGCTTAATGGGATGCCATCCAATGCTGCCATTCTAGTCACTATAACGTCCAAGGAATACTCAGTGGAAAAGTCATCCGTTAGTTTAGTTTTCTTCGATGGAGGTTCTAAACTTTTTCTTGCTTGAAAGCACGATGAAGTACTTGCCCTTTGCGCATCTTGCTCTTGTGACATCTCGCCAATATGTTTAGCACGCATATGTGTATGTAGTGCTCCAGTAGCACCACCAGGAGTCTTCAAAATTTTTTGACAATGTTTACATTGGACACTTTGCCCATTTTCAGCCCTCAAAAAGTGTCCCCATATAGCTGATTGTGTGCGTTTGTTCAAAAACTCCTTATAAATAGTCTTCTTTACTGCAGACCTAAAACAATATATAAATATTTCATAATTTAATAGTTAGGTAATACATATAAATAGCATCTATAGTTAGGCACTACACTTAAAACGGGATACATTTACATACGTACCGTGAACTCATAATCAATGTCTATTTGCACAGACATCTAACAAGCAACAATAAAATAAAATCGCACATATTTTTTTTTTTTTTTTAAACGTCGCACCACACTAGGAATTACTGCTGTATCGTGGGTGCACTCACAATCATGTAAACTAACATACACAAGACACCCAGACCCGGAACACCTATCTGTAGGTCATACAAATATTTGTTCCGTACGGGAATCGAACCCGTGACCCGCAGCGCAGCAGCCAATCACTCAACTACTGCGCCAACCGTGCCGTTAACAATATAAAATCAACTACTAAATTATATGTATAAACTCTCACACAATACCCTAGAAACAAAGTAAGTAGACAAGTAAAGTAATGTTAAAATAGGTACTTACATTTTCGTTGAAGTATCTCTACTCGTGTATGGTGGGTGATATCTACTTAGAAACTTGTAATGAAAAGCTTCTGAAAACCAAGCGTCAAACTTTGCGGCACATACACAAAATCACAAAAGTCAATAAAATAAGCTTAGACCAGGCAGGACAGTATCTCGCAGGTGTACGTAAGACGACTGAGTACCGAGTATTGAGATTGTTTCTAAATTCACGAAAGTAAAGAAAAATGTAGGGACTTCCCTTAGCTTGCTCAATCCACAATATTAAACTTTATTATCTACGAGGTAGATCAAATACTTGCGAAACACTTATAAACTTTGATTGTGTTACGTACCGAACTATCCACAACCAACGGGGATTCCCTTCGTTTCCCGATTGGTCAACAATGAACTCTATTCTGTACGACTAAGAAATTAAATCTTGCGGACTCAAATTGGAAGTTATAAAATAAACCCCGGGAATTCGGGGGATACCCACAGAAAGGGTTTTGGTGTTGTCATAATGTAAGTCGTAGGTTAACTAAATTAAGGTAAATTGTAAATAAACAGATAAACCCATGCCTTTTTCCCATGGAGTAGGCAGAAACTATAGAACTAAATAAATGGGTACCTAAATTAATTAATATTATCCTATAGTTACGTTATTACGGACTGCAGCTCTTCAGTTACGTATTTGTGAGATTTCTAAAATCTGTCCGTAATTACGTAATTGCGTAATTACGTAATTACGTAATGGAAGCCCTATCAGGTTCGGCGTCCAATCTATTGCGATATTTTGTTTTCGTGGCTGCATAGGTTGAGAATCCTGTTTAGCACAAATATGTTGTTGGGAACGGGAGAAGAATATTCAGAGCCATTCTGCCAAGCATTCCATAAAGCTAATAACAATACAAGTCTGTTTTTTTCCTCGTAGGTGTGTTGATAAACGTCGTACGAAACGCGTGTGCATTGATCATTACACTCTCGGCTTCCTTATCGCGCTCACCTACGGCTCGCGCGACTTATATCGCCTCGAGCGCGATATCATAATGTATTATTGTAAAATATACTGAGAACGCACAGTCATTACATTGTGTGCGTAGTCGCAGCGGAAAAATGTCGAATTTCTTAATTTCAGTTTTACAGATAATTAGTGTATGACGTCGTGTAAATGTGTATGCTAAGTAAAAATTTGTGCATCCAACCATTCGGGAGCTATTCAAGAAAAACTGTTTCCGCTGGAACTACGTCATCCTAGCGGCACTTTTTTTTTCTATGGACCTAGTAGAAAAAAAAAATACATCTAATAATTAGTGTGTAGCGAGAAGTAAATGTGTAATGTGTGTAATGTGTAAATGAAATTTGTGTGTTTAATTATTTTTGTAACAGCGTAGGTATGCTGCGGACCTCAGCTTCTTAGACAATTTATCTATATGTGGGCCCCATTGGAGCTTAACATCCATAGTTAAGCCCAACAATACTGTGCTATCTTCAGTATTCAATTCTTCGCCCTTTATTAACCTAACAGTTTTCACCTGCCTAACGTAAACTTATGCATTTTTTTTTTAATTTTCATTAAGGAACTAATTATTAACATTGAACCAGTGAACTACTTTTGAGATCGCGCTATTTACATCGTCAGCAACCAGCTCCTGACTATTGATCAAGTTCAACCAATAAACAATCATAACCACAACACCGATTACCTATACGAGTAAGTCGACATTAATCGATTCAAACCCTAATTGCATGTTCTTAGCACCCACTAGTCCACATAACATATAGGTAGGTACATCAAATTATTATCACTACATATTATAAAACAAAGTCCTCTGCCGCGTCTGTCTGTCTGTTCGCGATAAACTAAAAAACTACTGCACCGATTCTCATGCTGTTTTCACCAATGGATAGCGTGGTTCTCGAGGAAGGTTTTAGTATATAATTTGTTAAGTTTTTGTATACTATTTTGTATAAATTAACGATATTTGTTGGAGGTGTCGGAAAAAAAATAAGCCGTCTGGGAGCTTTCAACGAAAACGCTGCCAACCCTTTGAGATATAACAAAATAATGTATGGTGGAATTAGGTATCTTATAAAGATCTTCAAAAAAGTCCAAGATGGCATATGTCTATCTCTTAAGGATAACATACTATATCCATTTTATTGTCTTTTTGTAGGTATTTGTTTGCCGAATTTTACTCTTGGAAATACGATTACGATAACAATACGCTATAATATCAGTAGCTATTAGCCAAATTATGTTCATAGATAAATAAGCTAGCTACTTACGTGTATTTCAAACAGTATACAAGAATATTTATCATAAAAACATTACTACACGGCGGCCATATGACTAAAATGTGTGCATTACAAAACTTTCGTTACTTTTTCACTGACATATTTATCACTTTTCGATAAACTAACACTACGAAATCTACACTCATTTCTCAGTAATTCTGTATAAGATTCTTCTAAGATTAAACCGTTTTCTCATTGAATACTTTACGCACGTATACAACATTGCCAGACTGTTGGGAGTTTAGTGAATGACGAATCTAGGTTCCTGTAAGTCTAAATTATTATTATAGTCTGTTTGGTTTAAACATACTGTGCAGTACCCAAACACTTACTAAATAGAAAAGTAACACATTCACGTGTATTTCAAAGGTTTTAACTTAATAAATCACCACTTTTTACAAAAAATAATAATTTTATTAGCAATGAATCATCTTAGACGTAAAGTGAGGTTATATTTTTTAACGAAAAATTCTAGACTGTTTATGATCACATTGTGTTAAATAGTGTTGTGCACTGACTGGAAAGGTCCACTCAATCTGTGTGGTTCTTTCATCAAAAGCCCATTTCAGACACCAATCTACATGGTCTTCGCATGATCTGACCAAGATTAGGTATGTCTGGACTTTGAAAGAGACTGTGACCGCCGAGTTTGTTTCGGCCTTTCTTCTCAGAGTAGTCAGATAGGAAACACCGACCTCATCTAGTTTTAAAAATATGATTGACGTGTAAAAGTGTTTGTACAAACTTACTACAAACTACTACTTACAGAAATAAAATCATTTATCATTTGCGGCTCCGCCCGAGTGGATGTCGGTTATCGCGTAAAAGGTAACCTTAGTCCTTCTCCATCCCAGGCTATATCTCTGCCAAATTTCATGACGATCGGTCCAGCGTTACTTTCACATTTATAATATTAGTATGGATAAATGATTGTCATAAACATTGAAATAATATCATTCCATTTTAAACAATAGTTATTTGACACAATATTAATAGTTTTGAAATATAATATTTACGTTTAAGCACTTTTTTTTTCTTCCTATATGTATGTATCAAATTCATAAATTTCTTTCAATCCTTAATCTATTGAAAGTTCCATAATACAATCTTTCATAGTAGGTAATTGATTCAATAAAAAATATATTTATTAATTCTGGGGTAATTACGTTGATCTTTGGCAACTCTGGCTGTTTTTCCGATGACAATGTCTTGTCTCGTTCCAACGTAATTAGTTTGACCGAAGAAGAAATGAGACAAACAGATTATTTTGACATTTTGACATAATTTATGTATCCGTTTCAAAGCTACGTCTTTAACTCGTAAGTGGTTACGTTTTTCGGAATATTTTTGTAGGACGTTGCGCCTCTAGTATAATATAACCTCATTGGTAGGGAACAGCAGATTTTATTTTTTCGCGATTGCAGCTTAGCTCCCTTAGTAAAAGTTGTTCATAATGATGAGTACAATTTCCCATTTCGGTTTGTCGCATGTTTTCAATTTCAACCTGTATAAAATAAAAATAAAGCAGTTATTAAAATATTATTATTAAATTATTATTAGTATTTAAAATTGGAATTACAGGTTTATGTATAAAATGAATCAAATCAAAGGACTTTATTTGTAAGTTGCTCTACAAATTGGCATCAACAGGTATGTTTTAAACCATTTGTATACATTTTTGTCAGATATTTTTGGGACAGACCATATACTTATGAACATGCTTCTACAACAGTTATGTACTTGCTTCAACGATGCAATGCAACATGCGCACCCAGCTGACATAAATCAGTACCACGACAAAATTTTTGCGAGTGCCACGTGCACGCGCTCCAGCTTGCTAAGTGTGCTATCGTACCAAACAAGGTCATCTGCGAGGAGCGAAGGGGGCGTGGGCGAGGAGGGAGGGGAGTGACGGCATGTCGAGTGCCTCTCCTGCGGCTAATGTAAGTACGAGTGTCAGCAAGTAGACAATTACAGCTCCCACGCGCATTTGGCACATCTACTGGTACTAGCGGGAGTGTCTCCTGCGCTGCGCTGGCTGACATGCCACGGCCGCGGCCGCCGCTGGGCAGCACCCGACCCGACCGACGTCCTACGGTCCGACGCGGCAGCACCCTTCGCTCGTCTCCACTTAAGTATTAGAAATGGTGCGGAAACTCGACCTGCCGCACTATTTCACACACCTTACCATACACATACTTAACTTTGTTTCGAGGCAAAAACAAAAACAAAACTGTTTTACAAAAACAAAACATCCGAATACCTACCAAAAAAAAAAAAACACTACAAAGTGAAAAACAACTTTAATTTCCGAACTCGGTGGCAAAAAACGATAATACATTATACATTGGAAGGCGGTTGTTTTTTTACAAGCTTTTATTAAGTTTCAGCTGTCCCGATGTTTGTCATCAAATCTTGATCCACTTTCCGGTTACCGATTGAGCTGAAATTTTGCATACATATGTAAATCGCGTGACAATGCAATATTATGATGACATGGTGCTGATCTGATGATGGAGCTGGAAGGTGGCCATAGGAACTTCGCAATGTAACGACACAAACTCATCGAGTTTGGGCTCGTTTGAATCGTTTTGACGAGTAGTTTGTCTTTCAATGGTAACCAGGGTCTAATGATGGAGCTGGAAGGTGGTCATAGGCACTGCATAGTGGTCATAGGCACTGCACAGTGTGTTATTTTGCCTTAGTTGCGGACATGCCAGTTTTATTTTTTATCGACATAGGTTAAACTTTAATAAAGCATTCTAAAAAAATCCCGTTTTGATATTTCACTTAATTTAGGAGATAAAAATATATTTGTGAAAGGTCAATGACCTCGCTGAAAAAGGTTTTCGT
Source organism: Dryobota labecula (assembly GCA_947523025.1). Lineage (NCBI taxonomy): Eukaryota > Metazoa > Arthropoda > Insecta > Lepidoptera > Noctuidae > Dryobota > Dryobota labecula. Next base: position 29,083,059 of record OX383286.1, read on the forward strand.
CTGTATTTCTTGAATAAAATAAATCTCAACCTCTTGTAAAAATACAAATTAATTGTTGGTTTGAAATATATTTGGTGTCAAAATTTCAAGTCCCTAAGATAACAGGAAAGAGAGTAAATAATTATTTTCGAAATAAACAAAAACAAATTTTATAAAATTTACTATTTACTGGTCGCATTTTTTTTTTTGATTGTAGAATATACTTATGTATAGTACCTTCAACTCGAGAAAATTGTAAATATTTATCTAGCGAGATCTCAGAGATATTGCGTTTCTAAGTTATTTTTTTATTTCTATGGAAATAGGGTTGTCACAAACTAGTAAACATTTAAGTCGATTAATTCAATCGATTTCAACTCGTTTTGACGGATTAATTGGAGATGGCAAAGATCAAAGAACTTTGAAAGACTATGGGGGGAGGCTTTGCCCAGCAGTGGGACAAAATAGGTTAATTAAAAAATTACCAATCGATTAAATCATTATTTATTTATTTATTTAAACTTCATGTACAATAGTGATACATAGGCGAACTTAATTCCACAAGGCATTCTCTACCAGTCAACCTTTTTTTGTTTTTTTATTATCCTCTGAATGGTAATATCCTCGCTATCAGATTCAAAAACCATTTCGTCAGTCGTCAGCGTGATATCATTTGCTTCAAACTCTTCGGATTCTGATTGGCTGTAGTAAACAATGGTGCCGATTCTCTTGTCACAAAATTCTCTAAACTAGATTAAAAATCACCAAAATTTAGTTTATTCCTGTCAAACGACGATTTCCTATTCTGAAAATGGTGCCGATTCCCTTGTTCACAAACTAAACTAAATTTAAGTTCAGTGCATCTTTTTCTTTCTGTTTCATTAAGAAAAGGACAGAAGATAAATTTTTGTTAGTCCTGTCAAATTAATCAGCGCTTGACGCATTTTGACGTAATTTTAGTCGGCAAGTTTTTAATCAGGTCTAAACTTTATGGAGTAGTGACAGGCGATGATTAATTTGACAGGACTAAACTAAAATTTATCTTCTGTCCTTTTCTTAATGAACTGAACTTAAATTTAGTTTAGTTTGTGAACAAGGAAATCGGCACCATTGACTAAAGTGACACAACTTAACTACATTTTAGTTTGACAGCACTAAGATGGTACTGAGTTTTTAATTTAGTGAAAATGGCAATTTTGCTATTCTGAATTTGACGTTTTTAAACTAAAATTTAGATTTTCTAACTAAATCTGACTATTTTTAATCGCGATTAAAAAGGTGTGGAATAAAATTTGTTGTTATGAATTTAAATCCACACCAACACCTCGACTTCTGGTGCAAAAACAGTACTGTATATTTTTTTCTTTGCTTTTGCTTATATCTCAAAAATGGTGCGTACTATCGCAAAAATAATGAAAATTTCGATCCTATCTCAACATGAAGGTAATATTTTTTTATTTTCCATACAAAAAGTTAAAAATTCCATATAAAATACGTTGAGCCTGCGCGCACATGCGCGCCTCGGGCTCTAAAAAAAATGTATGATGGGGTACGGCAAACAAGTACAACGTTACGAAGCAAAAGAAAAAAAAAAAATAATACCACGTGGAGTCGCGATTATCAAATTCGATTTATTTGTGTTAAAGTTATTTTTAAATTTAGAGAATTTTGTTTGCAGAATAGCTTTAAGATTCTCATAGCCAAAAGTAAGGAATTTTAGTGATAGTTTAGTTCGGTGTACAAGAGAATCGGCACCATTGTCTGTTGTTACGCTTAAAAGTTGAAGCGCTGATTTCGACAAGGGCAAAGATTCTTTATATTTTTGACGTGTACCAAATGCTAACGAGGATATATAAAAATCAGATGATTCTAATGCATGGAAAATTGAATAGAAAAACCACAATTTTAGACTTATTTCAAGAAGTCTAAAATTGTGGTTTTTCTATTCAATTTTCGGGTATGGTGTTGTCTATCATAGCGCCAATATTTATTTCTAGACTCTCCTGCTTGCTCAGACAGCATACCTATGGGTAAGGTGCTGGCGTATATGATTTGCCGGCCATGCATTAATATTTTGTGCATAGTAACGGACATATAGAACCAATTGTATTTTTTTACATACTTCGCAGCTATAGATTTACAAAAGTCGTCAAATTTTGCAGTATCTATTATTAAGCCACTTGATAGCACTACTAAAGTAGTATGCAGGTCATCCACCAGCCATGTCTCTATATCTAAGATAAATAATAATAAATATCCAGTTTCGTAAGCTTGTTCGGATCCGTATTCATTCGTTAGTCGTCGGTAATAATTGCCACTCGCTGACCAGTATGAGGGTTGGCGCCCTCATGCCCACCTTGCATTAAGTCCTCTGGTCGGAGCCCAGACGGACATCCCCCAGCAGAACGGGTCAGTGCCTGCTGAGGCAAAGCAGTGCCATGGGTCTTTGACGGCTCCATGACAACTCACCCCCGCTTCTCCAGATATTATGTACAGGAATTGGGTTTTAGCATTTGCCTAAAGAGAGCGGACCCCTTCAACCCCCAATCCCACATAATATCCTTCATCGAAGATAGATATTATAAACAAAAGTAATGATCAAAATTCAACCGTAAATATTTTTTTATTTTAACTTCGTTCAAATATTTTTCCATAATTATATACTTAAAGTATGTAAACTAGGCACGTCATAATTTAAACCGGTAATTGCGCTAATACCTGAGTCAAAAAGTAATGTTTGTTTGAACATTGTATGTTGCACACAGGTTTGTTTGACAACCCTAGTCCACAATTTAAAAATTCGATATTTCTGAGATCCTGGGTTTGTTGCACCTGGTTTTTTTTGTGGCGATAGTTATTATAGTAATCTAGATATAGGCATTAAAAAAAAAACGCGACCATGAAGGGAATCGCCAGAAAAATAATAATTTCATAATAATAGAAAAAAAAAAAAAAAAACACGCCTGGGTGAGCAAGATTATTAAAGTTTTCAAGAAAAATTTGGTTCCTATAGTCAATTCCTATCATACCTTAGAACATTTAGTGCAAAAATTAAATCCGAAAACGAGGTATTGCGTTTCTATGGTTTTTAAGGATTTTTCTCGATTTTCTTAATTTCTCTTAAACCATGGTAGTTAGACCCGGCGGAGTTTTAATGTGGTGGATGTTTGATTGTTAGCTTTTCAAAAAACACATAAAACAAGCATGTCCGCAACTAAGGCAAAATAACACACTGTGCGACGCAACCTCATCGAGTTTCGGCTCGTTTGATTCGTCTTGACGAGTACCTACTTTGTTTTTAGATGGTTACCAGGGTCTGATCTGATGATGGAGCTGGAAGGTGGTCATAGGAACTCAGTAAAGAAACGACGCAACTCCATCGAGTCTCGGCTCGATTGATTCGTCTTGACGAGTAATTTGGTGCTAGATCGTAACTAGGGTCTGCTGATGGAGCTGGCTCGTTTGATTCGTCTTAACGGGTGGACCGTTTTTAATGGGTGGTAAGTGGTGGACGTGAATATGCGACCCCATCTTTGGGAAATAAAGTTCGTTCGTGCCGTTTTGTATTAATGTGGATTCTGTCTTTGATTAGATGGATGATGGGGTGTGTAACGTTTGATATAATAAAAAAAGTTCTAATGATCATATGACCTAATTTCATTTACTATAATTCTTTTTTAATATAACGATCAAATGATATAATGAATTATTGATATAATTTAATTTGATCTAATTTCATATGATATAATGAACAGTTTATATAATGCACATTTGAAATAATATTAAATTAATATAATATTCAGTTCCTATAATATTCAAAATCTATAAGTAACGTTTAATATAATTTGGAAATGTCTATTTAAGGGCGAAGGGGTTGCACTGGCTAAGTTTCGCTTTACCATCCCACGATTTGGGAGTTCATTTTTTTTTACAGAAAGATAATATTATTTATTTATTTTATTTATTAAAACTTTATGCACAAGTAAAAACTGTACAAAGGCGGACTTAATGTCTTGGGTATTTTCTACCAGTCTACCTTAGGGTGATGCAGAGATAAACATAGTAGGTGCAATAACAGAAAACAATTTAGAAGAATTTATAACTAAGATACAAGAATAAATACATATTATACATACATATAAAAAAATAAAATGTTATGAGAGTTAAACAATAAAACCTACAACAACTTAATTCTGAGACGAATCTGCCAACTTCTTGTGTATGTGTTCTCGAGCTTTCACTTTAAATGTGAACTGATTGGTTACCGTCCTGATATTCTGAGGGAGCGCACTCCAAAGGAAAACCGCCTGGACAAAGAAAGAAGACTTTATAAAACCGGAGCGATGAGAAGGAAAACGAAGAAGACGATGATTCTCGGACCGAAGATTCTTGCTGTGTGCAGCGCATAAATATTGACAAAGAGAAGTCAGATAAGAAGGAGAAGTGGGTTTGTGAAGGAGAGAAAACAGGGTTGTCAAAGCCCTCAGAGCTCTGCGCAGACGGATAGGCAACCACTTTAAAAGCGATCGATGTGCGGATACATGATCATACTTGCGGAGATTGAAAACAAATCGAATGCAGCTATTAAGAAGTCGGTCAAGTTTATTGAGGAGATCTGCATTCAGGTCATAGTAGCACACATCACCATAGTCAATTATGGGGAAGATAAGGGACTGTACAAGCATTGCCTTAATGTGTGATGGGAGAATATATTTTAACCGATAGAGCGACCGCAGCGTTCCAGTGACCTTCCTGCTCACATCGCGACCTGCTTACGCCAGTCGAGGCAAGTCAATATGCAAACCCAGATCTTTGACGTCAGAGCTAAACGGAATCACTGTGCCATCAAAGGTAACCAGTGGCACCGTTAAGCCATTCAGCCTCCTCAAGCTATAGGGGCTCCCTACAATGATAGCCTGACACTTGGTTGGGTTAACCGCCACCCCAAAACGATCAGACCAGTTTTTGACAACTCGTAAATCCCGATTTAACTCCTCGATCGCACTGGATAAGCCCTCAACACCTGCCTGACAGTAGAGCTGTAAGTCGTCAGCGTAAAGATGATACGCACACTGAAGCTCAGAAGTTATGAGATCTATAAAGATAGAGAACAAAAGTGGAGATAAAATGCCGCCTTGAGGGACGCCAGCTTCAAGATCACACCAGCTGGAGTTAGAGTCACCAACAAGAACTGATTGCTGACGCCCCCGAAGATAGGAAGAAAACCATTCCAGAACCTTGAGAGAGACCATGCGATAGGAGAGGATGGATAAAAGGACTTCGTGACTGACGGTATTGAAAGCGTTTGAAAAATCGATCAACACTAAAACCGTAACCTTAGTGTCTTCTATTCCTCGCCTTATATCGTCAGTCACTTGAGGAGAGCAGAACTGGTACTGTGCCCGGGCCTGAACCCGGATTGGAGTGGACTGATGAGAGAGTTTTTGTGAATGAAGTTGGAGAATTGTTTATGTACACAGGCCTCGAGTACTTTGGATAAAAAGGGAAGGATGGAAATTGGACGAAAGTGACTGAGAAGAGTGGGATTAAGGATTTTAGGTAGTGGTCGAACATGGGCTTTCCGCCACAGGGAAGGGAAAACACCGGAGAAAAGGGAGAAGTTAACTATATGGGAAATTGTAGGAAGAAGCTGATCAACCACTGTCACGATCATGTGTCGACTGATGTTATCACAACCAACGGCTTTGGATTTAATGGATAGGATAATCTTTTTGATCTCTCCTGGGTCGACTGGGGTGAAGGTGTAGGGGGTAATATTGGGTCGCGTCAGACCAGCAAGGTAGTCAAGGGTTTGACATTTGGTTGGATTATCAAGGGTGGGGACAGTGGAAAAATGACGATTTAGATCGTCCAAGCCAAATGTGCTAGGAAGGTCTGAATGTCGCGATTTGCCGATACGTAGAGTTCCAAGGAATTTCCAGATATCAGCAGGAGAAGCAGAAGTGATGTTATCAAGAATGTGACGACTTTTAGCGTTGCGTATCATCTGATTACAACGATTGCGAGCAGTTTTGAAGAGGGTCCAATTATCATCCAACCGATCCTTTTTAAACTTCCGAAACGCGCGATCCCTCCGTCGCATCGCCATCCGAACTCCCACATTCATCCATGGCGCAGGTGGGCGCTTTAGCTTGACTCTCCTGATAGGAGCGTGGGTGTCGTACAGCTTAACTACAACATTGTTGAAAAACGCAACTTTATCGTCAACTGTAGTGGCTTCCTCCAGGGGTGTCCAGTCAATACTAGAAGCATCTTGTGCAAGCTTTTCACTATTCATCCGCGCAAAGACACGCCTGTACTGGAACGTAGGTTTGGGTTTAGGAGATTTAAGGACATAAGACAGGAAAATAAGGTCGTGATGGGAAAAACCAGGAGCGTCAAGTTGACCATGTGAGGAGACTAGGGAAGGATTTGAGGTGAGGATCAAGTCGAGCCAAGTATCATCACCGGTAGCGTTATGATGAGTTAGTTGGAGAGGCAACACATGCAGACTAGCTGACTCGACTAGGTGTAGAAGTTTACGGGATCGATGGGAGTTGTGGGCAAGGAGATTGGTTTTAAAATCCCCCATGACTATGTGATGTGCATACTCCGAACCTAAAGATTCTAGGACCGATTCGAATTCGGTGAAGTAATCAAGTGAGGGGGGACAATACACAACACCAAGAACGGTTTTAGCTCCTTTGATACAAACCTCAAGAAAAAGAAACTCAGCCGAAGTATTACAGGAAGAAGTAGAGAGAACTTTAAAAGGAAGATCAGCACGAAGGTATATAGCTACACCACCCCCTCTCCTACCGACTCGGTCATTCCGCAACAGAACGAATCCTGGGAGAGAGTAGAAGGTGGATAAAAGCTCAGGTTTTAGCCAAGTTTCAGAAATCAGGACGGCATGGACATTGTTGTTCGAGAAAGTTTCATACAACTCATTGTAGTGGCTTGGAATGCTTTGAGCATTTATATGACATACGTTAAACAGCCGGCCTAGATTTTGTCTGAAACTTAGACGTAAAAGTTCACCAAGGTTTTCCGTAACAGAACAAAAGCTATCATCACCAGAAGAGGCAGTAGATTCATTGGCAGAGAAAAAACATTCGTTATCAGATGTTGTCATGGATACAAATATATATAAATACAATAAAAACAGATATAAATACTAAATAAATATAAATATACTAGTATACTATAAAGAGGCCTACACGAAATACTGGTAGGACGTTTGCATCTCTGCACCACCCGCCAGCTAACATCATCATTAAGACAGTGAACACATGAAATAAAATCAAGAAACGTTACACTACAAAGTAGTAGCGATAAAATAATTCTTACGCTAATTTTAATTATTCCGAACGCACCCTTCAAGCATTCATAAGAAATTACATTTTCCGTGAACATAAATATCCAAACTAACAAAAAGTCCCGTATGACGTTTACTTCAATTGACATAAACAACAATATCATGAAAATAGTTGACACTTGACATTACTTGATAAGTTGACATTAGAAACAGGCCCTGCGTTCCGAGTTGCGATAATATCGATATTCGCGTGCTAAAGCCCGTTCCGAGTTAGCGTGAGCGCGATAACGATGTCCCGTGAATGGTCATAGATGACGTCATGACATTCACCATCTTGCGATAACGCCGACCATGCCTTTTACTAATATCGCTGTGAGCGCTGTCGGAAATGACAGTTGTGCTGTTTTGTTTTGAGTCGCATCGTGTATAACGTGGCATTTTCAAAATTGTTCTTCTGGCTACAGTTGCTACCTAACCTAATAAGAAGACATTTTTGGTGTATACACAGAGAAATACTCTAATATCGTTTTGACATTGAGTGAGCACCGTGAGCGCGTTCACGAGCGTTCCGAATTGTTGACAGCCAGCGGCTGTCATAATCGTATTATCTAACCCTGCGTTCCGAGTTGCGATAATATCGATATTCGCGTGCTAAAACCCGTACCGAATTAGCGTGAGCGCGATAACGATGTCCCGTGAAACGTCATAGATGACGTCATGACATTCGCCATCTTGCGATAACGCCGACCATGCCTTTTACTAATATCGCCGTGAGCGCTGTCAAAAATGACAGTGTGCTGTTTTGTTTTGAGTCGCATCTTATCGTATCGTGGCATTTTCAAAATTGTTCTTCTGGCTACAGTTGCTACCTAACCTAAGAAGAAAAAATTTTTGGTGTATACACAGAGAAATACTCTAATATCGTTTTGACATTGCGTGAGCACCGTGAGCGCGTTCACGAGCGTTCCGAGTTGTTGACAGCCCTCAGCTGTCATAATCGTAATATCTAAATCGGAACGCATGTGAGACGATGTGAGCGCTGTGAGCGATAATAGCCAATTCGGAAAGCGGCCTAAATCGGAACGCATGTGAGACGATGTGAGCGCTGTGAGCGATTTTAGCCAATTCGGAAGGCGGCCATGCAAAGATGAATTAGAAATAAACAAAAAGTGAAAAAATATATATATAAATCCGGTTGAGGGTAAAATGCTGAGGTATGCGTTACTTGTATAATTATTGTTAACTCAGAGACTTGCGAGGAGGAAGCGCACAGAAACAAATATGCAAAAATACGAGACAAAAGTAAAAAAAGGTTATCATTATCAAACAATGGAGAATAGCAAACTTTAAGGTAAAGAAATCCTAATTATATAATGGGTGTCTAATGCGTAATATTATACTGTATAACAATTGAGGATTGGTACTAACGCGTCTTGTTTTTCAGGCTATCTCCAGACGTTTGAACCCTGGGATACTTCCCCAGCAGCGGACTCAGTTCTTCAAATGATGTCACCTTATGTTTGCTTCCATCGGGGGCTTTAATAACGATGACACCGTCCTGAGTCCAACACGACCTCATAGAAAAGTGAAGCCGCGCCTTCCCAAATATGGATTGTCGGGTCTTAGTCAAAAACTCCTTGACAGAGATAGATGACCCCTTCAGTCCTGTCTTCGCTCTCCAGACCGCAGACCTGTCGTCATAGCTGGAGAACTTGACTAGGATGGGCCTATGGTGATCCTGTTTGGCTAGGCCAAGTCTGTGGCAGACCGTTATGGAAGAGGCAGTGATAGTATTAAGGGACATCTTCTTAGATATCACCTCCAGGATCACTGTGCTGCTGACTTCCCCTTCAACCTCTGCTATGCCCTGGAAAATGAGTGCCTTCCGCCGATGCCTGGTCTCCAACCCGTCGACCTGTCTAGCACACTCGCTGATCTGAGTTCTGAGCAGACTCAGCATGCTGAAGATCAGCTCCCTAAAGGTGCGAAACAGGTCCTGCACACTGTATCTGCGCTTCCAACTCACTCATATTCCGGATAAAGCTATCTTCTAGGGTCTTCTGTGCAGATATTATCTCGTCAAATTGAGACATTGTAGTAGTAACTGTCCACTTGTGTTCGGTGAAGTGAAAATAGTGTTGTGAAGTGATGAGCTGGCAGGTGGTGTAATTTTATTGCTATAGTCACATAAAAGTGCTGCAAACGTGAGTACCCGTAGTGTATAGGCTATACACTGATGTTATATAAAAAACTAGTGACAATACTGAGAATTACTATTTTAAATATACAAATAATACTAGAGTTATGTCTGTCTTCTTTTACACCTACCCGCCAAAAAAACAATTTAGACGACGATTACGACGATTTAAACGATTTAGAAAATCAATTTAGACCCGCTCCGTGTAGTTAAAAAAAAAACTATATCTCATAAAGGGGGGGAGGCTCCACACTTTTTCCTTCACAGGGGGGTTCTACACCACCCCCCTCCCCCTAGTGTAGTAGCGTTACCTTAGAAAATTAGTTAATATGAAAGTTAGGTCAAATGAACATTATTATTATACCCAAAGTCTCAAATTCAGATAATTTATGGTAACAAAGGGGATAACATATCAAAAAAATATCTTCGTAATGGTAATTCACACAAAATGGCGAAAAAAAGGTTCTATTTTCTTTCAAGTACTGAATTTAAGAAATAATAATAATACCGTAATTATTTTTATGAATTTTCGGTTTTAAACAAAGTTATTAAAAAGAAGAGATTTTCTGGTATAAAATATTATATGATACTGGTAACAATGCAGGAGATCCAAACATTTTCACATTTTTTACATCTTCAACAACATCAATATTACAACTCTCATTCATAGATTAGCATATCTAGACACATTTTGGATGAAAACGGCTGTAAACTGTTTCGAATGGAATTCGATTTTGTGAGGCCTACGTCTAGCAGTGGACTTAAAAGGGCTGATTATGACGATCATAGGTCGTGTCTCCGACACACTCCATAAAACATTGTTTGGCAACGGTATTTTGTTTGAATAAAATACCGTTGCCAAACAATAGATAATAATGATAGATAGATGTTATAATTAATTAACTTTAATTTCATAGACGATTACTTGTATATACAAAACAAAAAAAATTGTGATAAAATGTTTTGCACCACTGTCCTGTCATTTTGACAGTGACATTTCTTGACATTACTTTGTTTACATAAATTATCTGAATTAGAGACTTTGGGTATAGAAGCCTACACGTAAAATTGTGCAGAGATGGTTTACGAAAAAAAACAAATCGTAGAAATTTAACAATATTTTATCACTTTTGACATTTTGTCTCGCCATTGAACGTTTCGTTTTACGTAAAATGTTTTACTTCATATTAATAACTAGCAGCCCGTCCCGGCTTCGCACGGGGTAGACAATACGAAAGACATTTTAAGACTCATTTTTCTACACCTTCGGTTACATTGTTCAAATTTTACCAAGGATCCCTAATTTTTTTCAAAATGAAATGTAGCCTATGTCAAATTGGAAGAATGTAGCATTCTATTGGTGAAAGAATTTTTTAAATCGGCCCAGTACTTTTTGAGCCTATTCATTACAAACATACAAAAATAGGTACAAATCTTTCCTCTTTATAATTATAAAATAAATAAATAAATAATAAATAATAAAATAATAATAATATATTATTATTATATTATTATAGTGTAGATGAAATAAATACGTAAATTTTAGTGATTTAGATACTTTTTTATATACATATTATTTATATTTACATATTATATCCATAATAATATTATAAATGTGAAAGTAACTCTGTCTGTCTGTCTGTCTGTATGTTACGTTTTCATGCCTAAACCGCTGAACCGATCGTCATGAAATTTGGCAGAGATATAGCCTGGGATATGGAGATGGACATAGGCTACTTTTTTTACGCGATAACCGACATCTACGCGGGCGGAGCCGCGGGCAAAAGCTAGTTACATATATTTTGCTAATTTAAATTAGTGCTATTAAATTAACAGAATAATTTACCGACTATTGCCGTTAGTTGAAACCAAACGTAAAACGAAGCCATTTTGTTGTCACTTCACGTGGTCTGTCTGTGAGGCAAATAAAAACTTAGGATGCAAGAGCGAGCGAAGCGAGCTCTGGATTTGGTTCACCCCGACTCGGACGGGTTAGGTTAGCAGGGGATGACGGGATCGAGTCAGCGAGCGAAGCGAGCGAACAGACCCCGCCATCCCCTTTGTGGTAATTTTTTTTTAAACCACCCAGAAGTAGGAGCTCCGCGTAGCGGGGCTCCGTCGACCACGCCTTACTTTGAGACATCTGTTATCGAAAATACCTTTGACCTCAGAGCTAGTCACAAAGTAATATTTCAAGATTTGATTATATTTTGGTGTGACCTTGACCTTGAAAATGTCATTTACTTTATTATTGTTTGAAAATCAATTTAGACCCGCTCCGTGTATTTAAAAAAAAACCATATCTCATAAAGGGAGGCTCCACACTTTTTCCTTCACAGGGGGGTTCTACACCTCCCCCTTCCCCCTAGTGTAGTAGCGTTACCTTAGAAAATTAGTTAATATGAAAGTTAGGTCAAATGAACATTATATAAAAAGAGCATTATACAATTTGAAAACTATATGAAATGAACGTTATACTAAATGAAATTAGATAAAATGAAAATTATATCAATGGTCATATGAAATTAGGTTAAATGTTTTTATAGCATATGAAAATTATAGCATATGAAAGTTATGTCATATACCAAACATTACACACCCGGATGATGACCCAATGCCAAGGTGAGCACGTGCCGAGGGCTGAATGGTATGAGGGTGTATAAACAATATAAACATGTCATATCGCTAACGTTGCGCCTCAGGGTACCAGGGCGAACCCTGTTGTACTGAAGCCCTTATCCCCCTAAAATGGACCTCTGGGGGGATGGACCGTTTTTGTCCTATACTCGTGGGAACAATATGAACAAAAAAGAAACATAAGATAGCGATATACCATCGGTTCGCGTAATTTTGGTTATGGCAGCATTCACATCATACAGCCTAAATCAGTTCAGTTCCCTGCTAAAGATTGCTTCAATAATTAACCATATTCGTCTACGTCACAATAATCCCATATCGTAAGTAGGTAGGTACATACCTATAAGACATTTTTATTAAACCCTAAAACTTTACACCTTGTATTCAATCTTTGCGTTTTTATCACATACCCAATTTTGTATAAATAAAAGCGTGTTACATTGCATTCAAATTCCAAATTCCTTTTACTCAGTTCTTCAGTTGGGTAACAGTGAATTAAAATACACAATATTTTATTAATTAAATATTTATCATTTAAATTGAATGAATCATGGGGGCGCATAAATATATACATATACCCTAGGGCCTCTGGTTTAGTCAGTAAATTAAGTATCGCATGTTGAATATATTATGTACTTACGAATATGTTTAGTATATTACATAAAAAAAATTAACCTTAAAGTATAAATGATAATAAATATTCACCCACTTACCCTTTTACAATTTTTTCGATGACAGTTTCACCTACAACACGATCACATAAAACTAACCCGAAAACACGCATAACTGCTACCAGAGATCTTTTACAGCACAAATTAGCCGAATTAAAGTAATAAATTAAGTAAAATAGGAACTCGGTTGCTAGAGCAACAAATTTTTTGAATAAAAGCAATCCGGCTACTCCTACAGAACCAACTTGCCGAGTAATAGCAAACTGATATCTTTTATAGAAAATATAATCGAATACACGCATATTTGTTACCATTATAGTGCTAGCGTTCGTTTTTTCGCTTTTACTCAATATTTTTAGAACTTTTACAGCACGCTTTTCTTGTTATTCAGCGCTTATTCTACATTTACAGGTTTTTAGTCTGAGTAATCTGCGCCCAATTCACGTCGAGTAAACGTTTACAGCACTTTACTCAAGTATTCTTAGCGCTTGTATATCATTTTATATCATACTCGAGGGCAAAACGCCACAGGCATGGAACAGAGGTGTGGTGATAATTTTCCTTAAGAATTATAGGCCCATCTCACTTCTGAGCCATGTCTACAAGCTGTTTTCAAGAGTCATCGCGAACCGTCGCGCGCGCAGGTTTGACGACTTCCAGCCTCACGAACAAGCCGGATTCCCTAAAGACTTTAGCACCGTAGACCACATACATACGCTGCGGCAGGTTATACAGAAGACCGAGAAGTACCTATAACCTGCCCCTCGGCTTAGCATTTGTGGACTACGAGAAAGCCTTCGATTCGATCGAGACATGGGCTGTACTGCAGTCTCTTCAACGGTGCCAGATCGACTATCGGTACAACGAGGTGCTGAAATGTCTCTAAAAAAAACTACTCTAAAAACTCTACTATGTCAGTCTGACTCCAGGACCAGACCTCGAAACCTATATAATTATCCTTCTGCAGCGAGGTGTGAGACGGGGAGATGTTATCTCTCCGAAACTGTTCACCGCTGCACTGGAGGATGTCTTCAAGGTTTTGGACTGGAAAGGGGTTAGCATCAACATCAATGGCGAGTACATCACTCACCTTCGGTTTGCCGACGATATAGTTGTCATGGCTGGCTGGATGGAAGACCTCAGTACAATGCTCGATGACCTCAGTAGAGCTTCCGAAAGAGTGGGTCTTAGAATGAACATGGACAAGACAAAGGTCATGTTAAATGCCTAACACCCACTCTCATGAATATCGGAGATGCTACACTCGAAGTTGTGGACGAGTATGTTTACCTAGGACATACTGTCCAGTTAGGTAGGTCCAACTTCGAGAAAGAGGTCAATCGTCGAATCCGACTCGGCTGGGCAGCGTTCGGGTGGCCTTCTCGTCCCACATACCGCAGTGTCTCAAGACGAAAGTCTTTGACCAGTGCGTGTTGCCAGTGATGACATATGGCACTGAAACGTGGTCGCTCTAATGGGCCTTATTAGAAGCCTAAAAGACACCCAAAGGACAATGGAGAGGGCTATGCCTGGAGTTTCCTTACGTGATCGAATCAAAAATGAAGAGATCCGCAGGAGAACCAAGGTAACCGACATAGCTCGAAGAATTGCCTAACTTAAGTGGCAATGGGCAGGGCACATTGGGCGCAGAACAGATGGTCGTTGGGGCCGAAAGGTTCTGGAGTGGCGACCGCGTACCGAAAGACGTAGCGTTGGAAGGCCTTCCACAAGGTGGACCGATGATCTAACGAAAACCGCAGGAATCCGCTGGATGCGGGAAGCACAGAACCGGTCGAGGTGGTGGTGCTTGGGGGAGGCCTATGTCCAGCAGTGGACGTCTTTCGGCTGAAGTGATGATGATGATGATGTATATGATTAAATAGCAAAGCGGTAACGTGCTCGCTACTTTTATAGCACGTAAATGCTGGTTGGGTACTTACGATATAGGATTATTGTGACGTAGGTAGACGAATATTTATTATCTATACATATAATAATACATATAATAAAATCGTAGCGAAGTCAAAACTGTACATTGAATATTTTTGAAAAAAAGTAATTGCCACGAGGTCTGGGAACGATTCTGATGCCGAAAATATAGTTTTTAGAATTTTTGTCTGTTTGTCTGTTTGTCTGAATGTATGTTCCAGCTAAACGCAAAAAGTACTGGACAGATTTTGTTCAAATTTTGTATAGGTATTCCCTATAGGGTTGTTCAAATTACTACGTATAAATTATCACGCTATTTGCTATGAGGGATGAGCAGTATTGCATTATGTTTTGAGATGGGTCCATAAGGGCAGGTACCTTAACCGTGGTCGCTACAAGAAAATGGTCTTAAGAGACTACCCTTAACTTTTAGAAAAAAATTGATCTGCATTCACAGATTATAAAAAAAATGTACAGTCAGCAAGAAAATAGGCAACTTTCACAAAAAAGTTTTTTGATGCCAATCGATCCTGTTTCTTACGAGGATCAAATAACTTTATAGGACCAACTGAGATTTGAGTACTAGAGAAGTCAAAAATCGAAAAACAGTCGAATTATTCCAATACTACTTCGCTGGGTTGAATAGGAAACGAATAGAGCAGATAGTTACAGATTTAATATTTTAAATGATTATCATACCTCATAAGGTCATCCATAGATCTAAGCAGTCAATTATGACATATTACTCTATTTCAGTCAACTTTCAACAAAGCAATGCAAATCTGATTTCGATTTCAAAGAATTGATATTTTTTGTGCTTCTTTTTAGGGTTCCGTGCCAAAATGGTAAAAAGGAACCCTTATGGTGCAACTCAGTCTGTCTGTCCGTCTATCTGTCACAGCTGGATATCTCAAGAACTACTAAAGCTATCAAATTGAAATTTGGAATAGTTTTAGATGACGTTTGCCCAACTATTTTGCAAATAAGAAAGATTTTTTTTTTTTTCATCTAGGATTTAACGGGGGTTTTAAAACTCGAAGTCGAGCTACGAGTACTAGGGCATGTGGGGTAGTATGAAAGAGCGCTATTTGCACATTCTCAAACATTTTTTTAGGTCGTATTGTTTCAGACTTTTGACAAAAAAAAAATACCATTCCCACCTCTCTCCCTCACGCGTTCCGCCTCCTCCTTCGCGCGCATTACTGCTTCGCAGAAGGAGGTGACGGCCTCCCATGCACTCTCGCTCCTTACTATGGCCTAGATCAGGACCGGACGCGAGAGATCGTCGCCACCGATCGCCTCCGTGAGGACACGGCGGTGCTCTACCCAAGCCGGGCAGGCCTCCACCGTATGTTCTACCGTGTTCTCCGGGCGATCCACACAGTGACAACACCCGGGCGTTTCCTCCCGCCTTATCCTAAACAGGAATCTCCCGAAACAACCGTGTCCGGTGAGGACCTGCGTCAGACGGAAGGTGAGGAGGCCGTGGCGCCTCTCAAGCTCTCAACTCCTCAAAGCGGGGACTTATACTTGACTTCCCGAGTGTTAACAATTACAATGTACTGTTATATTGTATTAGTGACAGCTGTTGGCCAGGAATAATCTGTAAGAATGACAATGAGAAACATTCAATGTAGGTATCAGTGTTGTGCCATTAGTGTATTTCCAGGAACACAGGCCTTCAATAATTCACTATATAAGAGCTGGTGGACCTCGACACCGACCTGCAGACAGTCCAGGGAGGCTATGCCATTATTAGATGGTAGGCTAACCAGGCGGTTATTACTCCTGGACAGGACCGGCCTGCGCCTGGTGACGGGTACCAACGGGACACTGCTCGCTAAACCAACACTTCCACACAATATCGGACAATCCTCTGTGCAGGGCTTGCATGGAGGCTGAGGAAAACGTCGTGCATGTGCTCTTTGAATGCACAGGCATTACCCAGATTAGAACAGAAACCCTCGGGGCACCCAGATCTTTCACAGATGTTCTAAACAGACCGGGAGACGTAATTATCTTCTAGAGGGAGGTGGTTGGAATAACCACTGATGGCCGCCATGGCCCATGTACAATGGTCGACCTGAAGGACTAAGTGCGGAAACCAAACCCTTTACCATAGAACATGGAACTGTACGTTGCTTGCTCTCGCGTCAGCAGTCCTGACTCTCTGTATATTTTGACTGCTGTGACCAAAACTACAAACGTAGTATTCAAGGAAGTTTTATTACAATGTGGCTGGTATTTTAGTATATTGTGTCGTGTTACGACTTCCACGCGAACGAAGTCGCGGGCAGAAGCTAGTACAATAATAAAAGTATAAAAATAAAGATATATAAAAATAAAAAAAACAAAAACAGAAGGTCCTGTTCCTGTAGCAGACCAAAAGGCTCCTATCTCTAAAATAAGTGTATATGCATGTATCAGAAAGGTGTCGTCAAATTATGATTGTATTTTGATTTATGTATTTTAATGTTTTCGTTCTTATCAAACTTGTACACACGGCTACATATCAAGCTAATCGTTTCCAGTATAAGCTGATCTTGCATTGTATTGGACTTCGATACAATGAGAGGTCAGCATATATTGGAAATGTGTAGCTTAATATGTAGCCGTGTGTACCTACTGCAGCGTTACCTCTGCTGCTTAAACCTATTGGTTTGCTTTACCTAGCTGGCCATACATTTTTTATTCTTAATTTTTCAGATTTTTTAATTTTAATGACTTGAAAAGGTTGTCAGTTTTTGATAGAAAATACGTCAGTTCGAATAATGTAAGAGCCAAAGCGTCATGAATTTTTTTTCACGCTTTATCTAACGTGAAATTCTTGTTTTCTTTGTTTGTCCTTGTTCGTTTGTGACAGGAACTCAAACTGAAACTCGAAATCATTATTTCAATTAAACCATTTACAGGCACCTTAGATAGATGATAGGTCTCGCTGCGCTCGACTAGATACCGCGCTATCTAAAAACAATGGCTCCGTGAATGCGGCAACTCACTATTGTGGTGTGTGTAAGTCATCGTCACTTGACATTTGTCAGTTAACATTTTGTGATACCAGCTGCTCAACTGTTACCCGAGTTAATGGGAAAAATATTTTATGCTGTGGTCTATTAGTTAAGTTATAAATGTAGCTCAGAAAATACTTAAATATGAACAATAAATTAAAAGCGAATGTGTAAGTATATTTGTGTATAGGTTAGACGTAGGTTTCTTCTTTAGAAAAATGGAAGGTATGTTTGTATAGGTATCAATGATTAGGCCTCATTTTTAATAGTATTTTTTTTACATGTACTATTCATCATATATATATATTTCGGCCCCGACGGCCATCTGTTCTGCGAGCAGTGTGCTTTGCCCATTGCCACTTAAGTTTGGTAATTGTTCGAGCTATGTCGGTTACCTTGGTTCTCCTACGGATCACTTCATTTCTGATTCGATCACGTAGGGAAACTCCAAGCATAGCCCTCTCCATTGCCCTTTGGGTGACTTTTAGCCTTCTAATAAGGCCCATTGTGAGCAACCACGTTTCAGTGCCGTAGGTCATCACTGGCAACACACACTGGTCAAAGACTTTCGTCTTGAGTGTCTCAAGACGAAAGTCTTTGACACTCGTGTTGTGTGCGGTATGTGGGACGAGAAGATATTGCGTAGCTTCCCGAACGCTGCCCAGCCGAGTCGTATTCGACGACTGACCTCTTTCATCCTAATTTTTCCTAATTTTCATCCTAATTTTGTATGGGAAGACGAAACAATTTTTTTCATTTTTCGATCCATGTTCCTTGGGAAAAATTTCAGTTTCATGGGTAGAATCACCCCTTGGAATAGTGTTAGCTAACATAGATAGTGGTGCCGATTCCCTTGTTCACAAACTAAACTAAATTTAAGTTAGTTTGTGAAAAAGGGAATCGGCACCAATGTATAGATTACAAAGATAAACATTAAATAATTTATAGAACTAGGTTAAGTGTATAATAACTAGGTAAGATAAATTACATAGGTTATATAATAAAATACAAAAACAATAAATTCAGATTATAAAAATCTCAACCACGGGGATCTTGATTCTTGTATACGCGGCAACACTGAATGGCGTTCAGGGTTTATGTTATTTTATGTTAAAATTTTGAAATAATACGATACTTACTGATAGTATGTGATGCCAGTGTCCTTCTTATTTCTTGTAGTATTATTTTTACACAGTTTCACTACGCAAACTGGCATTTTACTTCGGATTATGTCCAAAACTTAATAAAACATTTGGCACGTACACGTCACACACAGGTTGCAGTATGACTGGCTCGGGTACGCCGACTTCGGCGTAGTATTTGTTGCCGCATTTGACAAGTACACCGGCGGTATCTAGTCGAGTGCAGCGAGACCAATCATTTATTATTTATTTATTTATTAAAACTTTATGCACAAGTAAAAAACTGTACAAAGGCGGACTTAATGCCTTGGGCATTTTCTACCAGTCTACCTTAGGGTGATGCAGAGATAATACACAGTAGGTGCAATAACAGAAAAACACAGGGAAAAAAAAAATCTATTACAGGCACTTTTGAATTGTCAAGGAGTCGGTCAGGAAGAAAAATGAAGCTACATTCCCATTCCAAAGCGTAGGTACCTATGAAGAAGAACTGGCAAGAAACTCCATGGACACTCTTTTAAATTAAATTGTTACAAAAATATTCGTTACATCTATAATGTTGAATTTATAACTAAATGTGAGAACGATGTAAAAATAAAAAGTTATAAAAACTTACACGTTAAAAGCGTCCAGAGTAGGTACAACAAATAGAAACAAAATAAAGTAAAATAAAATAACCCGTGGCAGCTAAGAGATGACCAGTCCCAACTGACGGCGCCCGTTCACGAACATGACGGAGGGATTAGCACCATTCAGCTCAACCATTTTGAAGGAAGCTAAATGATCCAACACACACGCCACCATCAGCGAGACATCTAAGTGAGCATGACATACTCTCAGCCGCCAGGGCACATTCAAGTCAATGAAAGACATTACCCGGTCAATGGTAGCTCTATAGTACTTACATAGGACTCACACCTGTGCTATGCATTTATATAATACAAAGGGGATTGAGTTTATATAGTGCAAAGATAGTCTTACAATCTTCAGCAGCTCCAACATGATTGTCAAATGTTAATCAACTAGCTTTGGTTGTGGAGCAGGACCAGCATTCAGCCAAGCATTTTTATCAGCGATGTATTCCCCCAACTTATAATATGTCTGCCTGCATAGTGTGCATTTTATACAAGATTTAAATGTAGTCTCATTCAGTTGAAGTATGTGGGGAGGAATTTTATTGTAACATTTTAAACAGTACCCCATGAAAGATGAGTCTACTTTAGCCAGTCTGAAACCTGGTTGAGCTAATTGGTCCCTATTTCTAGTACTATAATTATGTCTTTTACCTCTTTTTCTAAAAAGATGTAAATTTTTCCTTACATACATGATGTTTTCGTAGATATATTGACAAGGTACCGTCATGATGTTAATATCCTTAAACAGTTCCCTTAGAGAATTGCGCCTGCGGAGATTATATATGGCTCTGATGGCTCTTTTCTGCAGAATAAAAATAGACTCGATGTCTGCAGCCTGTCCCCAAAGTAAAATACCGTAAGACATTATACTATGGAAGTAACTGATATAGACTAGCCTCACGGTATCCACATCAGTAAATTGACGGATTTTTCTGACAGCATATGCTGCTGAACTTAGCCGTCCTGCAAGAGATGTTAAATGAGGACCCCATTGTAGTCTTGAATCGAGCGTGATCCCCAGGAAAACAGTTTTATCGACGAATTCTAGTTTCTCTTGATTCAATACTATCTCAACAACTTGCGAGTGCGACCCACGGATGCCCCTTAAGTTAAAAGGGAAAATCTACAAGTCCGTGATAAGGCCTGCCTGTCATACTGTATGGATCGGAATGCTGGGCCGTGAAGAAGAAGGATGAAAAAAGATTGCATGTAGCGGAGATGAGAATGTTAAGATGGATAAGTGGACTGAAGAAAATGGATATGACAGAAAAGTTGAAAGGAAGTCGCTTGGCGTAGTATGGACATGTGATGAGGAGGGAGGAAACGCATGTAACGAAAAGAGTGATGAATAGAAATGTTGAAAGATGACGAGGGAACGGAAGGCCAAAGAAAAGATGGATGGATTGTGTGAGGAATGATATGAAAGAGAAGGGAGTGAATGATAGCGTGACGGTTGACAGAGGAGAATGGAAAAAGGAAACGTGTTGCGCCAATCACAAGTAACTTGGGACAAGGGCAGGAAGATGATTATAATTAGGGCTTCCATTACGTAATTACGTAATTACGCAATTACGTAATTACGGACAGATTTTAGAAATCTCACAAATACGTAACTGAAGAGCTGCAGTCCGTAATAACGTAACTATAGGATAATATTAATTAATTTAGGTACCCATTTATTTAGTTCTATAGTTTCTGCCTACTCCATGGGAAAAAGGCATGGGTTTATCTGTTTATTTACAATTTACCTTAATTTAGTTAACCTACGACTTACATTATGACAACACCAAAACCCTTTCT
This sequence comes from Dryobota labecula, assembly GCA_947523025.1. Taxonomy (NCBI): domain Eukaryota; kingdom Metazoa; phylum Arthropoda; class Insecta; order Lepidoptera; family Noctuidae; genus Dryobota; species Dryobota labecula. The sequence continues at coordinate 29,104,375 of OX383286.1, forward strand.
GTGGGTATCCCCCGAATTCCCGGGGTTTATTTTATAACTTCCAATTTGAGTCCGCAAGATTTAATTTCTTAGTCGTACAGAATAGAGTTCATTGTTGACCAATCGGGAAACGAAGGGAATCCCCGTTGGTTGTGGATAGTTCGGTACGTAACACAATCAAAGTTTATAAGTGTTTCGCAAGTATTTGATCTACCTCGTAGATAATAAAGTTTAATATTGTGGATTGAGCAAGCTAAGGGAAGTCCCTACATTTTTCTTTACTTTCGTGAATTTAGAAACAATCTCAATACTCGGTACTCAGTCGTCTTACGTACACCTGCGAGATACTGTCCTGCCTGGTCTAAGCTTATTTTATTGACTTTTGTGATTTTGTGTATGTGCCGCAAAGTTTGACGCTTGGTTTTCAGAAGCTTTTCATTACAAGTTTCTAAGTAGATATCACCCACCATACACGAGTAGAGATACTTCAACGAAAATGTAAGTACCTATTTTAACATTACTTTACTTGTCTACTTACTTTGTTTCTAGGGTATTGTGTGAGAGTTTATACATATAATTTAGTAGTTGATTTTATATTGTTAACGGCACGGTTGGCGCAGTAGTTGAGTGATTGGCTGCTGCGCTGCGGGTCACGGGTTCGATTCCCGTACGGAACAAATATTTGTATGACCTACAGATAGGTGTTCCGGGTCTGGGTGTCTTGTGTATGTTAGTTTACATGATTGTGAGTGCACCCACGATACAGCAGTAATTCCTAGTGTGGTGCGACGTTTAAAAAAAAAAAAAAAATATGTGCGATTTTATTTTATTGTTGCTTGTTAGATGTCTGTGCAAATAGACATTGATTATGAGTTCACGGTACGTATGTAAATGTATCCCGTTTTAAGTGTAGTGCCTAACTATAGATGCTATTTATATGTATTACCTAACTATTAAATTATGAAATATTTATATATTGTTTTAGGTCTGCAGTAAAGAAGACTATTTATAAGGAGTTTTTGAACAAACGCACACAATCAGCTATATGGGGACACTTTTTGAGGGCTGAAAATGGGCAAAGTGTCCAATGTAAACATTGTCAAAAAAATTTGAAGACTCCTGGTGGTGCTACTGGAGCACTACATACACATATGCGTGCTAAACATATTGGCGAGATGTCACAAGAGCAAGATGCGCAAAGGGCAAGTACTTCATCGTGCTTTCAAGCAAGAAAAAGTTTAGAACCTCCATCGAAGAAAACTAAACTAACGGATGACTTTTCCACTGAGTATTCCTTGGACGTTATAGTGACTAGAATGGCAGCATTGGATGGCATCCCATTAAGCAAATTTTGTACTTCTGAAGATCTAAGGTATGTTTTCAAAAAATCTGGCTATGATCTACCGAAATCTCCTTCAACTATTACCAAAATTGTCCTGGAACAGAGTTGTGCCATAAAAAAACAATTAATAAATCAGTTTAAAGATATGAAGTCCCAAAAAAAACGGTTTACTATAACGTTTGATGAATGGACCTCTACCCGGAACCGGAGGTATATGAATATAAATATTCATAATAAAGACCTAGAACCAGCTAAATATAAAAATTTAGGACTAGTAAGGATAAAGGGTTCAATGCCAGCTCACGTTGGAACTGTACTGTTAGAAAATCATCTAAATGACTTTTATTTGAAACTTGAAGATATAATTGCATTCACAACGGACGGAGCCAGTGTTATGGTTAAAATGGGCAAAAATTTTGATGGTCACCATCAGTTGTGTTTTGCTCACGGAATACAACTTGCAGTGCTGGACGTATTATATAAGACACGGAAAAGTACAACTACTGAACCAGAACTAGAAGATGAAGCTTCAGATACTGACACTGAAGAAATTGAAGAAAACGATGGCGGACTTTTCATAGAAGTACCTAGAGTTCTAGAACCAGAGTTTCTGTACAAAGATATTATAGTAAAAGTAAGAAAACTTGTTAAATCATTCAAAAAATCACCACTGAAGACCGATTTGTTGCAAAAATATTCTTTACAAGAGCATGGTAAAAGCCTCGATCTTATACTAGACTGCAAAACGCGATGGAACAGCTTATCAAATTTACACCGCCTACAAGTACACAAATGAGTTTAGATTCCGAAGCAGATGACAATGATGCTAATGATGGTTGTGGCGACGAGTTGACTGTTGCACAGCAACTAGAAAAAGAAATACAGAAAACTATGTCTACAGTAAACAAATCTGGAGTAAACACAGATCTTGAATCCATCATCAGAGTTGAAATGTGTATCTACGATAGCACTGGCGGCGGTCGTGAAGTTTTCCTAACAGCAGCTTATAATTATTTACTATGTATAATGCCTACTAGTGTTGAAGCAGAACGGGCATTTTCTTTTGCCGGCTATCTTTGTTCTAAACTAAGAAGTTCCCTTGGTGACAGAACATTGCATTCGTTATCATTTATGAGATCATATTATCAAGAACAAAGATTGGAAAAATAACCATATTTTATATTGTTTCTTACTTTTAAACCATTTGTGCGTGGTACATGTTTTGTTTGAATTGTTGATTGAGTTTAGTCAAAATCAAAATCGTCAATCAAATCAAAATATTACATTTTGATTTGATTGACGATTTTGATTTTGAGTTTAATTTTAAAATTATCATTTTAATCTGTAATTTACTTTTAATTCCTTAATATTATAATTTTTTTCATTTGAAGTTGTTTGATTTTTTACTTCTAAAATACGTAATAAGCCCAGAATTGATCGTGCTTTAAAAAATCAAAACAGTTAAGTACGTAATTACGTAGTTACGTAATTGAAGCATCAAAATGCGTAACTAGTTACGTAATTAGCAAATCCGTAATTTTGGAAGCACTAATTATAATCTAACGTGAAAGTCTGTCAAGTCTACATCAATGTCTACACTATAAAATATCTCCTATCCTTTCTTTTTTTAATTCCGCAATTTCTGGAGCCAATCATGTAATATTTTCTGCAATTTTGGTATGTACTATTCTCCTATTAAATTTTGCTCTCTCAACGGAAGTTGTTGCCTTTTTTCTAGTGTAATTATTTTATTTGTCTAAGTGTTAAACCAGGTGAAAAGGGCCTCTTTCGGCCGTTTTTGTTTCGGCTTTCTGCCTATCGGACTTATCTACCAGGCATGCGTAGCCTTGGTACATTTTTACCAGCCACTTGGAATCTTTGGTGATCGAAGAGCGACGAGTACGTTTTGTAGTGCGACACAATCGTCGTATCGTCGGCGATTCAGTCAAGACGCGTTGCGCCTTGCTGTATTACGTATATCTTTAAGTTCGTCAGGACCAAGATTTAATTTCACACTTATTTACTGTAGTGGTTAGCACTTTCTGTTTGAAAATTCTAAAACGAAAACTCGATTACTATGTTGGTCCCATGGAGAAAGCTGTATAGCTACACCTTTCTGATACACGCTATAATATAGATACAGACAATTACATCATCACAGACGATTTGAGGCCCTCCTCTTGAAGTCGATTCAAAATAAGGTATGTTGCGCCTTGGACTCTCGTCCCCGGTTACCTTAAAGAGCAACGTTGAATTTCTGAAGCAAATTTAACTCATCCTTGTGTACAAGGATGACGTCACTTCGCCAACGGCTACGCGTCGATACCGCCGCCGGGTCGTACACATTAGGGTTGCCAAGCATCCTATTAAACAATACTGTTTTTCACTTTAAAATACTGTTCAACAAATTAAAGTAAGTACGTATACGAATATACTGTTTTCACTGATATCCAAAGCTACAAAGAAAAAGTTTATCTTTACGTACATAATGTAATTCCAAATGTAGTGCAGCCAGCCATAACTTCAAAACTCGGGTTTTTCGGGGCATAGTAAACAGATAATTGATAACAGAATACCTTACAGAATTTAGATGCTCGTAGTTTTAGAGTTGTATTATAGTTAGTTCTGCCACCTCAGCATACACAGAATGAGAGTTGAGTGCTAAATGACGGGACGACAGAAATAAAGCTTCAATACACATGTTACCCACCTAAATATTTCATGTGAAGTAGATTGCCAAGACTTACCTACACAACGCTTTCTCTGTTAAATAGTTATTGAATCTAATGTAGAGCCAAGCCTAACTTAACTCTACAAACCTTACATCTTGGTCAAAATCCCTTTAAGAGGGTTGGAGGGTGCAAGTTACAACTTTCTTATTTTTAGGATTCCGTACCTCAAAGGGAATAAACTGAACCATAATAGGATCACTCGTGAGTCTGTCTGTCTATCCGTCTGTCACAGTAGTGCCCCCAAAGACTGATGTTTTACGTAAATAAATGAATTTTCAATCATCATCAACCATTCATTTATTTCGGAAAACATCCATATTAGCACCTAGTATTACAACTTAGAAAATTTTGAGTATCTCCGTACTCAAAATTTTCACTTTAGGGGTGCAAATGAGAAGTGGTTTTGATTGAGTAAGTGCGTGAGTGAGTCAGTCAGTCAGTGACGAAATTGACGTATTTTAGGTATTAATAAAATCCAAAGTTTAAAAGCTTACCTACATCTTATCCTTTGAATTTGAGCTCTTTAGCATTATCGAGGCCGAAGCTATGGGGGTCTGAAAATACGACGAAACGCTTCGAAAAAAGGAGTGCTTTTTGTTTCCGAAACTAACGTTATTTTATTTTGCACTTTTTAGTACTTTCTTTTTTGAAGTCGATTGGATATTTGTAAAAAGGTTTTTATTCAGAAAGACTTTATTTTCCCTCCCTGTTAAAATACACTTATATGTTGTACAACAAGTTGGGAACCCTATATAGCTACCTAGTAGGTACGTAGCAGAGTAACGAAACGCATAGATCCCAATTGCTAACGCGACCAAGTAGGTAGCCTCATTAAGCTAGTTAACGAATGAAGTACTCGTCAGATGATCACTGCGATGAAGATGAATAAATAAGTATAAGCCGTGCCGAGGTCATTTGGCGGTACTCAGTGCACAGAGTAGCCAATGTGTCTAATACGAGTAGGTAGCACATACATACTCAGTTCTAGACAGAGGTTTTGCAGAGATATTGTGATGCTCATTTACTGCACGCTGCTAGCTAATTAAAAACTGTCTAAACAAAGTAGTAGGTACCTGGCCAAGTAAATATTTATTGAGCTGATTCGGTTAGCGACCCTCAATTCTCTAGGAACTAGAACACACTGTGCATTATGTTATGTTCGCGTATGTGTATGGTGCGTGCGTGCGGCATCGGCACTGGGCTGAGTGGTCGGCGGCCGGGACCACTTGTATTGTGATAATGAAGTACAAGAGCATTGTCGTTGACAGTGATTAGGGGCACAATGCGCAGTCGCTTGGTATTGTGCTGAATATGTGAACCAGCTACCAGCAAGTCGGCGATTCGCGTCATCCACTCGGCCTCGCCATCCAATTGTAATACTTACTAACTTTCAACGTACCTACCCAGAACGGAAAACCCAATATTTGTTTTCACCTCACAACCTCGAAAAGATTCTGTTTATCATTCGAAAACTGAGCGTAAAACTTCTTCATTATATCCGCAAGCGTGGAAAGATTAACAAAAACCGGCCAAGTGCGTGTCGGACCACGCACAATGAAAGGTTCCGTACTTGGAAAGAATTTATCCTAAGAAAAAACTTAACATTGTAGTTGGTAAACATAATATAACATAATCACCCATAAATCTACCAACTGCAAATGTAAGTTTGTACGCACAATATCGAGAGATTTACCATGTTATTTTAAAACCATAGACGTCTTATAGATTTTACTGTAATCTATAAGTATAGAACTATTTTCTGTATTTTTTTCAAAATGTTAGGTTTTTGTAGTTTCGGAGATAAGGGGGAATGGTCAATTTTCGTCAATTTTCACTTATAACTTTAAAACAATTTATTTTAAAATTATAAAAAAAAAATTAAGAACCTCACAGTAAGCCCTTTCATTTGATATGTCACACGGTACAGTTTGCAAAACTTTTTTTTTTAATTTTCTTGTTTGCCCCCAAAACTGACCCTAACATTCTAAATTAATTTATTTACGGTTCATGTCCATATTTGTGTCACTCAAATTGATATCTATACCAAAGGAGACCTTCAATAAATGTATGGGGCTTGGTACTAAAATAACTGAAAATTGAAACAGCCTTCTGAGCTATATAGGCTGAAAGAGGGTAATTATTGTGATGTCTTGGAGGTTATAATTTTTTTTTACAGTCGCCTGTTTTTTTTTAAACAAGTGTTTTTAAATAAAATCCTGGCATCCTAACTACAAAAATTATTTATATTTTAGGGCTGGCAGCCCTGTGGCAAATGACGTGACAATGTCAATGTCATTGTCACTTGTCAGTGATTAATTTTGAATAAGCTAATGTTCGCAATTTTTTTTAAACATATTGTTTTTTAAAAGAGTGTCACCCAACGACCATATAGGGCTATATCGTCGTTGGTGTCACCCCAAGGTATTTTATGTTGCTTGTTTTGAGGAAAAGAGGACAATGATATTATTGTGTATGATATAATTTTCCACTTTGTGTATAATAAAATATATTCCTAGAATGAGTGGGTAAGGTCAATAATAAAAGTATGAAATCGTCGCATTTTACTAGTCATTCGAATTTGGTGGGATAACCAGCCGTTGTGTACATGTTTTGTTTTTTGTTTATGTCTAAGTAGATATAAACAAAAAAAAAAAACATGCGAATATTTCCAAGCTGAATATTTTCACTATATATTTTTGTTGAGCCAGTTTCTTGTATTTTGCCGTCAAAGTTATGACACCGTCGTTTTGACTTTTAGCAATATTATTCAATAACGCATGCATGTACACTTTTGAAACTTTTTATGGTTATTAAAAGTGCCAAGAAGGACCGAATACAGTTTTTAGCGAGCTTATACGTTTTCTCATTTAGGCGCTACGATATTTTTTCGGGTTTTCAAAAAAGCGCGATTACTTGAAAATTATAAATATTTTCTTAAATCTAATTCTGTCACAAATACGCACAAATAAAGAGGTACCTACTCGTATATGTTTATTCTACAGGCGCACATATAATGGTTTTAGAGATACACGATTCTGCAAAACGTTACTCCAGCAGGAAATGCAATATCTCGAAAACCTGAAGACGCACAAATTATATTTTCGGCGCACATTTTTGCACAAATATAAGCTTTCTGCCCATGCAAAATATTTCTCTCTCCGACCTTTCGTTTAGAATTTTCCTGCTGGAAAAACGTTACTCTAGCAGGAATCGTTTTTTCCGTTATATTCCAAAACGACAAAACGCACAAACTTTTTATTTGGCGCACATTTACAGCAGATTACGCACTAATTATACGTTCCACTCATATCACTCTAGGAGACACTTTCCTGCTGGGGTAACGTACACGGATTTGTCAAGTCAGCTTCTATATTAAGAATTGCTAAACTGCCGGATATGATGGATATGGATATGAACGAAAACGACACAGGCAAATCCCCGAACTCCCGAGTCGCGACGCACAACGGCGTTCGTCGGACATACCGCGGCCGCCCGCCCCCCACCGGGCGCGCGCCTGTCATTAATACCCCCGAGTCTTGATGTCTATCAAACTTACAACCAAATGAGTTGTAGTTTTGTTAATTAGGTGGGCTTTTTTTTATTTCTTCAGGCATAATAAGTCAAAAAAGCTGAGCGAGGGGCCGCTTCCGCCGCCCCTTGCAACCTGCCGCCCCGGGCCATGGCCCTTTTGGCCCTAGAGTAAATACGCCCCTGCTACAGATTACATAAAGGAGAGGCCAAAATTGGTACAATATTCCGAATAGTGTGTGATTGTTGTTGACCATGAATGAGATACCTGAGGTTTTGTTTTCTTTGATTAATTTAATGTGAAATCGTTGTGCTTGGTCTTGGTAATCTCGAAACTAGATAGTTCCAATTCGTAAGTTGGCCTAGTTTAGTTTGTACCATAAACCGCGTGACAAAGGCTTGAACCTCTAGAGTTTTTAATTGGCAAAGTTGCGAGACCATTATCATTGATGTGTAGTGATATTGTAGTTTGAGAGGACAAACGCAGCTATAACTAAATTTCCAGTTCACGATTTTGTGTTATTATAATAGAAAACCGAAGAGCGAAATCAGACTAAGTTAGATCGGTAGTTCAGAGATCCGTTTAAGGTAGCGGAAGTTTTTGATAGTGATCGCTATATACGCTAAAAGCTTTAAGTTTTAACCGTACTTACAAATAAGTACGTTCACGATGGGGGAGAAAGCCAGTAGGTCATGTACCAATCGAAGTAGACGATCACAGTGGTGACGAGCAAGCCTAAGTTATGAGAAGTATGCGAGTGACTGGTTACGTCCACTCCCCCAATCCTATGTACCTAGTAAGCTTGATCCATGCTTGTCAGATGATAATGATGTTAAGATTTTGGTAGCAGTTTCTAAATTAATTAGAAAGCTTAGCTGTGTGCGTATGTGAACTATCTGAGCGAGTGTGTGTGTAATGACTACAGTTTTATGTAAGCGTGGTGGCTACTCATACATAAGCTCTATGTATGTTGTCTTAACGGCGTGGTGGCTGTTAAGTTCTTAAACTATCTGATCGGCGAGGTGGCCAATTAGACTGTAGATACAGATTATCTAAAAAGACGAGGAGGCCATTTAGACGGTGGTATGGGTGGTCTGAAATGGTTTAAATCATTCAATTTAAAATGTATATTTAATGAAGCGACTAGAATAACAGCAACCTCAGCTTCATGCATAGATAATGTATTTACTAATTGTAAAATAAAAGAATCGTCCTTAAATACTGGCGTCAGGTCTGACCATACTGGTCAACTTGTATCATTTGACTTACATAAAAAGTTACACTTAGATAAAACTATTAAATTAAGACCGCTCACTAAAAATAAATTGAAAATGTTTAATAATAATGTTTTGAGCACTCTCTTAACAGCTAGTTTTGATTCACAAGACCCCAACATAAACTATGGTACATTATTTTCTACAGTATGCCATGAGTTCAATAAAGCGTGTCCAGTAAAAAAGTTACAATAAATTCTAAACCAAAATTTAGTGAATGGGTCACTGCTGGTATTAGAAAAAGCAGAGACATTTTATATAATTTGTACCACGAAAAACCATTGACTTCTGATCAAATCCTTCACAATTATGTCAGGAACTATTCTAAGATATTCAAAAGAGTCTGCGCTCAAGCTAAATCTAAATTAATAAGTAACAAAATTAGTATTTCTAATAATAAAACAAAAGCTGTGTAGCAGATAATTAATAAAGAAACTGGAAACACAATACAGCGAGATAAGAATGAACTGTTTTTAAAAATTCACAATGAAACCATTTCAGATAAGTTAGAAGTTGCTGAGACACTAGAAAATTTATTTACCAACATCCCAATAGAGGTTACGAAATCTCTCCCCTCATCATCTATATTAGCTGAACTCTTCTCAAAGAAAACTTCAGTAATGATATTCCAAGTTTTGAATTCAAGCCCATTTCTATTGTCACAATTGAAAAAAAAATCAAAAGTCTTAACATGAAAAACACTGAAGAATTATGGGGGATTCCCATTAAAGTTCTTGGAGATATCATTGACACAATGCCCCTGTCCTAACAGGAATATTTAATCAATGTTTGGACTGCGGTACGTTTCCAGACTTAATGAAACATAGTAAAGTAGTACCAATTTTTAAATCGGGTAGTAAGAGTGATCCTTCTAATAATTGACCTAAGTCTGTGCTACCAGCATTGAGTAAAATATATGAAAAAATCATGCTAGACCAGATGTTGTCACATTTTAACTCAAATGGGATTTTACATGGTCGCCAGTTTGGTTTCACGAAGGGTAGGTCGACGACTGACGCAGGAGTAAAACTCATCAGTCACATTTTGGAATCCTGGAAGAAGTCCCAGGATGCAATTGGCATTTTTTGTGACCTCTCAAAAGCGTTTGACTGCGTTGACCACAATTTACACTGATCTGTAAATTACGCCACTACGGAATTCGTGGACAAGCTGCCGATCTTGTTCTTTCCTATCTATCAAACAGGCAGCAAAAAGTACACGTTAACGGGGCGACGTCCTCGGGGTCTCTAGTTAAGATGGGCGTGCCTCAAGGTTCAATTCTTGGCCCTTTTCTATTTCTAGTTTATATTGATGACCTTCCTTACATGATGGCTAACTTATCGGATATAATTCAATTTGCTGATGACACATCTCTAATTTTTTAAATAGATAGAAAAGACACGGATGTCTTACATGTCAACGATAGTCTGGCTGTTCTTTCAAAATGGTTCGCAGCTAATAATCTTTTACTTAATGCGAATAAAACGAAATGTCTTAAGTTCTCATAACCAAATGTACCCCAAGTGGGTCTAAATTTAAAACTTGATGGCAAGAAACTAGATGCTATTACGGAAACTGTATATCTAGGAATTACTTTAGATTCGAAATTGCAATGGGGCGCCCACATTAGAGCTCTTTCAGGTAGATTAAGTTCAGCTGCATATGCAGTAAGAAAAATAAGGCAGTTAACTGATATAGCCACAGCTAGGTTAGTATACTTTGCTTATTTCCACAGTATTATGTCTGTTACGAGCTTGCAGTTCGTGACAATAAAAACTGCCGATTTAAAAACTAAAAATGACACTTTAATTAGTCAACACTGATAACAATTCGAACACACTAATTATAAAACATAAATGCACTACTGATCGCACTCGAAGGTCACTAGTATCGTCCTTCTCGTTCGACTGTGTCGAGTCGCGGTGCATACGGCCTTATATATTCCTTAGATCGTTCCAGAACCTTCTTCTGTAGAAACATCTAGAATGCTCGAGTACATACCGGCCCCGGCTAACCAGATGTCGAAAGTACTAGAAAGTTCTAGCATCGAATTCTCTAGAAGAATCTCGAGTCTACTAGTTCTGCTACTCGATACTAGATGGCGCTAGTGGTACTTAAACTTGTGTGGTGCATAACACTGCCCCCTCCTAAAACATGCTCGTTCCGAGCATTATCGGCTCCATAATAACGCGCCAGTCGATCCACATGGACGATCTTAGAAGTAACTCTTGCACCTTTCTGAATCCGGTAGGTTACGTCATTGATCTTTGTCACAAACCGGTACGGTCCGTCCCATTTAGCTTGAAACTTAGGGGATTTTCCTTTGCTGCGGACTGGATTGTGCAACCACACTAGTGAACCTTCGTCGAACCCTTTATTGTTAATTTTGCGGTCATAACGGGTTTTCATCTTTTTAGACATTTGCTGGCCCGATTGTCTGACGTGCTCACAAATGTCATTCAATTTGTTTCGCAAGTCATTCACATAATCGGTTATACTGCGTGGGGCATCAGGTGGTATTCCGGTGATCAGGTCTGCAGGCAGCCGTAATTCTCTTCCAAAGTTTGCGAAGGCTGGTGTCACCGATGTACTTTCGTGAACAGCACTTCGATATGACAACAAAAATGGTTGTATGTGCTTGTCCCAATATCGTTGCCGATTTTCCACAACTTTTGCCAGGTATCTCTCCAATGTTTGATTAAATCGTTCCACCATTCCATCCGACGGTGGTAAGAAGTTGTTCTCGTTTTATGAGCACCCATTACTCGACAAGTTTCTAGAAATATTTGGGACTCAAAATTCCTTCCCTGATCGCTGTGAATCTCCAAGGGTACTCCAAAACGGCAGAAGACTTTATGAACCAGTTTATCTGCAACTGTTGAAGCTTCTTGGTTTGGAATGGCGAAAACTTCTGGCCACTTAGTGAAGTAATCCATTACAACCATGAAATACTTGTTACCGCTTTTACTTTCCGGAAACGGTCCTGCAACGTCAAGGGCTATCCGCTCCCATGGTGCACCAACATTGTACAATTTCAATGCACCTCTACTACGAGTCTGAGGTCCCTTTACAGCTGCACAACTTGTACATTTGCGACACCAATCCTTGACATCGTCCCGACAGTGGACCCAGTAAAACCGTTCTCGTATCTTCAGTAGGGTCCGTTTTACTCCAGATGACCTCCTGAACAACCATTATGGTACAGCTGTAGAACATCCGGTACTTGAGCTTTGGGGACAATCATTTGCAAATGACAGCTGTCCCCCCGAGCATTTTCCCATTTACGGCACAGGACTCCATCCTGAATCACCAAGCTGTCCCATTGAGCCTAATAGCTTTTTGTGTTCGAACTCATCGCTGAGACGTCGCTCCACCTGGGCTTAGGAGCTCTGGCCTTCATCCACTTCAGAATCGGCTTGATGTCCGAATCTTCCTGCTGAGCACGTTGTAGGCTTTCCTTCCACTCGTTGCTGAGGTCTGTCCTGAGCATCCTTACAGGTACCACCCCCTTACCCTCATGCCTGGTATAATGCTTGCAGTCTTCAGGACAAGGTCTACTTGATAATGCATCTGTGATGCCATGAGATTTCTCGTCATTGGTTTGTGTGATCGAAATCCTTGGGGCTCTTTGAACATCAGCCAGCACCCACCCCGCAGTCCTGGCTATTACTCGTTTCCCTGGTGCTGATGCTGGGCGGTGCTCGGCCGTCTTCTCTTTCTGCAGCTCGCTTAGGGCAACTGGATCGAAGGTAACAGGTAACATGTCATATGGCGTTCTGCTGTGGGGATCGGCAGCTGACGTGGATTTCATTTTCATTCTACAAAAGAGAGCAATCCGCGCGATCTATAAAATGGGTCCTCGTGAGTCCGTTAGAAACAAATTCGAAGAAATTGATATACTAACTCTGCCTTCTCTTTACATCTTAGAAAGTATTTTGTATGTTCGCAAAAACTTAAGACTTTTCAAAATAGGAAGCAATTTCCATAATATAAATACACGTACGAGTAGTAAACATGAAATTCTGATACCCAAATTCAGATTAACTAAAACTAGTAAGTCATTTCTTATAAACAGTATCCGCTTTTATAACAAGTTGCCAAAGTCGGTTACAGAACTTTGCGATGGAAAGTTCAAAACCTACATCAAACGTGTCCTTACCAAAAAAGCATATTATAAGATAAAAGACTACGTTGAAGACAAGGAAGTTTGGCAATAATTCCTTCTGCACATGTGGCTTCCCTGGTACCTCATAAACAACATAACTATGTAAATAACGATGTTTATTTAGTTTTTTTTTTTTTTTACATACTTCCTTGACATAATCTTTTCATTATTTGACATTATTTACCTACAAATCGAATTCTAATTCTTTATTAGTGGCTTTTGTGGACATGATATTTATTCAGATTTGTTACTGTAGTTGTAATTGCAATCATGATTCATGTCATAAAGGCTCGTACAGACTAGTGCGATATCGCGGGCGCGACGCGACTCTAGTAGCACAATTTCTTTGTCGGTGCCTGCCGCGCCCGCGATATCGCGCGAGTCTGTATGAGCCTTTAATTTTTTATATAGATTATTTTCTATTTTGTGAATGTGAGAACGTTGTAGGCCTAGTAGAGTGTAGATTTGTTGGCACTTTTCTATTTTTTTAAGTACCTGGTAATTGTTGAAAGGCCTACACTGTCCTCCCATACCTATTAACACTGTTATTTGATAATATTGTAAAGCCAATTATTTTTAAAAGAGTAACCGTGGAGTTTCTTGCCGGCTCTTCTCCATAGGAAACGACTAATTGGAACCGTGCACCTAGCTTCTGACTTTTCATAAGTGCTCATGTAGGTCTAAGTGAAATAAAATATTATGATTTTGATTTTGAAGGGCGAGGTGTGGCTCTTTAGGTACTGTGACTGGGCACGAAAGCATTCATAGAGAATTCATATCCTATGAGTGAAAAAGATGATTGTTAATGTGGATAGAGATGATACATGGCTCTGTTTGATTATTTTAGTAATGACTAACCAAAATTTTGTTTAGTTCATTAGAAGTATTGTTTTGTTAAAACAATAAAACGATTGAGGATTAAAGTTTTCTGTTTTGATTGTTGTATTTTCGATTAATCCCAATTTTACCATGTTTCATTTAATTAAAGAGTAAGATTTGGTAAAAATAAAATTATACCCCTAGTAGCATTTTCCGTTGGCATTTAGTTGGGCCAACTTCAGAAGTATGTGGCCCAACCAAACGCCAACAAAAATGCTACTAGGGACAGCTCTAAATTTCATTATTTTCACCGACCCGATGAATCTCGAGTTTGATCAAAATTGGCCGAGTGGAACAGGCACTGTTGTTATTTGGTTGTAGGTTAACATACGAGGACGTGTGCTAGCAGGATGGCCGTGTCGGAGATGAGTTGTATCTAGTACGCCAGCGCCATCTAGTCGCATTCGATGGAGTTATTGGAGTACGCGCCATCAATTCTTGACTAATCTCGATGCAAGTGCTGCCTAGCGGCGCATAACGGACTCTACAACATAACGCTGGACTGGCGGCAAGTGATCACCGCACATTCGATAAGTGGAGTTCATCGGTGGCGGTCAAGCAGTGAAGACGTCTAGGAATTTTTGCGCGTTCGGTATAGTTGTATCGTGTTCCTACATTAATTACTTTGCATACCTATTACTGCATAGAATTAAGTTCTTCTAACTGAACAGACAGATGTGCTGCTGGGGAGTCTATTTTTATTCTGCAGAAAAGAGCCATCAGAGCCATATATAATCTCCGCAGGCGCGATTCTCTAAGGGAACTGTTTAAGGATATTAACATCATGACGGTACCTTGTCAATATATCTACGAAAACATCATGTACGTAAGGAAAAATTTACATCTTTTTAGAAAAAGAGGTGAAAGACATAATTATAGTACTAGAAATAGGGACCTATTAGCTCAACCAGGTTTCAGACTGGCTAAAGTAGACTCATCTTTCATGGGGTACTGTTTAAAATGTTACAATAAAATTCCTCCCCACATACTTCAACTGAATGAGACTAAATTTAAACTTTGTATAAAACGCACACTATGCAGGCAGGCATATTATAAGTTGGGGGATTACATCGCTGATAAAAATGCTTGGCTGAATGCTGGTCCTGCTCCACAACCTCAGCTAGTTAATTAACATTTGACAATCATGTTGGAGCTGCTGAAGATTGTAAACTATTTTTGCATTGTATAAACTCAATGTCCTTGAATTATATAATTGCATAGCACAGGTGTGAGTATTATGTACTATAGAGCTACCATTTACCGGGTAATATGTCTTTTATTGACTTGAATGTGCCCTGGCGGCTGAGAGTATGTCATGCTCACTCAAATGTCTCGCTGGTGGTGGCGTGTGTGTTGGATCATTAAGTTCCCTTCAAAATGGTTGAGCTAAATGGTGCTGATCCATGCGTCATGTTCGTGAACGGGCGCCGTCAGTTGGGACTGGTCATATCTTAGCTGCCACGGCTTATTTTAATTTTTGAATTGTTTCTATTACGGACGCTTCTAACGTGCACGTCTTTCTACATTGTTCTCACATGTATAACTTCAACATGAATGATGTAACCCATATTTTGTAACAATATTTTGTTTTAAAAGAGTGTCCATGGAGTTTCTTGTCCGTTCTTCTCCATAGGAACCTACTACGCTTTGGAATGGGCAACTAGCTTCATCTTTCTGACTGACCGACCCCTTGACAATTCAAAAGTGCCTGTAATTGGTTTATTTGAAATAAATGCTTTGAGTTTGAGTTTGAGTTTGAGACTCAAATTCGTGTAATTCTTCTGATAAAGTGACAGATTTGCCTCACACTGTACCCAGCAATGTTACTGATGAAAATGAACTGTTTTTTCTCTAATAGATATATCAGCATATTGCATCAAAATATAGCAGGTTTGATAAATAAAGCAGATGATCTGGTGGTATGCTAGAGGAGCTATCTATTAAAAAGACAAATGTTGATATCTTGTGTATTACGGAGCACTTCATCACGGAAGGGTATCAAAATGTATTATTTTTACCTAACTATAATTTGGCTGCACATTATTGTAGAATTGAACAAAAAAGGGGTGGTGCATGTATCCTTGTTAAAAATGGGTTACACTGGAAAGAATTGCCAAAAGTAGCAAAGTTATCAAACTCCAGACATTGAACTGACTAGTTATAAGATAATAATTGTGTGTATATATAGAATCCCGAACTCAAATAATTTAAATTATTGCTTCGACAAACTTGAATTGGCTCTTGCAGGAAATTTTACGTACATGCTGTAAAAAAATTGTTATCTGCGGAGATTTTAACATTGATGTACTCAAGCAAAATAGAGCAACTAATGACTTTGAATGTCTTTTAATGAGTTACAATATGAAACTTGCTTTGAAACAATCAACTCGCATGGCCAGTTTATCGTGCATTGACAACTTTGCGCATAACTTTAACACATGTAAGACTGAAGTACTAGAATGGGCATTATCGGATCATACAGCACAGCTGCTTCAGTGTCCAGTACAAAAAATATGTAGCATTAAGTATTGGTACGCAACTAGAAGGGACTATAGTACGGAAAATATTGTAAAGTTTAAAAACCATCTAATGAATCTTACCTTTTCAGAACTATACGATACGGATGATCCAAACTTAGCGTACAAACATTTCATTGAGATTTTCAAGCTATTATATGATCTGTGTTTTCCATTAAAAGTGGTTAAAATAAATACAATAAGAAGAACTAAATGGTTGTCAAAAGGGATAAAACTATGCAGTAAAAACAAAAGGAAACTCCTATGGCAGTTTAGACTTAATCGTAGTAATATTAATAAAGCCAAATTATATAATTATTCTAAAGTTTACAAAAAAATTATCCTTTTAACACAAAAAGCACAAAACAATTATAACATAAGAACATCTAATAACAAATCGAGAACTGCGTGGCAAATTATAAATCATGCAAAGTATAACGTACCTAAGTCTAATATAGATAAAATTAAAATAGGTGGCTGCGTCATATCTCATCACAAGACTATTGCAGAGGCATTTAATAAATTTTTTATTGATAGAATACAGCCAAAATTGGATGTCAACTGCAGACCTGGGGCGTGTACACTGGATTTCAATAACAAAACTATGTTTATGGCCCCTAGTATACCAGACGATATTAAAAAATTATAATGTCCTTGAATAATACAAGCAGTGTAGGATATGACGGTATTAATACTTACATACTAAAACATGTTGCGGATGAAATCTGCGGACACTTGAGTCATGTCATCAATCTCAGCATTAGCGCAGGCGTTTACCCTGATGCTCTAAAAGTTTCTATCATCAAGCCACTATTTAAGAATGCAGATAGGGAATTAATGGAGAACTATCGGCCTATATCACTAATTCCTATAATTTCAAAAATATTTGAGAAATACTGGAAGGACTACTAATAAGGAACTAAATTCATTTATAGAAAGACATAATATTATATGCGAGGAACAGAAAGGATTTAGAATAGGTAAAACTATTAATATGGCCATTTATGATTTTTTATATAATGTTACATTTAACGTGGATAGGAGGAAACCGGTCTGTGGCGTATTTTGTGACATGACGCAAGCCTTTGACTATGTCTACATCTGCCAACAAACTGTTTTACAGTTTGGCAGAAGTAAAATATTTTGTAGTACGGATGTAACAACGAATAAACGCTTTTTTCATTTTTCATGTGCATTATGGTACACTTTTAAATAAACTTGAAGCATATGGAATTAGAGGAAATGTCAACAATCTAATTAAATCTTACTTACTTAACAGAACTCAAATAACAAATATTAACCACATTAATATGAAAAGTAAACATGAAATTGTATTTCAATCCTCAGAACGTATAATTTCGTTTGGTGTGCCACAGGGGAGTGTTCTAGGGCCTCCTTTATTTATATTATACATCAATGATCTACCGAAAGGCATCCCTCAACCTTTGACACTATTTGCCGATGATAGCACCATAACGATACCTTGTAAAAGTAGATACTTATGAAAGTGACATAAATGATTCTATAAATCTAATGGTAAAGTGGCTAGATGGCAATAACTTAAAAATTAACCTGACAAAAACTAAATTAATACATTTTAGTCAACGGAACAATAGCAAGAGTAACTTAAATATACATTACAATGACCAGCCTATAGAAGAGGTAGAAACAACAAAATTTTTAGGGCTCCACATTGACAAAAAACTGAATTGGAAAACACATATCTAAATCTTGTGCAGAAAATCAGTAAATCTGCCTATGTCCTGCACACATTGTCGTCTATAATAAGTGTGGAGGCATTACTTAAAGCGTACTATGGTTTAACAGAATCTCATCTACGCTATGGTGTCATTTTTTGGGGCAACTCAACAGACAAAGACACGGTATTCAAGGCTCAAAAGAGATGCGTTCGTTCAATATTTAAAATTAAACCTACTGATAGTTGCGTGCCTTACTTTAAAAAATATAAAATAGTTACTTTGCCATGTCTGTACATTTTAGGAGTAGCTGTTTTTGTCAAAACAAATCCACACCGATTTAAACAATTAGATGAAGTAGTCCCACGTAATAGGTGCAACAATAGCAGGATATGCTCTCATACTGCGAGAACAACCCTCATGCGCAAAAGTGTATTCTGTATGGCTCCTATCGTATATAATAAATTACCTAAAAGTTGGAGAGAACTGCCCTTGTCACTTTTCAAAAATAAGCTGAGAAATTTTTTAGTTAGTAAAGTGTATTACAATGTTGTAGATTTTTTAAATGAAAAGGACTTTTCTATTCCGATTTCTAATATACATAGTTAAGAATAATAATTGAATAATGTGAATCTTAAATCAATTTTGAATTTTTCTATTTGACTAAATAATAATGAATATTCTGGACATAATTTAATCTATTTTGACTATATTATACCTATAATATCTTGACATCAATTATTATGTATTCTTTGTGTATTTTGTACTGAAATTTAGAATGACTAGTATTAAGTCAAATGCAATTAAATGTAATTTTCTATACCTACAAAATTTGTACGCCGTTATTGGCAACACATGGACGCACACAACATCTATTAGTTCAATACCTTGCATGTCTGATTAGTCAGTTTATGTAAACGCATGTTTGACAAATAAATTATCTTTATCTTTATCTTTAAGTGAAAATAGACAAAAATTGACCATTCCCCCCCTTATCTCCGAAACTACCCGAGCCTAACATTTTGAAAAAAATACAGAAAATAGTTCTATACTTATAGATTACAGGAAAATCTATAAGAAGTCTTTGGTCTTAAAATAACATGGTAAATCTCTCAATATTGTGCGTACAAACTTACATTTGTAGTTGGAATGCATGGGTCAACTTGTTCTTCAACTACCTACAATGTTAAGTTTGTTCTCGGGATAAATTCATCCCAACTACGGAACCCTTCATTGTGTGTGGTCCGACACGCACTTGGCCAGTTTTTATAATTAATTATGCAGAAATAAATAAAAAAACTGCTAGGGCATATGGCACGTGCCGAAATATGATGCAATATTTAGAATAGACACGCAGTTAAAAATTACCATGTAATAGAAAGAGAGGTCAACAAATCAAAATGGCGCGCTTATTCCGATCTATACACGATTAGTCCGTATGCACTGGCACTGTATATTATGGAGTAGTAAGTAGTAATTGATTATGTTACTACGAAGTATACGCGAGTATTTGCGTACTACTCTTGTATAGATTGGAAGACATTAGTAAAAAAGTGACTTCCAATCTATACGCGATTAGTTTCACACCCTTGTCACAGATTACCCCTTGCGTTCTGGCCTTGTATATTAGAATGGAAAGTCGCATAGGCTCAAGCACCCACGAAAACCATGAAAACGATACCCACGATCTGAAGTGTGAGGAGACGGTTGAAAATCAGTTTTATACTGCAACGTGTGTTGCAAAATAGTGTCAGATAAAAATAATAACGAATATATATAATATATGTTTATAAATAGTGTGATATTGAATTAAATTGCAACAAAACAAAACAAAAACAACTGATAAATAAATGAGACGGACGCATGAAATACCTTCGGTAATAAGTAAATACAGAAATCCTTTGAAACTACATCTCACCACCACCACCTTCAACTCACCTCACCACTTCACCTTTGTACATATTTTTCTGTTCCTCTCTTCTTGTCTGTTTATATAATTATGTGTGTACAAAAATTGTTAAATAAATAAAGTTAGTTAAATAAATAAAGTTATTTAGGTACCTAGTTACCTACCCTCCCTTACCTAGGTAGGGTAGGTAACTAGGTATCTAAATAACTAATAGGTAGGTATATGCTTGAATTCGTTTAAGGTGTAATATAAAAAGATCGCAACATAGAAATCTGGCACCGTTTAAATTAGGTTTTTGTTATGATTCGTTTATTTATTTAACAATTTTTCGTTTGTAAATAAACGAATCATAACAAAAACCTAATTTAAACGGTGCCAGATTTCTATGTTGCGATCTTTTTATATTACACCTTAAACGAATTCAAGCATATACCTACCTATTAGTTATTTAGGTACCTAGTTACCTACCCTACCTAGGTAAGGTAGGGTAGGTAACTAGGTACCTAAATAACTGTCCACCAAAACAAAAAATAAAAAAGTTTTAAATGAGTGTTGATTGGGTATAGGTATGTACCTATGTTGGTAAGTACTCGTAGTAGGCAGAGGTTGTGGTGTGAGATCAGTTTTGGCGCCTGGCGGGCGTCGCGCGTCGCGGCGGCGCGCGGCGGCGTCCTGTTGCTTTTGCCTACCTCTAGCCCCTAGTCCCCTACGCGCAGGTGTTGTTATAGGTACATATTATATATACGTTATGCAATTGTGTACGTACCTACTGTATGTTGTCTTATTTGCTGAATGAACATGCAGCTCTCTGGCACTTACATCTTTATCCCATTGTAAGTGATATGGAATCTCGTTGCCGAAAGGAAAGTCGAGGTGACAGTTCATGACTGCGAACCCGCCGACGCTGGCGTGCAGGTGCTCGGCATCCAGCGGCAGCAACGAGGCGGCGGCGGCCGCGCTCAGCGCGCACAGCGCCCACGCGCGCGCATAGACACACATGGCGACGGACTGCGACTGACTGACCGACCCGCAGCGGAGCGCGGGGCCAATTGACCGCTCCTACCGTAAGTAATGGAGATAACCTCAGCGTGAGTAACGTCCGCGAGCCGACCTCGCGCCGTGCCGCACCTGCGCCGGCCGCAGGCGCCGCCGCGGCCGCGCGCCTAACAAAGGCGCGCTGCGCGCAGCCACAAGCAGGAAACGCCGCTAATTCCCGCTCCGCTACGTCTAACTTCTTAGACTAGCTACTCGCTTGTTATTGTTCACAAATCATTCATAGGTAATCTTAAAAGTTAGTGGTGGCTAGATGACCACACACTAGCTGGTGCCATCGGCTTCACCCGCGTGGCCTTTTCTAAAATAAAAGTACCTTCAGTATCTCCTTATAACATCAGCTATCTGCCAGTGAAAGTCCCGTCAATATCGGTCTAACCGTTTCGGGGATTAACAGAAACAAACAGACAGACAGACAGATTTTGACGTGACAACGTCTAATTATACTCGTTTGCCGTATCGTTCTCGACGATGAGAGAATACACAGGTAGTAGGCCTTTGCCTTTAATCCAGTCACTCGTCACATAATTTTGAAGAAATAACTATAAAATGAACGCGTCTTGACGCGTCCTGTCATCTGCGCCTGCAACTGTCTTCATTCGGATTTTATGTCAAGTTACGGCGTCACATATTTCCGCATATTTTTTATTATTTTGTGTAAAATGTGTTCAAATTCACATATAAATGGAAAAGAGGAAGTCAGAAAGGAAAACAAAAAGATCACACTTATTGAGAAAGATGAAAAAACTCGAAAAACCAGCATTTTCAATTCAAATGGCGAAGGTACATTAGATTTACCGCATGGTGTCTTCGATCAATAATAGCACTAGATTCCCGATAAGCGCTTCAAAAACGGCCCGGAAAATAAGAGCACAAATACTTTTGTGGTCTTATTTCAAATTAGTGTCGTCCAAACATAGCCAACGTTAAGACGTCAAAATGCCGCAGTGCGCGTTCAAAAATTGTGTAAATAACCACCGTAACACCAAGATTTTGGAAGGAATATCTTTTTTTCGGTAAGTTTATATCAATAAGTTTGTGTTTTTCATAAAATAATAACAATTAAATAGTAAATTATACATCATTTAGCAAATATTATGATTGTTTGGCCAATGTTTGCGACAACGCACCAACTATTGTAACAAACATCGACTGTTCTGGAACAGGGAAAAGCATTGAGTAGTATTATTATTTTATATGTTATTTTTGTTTGTAGATTTCTTAGCGACCAATTTCGCAATGCAAAATATCATAATATAAAAAAATATCGTAATATAGATATGTTTTTGTATCTATTGTCGCGAAAGAAAGAGGAGAAGAAATATTTAAACCTTGAAAAAGTTATAAGTAACAAATTGTTGAATTTTTTATTCAACAATTTGTTCAATTCATTTTGATAAATTGGACATAACTGAACTGATCAATATTACAACCTGACACGGACCTGCAAATTGCATAAAACGCAAGAAAATTTGAATTTCGCGGGCTACCACAGCGCATCCCCCTTATTAAAATAACTATTGTACTAATTTAGTCCTACTACCAAATTTTTTAAATTGATCAAAAATATTTGCTTCCTTAACCCATTTACGCCCGCTGTCCTCATTTGGGGATACTTCTTTAAGTATCCACATTTTTAAACTTATTTTAGCTATCCTTAGTTTGCAGGCAAATTCGTAGGGCCCAAGAGTGTGGCTTTGTAAAACAAATTATATTTTTGTGATTTATTGGATTGAGTGGATGAAATAAGTGATTTTATTCACTTCATTGAGCAAATAGGTGTTGGACCAAAGGTAAGTCATATTTTTTTTTATTTTTACAATATTTTTTCTCTTTTTTTTTGTATTTATCACTTGGGCATAGTTTCGACTTGTAAATATGACTAACCGATCGTTTGATGTTGCAAATGACTATCGAGGACTCGAGGAAGCTATCGAAAACATTCTGAATGAAGTGGATGATCCAGCTGTTAGTAACGTCATAGTGGCCATTCCTCCAGGCAGCAGTTCATAAGAGGCAATCCCGTACGATTTGGGAACAAAAACTGAATGATTGCAATTGCTGATGGTTATTGTTATGCCTTCGATGTATACTGTGGTAAATCAGTAGGAGGACCCAGTAATGAGCCTTTGGGATCAAAAGTGGTAAAGGGCCTGTTGGAAAAAGTAATCGCTCGTTTGCATGAGGATATCGTGTATTTCGTCAACTTTTTTACCAGTCACGCATTGCTGCGAGATTTGCGTGAAGCTAGTTATCGTACGACTAGTACTGTGAAGGAAAATAGGACGAAGAAATGTCCTCCAGTGGCTTGACAAGTGTTTGTACCCCCATGGTACAAATACTTGTCAAGCCACTAGTGAACATTTCATAACATTTACAAACTATGACTTTGTTTACCCTCTTGGTAAGGTAAAAACATGGAGCTCTGCAGAAGGAAGAAAGGTAGACGTGGACATCCCTTTTGTCTTCTAGAACTACACCAAAGGCATGGGCGGAGTTGATCAAGTTGACCAGTCAATCGCAGTATACCTAACAGCTATAAGAGGCAAAAAATTGTAGTGGGTTCTGTTTACCTATGTACATGCTGGATTTGGCTGTAGCTAGTGCTTGGCGTCTCCATGTCCTGACCGCTGAAGAGAAACTAGACCAGCTCCAGTTTCGGCGAAGTATCGCCCGATTTTATTTGAGGAGTGTAGGCCAATGCCTACACTCCTCACTCCTCTTTCAGTAAAGACCCGATGAAAAGCGTCATAAACCTTCTTCAGTTGTGCCAAATATGAATCTAGATAGTGTTGGACACTTCCCCCAGAAACTGCCAAGCCAGCTAGGATGCAACGAATGCCAGATGAAAGCACGTTAGCAATATAAAAAATGCATCAAAAAATTGTGCATCAAAAAAGTATGCTTTGAAAAATACCATACATAAGCCCATTGGCCCCATTTGAGGACGGTGTTTTTTAATACATAAGGAAGTTATTTATTTTTAATTTTTCTTTATAAAATGTCTTACTAGCCTCCAATAGTTACGTCAATAAAGTTTTTATCAAAATTTTACTACTAGTTTGTATTTGGGTCCAAATGGGTTAAAAAAAGCGAATGTTTCGCTTAAAAAAATTATATTATTACTCTGCAACTCTACGTCTTTCAATGATTACTGTGTTCTGAGCATTGAAATGTCATACCAAGAACTACGTCTAGTTCCAAAATAGAGTAAGCACAAAATTGTCAACAAAATGTCTTAAACCTTATTGCTTAGGTTTTAAGTTTCATTTTAGAATAAATATTTTTGTACTTATTATAAAAATGACTTTTTATTTTCAAGTGACATTTTAAATTTACCTTTCTCCGATGAAAGAAGGACTTAAATATAAATATTTTGCAATCGTAATAAAACTTTATAGTTGAGTGTTAAGGTTTATATTGAACTGAAGTTGTTAATATTATAAAACTTTTTTCTTTATTTCGTAGTAACAAATGTAAATGTGTATGTGTGTGTAAACGTGGCCACTTCAATGACTTATTTTTGTTCCTGATCCTGTATCTAGTGCTATTATTGATCGAAGCATGGTGTGATATTTTTTGTTCATAAATACATCAAAGGACCCTCAAGAGTATAATCGTGTTGATATTGTTTCGTGTCATGCGTTTTTTGCACATGGTTGCAATGAAGAGTGAACATTTTGAGCATCAAAAAGCTGCAATACGACTTGCCTGGCCTGTGGGGCGTACTGAGGGTGCGCACGTGGTTAAAAATGGCTATGTTGTGAGCTAAACAACCTGTGGGGTGTTCAGTGATACACGAGGTTGACTTTTCTAAACTTAACTGAAACTGAAGCTCTGCCTGACCTGTGGGGCGTTCTTCGGGAACGCACGTGGTTTAAGATAACTATAATATGAGCGATTTGCCAGACCTTGGGGCATTCTGTGGGAATGCACGTGGTTAAAAATGGCTATGTTGTGAGCTAAACAACCTGTGGGGTGTTCAGTGATAAACGAGATTGACTTTTTTATACTTAACTGAAACTGAAGCTTTGCCTGACCTGTGGGGCGTTCTTCGGGAACGCACGTGGTTTAAAATGGCTAAATGTGAGCGATTTGCCTGACCTTGGGGCATTCTGTGGGAATGCATGTGGTTAAAAAAGGCTATAATGTGAGCGATTTGCCTAACCTTGGGGCATTATGTGGGAATTCACGTGGTTTACAATGACTGTGTTGTGCTTGTGAGCTAAGCAACCTGTGGTTGCCTTTTTTCATTATAACCTTAAAGGGAAGTTCTGTGGGAACTTACATGGTTATTCATGGTTGGTGCAATGTGTGTTGCCCATACAGCATGCATAATATATATTTTTTCCAGATATTGTAATAACCTCAGTAAGCAACTTATCTGACATAGGTACATTATAGGAATGAGAATATCCATCCAGAGTCAGTGGAAAGTATACAACCAGATTTAAAACACAGAGTCTGAGAAGACCTGCTAAAATAGATAGCCTAAAAATGAGATATTATGCTTCAAAAAGACTTAGTAAAAGAGAAAAAGACTTCATTTACCAAATGTTATAATCTGATTCAAACAAAAGTTAGCGTGACAGTTCAGGAAATTTCAAGAAAGTGAAACAAGCTAATACAAATAAGACAGCAGAAAATTGCTACAGCAGTATCATGCCCGGGCTCGGGTCTTCAGCTGTCTGAAGGACATTTTAAGCCAGAATTTTATGATAGTGTTTTTTATTCATAGCACAACAGAACATTGATCACTCCTAATTTCTGTCATTTATAAAGGAAAAAAGTAATTTTTTCTGGTACAGTTGGAGGCAGAAAGTTACCTTTGCGGATAAAATCTCTGCTAAAATAAACACTGCTAGGCCATTGCTGAGAAAAACATTTTTAAGCTATTGCATAGCTTCTATCGCGGGCCTTGAGCGCGGGGACCGAATCCAGAAATTCCGTAACGAAAAAACCTCACGCTATCGCTGTCTCGCTTTAACATCTATTCGACTCTATCGCACTACGCTACTCAGCCGCCATAGCTACCGGCCGCCATATTCTTGTCTTGTTTGTTGTCAAGAACTTTGTCAACAAAGCGCTGTTTCTGTTTTTATTCTGTGTTTTGTGGATATTTATCGTCAATTAGAGTTATTGTTGTATTTATGTATGTACGTGTGACTTAATTTAAGTTGCAATGCATTACAAAACGTGTGAAATCACTATCACTATCACTATCATCACTATCACTATCACTATCACTATCACTATCACTACATATTATAAAACAAAGTCCTCCGCCGCGTCTGTCTGTCTGTCTGTCTGTCTGTCTGTTCGCGATAAACTGAAAAACGACTGCACCGATTCTCATGCTGTTTTCACCAATGGATAGCTTGGTTCTCGAGGAAGGTTTTAGTATATAATTTGTTAAGTTTTTGTATGCATTTTTGTATGAATTAACGATATTTGTTGGAGGTGTCGGAAAAAAATAAGCCGTCTGGGAGCTTCCACGAAAACGCTGTCTAAACGCTTTGAGCTATAACAAAATAATGTATGGTGGAATTATGTATCTTATAAAGGTCTTCAAAAAAGTCCGCGATGGCATATGTCTATCTCTTAGGGCTGAAACTGCGTGAAGCGGGCGCCCGCGACGGGTAACCGTCGCGTGTTTACGCGTATGGGCACCCAGATGGCCTCCGTGGGCAATTAACTACCCGTAGTTTAATTTTAACGGTGCGCATGTACAGTCGTGTCGATGGAGAACTTAGCAAAACGTCGACTAGCAGAAAATAAACGACAGCCAGTAAGCTGGCGCTACCTGGCCCCGCGCGTACCCCCGCAACGGACGCCTGCGCGGGTCTCCGCGACGGAGCACTTTTGTATGGAACCGCGCGGACGTCCGCTTCACGCAGTTTCAGCCCTTAAGGATAACATACTATATCCATTTTATTGTCTTTTTGTAGGTATTTGTTTGCCGAATTTTACTCTTGGAAATAAGATTACGATAACAATACGCTATAATATCAGTAGCTATTAGCCAAATTATGTTCGTAGATAAATAAGCTAGCTACTTATGTGTATTTCAAACAGTATACAAGAATATTTATCATAAAAACATTACTAAACACGGCGGCCATACAACTAAAATTTATGCATTCCAAAACTTTCGTTACTTTTTCACTGACATATTTATCACTTTTCGATAAACTAACACTCAATACGAAATCTACACTTATTTCTCAGTAATTCTGTATAAGATTCTTCTAAGATTAAACCGTTTTCTCATTGAATCCATTACTTTACGCACGTATAACCTTGATGAATGTTTACATTAAGCACCGCGCCACACCGCCACACGACCACAGAGTATTTTGTTTTCTTTTTTTTTTTCGTTCGTTTAGTGGTGTTCCCGCTAGAATGTCAACCGGTCAAGTATTAGTCGATTAATCGAATTGAACAGCCAGCTCGTGTTGCAAGTACAAAAATTTTTTCAAATATTTCGTCTAATTGTGAACGTGACCCTGAGAAAAGTTATGCACCAATGGTGTTCATTAGATATTTCGAGCGTTTTATCAGCATAAACGGTGTATCATGCGACATTTCGTAGGATTTCGTTTTGTTTTCACATTGTTGGTACGTGAATTATGTTAAAATTATTATTTGTGTCGCACTTTTATTTCGTGTTGTAATTTGGTACAATTGATTGCTTTGAGTGAAATTTGAGTGAAATTTCGTATTTTGATTTTGTGTTTGTTATCTTTAGGTAAAGACTCATTCACGTTCAGAACATAAGTACTTTTATTATATTAAATCATTTGTTTCGGTTTCTATTCACATAGTGAATCACATTAAAATTAATATTAAGTTAGAATTTTGAGATATAGCCTGAGATATGGAGAAGTACATAGGGTACTTTTCTATGCGATAACCGACATCCACGCGGGCGAAGCCGCGGGCAAAAGCTAGTATGTGTTATAAGATCCGGCCGGTCAGATGGTCAAATGCGAATCTTCATAGCCAAATTTCCTTTGAATGAAGATAGGTAAGCATATATTTTCAATTGTTATGTTAAAAAACATTGATAAGCTCTTGCAGAAAATAAATTACTTGATTTAAAGTCCAAAATTTACAAAATTACAAAGTAACCTATCAATATGCTAGTGCTTGACGCATGTTACTTTTTTATCGACTGTCGATATTTTTATTATTATAATATTCCTATTTCATTTAATTTTCTCTGTTATTCTATTAATACTGCAAAACCAAAATAACAAAAATATAAGTTTAAATACACTACTATTATAATCATAATAATGTAATAAAATGTTCCAGCTAGATGTAAAAAATGGGTTAAAGTTACGGAAAAGAAGACTTGGTGTATGTACCCATTGAAAAGCTACATCAATTGGAACATATTTGTGGCAGTCATTTTCTACCAAAGGATTTCAATAAAAAGAAGACACAACTAAGAAAAAATGCTACTCCGTCTGTAGAACTTACTGCAGAACCAATGGCAGATGAGCTGTTCGTTGGATTTCCACTACACATCTTCAAAAGTGAGCAAACAGGTAAGACTTTATTTTCCAGTCGTAATTCATCCTAACTCACCCTTTCCGATTACTTTAGTAACTCATGTTCAATTATATTTTGCAGAGTTATCTTCTACTTCGACTACTGCGATTCTTGGACTGGTACATCTAGTAAGTTTTTTTTTTTTTGGGTACTGTACGTCCGAATGAAAAAACGGAACCCTTATGTACCTTCATCTACTGGACCGATTAAGTTGCATTTTGGTACACATGCAAAATGTATCATGTGACATAAGAAATGAAAGGACTTGACAAGAGAACTTTTTTTTTAATTATTGAAAAAAAAATCCTCTTGACAAGTCCTTTCATTTCATTTTACATTTTTAATGAAAATTATTAAAGAAAATAGATGAAAATTTACCATTTCCCCCCTTATCTCCGAAACTGCTGACCCTAACATTAAAAAAAAGGAAATAGATGAAAATTTACCATTTCCCCCCTTATCTCCGAAACTGCTGATCCTAACTTACCCTTATCTATATCCTTTGCTTACCCTGATTGACATAATTATTGTGATCCTGGTTTCACTTAGGTACTTTTTATTTCCATTTGACATTGTATAGACTTATTTTATTTTTTATTGTTGTGACCACGCTGACATTTTTTTATTTATAATTTGTAATTACAACGATCTGTTAGGTACTTATTTTTGGTTTTTTATTAGGAACTGTAAACCTTTGCATGCCCATGTGACGGTAAAATATGGAGAACTTTATTATAAAAACACCTTTGTACTATACCCATGTTTGCAAAGAAATAAATGATTTGATTTGATTTGATTTGATAACATTAAAAAAAAATACAGTGTACAGTTCTATACTTAAAGATTACAGCAAAACCTTTAAGAAGTCTAATGGTCTTAAAATAACATGGTAAATTACTCAATATTGTGTGTTATTATGCAGTTGGAAAGTATGGGGAAACATGTTTTTCAACTACAATGTTCATTAGGTTCTTGGGATTAATTCATCCAAACTACGATACCCTCCATTGTTTTTGGAATCAGAAGTGAATGACTACATTTTGTTTTTATTGCAGTACCTTCAACATCAACTGCTGAACCATTGCCAGTAGAATGTTCAAAAGACAGGAAAATATGTTCTATTGCGGGTAAGGTTTATGTTTATTTTAAACTTATTAAATTCACTTTACTATTTGATTAACTGTATTGAATGTATCAATTGTAAATATTACAGATACTTTTTTGTCTATTACAGACCCTTTTTCAAATGAAAATGTGATAAAAAGAATGAGACTAAGCTCAAGTAACTATTCAAGATTAGAATTAAATTTGAATTCACTTGTTCATGTGTCAGTTAATAAGCAACGTGTTTTCTACATTTCAGTACCTTCAACATCAACTGCTGAACCATTGCCAATTGAATGATCAATAGAAAGGAAAAGGTGTTCTAATTATTATAAAAAAACTTAAGTCCAAAGTTTTGTTTTATTTTATTATCATCACAGCAAATCTCATCTTATAGTCAAGTTTACCTCGGATTAGATCTAGACTATACAATGGGATTTGACCCCGCTTACGCCAACGTGGAATCACAGCCGTAGCTGGTTTCTTTTTATAAGAAAATTACCACGTAACCTTAGTTCAAATCGAAAGTTACCGTTGGCCTAAGTGACCTTTGCCTTAAATTTATTAAGAATGAAACCGTAAAAATGTCAGGATCCTAAAACCCGAAATTTTTTACAGCAACATATCGATAAAAATTACGAGTGAGTAGTAGTACATCCCTATCTTGTTATTATGTTGGCAGCTTTATGTCATGTCTGCAGTCCGTGTCATTTCTGTTATGTTGGTATTCATTATTAGCTCACGTTTCATACAAGCGACGTTTTTCATTTTTATCTATGGGACTCCCGTCTCTTAATATTATATACTCTTTGTTTATTTAATAAAAGAAAAATTTGTTTTCTTATCTTTCACCACGCTCAAAAAGTGTAACTTGAATTAATATCAAAGAAAAAGAAATACTGCATAAATAAAATAAATAAATAATTATAATTGCATAAGTTGATACAAAATGCTATGCAATAGCTTTACCGCGGCAGTCCCCGAGTGCCACACGTCTTTTTTTTTTAAATAAAGCTTTAAGCTGGCGGCCCTCTTCTCACGCAGCCGCAAAAAGAGAGGGAGGGGGAGGCATCTCCTCCTGAAGCACCAGCTGAGGATGGAAAGTGGAGGACAAGAGGAACCATCAACATCATCACAAGTGAACCCACAGGTGGGCACATTGAATTTTCATTGTTTTGTGATTTGAAACGAATCACCACAGCTCTTGTATTCTGGACCACTTAGTAGGGTACACAAACCCCTTCATTTAATAAGCCACACCAGAATAAGATTAACCTCTGTTGAATGACACATTCATTAGAGCCCATACTGGTAACATCTGAAATTAATGGATGACCTTTCTCTAAATACTATAGTTATTTTTCAAACTATAAGTTTACGCTCTGTTTGTTAATTAATTTATGTTTAAAAGCCCATTGAGACATTACTTCTCACTTTGAATTGGAAGATGTTAACACTTTTGTTAAATACATCTCAAGTTGGAAAAAAGCTACCAGACAGTAGAAAACTTTGTACTGAAATGTACTTTCGTGTAACCTTAGGTGTCAAAAATGCGATTACATGACCAACATTAACATACTTAATGGAAATTATGCAATTTTTATTTTCCTAGGGAAAATACTAGGTACCAATTTAATGTTTACCTTTTGTTTTGGCTCCGGTAACATTTACCTACTTAATGATATGGAACCTGTTATAGCTTACCTAAAGGCTTTATTATCAGATATATGTATATTTTAGATGATCCACTTTTAATAGAAAACATTTACATACCAACAGTGTTTTGAAAGTACAGTCAACTCTAGATAGCCTGGAAAAGTTAGATTTTGTACCAAAACAGCATGGTAAACTTTCTAGGTCTAATTTTTTCCAATAACACAACATAACTCTGACATAGTAATGATAGAAACGAAAAACAGCTTGAAGTTAATAAACATTTATATATATATATATACCTATATATATATATATATATTTTTTTTTAACCTTATTGTTAAAAACAATTGGTTAAAATCAAATTAAGTTTAGATTTCATGTTCAGGCTATTGGAATTTGAATTTTGTGGTGAATTATTACAAGTATGTACAAAAAAAAAAATAATAATAATAATTAAGTCAGTATGGCAATAATTATTATATAAATCTTGCACACATAAATGCTCTTCAATGATGGTCTATAAACCTAGCCACATTAGAGGAATTCATTTAGAAAGATATATCAAGTCAGAGATACCTACAAGATGCCTCCTCACAGTGGGGGGGGGGGGATATCATGTAGCTCTCAGACTGCACATCGGCAATGGACTGAGAATGAAGCTCAGCCTCACAATGAATTCCCGGTAATTAATTGCTTTCTTGGGATGAAAAATTTCTGATTTTTATGAGATTGTGGAATCTTGTTAAGAATGATCTATTATTGCAGTATCATACAGCAATGGTGTACGTCAAGACGTGATATTTTGATATCTATAAATACTTATATAATTAAGAATGAAAAATAGAGAACTATGTAAGAAAAGGCTTGTTGCCAACCCGAAATAAATTGGGATAAGGGCAAGAGAATGATGATGATGATATAGGTATACCTAATACTTACATAAATACAAGATATGTTAATGGTTTTGTGAGTCTAAAAGGAGACTTAGCCATGCAGGATAGGAACTGAATGATACACTTTATCAAAAGATTAGATACTTCTTGAAATAATTGATGAAACTTAAATGTATTTATTTACATCACAGACCAACACATAGTGCCAATGTGGAACCCAGATCCAAGTGATGTGGCAGTGATTACTTAATTATGTAGGTCTCAATGTTATCATCAATTTTATGGGTTTTTTCCCCCCTCTATTCTCTATGGTTCTAAAAATCATACCAGCTATACATAACCAAACTTACTATAAAAGATAGTAATTATCATTATAGACGGAGAAACAGTTTATTATACCTAGGTACCTATTTTACCAGAAATTGAAATTGTTAGGTAGAAATCAGTGATGTAGCAATAGAAATTTTGATAAAATCAGCATCTAAAAGTACTCACACTGAATCAATACTCACTTGCATTTGTAGCATGGACTAAATACTGTAATTTACAAAATATAAGTAGGTATTACAACACCTAACATGACCAAGATTAGACAATATTTTCACTGAGTGACTTTAAGAAGGAATTTTCTGTAGAAGCTTAAATTGACAGAGTGGACCCGTTGACTCTCAGCACCACTCAATGTTCTTGTCATAGGGAATCCATCCTTGAAGCTCTCCAACCTGAGGCAACGGAGGACCCGTCCCAGTCTGGAGGAGCTCAGGCCTGTATCCCCGATCATGATACACCACATGTTGCACAAGTTTTATCTCAAGTAGCACAGACAGAGACTTATTTTCTCCCTTGTTCTAATAAAGTTTGTTATTCTTCCATTATGTTTTCAGATAGTTTAGGAAGAGGGTTAGGTAAATTATTAAGTAACAACCTGAGTCAATCTGCTGTTAATTATTGTATGCCTGGGAAATCCTATGAAGAGATAATGTCGTCAATAATTGGCAATAAATTTGATCCGAATGCCATTATTTCTGTATTTATAGGTAATAGTACTAATGTAAAAAAGGATGACATCACTGACAATGTCACTGAAATCTTGAAGATAAGTTGTCAGAAAATAATATTGTGTGCTTTTCCATACTTTGAGCACTTGTCAAGTAGGCAAAATCATAATATACATATGCTAAATAACCATATGCGTTTATTAGTAAATCACTATAGTGACAAACTTATATTTTTTGACACCAACACTTTTGTTGAGAAATTAAAATCGACTAGGGGTACTGCGTATCTGCCTATTAGTTTTAGACGTCAAATAGCATGGCTATTAGCTTTTAATATAAACTCAGACATAAGTAGTATGTCGAAGTCTGCTGTAATTAGCACCATAAAAATTAGTAATAATACTAATATTAAGTTGGTTAGCCATAATAATTTAAACTAGTCAGTAAGACAACAGAAGGTACCAGTAACTATGTAGTTAATCTCACCATCAACAAGGTATCTTCTAGCATTCAATCAGTTAATTGTAAAAAAGGGGCTAAGCAGAATTCCTTAAAATTGTTTCATCAAAATATTCAAGGTTTTTCTTCCAAACACTTAGAAATTGAATTGTTTTTAGAAAAAACAACGTTTGATATTATTTGTATAACTGAACACTGGTTAATAGATTACGAAATGCTCATTAATTATGAAAACTATAGTGTGGGCAGTTGTTTTAACCGAAAATCCATGCTGCGTGGAGGTTCACTAATCTTAATCAAAAATTGTATAAAATCAAAGACTCGTAAAGACATAGTTGAACTATCGGTGGAACACATCATTGAACTGTCCTGTGTTGAGCTAGATAAGCATTTTATAGTGTGCGTATACAGACCTCCAAATTATCAAAACTACTCTATATTTGAGTCAGTAATGGAAGATGTTTTAGCAAAACTTGTAACTGGTAATAAATCAGTTATTATTTGTGGTGACTTTAATATTAATATTTTGGAAAGTAATTCAAATAGCAGTAGATTATTAAGCCTCTTCAAATCATTTAATCTGTCAAATGTGTTTTTGGAACCAACGCGAATAACTACGGGTACTGCTACATGTATTGATAATGTTTTTTGTAGCTGCGACTATTTAGATAAAGCCATTGTAAATTATCTCCCTTCTGATCACAGCGGTCAAGCTGTTACTTTTGAGGACAACACACCAGTACAAAACGTGCAGATACAAACTAGACCAATAACATCGGGTAATTTAAATAAGTTTAATAGTAGTTTAATTAGCAAATTATGTGCTCAGGGCCTAAATATGATCAATGGTAATATTATGTATGAAGAATTATTTTCATTAGTGCAAACAGAGTTCAATAATTCTTTTAAGAAGAAAACTAAAACTATTTGCCCTAAGTTTTTATTCAGTGACTGGGCAACTAAAGGCATCAGGAAAAGTAAGGAAAGATTGTTTGAACTGTATGGCCTTAAGCCGTATATTAACACGGAAACTTTTCGTAAGTATGTTGCTACTTACTCTAAAACCTTTAAAAATATCTGCAAAGCAGCTAAAGCTTCATTCATTAGCAACAAGGTTAAATCAGCAGAAAATAAAATAAAGACAGTTTGGAAAATTATTAATAATGAAACGAACAGGAACAAAAGAAGAAATACTGATTACTCACTGGACACTCCCCGCGGTATCATTAGCGATAATATCGATGTTGCTCAGGAATTTGCAACTTTCTTTACCAATATTCCTATTAAAACTACAGAAACTTTAAATTCCTCGCCCACACTTGCTATTGAATTATTAAGAGCGAATGTTTCTGACTGTCCTGTAGAATTTAAATTTAAACATATAAACCCTGTGGTCGTCGTAAAGGCTTTTAAGCAACTTAAGATCAAAATTACCGAAGATCTGTGGGGCATGTCTACTAAAGTTTGTCAATCCATTATTGAGACAATTGCACCCTATTTAGCCTTAATATTTAATTTGTGTGTAGATCAAGGGGTATTCCCGGATTTAATGAAATACAGTAAAATTATTTCACTTTTCAAATCCGGGGACAGCAAATACACTAATAATTATAGACCCGTTTCGATTTTGCCAGTTTTCAGCAAGGTGTTTGAAAAAGTAATGTTAAATCAAATGCTCAATCACTTTAATTGTAATAACATCCTACACGATCAACAGTATGGTTTCACCAAAGGACGTTGCACAACCGATGCTGGGGTCACTTTATTAAAACACATCTATAAGGCATGGGAAGATGCACAAGATGCAATAGGCATCTTTTGCGACTTATCAAAGGCATTTGATTGCGTGAATCACGAAACACTGCTCTTGAAACTTGAACATTACGGACTGGGTAAACTTGCGCTTAGCTTAGTAAAATCATATTTGAATAATAGATTGCAGCAAGTTCAAATAAACGGTGTTAATTCATTGGGTTTAAAAGTCAAAATGGGTGTACCGCAGGGCTCAATACTGGGTCCGTTCCTCTTTTTAGTATATATAAATGATTTACCTTATTTACTGAAAAACCGACCCCAAATGGTGTTATTTGCTGATGACACATCACTGATTTACAGTACTGTAAACAGACATGCCCAGGACCTTGACGACGTAAATAACGCTATGATTAAGGTCCATAATTGGTTTACTGTAAATAATTTGGTATTAAATGAGAAGAAAACTAAATGCATAAGATTCGCTTTACCGAACGTTAGAAGTAATGAATGTCACGTTGTATTGAATAAGGAGATACTAGAATTCGTCGAAAAGACGGTTTTCCTGGGGATTACGCTTGACTCAAAACTACAGTGGGGTCCTCACTTAACATCACTTGCAGGGCGGCTAAGTTCAGCCGCTTACGCTGTTTGGAAAATCCGCCAATTAACAGACGTGGATACCGCGAGACTGGTCTATTTTAGTTACTTCCATAGCATCATGTCTTACGGTATTTTGCTGTGGGGACGAGCTGCAGATGTTGATTCCATCTTTATTCTGCAAAAGAGGGCTGTCAGAGCCATCTACAACCTCCACAAACGCGAATCTCTGAGAGAGCTGTTTAAAAAAATTAACATTATGACGGTACCTTGTCAATATATATATGAAAATATTATGTATGTTCGAAAAAATCTACATCTTTTTAGTAAAATAAGTGACAGGCATAATTTTAACACTAGAAATAGGAACAAATTAGATCAACCACGCTTCAGATTGTCTAAAGTACACACTTCTTTTATGGGGTACTGTGTAAAATGTTATAATAAAATACCACTCGATATTCTTCAACTAAATGAGAAGAAATTTAAAACGTGCATTAAACGCACACTATGCAGACAAGCATATTATAAGTTGGATGATTATATCGTAGATAAAAATGCTTGGCTAAATGCTGGTCCTGCTCCACTGCCACTTGGGCTCACTAGATAAAATTTGAATACTTGGAAGTTGCTTCCCCCTTTTTTTATTTTATTTTATTTTCTGACATTACGAACTTAATGTTTATTTTGTTTTTATTTAAGCATGTTTTTATTGATGAATACTCCAATAGATAATAATTATTTTCTTTTTTGGTAGTAAATTTTTATTAATCTCTCAAATACATTGCAAACTATAGTTCTGTATAATTTAGCAGCATTTTTTTCAATTTTGTAAATGTGAATACCATGGAGTCGTTTACTATGTTATTATGATTTATGTTGACTTGAAAGAGCATGGCAGTTGAGAGTATGAATTCTATTCAATCGAATCTAGCTTTAATTATATATTTAGGTACCTACAGCTGATGAAGTCAAAAGACTATTCAGAGGAAAAATAAAAACCTTCAAAAGCTATCTAATTAATACTTAGGATATAATATCGTGTTTACATTATATGAACCGTGCACCTAGCTTCTGACGTTTCATGGGTGCCCATGTGGGTTTATGTGAAATTAAATATTTTGCTTTTGAACTGAAAATTACTATTTTCACCAAAATTATTTTTAAATTGCTACACGAAAGCTGTGACTTTATTAATGTTAGCTACAGGCCAAAAAGGGCGCTAACGATCTCATAAATTAATTATTATTAAAAATACTCGTACAGTGATAAAAGAACACTGCAATAAGATTGAAATCGACAAGTTAAGTACTTACCTACTTAATAAAAACTTTAGGGAAAATGCCAACCTTATTTTTTCTCTTCTAAATGTCTGCGAGACTGCTAACTTGCTTATATATAAATATAAATAAAAAGGGGGTTGGACCGAGCCAACAACTTTGGTTTGATTTGATAAAAGAAATTATTAGGTTTATTGTTGAAAATTATCAACAAATATTGCTGTCTAATTAAATTATAAATTGTAACAATCTATTAAACTATTTTTGTTGATCATAATCAACAACAGAATCTTTTCTGAATCAATTTTATTGCTAATTAAAATGATTTAGTGCAACTTGAATAATCAAATATCAAAATTACGGAAATAAATTCTCTTCACCTCCTAGGCGTCCCAATTTTCGACGAATCCTTTCCAACTTTCATTGAAGAGAAAATTCAAAATTTTAATGATGTCTCTGAAAGACTTTACAAAATTAATATTCATTCGGCTTTCACACTTATTCGGTACTGTTGTTTTGGACCAAAATTTACTTATAGCCTTCGCTCTTCCCATCTATGGAAGCATCCGCAACTTTTAGAAAAAGTAGACCAAATTATTAGGAACACTTTAACTTCTATCCTAAATGTGGCCTTGGACGACCGAGCGTGGCAGCAAGCCGCACTTCCCATTCGCCTGGGTGGTCTCGGCGTCCGCAAAATTTCAAGTATGAGTTTACCAGCCTTCATCTCCTCGGTCCACGGTACCGATAAATTAACCAGGAACATTTTATCTTCAACACTGGTCGATTTTGAGGTACCGTGTTTGACCGATGCTTTGAACGCTTGGAAAATGGCTTGTCCCAATACGGATTTGCCCGACAACCCGTCCTCCCAGAGGCAGTGCGACGTGCCGCTCTGCAGTGTTATACGGAATACTCTTTTAAACACGTCACATGATACTGTTGAGCGTGCGCGTCTGCTGGCTGTGGGTGAATGGGAGTCGGGCTTGTGGCTTCAGGCGCTCCCATCATCCACCATAGGCACTATGATGGATGACTCTTCGTTTCGGCTCGCTACTTGTCTCCGTTTGGGCGCACCTTGTGTTGCTCCGCATCGTTGTCACTGCGGTGAAGCCGTCGACAGCCTCGGGCACCATGGCCTATCCTGTTGCAGGAGCGCAGGTCGCATAGCACGGCACGCCAGCATCAACGATATTATTCGTCGAGCCCTTGTCACCGCCGGCGTACCAGCGGTATTAGAACCAAGCGGCTTGGTACGTGACGATGGCAAGAGACCAGACGGCATGACTTTGTTGCCTTGGAAGGTGGGTAGGCCTCTGGTGTGGGACGCAACCTGTGTCGACACCCTTGCGCCATCTCATGTTTCAAGTACGGCTGGCTGTGCTGGCGCTGCTGCTGCGACTGCTGAGACCCTCAAGCGGCGCAAATACTGTAACCTTATGGGTAACTACAGTTTTGAGCCGTTTGGGGTCGAAACGCTCGGGTCATGGGGCCCGAGTGCACGTCTCCTTTTTAAGGAAATTTCTCGCCGACTGGTCGACACTTCACGTGACCAGAGGGCAGGCTTTTTCTTTGGCCAAAGAATTAGCATTGCCATTCAACGTGGCAATGCTGCCAGTCTTCTGGGCACGTTTCCGAGTGGCAGCGATGCGGACGAGTACTTCGACGCCTATTAAGTGTCCTTTTTGTTTTTCTTTGTATTTTTTTTTTTTTTTTGTGTTTTTATATATATAGTTTGTTAGTCTTTTAGTTCTAGTGTATATAGCCTGTGTACGTATAAAAAAAAAAAAAAAATATACTTGAATTAAATAAATATTTTTATTTCTTATGTAATGATAAATGTAATTACTACCTGTAGAAGTCATGCCTTGAATGCTTATACCGTATGCTAAAAATAACAAAAATCCTCGTTATTTTTTATTACTTTTATTAAAATTTATTGTTTTTACAACTAAGCTTTGAACATCTACCTGTGTATTCTCTCATCATCGAGAACGATACGGCAAACGAGTATAATTGAATAGTTAAACGAACTTACCTGTAAGTGAAGTTCGACTGTAATTATACTCGTTGCCGTATCGTTCGAAGATGATGAGTCCCACCCGACCCAAACATTCCATGCGATATACATATGAACATGGGCCCTGTGTTGTAAAACCAATAAATCGCTATGAACTTAATGAAGATAGTTGAAGGCTCAGATGACAGGACGCGTCAAGACGCGTTCATTTTATAGTTATTTCTTCAAAATTATGTGACGAGTGACTGGACTAAAGGCCTACTACCTGTGTATTCTCTCATCATCTTCGAACGATACGGCAACGAGTATAATTGATGATTAAACGAACTTACCTGTAAGTGAAGTTCTATCATAATTATACTTCACGCCTCGTCCTCAAGATTAGTAGTTACATGTAGTATCGCATAGATGTCGCCACTTCAGCACTAGTTGAGAATGATTATTCCTTTGCTTTTTTTTTTTTTTTGTTGTGGGTACTCATATTACTCGATGTCGGCTATTACGCTAGTTCCTCATTTAGTTTAGAGTGAGATCCATAAATCATTGATGTATTTCCTAAGAGATTAGTTACGGGATGGATAGGGTGGGCGGGCAGTTACTAATCTCTTTGGACGAGGCGTTTCGTATAATTATGATAGAACTTCACTTACAGGTAAGTTCGTTTAATCATCAATTATACTTCACGCCTCGTCCTCAAGATTAGTAGTTACATGTAGAATTTGAGAGTATGTGAGGGAAATATCTTCAATGATACAACCTTTTAGATGAAAAAACTCAACGAATGTTTATTTTCCAAAAAAGTGAGTATGTAGATATATAAACCTCTTTCTTTTAATTTTACACAGTAAATATTTTAATAATCACTTCAACTAAAAACGAAGAATTTTCTTCTGCCTTACATAACATGAATACAAATTATTCTTATAATAATCGTAACAGTTATGAAATAGTAATGTAAATAATTTCCTACAAATAAAGAAATGTGTTTAATTAAGTATTAATAATCGAATGAGCCAAAGATGTACAATCATTGTTCAAAATCGTTCTATTGTAGAACCTCGCAAACACAGTTGAGTTGCCACTCCAGCCGGCTGTGTTGCGGATAGCATCGACGCTTACACCGAGTGAGTGCGCACGCGACGTGCTGGCGTGCCTTGTGCTGTGCGCAGAGAACACGGACGTGTCGATCCCGCACTCACTTAGTGTCGTTTTTACCCAGCGGCTGAGGGTTTGGGTGCCGACTGCTTTGTGCGGTTTTTTTATACCTACGAATAACAGGTCAGATTTTCTTAAGGGCGTTGATTTATTTGTATAGCAGAGCAATGTGGCAGCGGGACAAATTGCAGGTTTTTGATTAAAGAATGGAATGTAAAGCATTGGTTGTTTGGAACCTGCTTTAGAAGTTTTGATGATATCTGGGATTTTAATAGTGATGTGATTTGGTGCAACAGTAATGTTCTTGATATTTATTTTGGATAACGTTTGTAATCTATGGGCGGTTGTAAGTGCTAGTAATGTGATTGTTTTCCTAGTTAATTTATCAAATGACAGCTCTTCATTTGGGTACCATTGACTAAGGTGTTCAAGCACGCGATTCGTGTCCCATGTGTAGCTATATTTTGGAAAAGATGGTCGAAGACGAAACACGCCTTTGAAGAATCTCTGTATTCTGTCATCTTTAGATATGTTTGATCCTAAAATTGCGAGAGCCGACCTACAAGAATTGAGGGTACCATATTGCGCAACCTGATGATATTGATGGGTCAAAAAATGTATGACAGTAGGAACAGACGCAATAAACATATTGGTGTTATTATTTATACAGTAGTTCCACCATTTCCTCAGGCAAGCGTCGTATTGCTTGAGGGAGTTGGTCGATAATGACGCCATCATTATTTCCAGTGAAGATGGTGGTACGCTTCTTCTTGATAGTGCCTCCCGGATAAGACAGCAGCCTCCAGGGTAATCGTCTGGTGTATCCGACTGGAGCTGGAATGCGAGATTAAAGCTCGTTTGTGAGGTGGAAAGGATAAAACTTTAGAGACTGTAAGGGCTCGAAAGACTGGATACCACGGCTGGGTGGGCCATGACGGGACAACTACAATACCCTAAGATTTTTCTGCGATTATTTTCCTGAGAACTTTCAAAATTATCGAGAAAGGGGGAAAAGCATAGAAATGCGTTTTTGTCCAGGATACTGTGAGGGCGTCGATAGCTACTGCATCAGGGTCCCTATGCCATGAGACATGGCTTTACATTTTTTGTTGATGCGGCTTGCGAATAGGTCAATCTCGGGTGAGCCAAAACAATGAGTTATGTGGTCGAAGGCCCGATCGTTTAACTCCCATTCAATGTCTGGGTGGTTTCTCCGTGACTCTGCATCTGCCACGACACTATTACTAGATTTTATATTAGATGCATAAATGTACAATTTTCGATCCTCGCACCATTCCCAAATTTCTCTTGTAATTTGTGTAAGGTGTGGGTACTGAACACCACCCATCCGGTTGATATAGGCAACTGCCACTGCAGTTGAGTTATCTACGCGCAAAAGAATCTGGCAGTCGGACAGGTCTTTTGCAAATATTTTTAGAGCAATAAAAGCAGCCAACAATTCAAGGTAGTTGATGTGCTTTTTGCGCTCGGTGTTTGACCAACTACCACTAGCTGTATTGCCCATACAGGCTGCGCCCCACCCCGTCGTTGAGGCGTCAGAGAATATTTCAATGTGATAGTCGTCACTTCTTATGTGACGTACTGAATTCAAAATGTGATTAAGCCACCATTGAATATCTATCTCCAATGAGTCGGGGATGTTTATGACTTTTTCATAATCATCATCGTTTTTCAGGTTAAGAAATTTGCAGCGCTCCAGCTCCTTGGTGTGGAGAAGCCCGTATTCTATTCCAGGGCAAGCTGACACAAGTAAACTCGTTAATTGAGCTAATTTCCTGACTGAACAGCGACGCAACTTCTGAAAGGCTTGTAATTCGGAACTGATGCGTGCCCTTTTTTCTTGGGGCAAGCTTAGGGTAAGCTTGTGGGAGTTAATGATCATGCCTAAAAATTTACATTTCATGGAGGATATGAAAATACTCTTTTCTTCATTGATAATGAAGCCAAGTGAAATCAGTATTTTTTTGGTAATGTCAAGGTTTAGTACACAATCTGAATAGGTACGTCCCAATAGAAGCCAATCATCTAAATAAAGAGTCGAGAGCAAACCAGCGCAGCGGTTCGGAGTAATTTAACTATTGGTTTGGTTATTTTCGTGAATACGAATGGGGCTGTATTAAGCCCGAATGGTAGCACGTTAAATTGGTATATTTTTTGGTCATAAATAAATCGAAGGTATTTTTTGGAGTCGTCATGAATTTTTACCAAGAGGTATGCGTCCTTTAGGTCGAGGGTAGTCATCCAACAATCTTGTGTTACAAGTTTAATAGCTGTACGGAGGTCCTCCAGCTTAAAATGATCAGTCTTTATGAAGCGGTTAAGATTTTTGAGATTTAAAATAAATCTATACTTTCCACTAGGCTTGGGGGTAAGAAAAATGCTTGATATAAAGTGACCCTCGCACGGTTCACATAGGGATACCGCACCGATACGTAATAAATCACGTATTGTCTCATTGAACTGTCTTTTTTCTTCATTAGACTGTGTTGGGGTAGACGGAATATAGTTTTGAATTGGTGGACTTGAGAAGGGGATTTTATAACCGTCAATCCAAGAGAGGACTGTGTGGTCCTCTGGTATAAGTGACCATTGAGTTTTAAATAGATGTAAGCGACTGGCATACTCAACTATTTTTACAGGCGGCGTCGAGTTTGAGCAGGGGGCGGCGGCGGCTGCTGACGCGGCCACGGCCTCAATGAGTGCGCGGGCGGCGGCGGGGCTGCGCGTGCTCTCGCTGCAGGCTCGCGGCTCCTCTGCGGAGGGCCCGACTGCCTGTAAGCCGAACCGGGAGCCTTCCTGTTTAAATTCCTCTGGTTAGGGAATTTCGATCGCTTCGATGAGATAGGTTGGTCAGCTTTAAGCTCGACCCCAGATTTATTTATTGACTTGGCTGCCTTTAACGTGTCAGCTAACGTTTCCCCAAATAGAAAAGCGTCAATATTTGTACTTGAAAGATGTTCCGACATGTCCTTTTTCAGTGAAAACAATATAAAGTTTCTTCTTGTCACTGAGTCAGCATGCTGAACGTCGCAAATTAATCTGCCAAAATCCATCAATTTTTGAAGTAACTCCTTGTCTTTATTTTCGGAGTTTAATTGTGTTGTGATTATATCACCCCGGCATGATATTGCACTTGCCACCTGCTTTTGTTTGGCTTCAATGCTTTTATCGCGTTTTAAGAAGCTTTCTTGCATAGCGGCTTTGACTTCCGGATTTATTTTAGGAGAGTCAATACGAAGACAATTTCCAGGAGGCGGGTACTTTAACATTAGCTCTTTTCTGTTGTCTTTGTTCAACCCCTCTGAGGCTATATGTCCAAATCGAGAAGCTATTTCTTCATGGATATCCTTTCCACGTTTTTCCGCTAGTGAAGGGTCTTCACCGAGGATATCTAGAACTTCAGTGTCTAAACATGTGTTAGACTGCGCTGTGACTGTGACCTCCTCTTGTATGGGTGGCGCGGACGTGCCAGGCTGTTCTGGAGAAGCCAGTATGTCGTTTTGGATATCATTAGTTGGTAATGATTGCTCAATGACATTGGTGTCCAGGATTTCGAACGTTTCCGGTTCGTGTTCATCGCTCAGCCAATCAGATGGCTCTAGCGTATCAGGTGGGTCTAGAAAAAAACACGAATATCGGTTATGATAATCGGTTTTATTATATCACTAAGCGTGTGGTGAAATAGTCCCAATGGCTATTCAGGTTACACACTTATTATCATCGCAACGTAAATACGTCGAATTTATAAGGGTACTTAGTTTTTTTTTTTTTTTTTGAAAGATTAATTTATTAATTATGTTGAAAAAACTACAGAATTGTACAAATTTGATAACAAACGTTATCTTGTTCGGGTTAGGTAACAATCCTCAATGAATTGAACGCCAACCGTC
The DNA here is from genome assembly GCA_947523025.1 of Dryobota labecula. NCBI lineage: Eukaryota > Metazoa > Arthropoda > Insecta > Lepidoptera > Noctuidae > Dryobota > Dryobota labecula. The sequence goes on from OX383286.1 coordinate 29,148,835, forward strand.
ACATTTAAATTGCAACGAAAAAGCCCCAATGGCTGATTCTGGTTTGCATTATGCAGGTACCCCTAACAACAGGCTATAAAATTATCACTTTCACTTTTACAAATATACCTGTTTCAACGTCATAAGCGGTTCCCGGTAATTCCTCGGTTGGTTCCACGGTATTGTTGGTGTGAATTTTCTTTTCTAGTTTACGCAACTTGCGCATTAGATGTTCTAGCTCTTCTTCACACGTCCTAGATACTTTACGTTTCGGCATAATGGGCACGAAATAATGGTACTTGAACTATTTAGGACGATATAGTGTCTTGAGTGGCCGAGCACTAAACTGCGAATGAGGAACTAGCGTAATAGCCAACATCGAGTAATATGAGTACCCACAACAAAAAAAAAAGCAAAGGAATAATCATTCTTAACTAGTGCTGAAGTGGCGAAATCTATGCGATACTACATGTAACTACTAATCTTGAGGACGAGGCGTGAAGTATAATTATAGTCGAACTTCACTTACAGGTAAGTTCGTTTGACTATTCAATAAATCGATGAACGCCGGCTGCATGCACGAAAATGTCCCGTTACGCTCATTGTATGCTTGCGCCGCATCAATGTTTTGTTATGACGTTGTCACGTTAAACTATCGCTCGTACGAGTAAACCAACTTTACAGACAACCAATTTTGATGTGTCAACGTCTAATAATATTTCGTGGTTGCATTTTCGATATAAATAAACAGGTAGTCCTTTGACTTACAAGGCAACAATCACACGCTTTTTAAAGTTATTTATAATTAGAATAACAAATCGATTTCTTTTTAAATAATAATCGATTAAAGAATCGACTCGTGATCTTGGATTACACTATACTAGACGGTGACCTCATTTCTTTTTTCGTGCGAGGCAACGAGTGCACGCGCTCCTTCCTTTGATTGTTTTGTTTTGTTTTTTATTCGGTGTTAAATAACGTAACGGTACTTAATTCTTTACATTCACGATGCCTAAAAGGTCCTATGAAGAACGAATTAATTATTATATGAAGAAGATGGAAATATTCGGGATAAACACCGTCACAAGCGCCGGCGCACGGTACACGGTGGTTCGAAACTGCTATATGACGGACATTGTTTTTTTTTTTTACAGATTCCATTTTTTTTAATAGATATTGAAAGATCTGTCATTTTGATGAATAATTGTTAGGAAACTTTTCTGTAAAACTGATAGTTTGCCCGGAAAAAAATAATTTCAATTTTTGTTGTGAAATGTTTGTTGTTGGAGATGGTGGAGACCTTGTCGGACCACCGATACGTGCGGTTCGACATCTCCACCCAGAGCTCCCAGGGGGGGACGGTCCGCTCGGGCCAATCTGCGTTCCCACGGTGGGCTCTCACCCGCCTGGACCGAGAGGCTGCGCAGGAGGCGGCGTTCGTCCAGGACTGGCTCGCACCTCCCGTCGAGGTACTGGACGTGGACGCCGCGGCGGTCGAGCTGAGGCGGGCCCTGACCGAGGTGTGCAATTCCAGCATGCCCCGGTCTCGCCGCCCGGCTCCCCGCCGCGCCGTCTATTGGTGGTCGGAGGAGCTGGCCGGGCTCCGGGCCGCCTGCGTGGCTGCCAGGAGGGCCTACACGCGGAGTCGACGACGCAGGCCCCGAGACCCCACCAACGAGGAGGGCCTCTATGCCTCGTACGTCGACGCCAAGACGGTCCTCAAGTCGGCAATGGGGGCGGCCGAGGACGCAGCGAGAGCCGAGATGCTCGAGGGTCTCGACAGGGACCCTTATGGACGACCATACAAGGCGGCGCGGAACAAACTGCGCCCCTGTGGTCCTCCACTGACGGAGGCCCTCGAGCCGGCATTGCTGGATGGGGTGGTTCGGACTCTGTTTCCGTCCAGGACCGACTTCACCCCTCCAGTGATGGACCCCCCGCGGGCGGAGGTTTCGCCGGAGGAGGAGGTCCCCGTGGTTACGGAGTCGGAACTGTACGCGGGGATTCTGCGCCTCCGCGCGAAGAACACAGCCCCAGGGCCGGACGGCGTTCCCGCACGGGTGGTGGCCATCGCCGCCTCACAGATGGAGGAGAGGTTTCGGGACCTCTTTAGCGCGTGTTTTACGACTGGAAGGTTCCCGAAGCCCTGGAAGGAGGGGCGGCTATGCCTTCTCCGAAAGGAGGGACGCCCGGCGGATTCCCCCTCGGCTTACCGGCCTATCGTTCTGCTCGATGAGGTCGTAGACCGAGGCCGTGTATTTCCACGGGCCTCGGCAGCGCATCCCCCCCGACGGCCACATTGTCGTGGAGGGCGTCAGGATCGGGGTCGGGACCCAGATGAAATATCTGGGCCTTGTTCTCGACAGCAGGTGGCGCTTCGGTCCGCACTTCAGCGGGCTGTCGACCCGCCTGCTGAAGACCGCGAACGCCCTGTCCTGGCTCCTCCCGAACCTGGGGGGTCCGAAGGCGCGATGCCGGCAGTTGTATGCCGGCATCCTGAAGAGCATGGCCCTTTACGGGGCCCCGATCTGGGCGGACTCTCTCCATAGGAGGGAGAACGCAACTGCCATCCGCAGGCCCCAAAGGGCCATTGCACAGCGGGTGGCGAGGGCCTACCGCTCGGTAGGGTTCTCGGCAGCGTGCGCTCTGGCCGGCACCCCTCCTTGGGAGCTCGAGGCATGGGTGCTGACCAGAGTGTACGAATGGACGGCGCAGCGTAAGGCGCTCGGGGAGCTCCCCGCCGCAGAAGAGCGGGAAGCCGTGCGGCAGGAGGCGAGGGACGCTATCGTCCTTCATTGGACGGAGGACCTCGCCACTGCCGCTTTTGGCCGCCGAACATTGGACGCGCTCGGGCCAGTCCTGAAGGATTGGCTCGAGCGGTCCCATGGTTTCCTCTCTTTCCGTCTGGTGCAGGTGTTATCCGGGCATGGATGCTTCGGATCGCACCTGCATCGGATCCAAAGGGAGGAGACCCCGTCGTGCCACGACTGTGGCGCGGCGGTGGACACGGCACAGCACACCCTAGAGGTGTGCCCTGCCTGGTCCGAGCTGCGCCATGCCCTGGTTGCAGCGGTCGGGCAGGACCTCTCGCTTCCCGGCGTCGTTAGCGCCATGCTGGGGAGCGAGGGGGCCTGGGCAGCGGTCGCCTCCTTCTGCGAGGAAGTGTTGTCGCAGAAGGAGGAGGCGGAGCGCGTGCGGGAGGACGATCCTCTCGCAGCGCCGCTCCGAAGGCGGAGGAGGGGTCGAAGAAGACGTCAGTATGACAGTCATCTCCGACTCCTCCCAGGTGGAGGCCAGCAGGCAACGGGTGCGGGGGCACCCTTGCCTGTATTGCACAGGCCCCCACCAGTGTCGGATGGGAATGGCCAGGTGTTCCCGGCCATTCCCGTAGCCCCCCAGCTCGGGGGGCTTGCGGGGCCCGCCAGCTAGGCGGGCACGCGCCGGGAGGGTCGTGGACGTAAAGGCTGTGCCAGTTTCCCATGGCCCTCCCATAACGGCATTGAGGGAACACCACTGGGTTTTTTAGTGGGTATACCGGCACTCTGCCGGGGAGTCCCACATACCCCTCCCGTCCCCCGACGGGAGGGTATGCGTAATGCATTTTTCCCAGCGGAACAAAAAAAAAGAAAAAAAAAAAAAGGTTGGGTTGGGGTGCATGTTGAAGAGCCTCCTCGTGGCGCACCCTGGACAACGTCGGCTCCAACTGCCCACCAGGTTTTGGTGGACACTTGGGGCTGGCGGCTAATCTTCAACACACGGGGAAGGGTCATGGTTCCAATCACTGATCATCATTGATGGGCGGTGAAGGGAACCGGGCTATACACACCTACTCCCCCTCTGCTTACAGAGGAAGGTGAGTGGGCGTAGACCGGGGAGGATTAGGTTAGGTTAGGTTAGGATAAAAAAAAATATATATATATATATATATATATATTTACAAAATTTACAAAAAAAATCTTTAGGTTAAGTTAGGTTAGGCTCCTAATCCTAAGCTCTGAAGCGCGGCGAGAGGATGAGTGGCTGGTGGGGGACCAGTCGCTAGCGTTTCACCTGTAGATACCTGCCGTCCTCTACAGTATATAGGCTTACCTAGGTAAAAGGCTCTGCCTAGGTGGACATTTATTTCCTAAATACTCGTGGGAACAAAAATGAATACAAATAAATTAATAAATAAAAAAGATGACGTGCCATTTTTGGCGGAGGTACCGATTACCGGAAACGGTAATAAGAGTCGAGGAGGCTCCAGTCCCGAAAGGGACTTGACGTGCGTTGAGAGCACACACGGGCGCAATTCAAAACCGGAGAAGGTGCCGATCGTTTTGGTCGAGCAGATGGGTGTGGGTGCGTCCGAGAGGGTGAGGTTGGCGAGCGTGTCGAGCGTAGGCTCGGGGCGCTCGCAGGCTGAAGAGTGCCTTCCAGGTCGATCGAGATCCAGATCTCGGAAGCGCAGCCTCTCCTCGAACGAGGAGGACCCTGAGGTGGCCGCTAAGGTGGCATCGGCACGGAGGGGCAGAGCCCGAATGGTGCCAGGTGGGGCCAACGCTCGGATGCCACCGGAGCGTGATGGGCGGGGTCGCTTTGTTGCGCCAGCTCCAGTGGAGCGTATGGAGGGCGCGGAGAGCGACCCAGGGCTGACCATGGCGGACTCGAGCGGGGGCTCCACTATGTCCCTGCTGGGAGTAAATCGCGCGGAGGCCGCTGCCGCCAAGCGGGCGCAGCAAAGGGCTGTCGTGGCTGATGAGGTCAGCGAGTTGGCCCGACAGGCCCGAGAGCGGCGTTCTGCCCGGATGGCCGGAGGGAGCCCTACGGCGGTGGCGCTCAGTCGCCAGGTGTTAGACGGCGTGGACGTCGTCCTGAGGGTTGCCACCAAATCGGGCAACTTGAAGGGCACGTTCACGCGCGCTCTGAAGGAGGCGGCTGAGGGCATCCGGGAGGCGGTTGAGGTCCTCGTAAAGCGCACTGGCACGGAGGAGACGGCGAAGCTGTGGGAGGAGAACGGCCGTCTCCGATCCGAGCTCGAGGACCTCAAGCGGCAGTTTGCCGTCCAGAGGATGGCTCCTGCGGCCACCGGGTCTTCTCACGTTGCGGCCCCGTCGTTGGCTCCATCGCCTGCCTCGTCGAAGCCTGCACTTGTGGATGCGGAGGTCGAGAAGATCGTCCGCATTTGCATGATGCAGTGCGGAGACATGGTGGGCGCCCGCCTTGAGGCCATAGAGGCGAGGCTCCTCCCGGCAGAGTCCGTCCGCCCTCCGCTCGCTGGGGACAGGCGAAGGAAGGAGGGGTCTGACGGGGGGGGGGCCGAGGGCCGTGGCGACTAAACCGAGCCAATCCGGGGGGAAATCGGCCCAAAAGTCCACGCCCCAGACGGCCACGTCCCGCACAGCGGCACCTACAGCGGCATCTCTGGCGGCCGTGCCTGGGCCTACCGCAGAGGCCTGGACGACGGTCGTCAAAAAGGGGAAGGCCAAGAAGAAGGTGCCGCCAGCACCAGCACCCGCTGTGGCACCGGCACCCCAGAAGGCAAAGGGATCGCCTAAGGTCAGAGCCCCACGCTCCGCGGCTGTAGTAATTACACTGCAGCCCGGAGCCGTTGAAAGGGGCGTTACGTATAAGGCGGTCCTGACGGAGGCTAAAGCCAAAGTCGCGTTCCCGGACCTTGGCACACCGTCTGGCTTCAGATTGAAGCCGGCGATGACGGGGGCGCGGCTTCTTGAGGTGTCAGGAGTCTCCAGCGGGGAAAAGGTCGACATCCTGGCCGCCAAGCTGAGGGAGGTCCTCAACCCGGAGGACGTCCGAGTGTCCAGGCCGATGAAGACCGCAGAGCTGCGCGTCGATGGCTTGGACGACTCGACGACCCCGGCTGAGGTCGTGGCGGCCGTCGCCGAGGCCGGCGGATGTCCACCTGGGGACGTGCGGACGGGCGACATTCGGGCCGACGCTTCCGGGCTTGGCACGATTTGGGTGCGGTGCCCGGTGGCGGCGGCTAGTAAGGTCGCCGACGGGGGACGTTTGAGGGTGGGGTGGGTTGCAGCGAGGGTCAAGCTGCTGCAGCCCAGGGCTATGCGGTGCTACCGATGCCTGGACATTGGGCATGTCCGGGCGCGGTGCACCGCCGAAACGGACCGCAGCGAGCAATGCTATCGCTGCGGCCAGCCCGGCCACAAGGCGGCCCAGTGCTCCGCGGCGCCAAACTGCAGCCTCTGTACAGCTGCAGGGAGGCCCGCTGGGCACAGAGCGGGCGGAAAAGCCTGTGGCGCACTCACCCAGAAACGGAAGAGAGGGGGTGCCAAGGCTGCCGGGGGCTCTTTACCCCCCCCTCAGCCTGGCAGCTTGTCGGCCGACTCCCGGCCTAGGAATGGTGCGGAGGGGATGGACTGCGCATAAATGGAGCTGTACCATTTCCTCCAGGGCAACCTCAACCACTCTGCTAGAGCTCAGGATCTCTTCCTCCAGAGCATGGCAGAGTGGTCGATTCATGTGGCTGTGGTCGCCGAGCCGTACTTCGTCCCCCCCCCGGGATAACTGGGTGGGAGACCTTGACGGTTTGGTGGCCATCATTGGCGGGGCTCTTGTCAACCCGTCCCGAGGTCACGGCTGGGTAGCCGCCCTCGCGGACGGTATTGGCACGGTTGGGGCATATTTTTCGCCCAACAAGAGTCTCGCCGACTTCGAGAGGTTCCTTGTCGAGTTGGGTGCCGTCGTGGGCCGACTCCACCCTCGCCCCGTGCTGTTGCTCGGGGATCTCAACGCCAAATCTGCGGCGTGGGGATCCCCGGTGACCGATGCTAGGGGTGAGGTGTTGGAGGAGTGGGCGGTCACGACTGGCTTGACCGCCCTAAATCGGGGCTCGGTCTACACGTGCGTGCGGCAGCGGGGCGGCTCTATAGTGGACGTCTCGTTCGCTAGCCCCGCTATTGCGAGCCGTGTCCGCGACTGGCGGGTCAGATTGCTGTCGAGTCCACCATGAAGTACCTAGGATTGGTGCTCGACAGCCGGTGGGACTTTGGACCCCACTTCCGGCAGCTGGCGCCCAAGTTGATGGGCGCGGCTGGGGCGCTGTCAACGCTGCTTCCCAATCTGGGGGGCCCGAGCGTCGCCTGTAGGCGGCTTTACGTGGGGATCGTGCGATCGATGGCCCTGTACGGGGCCCCGATCTGGGCGGCTGACCTGACGCCGGCAGCATCGCTGTTTTGCGGAAACTGCAGAGAGCAATGGCCGTCAGAGTCATCAGGGGGTATCGCACGATCTCCTACGAGGCGGCTTGCGCACTGGCCGGATCCCCGCCCTGGGACCTGGAGGCGAAAGTACTCGCGTCATTGTATCGGTGGCGCGAGGAAGCGAGGGCGCGGGGCGAGTGGCTGATGCAGCGACATGTGGAGCTGCGTCGGTCACAGCTTCGCGAGGTCCTGGTGGCGGAATGGCGGGACAGGCTTTCACGCCCTACCGCCGGCCTCGGTACGATCGAGGCGGTCCGGCCGGTGCTCGACCTTTGGCTCGGGAGGAGGCACGGCTCCCTGTCGTTTCGGGTGACGCAGGTGCTCTCGGGGCATGGTTGCTTCGGGAAGTACCTGTGTCGCATAAACAGGGAGCCGGACGCCCGGTGTCACCACTGCGTCGACTGTCGGGAGGACACGGCGTGGCATACGCTGGCAGAGTGTGCCGCTTGGGAGGAGCCGCGCCGTGCCCTCATCTCTGGAGTAGGCAGTGACCTCTCGCTGCCGGCAGTCGCTCGTTCGATGGTCGGCAGCGAGGAGTCCTGGGACGCGGTGGTTTCCGCCGCTCGCGGCGGACAATAGGCCACGCCAGCTGGAGCTTCCTTCCCAGGGGGAAGACGCCCATTTGCCGTCCTCCACCCCAGCCAACCAGCAGGGGTGGACGAAGGTGGCCAAAAAGGGCAAACGAGCGGAGAGGACGGCGGCTGCCTCAGCCGCCTCTGCCACCACCCCTCCCGGCCTGTCCCAGACAACAGGCAAGGGTAAGGGGAAGGGGAAGACGTCGGTCCCCAAGCCCACTGCTGCTGCTCCCGCCGCTGCTCCTGCCGCTAATGGGGCCCCCGCTAGGCCGAAGAGGAAGTTGGTCCCTCCCAAGACCGCGGCCGTAGTGGTGACGCTCACCGCTGAGGCTGCGGAGCGGGGAGAGACATATCTCTCAGTTTTGATGCGGGCACGTGCAAACGTGGATCCTACCCAACTGGGGATCGGCGCAGTCACGTGTCGCCGAACCCAGGCCGGGGCTCGAATTTTCGAGTTCCCGGGGGCTCAGGGTGGCGTCAGCGCGGACCTCTTCGCAACTAAGTTGCAGGAGGTCATCGCTGACGCGGCCAAGATCACCAGGCCCGTGAAGTCTGTGGCCTTGGAGGTGACCAACCTAGACGACTCGGTCACCAAGGAGGAGGTGGTGGCGGCGGTCGCAGCGATGGGGGGCTGTGGCGTCACAGCGGTGCAAGGTCGGGCCATCAGGCCCGGCCCTGGTGGCATGGGCACCATTCGACTTGAGTGCCCAGTCGCCGCAGCTATAGCCGTCCTTGCCAAGGGACGGCTTGCCGTAGGATTCAGCTCGGGTGTGGTCCGGGCGCTTGCAGCCAAGCCTCTGCGCTGCTACAAGTGCCTTGGCATTGGACACACTCGGGCCCTTTGTCCGTCTGAGGTCGACAGGGCGGACTTGTGCTTCCGTTGTGGCAAGGACGGGCACAAGTCCGCCTCCTGCGAGGTTGCCACGCCGCACTGCGCGGTTTGTGCCGCCAGTGGCTGCCCGGCGGGCCACGTAATGATGGGGAGGAAATGCAATCCTCCCCCTAAGAGGGGCAAGGAGCAGGCGCGGATCCGGCCTGTCGCTGCCACCGCCGTCCCTGAGGCTGGGACTTTGGCGGCTGAGGAGGGGGGTGTGATGTCTGATTGATGGGTAGGGTCAGACATCGCATCCTTGTGTCGCGGTCTTCCACGGACTCCCCTCCCCTCTCGCTCTTAGAGAGGGGACCGGGATACGTGGCCGCCGCGTGGGGGAGAAGGCGATCTCGCCTTCTGCCTCCTGATGGTGAACAGCGGGAGATAGGCGCGGGGGCGCCTTCTCCTGCATTGCACTGTTCACCAGCCGCACTACCCCTCCCCGACAGGAGGGGTGCGCCGGGCCCGCTGAAAAGGCGGGCGAGCGTCGGCGGGGGACTGGATGGAAAGGCTCTGCCAGATTCCCAGTCTCCCTCCATACAGACGATGCGGGTGCGCCGCTGGGTTTTTTAGTGGGTATACTGGTACTCTACCGGGGAGTCCCACATACCCCTCTCGTCCCCCGACGGGAGGGTATGCGTAAAGCATTTTTCCCAGCGGAAAAAAAAAAAAAAAAAAAAAAAGGTTAGGTTACGCCGGGGGTTCCCCCGCAGCGCTTACTTCCACGTAGTGACCCCTGGGCAACGCCGTGTCTGACCACCGTAACGGAGTGGCAGACCGGTGGCTAAAGTGCGCTGTGCAATCGCAGCATATTTTAATCTTTTAATCTGTTTTTATTCGTGTCGGCAAGCTGCGACCTGCTCTGGAGGCTATGCCTCGACCCTTGAGGGAAGCCTCCGGGCGTTTTAAAAAAAGCCCTTCTCAGGGCCAACCAAAAGGCCCTTCTCAGGGCCAACCAAAAGGCCCTTCTCAGGGCCAATCCGAGGGCGCTTCGGCGTCGGAGGCTAGCCGCGCGCCGTCTGCGGCTAGCGTCTGTTTGCTGGACTCGGACGACGAGTCCTTTTTGTCGGACTCTAGTTCGGCAATTAGTCGCCGGGAGCCGGGGAAGCGGGCCCTTGAAGGAAATGGGTCCGGGGGTTCCTCAGAATCGAGGAGGCCATCGCTGGCCAAGTTCAAGAAGCCAGTGTCGGATACCCACGACATTGGTCTGGCAGAGGCCCAACGCCAGTTGGACTTGACTCGGCGGGCGCAGCTCCAGCAAGACCTGGAGGAGCGGGTTGCGGCCAAGGAGCAACGGACGCGCGTCGCCCGGGCCAAGTCCGGGTACGGCGCGTCCCGCGTTTACTATGCGGACCACTCCCTGGCCGAGCTGGAGCTGATGGCCGAGGAGGATGAGGAGGAGATAGTGGCAGTCGCCTCTAAGTCCTCCAATCTGAAAGGGACTTTCCAAAAGTCCCTTAAGTGCAGGGCCGCGAGCATGCGCGGCATCGTCGGGGAGCTGGTGCAGCGCAAAGCTTCTGACGAAACGCGGCAACTGCAGGCGAAAGTCGATCGCCTGCAGTCAGAGGTCAGTCAGCTTCATCGGAAGCTGGCTGAAGTCACGGCCCGGCCAGACCAAGCCGAGCCGAGACCAGCGGCTGAGGTCCCCTCCTCCAACCTTGAGGATATAATCCGCAAGGTCGTCACGGAGGAGAGGGCCTTCACGAGAGCCTGTCTTGCGGGTATAGAGGACAGGCTCTTGCCCGAAAAGCGCCTCCGACCACCGCTCGCGGCGGACAATAGGCCACGCCAGCTGGAGCTTCCTTCCCAGGGGGAAGACGCCCATTTGCCGTCCACCACCCCAGCCAACCAGCAGGGGTGGACGAAGGTGGCCAAAAAGGGCAAACGAGCGGAGAGGACGGCGGCTGCCTCAGCCGCCTCTGCCACCACCCCTCCCGGCCTGTCCCAGACAACAGGCAAGGGTAAGGGGAAGGGGAAGACTTCGGTCCCCAAGCCCACTGCTGCTGCTCCCGCCGCTGCTCCTGCCGCTAATGGGGCCCCCGCTAGGCCGAAGAGGAAGTTGGTCCCTCCCAAGACCGCGGCCGTAGTGGTGACGCTCACCGCTGAGGCTGCGGAGCGGGGAGAGACATATCTCTCAGTTTTGATGCGGGCACGTGCAAACGTGGATCCTACCCAACTGGGGATCGGCGCAGTCACGTGTCGCCGAACCCAGGCCGGGGCTCGAATTTTCGAGTTCCCGGGGGCTCAGGGTGGCGTCAGCGCGGACCTCTTCGCAACTAAGTTGCAGGAGGTCATCGCTGACGCGGCCAAGATCACCAGGCCCGTGAAGTCTGTGGCCTTGGAGGTGACCAACCTAGACGACTCGGTCACCAAGGAGGAGGTGGTGGCGGCGGTCGCAGCGATGGGGGGCTGTGGCGTCACAGCGGTGCAAGGTCGGGCCATCAGGCCCGGCCCTGGTGGCATGGGCACCATTCGACTTGAGTGCCCAGTCGCCGCAGCTATAGCCGTCCTTGCCAAGGGACGGCTTGCCGTAGGATTCAGCTCGGGTGTGGTCCGGGCGCTTGCAGCCAAGCCTCTGCGCTGCTACAAGTGCCTTGGCATTGGACACACTCGGGCCCTTTGTCCGTCTGAGGTCGACAGGGCGGACTTGTGCTTCCGTTGTGGCAAGGACGGGCACAAGTCCGCCTCCTGCGAGGTTGCCACGCCGCACTGCGCGGTTTGTGCCGCCAGTGGCTGCCCGGCGGGCCACGTAATGATGGGGAGGAAATGCAATCCTCCCCCTAAGAGGGGCAAGGAGCAGGCGCGGATCCGGCCTGTCGCTGCCACCGCCGTCCCTGAGGCTGGGACTTTGGCGGCTGAGGAGGGGGGTGTGATGTCTGATTGATGGGTAGGGTCAGACATCGCATCCTTGTGTCGCGGTCTTCCACGGACTCCCCTCCCCTCTCGCTCTTAGAGAGGGGACCGGGATACGTGGCCGCCGCGTGGGGGAGAAGGCGATCTCGCCTTCTGCCTCCTGATGGTGAACAGCGGGAGATAGGCGCGGGGGCGCCTTCTCCTGCATTGCACTGTTCACCAGCCGCACTACCCCTCCCCGACAGGAGGGGTGCGCCGGGCCCGCTGAAAAGGCGGGCGAGCGTCGGCGGGGGACTGGATGGAAAGGCTCTGCCAGATTCCCAGTCTCCCTCCATACAGACGATGCGGGAGCGCCGCTGGGTTTTTTAGTGGGTATACTGGTACTCTACCGGGGAGTCCCACATACCCCTCTCGTCCCCCGACGGGAGGGTATGCGTAAAGCATTTTTCCCAGCGGAAAAAAAAAAAAAAAAAAAGGTTAGGTTAGGTTAGGTTAGGTTTTTTTTTTTTTTTTTTTTTTAAAATGAGTCTTAGTCCGCGGACATGGGGGTCCGCGCCTTTATTTATAGATTTCTTTTTTTGTTTGGGTATAGTTGAAGTATACATTTGCCGGGACTACTCCTCGGACTTCCTTACGTGCTACTTATAAACTACGTGAATCCATCCATATTTTTTTTTTTTTTTTTTTTTTTTTTTTTTTTTTTTTTTTTTTTTTTTTTTTTTTTATAATATATATATAACTCATGCTCATGCACAGTAGTATTGATATATATATATATATATATTTTTTTTTTTTTTTTTTTTTTTTTTTTTTTCTTATATACTATGTTGATATTTATTTAAAATACATATTTATGATAATTACTATACACAGGCATTTAGTTACATTTAATTTCTATTTCTAATTTAACTTATTTTTATTATGTTTTAATTTACTTAAGATTTACTTATTATGTTTTAAAAAGTTTTTAGTGGAGAAAAAGGGGGGGAAATCTCATGGCGGGGTGAGCCGACCAGCCCCATCCGACGGCTTCCGTTCACGGACATGACGTACCCATCCGCGTCGTTCAGCTCAACCATTTTTGAGGGAACCGAACGACCGGATGTGCAGCGCCACCATCGGCGGGACGTTTAAGTGAGCATGACAGACTCACTCCGCCATGAGACTTTACATGGGTTTTTATTGCTACTTATTTATTATGTCTTATTACATAGATAGAGGTGTGAGGTTTGAGGGTTGGGATTTGTTTTTTATTTTTGTTACTAAATTTGGGTGAGTTGGGAGTATGGGTATGGTCAGGTGTGTGGTGTATTATTTGGGACAGGGTGTTCCGACCAGGGATTTCGCTAGCCTTAGCAGAGGTTCCACGACCGCTGCGTCTCGGTGCTTCATGGCCATCTTAAGGTTGTAATCGATGACCATTTTAGAAGGCGCGTCCATCGCCCTCTTTGCGAAGCGGCCTATGGCGTCGTCGGCGTCGTCGGAGTAATAGACGCAACTGACTGTGTGCCTCGACACTGCCACCACCGCGTGGGAGACGCTCTCGTGGACCTGGATCCTCCTGGTCTTTGTGTTGATGATGATGACGCTGTCGTAGGTCAACCCCTGAGCCTCGTGAATGGTTAGTAAGCGCGACCCTTCACCGGACCCGTATCCCTGGCTCGTAAGAGTGGATTTCTCCACTTGCGTATGAACCAGGAACAGGGTGTTTTGAGCGGTGCCCGGTATTTGCGCGCCTGTGTAACCCCTCACACTCAGTGAGTGGACCCGCGACAACGTAGACTTGGAGGAGTATATACCGGAGTATATCTCGCTCAGTGCAAAGGCCACATCCATCGGGTTGCGATGTGTGCAAAGCAACTCCTGGGTGATACCAGCCACCGAGCCTGGACGGGTGTACCTTAACTCGAAAAGGTTCTCTCTGTCCAGGAACGGAAGCTGGTTTACGTCTCCGATGAGGACAATTTCGCTTGCTCCGGACAACTTTACTGCCATAACTATGGCCCCAAAGTGGTTCATTAGAGCCTCGTCTACCGTGAGGCGGTAGTACTGCTCTTTTTTTCGGAACCCGTTGGCTAGAATTGAGGCCATAGTGCGCACCTTTGTCTTGGCTCGGTCTCCTAAGCGGTGCGCCAGCTTCTGCCTGAGATCTTTGGCAGCTTCGGTTGTCGTTGTCGCTATGACGTCCTTCTCCTCATCGAAGTTTTTAACCACCCAGGTTGTCTTGCCACAACCCGGGACCCCGTTGACCCACCTGATATTGGGTACCGTCCAAATTTCTTTCGATGCCGGGATATCTGAGGTCCCCAGAATGGACTGTGCCATTCCAAGGATCTTATCGTCCAGCATGATTTGGGTACATTTGGCGGTAACCACTATCGGGTCGTCATCTGGTGCGCTGAATTTTAATTTGCCTGAGCGCTCCGTTTCCTCCTCGTCCAGGGCCACAAAACCGCTCTTCGCGCTGTAGGCTGCCATGTACGACCCCGTCATTTTCCCTTTGATGACCTGGGATGTGACGTTGTCGTACACCGCTGCCTCTGATTCCTCGAGTAGTACCCTTAGCAGGCCTTCTGTGTTTCTGTGGAAGGTCTGCAGGATCTTCCTGCATGTCGTGAGATTGACCTCTTTGGTCGCTCTCACGATTGCAACGTACTCGAGGAACGCGCTCTTTACGTGGTCCGTGGTGCCCAGGTTCACTGCGAGGGTCGGCGGGCTGACTTGCCCTTTGTCGGCTCTTGTGGGCGTAGGCTTCTGAGGTGTGGGTTCTTTGACCTTTCTCTTGAAGAACCTCTCTAGTGCTGATGGTGATGCGTGGCTGGTACTTGGGAGCAGAGCGTTGAGGAAGGTGCCGAAAGCTTCCAGGCGACTCCTCGACCGGGCCCTGTCCTCCGGGCTGGTGGTTTTGCTCTGCTCCTTTGCAGCTTTCTCGGCGGCTGCCTTCTGCTGGGCCCTCTCTGATCCGCTAAGGGTGATCGAGGATGATGTGGAGCTCGTCGCGCCGGCTGTTGGGTGTCTGGGGGCTTTGAGGAAACTCAGAGTTTCCCCTCTATCCTCATACACGACAACCTCATGTTGTTCCGAGGCTTTTAGACAGCCGAAGCGATCTGCGACGTCTCCTCTTTCCCCCTCGATCATCATTGCGTCGAGACTTATGGTGCGGGCATGGACCGCCGTGCACTCCCCCACCTCCCTGATCTTTAGAAGCAGTGAGCTTGCTTGGGCAAATGGAGTCTCCTCTCTCCACTCGAATAGTGCGATCGTCTTACCTTTGACTCGCACTAGACGGCATCGGTGAGTGGCTACTTCCACTTGCGGCAGTGCGGCGTACTTACTGCCTTTCATGCTCGTTTTAGTTGTGCTTCCATTGATCAGGGCGGCGAGGCCTGGTGATATGTGTACACGGGCTCCAGCTCGGCTCGAGGCCACGCAGAAACTCAAGCCTAGCCTTTCCCCTTCCTTATTCATGAAGAGGGCGACACCTCGCAGTCTGAGGCTCGGGACTCCGTCTCCTCCGCATGCCAGGAGCTCCGAGATGGACATGGAGCTGGGTGTCAGTTGAAGGCTGGCTTGTGCCACCGCTGCTGCTGCCGTTACCACTGGTGCTGGCCGTTGGGTGGTGTTGGTGTGTACGGTTTGAGTTGTGGTGAGTGGTGTGGTTAGTGCCGTTTGAGTGGTAGTTGTTGATGTTGTTGTTGATGTTGGTGGTGTGGTCGTGGATGGTGGTCGGTTTCGACTACGCAAGGGTGCGTCCGTTTTGTTGGCCGCTGCTGCGACTTTGGCGACTTTGCTCGCGAATGCCAAGAATAGGGTTCTGGAAGCCAGTCTCCCCATGATGGTGTGGAGTATGGACTGACTTAGCTGGGTACCGATCTTTACCTCCAGCTCTATTCTGTCGTGACTGAATCGGGGGCATTCGAAGAGCAAGTGCCAGACTGTTTCATCGCAACTGGGGTCACAGACGCACGAGGGACTATCCTTGAGGTGGAAGCGGTGGAGATACGCTGAGAATCCTCCGTGTCCCGTGAGGACTTGTACATGGACCGGTGTGAGAACTGTGTCTCTAAGTGTTCTTTTCGCCGCTAGGACGTCTGGGAAGAACACTTTTGTGACCGCTCCTGTACTCGAGGATTCGTATCGCGTTTGCCACTTCCTTATAGTCTCTTCCCGTATCTTCCTCCTCACGAACGATACGGGGACCTTGTTGTAGTCGGCTGTCGCGGTGTTGAGGGCTGCCTCCTTGGCCAGCTCGTCCGCTCTCTCGTTCCCGGCTGTTCCCACATGGGCCCTGAGCCAGAAGAACCTCACTTCTCTGCCCTCCTCTCTGGTCTCACGGACGCTACTCTTAATTTGTAGTGCCAGGTGGTGAGTGACGGACGGTCTCCGCAGCAGGTCAAGTGACGATCTTGAGTCACTTAAGATGCTTACGGAGGCCGCCCTGGATTCTCTTGCCATCCTGACAGCTCTGAAGAGAGCGTACATCTCCGATTGGAAGACTGAGTTGTGGGGTTCTAGGCCGAAGGTGCTGAACGATGACTCCCTCCCGTTCTCCCACCAAGTTAGGGCAGCGCCGACTTTCCCCTCTATCTTGCTGCCGTCGGTGTAAATTTGGGGACCGATTACTTGGTGGGTTTCTTGGGTTTCGGGAGTCAAGTCCTCTAGGCATGCGTACTCGGTTGTTATGAGTAGCGATGGATGTGGATTTTGGGAGTGGGGCACGTTGCACTCCAGCTCACAGCCCTGCGGTATGAAGTCCCGGGAATAACCCTTTTTGACCTTAAAAAGGGTTGCGGCCTCGATTACCCGGAGGTCTAGGGGGAGTTGGCCTGACAGGATAAGTGCCGATGTTAGAGACACCGTGCGGTATGCTTTGCAGATCTTTTGCGTGAAGCCCCTCTGCAGTGAGTCAAACTGATTCCTTGTCATCAGTTTCTCAGCTGCAGGGGCCCACGCACTCGCTGCATACATCACGATGGGCTCTATCACCGACACATATATCGTCCTGATGATCTCTCTGTTGAGACCCCAAGTCACCTTTGCCGCGCATGCCAGCTGCTTGTAGATGTCTGCCGCCTTTTTACAGGTCGCAGACACGTGCGCGTTGAAGGTGAGTTTGGAGTCTATTGTGAGTCCCAGCAGCTTTACCTGTTCGACCAGGTTCAGCCGTGTGCCCGACATGTACAGTACCGGAATGTCGTACTTAAGTTTTTTCGTTAACACCATCGCGTTGGTCTTGTGCGCGGCGAAACGTAACTTTTGCTGGACGCCCCATTCCGATACAATGTCTAGCGTGCTATTGGCTGCTTGCTGCAGGGGGACGGCTGTATGGTCCGAGAAAACCAGGACGACGTCGTCTGCGAAGGCTTGGCAGTATACCCCCATACTAGCCATCTTGTGAAGGAGCGAGTCTAGGATAAGGTTCCAAAACGTCGGTCCGGCTATTGAGCCCTGGACGCATCCCTTCGTGGTACCCTTCTCGCTAGTCGCTCTGGCGTAGTTGACCTTGATGTTCCGGTCTTCGAGGTATGAGGCGACGAGAGTGTAGATGTTGGTGGGACAGCTCTTGGCCACCATCTGTTTCTTGAGTGCCGGCCACCACGCGTTGTCGAAGGCCCCCTCTATGTCCAATGATATCAAAAGCACGATCTTTTTGGCTTTGATTTCGGCTCGGATGTGGCCCATTAGGGCATAGAGGGCGTCTTCGGTTCCGCGCTGCGGCATGAAACCGTACTGATTGTTGTTCAACGTTGGGAGGAAGTGCCATTGCAGTCTGCCTACCAGGAGCTTCTCGACGATCTTTCCGAGGACCGAGAGCAGACCTATTGGCCTGTACGACTTCGGGCTGGTGTAGTCGTCCTTTCCTGGCTTGCGGAGGATGCACACGTGGGCGACTTTCCACTGCTTCGGGAAGTGTGACAGCGACAGGCACATATTGGCTATCGCTAAGAACGCTTCCCGATCGCAGTTTATTGCCGCTGTGCAAATGTCCGCTGTTAATCCGTCGGGACCGGGGGCTTTTTTCGGATTCTGGTTCTGGAGAACCATTTCCAGCTCCGCGGTCGTGAAGGGAGGATCGTCGGCGGACAATCCCGGTGGTTTTTTCTCCTCCGCCAGCCTCCTTAGGGTCATGTGGTAGGGTTGGTCGGCATCCGTTGAGTCATCGGGGTAAAAAGTTTGAGCCAGAAGATCCGCTGACTGCTCGGGGCTGAGCGTCTCGCCTGCGGTATTTCTCAGGAGGGCGTCGTCCTGTCTTCTGGCTGTCTTTCTTATTACCCTGTAGATGCCGTCCCACATGCTCTCTCGGTCCTGCTTCGAGCAGAACTCCTTCCAGTTGGCTGTGGCTGCTTCCATGGCTGCTGTAGTGTATGTGGTTTTCGCCAGCACGTATTCCTGGATGGTGAAGTGTCTCCGAGTTGCGGCTGCATTTCGGATCCTTCTCTTTTTCCTGAGTGCGTCTTTTTGGAGACGGTCTAGAGAAGGACTCCACCATGGGGGCTTGGCGTCGTGTTTTGGCGACCCCAGTTTTGGGATCGCTTCCTCGCATGAGCGGTGGATGTTGCGGGTGTACTCCGTGACGAGTGTCTCCAGTTCCTCTGGGTTCGAGACGCTCGAGACTGCGGCTGGTGTAATGCCACTGTCCGCCAGACTGGTCTTAAAGTGCGCGCTGAAGTCGGACCACTTAGCCTTCTTGGTGTTGTAGATGCGCGTCGAGATTGGCCTTAAGGGTTCCAAGGCCTTTTCTAAGCGCATCGAGAAGGTGATTGCATTGTGGTCTGATGTCGTGAGACTTCTTTCTACGCGCCACTCCTCGACCTTGCCTAGCAGCGACAGACTGCATGCCGTCACGTCTCTGTAGGTCTCGAATGTAGGTGTTTGACCCATGTTGAGGATGTGGAGATCCCGCTCGTTGAGGAAGGAGTTGTACGACGCCCCACGGTGGTTTTCGGAAACACTTCCCCACCACTGGCTCCAGGCGTTCACGTCTCCTCCCATCAGTATGTTGTTTGTGTGTGTCTGTAGTTTTTTGATTGTGTTGTGTGACTCGGAAAGGTAGGGTTCGATGTCTTGGTCACCCTCAAAATAGACCGACAGTGCTCCGAAGCTGAACTGGCCCACCTTCAGCAAGGCGGCGGCGACGTTCTCGGTTACAAGCTGAGGGTCGTGGATGACCTCCAGGTTGTTTCCGAAAACCACGATCGCCGCCTTAACTGGTTTCTGGCGGTTCAGGCTGCACTGGATGACTCTCGTGCCCGGGCATTGTTTCATCACACCTGTTCTTCCTACATAGGGTTCTTGAACAAGTGCTACCGAAACTCCCTTTGCCTGAGCCGCCATGTGGAGTTCTTCTGTTGCCAGCTTGGAGCGCTGAAGATTTACCTGGATGAACCGTAATCTTGCTGTCGGTCTTGCTGTGTTTTGAGTGGTGACTTGATGTGTGGTTGGTAGTTCCTGGCTGCCCTTAGCAATAGGAAACGCGAGATCTTGCTATACCATCCCATTTTTGGCGTTCCTGGCAGTCTTCGCTGAACGCTGTGTGTGCCAGGTCGCTGCCCGTCCTGTTTGCCGCCTTGCAGTTTGAACATGTGGGCTGTCTGCCGTCAGCTCGAGTGTGGCAGTCCCTCCCGTTGTGCGCTCCGCTGCAGAAACTGCAGACTTCTTTGCCGGCCTTGCATATGGTCTTGTTATGACCGTATGCAAGGCACTTCGTGCACTGCACTAGGGGGGACTGGTCCTCAATCGAGCACCGCTTGATGCCCACATGGACCTTCTGCACCTGCGTGCAGCATTTCCAGAGCTCTGGGGAGAGCTCCAGGACAGGATGGCATTCGTGGGGGTTCCTTGCGCGTTTCCTATAACGCACCTTCATGGTCTGTCCATCCACAGCGACGTTCTGCAGAAGGTGTTTATTCTGCGCTTTAAGGAGATCGACGATCTCCCCGTCGCTGTAGCTGGACAGCACTCCTTTGATGCACACCAGGGGGTTTAGGGGTTTTGGCTCCTGGACCTTGAGCCCTGAGCTGGACTGGACTCTGTCCCTGATCTTCGTGAGGTCCGATCTGCTTGCGCATTTGAGGATAACCTTCTGGTTACGCGCTTTCCGGACGTTGTCCACTCGGGCTCCGCTCGTTTTGAGGTCCAGGGCTGCCGTGATCCTCTCGATGACGTTGTCCCCGGTGTGCTGGGGGTTCGTCGACGAGACGATCAGGGTGTGGTTTGGTTGTGTGGGTGGCTTGGGTGGCTTGGGCTTGCTGGCGGCCTGTGCGAACGTCTGTGGACCCTGCTGTTGGAGAGGGGGTCTGTCCGCTTTGCCCAGTTCCGCTACCCCCTGCTGTATTGTTGCGAGGGTCTTCTTTACCTCCCCGACTGCGAGCTCCGCCTCCAGATTCATCGCCGGGGGCGCCTGGGTTGGAGGCTCCTTGTCACGCAGCACGCGGAGGTCAGCCGAAACTATTTCCAGCCTTTCCGAGAGTGGTTTGAGGTGTTGTGTGATGTTTAGTGGTGGTTGTGGTGGTGGGGGGGAAATTACAGGCCTGTTGGCGATGGCCTGTACGGCGGTCTTGAGTGCCTGGATGGCTTCCTCAAAGTGTGAGGTGGTTAGAAGTGGACCAAGATCTTGGCTGGTCGGGTCCCGGTCGGTGTTTGTGTTTGTGGGGCTTGGGCGGTCGAGGTCCTCCTTTATCCTCTCCAGCGACTTCCGGAGCACGTCAATTTGATTGGACACCCTGGTGACGTTGGTGTCGAGGCGTGCGAGATTAGCGACCATAGTCTCCCGGTTGGGATCCCCCGGGGCTCTCGCTCCTTCCTGCCTCGTCTTTTCGTGCTCCTTCAGGTTTCGCTGGCTGGCGGATGCGACCTCGCCCTTTAACTCTTTTATGCCATTTAAGGCCTCCAAAGTTTCATGGCCCAGCCATTCCCGGATCCCTTTGGCCTCCTTCTTAGTCTCCGAGACGTCTGTCCGCATTAGGGAGAGCTCCACCTTAAGGGTCATTAACTCCCGAGTATGAGCCCTCTCGACTCGCACAAGCTCTTGTGCATGTCGAGAGCGCTCCTTCTCGAGATTGTACTTGTGGCGGGCTCTCGAATCCGCCAGTGACAAGACTGTCTCGTACAACCCCTGCAGACACTCGTGGGTTACCGCCTTGCACTCCCGCTTCATATTCCCCGCTGACTCCAGGGCCTCTTTCCCTTTTTGAAGCAGGTCGTTCGCTTCACGTGTGGCTAGGTCCATCTCCACCCCTGTGCCTCGTCTCGGGGTTCGGTAAAGTATGCTCTTCCTTCCAGCCACGGAGCGATCCGTCTGGCTTATGGAAGAGGCCGCAGAACTTTCCTCATCCGAGACGATCTGGCGGGGGGGGGAGATACCACACTGGGCCCATTCTATCACCGATTCGGCGATCCGGTCGACGCTTCTGTCGGTGTTCGGCGACTCGGACACTGACGCCAGCGGAGGCGGCATTTTTGTCACGTCCGGCTCCGACGCTGGCTTGGACACCTGCGGCGGTTCTTGCGACGGACGCGCCGCCCTTTCTGAAGTCACCGACTTTACGGACTTGGCCGTGTTTTGAAGAACTTTTTGCCTTAGAGTTCTCGGGGCCTTGAGTGAGTCCGTGGTCGTTCTCCGGGAGGTGGTAGAGGAGTTGGAGTTTGATGATGACATGGTGTTTTGTGATGTTAAGATTAAGGGTAATGTGGGTATACAATGTATGAGGATTAATAATTATATGGTTGGTGATGCCTGTGTATGTATTGATAACTAAAGCTAAACTTAGACTATACTTATAACTAAATTGGATGGACTCACGGAAGTTTCGCTGGTGGTCTGCGTCTGCTGTCCGCTGGTGTCCGATGAGTAGTCCGACGTTTTGTTGGGCCCGATGGTCTGAGCCCGGTGTGCAGCCTGATGGTGGTTCTCAGTGGAACTGTGTGGCGTCGCTGGATGTTTGTACGTGTGAGATCCGAGTTTCTTGTTTCTGTTGGGGCCAAGTTGTAGAGCTCGTCGCGCCCTTTTTAATGAGCCCAAACTCGGGTATGTACGTCCAACGGGAACGGTGTTTTGCCCGCGGGGGGGTGAGGTCGACCCGAGGGGGGAGGGGGGGGGGGAGGGGGAGGTTTCGTGGGAAGGGTGACCTTGACTTTGACCTTGGTGACCTTTGACCTTGGTGACTTTTGACCTTGGTGACCTTTGTGACCTTTGACCTTTGTGACCTTTGACCTTGGTGACCTTTGACCTTTGGTCTTGGTCTTGACTTCGACCTTAGGTGAGGGTGAGAAGGGGTAGGTCAGGTGAGGTGTCGGGGTCCTGAGTCAGATGATGAAGGTGAAATGGAGGGGGTATATGGTAAGGGGGTGGGGGTAAATTTGAAAAGGGGGGGTTTTGTGAGAGAGGGGGTAGGGGCTTGAGGTCCCGAGTCGGATGAACCCAAACTCGGGGGGGGTGTGACTAAGGGTTAAGGAGTTCCCTCGGGACGTACCTGATGGTTGGCCGTGGAGTCGTCTCGCTGGTCGCTGGTCTGAAGGCAGATTCTTCGGCCGGCTTCGGAGTCTCCAGTAAGGGCTGGGATGGCTGACTGTACGTCACGCCTCGTGTTGTCGAAAACGCGTGGAGGCTATGTGAGGTTAGTTTAACCTCAAAACCACGTGTTTTGGGCGATTTTCGCACCTTAATACCTCCCAGATTCCTGCTCCGATTTTCCTGGTCCTGGTTTTGTTTGACTGGCCTCTGCCGCGACTTCCAGGATTAATGTTGGTGAGTTGACTCGACTGACCTTGACGACGTTATTCCTGCTAGAAGTTCCCGGGGTCCTGTTCCGCAACCCGTCGATGTAGACACTTGCCCACACTTATCCAGGTGACTTGACACAACACTATTCCACTGGTAACCTTTTTGTGCACTTAACTCAACGCGAACTATTTTTGCGAATTTTTGTTCGCGGAGCAGATGTTTACCGTGCGATGTTTAGTCGGGTACTGGGTTAGGTTAGGTTAGGTTAGGTTAGGTTAGGTTGGGGGATCCCCCACAGCGCATACTTCCTCGCAGTATCCCCTGGGCAACGCCGTGTCTGACCACCGTAACGGAGTGGCAGACCGGTGGCTAAAGTGCGCTGTGCAATCGCAGCATATTTTAATCTTTTAATCTGTTTTTATTCGTGTCGGCAAGCTGCGACCTGCTCTGGAGGCTATGCCTCGACCCTTGAGGGAAGCCTCCGGGCGTTTTAAAAAAGGCCCTTCTCAGGGCCAACCAAAAGGCCCTTCTCAGGGCCAACCAAAAGGCCCTTCTCAGGGCCACCCAAAAGGCCCTTCTCAGGGCCAACCAAAAGGCCCTTCTCAGGGCCAACCTAAAGGCCCTTCTCAGGGCCAGTCCGAGGGCGCTTCGGCGTCGGAGGCTAGCCGCGCATCGTCTGCGGCTAGCTTCTACTGCCTAGCAGACTCGGACAACGAGTCCATTGGGTTCGATGTTCGGACCCAATCCACTGGCCCTTCTAAGGGCCACGCTGGAGCTGGCCGCGCACCATCTGCGGCCAGCTTATCCAGCCTACAGGCGGAGCTGGAGGTATCGGACTCCGACATATCGGAGTCTGCTATGGACACGTCGGCGGCCGGAAGTGACCGCCTCCAGAGGAAGCGGGCTTTCATGAAGCCCGGGTCCGGTGGCTCCTCGGAGTCCATTGGGAAGTCGAAGAAGAGGCCGAAGTCAAAAAAGGCCTCGACCTCTCCGTCGACTTCCACCCATGAAGTAGGCCTGCTGGACGCCGAGCGTCAACTCGGCCTAGCCAAGAGGGCGCAGCTCCAGCAGGACCTGGAGGAGGCGGTCGCCGCGAAGGAGCGTCAGGCGCGGGCCGCCAGGTCGAGGGCCGGTTACGGTGCATCAAGTGTGCTGTACGCCGGCCACTCCCTGGCGGAACTTGAGCGCATGGCGCTCGAAGACAAGGAGGAGGTTCTGGAGGTCGCCTCGAGGTCCTCAAACCTCAAGGGGACCTTCCAGAAGGCCCTCAAGTGCCGGGCCGTGAGC
This sequence comes from Dryobota labecula, assembly GCA_947523025.1. NCBI lineage: Eukaryota > Metazoa > Arthropoda > Insecta > Lepidoptera > Noctuidae > Dryobota > Dryobota labecula. The sequence continues at coordinate 29,172,340 of OX383286.1, forward strand.
CTACATGGCATCGTGGCGGAGCTGGTGCAGCGCACCGCCACTGAAGAGACGCGGCAGCTGCAGGCGAAGGTGGATCGCCTGCAACTGGAGGTCAGCCAGCTGCACCAGAAGCTGGCTGAGACCACGGCTCGGCACGTCCAACCTGCCCCTGCCCCTGGTCCGGTGGTAGGAGGCTCCTCCTCCTCTTCCAACCTTGAGGATATTATCCGAAAGGTGGTCATGGAGGAGAGGGCCTTCACCAGAGCCTGCTTTGCAGGGATAGAGGACCGGCTCCTGCCGGAAACGCGGCTACGCCCACCGCTAGCGGTGGACAAGCGGCGCACGGCAAAGGGGCTGGAACCTGTGCCTGCGGCAGGCCCGGCATCGGGGGAGCAGCCCCAGGCCCCGAAGCCCTCCAAGGGCAAAGGTAAGGGAAAGAGGACCACCGCGGCCCCTCAGACCCTTGCCACTAGCACGGAGGGAGCGTCTGCTGCTCCAGCAGCCCCCCCGAGCTCGCAGAGGGAGGACGCCTTTCTTCCCTCCACCACCCCGTCCAACCAGACGTGGACGGAAGTGGTCAGGAGGGGAAAGGGCAAAAAGCCTGCAGCGGCTGCCTCGGCAGCCCAGAAGGCTCCGGCGGGTGGGAGGAAGTTGGTTCCTCCCAAAACTGCGGCGGTCGTGGTGACCATCACCCCGGAGGCCGTGGAGCGGGGCGAGACGTACGAGTCCGTACTAAGACGGGCTCGTGCCAACGCAGACCCCTCCCGGCTGGGGATCGGTGGCATCACTTGCCGCCGCACCCTAACCGGAGCCCGGATTTTTGAGTTCGGGGGGGAGCAGCGCGGCGCAAACGCGGACCTCTTCGCAACAAAGTTGCGGGAGGTCATCGCGGATGCGGCAACGGTCGCCAGACCAGTCAAGACCGCAGCCTTGGAGGTGGCCGATCTTGACGACTCGGTCACCAAAGAGGATGTGGTGGCGGCCGTTGCGGCGGCTGGAGGCTGCGACGCTGGCGCAGTGAGAGGGGGAGCCATCAGGCTGGGCCGCCGCGGTATGGGCACCATCCGCGTCGAGTGCCCAGTCGCCGCGGCTGCGGCCACTCTAAAGGCGACCAAGGGACGGCTGCTGGTGGGCTTCAGCTCGGCTGTGGTCCGGCCGCTTGAGGACCAGCCCTTGCGGTGTTTCAAGTGTTTCGCGCCGGGCCACACCCGAGCCACGTGTCCCTCCAAGTCCGACTGGGGCGAGTCCTGCTTCCAGTGCGGGCAGGAGGGGCACAGGAGTGCCACGTGCAGCGTCGCCACGCCTCGCTGCGCGGCATGTGCCGCCAGTGGCCGCCCCGCGGGGCACAGGATGGGGGGCAAGAGCTGCCGGCCACCTGCGAGGAAGGGCGTAGTGTCGGCGCAGGTTCGCCCTGCTGCCACCACCGCCGCTGTCGTCGCCGCTGAAGCTTCAGCTCCAGCGGCGGCAGCTGAAGAGGGGGGTGCGATGTCGGAATAATCATTTCCGACCACCGCATCCTCCAGGCGAACACCAACCACTGCAGAGCGGCCCAGGACCTGCTGATGCAGACCATGGCCGAGTGGTTGGTGGACGTGGCGGTGGTTGCCGAGCCGTACTCGGTCCCTGGCCGTTGGCTGGGTGATCGGGATGGCTTGGTGGCACTAGCGGCGCGGTCTTCCACGGACTCCCCTCCCCTCTCGCTATTAGAGAGGGGACCGGGATACGTGGCCGCCGCGTGGGGAGAATTCGCCCTTGTGGGCGTTTATTTCTCCCCAAACCGCCCCCTCCAGGACTTCGAGAATTTTCTCGAGGTCCTCACCGCAGTGGTCGGTAGAGTGGCGCCACGCCAGGTCGCCATTTTGGGCGACCTGAACGCCAAATCGACGGCTTGGGGCAACCCGGCCGCCTCCTGCAACGTCCGGGGACGCGCCACAGAATTCTGGGCGGCGTCCTGTGGTGTGTCCCTCCTTAACAGAGGGACTGTCCACACGTGTGTGCGGCGGCAGGGAGGGTCGGTGGTCGACGTATCGTTTGCCACCCCCGCGCTAGCCGCGCACGTTGTGAACTGGCGGGTGGAGATGGTGGAGACCTTGTCGGACCACAGATACGTGCGGTTCGACATCTCCACCCAGAGCTCCCAGGGGACGACGGTCCGCTCGGGCCAATCCGTGTTCCCACGTTGGGCTCTCACCCGCCTGGACCGAGAGGCTGCGCAGGAGGCGGCGTTCGTCCAGGACTGGCTCGCACCTCCCGTCGAGGTACTGGACGTGGACGCCGCGGCGGTCGAGCTGAGGCGGGCCCTGACCGAGGTGTGTAATTCCAGCATGCCCCGGTCTCGCCGCCCGGCTCCCCGCCGCGCCGTCTATTGGTGGTCGGAGGAGCTGGCTGGGCTCCGGGCCGCCTGCGTGGCGGCCAGGAGGGCCTACACGCGGAGTCGACGACGCAGGCCCCGAGACCCCACCAACGAGGAGGGCCTCTATGCCTCGTACGTCGACGCCAAGACGGTCCTCAAGTCGGCAATGGGGGCGGCCGAGGACGCGGCGAGAGCCGAGATGCTCGAGGGTCTCGACAGGGACCCTTATGGACGACCATACAAGGCGGCGCGGAACAAACTGCGCCCCTGTGGTCCTCCACTGACGGAGGCCCTCGAGCCGGCATTGCTGGATGGGGTGGTTCGGACTCTGTTTCCGTCCAGGACCGACTTCACCCCTCCAGTGATGGACCCCCCGCGGGCGGAGGTTTCGCCGGAGGAGGGGGTCCCCGCGGTTACGGAGTCGGAACTGTACGCGGGGATTCTGCGCCTCCGCGCGAAGAACACAGCCCCAGGGCCGGACGGCGTTCCCGCACGGGTGGTGGCCATCGCCGCCTCACAGATGGAGGAGAGGTTTCGGGACCTCTTTAGCGCGTGTTTTACGACTGGGAGGTTCCCGAAGCCCTGGAAGGAGGGGCGGCTATGCCTTCTCCGAAAGGAGGGACGCCCGGCGGATTCCCCCTCGGCTTACCGGCCTATCGTTCTGCTCGATGAGGTTGGTAAGTTCTTCGAGGGGATAATCGCCGATCGGCTCAATAGCCACTTGGGGACGGTGGGGCCGGACCTGTCGGACGCCCAATTCGGTTTCCGACGGGGTCGTTCGACGGTCGACGCGCTGGCCCTACTCAAGGGCCAGGTCAAGGAGGCCGTGGAGGCGGGTGACGGAGTGTTGGCGGTGTCATTCGACATAGCCAACGCCTTCAACTCCGTCCCCCACTCTACAATCTTGGAGGCGCTCCGGTACCATGGAGTGCCTCAGTACCTGCGCCAACTCTTGGCCAGCTACTTGGAGGACCGGGTGGTCCTCCTCGAAGATAAGACGGCCAGACTGAGGCGATATGGCGCAGAGTCAGGTGTTCCACAGGGGTCGGTCCTTGGACCACCGTTGTGGAACATCGGATTCGACTGGCTCCTGCGGGGCACCCTCCTCCGTGGCACGAGTATCATCTGCTACGCGGATGATACCCTCCTCATTGCCCGGGGGAGGGACTTCAGGGAGGCGGCCAGTCTGGCCTCTGCTGGCGGGTCCTTAGTGGCGGGAAGGATCCGCCGCCTAGGGCTGAAGGTGGCGCTACAAAAGACCGAGGCCGTGTATTTCCACGGGCCTCGGCAGCGCATCCCCCCTGACGGCCACATTGTCGTGGAGGGCGTCAGGATCGGGGTCGGGGCCCAGATGAAATATCTGGGCCTTGTTCTCGACAGCAGGTGGCGCTTCGGTCCGCACTTCAGCGGGCTGTCGACCCGCCTGCTGAAGACCGCGAACGCCCTGTCCTGGCTCCTCCCGAACCTGGGGGGTCCGAAGGCGCGATGCCGGCAGTTGTACGCCGGCATCCTCAAGAGCATGGCCCTTTATGGGGCTCCGATCTGGGCGGACTCCCTCCACAGGAGGGAGAACGCCACTGCCATCCGCAGGCCCCAAAGGGCCATTGCACAGCGGGTGGCGAGGGCCTACCGCTCGGTAGGGTTCTCGGCAGCGTGCGCTCTGGCCGGCACCCCTCCTTGGGAGCTCGAGGCATGGGTGCTGACCAGAGTGTACGAATGGACGGCGCAGCGTAAGGCGCTCGGGGAGCTCCCCGCCGCAGAAGAGCGGGAAGCCGTGCGGCAGGAGGCGAGGGACGCTATCGTCCTTCATTGGACGGAGGACCTCGCCACTGCCGCTTTTGGCCGCCGAACATTGGACGCGCTCGGGCCAGTCCTGAAGGATTGGCTCGAGCGGTCCCATGGTTTCCTCTCTTTCCGTCTGGTGCAGGTGTTATCCGGGCATGGATGCTTCGGATCGCACCTGCATCGGATCCAAAGGGAGGAGACCCCGTCGTGCCACGACTGTGGCGCGGCGGTGGACACGGCACAGCACACCCTAGAGGTGTGCCCTGCCTGGTCCGAGCTGCGCCATGCCCTGGTTGCAGCGGTCGGGCAGGACCTCTCGCTCCCCAGCGTTGTCAGCTCGATGCTGGAGAGCGAGGGGGCCTGGGCAGCGGTCGCCTCCTTCTGCGAGGAAGTGATGTCGCAGAAGGAGGAGGCGGAGCGCGTGCGGGAGGACGATCCTCTCGCAGCGCCGCTCCGAAGGCGGAGGAGGGGTCGAAGAAGACGTCAGTATGACAGTCGTCTCCGACTCCTCCCAGGTGGAGGCCAGCAGGCAACGGGTGCGGGGGCACCCTTGCCTGTATTGCACAGGCCTCCACCAGTGTCGGATGGGAATGGCCAGGTGTTCCCGGCCATTCCCGTAGCCCCCCAGCTTGGGGGGCATGCGGGGCCCGCCAGCTAGGCGGGCACGCGCCGGGAGGGTCGTGGACGTAAAGGCTGTGCCAGTTTCCCATGGCCCTCCCATAACGGCATTGAGGGAACACCGCTGGGTTTTTTAGTGGGTATACCGGCACTCTGCCGGGGAGTCCCACATACCCCTCCCGTCCCCCGACGGGAGGGTATGCGTAATGCATTTTTCCCAGCGGAACAAAAAAAAAAAAAAAAAAAAAAAAAAAGGTTAGGTTAGGTTGGGGTGCAAGTTGAAGAGCCTCCTCGTGGCGCACCCTGGACAACGTCGGCTCCAACTGCCCACCAGGTTTTGGTGGACACTTGGGGCTGGCGGCTAATCTTCAACACACGGGGAAGGGTCATGGTTCCAATCACCGATCATCATTGATGGGCGGTGAAGGGAACCGGGCTATACACGTCTACTCCCCCTCTGCTTACAGAGGAAGGTGAGTGGGCGTAGACCGGGGAGGATTAGGTTAGGTTAGGTTAGGATAAAAAAAAAAAAAAAAAAAAAAAAAAAATATTACATGTATATATAATTAGGTTAGGTTAAGTAGGGACCCAATCCTAAGCTCTGAAGCGCGGCGAGAGGATGAGTGGCTGGTGGGGGACCAGTCGCTAGCGCTTCCCCTGTAGATACCTGCCGCCCTCTACAGTAAATAGGCTTACCTATGTAAGAGGCTCTGCCTAGGTGGACATATTTTCCTTCACTACTCGTGGGAACAGAATGAATGTAAAAACAAATAAAACACTAAATGATGACGTGCCATTTTTGGCGGAGGTACCGATTACCGGAAACGGTAACAAGAGTCGAGGAGGCTCCAGTCCCGAAAGGGACTTGACGTGCGTTGAGAGCACACGCGGGCGCACTTCAAAACCGGAGAAGGTGCCGATCGTTTTGGTCGAGCAGATGGGTGTGGGTGCGTCCGAGAGGGTGAGGTTGGCGAGCGTGTCGAGCGTAGGCTCGGGGCGCTCGCAGGCTGAAGAGTGCGTTCCAGGTCGTTCGAGATCCAGATCTCGGAAGCGCAGCCTCTCCTCAAACGAGGAGAATCCGGAGGTGGCCGCTAAGGTTGCATCGGCACGAAGGGGCAGGGCCCGAATGGTGCCAGGTGGGGCTAACGCTCGAATGCCGCCAGAGCGTGATGGGCGGGGTCGCTTTGTCGCGCCAGCTCCAGTGGAGCGTATGGAGGGCGCGGAGAGCGACCCTGGGTTAACCATGGCGGACTTGAGCGGAGGCTCCACTACGTCCCTGCTAGGAGAAAATCGCGCGGAGGCCGCTGCCGCTAAGCGGGCGCAGCAAAGGGCTGTCGTGGCTGACGAGGTCAGTGAGTTGGCCCGGCAGGCCCGAGAGAGGCGCTCTGCCCGGATGGCCGGAGGGAGCCCTACGGCGGTGGCGCTCAGTCGCCAGGTGTTAGACGGCGTGGACGTCGTCCTGAGGGTTGCCACCAAATCGGGCAACTTGAAGGGCACGTTCACGCGCGCTCTGAAGGAGGCGGCTGAGGGCATCCGGGAGGCGGTTGAGGTCCTCGTGAAGCGCACGGGCACGGAGGAGACAGCGAAGCTGTGGGAGGAGAACGGCCGTCTCCGATCCGAGCTCGAGGACCTCAAGCGGCAGTTTGCCGCCCAGAGAATGGCTCCCGCGGCCACCGGGTCTTCTCGCGTTGCGACCCCGTCGTCGGCTCTATCGCCTGCGTCGAAGCCTGCACTTGAGGATGCGGAGGTCGAAAAGATCGTCCGCATTTGCATGATGCAGTGCGGAGACATGGTGGGTGCCCGCCTTGAGGCGATGGAGTCGAGGCTCCTCCCGGAAGTGTCCGTCCGCCCTCCGCTCGCTGGGGACCGGCGCAGGAAGGAGGGGTCTGACAGGGGGGGCCCGACGGCCGTGGCGGCTAAACCGAGCCAATCCGGGGGGAAATCGACCCAAAAGTCCACGCCCCAGACGGCCACCTCCCGCGCAGCGGCTACTCCAGCGGCACCTCTGGCGGCCGTGCCTGGGCCTACCGCAGAGGCCTGGACGACGGTCGTCAAAAAGGGGAAGGCCAAGAAGAAGGTGCCGCCAGCACCAGCTCCCGCTGTGGCACCGGCACCCCAGAAGACAAAGGGACCGCCTAAGGTCAGAGCCCCACGCTCCGCGGCTGTAGTAATTACGCTGCAGCCCGGAGCCGTTGAAAGGGGCGTTACGTATAAGGCGGTCCTGACGGAGGCTAAAGCCAAAGTCGCGTTCCCGGACCTTGGCACACCGTCTGGCTTCAGATTGAAGCCGGCGATGACGGGGGCGCGGCTTCTTGAGGTGTCGGGAGTCTCCAGCGGGGAAAAGGCCGACATCCTGGCCGCCAAGCTGAGGGAGGTCCTCAACCCGGAGGACGTCCGAGTGTCCAGGCCGATGAAGACCGCAGAGCTGCGCGTCGATGGCTTGGACGACTCGACGACCCCGGCTGAGGTCGTGGCGGCCGTCGCCGAGGCCGGCGGATGTCCACCCGGGGACGTGCGGACGGGCGACATTCGGGCCGACGCTTCCGGGCTCGGCACGATTTGGGTGCGGTGCCCGGTGGCGGCGGCTAGTAAGGTCGCCGACGGGGGACGTTTGAGGGTGGGGTGGGTTGCAGCGAGGGTCAAGCTGCTGCAGCCCAGGGCTATGCGGTGCTACCGATGCCTGGACATTGGGCATGTCCGGGCGCGGTGCACCGCCGAAACGGATCGCAGCGAGCAATGCTATCACTGCGGCCAGCCCGGCCACAAGGCGGCCCAGTGCTCCGCGGCGCCAAACTGCAGCCTCTGTACAGCTGCAGGGAGGCCCGCTGGGCACAGAGCTGGCGGAAAAGCCTGTGGCGCACCCACCCAGAAACGGAAGAGAGGGGGTGCCAAGGCTGCCGGGGGCTCTTTACCCCCCCCTCAGCCTGGCAGCTCGTCGGCCGACTCCCGGCCTAGGAATGGTGCGGAGGGGATGGACTGCGCATAAATGGCGCTGTACCATTTCCTCCAGGGCAACCTCAACCACTCTGCTAGAGCTCAGGATCTCTTCCTCCAGAGCATGGCAGAGTGGTCGATTCATGTGGCTGTGGTCGCCGAGCCGTACTTCGTCCCCCCCCGGGATAACTGGGTGGGAGACCTTGACGGTTTGGTGGCCATCATTGGCGGGGCTCTTGTCAACCCGTCCCGAGGTCACGGCTGGGTAGCCGCCCTCGCGGACGGCATTGGCACGGTTGGGGCATATTTTTCGCCCAACAAGAGTCTCGCCGACTTCGAGAGGTTCCTTGTCGAGTTGGGTGCCGTCGTGGGCCGTCTCCACCCTCGCCCCGTGCTGTTGCTCGGGGATCTCAACGCCAAATCTGCGGCGTGGGGATCCCCGGTGACCGATGCTAGGGGTGAGGTGTTGGAGGAGTGGGCGGTCACGACTGGCTTGACCGTCCTAAATCGGGGCTCGGTCTACACGTGCGTGCGGCAGCGGGGCGGCTCTATAGTGGACGTCTCGTTCGCTAGCCCCGCTGTTGCAAGCCGTGTCCGCGACTGGCGGGTCGCCGTGGAGGTGGAGACGTTGTCGGATCACCGATACATCCGTTTCGACGTCTCCGCCCAGACCACTGGCGGCCGTGGTTCGCCGGCCCCGCGAACGGACGGTCCGCACTGGGCGCGTAAGCGCATCGACAGGGAGCTTCTCGAGGAGGCCGCTATTGTCCAGGCCTGGAGCCGGGAGTCGGCAACGACCGGACCCGTCGACGTCGAGCAGGAGGCGCTGTGGTTCCGCGGGGCGATGACGCAAATTTGCGACGCGTCGATGCCCCGGGTCCACGCACAGACAGGAAGGCGCCAGGTGTACTGGTGGACTGCCGAGATCGCGCAGTTGCGCGTCGCGTGCGTGGCGGTCAGGCGCCAGTACACCCGATACCGGAGGAGACGTCGTCGGGTCCCTGACGAAGAAGCCGCGCTGTATGAGGTGTACCGCGCGGCGAAGGAGACTCTGGGGCTGGCCATCGTCGAGTCGAGGACGCGAGCCAGGGAGGAGATGTTGGAGACTCTAGACGGGGATCCGTGGGGGCGCCCTTATCGCGCGGTCCGAGGGAAACTTCGAGCCGCGGCGCCCCCACTTACGGAGAGTCTCCAACCCGAGCTGCTGGAGGAGGTAGTCGCAGCCCTCTTCCCGGCAAGAGCGGAGCATACTCCGCCGCCGATGGCTTTGCCCACAGCCGCAGAGTCTACAGAAGAGAACGCCATCAGCGTCCCAGAGGTGACACAGGCAGAGATGAGGGCAGCCGTGATGCGGCTCCGGGCCAAAAACGTGGCTCCGGGGCCCGACGGGATCCACGGCTGCGTGTTAGCCCTCGCTCTGAAGGAGCTTGAGCCCCAACTGAGAGGACTCTACACAGCGTGTCTTGAGCGGGGCCAGTTTCCCACTTTGTGGAAATCTGGTCGTCTGGTCCTGCTCAGGAAGGCGGGGCGCCCTGCGGACTCGTCGTCCGCGTACCGGCCCATAGTGCTGCTAGACGAGGTGGGTAAGCTGTTTGAGCGGATAATCGCAGCCCGCCTCGTCGGCCACTTGTGCAGAGAGGGGCCGGACCTGGACGACAGTCAGTTCGGGTTTCGGCATGGGCGCTCTACCATCCACGCTGTGTCGCGGGTGAGGGTCCTGGCGGAGGAAGCGGTGTCCCGGGGCGGGGTGATGTTGGCGGTGTCCTTGGACATCTCTAACGCCTTCAACACCCTGCCCTGGAGTTGTATTCGGGAGGCACTGCGGTATCATCGGGTGCCTCCCTACCTCTGCCACATCGTTGGGGCTTATCTGTCCGAGAGGTGTGTCGCCTACGTGGGACGTGATAGCGTTAACCAGCGCCGCATGTCGTGCGGTGTTCCACAGGGCTCGGTCGTAGGGCCGCTCCTGTGGAACATCGGGTACGACTGGGTGCTGAGGGGTGAACTCCAGCCGGGCGTGGACCTGACGTGCTATGCGGACGACACGCTGGTCACGGCCCGGGGGAGTTCGCACAGGGAGGCAGCGTTGCTGGCGACGGCGGCGGTCTCACAGGTGGTGAGCCGCATACGGCGCCTCGGCCTGGAAGTGGCCCTCAACAAGTCGGAGGCCATGGCGTTCCATGGTCCCCGGCGGGCGCCGCCAGCCGGATCACACATCGTGGTCGGTGGGGTTCAGATTGCTGTCGAGTCCACCATGAAGTACCTAGGATTGGTGCTCGACAGCCGGTGGGACTTTGGACCCCACTTCCGGCGGCTGGCGCCCAAGTTGATGGGCGCGGCTGGGGCGCTGTCAACGCTGCTTCCCAATCTGGGGGGCCCGAGCGTCGCCTGTAGGCGGCTTTACGTGGGGATCGTGCGATCGATGGCCTTGTACGGGGCCCCGATCTGGGCGGCTGACCTGACGGCCGGCAGCATCGCTGTCCTGCGGAGACCGCAGAGAGCAATGGCCGTCAGAGTCATCAGGGGGTATCGCACGATCTCCTACGAGGCGGCTTGCGCACTGGCCGGATCCCCGCCCTGGGACCTGGAGGCAAAAGTACTCGCGTCATTGTATCGGTGGCGCGAGGAAGCGAGGGCGCGGGGCGAGTGGCTGATGCAGCGACATGTGGAGCTGCGTCGGTCACAGCTTCGCGAGGTCCTGGTGGCGGAATGGCGGGACAGGCTTTCACGCCCTACCGCCGGCCTCGGTACGATCGAGGCGGTCCGGCCGGTGCTCGACCTTTGGCTCGGGAGGAGGCACGGCTCCCTGTCGTTTCGGGTGACGCAGGTGCTCTCGGGGCATGGTTGCTTCGGGAAGTACCTGTGTCGCATAAACAGGGAGCCGGACGCCCGGTGTCACCACTGCGTCGACTGTCGGGAGGACACGGCGTGGCATACGCTGGCAGAGTGTGCCGCTTGGGAGGAGCCGCGCCGTGCCCTCATCTCTGGAGTAGGCAGTGACCTCTCGCTGCCGGCCGTCGCTCGTTCGATGGTCGGCGGCGAGGAGTCCTGGGACGCGGTGGTTTCCTTCTGCGAGACAGTAATTTCGCAGAAGGAGGCTGCGGAACGGGAAAGGGAGATCTCATCCACTAACCCGGCCCGCAGCAGGCGCACCGGGCGTCGGCGGAGGGCGGACAACGCCCTCTTCCAGCCCCCCTAAATGGGTCCAGGGACGACGGACTAGGGGACGTCCGTCGCCCCCCATATATCGGACCCGAGGTGGCGGCGCGTAGTGTTCCACGCGCGCCCCTCTGAGACGTCGCGGGGGGAGTCAAACACCTCACTCCCCCCCTCGACCGGAGGAGAGGCCTGCAGTGGCGGGCCGGCACCAGTCGGGGGTCGCGGAAGTATGTTCGTTCCCGTGACCCCCGGCGTAGGTGTGAGACGGAACACCGGGGTGGTTTTTAGTCAGTAAGAGTCTGACAGACCCCTCCGCCCGCCCCAGGGCGGAGGACATCCATGAGGATTTTCCACCCCGGAACAAAAAAAAAAAAAAAAAGGTTAGGTTAGGTTAGGTTAGGTTGGGGGATCCCCCACAGCGCATACTTCCACGCAGTATCCCCTGGGCAACGCCGTGTCTGACCACCGTAACGGAGTGGCAGACCGGCGGCTAAAGTGCGCTGTGCTATCGTAGCATATTTTAATCTTTTTATTGTTATTTTATCCGAGTCGGCAAGCTACGTACTGTTGAGGCTATGCCTAAACCGTTGAGGGAAGCCTCCGGGCGGTTCAAAAAAGGCCCTTCTCAGGGCCAACCAAAAGGCCCTTCTCAGGGCCAAGCAAAAGGCCCTTCTCAGGGCCACCCAAAAGGCCCTTCTCAGGGCCAACCAAAAGGCCCTTCTCAGGGCCAACTAAAAGGCCCTTCTCAGGGCCAACTTAAAGGCCCTTCTCAGGGCCAGTCCGAGGGCGCTTCGGCGTCGGAGGCTAGCCGCGCATCGTCTGCGGCTAGCTTCTACTGTCTAGCTGACTCGGACAACGAGTCCATTGGGTTCGATAATCGGACCCAATCCACTGGCCCCTCTAAGGGCCACGCTGGAGCTGGCCGCGCACCATCTGCGGCCAGCTTATCCAGCCTACAGGCGGAGCTGGAGGTATCGGACTCCGACATATCGGAGTCTGCTATGGACACGTCGGCGGCCGGAAGTGACCGCCTCCAGAGGAAGCGGGCTTTCATGAAGCCCGGGTCCGGTGGCTCCTCGGAGTCCATTGGGAAGTCGAAGAAGAGGCCGAAGTCAAAAAAGGCCTCGACCTCTCCGTCGACTTCCACCCATGAAGTAGGCCTGCTGGACGCCGAGCGTCAACTCGGCCTAGCCAAGAGGGCGCAGCTCCAGCAGGACCTGGAGGAGAAGGTGGCCGCGAAGGAGCGTCAGGCGCGGGCCGCCAGGTCGAGGGCCGGTTACGGTGCATCAAGTGTGCTGTACGCCGGCCACTCCCTGGCGGAACTTGAGCGCATGGCGCTCGAAGACAAGGAGGAGGTTCTGGAGGTCGCCTCGAGGTCCTCAAACCTCAAGGGGACCTTCCAGAAGGCCCTCAAGTGCCGGGCCGTGAGCCTACATGGCATCGTGGCGGAGCTGGTGCAGCGCACCGCCACTGAAGAGACGCGGCAGCTGCAGGCGAAGGTGGATCGCCTGCAACTGGAGGTCAGCCAGCTGCACCAGAAGCTGGCTGAGACCACGGCCCGGCACGTCCAACCTGCCCCTGCCCCTGGTCCGGTGGTAGGAGGCTCCTCCTCCTCTTCCAACCTTGAGGATATTATCCGAAAGGTGGTCATGGAGGAGAGGGCCTTCACCAGAGCCTGCTTTGCAGGGATAGAGGACCGGCTCCTGCCGGAGACGCGACTCCGCCCGCCACTAGCGGCGGACAAGCGTTGCACGGCGAAGGAGCTGGAACCTGCGCCTGTAGCAGGCCCGGCATCGGGGGAGCAGCCCCAGGCCCCGAAGCCCTCCAAGGGCAAAGGCAAGGGAAAGAGGACCACCCCTCAGACCCTTGCTACGGGCACGGAGGGAGCGCCTGCTGCTCCAGCGGCCCCCCCGAGCTCGCAGAGGGAGGACGCCTTTCTTCCCTCCACCACCCCGTCCAACCAGACGTGGACGGAAGTGGTCAGGAGGGGAAAGGGCAAAAAGCCTGCTGCGGCTGCTTCGGCAGCCCAGAAGGCTCCGGCGGGTGGGAGGAAGTTGGTTCCTCCCAAAACTGCGGCGGTCGTGGTGACCATCACCCCGGAGGCCGTGGAGCGGGGCGAGACGTACGAGTCCGTACTAAGACGGGCCCGTGCCAACGCAGACCCCTCCCGGCTGGGGATCGGTGGCATCACTTGCCGCCGCACCCTAACCGGAGCCCGAATTTTTGAGTTCGGGGGGGAGCAGCGCGGCGCAAACGCGGACCTCTTCGCAACAAAGTTGCGGGAGGTCATCGCGGATGCGGCAACGGTCGCCAGACCAGTCAAGACCGCAGCCTTGGAGGTGGCCGATCTTGATGACTCGGTCACCAAAGAGGATGTGGTGGCGGCCGTTGCGGCGGCTGGAGGCTGCGACGCTGGCGCAGTGAGAGGGGGAGCCATCAGGCTAGGCCGCCGCGGCATGGGCACCATCCGCGTCGAGTGCCCAGTCGCCGCGGCTGCGGCCACTCTAAAGGCGACCAAGGGACGGCTGCTGGTGGGCTTCAGCTCGGCTGTGGTCCGGCCGCTTGAGGACCAGCCCTTGCGGTGTTTCAAGTGTTTCGTGCCGGGCCACACCCGGGCCACGTGTCCCTCCAAGTCCGACTGGGGCGAGTCCTGCTTCCAGTGCGGGCAGGAGGGGCACAGGAGTGCCGCGTGCAGCGTCGCCACGCCTCGCTGCGCAGCGTGTGCCGCCAGTGGCCGCCCCGCGGGGCACAGGATGGGGGGCAAGAGCTGCCGGCCACCTGCGAGGAAGGGCGTAGTGTCGGCGCAGGTTCACCCTGCTGCCACCACCGCCGCTGTCGTCGCCGCTGTAGCTCCAGCTCCAGCGGCGGTAGCTGAGGAGGAGGGTGCGATGTCGGAGTAATGGTTTCCGACTACCGCATCCTCCAGGCGAACACCAACCACTGCAGAGCGGCCCAGGACCTGCTGATGCAGACCATGGCCGAGTGGTTGGTGGACGTAGTGGTGGTTGCCGAGCCGTACTCGGTCCCTGGCCGTTGGCTGGGTGATCGGGATGGCTTGGTGGCACTAGCGGCGCGGTCTTCCACGGACTCCCCTCCCCTCTCGCTATTAGAGAGGGGACCGGGATACGTGGCCGCCGCGTGGGGAGAATTCGCCCTTGTGGGCGTTTATTTCTCCCCAAACCGCCCCCTCCAGGACTTCGAGAATTTTCTCGAGGTCCTCACCGCAGTGGTCGGTAGAGTGGCGCCACGCCAGGTCGCCATTTTGGGCGACCTGAACGCCAAATCGATGGCCTGGGGCAACCCGGCCGCCTCCTGCAACGTCCGGGGACGCGCCACAGAATTCTGGGCGGCGTCCTGTGGTGTGTCCCTCCTTAACAGAGGGACTGTCCACACGTGTGTGCGGCAGCAGGGAGGGTCGGTGGTCGACGTATCGTTTGCCACCCCCGTGCTAGCCGCGCACGTCGTGAACTGGCGGGTGGAGATGGTGGAGACCTTGTCGGACCACCGATACGTGCGGTTCGACATCTCCACCCAGAGCTCCCAGGGGACGACGGTCCGCTCGGGCCAATCTGCGTTCCCACGGTGGGCTCTCACCCGCCTGGACCGAGAGGCTGCGCAGGAGGCGGCGTTCGTCCAGGACTGGCTCGCACCTCCCGTCGAGGTACTGGACGTGGACGCCGCGGCGGTCGAGCTGAGGCGGGCCCTGACTGAGGTGTGCAATTCCAGCATGCCCCGGTCTCGCCGCCCGGCTCCCCACCGCGCCGTCTATTGGTGGTCGGAGGAGCTGGCTGGGCTCCGGGCCGCCTGCGTGGCCGCCAGGAGGGCCTACACGCGGAGTCGACGACGCAGGCCCCGAGACCTCACCAACGAGGAGGGCCTCTATGCCTCGTACGTCGACGCCAAGACGGTCCTCAAATCGGCAATGGGGGCGGCCGAGGACGCGGCGAGAGCCGAGATGCTCGAGGGTCTCGACAGGGACCCTTATGGACGACCATACAAGGCGGCGCGGAACAAACTGCGCCCCTGTGGTCCTCCACTGACGGAGGCCCTCGAGCCGGCATTGCTGGATGGGGTGGTTCGGACTCTGTTTCCGTCCAGGACCGACTTCACCCCTCCAGTGATGGACCCCCCGCGGGCGGAGGTTTCGCCGGAGGAGGAGGTCCCCGCGATTACGGAGTCGGAACTGTACGCGGGGATTCTGCGCCTCCGCGCGAAGAACACAGCCCCAGGGCCGGACGGCGTTCCCGCACGGGTGGTGGCCATCGCCGCCTCACAGATGGAGGAGAGGTTTCGGGACCTCTTTAGCGCGTGTTTTACGACTGGGAGGTTCCCGAAGCCCTGGAAGGAGGGGCGGCTATGCCTTCTCCGAAAGGAGGGACGCCCGGCGGATTCCCCCTCGGCTTACCGGCCTATCGTTCTGCTCGATGAGGTCGGTAAGTTCTTCGAGGGGATAATCGCCGATCGGCTCAATAGCCACCTGGGGACGGTGGGGCCGGACCTGTCGGACGCCCAATTCGGTTTCCGACGGGGTCGTTCGACGGTCGACGCGCTGGCCCTACTCAAGGGCCAGGTCAAGGAGGCCGTGGAGGCGGGTGACGGAGTGTTAGCGGTGTCATTCGACATAGCCAATGCCTTCAACTCCGTCCCCCACTCTACAATCTTGGAGGCACTCCGGTATCACGGAGTGCCTCAGTACCTGCGCCAACTGTTGGCCAGCTACTTGGAGGACCGGGTGGTCCTCCTCGAAGACAAGTCGGCGACCATGAGGCGATACAGCGCAGAGTCCGGTGTTCCACAGGGGTCGGTCCTAGGACCACCGCTGTGGAACATTGGATTCAACTGGCTCCTGCGGGGAACCCTCCTCCGTGGCACGAGTATCATCTGCTACGCGGATGATACCCTCCTCATTGCCCGGGGGAGGGACTTCAGGGAGGCGGCCAGTCTGGCCTCTGCTGGCGGGTCCTTAGTGGCGGGAAGGATCCGCCGCCTAGGGCTGAAGGTGGCGCTGCAAAAGACCGAGGCCGTGTATTTCCACGGGCCTCGGCAGCGCATCCCCCCTGACGGCCACATTGTCGTGGAGGGCGTCAGGATCGGGGTCGGGGCCCAGATGAAATATCTGGGCCTTGTACTCGACAGCAGGTGGCGCCTCGGTCCGCACTTCAGCGGGCTGTCGACCCGCCTGCTGAAGACCGCGAACGCCCTGTCCTGGCTCCTCCCGAACCTGGGGGGTCCGAAGGCGCGATGCCGGCAGTTGTACGCCGGCATCCTCAAGAGCATGGCCCTTTATGGGGCTCCGATCTGGGCGGACTCCCTCCACAGGAGGGAGAACGCCACTGCCATCCGCAGGCCCCAAAGGGCCATTGCACAGCGGGTGGCGAGGGCCTACCGCTCGGTAGGGTTCTCGGCAGCGTGCGCTCTGGCCGGCACCCCTCCTTGGGAGCTCGAGGCATGGGTGCTGACCAGAGTGTACGAGTGGACGGCGCGGCGCAAGGCGCTAGGGGAGCTCCCCGCCGCAGAAGAGCGGGAGGCCGTGCGGCAAGAGGCAAGGGACGCCATCGTCCTTCATTGGACGGAGGACCTCGCCTCTGCCGCTTTTGGCCGCCGAACCCTGGACGCGCTCGGGCCAGTCCTGAAGGATTGGCTCGAGCGGTCCCATGGTTTCCTCTCTTTCCGTCTGGTGCAGGTGTTATCCGGGCATGGATGCTTCGGATCGCACCTGCATCGGATCCAAAGGGAGGAGACCCCGTCGTGCCACGACTGTGGCGCGGCGGTGGACACGGCACAGCACACCCTAGAGGTGTGCCCTGCCTGGTCCGAGCTGCGCCATAGTCTGGTCGCAGCGGTCGGGCGGGACCTCTCGCTCCCCAGCGTTGTCAGCTCGATGCTGGAGAGCGAGGGGGCCTGGGCAGCGGTCGCCTCCTTCTGCGAGGAAGTGATGTCGCAGAAGGAGGAGGCGGAGCGCGTGCGGGAGGACGATCCTCTCGCAGCGCCGCTCCGAAGGCGGAGGAGGGGTCGAAGAAGACGTCAGTATGACAGTCATCTCCGACTCCTCCCAGGTGGAGGCCAGCAGGCAACGGGTGCGGGGGCACCCTTGCCTGTATTGCACAGGCCTCCACCAGTGTCGGATGGGAATGGCCAGGTGTTCCCGGCCATTCCCGTAGCCCCCCAGCTTGGGGGGCATGCGGGGCCCGCCAGCTAGGCGGGCACGCGCCGGGAGGGTCGTGGACGTAAAGGCTGTGCCAGTTTCCCATGGCCCTCCCATAACGGCATTGAGGGAACACCGCTGGGTTTTTTAGTGGGTATACCGGCACTCTGCCGGGGAGTCCCACATACCCCTCCCGTCCCCCGACGGGAGGGTATGCGTAATGCATTTTTCCCAGCGGGGAAAAAAAAAAAAAAAAAAAAAAAAAAAAAAAAAAAAAAAAAAAAAAAAAAAAAGGTTAGGTTAGGTTAGGTTAGGTTAGGTTAGGTTAGGTTAGGTTAGGTTAGGTTAGGTTAGGTTAGGTTAGGTTAGGTTAGGTTAGGTTAGGTTAGGTTAGGTTAGGTTAGGTTAGGTTAGGTTAGGTTAGGTTAGGTTAGGTTAGGTTAGGTTAGGTTAGGTTAGGTTAGGTTAGGTTAGGTTAGGTTAGGTTAGGTTAGGTTAGGTTAGGTTAGGTTAGGTTAGGTTAGGTTAGGTTAGGTTAGGTTAGGTTAGGTTAGGTTAGGTTAGGTTAGGTTAGGTTAGGTTTTTTTTTTTTTTTTTTTTTTTTTAAATTTTTTATACTTGTTCCGCCAACATTATTGGCGCCTATTATTTATCTACTACTCTTCCATACTAGTTCTCGCAAGCATGCCTCTCGTACTTCCATGCTTCATACTTTGTCTTTCTCGTATGCATCACCATTTATACTGTGGGTGGGACTCCCACTAGAGCTACTTCTATTCTAACTACTAATTTATTTACTTCTCTACTTACAGGTAAATAATTTGAGGGATTTCTGTTTTATTAATGTCCATAACGTTACATACAATTTTGCACTTATCTTTATACCATAAATCTATTTAAACACAATTACATCACCTTTTTTCCTACTGCTTAACCTACTATACAATTTGTTGCACTTATGTTCTATGTTTACTATTATTATATGTAAAATATACTAAGAAACATAGTTATATTTATCTAGTTTTATTTATTTTTATTATTTTCTGAGCTGTATTCTCACAGTAGGCTATAAGTTTATTTCTGTCTTTGCTTTGCATTACTTCCGCTACGCTTTTCCTTTCCAATCTCTTTCCTATCTCTTGCTCAAGGTTGTACCTTTCCCTAGCAAATAATGGGCAATCTAAAATTATATGGGGGACTGATTCTGCCACGTTGGGGTCACAGGTGCACGATGGGCTCTCTTTACACTTAAAACGGTTTAAGTATTCAGAGAACCCACCGTGCCCCGTCAAGACTTGCGTGAGCACACCTGTTGGCCTCACCTGTTTTACAATACGGAAAGCAGCTACGGCGTCCGGAAAGAACATTCTCGTCACCGAGGCCGTCCCACCAGACACATATCTCCCGTTCCACTCATCAAGCGAACCCAAACGGATTTGGCGCTTGATGAATGAAACTGGACATTGGTCATAGTCCGGCTTCCTCCGCAACGACAATGCTGCCTCCTTTGCCAGCTCGTCCGCACGCTCATTCCCCGGCAAGCCCGCGTGGGCTTTGACCCAGAAAAGAGACACAGCTTTATTCTGGTCCAATGCTTGAGCCAAATTGGCTCGTGCGCGGACTGCCAGAGGGTGGAGAGAGCCATGGCTTGCAAGCGTCTGCAATGCTGACATTGAGTCACTGTACAAGCCAAAACTCGTCTCTTTGCGCTTGAGGATTACGTCTGTTGCCTTGCAAATGGCCAGCAGTTCCGCCTGGTAGACAGTGCAGTACGCGGCGAGGCCGAGCTTGAGGTTCTGGACTTCGCCTTCATTATCCCACAGGGATAATGCTGCTCCGACCTTCCCCTCAATCTTACTGCCGTCAGTGAATATTCGCACTGCCTGCACGTTATGACTGTCTAGAAGCTCTTGGTCCACCAAGCACATAAACTCCAAGGCCATTTGTTTGGCAGGGTGAGATGTCTCTGCAAATCTCACCATACTCTCAATCTCCCTGTCTCCTGGCACAAACTGGGACGACCCTCTCCTTGCCTCATACAGGGCGGCTGCCTCCTGTATGCGGAGGTCTAGAGGAAGTATCCCAGCCAGCACCAATGCCGAGTTAAGTGAGACTGTACGGTAGGACTTACAGAGCTTCTGAGCGAATCCACGTTGGACAGTGCCTAGCTTCTTCCGTATACCCAGCTTTTTCGTAGCGGGAGCCCAGGCTGCAGCTGCGTATGTGACTATTGGCTCGATTGTGGCAGTATATATAATATGTATGACATCCCTATTTAGACCCCAGCTAACTTTTGCCGCTCGTGCCAGTTGCTTATAAATATTTGTTACCTTTCTGCAGACGTTTGTCGTATGTTCATTGAAGGTTAATTTGTCGTCTATAGTCAGCCCTAGCATCTTTATGCTCCTGACCATACCAATGTCGACCCCGGCCATATTCAGAACTGGAGTGTCGTACTTAAGCTTTTTAGTTATTAGCATCGCACAGGTCTTGTGCGGTGCAAACCTAAGCTTATTTCTGACACCCCAGCTCTGAACACGAGCGAGGGCCGCATTGACATCTCTGGAGACTTCAGCTGCAGTATCTCCATCCACTACCAATACTATGTCGTCTGCAAATGCCTGCGCAAGATACCCGTTCCTTTCTAGCTCTTGTAGCAGCGGGTCCAGTAAAAGGTTCCATAGTATAGGACCGCCAATTGACCCCTGGACACAGCCCCTGTTGGTGTCTCTCGTGCATTCTTCCCCGGCATACCTCACTCTTACTTTTCTGCCGTCGAGGTAGCTATCAAGTAGCCTCCTGGTGTTCACTGGGCACTTTTCCTCAGCCAGCCTGACCTTAATTGCTGGCCACCAGGCACTATCGAAGGCACCCTCTATGTCCAACGACACCACGACAATTAGCTTCTTCAGCCTCAACTTGTCCTGTAGATGATTTATCAGAGTATAAAGGGCGTCTTCGGTGCTCTTCTGTGGCATAAAGCCAAACTGACGAGTACTAAGCCGCGGTACAAGCTGCCACTTGATCCTTGCCACTACCATCCTCTCCAGGACCTTCCCCAAGACCGGCAGGAGACCTATCGGTCTATATGATTTGGGGTGTCTGTAATTTTCCTTGCCCGGTTTTTTGAGAACTACCACCGTTGCTTCTTTCCAGATGTTCGGAAAATGAGCCAGTTCTAGGCATTTATTGTATAGGGCAAGAAAAGCGTCCAGGTCCTGGCAGATCGCTCGACGACAGATGTCCGACGTAAATCCATCCGCTCCGGGGGCTTTCTTCGGATTAAAATGTCCCACTGCTGTCTTCAGCTCCAGCGGCGTAAATGGTGGGTCATGATATTCACCATGCTGCCACTCATTTACCCGTTTTGCTGCTTCCCTCGTTAGCCTGTGGTCTGCGTTGTCCCCTTCCGCAGTATCCATCGGATAGAACGTGTCGGCGAGTAAGGCTGCCGATTCCTTCGGGTTCAAGAATGCACCTTCGTACATCAGGGTCAGGTCTTCTTGTCTCCTGGTGGTCCCCCTAATAACTCGGTATATACCCTCCCATAGACCCTCCCCATCTTGTTTTTCACAAAACTCCTTCCAGCTGGCCACTAGAGCTTCCTTGGCTTGGCACTCATACTCTTCTTTTTCTTTCAGGTAGTCGTCAACGACTAACGCTCTACGGACCGGTGCGGCGTTGCGGATTCGGTTCTTCTTGGTTATAACTTCTTTCTTCTTCACAGCAAGCGCCTCGGACCACCACGGAATGGTAATTTTCGATTTTCTATTGACTTTAGGTATGGCCTTGTCACATGTTTTCTCAATAACATTCGTAAACCTTTTTACTAACTCTTCCAGTTCATGTTTACTAACTACCTGATTTATACTGTCTAAATTTATGTTATTTTCAATTTTGTGTTCCCCCAATTTAGTATTAAAAGTTTCCCAATTTGCTTTCTTTGTATTGTACTTCCTTGTTGTCCTAATTATGCTAATCCCTTTTTCCCTTTTTACTCTAACATTAAAACAAATAGTGTTGTGGTCCGAGCTCGTTGCCCCTGTGTCGACCCGCCATTCGTCTACCAGGTCAAATAGATCGAGCGAGCATGCCGTGACGTCCACGTGGCTCTTGTATACTACGCCGCCTCTTACTGTGTAAAAGGTCGGCGTATCTCCAGTGTTAAGTACCTGAAGCTCCAAATCTTCCAGGGTCCCGGACATCTCTTCTCCTCTGTGGTCTTCTATGGCACTTCCCCACCAGGTACTCTTTGCATTTGAATCTCCGCCTATTAGCAGTTTTCCAGTGCCCAGTTCCTGCTTTATTTTGGTTAGCTGATCCAAGTAAGGCCCTATGGGTTGGTCTGGCTCGAAGTAATAGGAAACTACTGCGATTTCCCAGGCTTTGGTCCGGATCCGCACCACCACGATGTTGTTGGTGGTGAGTTTTGGGTAGGGAATAACATCCAGGTCATCATCAAAGACGGCTATTGCCGCCTTTACCCTCCCACTTCCTTCAACCTCGCACTGGTAGATTCTCGTGCCACGGTAGTTCTTCATACTCCTAGCCCCTCCCACATACGGTTCCTGGATCAGCGCCCATGCGATTGCTCGCTCACTGGACTCCAAAAAGAGTTCGGTGGTTGCCAGTTGTTTCCTTTGTAGGTTGGCTTGGGCTACTGCATATCCTCTGGTTGGGTTTGCCTTGTCACCAGTCTTGCCCTTAGCAGTACGCCACCCTAGCTCTGGCCAGGACCTCACATCTCTTCCTGACTGGGCATTCGTCACTGAAAGCATTATGCTCAGTGTTCTCTTGCTTTGCATGCACACAGTTACAACATGATGGAGTATTTCCGGCCATCCAGTCTGCGCAGTTCGTCCTCATGTGAGGGCCCCCACAGTGACTGCACTTCTCCACTTGATCCTTACAGAGCCGTCGCCCATGCCCAAATCCTAGGCATAGGGAACACTGGACCAGAGGACTCTGGTCGGACACTCGGATCCTTTGCAGGTCAATGTGGACAGCCTCTCGATCCTGCAGTCTGTTCCACAATTTTGGGGACACCCTAAGGACAACATGGTGCGTGTGGGGGTTTCTCGTCCTCTTTTTAAAAAGTACCTCTACCCGGTCTTCCTCTTTTGTTAGCTCCATGAACACGTCCCTATTTTGATTACGAAGAGCCTTGAGGATGTCTTCATCTGTGTTGTAGGTCATTACGTCTCTCAGGATAACCAGAGGGTCTCTGTTTTTGACGTCCTCGACTCTCAATAACTCCCCCACACTTGCCAATCTTTCCTTAACCCTTTCTCTTTCTTCTTCCGTTTTACATCCCATTACTATTTTCCTATCCTTTGCTTTCCGTATCCTATCTACTGTAACCCATCCCTCCTTCGCGTTTACTGCCCTCCTGATGTGGTCAAGGACTTCCTCCCCGGTTTCGGTTTCCCTGGTGGAGGTGACCACGATGGAGTGGAGTGCTGTTTCTCTTGATGTCTGCTTGATAGGCCGACTTGCCGCTACACTGGCATAGGAGAACTTCTCCATATGCTCTTCACTGGTTTTGAGTGCCTCTTTCAGCCTATCGAGCTTCTCACTGTTCTCCAGCAGGTTTCGGCTGTGGTCTTCCAGGGCCTTTTTGAGAGACTCCATCTCTATCCTACTGCTGGAGACTACATTTACTCCTTTTTCTACTTCCACTTTCTTGGGTTCAGGTTCAATTTCTGCAGGCCCTTTTTTAATTATTTTTTGCTTAGCCAGCTTTAGTTCCGTTTCGACTTCTTTCACTAACTGGTAGAGTCTTTCCGTAGCTTCAGTGACGGCGGTCTTAATCTCCGTCTTCGTATTCCTGGAGCTGTCCATGTTCAGTTTTGCCTTAGTTAGGCAAGCCCTAGCCTCCGCTGTTCGGTCCGCGTATTTAGATTTTTGCGGTGAGCTTGCATCAACGGACTTCCTTGTCTTTGTCGCATCTTTGCTCACCTGCGTAAACGCGAGCTTCATTTTTATTTTCGCAGGGCCGGCCTGCGACGTCTGTTCAGATGTCGACGGGGTAGGGCTACAACTTGTGGCTTCTCCCTCCTCTATACTACGTGTAACGTTTAAGGGGGCAACTGCCCCAGGTTTAGCCGGTGACTTTTCACCGTCGGCTGCCTTCATCGGTGTTCTAAATCCGAACATGTTGGGGGGTATTCGTCAATATAAAATAAAATAATTTCGTCAATAGGGACGACAGAGTAAATAAATTTTTTATAACAATTAACAATAACAAAGTAATCTACACACGAATATACGATTTGAACCGCAATATTTGGTTCTATGTTAGGTCAATAGCAGTTTTTTGTCGAGTGACAAACGTGTTACAAATAGAGTCTGTTCTCGCACTATTTTTATGCGAAAATTTACGGCTATGGAGAGAGAAACCGCGTCAATTAGTTATTCCCTTTTCTATTTGAGACTCCCCAGCGTATAAGTATATAAATAAATAAATAGTATATTAATTTGCAAGAATTAATGATTTTATTCCTTGATTTCAACGGAGCCAATGTAAAGGTCTTTTCTTCCCGATTTCAAAGACCCCAAACTCGATAGGTCTACGACCTCTGGTTCAAAAGTTAGGGCCCGGGGGGTGAGGCAAGACCGAAGTGGGGGGGTTGGGGAGAAGATGCCTAATAGGTTACAGTTTTGGGTCAAAGGAGGAGGTTACAAAGGGGAGGTAAATATGGGAGGGGGGGAGGTGTCACAATTTTGGTTTCAACAGGGGGGTCAGAGGGGGTCCCGAGGGTAAAATTGAGGGGGGGCACTATAGTTATATTTAATTTTGCTACTATTTGGTATTGGGGGTCAAAACTAGATGGGGTCAAAAGTGGGGTCTAGGGGTCTTATGTGTAAGTAGGTATAATCCGGGAGGGGGGTAGAAGGGGGGGGGAAATTTTCATCAAAATTTTGATATTCCCAGCCGTTTCCGAGATATCTGGATTTTGCAAGGGGAGGGGGAAATATTTGGGATACTAATATTTGTTTGCAGTCTCTTATAGTGACGTAGGCAGAAGAGGCAGGAGGCTATGGGAGGGGTTTTGGAATTGATTTCCGAGGGGTGGGAGGGAAGCGGGGGAGGTCTTTATATATACGTAGCTACGATGATATAGCTATGGGTCGCAGATTGCGATGAGGGGAAGGGGGGGTTAGGATTGATAAATAATTAAAGTAGGGGGGTGATCACAAAGGGGTGGTCTGGGGAGCGTCTGCGCATATACCTATACTCCGTATAGGATATGCAGGTCGGTGTCAAAAACGGGCTATCTCGCCCCGTTCCCGAGTTATCAGCGTTTTAAGGATTTTTGAAGTTCCGGGTTTGATTCCCGGCTTGTGCACACAATATTTTATTAACAAATTACAATTGCAGTTTTCAACAATAACTGCTTTCACTCCAAAAGATATAGCCCGTCTCCTATCTAAAGCGCGTGGGTTCCGATAGTATCGGCTGTAAGGGGATGAATTGACCTTACCTTTTACTTGTATCCCGGACCCTTCGGGTAAGGGGTTTGCCTGAGGGGTAGCAGCAAAATAGAAGGTTGCTGTTTCACAGCTGCAAAATGAGTGGTAATTAGTGTTCCCCTGCACCTAAAAATTCGAGATTTCTGTATAGTATAGGTCTGGCAGGCCTTTATGTCCTCTCAAAAATTTGGGGGTGTACTTCCCCTTTTCAACCCCTAGCTCTATCGGAATATTCTTTGAGAGAAAAACTTTTAGCTTAAAGTCTTATTTTATATTATAAATACTAGATCTAAAAATATTTTTATACCTCTAATTTATGAAACATATCCTATTTCAGAATATTTGAATTTATTTATCAAATTTTTACAGCTTATTTAGTTTCTAGGGGGGTTTTTGGTCTGTCAGTCTCGGTGCTTTTACAATGTTTACCTTTTTATTTATGTTTATATCCACGTCAATATTTAGTTCGCGTGGATATAATACATACCGTTCGATAGAGGAGAATTTTCCCCATCCAGTGATGTTACTAATAGATTTTTAGTGTAACCCTGAGGGGGTGTATTTTAATTTTTGAAATTAATGTAGGTTGATAAGAAATTTTTAAAGACTAATTTATGGCATTATAAAGAGTGTAAAATTAACATAACTATACAATTATTGTAAAATAGCACCGAGCATATATTCTTAAAATATTTAGAAATTATTTAGGGGTTTAAAAACCAGCCCCCTGATTTTTTAAAAACTTCTAACCTAAGTTACTTAGAAACTATGCACTTGATTAAGCTTAAATTTAATATGTACATAGATACACTTCCAGAGAATTTTTTAAGCCTAGAAAAAGTCTATGTCATCGCTCTGGTTTCCTGGATAATAAATCTTGGATTTTCTGAAAAATTTTGACCTTTATTTCCAGGTGATTTATGATGATTTTCATCAATGTCACGGTGTCTCCCGGCTCCTCGTCTGTGTCGCCTTCAGAATATGATTGAAAATCCAGTCGCAACCCTCAGGATCTCCGCCCTCGTGCAACGTGGTTTTCGGTTTTTGGTCTATATCTCGGTAACCCCAACTCGGAAAATTCCAAGTGAGGTATCCAAAGATTGGTCTTCTTTAGCTGCACCTGGCCACATTCACAGATACACAGGTCTTCACTCAAAATCGAGCAGCGTGGAGCTTCAAAGCTTTTTGGATGTGGTTTTTCACTGTTAATTTGCACAATTTTTCACTTTTCACTTTGCAAATTTCACTTTTAGATGCGCCTCAGCAGCGCGCTTCTAACGATATATCACACTTGGTATTTTTCGCGAAATTACCGATTTTTTGGAATTTTTGAGCGCGGAGCGACTTAAAAACGATCCGACCACCGTTGGGGCTCAGGGGTGACGGTTAGGTTAGGTTAGGTTAGGTTAGGTTAGGTTAGGTTAGGTTAGGTTAGGTTAGGTTAGGTTAGGTTAGGTTAGGTTAGGTTAGGTTAGGTTAGGTTAGGTTAGGTTCCCCCCCGGTGGGTTCCCGCATTGTCGAGGCGGGGGGGCTCAGTAGCCGTGGCTTGGAGGGCCACGGTGAAGCTAAGAGGAACCCGAGGAGGGGGCCGCTCGTCAGGGCTTTTGCGGCTAAGCCGACGACGTAGCGGCCGTAGGTTGCGGTGCCGCTTTGGCGACATCGCAACTGAGGCGGGCCGCGATGTCGAATGGGCGGCATCGCGGCTGAGTGTGGGAGGCCGCGGCGGGAGAGGAGTGCCGGTATTGCGGTGAGCCGTTCTCCCTACCTTCCGCGGCCTTGACGGGGTCGCCACCGTTGAATGGCGGACGCGGTGGGGCCGCAGAGGAAGAGGAGTGTCGGTATTGCGTTGGCCGCTCTCCCTATCCTCTGCGGCCGAAAAGTGGTAGGCGGCGGGGCCACTAACCTGACCCGTTGCGGGGGGACCAGGGGCGGCTGGACGCGAGATCGTCTGGCGCGAGGTCCCAGGTGGAGGCCAGCAGGCAACGGGTGCGGGGGCACCCTTGCCTGTATTGCACAGGCCTCTACCAGTGTCGGACGGGAATGGCCAGGTGTTCCCGGTCATTCCCATATCGCCCCCAGGCTGAGGGGCATGCGGGGCCCGCCAGTTAGGCGGGCATGCGCCGGGAGGGTTGTGGACGTAAAGGCTGTGCCGGTTTCCCATGACCCTCCCATCAAGGCGATGAGGGAACTCCGCTGAATTTTAGTGGGTATTCTGCCATTTTGGCAGGGAGTCCCACATACCCCGTCTCGTCCCCCGACGAGCGGGCATGCGTAATGCATTTCTCAGCGTAAAAAAAAAAAAAAAAAAAAAAGGTTAGGTTAGGTTAGGTTAGGTTAGGTTAGGTTAGGTTAGGTTAGGTTAGGTTAGGTTAGGTTAGGTTAGGTTAGGTTAGGTTAGGTTAGGTTAGGTTAGGTTAGGTTAGGTTAGGTTAGGTTAGGTTAGGTTAGGTTAGGTTAGGTTAGGTTAGGTTAGGTTAGGTTAGGTTAGGTTAGGTTAGGTTAGGTTAGGTTAGGTTAGGTTAGGTTAGGTTAGGTTAGGTTAGGTTAGGTTAGGTTAGGTTAGGTTAGGTTAGGTTAGGTTAGGTTAGGTTAGGTTAGGTTAGGTTAGGTTAGGTTAGGTTAGGTTAGGTTAGGTTAGGTTAGGTTAGGTTTTTTTTTTTTTTTTTTTTTTTTTTTTTTTTTTTTTTTTCTCTACTTCCTCTGACACAACGTCAAAGCCTATTTTATCTAATACTACTCTTTCATTCCAGTTCTATCAATTATTCCTCTCGCACTTTTATTCCGCATACTTTGTCTTTCTTTCTTTCTATCTCTCTCTTGCTGTTTACCCGGTGGGATTCCGGACTAAGCTATGTATCTAATCGCTCTAATCATTTGTGACATCTTATTTTTGGGTTTCGGGTTTACACCATACACAATTTATCTTTATTAAATTAATGACCAGTATACATTTAGCAGATTGCTTTCTTACATATCTAATTTATTATTACATTTGGTGTTTACAGTTTACATCTTAAATATACTTATGTCTAGTGTTATAACTATATAGCTTTTATTTTGTGATTTCGGGTCTTACAATACCCACATTTTCCAGAATATTGTTTATGCCCAGTATAATATTTTGCACAATTTTCTTACATAACTAGTTTTTCATCTAAGTTCTTATTTTCTATCTCAAACTATGCTTATTTCTACTTTTTAATTATAAATATAACTTAATCAATTTAAGTGTATGATGTACGATATATTCCATAATATATGGTAATCATACTTATTTTTACTTATTTCTCTTTACGACTGTTTCTATTATTTTTAAGCAGTAGTTCATGAAATCTATTCTTCCCTTATCTATCATTATTAATTTTACATTCTCCATTGTTAGTTTTATATCCAGTAGTTGTTCAATCATGAATCTTTCACACCCAAACACTGGGCATTCCAAAATAATGTGGGGTACGGTTTCTTTTTCATTGGGGTCGCAGATGCATGAAGGACTATCCTTACATTTAAATCGGCATAAATATTCTGAGAAACCCCCATGGCCGGTCAACAATTGGGTGCTCAGGCATGTCGGTTCAAACTTTCGAATCACTCCGTATGCCGTCGTCACATCCGGAAAGAATATTTTCGTAATACCAGCGACTTCTCCGGATTTGTACCTCGCGTCCCATTCGCGAATCGACTCCGATCGGAGGTGTCGCTTCGCGAATGAGACGGGGAACGAATCATAGTCGGGTTTCCTCTTGTTTGACACTGAGGCGGCCTCCTTGGCAAGTTGGTCTGCCCTTTCGTTTCCCTCCATTCCTGCATGTGCTTTTATCCAGTACAAAGTCACAGCTTTGTTCTGTCGAGATATATATGATAAGTTCTCGCGTGTTTCTACAGCTAATGGATGGAGGGTGCCGAGATTTGTGACCGTTTGCAGCGCCGCCATTGAGTCGCTATATATTCCGAATGTGAGTGCACTGTGTTTCTTGATTCGTCTCGTAGCTTCGCAAACAGCCAGCAATTCCGCCTGGTATACTGTGCAGTATGACGGCAAGCAAAGTTTGACGGCCTTGGTCTCCGCTTCGCCCTCCCAAACGGACAGCGCTGCGCCAACCCTTCCCCCAATTTTGCTGCCGTCTGTGAAAATTTTCACTGCATGGCTACTGTTTGCTTCCACGTCAGTCTGGTCTTTTAGGCATGTCAGCCCGAGATCTGCAAGAGCTGCAGGGTGTGGCGCTTCTGTTGCCGGCATTAACCGCTCGATCTCTCTGTCCCCCAGTTCGGGCAAGGCCGCTCCCTTCCTGATCCTGTATAGTGAGGCTACCTCACGTACACGAAGATCCAGTGGAAGCAGTCCTGCCAGAACCAGCGCTGAGTTCAGTGAGACCGTTCGATAAGCCTTGCACATTTTTTGCGCGAAGCCTCTCTGTACAGTTCCGAGCTGTTTTTGCACTTTCAGTTTTCCGGCAGCCGGTGCCCAGACGCTCGCCGCATACAGGATAATGGGCTCGACGGTCGCAGTATATATTGTGCGTATTACCTCAGGGTGGAGGCCCCAACTTGCTTTTGCTGCTCTTGCAAGTTGCTTGTAAACGTTGATGGCCTTTCTACAGACAATTGATACGTGTGCGTTAAAAGTGAGCTTGTCATCAATCGTCACACCTAACATCTTGATTTGCTTGGACAGGCCAATGTCAATCCCACCCATGCACAAGCGCGGAGTGTCGAATTTAAGCTTGCGTGTGATGACCATTGCGCTTGTCTTATGAGGCGCGAATTTGAGCTTATTTTCGACACCCCACTCCTGAACAAGTTCGAGAGCAGCATTTGCCCGTCTTTGCACATGTTGTGCCGTGTGACCATCGAATACCATGACGACGTCATCGGCGAACGCCTGCACATAGTGACCTTCGGCTTCGAGAGTACTTAGCAGGGGGTCAAGTAGAACATTCCATAGGATGGGCCCACCTATGGACCCTTGAACGCATCCTTTGTTGGTCGCCTTGGTGAATGCTTCCCCATTGTACCTCACCGTGACTCTTCTTTGATCGAGGTAACTGTCAATTACTTTTCTAATATTTAAGGGACAGTTTCCTTTTGCCAGTTGGACTCTAATCGCTGGCCACCAGGCGCTGTCGAAAGCGCCCTCTATATCCAGTGACACAACGGTTGTGATTTTCTTCTCGTCTAATTTGTTGTTTATATGTTGCACTAGTTTATAGAGGGCGTCTTCGCAGCTCTTTTGGGGCATGAATCCGAACTGGTTTTGGTTCAGTCTCGGCAGCAGGTGATGTTTGAGTCTGGCGACCAGCATTTTCTCATATACCTTGCCCATTACCGGTAGCAGACCTATGGGGCGGTATGACTTGGGGGTGGTATACGATTCTTTTCCTGGTTTCTTTAGCACTATGACTGTCGCTTCCTTCCAGACAGCTGGGAAGTAATGGAGCTCTAGGCATTTATTGAGTACTTCCAGGAAAAGTTTTGGGTCACTCTTTACGGCATGGCTACATATGTCAGCTGTGAAACCATCAGCACCAGGTGCTTTCTTTGGGTTCAAAGAATCCAGTGCTCTGTACAATTCTGTCATTGTAAACGGAGGATCGTTCTGTCCCTCAGATAGTTGAAGGTTCACAGCTGATGCTCGGTTCCTTGTGACTCGATGCGTCTGGTTATCATTCTCCTCAAGGTCTTCCGGGTAGAATGTCCTCGCAAGCAACTCCACAGAGCTTTTTGCGTCAAGAGTGATGCCACCGTCTTCTAAGGGTATGTCTTCTTCTCTCTTGGCCGTTCTCCCTATAACCCGATAAATCCCCTCCCACAAATTTTCTTTGTCCTGTTTGCCACAGAAATCTTTCCAACTGCTGATTTGGGTCTCCTTTGCTCTCATTTCATACTCGTCTCTGGCTTCTATGTAAGCTTCGTATACTCTTTGTTTTCGTATCGGTGCGGCGTTCCCGATTCTGCGTTTCCTAGTAGTGACTTCCTGCTTCATCTTCACGAGCTCCTCCGACATCCAGGGTAGGGTAAGTGTCTCTGTGTTCTTTTTTAACGGAATTGAAGTGTTACTAGCTATGGTGATGGCATTATTGTAATTTTTTAGGAAATGATCTAATTTTTCTACTGTGTTGATAGTGCAAATTTTTTCGGTTTCTAAATTATAATCTATTTTTAATTTATTTAAAATATCAAGAAAAGTTTCCCAGTTTGCTTTCTTAGTATTGAACAGTCTTGTGGTTCGTTTGACACTTACCCCGACTGATTTTTTGAGCTTAATACTGAAACTAATCCCACTGTGGTCAGCGCAGGTGAGATTTGTAATAACTTTCCAGTCCTCCACTAGGTCAAGCATATCAAGAGTGCAGGCCGTCACGTCAACGAAGCTCGTGTATCGCTTTCCGCCACGGATAGTATCGAAAGTCGGGGTGTCACCTCTGTTGAGTATGTGAAGGCCCTTCTCATGAAACATACCGGCCACATCGTCACCCCTATGGTCGATCTCTGGACTTCCCCACCAGGTGTTCTTTGCGTTTAAGTCGCCTCCAATAATTAGCCTCCTTGGGGTAGTAGTAGCGAGTTTTTTGAGGTGATCCAGGTACACGTCTATGGGCCGGTCCGGTTCGAAATAATATGAAGCCAGTGTGAGTTTCCATTGTTTAGTGCTAACGCTCACCACTACGATGTTGTTTGTGGTGAGCTCTGGGTGTTGCGTAACGTCTAAATTGGCGTCAAATACAGCAATAGCCGCTTTGACCGTGCCCCCTCCTGTGTTCTGGAATATTCTGACCCCTCGATATGACTTCATACTATCGGACCCACCCACATAAGGTTCCTGGACTAGCGCTATTGCCACTTTTCTTTTAGTTGCTTCGAACATCAACTCATCTGTGGCTAACTTTCTACGTTGAAGGTTGGACTGGAGCACCTGGTATAGGTGTTTGTCCTCCTGGGTGCCCTTAGCAATATGCAACCGACATGCGAGCTATAATATCGCGCTTCCTGCGTATTGGGCATTCTTTGCTGAAGGAATTGTGATCATTACGATCGAGCTTTGCCACTGTGCAGTTTCTGCATGATGGTTCGCTTCCTGCAAGCCATTCTGGACATTGCGCCTTGAGGTGCGGTTCTCCGCAGTGACTGCAGAGGTCTGCTGGATCTACGCAGAACTTTTTGCTGTGACCGTATCCTAAGCATCTCGAGCATTGAACAAGCGGTGACTGGTCAAACACCCGGATGCGTTGAAGGTCGATGTATACCGCTCCAGCGTCGGTCGCTCTCTTCCATATGGCTGGAGATACACTAACGACGATGTGGCTCGTGTGTGGGTTTCGAGCTTTCCTTTTGTATTTAATTTCGAGCCTGTCTTCGCTTTCCTTGAGGTCGTGGAAAATACCCCGGTTTTGCTTCCTGAAAGCACTTAGGACTTCCTCATCGGTATTCACCGTGAGAACGTCTGCAAGCTTCAGGAGAGGATCTCTATTTTTAACCTCTTCTACGAGCAGGTTCTTTCCGGATTTTTCCAGCCTCTGCTTTACTTTTTGTCTGTCCTCTTCCGTGTTACAGCTCATGATCACTTTCCTGTCCTTTCCTTTTCGAGTCCTCTCCACCCTGATCCACCCTTCTTTGGCATTCACCGCCTCTCTAACTTTCGTTAGTACTTGGTCTCCTGTGTCATTTTCGTCCTGAGACGTAACGACCACCGAATGCAGTGCGTTTTGCTGGGGTGAGCGCAAGGTGGATCGGACTGCCGTTATTTCAGCATAGGTTTTTGTGCTCAAAACCTGTTGGTGCTGCTCTTCCATCTTATCTTTCAAATTATCAATTTTTCTACCGTTTTCTATTAGTAGCCGGCTCTGCTCTTTAAGGTGTTCGATTATCTGACTGTTGGCTTCGAGGGTCACTTTTTCAGTCCTCTCATTGGGTGTTGTCAGAAATGTTACCGATGTAGATACATCGGTAACTGCCTCCCCGGTCTTTTTAAGCTTTTTGATTTCGGCATCTGCTTCTTTTATTATTTGAAATAACTTGTCCACTGCCTCCAGTACATTTGTTTTAATGTCTGTTTTTGTGTTTCGTGAGCTGTTTATATTTGTTTTGGCTTTAATGACGTTTGCTTTGGCTTCGGCTAAGCGAGTTTGACGAGTTGGTAGAACCTGTCTCGGTGAGATTTGGACCTCTGTCTTGCCGGTAGCTGGAGTCAGGTGGTGCAATGACGCCGCAGCTTCCAAATTCTCGACGCTGCGTCTGACGTTGGACGATAGCGTTTGTGTCCTTGGTGGAGAATTTTTGGACAAGAGCGTTTGCGTTCTTGGGGGAGATTTCTGTTTCTCCATTTCGTCAGTGGGTTTTGTTGGTGTTCTGGCCAACATGGTTAGAGGAATGCGTCAGGGATGGATATAAATTCACAAAAGTGAATGCAAAATGTCGAGTTGTGGTCTGCACACAGTGTAAAAAATGTGTGCAGTCTAAATTAAAAGTATAAACAAAAAATAAATAAATCAAACAAGTACAAAAGAAATTAAGTGCTAGTCAGCAGTCGTAAAGAGAATTTAAATTTATAGTCAGGCTCAATAAAACCTTCGTGATAAACCCTAATATAATTATAAAAATAATAAGTTAAAAATAACTTTCGTCTCTATGTAGAGTCAGTCTCCACTGGATTAAACTTGTAGAGTTCCTATAATTTAAATAAACTAAATCACAATAGTCTTGCACCGCAAGAAAAACTGCTCCAGGGTCCTCAGTTCCCGATTTAAAATTGAAAACTTTTGTGCTCTATATAGAGACAGTAAAATTTATACAATTGATAGATCTCCTGAAGCCCTCAAGAATGACACCAAGTACGGTCCCGTAGCTCAAAAGGTTCCAGAGATACAGCTGTTCAAAATATTAGGATACTCGACAAAATGGCCGCCAAAAAATGGATATTTAGCTGTATCTTCCAAACTCCCCGGCCGAAATGTCCCGAGTTTGGGCTTAAATAGAAGTGCTCGGAGAGTTCTAACTGCTGCGTGGATTTTCAGTG
The DNA here is from genome assembly GCA_947523025.1 of Dryobota labecula. Taxonomy (NCBI): domain Eukaryota; kingdom Metazoa; phylum Arthropoda; class Insecta; order Lepidoptera; family Noctuidae; genus Dryobota; species Dryobota labecula. The sequence goes on from OX383286.1 coordinate 29,205,799, forward strand.
CTGTGAAATTTTTGCAAATAATATAAATGAAAATAAAATTATAATTTTATTGGAGCCAAAAAACACCTGAAAATACGATAGTCGGGTAGGGACTGGCCAGCCAACGTCCTCAAAGAAAACCCGAATCTTCCACGACCCCCGGTTCGGGAGTTATCCGAGTCTTAAAATTGACTTGACACTTGAAGAACTGTCAAAGTCAATTTCCAACCCGGTATAACTTCCGTCCCACTGATCGTAGAAACCCCGAGTCTGGACTTATCTGGCTTGGCTCGTCCTGCTCCGAAACGCAAAAGGGTTTCTGAGGTCCTGAAATTTTTCGGAAATTTTTCTATAAATTAAAGGGAACAAATAATATATAAAGTAAAATTATAATTCCATCGGAGCCAAAAAATTGGTCTTTTCCTCCCGGTTTGAAAGAGCCCAAACTCGGTATGTCTATGACCTCCGGTTCCGGAAAAAAGCCCGGGGGGGGTGAGGTAACCTTGAGAGGGCAGAGCGGATGGTCCCGGCAGGTCGCCAGTGGGGACCCTAGCGGGGTAGTATATAGAGAGGCTGTATGGATATATGTAGATATATACTATTGGGGATTACAGGGGTGGGGGTCAAAAAGGGGGTCTGAGGGGCTTAAATATATGTAGGTTCTAGCTGACGGGGGGGTAGAAGGGGGGGGGCAAATTTGCTCAAAATTTTGATATTCCCAGCCGTTCCCGAGATAGTTGGGTTTTTAGGGGTGGATGGAGGTATATTATACGGGGTACTGGATATTATTAGAGATATGATACTAGAGATATGGGTAAGAAGGAAAGGGGTGTGCGGAGGGCGAAGGGGAGGGGGGGGGAGTGAAGGGAAAGGGGATTGGTGAGGGGTTGAAGGTAAGCGGGGGGGAGGGCGGGTAGGGGATTTTGGGGTCGGGGGTGGGGGAATGGGGAAGGAAGGGGGGAGGGTGGCGAAAGGGTGATAATTTTCTAGGGGTGAATTAAATTGGGAGGTTAACAAGTATGGCTTATGCTATAAAATTTCGACAAAATAATACTATTTAAATTAGCTGCTTTAACTAAAGTCCGTCCTCGCCCAGAGGCTAAGTCCAAAATTTGGGGTAGAGGGATGAAACTTGGTCCAAACGATCGGAGGGGGCTCAAAGGGTTTGTCTTCTGTACAAACCGTGGGGGGGGTTGTTAGGGGGGGGACCCCGAGAAAAATGGTCAGAATTGGTCTAGGACGCTTAGTTTTCCTGTAAACTGAAAACACAGTTATCGTGCGGTTTTCAGGGTAGCCCACGTTCCAGTTAAAAAATCCCTGCTCAGCAGTTAATGGGCCAAAAATTTTTTTGAAAAATAATTAATTAAGTCAGTAAACCATTCTAATGCACAACGATAAAAAATTTATAATATTACATATAATAATTATGAGATATAAACATTTGAAATTAAAATCACCAAAACCAACATACGCAAAAAGACCAATTTCAGAAATTTATGTATGAAAATATTAACCAATGGTAATGAAAAAATTTATTATGAGATAAGAAGCTGATAACGCGTGTAATAGCGCTTGTCCCCCTTCTGTCAAAACAATAGGTAAAGTTTAGGTAAAAGTTAGGTATTACAATAGGTATTTTTAAATTTCAATTAACTCAGCAATTATACAAAGGAAAAATCTGAAAATCTACACATGTATTGGCAATAAGATTACCAGTCTAAATTAATACTAAAAAATAGGGGTCTTCGCTCGTTCCTTCGAGCTAGGGTTGTCACAAGTTGGGAGTATTTTGGAAAATGTTAAAATGATGATATCTTCGCTCCCAAGTAATTTTTCAGCAAGCAAAAAACGGCAATATATTTCTTACGTGGTCCGCTCCGAGATAAGATGGTAACTGTGATCCTAGGAACGCTGGTTCTGAAGTCGCGCTGCACGTGTTTTTCGGTTTTATCCCTCTAGCAGCGAGGGGTGCGGCGGGAAAAATCCAAAAATTTGCCAGTATGTGCAGCAAGGTGTTGTCCTCCAAGTAGCGGTGTAAAAAGTGGGGGGTACCGCGATAAATACGGTGCCGCACGCAAAAGATTGTCTCCAACACGTGGTTATTTGAGATTTAACCTCTCAAAACTCACTTTTCGGTTTTTTGATGGAAAACCATCAGGGTTTCCACCGAGACACTGCACTCCTTATGTTGTACGCACTAAGACACTCACTTAGGTAAAAAATTTGAGTTAAAATTCGCACTTTTGTTGTTTTAAG